>CM054383.1:35204639-36406778 GCA_028858755.1 Ara ararauna | reverse complement strand
ATTACCTTGTGGGGTGTCATATTCAATCTCTGTCAGTGACACCCAAATCCAATTTGCTCAGTTTACAAATCAAAGATCATTTTTTTCCCCTCCTGTACCTCTGGCACCCGGAGTGTACTACCTTAGATCTTTCAGTCAAACTGGCTGCTTTCTTAGCTTCTGCATCAAGAGAATAGGGAACAAAAACCTCTAAGCAGAATTTTCTGTTCTTGTGAAGTACCTGATTTACTTGTATAGGAGTATCATGGCAGCTCCAACAGAATTGTGGCTTTAATTAGCTCTTTCTGTCTTCTGTACAGCGTAATACAAAGGAAACAATATATGCCTTTGAGCTTTTAGTGTAAAGAACTACAACCAAAGACTATATTTCCACTATTTCAACGCTGTTAATGTCATCAGGCCTAGTATTTATCTGTCCAGCGGCCAGGGCTTTGCGTCATGACTAGGAAGAGAAAAGAGAAAATATTTGCAACAAATGAGAGTTTGAATTTTCATTTTAGTTTGATCATGTTTACGTTCCTTTTGCCTTGCTTGCTGCCAGCATCCTGTCTAGGAGTGGTCTGGGACAGAGGGAGGTGGACGAACAGATTATAGAGCGGTCATGGGAAGGACGCACAGGGTTTGTGATTGTGTGCATTGTTGATTTAGAAAGCTGAGCTTTTCCGGCAATGAAACAGTAACGTCCTTCATGACTTAAGTTCATATGGCAAAGCACTGAAGAAAAATCATAGCCTTACATGATTTTCCACAAAAAGAAAAGAGGCAAAGGTTGTGGAATAAACTATTACTCATTGTAATTTTTCTGGTTATAGAAAGAATAATTTCCAGAGGAATGGTTTAAGTGTAGGATGGTAATGGTAAGTGGAACTTGATAACAGCCTGCGGCCAGTATCCTGCGTATTAATGCATTGTCCCCGTTTCTGAGTCACAAATGAAACTATGACATTCTTCCTTTCCTGGGGTCCTGAGGTTTAAAAAATGTTATTTAGTGACCTAAAATTACTTCCCCTCTCTTAACCTGTCATAAAGTTTTGTTTCAGCTTGATAGAATTATATCTGTGCCTTAACTCTGGTAGAAGTTGGGGTAAAAAAACCATGGATCACAACCCATTTGGGGATTTTGGCACAATTCAGATTCTTGAATAACAGTGATCCAAATTAAATCAGTTGAAATTGATTGATTTTCTAATATAGCTAAATCACCTTTTGGTCCAATAGAGTGTTTGCATATGTAATTGCACTAAAATAACCCAGCAGAGCTCAGCCAACAGAATCAGTTATGTGTCATAACTGAACTCAGCATCTCTTGGTGAATGCCAAAGAGGGACATCCTCTCAGATACAGATGGGCAAGGATGAATAAAGATTAGGAATGTTTCCAGCCTGATCTTCAAAGGTGAAAAATTAGCGCAGTTGAGAAAAGCAGACATATAAGAAGGTATCTTTCAATACATCCATCTGCCATCATAATTGTTAATGCCTTTTAGCAAATAATTAGTTCAAGGAACATTGAAAATGTGTATTTTTCTAAAAAAAAGATTTTGTGAAGGAAACAATTGGTGAAAGATAATCTGAACATGAAGTGGCAAGTGCTTGACATGTTAGAGTCAGCCATCCTAGAGCTTGCTTATTCCCACCACACAGAAATTTCCTAGAGAACAATCAAAGTAAAGAAAAAAGCCTTTTTTCTTCTTACTGCCTTTCTTTCCCAGTCAAGGTGGAAGGGAAAGAGATTTGGTGCCCTGAGATAACAAAACTGAAAACAGAAAGCAAAGGCATAGAAACTGCCTGCCTTCCTCCTTCACAGCATTGCCCTTCTCTGATGAGTGCTTCTCTAGCTTTGCGTTTTGCTCACACTTCGAGCATTGTTGATGTTGAACATTCTGTGAAATGAGGCTATGATACCTTGGCTTCTAATTAAAATAAAGCTGCAATGCAAAACACCTTCTTTGGAGTCTCCTCTTAGGAGAAGCAAAAAGCAAAAAGGAAAGCATCACAGGGATGAAGGGAAGAGACAAAGCAGTGAGTCAGAGAAGGGTGCCTGTAGAAAAGTAGGGGTGAACTCTTTCCCTTCCAGGAGTATATTCTGTTTCCTGCAGTGTGTCTCCAAGTCTTTATTCTTCCAGGCTGCCAAGTGAGAATGACAACTGTCCATTTTCAAGGACATATCAAAATCTGATGAATCCTATATTTTATCACCTTTGAGAGCAATTTCCCAGTCATGCTGCTGCTGCATTTACTCATGATGGCTGAATCCAGAGAGCAGAAAACACAGTGCAGTATTCATCCACAGTTTGGACCAAGCTCATTTCAGCACCTGGGAACCTTATTTTACAGAGGCAGTTGAGATTTATTACTGCAGAGTCAAAGGTAATGATTTGGCTAGATATTTAAGTGGAATATTGTCCTTTGTGCAATTAGAATTGGCTCCTGTTTATATTCCACTCTGTATGGATTTGTCTAAATTTCAGGACCCTGTCAATGTACCAGTTCAGTGTTTGCATGTACCACGCCCTTTTCTTTCCATAAATCCATAAAAAAGGGCTGGAAAGAAACCGTGTCCTGAAGAGTGACCGCTCTGGGAAGCTGATGGACGACAGGCAATACACCTGTCATGCAGTCTTCCCTACAGCTTATGCTGTAAAGAGCTAAGAGAGAGTGTCAATGAGCTGAAGTGATTTTTAGTTTTGCTTTTGGGATAGCTGCACGGTAACAATATGAATGAATATGGAATGTCAACCTGCCAAATGCCAGGGAACTCTTTCATCACATGGCCTGTAAAAATTAATGATGTGGCTAACCAATGTGACTTATACAAGATTTAGGGAAAGAGAAAATAAACACTAAAATATTCCAACCCAAATATTTTTATTTCTACTTGAAAGTATCAAGCTATAAATTCTGCTTCTTTGTCCCTTCTGCAACAAGAAACAAACACAGCCAACTGTAGGGCAAAGTTGAAATGCTCCTTTTAGCAGTGACATTGAGCTCCTGATTAGTGTCGTGAAAGTTATCACTGGTCTAGCACCACATGTCTTGAGCATAAGAAAGACTGATGATGGAAAAATTCCACTTGTCAGGGGAAGAAAGTTGACACACTTGTGACTTGTAGTGCAGTTGCATTGGAGTGGGAGTAGGGATGGTGGAAATAGTCTTGACAAAGAAGGAGTATCAGGCAAAGTGCAGGTGACAGTGTAATTTATCATATGGCTGTGAAATGTATTAGCTGCCTATCACCCTCAGTTATGTAAAACAAAGAGAGAGAGAATTGATTAAACTACGACCTCTTTCATCTATTGGCTGTCATTTTAGTTGTTGTGACACAGGCTAGTGTCTAGTTATTAAATCCACAGACTTACTTTCAGATTTGAGCACTAGATTAATAGTTCATGTAGTGTGATTCTTTCTCTTGCTCTGCTCAGTGTGTATGGTGGAAGCTTCCCTGTATGTACATCAACCACTCTGGAGCTAGCTGTCCACCCATCCTGAGTCATCGTGGATCCCTGTACAATGGCTCATTCTTCTTTCCTTTTTGGCACAGAGCCTTGTACTCTTGTATTTGTCTCTGGATCTCTATCTGTTCTTGAACAGTTTGACATCAGATGCCATAGGGAGGAGGGATGCGTTGTTTGCTTCTAACTTCCCAGTCTTAGGGGGAGATAAGAAACTATCTTCAAAAGTTTAGTTATACGAAGAATTATGGTTGCCTCTATGACAAAAGATCTTCAAGTAGCCGATAATTTAGCATCACACCTTAAGGGGAGGTTTTATGGGTTTCTGTTATAGTCTGTTGCCATCTGGTTAGTTCAGATAAGGCTTTAAAAGAACCCCTTTTCCATTTAAGCTTGATATTTCCACCGCCTGTTTGCTCCTTGGGGAGATGGATAGCTGTAAAGGTAAACCAGAACTTTAAAAAGGTAGCTGCTGATTATGAAAATTAATTAGTGAAGTTGCACAGGCTCTTTAATCAATACAGGTACCTACATGACCTGAGTCAGTAACTGAGCTGCAGGCAAGTTCTGTAGAGTAAGCATTGCAATATCAGTGTGTTGCTCCTGTGGCAAGGATTTATTAGAGACAGTATAAACCTCTATAGTGCAAGGGTCCACCAGACCTTTGAGAATCATTCTAGAGTTTCACTAGTCAACTGTATTCAGAATGAATACAAAAGTGTTGCCCTTTAGGAGTCTACATACATCTTTAATCATTCCTATGCCAGGTTATCTGAGCATCTAATATAGAAGGGCAAGTGGCCCATGGTTTCTTAATATGTATTTTCTTGGGATGCCTGGATTACCAAAACGTGCTAGAATGGGTATCTGAGGAGACAGGCTCAGTCAGCAAGGCTTATCCTTCAGGTTTAGGAATGTATGTGATGAATGTTCACCAGATAATAAAAACCCTATTTTTCTTAGAGGTTCATCTTGTGATTCTGTAGTAATTAACTTGATGTGAAAGCATCTCTCCTGAGCAGTTGCTTTTAGCATCCTTTCCCATTGGGTCAGAATAGACTTCTTGTCTGAAAGAGCCGGATTACCTTGTTGTAGTCAGCTGCATCTTGCAATCTGTCATACAGTGAAAGGAACATATCTGGGGCATGAAAGCTGGTAAAGGATGACTACCCACGGTCTGGCAGAAGGCTTATGTTGAATCTCAGGTAATCTGATCCCACTGTAAAAAACCTAATTTCTCTGGTTTTAGGATGTTCCTAGTGTTGACTTTGCTGGGTCGAGTTGTGACAATTAGCGTGAATGTGATCATTCCCTGGGTTGTGCTTTCAAGTCCTCTCCTGAAGGGTTAAGCAGAAGTGTGTTCATTTGCCTCTGGATGGTCTCAAAGATCGAAACTTCTGCAGCTAGACCGGGGCTATTTGTGGATCCATTTTGTCCTGGCTTTCATTTATGGACCCAGGGAGAGGAGTGAGGAGTAAGCCCAGTGAAATATAAATAAAACACCAGCAGGGTGAAGAATGGATCCTGCAGGCTCCCAGTGCAAAGAAAAGCAGCATCAAGCTGCTCGTATTTGTGCCAGCTCAGTAGCTGTGTAGGACCTTTCGGGTATCTAAGCAACAGAGGCCATAAAGACATCCTGGCCACATGAGCTATTTCTTTAGACTCTTTTCCTTATGGGAAACCTGTAGGAGTAGGGAACCAGGTAAGAGGGAAGCCAGCAGTGGATTTCTTCCTGTATTCCAAAGCAGCCAAAGTGGGGACTAAGATCTAGCCGTGTGAACGTGAGTTACCGCGGAAGAAAAGTTCTGTGATTTCAAATGAGTCCTCGGAACCTTACAAAAGCGCAGTATGCAATTGGAAAGTTCACAGACCCTTTGTGTCTCTGGGATTTCCGAGTCACTACCTAATAAATGCAAGTCTCCTTATGTTGATTATAGAATTCTGCCTGCTTTAGTTGCCTGGGTCTATTAGTCACCAAATTAAATTTTGTATAAGTAATAGTGAAGCACTTTCAGGTAGTTTTGTTCAGCAAATAATAAAAGCAGCCTGAAAATCAACTTACCTATCCATTTATTCTGTGGATAAATGCCGGAGAAAGTCATAATAGTAATAACCGAGATTTATTTAGCTCCTTTCATTCGAAAGAATCCCAGAGGGCTTTTCTCACAGCATACAAAGAGCTTGCTCACTCCCTGCTGAAATGCAACACTTTTGGGGTGGAACACATCAACTGCTCTACTCTATCATGAACTACATCAAATTTGTTAAGAGGTGAAGAGAGAAATGATGGTAGTATTTTATGTAGACAGAGTGTAACCTTCTTAACTGGAATTTGTCCAGAATATTGGATTTTTAAAGTTTTATGTTTGCAAGAAAGGACAGGGTTATCAAGACCTTGATTTTATATCTTATCCAGAATAACAGCTACACATTGGACAGTGGTTCAGTACAGACTAACAAACAAGACTATCTTATATTAATTGCTAGTTCTTTACAGCATCTGGGTTTTCCTTAGAGGCTTTTCTGTCATTCAGGTTCAGACTTGCCCGGTTTATAAGGAAATCTGGAGATCATACTTTTAAGGAGTTGTAAGTACTGGTTTACTACTCTTAATCAAAACTGGATTTAATTTGTCCATATTCACTTGCCAGAAACTATGTTAGGCGTATGGTGCTCAGAGGATCTTTGGGAGCTTGAAAAGAGATACTGTATGTTATTATTTGACATGAACACAACACAGCTGATTACCTCTGTTGCTCCATGACCACAGTATTGTGTTAGTGCAGGTGAGATCATCTGAAATAACCTTCTGTAGAGTGAAAGGAGGAGAGAGTATCTTGTGTGTACCACCAAGTGATAATCATATGCACATTTGCAGAACACAGGAGTTTCCCTACAGAACACTGCTCTTATGTCAAAGATCTCCATGTCTGTATGTTTCCTACCTTAGTGATTTTAATTGCTTTCTCAGGCTGCTAAGTGAAATAATATTAAGAAAAATGCCATTTTAAAAAAAATATTTTAATATTTATATATCTGCATGTCTCTAGCAATTATCAGAGACTAGGCTTTCTCTTTGAGCACTAGAAGAACTCGGAGCTGATACATAGTGGGAGATGGCAGAAAAGGTTCCTTTCTAAGTGACCTTCCTAACTAATGCGCACTTGAGGGTCACAACCACAGAACAGATAAATCAGGGGACAGTTCAAGAAAACAAAGCAGTAAATTATAGTAGAACACAAGAGCATCAATCATTCTGCTTTGGCTTTAATATCTCAACCTATAGGTTCAGGGTAGATAGAGACAAGAAAACCTAAGTGCCAGATCTAAAAGCATTTACGCCAGCCCTTGGGCTGTCTGTGTGATGGTAAATGGAAAACTGCAAGCATCAGGTTGTCCTCCTTGTTCCACTGCAGTCCTTGTTTGCTAATGCACTCTTTTCATGATCTCTCTTTCCTGCCGTATTTTAGCAGACATATTCTATCTTCATAAATGAAGCAGTGGTTTGGAGTTCTGCGTGTTCCTGTAAATTAAGAGAAGGGTTGATGAATCTACTGGCCGAACAAATGTAAATAAAAGTAGAGCCTGAAGATATCACAGGCTAAATTCATGGTATACAAGAATTAAATCAGGGCAGCACTACTTACTTTATCTTCACATAAGGTTCTTATTAACCAGCTTCAGAAATTAGAATACAACCAGTCCTTTGTTGAGCAGCAACTCTTTACCTTATCTAGCCAGCAGGGCTACTGGTGACTTTCAGCAGTATTGCTGATCACTTGGTTTGCTTAAAATGAATCTTAGTGACAATCTATTTGTCTTCCCTGATAATATTTGAATGCATTAGCCATTGAAAACCAAATGTGAAGAGGGGGCAAAAATCCTATTAAGAGAATAAAAGTGTGCTGAAATCAGGTGTTAAATAGAACAGAGAGACCCCTGGTCACATGAGATAGGCAGGAGATGGCTGGTAAGTGTTCTGGCCAGTTGGCATATATTAGTCACCCTATACATCGTTGTGGGCTTGCTCCAGTGCTTTAGGGCTCATGCAGGACTTTGCTGGGGAACTGGGGCCACTGCAAAGCAGGGAAGTGGCTTAGTTGAATCAATAGGAGCGTAGGCTTTACTAGTCCTGCTGCTTCTAGAACTTTTTTAATCTTATTCACTTAGAAAATGCCTCTAGAACCACTCAACAATGATCATTTATGAAACTAATGGGCTGTTCTGAGTTCTCCCCTACATCCAATGGCTGGGAGGCAGCGACTCGTGCATTTTTCATAAACTGCCTAAAGTACTGGCTCTTACATCCTTGTGGTTTGGTTTTGCTGCCTATGGAAATGAGAATAACAAATCCCGGCCTCCACATGAGGTCTTTTAAGGCTTCTCTCCAAAGCGATTAATAGCAGAGTGCACCGTTGGTATCTGCTTAGCTCCAGCCACACCTGACTTTGCTCCATGCTGTACCTATTTGGTCCAAAACTTTCCCAGGATTTAAGTGATTAAAGACTGGTGCACTAAGATAAAGGAGGAGAATGGGGAAAAGAAAGATCTGTTCCACGGGTAAAGGACATCTTAGAAAGTATTTACATAGAGCCTGTTGTGCTGGGGTTTGATAAGATTGATATTGGTCATTTCCATCATGGGAGATTTCTGGTTTGCAGATTAGCCCCATGGTTTTAATGATTACTGCCAACCCAGTGCAGCACCCAGGTCTGAGGAAGCAACTCAGCCAGGTAGCTGAAATGTAACCTAAAAAGACGGTAGGTGTAAGTACAGACTAGCTCCGACATGTCATTTGTCAGCTGCGTAGGCCCCATTGAGCTGTATCTAAAGAATGAAGTCAAAATATTTCTCACCATAATGGAGGAGCTATAAATGATGCCATAAATATCTAAGCAAACATGGGAATCACTACCGCTCAGCTGTACCTTGCATATGGGATATGACATATTGCTGTTCAGGAAAACTTAATTGAAACCGTTTTCCATGAGAAAACACAGCTTCAGTAAAAATGGATCTTTTTCGGAAAATCAAAGAAGTTTCCAAGAATCTGCCTAGAACAGATAGTTTCTTGACACAAATCCTTTTCAAATTTCCCTTTTTTTTTTTGCGTTAGCTTTCCATTTCATTTAATTTCCTTTTACTTCTATTATTTTTCTCTATTTTTCATACCATTTCAGTATTAGTCATGCAGAATATGCCATTTGTTATGAAATATCTATTTCAGTGGAAAAAAAAATTGCAGTAGTTACGTGTTCTAACTTGGTGAAATTCTAGAAATTTGGAGGTTTGACTGGCTCTCTTTAACATTCACACAATTACACCTGCCAAACAACGGCTTTCTTACCTTACTTTGCCTAAGAAATTTGGCTGGTGCAGATCACTCGCCTGTCTTTTGATCTGTCACTTGTAAATAATCTGAATTGTGGGCTTGTGCCCTCCTGTGTCAGAACTGTTTCACCTGTCTTGTACAGAGTGTAAATCCAAGAATTGCATTTTCTGGGCAACTGGGTAAAAGACATAGAAGAAAATACAAAGCTTTTATTTATGGCATTGCCCAAAGACTGAACTGTCAGCAGGGAAATAATACTTCTTCCTTATAAACACTATTATGCTGTAAGTGAAGTCAACAAGAGTTCTGGTGTTGGTCTCAGTGGGAGCAGGACTGGATCCAAGAAAGTATATCATGCATTTCTTCATTTTACCTTTGCACACACAGCCTTTTGTTAGAGAGCTGAGAAGGCTTTTGATTGACTTACATTAATGTATGTCATTTGCAGTGACTTAAATAGCTGCTGCTATTATTATTATTATGATAGGGCCTGCAGACCCCAATTAATACTTGGGGACATCATAGTTTGACATTGTATAAATACAAAGAGAAACAGGGCTCTCTGAATTCATGGTTCCCTGAAGCTGTGTGCATACTCTGCATGAAGCACAAGCCTTTTGTGGAGCAGTTTTGCACCTTTTATTTCAATGCATAATTATTAATGCAATTAGTATCTTCATGCAAAACAGTTTCTTTGTTGCCTTCCTCATGGAACTTTTCAGTTTTCCTTCAATGCCAAGATGACCTTTTGGTCAATGTGAATATGTGAACTCTAGGGAAATCTGACTGTGCCTTTTCTGTTGTTTAAATCATTCTCTCTCCTCCACACACACCATCTTTTCTCTCTTGGATTTTGTTCTGCTGGAGCATATTCTCAGTGCACAAGGAAGGGAGAATGAGAGGGGCAAACATCTTTGCAAGTTGAGATTTATCGTTCTGAAATGATGGCAGGGGAAATTGCATCATCCATATGACTGGGGAGGACTAAGCAAGCTGGGAAATATTTCTGCAGAATGATGGACTCTGGTGTCAGCGTCTGTTCCACGGAAAGAAAAAAAAGTGTGTGGAGAGTTGGAATTAAAAAAGTATATGTGTGTATAGGTGACTACTTTTTGGCATCCATAACTGAGGAGATAGCCAGGCCAACTTTGTTTCATTTGCCGTTGAAAATTCAAACAGCTATGTTCAGTTGATCTCAAGAGGGAAATCAGAAGAAAAGCCTACCTCTCTTCTTCTTGAGTTGGTCTTCAATTACAGCTCTATATTGATCTTATGAAATTATTAGTCTCATGTCTAGCTTAGATAGATGGAGCTACATTGGTTTTCATGGAATTCCCTGATTTCTCCATGTTGAGGATCTGCCTCATTGTTGTAGCCATGGCAGATAAAGTCCCGGCCAAGATGAAGTCATTCTACTGGGTATAATCCAGATGCAAAGGCTTTCTCCAAGAAACTGAAATGCTTATACAAAAGTCCTTAGATGGTACCGTGGTCACTGTTGTTGGGCTTCAAATCAAATATAAACAAGACTCGCGTTGATCCTGGAGATTTGCTTGTATGTGAATGTTGATTATTTTTTGTTACACTCAAATGCAACAGAAAGGTTGATTAGTTTCTGATGATCTTATGGGTTAAGATACTACATAGTCAAAAATCCATCTCTTTAAATGAGTCTTGGGAAATCAGAGACCAGCTCTAGGCACAGGCAGCACAGCAATTGCTTGGGACAGGAAGTTGCTGGGAAAAGGAAGCCTGTTCTCTGTGCAGTTCAGGGAAAAGCTAGGCTTTCTGCAGCCAAGGAAGGGGCTGGGATTTTCCATACCCTCACAGAAGCCAGCAAAAGCTTGTCCCCTCTGTCCTTATGGCACCAGTGAGTACAGCCAGCCTGGCCTCCCAGTCTGCACTCTCTCTGACTCTTGTCTCTCTTTTCTGCCTCTTCTCCCTTCTTTCTATGTCCCCTCCTTTGGTACCATGGTTTAGTTTTACATTAATTTCTGAGAAACTTCCATCAACTCTTGTCAGAAGTCCATCATACCAGTAATACAATACGGAGCTTGCATGCAAACCAACATGATGGAAGTTTACTCCATTGCAATTACTGTAGAGTGACCTATGCAAACTGCATCTTTCACTTGGTGAAATAATTTTTCACTAATAACTTTGCTGCAGTGCCTCTGAAATATTCACATAGTGAACATTAAGATTTGCATAACAAGAACACTAAGATTTTACATAAAACTTCAATAATCTAGATGAAATTTGCAGTCATTTAGGAAGGAGCTTAAACAATCCTTTTTCTCAGCACAAAGCCAGACTGCCATTAATAGAGCTAAAGGCAAAAAAATTAGCAGGGCAGATCAAATCATCTTTTACTAGAGGAGATATCTTGCTTTTCTCCCTAACATGCCTGGCACTGGTTGATGTCAGAGACAGGATATGCATGGATTTGATTTAGTATGTTATTTCCTACATTCCTAACATACATTTTAGCTCATACTTAAATGGCTTCCAGTTTAACTGGTGGCTGCTCTTGGCTGCCTATCTCTGCTTCTCTTCCTCCACTGGTTCTGGCTTTTGTCTCACCCTCACAACCACTTAAGCATGTCAGGCCAGCAGAAAAACAACCCACAAGTAAATATTTACCCACCAGCTGAGCACACTCCTTGAAATAGAGGATGCCTAACTGACCAGCTTAGAGTCTTCAATGTGCCAAATGGTTTGCCAAGCAAATAGCATCTGAACTGCTGTAAACTCCTTGCTAATGTGCTGCTAGTTCCTCCTAAAGGGTGGAAACCTGTGGCAACTCCTTTCCTACTGAGTCCTACTATGAAAATCTCTTTCCCTGCCTAAAATCAGAGGGTGACCACTGAAATCAGGGTGATCAGGGGTCACTTTTCCCCAGAACCTCTTGACCTCCTACAATGGCACAGCCTCTGTTGTGCAAAGGGTGTCCCATGTCCGTATTTCTGCTCCTCCGAGGAGAGCAGCTACCTGAAGCAGGGATTTCTGTAGGTACATTGTAGTTCTTTTTCTTTCTAGAACTGTGCCTAATGTTGAAAAAGGTAAACCTGAAAATCATAAAAAGAAATAAAGCAGGTTTCCCTTATCCTCTCCACTCAGTTTTTCACAAATGTTGTGAATCTTTTGCTGGAGAGGGCCTATAGCAGCAGCCATTGCTGTATTAGGGCAAATGAGGTGCAGAGCTATTTTTAAACCCACTGAAATAGCATCAGACAGATTCCATTTATAGGAACTTGTACTTGTCTTCTTCTGTGCCTTGAAAAGGATAATGATTTCTGTGAAGTAATGATCCTCTCATCATAAACAGGATCCCAAGTGCTGAGCCCCATGCCCTCCTTGATATTTCTATTAGGTTTTTTGGACTAAATTCCCTTCTTTCCTTCCCCCCTGCTCTTTAAGCAAAGGCATTGCAATGATTTTTTTTTTTCCCATCCTCTTTTTTTTTTTTTTCCTTCTTCATTATAAGAAAATTAGAAGCTGGGAAAAAGCCTCTTGTGGTGCTAAATTGTTACTGTCTAATAAAGCTGCAGGAGCCATACATGGAAGGGTTTTTTCCATAAATCAGCGGTGGAGGGAATTAGGTGGCAAGATATGGAAGGGCAATGTTTAATCAGCTCGTGTAGGAAATCATTAGCTGCACACCCTCATTCCATCGCTGGCTCATTCTTCATTCCCAATGGCTGCTTTGCCACCAGACCATTAACATTTTTCAATGACTTTCTAAATGCAGCGAAAAACCACAGAAGCAGTGAAATGTCAGTGGATGTTATGGAAACAAAAGGCTGAAGGATGTGCCTGTCTTTTGTTTGTTTTCTTTCTACTCTTCCTTTCTTTATGCTTTTACACACTGTCTCTCAATTAGAAATGTACCAAGTTAAAAGACAGGCCACCTATAGCCTGGAAGGCTGTCTGCCCCCTCCACCAAATAAAGAGAGACAGAAGACTAAATATTAACATGGGCAGGAATAAGATTTTTTATTAGATTTACTCTATGCTCTCATTTATGGGTTTGTCGATTTCCCAGCCTTCTGCACAATCTGCCACTGCGAGGCAATTTCTGCAAAACTGATCAGAGATTAAGTTTCTCAGTTAAGTGACACCAAAAAAAAGAGTAGGTCACAACTTATTTGCTAAAAATTCGGGTCAGATGACACTGGTGCTACTCAGGCAGCGTATCATAGTTCATAAGGGTCCCATAACTCAACTCTGTGTCTTACTTGCAAAGGCTAAGACAAAACTCCATCTTCCACTGCCAGTTCTTTATTTGATCTGAAGGAAACTAGCTTGCAGACTCAAGTGAGATGAAAACCTCACCCTAAGGAGTCACTGTGATTTTTTTTCCTGGGACTGCAGTGGAACTAGGGCTTCTGCTCTGGGTTGTTAATGCGCTACCTTATACTGGCTTCCTTCTGCATTAACTGATCTGTTTAATGTGGTAGTTTTCTAGACACTCATGCGCACAGTCATGGAGATTGTGTACATCTGTGGATGTGTGTTATCCATGTGTTAACTTGCAGAGCTCTGTGATGAACCTCCCTGCATTTCCCACCTCATCACCTGCCCCTTGCCCAGCAGTCCCCAGAGGCTCTGTGGAATCCAAGCCCTTGTACAGATTCCCACAGTTGCTATGACTTGGAAAGCAAGAAATAGCTTTAAAAATGAGTACCAATGCATTTCCCAGAACTATAGTCAATGCTTTTTTGAATTATTTTGAGGGTTTATTATTTTAGCTTTTGGGGTAACTGCAGAACAAGTTATGGTTCAGTAAAGCACTTCTTTCTTTCATTCATGCTCTCATGAGATGATTTGCTCACATGCATAGATGCAGTCTGTAAGAAATGTTTCCATGCCAGACTCCTGTTGCTTTCTAGACACAACATCTGTCACTTTCTGCCTGTACAGTTAATCACATTAACTGGTGGTCAGCATGACTGCCTCTGGCATGGAATTTCCTATAGCAACCTGTAGCAGTGGAAAGAAGTAGCTGGAAAGGTGTAAGCTGTATACTGATCAAGTTGGAAGTACTGTTTCTGTGAAATGATATAGCTTCAGCTGAAGTTAAATCTTACACCAGGTCCACATTTCTGTGTTTTACTGGAAATGTCCTTGACCAGTCTGTCCCCATGCAAAGGGACCAGTTTAATCCCTGTTCTGTGCTCCCTAAAAACTAGTAATATCTTTAATTCAAACTGCTGGATAGCTGGTTCAGCCCACATTTTACAAGAAGTGTGGACCCAGCCCCTTATCATGCATCTTCATGAGTTTTGTTTGTCACTTTCTCATCCCAGTCTGTTTGTGTACCAGCAGGTGATGGTTTAAAGGTACCTCTGCATGGAGAAGGCTGGATGCAGCAAGCTATGTGTGAATTTACACTACAGTGTTCTGGCATCCCCCTGGGAGGCTGCAGACTAAGTCTTTCTTCCTAGCATGAAGCCCAGATGAAGCCCATGAGAAGGTTATGTACAAGAACTCATTGCTTCCTTAACAGGTTGTCCAGTGAATGGGACTAGAAAGGGACTTCCTGAACATTTTGAATCTCAAGTGGAATTTATTGCCTTCAGAGAGGATGTTGACATCCAAGTTATATAGGCTGAATAGTCCTGGAAATAGGCTTATTAAAGCCTCTCTGGAGTGGGGGATGAATTCAAGTCCTACTTTACAAATACTTTGGGGAAGCTTTGTGTATTTTGGTAATGGAGTAACCTACCTTACGCAAGATGCCGCTTTAACAAAGATATCTGAGAGCTGATTCAAAGTATCCAGTGATAAGTTTCCCTTGCTTCCCTATATGTGACCTAGTGCCTGTAAAGAAAAGCGAAAGGAGTAACCCCTTCCTCTTGTGAGCAGCGCAGATTGAAGATCTTTTCAAATGTTTTCTAGCTGCTTCCCAAAAAGAAGTTTGCCACTTTGAGAACAAAGTTTGACATATCTGTACAAGACATATTTTTTTCTCTTTCTCCATTTCATCCTTAGAATTCAGTGACTGTTTTATTCAAGCATTAGCTGGCACTCCATCATACTCTGACTCTTTAGAGTATAGTGTCTGCAAACCCGATGTGAAACAAGAAACCAGGTTGATAAGTAGAGAATACACTCAAAGAAGTAACATCTCATTTGTCAGACAGTGAAAGAAATATAGAACAGAATGATCAAAATGTGTCTGCGTGTTAGCCCTGATGCCATTTTGCCTTGCTGAACTGAAAAAGTTTCTTTGAGCAAAAGAAGGTAATGACAGCCTACACCTGACTTTCATCAGGTGTTGCAAGGAGAGTGCTTCTGTCCTCAGGAACTTCTTGCCTAATTCTCATTATCTTGATCCTGTGCTAGAAGTTGAAATGTGGGATTCTGGAGTAAAAGTGGCCATAAATCACTGGTGTACTTTTTGTTCTTAACAGACACTGTCTAGCTTTAGATTTGCCCTGACTCTTTTTTTGTTACCTATCTTAACCTGCGAGAAGGGAAACGCAGCTCTTGTGCGTCACAGTCTGTATTATACTTCTACTTTTCTCCCTCTTTCAAGACACCTTCATGAAGTATGCAATAGAGGCCATGCAAGGAAAACCAAAAGCTCTTCTTGACAGGTTAAGAATTGCTGGGTACAGCTTGGGAAGAAGATGCCAGAATGTGAAGCAAAGGCAGGAAGAGCCTTGAGGTAGCGTCCTTGAGGCTGTGCACTCTTGAGGTGTAAATCTGGCTTGTGGTTTGCACAGTGATTTGTCAGAGATTGTCCACATGCTCCGTATTAGAGAGAAGAAATCTTAGAATCGTAAGGTGGACAACATCAGGGCATTTCTCAGTCTTCTGATAATGCTGCAAATGGGAAGAGAAAGTAACATTTGGACTCTTTGATTTTGGTTTGGAAGGAGCTCAGTTGTGTTTGACTATCAGTGAGCAGTCTCTCTGTGTTGTATATTCAACTAGAGAGATTGTCACCTTTCCTGCTGTGACTGGTCTGGCATCCTCATGTGCATGATTAGACAGGTGTAAATTTCACCTGAGTGATGAATTGATACTGAAGAAGTACAAGTGTAGTCCTACAGGGAAACTGGCCAGCAGTGATACAGCAAATGTTGGTCTATTGGTTCTTTTTTCATCCAGCACTTCATGTGTTCTCACAAACCCTGTGAACATAAGGTTCATTTGTGTGTTGAAAGAATGGGAGGTAACATTGACTTCGAGTATAGTACAAAAACCCCCAGATGATAAGATTTTATTCCTTTAGCTGAAGCAATACCACATGTCAGTAGGTATGTGCTAGATGGATGGGGAACTATGAAAAGTGCAAAAGAATTGCTGGTCATAAAATTAAAGTAATAGTTTAATCTGTAGAGTGATGGCAGGAGAAAGAGTCTGTAGTTAGACATTGTTTGCAATGCTAGTTCTGGTGGGATCATGTAGCACAATTCTTCTGTTGAAATTTACAGTTCACAAACAACAGGCAGACAAACCCCATGGTTTAGGTTCTAATATTGGTACATTGAGCAAAATACAAAGGAACAAAACATCGGTGTGTTGTAGATTATAAAGCTGTAATAAGGGCTTAGAAAGCTCCACTCTATAACATATATCTCAAATGAACAGCTATAAATGGGAAAGTGAAAATTCATTCTAAAACAAGAAGAAAGATAAAAGTGGTTTTGTAAGGAGAAAGGACTTTGTCAACCTGAGTCTGGTCGGAAGAACTGGAGGTACATCTGAAAGATGCCAGTTGAGAGATATTAAGACAGAACATTAAATTCTAAGTTTTGCTTAGAAACAGTAGTCCAGACAATTGGTTTATTTGGCGAGTCACAGAACGTTAAAGCACTGATGTTTTTAATAACTGATGAAAACTAAGTGGGGTTTCATCCTCTGAAATGCATAGCTTTGTACACATTTGAAAGAGTGAAGTTTAACTGCAGATGTCAGGTCTGTGCTGCCACAGCCAGAGTCCCAGTGCTGTGCGTGGAAATACGGCTTGATAGAAACAGAGAGTCTAAACCACTTAATTCTGAAGTCAGATTGATGCAGGAGTTTAAGCATGTGGTATAATGATTTCCTCTTTTAGGCCATTGCTTTAAATTCAGCCCTTGTCATCTGTGACTAGAATATGTTAGCCTGCAATCACTCCTTGACCTACTTGAGGTTAATTGGTGGTTTCAGTCCATCCCTCCTTACATGACTTGTATCCAGCTGCCCCATTTTCTAGTTGGTCCCAGAGAATCTCTTTGGTTTAAACTTGGTTTTTTTCAGTGCCTTTAATTTACAGTGACATAAGAGTTGCCAATTGGCATCAGGCCAGTAGCACATCTGGTCTTCAACTGGTGAAGAGCAGCCAGAGTCTGCTGCCACTGGGAAATGGGCAGGGAAAAGAGAGATCTCATCTCTGCAGACAAGATGACTCTTGCCCCCAGGTCTCCTGTAAAGTGAGATTTGACAAACACACCAGCTACATACCGACACTCAGTCCAGATGCAAGTGGGCAGGAGCAGACATAGGTTGTGTTTGCTGTTGCTGCTGCTAGCAGTTGTCTCTGCAGCATCATAAGAGTTGTGAACTGGGACCCTGCTGTGTTAGGCAATGTGCAGGTTTGGAACAGACAGGCTGTTTCATCCCTGAGGAGCTCACAGCTTATGGGTAAGGCAAGAGCGCACAGATGGGCAGGTCCAAAAAGAGGAAAGAGGAAGTGATTTGCCAGTGCTAATCAGCAAAATAGTTAGAAATTATAGCCTGTCATTTCCATATTTTTACAGGCATCACAGCAAATGGGAGTGTTAATGAGGCATTTGAAGGATGTCTGTATTATCCTTGTAAGTCTGGGGTGAGTCTCAGAGATGCTTGCTTGAAAATCCAGCGAACCTGTGATGGAGCTGGTGTTGTGCGATGCTGGAAGAAAATAACAGACCTCTTACCCTTAAATAAGAAGTGTCTTATAGTATATAAGCATAAGATAGAGTGCCCTGGTACAAATGGAAAGGACTGGAAACCATGAAGAGGTGATGCCTTTGCCACCTAAAGCACAACTTTTCAGTCTCACAAGGATGTTTGATCCTC
The DNA here is from genome assembly GCA_028858755.1 of Ara ararauna. Taxonomy (NCBI): domain Eukaryota; kingdom Metazoa; phylum Chordata; class Aves; order Psittaciformes; family Psittacidae; genus Ara; species Ara ararauna. The sequence continues at coordinate 36,388,941 of CM054383.1, read as the reverse complement.
TGGTTTTGGCACATGAACCTATAGCAACATGTTGAGAGATGGTAGCTAAGTACTGCTACAATTTCTTTTAGATTTGAAAATGATTATTCTGATGTTTTATTATTTGAGGGTTTTTCTCCTTTCACTGAGAACTTGCTGCAGGGCACCGCCCTGGGCCATCAATATGTAGTCATAAGAGTATAATCAATATTGGTGCAGGGCGCATATGTTTTCCCATGGCAGCCTGTATCATGTGTGCTTCAGGGCCCAAGATGCTTGCCTCTTAATATTCAGATTCAATTGAAAGGTTAATTCTCACTTGAAATCCTTTTTGAAATGTCCTACTTGAGAAAAAGAGAGGCACTCTTTTTGCACTCTGTTACCTGAGTTCTGTTCAGTGGAGGCATTTGAGCTTCTCTATGAAGGACCCTTATCAGTGGAAGAAATTCCCATCATTGGGCCAGAGTAAGTGGGATTATGACTTGCTGTCAGAATGCAAGGCATACCACGCATCTGGTTGTTTGGACAGTAGGGGATTGCTCATATGATGACTTTCATGTTTTGCTTGGGAGGCCCTATACCCTTTTGGCGCTTGGGATATGTTACTGGTCTATTTTTGTTTTGATAACTGAAGTCAAGGACAACCAGGATTGTGGGGTTTTTTTATTGGAGAAATCCAAATAAAACTCAATAAATGAATACCAGCTGTGGGCTACATCCTAGAATGTAGGAAGAAGGGAAAGAGGCCAGATAGAGAATGAAGATAGTTTCTGTGATCTCTATACATTGCTCAGTGCCATGGATCAGAACAGTTGAGATTTGTGAGGCAGAAATCTGATATTCAACCATTTGAAATTACTGTAGCTAAAAAGAGTTTTCATCTTTGTTTCTGTGAGCCTAAAGTCTTTTTTTTAACCCAGTTTTTCCTGAGCTGGCCTCATCTTGGAGGTCATTGCAGCTTATAAGAGCTGGATACTCCTACTGTCCTAAAAAAACATAAAAGGATTTAGACTCACAGAAATCCCATTTGTTCAGGCTGATGGAGCGATGACCATGGAACAGATTGTAATAAGTACCGAGATCTGTTGGAACTGCACTCAACAGCATTAAAGGGAATGTTCTTCTCCCACTGGAGGTCAGCAGTGAAATGTTTAATCAGCTAAAGACAGTGGGGACATCTCCACTGAATGTGACAAGCAGCAGGGCTTACCATTTTCTTGTCAGCTTCTGATTAAAGTGAAATTAGTTCAAACTTGGATTAACAAAATCATTTTGTCTTCCCTTTCCCTATCTTCTTCATTTTAAATTTTGTTTATTTTATTCAAAGCCACATTATATCTCTTCACTGGCATGTATAATTCATTAGGAGTCTCAGGAAAACAACCAAATCCCCAGGGAGCTGCTGTGAAACTGCCTGGTGTTTCCTCTGTTGCTTCCAGCCTGTTTTGTAGTTTTTTAGGAAGATGCTACCCCCTATAAAATTAGTTTTATTTTATTTTTCCTTCCTTCCCTTCATGCAATCTCTTTAGATGCCTTTTCCACTTGATCTCAGCAGGATTCACATGATCCCAATCACAGTGTATTTTTAGAGTTATTTTTTTAATTGTACTCTTAATATACCGGCTCGCTCCTTTCCCTCATCACGTTAGTCAGCCACCTCCAGCAGCCAAAAAGTCTAGAGTTAAAAACAAAGGAGATCCACTGTTTCATGGAAAAAAATAAAAGAAGAAAGAAGCTAAAACCTAAACTTACTCTTAATCTGATAGTCTTTTTTCTCCCCTTTGTTATAATAGCTAGAGAATATGTTGCTACTGAAAGGCAGGGATTTGTTAAGCAAGGGAAGTGAAGACTTTGTGTATTGCCAAGATTACCACTATAGGACCAGCTTTGTAGCACGAACAACTAGGGCCAGCATCTCTGCTGTGGCCCAGGCTCCTGATCACCTCTGAGGACCAGCTCCCACTGCAAAGCAAGACTGATATTATCTGGCATAGCAGTCAAGAGATTGATGTCCTGACTGTGAAACTGCCTCTCTTTTTGGTGGGGATTAAGGAAGTCTGACTTTGTACTGTGCTGGTGGGGAAGGGAGCAAATGCTTCCAGATTCCTGGGCTGGATTTTGAATCGGAGAAAGACAAAGTGAGCTGGGGCAGGGTGCAAAGGGCCCTGTCAGAGTCCTGTGGATACTTATCACCCCAAAGGGGATTTCAAGTTCTCAGTGAATTTACAAATTATCACGGTTTGGGGTTTTTTCTGCTTTGCTCAGGCAAACACTGGTTTTCTCTGGCAGATGCATGATACTGTGTGTCTGCATGTGAAATACGGTGACCCAGGGTAATCAGTGCATCTTTTTAATTGATAGCTATGGGACTCAGCCTACTCCTGTTGTCTGAAAACAGTTTTCTTTTATTCAGTGCAGTACTCTTCCTGATGACCCAATTGGGAATACGTTTACAGCTTGAGGTCTCTTTAGGAGGTTTGCAGCTTCCTACCCAAGGTGTCTGACGGTAGTGGGGGCTCGGGTGTTAAAAAGACAAGAATATGAACAGCAACATGACAGAGGCTGGCAGGTAGATCCTAGTAGGGAAAAAAAGAAAGAGATGCTGTCATTGCAGGGGGTGCTCGGCGCTGGGATGTGGGAGCTAGTCAGAATAAAAATTGTCTCTCTTTAACAAGAGCTCCACCAGTAAAAACATAAACACCTCAAAGCCACGCCAAGTACCATCACAGTCTAATGAGGATTTGCATTTTCAAGGTGAAAACCAAATCTTTCCCTGCCTCATGATATGTTGCTAAACTAAAGGGCCCGCTGGCCCACGTGTGTGAAAACTCATCCTAAATCAGCTCTTCAGTTGTATATCTGGGTCAGAATAGAGCCAGCATCGTAGTTAACAGGACAGACATGCTCTGCTGGTCCTAGGGGCTGTGTCTGAGTGAGTGTGCTCCTAAGTAATAGAGCAGAGATAAAACCAAGGGTAATTATGGAAATAAAACCTGCTTCTTTCCAGCCTCTATCTCTCAATGGCAGAAAGTGACATTTGTTTTCCTAATCCAGTTCTTGGTTTATAGAGATCCTGCACTGCATGACATGTGCACTAGTGGTAGCGTTGCAGAGCAGAAAATAAACGGCATAAGGAAACTCTTAAGAAAATAGCTAGTTCTCTTCAGGAAAGTGAAAGTAGCAAAACGCAGGCTTCCTACTTCAGGGGAGTTACAAAAAACAAATATCAGGGAATCTTCCACCAATTCCAGCTCTATTTTTTTCCAGTTGCTGGCTGATCACTTTGAAGCAATTCAGAATGAGCCAGACATTTTCACTGCTTAGTACTTCATGAGATTTTGCCGACTATTCCGTAGTAGAACACAAACAGGTGATTTCAAATGGACCAGGCTGCAGCAGTTTTCCCTTATCATATAGAGCTGGGTAGGAAGTGAGCAATGAGCCTTTAAATTACACCTCTTCAGATGTGCCCTTATGCTATGCAAAACTGTAATCAGACCTCAGTCAGCCTTAATGGCTTCAGTGCCTATGTTGGCAGCCTCCCATAATCCATCACCTCGCAGCTCCCTCTCAAAAATATGTGGTTTAGGCATTCTCTAGATAACTTAACCCTCTTTGCCTGAGAGAAGGAAGCGCTGGTGTGACAAGATAATCACCACTCAGCAATGAGCAGTTGCTGTTACGCTAAAGCACTGAATTCTGCAGTGTCCCTGGTGAGCCTGTTGCAGTCATTACAGGCCTGTCTGTGAAGATGGGTGAAGAGCCTGTAATGAAGAAACAAGCCATTCTCCAAATCAGGGGTTCTTTGTCCCTTTTAAGCTCAGGTTCAGACCAGCAAATCACAGTGCCCTTTTAGCAGAGATCATCTGCTATTCTGAGAGCAATGAAGGACTGCGACACATCCACAGCATCTCTTGATGCTAATGTCTCAGACCTAGTGAGAGCACTCAAACCTGCATTTTGTCATTGAAAGCAATTTCCAAACTCAGTATATACTGGTGCTAGATAAAGAGTTTTTATTGCTTCCAGAAATCTGGTTGATAGTGTAATTGTGGAAAAAGCAAAGGAGATGTGGTTTGTCGATACCACCAACTATGTGGACAGAGAATGAGTGCTTTTCAGATTTATTACCATTATTTTGAACAGATTTCTTCTCACTTTGCATTTTGTCCTATTGCTCAGTCTGCACTCACAGCCCTCCCATGTTCTGCTCTCTACTTTCAGAGTCTGACTCTGGGAAGCAGAAAGGGGTAAGAGAGTGCTTTCCCATGGCTGAACAATTAATTTACTAGTCTACAAAGTGAATTATGGGAGGCTTCACAGTTTGAAGCATTAGAGCCAAGACTGGGATCCTTGCGCTTCAAGACAGCCATCTCAGCTGCAGCCCAGGCCCACATTAATGCAGAATTGTTGCTGCTGTGTAGCTTTTAAGTGGGCTGTATGACATGATCTGTCATTTTCCAATTGCTTCAGACAGACAACTGTCTGCATTCACTAATCTCATTGACATTTGTGAGTTTAGAGAGTAGCAGGGGTGAGCTGCATTGGGACCTAAAGCTTGATTCTCATCTGTGCTAAAGATCTGTCTACTGGTAGCTCAGATGGGGTTAGCCACAGTTTGGCCAGAGCTCCTTCCTTCGGTCAGCTGAAGCATACCCTGAGGGGACATTCAAGCAGGCCAGAATGGCTGGAGCACACTTTCACGGGGTCTCTGCTCCTCCTTGAGCAGAATTTTACTGCAAACCTGCCTCTTGGAAACTACCTGATGTCCTCTTTGACTCCAGGGAGAAGCTGTTCGTGTAGAGAATGGATTCTCAGAGTAGGCAAAAGTGACAACTATAAATGCCCTCTTCAAGTGCAGCAGAAATTTCAAGAGCTTTTTGCAAACAAGATTGGAAAGCGAAACTGCAGAATCAATGCAAGATTTCAAACATTTGGTCCTGGGGACTTTGAAAACCAAGAGAGATCCCTGATTTTATCAGAAAAGAACAAAACCCCCTTAATTCCTTAAAGCTTTAGCTGTTTGCTGTATAAACACATGTAAAAGGGTTTGTGATTAGTGGCCCACCTGTAGCAGGGGAAGGAGGAGAGGAAGCTGCTGAAAGGTATGGGGAATTTGGCACTCCAAAGAATTAAAATTGATTTCTGTTGCACCCTCAGGAAGAGGGTGCTTCACACAAGGTCAATGCAAGGACACATTTATTGGCAGCTGGAACATTTGTCTCTCCTCTGATAGCCAGAATCCGGCACTGTCAATTCAGTTGATATTAGACTAGCTAGGTCTGTGGATCCATGTGTCATATTGTAGATGGTCATTGACTTGTGATATCCAATTATTGAGTATAAATAAGGGAGGTGGAGGGAGTTAGCAGGCTTATTGAGATTGACTTGAAATATCTTGCCGCAATTGCCTCAAGTCAGTACACAGTAATCTTTTTATCAGCTATGGAAACAAAGCTGAACTTTTCCCCAAGGACTCAAAGGTTAGGTATTTGCACTAATGACGGCATCCTAAATGATTCCCTCTGGCCTCCTTATTGGGACTGAGAAGGCGTGTGTTGAGTTTGCCTGATCTTGGGTTAAATCGCTTAGGGCAGTGTGAAGCCAAACTTCTCCAGCTGGGTGAAGTAGCAGAGAGGCGGGGAGCTACAGCTGGGATATAGGATGTGCCTACTGCTTCCTTTCATGGTTGAGCTCTTACAGCTATATGTGAAGTGCAGACTAGAAGTAAAGTGCCCTTCAGGCTGAGGGATGACTCGGATCGGCAGTACCAGCAGGGAGGTGTTTCTGTGAGAAAGAACGGTAACTGCCAGTTTAAAAATAATGCTATATCTGGCTCTTTTAAAGATTCACCCTGCTTCTCTCCTGTACGATGATCCCTAAAGCTGAGCTGAACACCAGTGCATTCTAAAATGGGAAGCAATCATGCCTTAAGAAGAAGCTAATAACAACAGAGCAAAAACAACTGGGATAGATCATGCAGCTAGAACTATATTTTTTAAATCGGCACTTGCTAAAAGGTGTTTTGTTTCATCATTGAAACATTGTGTGTCTTTCATGTTGTTTATGAAGGTGAAGGAAAGCTGTTATATTGCTGGTCAGAAGCCTTGGCAGTTTTCTTCCTTCTGGTTCTGAATGGCAACTTCTTCTAGTCCCAGACCTCCACAGAGCTCTCCTCAGATCTTTTTCTTCTCAACATAAACTTGGATATTTCCAGGCATTCTCATCACAGCTTTTTCATGTAGTTCTGCTACTGCATCCAAGTCTTTGATTTATATCTGTTTTCCCCAGTTCTTCTCCTCTAGCAATTCTAATTTCTACTAAATCATAGCCTGTGACATTGCCAGTTCTTTCAGTTATGAAAACCCCTTTGGGTGAAGAATGAACATAAAGGTCTGGAGCAAATAAAAATCCACATGGGAATATCCTGAGACTGGCGAACTTATTCCATCTCTGCTTCCAAAGGTGAAGAAGAAATGCATTAACCTACTGTGCCACTTGGCCTCTGCTATGAATCAGATGTTTCTATAATGATATGTAATGTGCACATGCTCATGTGCCTCAAAGCTGTGAGAGCAGTAAAGGGGGGGGGGGGGAAGGGATGGTCTTCAATATGAACAATGCTATCCCTTTTCTCCCTTTCTCCTTATGTCTTTATGTGCCAGAAAATGCTTATCCCTCAGGCATCTTGACTTGCCTGCTTCAATAAATAACAAATGTGCCAGGCAGTTACAAGGGTGTTAATTGCTGATAGCTCTCTACTGATCCATCCATTTGATGGCTCTGATTGCAGAGTGATACTTCCATCTAATCACAGCTGTCATAGCTAGAAAAAAGAGCCTGGGCTCAAAGCCTTGAAATGGGGCAGTGTTCTCCAGCTTTTTAGCTGTTCTCCAGAGGATGGAGAGAATTCTGTGCTGTGTTGTCAGGTGCAGGCTCTTGGGAAGGCAGTACTGGTTTGGTGAAACTCTGCTCATCTACAGAGCAGAAATAGCATTCATGGAGATACCGATGGTAGTGCTACCAGGGTGAAGTCTTCCATGAGCTGGACTGAAGCAATGAACCTTTACTGTCCAGCTGCTTATGCATTCCTCATTGCAGTGAGTTGGCTGATCTGATAGAGATTGGCTTCCTGAAAACCTGGAAATCCTTGAAAGGTTCTCAACAGCACGTTGCAGCTACTACGCAGCTTCTTAGCTTACTCCAGCAGAAGCTGTTGTAGCAGCTGGCACAAAAGGAGATGTTCTGAAATATTTTAAAGTGCTGTGATGAGTTATCTATATTAAAGATGATTATTTGGCTTAGGTACACTTGACTGCTTGGGCACTATCTGACGTTCAGAGCATGTCAAAATGTTCCTCCACTGTTCCCTTCCTGCTGCTTTTCTCCACAGCGCTGACGGGTCCCTTGGTTGCTGTTGGCCTAAGGTCTGAACAAAAATGTTCCTGTTTCAAACGCAGATAGATTATGTTTTGCCCTGGAGGCTTGGAATACATAACTAGAGCTGGTTGACATTAGCTGAATGGGAAAGCTTGTGTTGGAAAATGGCTTTTTTAGAAAATGAACATTTTTGTTAAGCTGGAAAAGGTTATTTGCTTTTTTCCAAAGGGTTTTGGGGTTATAATATTTTCTGTGGTGATTTTAAGCAATTCACCTTATTGTCTTCAATTAATTTTGTCTGTTTTCTATGTGTTGCCTTAGAAATCCATCTGTGGTCCAGGTTATTTTTCATTCTATGCTCTATCATTGGATGCTTTTCTTTTTTTCTCCTATGTGTATAAGACTATGTTGTCATTGTGTTGTTTCTTTCTCTTTTGCCCTTTCTTTTTCATGCTACAAAAGCTCTCCTTTTTTACCTTTTGGGTTACTTAACATTTCAACCTTTTCATATTGGCTTGGTAGATAGCTGCTGTATTTTTTTCTTCCTCCTTTGTGTTTAGCCATTAGACCTCACTGGGTTTTGTGTCACACTTTGGCCAGTTGCCACACCTTTCTACTTTAGATTCTTTAGGTCCATTTCCTTCCTGAGTGCTTGAGAGTGGTCACCATCCTTACTCGAGTATTAAACTCACCCAAGCATCAACTTTATTTTAAAACAAACCCCAGAAATCCCAGCCTCTGCTCAAAAGGATGGTTATGATAATTCTCAGTTATGCTTTAAATGCTAATGGCTATTAAATGTAGACTGCCCTGGAAGATAGAATCCCAAAGCTGACTGAATAAATGAAAAGTAAAGACTGAGTGTTTAAAATCTCTGGAGAAAATAGAGCAAAAACCCCATCAATTTTGAAAATAAAGCTTTCCCCCTCCCTCTTCCCCTGTTGATCTATTCACATGCTTAAACTGTGTTTGACTTCAATGAGACACTTTCAGAAGTGACTCTAACAGAGCTTAATGAGTTCAGGCTTGTTAATTCTCTGTCTTTCTCAACATATGAGTAGGGTGTTTTTTAGATTCAGATTCTCTCCCACTTACTGACTTGTAGCTCACACCTACTTACTGGTTACCATTATGTTTCACCTGGATAAAAGGCTAAGTTAGTGCTGATGGAGCAGTTCATATAAGTTAAAAAGAAGCTGGAGGCAGAAACTGTTCTGCTGGCACAGCTGGTTCTGGGAAGGGATGTCTGTCTTAGGCTTTTGCTTTAGATTTGCTTCCAAAATTTAAGGCGAGATATTTGTAGGTTTAGGTGCCCAGAGATGTGATTTAGGAAGACAGTCAAACATCTGACATTCCTTAGTCACAATGGCCAGGGAAAGAGGGAAGAGTGAAGAAGAGAAAGGGTAAAAACTGTGGAGTGGAGAAACAAAGTGGGAGCAGCAAGAATTTCACTTCTACCACCCTGTAAATTATTCACAAGTGCCAGCTGGTAATTACTTATAATGAACATCTAGAAAGTACTTTGATATGCTCAGATGAGCAGTACTATAGAAAGTGTGTCTGCTGTTTAGATCTAAGGGATAAGACACTAGTAGAAAGGCAAGAACTACTCATGTAATTATCCTCTTATGATATGTTGTCTCACTGATGCTGTACCTAGATTCGTTATTAAAGAATCAGATTACTTTTTCAAAGCATGAACTTTGGAGTCAATAGCCTAATGATCATTCAGGTTAAGGAGTAATGTGGAGCACTGACAATTTCTGGCATCTTGCTGAACATGGATTCTGAGCCATTTCTTTCCCAAAGGGGTGATGTCGTCATTATATTTGAATCTGTCTGTCCAGCTGCATGACTCAGCTGGGCATCTCTTGTGCCTTATCAAGCCAATGATCAAGCAGTCTGTAGCTTGGATGCACATGTCTTGCATCCATCTCCCTGCAACGTGAGTTGTGGAATGTGCTTAATTAGAGTTTTGATCTACTGGTTTGTAACCAGATGCCTTAATGAAGCAATTTTCTACTGAGCATTGTCAGTAGCATCATGGCCAAATTAAAAGTAGTTTTATTCTATATAATGTATAGCCGATCCTTTTGCCCTTTTTTGCATTAGAAATTAAAGTCAGAGCAGAAATGCATTGGTGGAATAGAGAAAGAAAGAATGAAAGGAGGGAAGGAAGGCAAAAAGACAGGGAGGAAGAAAGAATGAGGTGATTAAAATAGAGCTCTTCCTTTTATAGATATGTAAGTTAGGTCTTTTCACAGCATCAGTTGAAAGCTGATGACATTTAAGAGCTCAAGATAAGTGAAACACCAGTTGGAGATTAATATCAAGGAACATTTTTATTAACAGGTGTTCCACAACGGGCCAAAGGTAGCAAAAAAAAAGTCTTTCCTTCATACATGCTTATCACTTGAGAAGGAAATAAAACTTTCATGGTTAAGTGTGTCTTTATGACCTGTGCATTCATTGTATCACAGCTTCAAAGTGGACTCTTTTCTCCAGCAAAGATCATGGTAGACCTTTTACATTTCTATCCCAGGGCAAAACTGCTCCAAGAAAAGAAAAGGTTTCTTTAAATAAAAAAAGGGAATAAGAGTTTTAAAGGAATGCTGTAGGTTTCTTATCATCAGAGATTGACTGATAAATCACTCCGTTAGTTCAATATACATTAAAAATCAATTAAACATAAAAAGTGACACAGAGGTATATTACACATGCAGGCATTTGAAAAAAGAGATGTGTGACCCATCTCCACATGGGGGAAAGTTACAGTTTCTGTACATCTGTCATTTTAAAAGGCTGCCAGATTGTGCACCCTGTGGGAACAGTCCCCTTGGACTCACTGGGGGCTGCTTAGGTAAATAAAACATGCAGCAGCTGCACAGCCTGACCCTAAGAGAGCTACATGTGCTAAAAACTGTATGAATAAGTCACAGCAAGAGAGAAACATTACATGCTAACAGACCTTATGCCATCCAGCACTGCCATCTGGAATACATCCCAAAGGACTTACCAACTGCTGGGGTAGTGCTGAGTATATGAACAAGGTCAGAGAAACTTGCTGGGAGGTACCCCCGGAGGACTGGGTCCTTGAAACAGTGGTCACTGTTCGGCTGATGCAAGTGATCGTGTCCATCCTGTTAGGGATGCTATTTAATTGAACTGCTGGTATGCTTAGTGCACGGACATCTGAAAGGGGCATGGGAATGAAGCTACTGTCTCCTTTCCCAGCTGGCTCTTAGATCTGGGATGCTGTAGCGTCCAGTGATCAGGATGGGTGCATGGAGCAGGTGTTCCGTTCCATGCAATGCTCTGCTCCATTCTCCTGAGTGACCTCCAGCATGTCCTTAAGTCTCTTTGTTCACAGTCTGTATGATAGGGAGAAAAGCTCCTCTGTACCTTCCCAGGCTATTGTGATGATGAATATGTTACTGATTGTAATGAACTCACATATTGAAACTGTGGGAGCCATATAAGCATCTGAGATAAGTGACAAGAAGTGCATGGGAAAGGGCAGTGCACTAAAGCTTTCATTGGCAGAACTGCATCTTTGACATCCTGCTGAGCTTTACCTGCTGCTGATCACAATGAACAACTTAGGCCTGAAGCAGAAGAATTGATATTCTTTGTATTTTATTTTTATCCAAGCTGGTGGAACGTGAAATGCTGTCTTACTTGTTCTTAGTAGTGTCTAATCCTACCTGGGCTGAGCTGTCTGAGCTCTTTGTCCATGGAATACCATGTGGGAGTGAGTTCCACAGGTTAATTACATGCTAAATAGTGTTTCATTTTAGTCTGGTTTCAATGGGTGGCCCTTAATTGCAAATTACCCTCCAGGTCTTGTGTTATGGGAAAGAGTAGTGAGAAAGAGAACAAGTAATTGCCCTTCTAGACATTATCTACAGTGTGCTCTCATATATCTACTCTCCCTCTTTTGCTTTCTACCCCTCATCATCCCAAAGCTTTTCATTTTCCTTCTAATGGATTACTTTATTCCCCCTGCAGAATAATGTAATCTGCTTTTCCTGCCCTCCGCTGTGTCTCTTTCTGCTTGGCCTTTTTAGTGACTAAACCTAAGCACATTATTCCAGCAGAGGATGAAGCCTACTTTTACACAGAATGGCAGAATTTTATCTCTATCACTGTCTTGTCTCTTTTCATATTCTTCTATTTGGGGTTTTGTTTGGTGTTGAAAGCTTCAGGAGCTGCTGGAAAATGGGAGTGATTTCTCAGGAAAGCAGAGAGGTGTAGTGACATTATGGGACATGGTGGGAAATTGATGCCTGGATCACCAGATATCATGGGTCTTTGGGAGACACTTTTGGTGAACTTTAAGGTGCTACAAAGACACTGGAGCTCATTGGTGGTCTTTGTGGCAGGATAAAATCCCTGCAGAGCAGAGTCTGGATCTGGTCAGTTGATGCAAAAAAAGCAAAAAATATGCTGACACTTCATGGATGTTATTAAACATAGGAAATAATTAAATTTTATCTTCTTTGGAGATCAAACAACTCTTTAGCCTGTAGAAATAAATCCTGAAAACATTTCTGATGATCGGAGGGGACTGAATTTTGCTGTTTCCTTTTATGAAGAAAAGCAAATAAATCTAAGAAGGACTTCATTTGACAGTGCCCGCTGGGAATTGATGATTCATGCCAGCTCCATTCCTCCTGAATATCTGCCTGTCCTGACCTCCTCCTAGCAGTCTGTACACAGCCAGAGGTGGCATTTCATGGAGGGCTGCCAGTAAACTTGGGAAATAGTACTATTTTTATGGATTCATCTTCCAGTTGATCAGGTGAACAGCTACATAGATGTTATTCATCATGGCATACGTGACTCAGCATTGCAGTTTGATGTTCTGCATCACTTCAGAAAGTCATGTGTTGATAATGAGCACTGTAATCCTACCTTGCAGCGTTATGTTACTCTACGAAAATGGTGACTCAAACACACTAACTCCATTATGTTCCAAAGCATTTTTTGTTTGGGAGAAAAATCTAGATTGGATTTTCCTGTTGTCCTGTCTTCCTTCTCCACCATAATTTATAAATAAAACAGTGTCATCCTTCATGAATTCTCCCCAATCCTTACCAAAACATATGATGAAATATTGTGACTATGTATAAAGATGTATTTAGGACCACATCTTCTGCTGGTTTATAGCAGACAGTTTGCATCATGTTCGTAGGGCTGTGCTGTTTTACACCACTGGAATACCTTGCTTTTTGTTATTGACACAATCCAAAACACGGGCACTGTTAGCTATTCTGCTTTTCTTTGTAGCACTTAGTAATAGTGTGTGATTCTCACCCTCCACAGTTTTGAGAGATAGGAAAAGCTAGAAGAAAATACATATGATGCCATGCCCTGGAGGGATTAGAGAAACAGGGGGAGATGTAAAGAACTAAAGCTATGTAGTCTAGGAAAGATAGAACTTGCGGGGATATGATCAAAGTCTATAAATGCCTTCCAGGGAACAATACAAATTGTTTGGTAAAGGGAGCTATTTACTCTTCAAATGTGGAAGCATCAGCAACAACGGCTCGCATGAATGAAGGGAAAGTCTGAGTTAGTCTGAAAAGTTTTCAGCAATGGGAATTAGCATGTTAACACTATGAAGTGTGGGTATATGCAAAGCACATGGTAACATGGTGCTGTTTGAGATGTGGTGTTTGCTGGGCAGTATGGCTGACAATCTTGAACCCAGATGAATAAACTTTGGTTCCTATCCCAATTTTAAACACTAAACAGAGAGGTGACATGACTCTCATGTTTAATACATTTTAAAATTAACAGCTTAATAAAGAGTTCAACTCTCAATTGCTGGGCCTATCTGTAGGAATGCTTTCTCTGAAAGCTTGGCTCCAGTAGAGCTCTGTAGTAGCCAGTAGGCAGCTGGAGAGCAGAGAAATGGCAAGATCATTTGATTTCTAAAGACAAAATTTGATTTCTTTCTGTGATTTGAAGGCAGAAAGTTCCATTTCCCTAGTGTTAATTCTCTAGGCAACCATTTTCCACCAACTCCTGATTTTTCAAGGCATATTTGATTACATCGAGCAAAAGGTTTGCAATTAGAGCCATAGGAAAGCCAGTTGGAGAAGCTGATATGTTGACCTTTAAAACACAAAGAATTTTGACATAATCCCAGCTTCGCCTCATCAAGGTGATCAGTCTGTGTTCATTTTCGAACCACGTTTGATGTGTTAGAAGCAGAACTCTTGGCCAAAGGACCCATCAGGAGCGGTTCAGAGGGTGATGTTTTGCAGGAGCCAGGCAGTCTTTGGAGCATGACCTTGAAAGAGTAACACTCCAGTCTAGGGAGACATGGGGTCACCTTCAGCAGAAATGCGGTCCTGCGAAACAAAGCATAAATCAATAAACATGGGCAAGGTCTTTGAAACAGAAGTGAGAAGCAGCACAAACATATCCCAGTGCGATCTCTGCAGGACCCAGAGGAGTGTTAGATATTTCAGAAGGACTGGTGAGGTCACCTGGAAAGCAACAGCAGAGTTCAGAGACTCCAAAAATGGGTCTTGGCATTGGCTGTCTTCTAAATTGTTTGCTTTTCCAGGACCCTGAAACAGAGAAATTGGGATAGTGCAGACTGTGTAAATGGCCTGAGAGCCCCAGAGATCTGTCTCAGTGCTTTTATCTTTTAGTGTCAGTATATACTCCCCAGCTGTGTCCCTTTACTTTATCCCTGCTGATCTGGCTCTGGGAACAAGCTCCCCATAGCCAGACCAGAAAAAGTTTCTGATCAAGGAACAAGTTTCTGCCAAGTGAACAGGACAGGGTATTTTCAGTGTGCGTGTGCCAAGGTACTGACTGTGTGCATCCTCTTGGCCCTGATGAACATAAAGTAGCTTGTTTCCCCCTGCTCTTGTAAAGTCAGAAAAAATGAAGGCTTGAAATAAGCTTGTGTGCAGGAAGCGAGATCACATGAGTTTTGTGGGATAGGAGGCTGCTGGGAGCTTACTTTGAGAATCCTGTTGGTATTACTCAGTATAACAGGGCTAAGAATTCAGAGAGCTCCTTGAAAATATCCTACCTCAAGGCAGCCTGGAGGCAGTGAGTTTTCCACTCATTCAAGTGCTGGGAAGGTTGTTTCCAGATGGAAATTAGCGAACCTATTTTTGTTTTGCCTCCTATCTGATCTTCCAGGAAACATTGTCCAGAGTATGGATTACTTAATGCAGCTTTTCATTTCCCCATGGCAAACAAATACATTCACCCTCACTTCATGCTAGAAAAACCATTCCTCTGAAGTGTCCCTGGAGCTAGTATCCCTTTTTTAAACTCCTACGTTGCTCCCAGGACTTAGAAGCTGCAGCCTTTAAATCAAGTTGTGGCATTTATTTTTCTTCCCTTGACATGGGTTAGCTGACAGGCAAGCCTCCACCCAGATCATTAGTAGCAAAATGAGTTAATAATAAATAAATAATGGATTTATGCATACTAAGAGCAAGATGTGGAGGTTGCAGCTGGCTTCCAGAATAAATAAATAAGGGGAGGCAGAGGGAGCAAGCCGGTCAATTAAAGCATCATATTAATTCAAGGTTGTATTAATTCACTTTTAAAGAGGGGTAGTTGGCAGAGGTGCTCGGTATGTCTTCAACGAGTTCGGAAGCATGGAAGTTTTACAAACAGCCGATCTTGTTTGTTTGCAGTAAGCTGCATTTCTGCTTCTGCAATCATTTGTGAGAAACAGAAAGTCTACCTGTAACCACTCTCTGAAGCTCTCACATCTGGAGAAACGTTCAGTATTCAAAGGGAAGAATGCATTTGGGTAGAGCCAAAGAGAAGGCGAAAATCCACTTTCCCTGTTCCTTCTTCAACCTTTTTTTTTTATGCCTTCTCCTTTACACCTGAAGCAAAAGCTCAGTCCTTGAGAAGGGTCTTGCAGACCACAAGATCTGCAATCACACTTTTTCCTTCCCAGTGTCACCTGAGCTCTTTTGCTGTTCAATATACAACTACTTCTGTGTGTTAGTATTTGCAGAAAACTCGTCACTAGAGACACTGAGCACTGTCTTTGTTGGCTCGATGGGAATTGGACTGCAGTCTGAAAGATGGAGCTCATGACTTAATAGGCTTTTTCCTTGCAGAGCTTCAATGGTGCTACAATTAATCAGACTTTTCTTCTTCAGAGCTCTCCAGGGGAAGTGTCTGCTGGGCTAAGAACCTTTCGCTCATTCTTACCCTATCTCTTCACATTTCTTCTTCCCAACAGGACAGTTTTCATGTCCCCGGTTTGAACCTTCCTTGTTGGTAAAAGTGCCCCTTAGTGGTAGCATCGTTAATTACAACAGCTGTGCGGCTCCCTGAATTTGGGTTCAAACGGAATCCAACCCTTGGAAAGCACTGCATGCTGGCAAATCAGTTCTGAAAATGAAGCAAGGCCCAATTTTTATGTCATCTGCTGACTTTCATTCTGGTTTGACATAACTGAAGCATCATGGTTTGCATTTAATTCCCTCTTCAGCTACAGGTTTATATGCTGTGCACACGTGATGCAATATTGGCCTTTTAGACCTCTTCTCACCCTTTTTGTCACCACCCCATTTCTCTTCATCATCCTACATGCTCACGTTCCAGACTCTTTCAGTACCCTAGTGGTAACCCCAGCCTAACCCTTCACTTTAGAGAAAGGATACAGAGGAATCAGCAAAGGGGAAAACTGAGGCTAGCAAAAGAGACAGTGACTTATTTTGCTGTCAGTTGAGCTTAATCATGATGGCTTAATCTTGAAGAGATAGCAGGAGAGAAAGGAGTTGGGATGAAGAGCCATGGCATGAAGACCCAGCTGAGCTGTGTAGTTAATCTCCAAAAACTTAGATAAAAATATTACCTTTGATTTAAATCAGGTTTTGTTTGACTAGAAGTGAGGCTCCTTTTTCTGGTTCCCTTTGCAATGCAGCATGTGCCACAAGAGCATCTGCAAACAGCTGAGAAATCAGCAGAAGGTATGGATGCTGGTAGTGTCTAAACATTTTTGTGGAGCTGCCAGTTGGCAATGTGGCTACCCCTTTAACTGCTTTGGGAGCATCACAAGCATTTTGTCACCATTATGAAGATGAGATCAAAAGCACCTGTAGTAGAGAGGTAGGCAAGAGAAAAGAGTAAGAGGAGAAAATATTAGAAATGCAAGAAGTTAAAGTTGGAAGAAATAACTTTGAGTTTGAATGTGGTTCAATGCGTCAGTGGCACTCAGGCTCTGAGCTTTTCCAACATGTGGTTGTTGGCCATTGAGAGCTGAGAAATTTAGAATAACAAAAGTTCTTATACCTTTTTTTGCCACTCTTACTGTCTCTATAAGGTTTTTCTTTTCCTCAGTTCAGCCATGGAACCACATATTTTTGTAGTTCTATCCAGGATGCTCCTTTTCCAGTTTTCATTAGCCCCTTATTCCTCTTTTTGGCAGCTCATCTGAGCACAGTCTGGAAATGAGAGAATGTTGCCATCTCCATGATTAATGGTTTCCTCCATTGAATTGCAATTACATGTTTTAATCAGTTCATTATTCCACCTAGTTTTTTGGGTCTTGACGGTTTTGCTGTGGAAACTAATTGAATTGGCTTCACCTCAAGGCTTTCCTGCAAAAAAGATCTTGTCTTGCCTTTGGGGATTTTGGGGGCTAATTGGCCAACTCACATTAAATTTCCTCGTTTTCTAAACTGGAAAAAAACCCCAAAAGGTGGGGATATACTCGTTTCCTGGTGCTTGCCAGCTAAAATATCTCATTTTCTACTTCACTTTCCAAAGTCCTTTACAGCACGAGATAGATGCACTGCTAAAAGTTTAACTTCAGATAACAGCTGGGGACAACTAAAACTGTTGCTTTAGTCAAAATGGTTAATATACTATTCTGTTCCTCAGAGAGAGATGACTCCTCAGAGACTTCAACTGTTTCTTCCCAGACTACTTTTCCGCTTCAGCTGGTCTAATGGATTCTGTTTATAAGGAAAGGTCCTGTGACCTGCAAAACCATTGTTTGCAGCTTCTGTTATAAGTCATCCTTGAGTTTTCTTTTTCTATGTGCTATGTTTCTTGAATTCAGAGATGAGCAAGCAGTAAGTTCCCTAAAGGTGAGTACTCTCAGGAAAGAATCCAAATTAGTGGATACTTAGGACTCTGTACAGCTGCCAAAAAGCTCACAATTGGACCCCATCATGCAACACACAGATGTGATCCAAAAGGAATTTTGACATCAAATGGAGTCAGAGTGAGTTGTTAACACAGTGTGAGGTGTATAATGAGTAGCTGCAACAGCCCTCCCAGGTAGAGCCAACCTGCTAAGCTTTCAGTCTGATGGAAGCATTGCCATTCACTGTTCTATTGCCTTCCTGATTTTACAGTAGGTGTTTAGGTCACGTAAAACAGATATGCAGAAGCATGCTCTGAGTGTCCATTCCTTTCACTGTATTTGCCTGGGAAACTGCCTTCTTAGGTTCTATTTTATTCACATTATGAACTTTAACTGGAAAAGTTGGGCTACAGAACAGCCATGGTAGAAGCCAAAAAAGATAAAAGAGGAAAGAGCAGCTCCCAGAAACAACCACCACATACCAGGTGGGAGTTTCAGAGCTCTGAACCTTGAGCATTTGCACTCAAGAAAAGACTTTATTCATCATTAATCTGTGGTTTTACTTGAGACGTGTGTATTTTAAAGTTCAGTATCCAAGCTGGAAGTTGGAGGTGATCTTTTCTCTTTCCTATAGGTAGCGCTGTTTCCTTTCTGCCAGGACACTCAGATTTCCTCTTTTTTTGAGGGATAATGATCCAGCCCCTGGCTGGGATGCTTTGGAAGGGGGTGAAGACAAATCATGGAAAGCTAAACATGTTTTCCTACTAGTTAGGTTTGGAGATGGAGATTTTTAAAGCAGGAAGTGTATCAGGAAAACAGAGTCTCTTACCTTAGGATTTATTTTTTTCAAACATTTTTTCTTTAATGAATCAAAATGTTTCTGAACCTGCTTTTTCATCACAGCAGAGTCACCAGCCAATATAAATATCAGAGAAGAGGACACAGTGGCAATCTAAGTTCCATTTTCCGTTGGTGCTCTTCTGTAATTAGAAGACTTTCTGCCTTGATGGGAAAGCCATAGGCTATGAGGCCAACACAGAAATGAGGCAGAGCCATACTATTCACCTCAGACTCAGGTTCCTTTTGTTAAATAAGTTTCCATTTCACAGCAAGAGTTTAAGGCTTTAGTCAGAAGTGAAAGGGTGTAACATGCTGGAAAGCTGATTAAAAATATATGGTACCTATTAACAGAGCACAAATGGAATAATTTTGTTCTTAATTCTTTCAGTTATGAAGTTACATCAAAGGCACATACTTTTTAAATGATGAAAGAACATCCCATCCTTTTAGGCAAGGTGATTAGTGATATTAGTATCAATAATATCAATTAGTATTAGATCCTTTTGGTACGTTAACAGGGAATAATGTTCATCTGGCAACTCACAGTGCAGTATCCAGAAGGGAGCTTATTAAAATGACTCTTCCCCTTCGTCTAAAACCCTTTGGCTTACTTACCTCATTAATAATAATGCAGGATCTGAAAGGAACTTGTAGGTGCTTCCAAGATGTGTTGTGGAATTAGAGACACCGAGAAGATTGAGGGATATTTGCATGCTCTGATCTCACATGGGAAGAGGGGATGTAAAACTGGGGAGTCACAGGAAAGCATCCGAGTATGGGAAGTGCAGCATGGTTGGTTATTGCAACTGCGCTTCAACACACTTTGCAAGCAAAGAGAGTTTTGTGAGTTTAAAGAAACAAAGAGTAACAGTTCCTGTAATGTGCAAAAATAAAGATCTGTTGTTTAAAAAGCACACAACTATATCTCCCACCTCCTGATGCTTTTGTCAGGAATCACAGAAGGAGCAGATTGGATCAGCAAAACTTCACTCAGCCCTGACAGTTTGATTGTACTGCTGTGGAGGATATGACAGATGTTGGAACAGCACGAGCAACTTAAACAAAATGCATCAAGCACAAAGCTGGGACTCAGCTTTTCCTCCACTTACAATGATTTGCAGTCTCTGAGGGGTCAGAATGTAGGGGCAATGGTTTTATATGTACAGGGAGAAAAAGGGAAGATTGAGACAAGTAGGAAAAAATTGCCTTCAAATGATGAAGTGCCCAGCAGCATCAGACAAATGTATGGAACTGGAAACATGCTGTTTGCCTTTCGTGGAATTATTCAGAAATGAATCATAACTAACGCACTGGAGGTTTCGGAGATTCGTCAAGCAAGCAGAAATAAACAAGCTGTAGAGCACGTGCACGTGTGCAAATAAGCAGCTTCTGAAGGAGACAAGGGGCAGATGTTTGGCAGCTCATTCCCTCCTCAGATATTTACCTACCTGTGGCATTGTTTTCAGGTTTGCTGAGCACTCCTTGTTCCTGCTGATTTTACAAACTGTGCTCAGCATTTCTGAGAAGTAAGACAAATGGGAAGTATTAGAGTCACGTACCAGAGGATCTGATGCACACAGTAGGCATGTAGAGGGCTGATGCTTAGACAACAGCATTTCAGAACAAGTGCCTGGTATGCCAGTGCCAGATGATGAATTTAGCCTATACATTCAGTAAGTTCTTACAAGCCACACCAGATTGCTTTTCACATCAGAAGTGAGCTACTGATTTGTCTCCCGTGCTCCATGGAAATCTCTTCTATTCTTTATTGTGAGTACATACGTGAGGTCAGCAGTCATATTTCATGCTCACCATTTGTTGTTTATCATTACAGCAGTGTTTATTTTAATATGGGTAAAACATAATCAGAAGCTCCCAAAGTGAAGTAGGTGGTTGTGCCAGATAGATATAAGGAATATGTGAGCTGTGTTTTATCTTCTTTCACAGTACTGTGAATGCATCACCATCCTTACCCAACACGCTTCTTCATATTTGGGTTTCAGGGGCGGGCACAGAATGATCAAGCAGGGCAAGAGGGTCTTTGCCAACAAGCTAGCTAGACTTATATAAGGAGAGCTTTAAACCAGATTTAGCTTTGGAAGAGGCTGGAATTTTGTGCAGTGGAGAAGAGACAATATTAGGAGCCAATGGGGCTGCTGCACTCTTAATTTAAAAAACTCCACTGTTTACCCAAACTTTTTACACCCACACATTCCAATGGGCTTTCTTTTCCACCAGTAGTAGAAAAGATTCCCTAATCCACTGGCCTTTCCTTTCTCACATCCCTCCTGTTAGATATATTTCTTGTGGATGCCTCAAAGATCAGAATCAAACTGAAGAATAGGATTTTTATGTTGCAAGCTCCTGCAGTGTTTTTCTTTCTCTTTACTTTCAAGTGCATCCCAAGCAGGTGCCAGCTTTCTGGTTTCATTTGTTCACAAAATGAACTCAAAAATCCACCCACACCTTCCACTTAAACTATGTTGATCCCAGGTCTCCACCTCAAGGACTGCTCAACCAAATCATCTCCTTATATCTAGATGGGACATCAAATATCCTACAAGACTGAGCCAGCAAACCAAACATCATGTTTCTTAGCAAGGCCATCATTTGCTAACAGGCTGAGATTTTCAGGATAATGCTGTATTGCCACTTCTACAGCAAGCTCACTGGGAGCAGGATTGCTCTCACTTTGCATCATGTGTAATTCAAATTACATTCACTGTCTTTCTAGAGAAAAGCAAGCAAATACTTGAGCAAAACACAATTATTTCTGCTTATCTTTTTTATGCTCTAAGCCTGCACTAGTTCAATGACTTATATTCAAAATTCAGGACACAGGATATTCAGACAGCTCTGGTGCTGAACTTTGCAAGAATATGTGGGTTTAATAGTTTATACAGTGACCATTTTAATACCCTTCATTTTATCTTGCTCAAACATCCCAAGAGGGTGTCTCTTCTCAGCATGATGCTTTGGAAAATATAGTCCTTTGTGAAATTTGTGTGTCTAAACAGAGGTGGTTACAAAGCTCCTTCTGTAGTTCGTGAAAGCCCTGCTAAAAGATGATTAGCCAATTAACTTTACCTATGATTACAATGTATCTGTTATCTCCCTCCGTTGATTTGATGGGCAGCCACCCATTGTAAGCCTAAATCTAAGTGGCTAAACTACCTGAGACTAATTCCACTGCACTAAACCACTAAACCGTTCCAGTGGTTTAGTACTTCATTTTGTACATGTCTCTTGGGATGGGAAGCCACAGTAGGTGCAAATTGAAGGCCAAGAACTGGAGATAGCAATAGTAAAATTAAAGAAGAGAGCTCAGCTTAGTTTCCATGACCTTTATTTCCCTAGGGAATCTGGAGTCCAAGGAGGGGACAGGAGTTTGAGGCTTCTTTTCCCCCACCTTCCAAAAGACTTTGACCATCCCGAGAAATCTCATATACATTAGAAATATTGCAAGTTTTCTGTTGTGGCTGCTTCCATGGCTAGATAGGCCTGGAACCTGGAGTAACAAGCAGAGTAGCAAGTACATGATGACATACGGAAACAGCAATATACAAATACACTTGGTGCAAGAGAATCCAAATCACAATCTTGGGCATTCATTGACTCAGCTAGGTTTGGCAAGTAGAATAGGGATTTATGAAAATAAGTTTGTGCTTTTCAGTGCTTTTCAGCTGATTTTATGCTGAAAGAAACCTGAGGATCAGAGCAATGAGACATGCAAGGCTATAGTCTCTGAATTCCCTACAGGCCTTATTATGTGTATAAGGAGACAGACAGCAAGTATTTCAGAGCTGAGGAAGCTATTGCACTTGATTTAAAGGTAATTAAAGTGTGTGAGTGACAGCAGAGATGACATGTGATGCGTCAGACACCTTATCTCCATTTTGCTTCCTGCTTGGCAAACTCATCTGCATGCTGAAAGAAGGATAATGTCTCATAGCCTTCTGCCTCTACTCCCATAGGCTTTCTGTTCTGCTTTCCCCATTCCTCCTTGCAGCTCTCCTCTACTCTGGGATTCCAGGGAGAATATCTCAGGTTTGCTATTAACTGGATTCCTTCTATGCCTAAGTCAAAACCAAAACATTTATTCCTATCAATAGTTGTTGATCATGCTCAAGAGTGTAGTCTAGTGGACCATTGAGAGGAAAATAGACCCTGCGCTGAAACATTATTGTTAGCTGTTTCTAGCATCCCAGTGCAAGCAAATGCAGAAGGGAAGGGATGCTGTGTTCATTGCTAATTTTAATCTGCTCATTTTGATTACAGTAAGTCAACCAAAGCCGGTGTGAAAGTGAGGATTCATTGTGAATATTCAGTTCTTGAAGTGAATGAATCTGTAGTTGTGTGCACAGTACTTTCAGTGCATAGCCTGGATCTGATGGCTGACGAGTATGTGACAGGCACAGGAAGGTCTTCTCTTGTACTAACACAAGCAGTTCCATCCATGCTGCTGGACACTGGGCCCCAAGTGTTAAGAAGACTGTTGTCTAAGCCTCATTTCTAAAAGATTTGTCTTGGGTATCTTGTAAGGGGTTGTAGGCCATCAGTGATTGCAAATAGATGTATTTTCATTAAAATAGAAAGAGAGGGAATACACACAGAACTGATAATTGTTCACATTATTCCATCTGCCTAATAGCAGAACAAAATTACTGGCAGAATTGAGTTCAGTGCAAGTGAAAATGAAAAGCTTGAGGCAATCAGAGCCATTAAAGAGAAGGGAAGGTTTGGGCTTTGACCTGTGATGGTCATTTGCCTCCTTTGACTGCACCTCTAAGTTGAGCTGAATCAAAATGAAAGCAATCATGGATTGAATAGTATGTCTCTGTAGGCAGCAGGTTGCCAAAGGGAGGGAGGACAGCAGTTCACATGCCTTAAAATGGCAGCATTTCTTTCACCAGTTCCTAACTAAAAAGGATTTAGGCCTCAGAGCTGTGTGTGGGAACCATGAGTGATGAGATTCTTTGGGATTTTCACCCTATGAATGGTTGCAGCCTTTGGGGGGTTTCACCCCTTCGATTTAGAGAGTGAGAATTTAAGCTGTAGCAAGGATATAATTTAGATCAGCTTGTTTATGAGTGAAAAATGTCACTGAGCCAACCAATAAATAAATAGTGATTCTGGAGTCTATAGGGGAACAAATGTCCAATCCTTCCTCTGATAAATGTCACTCCGGTAGTATTGCTTTTGTCACCTATTTCTGGAAGCAGAACTGAGGTTTGTAGGTTAAAGAAAGATACAGAAGGAAATTGAGAGTCACAGAGTTGGGATCTGTATTCTTTGCCATGACCAGATCAGGCTGATTACCGTGACATCAGAAAATCAAGCTTAAGATGCCTGTTCTGTTATTTTCCGCTAACACCTGCCATAAGGACCTCCCTGAGACCAGTTATTCAGAGAAATGTCTGAAGGAGGATAGGGAGCTAGGGAGTGAATACAGAGTGTAACACAGCAGTCACAGTGAAATTGCAGTAAACAAATTTGTTAACTACTTTTGGATAATAGCAGTGTTCGGGGCCAGGCTGGACAGAGCCTAGGGCAACATGATCTAGGATGAGACGTCCCTATCCATGGCAGGGGGGTTGGAATTAGATGATCTTAAGGTCCTTTCCAACCCAAACCATTCTATAATTCTATGAATAGGGATTTTTTTATTATTATATTTCTTCGTGCCCACATGCACTTCTGAGCACCCCACATGTGTACATGTGGATTTCCTCCTTTGCTGTGTATATTTTGAAGAAACATGTCTAGAACGCTGCCAGCATGTCTCGCATTCAGTCTTCTCGTCAGACACTCTTATCCTCCCATCAGTGACTTCCCATGATAAGGGCTTCATGGCTCACCTCCCTTGAATAATAGAAATGTAGCAAGGGTCTTGTTTGCAGTATTTAAGAGAGGGCTCAATACTTGTGGTGCAAGGAGGACGCTCATATGAAGCTGTAATGACTAGCTGTCAGGGAGATGCATGATGGCCCTTCAGCAACTGAACACAAACGTATGAGGGTGACGGTGGTATTTCTCCAGTCCCTTAATTAGAGCTATGTGATAGCAGAGGCTCAAGTGGAGATGTTTTCCATCATCTCTGGTAAGGATGGAGGAAGAGCAGGAAAACTGGTTTGCTTTTGTTAGCCTTCGACATCCTTTGCACTGTGATACGTGTTCACCTCCTCATTTTTATCACTCTCCCTTTAGCTGTTTATTTCTTCTTTCATTACTCTCTGCATTCCTTTCTCTTCCTCACTCGTTCAGATTCCTAACAGGAACTAGTTTCCATTTTAAATAATTGGAACCTCCTGTTTTTTCTGTAGGAGATTTCTCTAACTCAGTTGTTCAGAACTGCAGTATGCTTTAAAGACCAACTGTAGGGTTGTTGTGTGCAAGTAGCTCGGTGCTGCAAATAAAGGAAACTGAGACACAGTTGAGAGTTAGTGAATACTACTAAAAAACTGAAAATAGAGCACAAGAATTGTATTCCCAGCTCTGGACTCTCACCTGTAGATTCTATGTACATAAGTGAGCTCCCTTGCTCCATGATATATACAACAATGCACAAGCACAAGCATCATGCAGGAAAAAGAGATCTGGAGGCTTACAGAATATACTTGTATCAAAGGTGCTCTATGGAAGGCAAGGAGGCTAGCTTTATTTCTAGCCCAAATGTGAAGTAATTTCAAAAGAGGGAAATAGGTACCTTTGTTAAGTTCCTGGCAGAGGAAAAGAGACCCACTTCCCTACATTCATATCTCTTCCTCTCACAACCTTTTCTTCAGATCTAGTTTATCACAGCATCACTTGTATATCTCTCTTTCCCCACACAGCCTGGATACAGAAGTTTCTTCTAGGTGATTGCACTGGGGGAGCATAAGGGGAGTCTCAGATCTTGCCCCTCGCAATATCTCCTCTGGGATGTCCAAGGAAATGTAAAGTCCCTTGTGATATATTCAGAGGTTTTGGCAGGTAGACAGCAACAACAGGAGGTGGAAACAGACAGCTGTGCAGGGGAGGAAATGGAGATATAAATACATGTTTAATTGCAGTTTAATTACAATTACTTAGTAGGCAAAGTTTATTTAAATGCAGTGTAATTAGAGTGAGACCTTGATTTAATCACAGTCTTATCAGATACGGTTACTACTATTTTCCTTGCTTCCTCCTCCTCTGCCACCTCTTCATTCCCTCTCCTGAACTTGCCCAAGGAAATTAAAAGCCAAAGCTTGAAGGAAGCAGAAGGTATCCATCTTGGAAAGTTTTCAGTTTCCTGAAAATTCAATTGCCAGGTGGCTGCCAGCCCAGAATTTTCTCCCTGGAAATTGTAAAACCCCCACTCTGTCCTGGCAAGCCGTTATTCTTCCTTAGCAGCTAATGATAATGGATCCTCATTAGCTGGGAATGACTTATCATGAATGTAATTCATCATTGATGGCAGACCTCATAACCCATCTGCTCACAATGAGTAAATTATATAGCCCAGTCAGACTAGATGGATTGTTCTTTCTGATCTACCTTTGGAGTGCCTCCACATCCTGTTCCAATCTGCATATTTTGTCTTCTTTCCATGATCTAGGTGAACATAAGGAGAGACATTTGGGCAAAACCTCTTGTGCACCTGACCCTGGATATCATCATTCACTGTTTTCCCTCTTCCACTGCTGCTTCTTCCTATGCTTCTTGCCATAGATCTGACCATGGCAATAGCTTACTTGTTTAGGAGACAAGTACTAACACCAGCCATCTTTTGTGGATCTATTGATATGTTCATGGCTTGCTCCTGCATGAGAACCTTCCCCACTCTAATTATCATAGCACTCAGCTCTTTCATGGCTGCTACATGTTTTAAAAACTATAAACTAGTCCCAACCAGAATAGGAAAGGGAAATGACCAGCTATTCTTTTGCCTTCTCATCTGAAGGCTGCATTTCCTCCTCTCACCTTCTTCCTTAAGGGTTAATTATCATGTGGCTGGTAGCCACTTCTGAGAGCAGTTATTCCCACTGTTCACCATGAAAAAACTAAGGCACAGATTAGTAGTCATAGCTGGTAGTCGACAGACATGGCAGACTATGGGGAAATGGGAAATATGAACAGCAATTTGCCAAAAACACATGGCAAACTGGTGGTCAGGCTGTGATTAAAGTCTCTAAAAGAGCAGGGATTCAAACATTCCTTTTTTGGTCTGCTACTTAAGTCTCTCTTCGTGTTGCCTGTACATTGCTTTGAATTGCAACAAACTTGAGTATTTCCACTTGCCTCTGAAATACACAGCACATATCTACACACTGACATTATCCCAAAGATTTGTTAGAGAAATCTTACAACCCTCTGCAAAGACAGATAGGGTAATTCTGGGGTGTAGCAGAAGACTGGTGTCCAGTCCATCACAGTGCCAGTCCTTAACAGGTAATTAATATTTCTACCACTGCCTGAGCTGACAATTACCTCTGCAACTCAAATATTTTTGCTTCCATGTAGGAGTCTCTTGTCCCTGCTCTTGGAGAGTTCTGGAGAAGGTCTTTTGCCCTTTACTCTCCATGTGACATCTGGTTCCCCTCTGAAGTCCATAAGCTGTTAAAAAGTTTGCTGACTTCAGTGAAAATATCATTTGCTCCTTCCACATCAACACCAGTTAATTCATGTTGCCTTACTTTGCATCTGTCTCAGCCTTTTTTTCTAGCAGCAATAAAAAAGAGAAAGAGTTAAATCTATCCATAAAACTGTGAAGCTGTTCATTAATTACTGCATATTTCATTATTTCACTGAACCATGCTGGCCCTGCCTGAAGAAAAATTATGAACTGCTGGGGTCTTTGCTCAGGGAACCAAAACCAGAGACATGGAAGCCTTTCCCTCCATCTTTTTCTGTCACAGTTTGCTCTGGTTGCTTGCTTTCTTTTGGATTAGGTTTTTTTTTTTGCCTTTTCTTCCTTCAGATGCTCCCGACATTTTAACACACTCTGATCACTTCTAGGTGACCTGACCGTCTTCTGTGCTGTTATTGTCACAATTCATATGGATTAATAAAAAATAGGGAAGAAAAAAAGCAAGAAGAGGTTTTAGTTTTTACTGTCCTTCCTTACCTGGCCCTGAGAGTGTGTCCCTCCATCTCATTCAGACTGGTGCTCTTGGTGTGGACATCTCTCCCCATTATAAGCTTTCTAAGAGCTGGGGGTCACTGAGTCCTTCATACCCCTGTGAAGTGGGTAAATAGGCTGTGAAATCTATTTAACCTGTTGTGTTGGGCCTTGTGTTACAGAGCACAGTAAATCACACAGAGCCAAATGGATTTTTCCCCCCTGTGTTAATATTTAATTGACAGTAAATTTTTAATAGGGAGGGACTTTCACATGTCATCCTGCGAATGCCAAGTGGACAAAAGAAGGGAAAGAACAAACTTAGAAGAATGGATGCAAAGTGCTGGGGAAGGGAAAAGAGGAAAGATGTGAGGAGAAGAAGGTAATGGGAAATGGAAAAGGAGAGAACAGCGAGGCAGTAGTCACTACAGCATCTTTGTCTGAAGATGAGTTTCTCAGGTAACAGCAGCTTAGTGCAGCTCCCTGCCCTCGCAGCAGTGAACAGTTCACACAGAGCAGGGAAGCAAATAAGCCTGGGAAAGAGTCTTTGAACCAAAGGTACTTGTACCCTTCCAGAGTTCATGTCTCATATCCAGCCTTTCCATCAAAACTGATAAATTAATCAGCGATTTGTGAGTCCAATTTGGCAAAAAAAGGAAACTATGGTTGTGGTCCAAAATCCATAGTTACACTCTGGTGCAGTGTGTGACTGAGAGAAAGGCATACAGTCACTACAGAGAGACAGGTAGCACTGACTAGCTAAAGAGATGGTACGGAGAGATACAGCGAGTGCTTCGGATAGATAACAAGCATTAGATGGAGTGGATATATAGTTAAAATTAAAGAGATAGATACTACGAGTACACATGGGAAAATACCTTGTACAGCCATACTGTGAATAGATAGATGTTGCAGGAAGAGGGATATTAGATAGACAGACACTGTCTGGGAGAAATGGGTAAGGGAACAAGTAGTGCTGCAGCTAGGCACATAAAGATTGATTCTGCTGATAAATAAATTCTATAAATACTGCAAAAGATATCTCGGGAGCCTGTCATCTATGAATATTTGACATGCACATCGAAGAAATGGCGTAGTACCTCATCCAAAATAAACATAACCAAGCAGCTACTAGATATGTGTGCAATTGTACTGTTTAAACATTTAAGAGATGTTACCAGCTGCAGCAAAACTATCAATTTATCACCTGATTCAAAGCTTGTTTTACCCTGATGGACACATTGATAACCTGGCAACAGCATGGCAGAAAAGGCCAGGCCAGCAGGTAGACAATAAAGTGCTGAAGCGTTATTGGATAACTAAATGGGAAAATACAGTGTTTGGATTTCAGAATTGGAAATAGGCCATAACCTGAGTATGAGCTTCTCATCTTGCATCCAGGCTTACCAAGGGATGACATGTTTCATATAATTTCCACCACTGTATTGTACTGGTCCAAGCCTCACCTTATGGGCTTGTCTGTCCTGTGTTGCTGTTACAAACACAGAGCTCCCATAGGGACCTCCATTCTCAGCTCTCCTCAGCTACCTTGTTGACCTTAGTGAGCAGTTGAAAGTCCTGCTACTGAGTGTCCTGGCAGCAATGCAAAACATCCTGTTCCCCTGTAACACGCTTTAGTTGTCATCTACATGGACACCTATTCCTGCTGAGGCTGTTAGGATTACTCATATACCTGGCAGCTGCTGCCCAAATTGAGAGCCATTCCAGGAAGGCAGATCTTGCTGTGGTTCCTGTGGTCAGGAGTCCTGAGGGCTGCTGGAGTACAGAGCATCTGAGGAGTGAATGTACTTTCGTACCTTATCTTTCCACCCTCAATACTGAAAACTGAGGTTTTCAGTATTCCCACTGAATAGGCTTCTATATCAGCTTCTGTTTTGCTCACCTCCATAACCACCTTTCTACCCTGTGCTTCAGCAGAATCTCTCCTATTGTTGATTGTTTAGCCCCATGCCAGAGATGCTCATTTTGTGGCTACGGGTCTCTACTTAGCATGTGTTATCACACTGTCATTGAAGATGACAAGCTGCTTCTTGGGGCACAGATAGGCATCCTCCAGGCTACTACTAGTGCTGCTTGTCCAGCACAGGCTCTGTGCTCTGAACCCTCTGAGAGTTTATAGTGCACCTCAAAATCATTCTGACATATGCCAGAGTTGGTTTGCTAAGTTCGTTCCCTTTGCAACTCAAACATGCAGGTCCACAGTGATAGAAAGGCAAGCACATTAACCTCTGCCCTTCTCCTGCAGCAACTCCTTCTCACTACAGTTATCACTTTAAAACAGTCATAAGCACAAAATGTTTGATTTAAATTCTTGCTGTCATAGGCATTGTGTTAGGTATATGTTTTATAAATCATTCAATCTAATTCACACTCATAAAGTTGCACAGAAATTAACTCTACAGACTGTCTCTCAGGTTGCTGTGGATGCTGCCTTCAGGGCCCAAATGTTAGTTCACGGGGAGAAGAGGAGACTATATGTTTTTAATGGCTTCAAACACCAAATTAAATTTGAAATTAGCATTGAACTCTATCATCCATTTTCAATAATGATGCTTAATGTTGTTGTGAGAGAATCGAGCGCTTTATGTGGTAGGTGTCGATTGAGTCTTGTTCGGGAAGTTATCCAAGGGCTCTTCGCTATGACATGCTGGGAAAGTGATTAAAACCCTGTCAGGTTAAGTGAGAATAGTATTTTTGGTTTTCCCCTCTCCCCTTGATTTCAATTTTCCCTAGCAGCCAGTTTCTGTCTCTAAGGATATATCTTGTAATAATAATTGCTTGTTATCAGTGGATATTTTCCAGTACAGCAGAGATATCTAAATCCAAAGCCTCCAACAGAGGAAATTGATAGGTCTGACTTTAAGGAGTGTTAGGTTAATCCATCTCAAAGGATACCCTCTGTAAGAAGTGAAATGTTAAGCATTTCCTGACTATAGGGAGTAGCATAAGAGAGGGGTATGCCAAGCTTCTGAGGGGGCAGCCCTTAAAAGCAGCAAGGGAGTAGAAAGCTCAGGAAATCTTCCTTGATTGTCTCCCTGCAGACTCCTATTGCACTGGAAATGACTAGAACAGCATGAGAAGGTAGAAGGAAGCATCTCTGAAGCTTGAGCTATCAGTTTGTGGTGCCTGGCTTTGCTACTCATCACAGATATTTAGACAGATAATTTATCCATTTTGCTTAATGAATTCCCCCTGAGCAGCTTAGGTTAATGTAACTAATATGACTAAAAAGCCTAATTGTGTGAGCTTTTACCTAATTCTGGGCATTTTCCTCCCAAACTCACAGGAGACCATTACAGTAAGTACCTGTGTGTCAGAGAAAGGCAACCAGCAGGATCTGTGCTGTCTTCAACTGAGACCTGTTGCTAGGAGCATGGCTGAAAAATGCTGCCTAGGGGATGCTCTGGATCAGTGTATACAGCCTCTCTGACCTTACTCTGCCACTTCCCAAGCTCCCAGGAGTGCCTGCAGTTTGTACCATGCTTTACCATAGTGCCCATCGGTGGAGTAAGTGACATCAAAGGTACACAGCCTCTTCCTGCTGTTGTAATTATCATAAAATGATTCGTCATAGCACAGCAATCCTTACTGGCAAACAAAGAAATACTCTGAGTATGAAGAATTAGGGATCCAGGCCTTGCACTTTTGCCAAGTTTTGACACAGGGCATATATCTTATATCTTTTAGTTCTTAAAATTGTCATACTGGCTGCTCACTGAATTTAGAATTCTTTGCTTTCTGTTCTAAACCCAACAAAATTTAAAGCAGTGTTGTTCCTTGCCTCAGAAATGGCTACAGAATTAGTGGTGAATGATGCTGTTCAGGAGTCCAGCAGCTCAGCTGGGACTTGCTGTTGCAGCTCCATGCACATCAGCAAACCTTTTCGTGACAAATCATCGAACTGCTTCCCTTCTCAGAACGCAGCATGGGGTGTTTCAGGCTGCAAAGCTTGTATGTAAAGTAAATGCATTATTATTTAGAAGTGATTCATATTGTTGGGAAGCCCAGAAAAGGAAGCTGATTGGTGAGTAAGCAATGGAGTGTAATAGCCCTGAGAAAACTGCTGTGTAATAACAGCTTTGATTCCTTGCAGGATAAAACTGTATAATGTTGCCATTCTTCCTGCACCTTTCATGTGTACAGCACTTCATATACACTGAGTGTATTACTTTGTCATGTGAACTGATAGCTGGTCTAATCCTCCCGGGCTTTGCTAGTCTGCTTGAGAGGAGTATGAAGTTTTCAAACAAAGTTTTAGGCTTGCAGTAACATCTAAATTATAGATTTCTGAAATCTCCTTGGCAGTGTCTCTTGATAGGCTGCTTTTTGAGCTGGGCTGATAACCTGTCTAGCCTCAAAGATGCTTTTTTGTGCTCCTTGATACTGAGTTGCCTGTATCACGCATCGTTAAGTCTGACACAGTTTATCTGCAGGTTGGCTGTGCAGAAAACGAGGAAGTCCAATGTAAGCCTGGCAAGCTCAGGGTAAAGTCAGCAGCAGCCTGATGTGGCTACACCCGCTCAACCATCCTCCACCATTCCAAAAGCCTGGATTCTTCAGCAGCATACTGTGCTTTTATAACGGGTTCTGTGTTATTGACACTAGAGATGTTATCATGGAGGTACCTATATAGAGCTGCTGCAGCAATAAGCTCTGTAGAGAAAACCATACCATCATGATTTGACGGAGAAGGAACAGCGCACAGCAGTCAGTAACCTGCGTTCATGAATACAACTTTCACAAATGGTTCCCCTCTGTAAAGTGTGTTTGTGTATTCCAGCACTTGGATTTCTGCTGTTTGTACTAGCAAATACTATTTTGTGTGCTTTTTCAATGCCTTGGGGGACAATTCATGAGCCAAAACAACTCACGATCTGGTCTTTTCCTGGTGTTTCAGCTCCTGGAAGACAGAATCCACCTTGAGTAGAGCAGATGTCTCTCTATAGTGGTGCAATATGCAGCTTTCTGAAGCAAAGAGACAAAATGAGGAGCTAGAAAACACCAATACAAAGGCAAATGCCGGGAAATATAAGATTTCCTGACTAACAAGGTTTTCAGGTCTAGTGAAACCAGCATGCACAAGTCTTCAGCCTTTGTATCCTCAAGCTGGATGGCTGGCTTTGTCTGCTAGACAGGCTGGACAGCTTCAAATAAGAGGCCAGGCTGGGTACAGAAAATCTGGCAGCTTGTGTCAGTTTCTTTCCCATCTGAATAATCTCCCCTTCACTTTTATGACTTCAATTGTTTTCAGTATTGCAAGAATTACAGCATTTCTCTCTGAAATATGATCTGGCAGCTAATCCTTGGTATTACTGAGCACCTCTCTCTCCTCCTGATGTCAGCAGGAGTCCTGCATCCTCATCATTCCTCCAGCTAAACTCTTCATTCTTCTCTGGCAGAATCATGAACGCTCACTTCTGTCCCTAATGGATCTGGAAACTTGCTATTTTCTTTACTGAAGTCTTGGTTTGCCGGGAGGAGGTTTTGGACCAGACTCATCAAGGTTATTAAGCACCTATTTCCTTACTGCTTTTGGTAGAGAGAAAGGCACTTACAAGAAGAGGTGATTGGGAATAACTTTAAACTGAAAGAGGGTAGATTAAATTAGACATTAGAAAAAAATTCTTCCCTATGAGGGTGGTGAGGCACTGGCACAGGTTGCCCAGAGAAGCTGTGTCTGCCACATCCCTGGCAGTGCTCAAGGCTGGGGCTTTGAGCAACCTCATCTAGTGGAAGGTGTCCTTGCCCAGGGCAGAGGGCTGGAATTGGATGAGCTTTAAGGTACCTTCTAAATCAAACCATTCTATGATTCTATGATTAAACAGCTTTGCACCCTCATTCAGATTAGAGAGGTGGTGGAGGGCTCCAGAAACACCCTGGCTCTGCCACCATGCCGTAAACTTGCCAGCCAGGTAGAGTGACGGAGCCTTCTGT
Organism: Ara ararauna; assembly: GCA_028858755.1. Classification (NCBI taxonomy): domain Eukaryota; kingdom Metazoa; phylum Chordata; class Aves; order Psittaciformes; family Psittacidae; genus Ara; species Ara ararauna. The sequence goes on along the minus strand of CM054383.1, from coordinate 36,355,615 downwards.
GTCTGTGTTGTTGGGAAACTTGGGCAAAGAGAATAAAGCCGTTTGCTCAATGTGACTGCAAGCTCACCGAGTGTAGAGCCTGTATCTTTCAAACCCAGCTGGCTTAGCCTTATGATTCAATTTTCCTCTGACTCACAGTCTGACATATCTTTTCAGTCACACTGCACACAAGAACTGACCTTTTATCATTTTTGGTTGTAAATCAGAGAGTGACGTTAAATGCTCGTGGTGGCTCTCTATGAAGTGATTGTTTCACTGCTCTGCAAGCTGTGCTCTAATTTGCCCCATCCATCCAAATACATGTCTTATTTTGATTAAATGAATACTTTTGTCAGTTTATGTTGCTGCAGCTTTCACTCAGAATGTGCTTTCTTCTGTGATGTGTTAGTATTCTTTTAAGAGTTTTAGTGGGAATTTATAGATGCGTATATACATGTGCACACACATATTCACATTCAGAAAAAAGTAAGAAAACTTAACTGCAACTTCCAGGTAAAAGACATAGAACATTTTGGCAGGCATTTGAAAATTGATCTTTATAAAATATTCAGGAAATACTCATGTTAACAGCCACTTTAAAAATTGTTCCCTGCTGGGAATTGATAGATGCTACAAGCTACAAATGGATTAATTTGAAAACAGCACCTCACAGTTAAACAGGTGAAACATTATTAAATACAGGAACACAGAAAAGTATCAGAAGATTTATTGCGCAACAAACAGCAATGGCAACTTTTATATGCTCTTTACTATGTTTTTTTTTGCGAGGCAATGCCGCCTCCTTAGATCAGAGCAAATGGCTGTTGTTTTTCCTCTTTCCTCTATTTATTGGGAGTCATATGTTCCTGGCTGGTAGGTCCTTCTGGCACAAAGAATCTCTTCAAACCCTGCTTGAGTCCTGAAGCAGGATGAAGGTAATGTGTCATGTTTGTGTCAGCCCTCCATGCCTATTTTTTATCTCCTGTGCTAAACCACTAAAATTCATCCTTGCAATTCCTGACAGACAAATTTTAGGAGGCAGGGAGAGCATAATGAAATATTTGCTTGTCTTCATGAAACATCTGGCAGGGTTTTGGCAAAATCAAGGAATTAACAGGAGTTGCCACTTATATACTGTGGCTGACATTTTTTGTTGTCCTTAAGAAAGGCCAAAGCCATATGCAAATCAGCTGCGTAATGAGTGAGGTTAAGCAAGGTTTTGGATTTGGTTCTATATGGTGTTAAAAGCATAATTGATCAGAATGTTTTGAAATATATTGAACACAAGTGTTCAGATTTGTTTTATCTGAATCTCATTATGTCTGGAAGAATATTTAGGAAGAAGGCAGAGGGTGACGTTTTAACCTGGGTCTGTTATCAGTTATCTATGATCACACATACTTCATCAGATGTTTCTGCTATAAACCCCACTTCAATTTGCTTTAAAGCAAGATAGATTTCTTTTCCTTGCGTTCTCTCTTTTATTTTATGGGTACACATACACACAATGTCTCTCTCACTGTCCTAGTTATAGTATTGACAAAACACACTTGTTCTGGGCAGGAAAGGACAAGAGAACAAAAGTTATGTAGCAATCTCAGAAGTTTTTACACTGCAGAAAATTTCTCATGGAAGTTATCATAAAAGTTATTATGAACATCCCTGGAATGAGATGCATAACTTTTAGGAGGGGTTATGATTTTGCAGATTTGTGTTGGATTCATTTCAAGAAATCTGTGATAACGTAGGACCTTGTAGAGATGCAGTTACTTTGAGACGTGGACATTTTGACTGATGTCTGTCAGCTGGAACCTCTTAGGCTTCATCTTTGCCACTATGCTGGTCTTAAATTACTTGGTTTTGGTATGCTCCAGAAGCTGGTTTCTGTGACCCTTAAGCTGAGGTTTTCCTGACGGCTTTCCTTAAAAGCAGAATTAAGTGGTAACCCATGTGCTGAACCTCAGCATGGTGTCATACCCTCTCTCTTCTCTGGACACTGCAGAACCAGAATCGTTCTTCTTATCAGAGCTCAGCACTTTATATCCCAGTCATTGTCTATTCATTTGAAGACACGTGATTGTGAAAGAACAACCTATGCAGAAAGGTTTCTAAAACACTCATTCCTTACTTTAAAAGGTACAAGAATGAGTCAGGTTCATGTGGAATGCAAGTACATCTATAGTTCCTCGCTGAAAATCCAAGATCATAACTTCTGCCACACAAACCTGCTTTTAACTTCTAGCTTAAGCTCTCAAATAAAAAAATTACAGTTTAGACAACCATTTCTGCCTGCTTGTTGACCATCCCAATATATCTCAAATCCTTCCCAGAAGCTCCAGGTCCCTCTTCAGGTGACCTGATGCTTTGTCAACACTCACCTGAAGATTAAAAGAACTGATTTGCCCTGGTCAGTAGCCATCTCTTTCCCTGCAGTTGCTTCCACTTGAATGCAATAGCATCAAGGTTCAGTGGTCTTTTGTTATCTTTTAGCTACCTGTAGGAATAACTCCTGATACCTCCTATGTCTTATAATGAAAATTGAGCTCTGAATACAGTGCAAACCATGCAATTGTGTGTGGAGGGTTGTGCAAGTGTATGCGTACATACATATTTGTTTATCTATTATTTCTTTAATTGCAAGGAAAGGGAAGGTTATCTACTTTGTGCGCTAGTATAGACATTTACATATATACGCACATATACACATTTATCAGAGATTCTCTGAAACATCAGAATGGTTATCAGCTAAAAAGAGGTTTTCATGAAGAAAGAGGTTTCTTCATGAAATATGAATAAGAGGTTTCTTTCTCCTCCAAGGGGTACAGTGATTGGAATTTAGTCATTTACATCACTCATTAGTTCAGTCATGTCTGTCCGTCATCTGGTGTGCAAGCAAGTATTTGCATGCATAGTTATCTGACACAAAAAATACCCTTTACATAGAACAGATATGTAACTAAAGCACAGCCTAGATATGGCCATCATATAACGTTTTGTTTTCAAATCCCAGATTCTTTAAGTCACTCAGAGAGAACTCAGGGATATAGACATATGGAACTTGGACTTTTGAAATTAAATATATAGAACCAATTATAAAAATTGGATGAAGTCAGTGGAATTATATGAAACAGCACCTAGGGAAATAAGAGCCCAGGAGAACCCCCATGCCTTTACATTATTTATCCTCAACAATACAAATCTGCAGCATTTCAGCCAAAATCTTTCCACATTTCTTTCCCCCGTCGGTGCAAATGTCTCAATTACTGGAAGCACCCAAAAGCAATTACAAGGATTCCAATAATCTTCCTGTATTACTGTGGCTGGACTGCTAAGTATCATCAATAACATGATCATTGTTTTGAGAAGAAATTGCTTGGGGTAGAGACACTGAAAAAAAGCTCCCAAATGAAAATCAAAATCATATTTTCAGGAGCGCAAACATTATTCAGTGTCCTGATGAGTTTCGGTAGTCTTAGTAAATACCTTCCAATACAGGGTGACTAAGCTGCTGATATTTCCACAGGAAGTTTAAGCTATAGAAAGCCTGTTGGTTACCTGTTTTGAAAGCATTTCTTTTGATTCTTAAACCCAGGCTAAAACCAAGGCACTGCTAGTGCTTCCTGATGGATATTATCCCATCTATTTTATGTCACCCATCTTTTATTTCCTGTGTTTATCTCCCATGTATAATGAATATAACAAGATTGCAATGGACCAGATTTTAAACCATTTACTGTTAGTTACTTCACTGGAGCTGGCCATAAATTTCTCTTCAGCCTAAGACCGCAACATCCAACCAAAGGTAGCAAAATATACTAATGAGTTTTTTCACAAGTATTAATTGGATAAGAACCTCTAATTAATTTCAACAGCAAACATGTGTTGGGCTGCCCATGTGCTGGTCCAGAGCTATTGCAGTGTGATATCTTTCCTTTAAATAAACACCAAGTTCTAGTGCAATATGGATCTAAAACTTAAGATCAGGGCTATGCTTTCATAAGACATGCTAACCCAGGCTTAGTTTCCCAATAGTGCCTGAATATATCATGTGTCTACTTATAAAGGTCTTCAGTTTGCTTGAAATCTGTGTTTGGGGCTTGAGCTCTGGTACCCATCATGAGAGCATAGTGCAGATATAGGCAGTCAGGTCTCAAGTTTTCTTAAAGGAAGTCTCATATTGCCCAGGAATTCACACAGCAGCCAGTGCTGGTTGCCAGTTTTAGGTGAATGAACTGTTCCCACCTGTGCAGAGTTGCTGAATTTGTTTGGTGTGACTGAAATTTACCAAGTTGCATAGCATGTCTATGGAGGTATAGCTGGAGTTTGCCATGCTTATGTCCATAGCTAGGTTCATCCTAACTAACTTAACACCGTCGGTAAGTGGAAACTTGACTCAGTACCCTGAGTTAGCTTTTCAGCACTGATGGGGATACAGCTGCTTTATTCATGTCTGCCTTTCCAAGCAGCATATTTATAGGGTCTTTAGTGTTTTATCCAAGCCAGGTACTGCACTATGTGGAAGAGTCCCTCATTGCAACCAAAGGGTATATACAAGTTCAGAAATCTCTCCCAAGGTACACACACAATGGTGCTTCCATGTGCTGAAATGTAAAGGTATTAAAAAAAAAAAAGAAGACAAAACCTAAGAACTGTTTAAGGGTGAGAGAAGGCAAATTAGTTATCTTTAAGGTCTGCACCAGCTGCTAACAGCTCCATTTCATGGCTGACTTGTACCTGTTCAAGTCAGTGGGTTTTACTAATGCATACAAGATTGCAGCTACAAGAATGCTAAAGATGCAGCGTTAGCCCTGCACTGATGTATAGATTGGTTCTCCATTAGGAAGAAATTAATGATTGTTCACAAGACCGAATCCACAGCTTTTGGCTTCTCACCAGCTTTTCCATTTTGCAAGTCTAAAGACCAGTTCATATGAATTTTATTGGTTAGCATTAGAAACATGCCTGGATTTGACCTGATACGTGGAATCCAGGACTACCATGTAACATCGAGCTAGTACCCTTCAAATGGGAGAATAATGCTTGCTTGTCCTCTATACAAACTCATCTTTCACAGGGAGATCAAAGGTGTATCAATGACATGGTATAATTCAATTAAATGCAGTTCTTCATATAAGGCTTTTCAGTTTCCCAACCATGTGTAGTGAGAGGTGTGTACTCAACATCTCCTCTGCTCTTACAGCAGTTATGAACCATCTTCTCACCAATAAGGAAAATGGAAAAGTGGCTCCTGAGGAGACTAATAGCTTCTGCTAGATGCAAGTGCTCTTGAGGGCTAAATTGTTGCAAGCCTGAATGAACATTAGGGGACAGTGTTGACCAGGAGTCAGCCAGTTTCTTGCTCTTCATGCTCTCCCTTTATTTACACATTGTCTTTCCTTCTATCTAAATGATAAAGCCCCAGTTGCTCTTTTTGTATCTAGCTGGTGCACCAGACATCCATATTTTAATCTGGCCAAATCAATTATAAATATTATAACCTACAATTACCCTGGGAACTCCTGCAAAACTAATTAGCATGAGTCTTAGCAATGAATTATATCTTTCTCTTGGCTATTTTCAGCAGGAAAAAAAAAAAAACCAAACTAAACAAAGCACAATAATCTACACTCGAAATAAGACCAAACATCTCTCAGCCATAGCAAACAGAATTCAAGGCAGTGTTTAATTACGTTCATCTTGTTTCTGAAAGGATTGGCCATGTTGGGCTGAAAGCCAGAGCACCTGGCATTGTCTTGGGCTTAGCACACGTTTTCTCAGGAGATGGTGTAAGATGTAAAAGTCCTTGGCAAAGAGTCTTTGGAAAAGGAAGTCTCATGTGAGCCTACAAAGTTCATCTTGTTTGCTGTGTAGCAACAAAGGAAGCGAATGCAATCGTTCTTTAAGCTGGAGTCATCTTGCATCTGTACATAGCTGATCACCTTCCTTGACGAGGCCAGGGACTTGTCTGGCTTTTCTCAGGTAGAAAGGAAGCCAGGCTGCTGCCTGGGGAGCTCTTGAATTCCAGAGATGAAATTAGAAAGTCATTACAAGTTGTGCACCACACCTTGTAGAAAGTGAATCAAGACACAAAGGGCAGACTAAAGCCATTCTTCATTGGCATCTTGTTGCTTTAGTGTATTTCTTATAGATGTAATTACCTGAAAGCATCATAGTTGCTTCATTTATGTCCTAAAGTACTTCTTTATGAAGCTATAAAAGGCAGAATTGTACTCTGGGATAACTGCAAATGTGGCTGCTTGAGATTAGTTATAAATTCATTGCAAGACTTCAGAGGCAGTGTTCCTGTGAAATATTTTCAATAAAACACATGAATTCCTCAAAAGCAAAACTGTGCAAGACCACACACCCTTTTAGTTCCGGTGACACAGGTACATTGTTAATGTTGGTTAAAAGAAGGGCAAGACAATCCCAGTTCACCACAGAGAGGGCAGCATCTCTTTAAAAGCTGCAGGACACTTCACTTAGCAGCATGTACTGTTCATAAAATTGGTAAAACTTTCCTGGAAAAAACCAAGAGATTCTTTTCCAGAAAGCCAACGTATCCTGGGCTGCATCCAGCGGGTCGAAGGTGATCCTGCCCCTCTACTCTGCTCCTGTGGTGCCCCACTTGGAATACTGTGTGCCGTTCTTTTGTCCTCAACTTAAGAAGGACATGGAGCTGTTGGAGCAAGTCCAGAGGAGGCCATGAGGATGATAAGGGGGCTCGAATACCTCCATACAAAGACAGGTTGAGAAAGTTGGAGCTGTTCAGCCTGGAGAAGAGAAGGCTGCGTGGAGACCTCATAGCAACCTTCCAGTATCTGAAGGGGCATACAAGGATGCTGGGGAAGGACTCTTCATTAGGGACTGTAGTGATAGGACAAGGGGTAATAGGTTTAAACTTAAACGGGGGAAGTTCAGGTTACATATAAGGAAGAAGTTCTTTACTGTGAGGGTGGTGAGGTGCTGGCACAGGTTGCCCAGAGAAGTGGTAAATGCTACATCGCTGGCAATGTTCAAGGCCAGGCTGGACAGAGCCTTGGGTGACATGGTTTAGTGTAAAGCATCTCTGCGCATGGCAGGGGGTTGGAACTGGATGATCTTAAGGTCCTTTCCGACCCAAACCATTCTGTGACTCTATGATACCCCTTCTGCTCAGGTGATAGCTGTAGTCAAGGGACTTGCTGGAGTCTCCATTTCCTGCTTGAGTGGGGAAAAAGTGCACCCTTCTTTTAGTTGAATGCTGTAATTGCTGAGAACTTGGCTGGTTTAGGTTGGACATAAATCTTTTTTCTGTTTTCTCAGAGGGAAATGTCTGATATCTTGAAAATTTTCAAGAAATCCATTTCCTGCCTTCTTTACTCTGTGAACTGTATCAGACATGTTTGGCTCATCATACGTAGCCACATCCCCTGCCTTGGGCAGTTTCCAAAGGACTGGGACATATCATGATGGAGAGAAAATTTAAGGAAGGGAGAAAATAGGGTTACAGACAGGATGATTATGCAGCTACTGGGATGTTATTTTTCACTGCAGACAGATGTTTGCTTTCTTCACAGGGCATCATTGGTATGCCCATGACCAGCAGTGGTCCCCAGATTTAGCTTTTTCCTCTTTTTTGCATGAAGAATTTAACCACTCACTCCCCACTTCATTCTCACAAAACTGCAGCAAATTTCACAGGAGTGGAGCAACATGAAAATAAAGTAAATGCTCCATTTCCTCCCCTAACACACTGCAACTGTGAGGCCTGTCAAGCAAAGGTCAAGCAGCAGCCCTGAACAACAGTCACAGATTCCCTAAGAGGGACAGTTGTCAGTGCCTGTTCTTTCCAGCTGAAAAAATAAAACCCATTCTAGTTTGAGCCAGTCAGTAGAATACAGAGGACGAGTGACCACAAGCCACACAAGCAAAGTGTGAGTGGAAAACCTCAAGAATTTACTTAGGAAATCTTTAGTTTTATTCCATGCTTTGGAAGCAAATGCACAAGTGAAGAACTATGTATGGAGGAGAGATGGATCACCAGCCATCCTCACGTGCACCATGTAGCTATAGTCTATTAGCCCCCGCTATAGGCTGTTATGTGCAGCTCAGTGGGGCAGCTGACTTGCGGGGTTTCTATCCAGCTGTGACCTAACAAGTAGGTTGACTTAAAAGAGGGGTTTGCATGAAGTACCTGAAATAAGTATTTTCCAGTCATACCAGAAAGCTTCAATTATTCTGATGTGTAAGGAGGGACTGGGCTCTCTTCTGCTTCTCTCATGTTAAGTCAGAAAAAAACCCAGAATTATTTTAAAGAGTACCAAAGCTTGCTTGCTTTCCAAAACCAAACAAACAAGCACACCCACATAGAAAAGGAGAACTAATTAAGATCAAGTCATATCTCAATAAATATGCAAATTAAAAATCAAAACAAAGAAATTCTATTTATCACATCGTAAAGTTGCAAATTGCTGTTGTGGCTTCCATGGGCTGGAATAGATGAGGTCTATGAGGCTGTAGGCTTTGAATTAGTAGAGCATCCAACATGCGTGCATGTTTTATTGTGATAGCTGAGGGACTGTTGGCTCAAGATATATCACCATCCTTCCCTCTCCCTCTTCTGTACTGCATTCACGTTCATGGTATCATAGACTGTATTTGTCTTGGAGTTCTCTAATGTAATGTCATTGGTTTTCCTCATAGTTTACCTTCTGTAAGACAACATTATTATTCTTTGATAAATCTGTTTTGTATCCCCAGGGTTCTTTTCTGTTTGGTTTCTTTATTTTCTGTTGTTTTTTTTTTTTTTTTTTTTTTTGAGAGTTAAGGGGGTTCTTTTGCAGTTTTTAAAAACCAGATTAAAAAATAAACAAGCAAACAAAAATACCAAGAACCTGCCCCAACAAAAAAGCCCACAGCACTCTGTTGGAAAAGAAAGCAAGCTGCACTCTCTGCAGTGACAGGCAATAGTCCAGATGATGGCATTTCTGCTCATAGCCATGTTTCACCATTTGCATTCTTTCCTAAAGGAGCTGGTAAAGACCAGCTGATGGGGAGAAGCAGCATGTGGTGACGTTGGCAGTGTCAGCAGCACTAGCTGGCTCCTTCTCATGCCACATGCTGCCACCACTCCTCTTTCAGAAGAACCTCTAAAATGATGGTTTAAACTAGCCCTTTTGTATTGCTTTGTCCTGGGTCTTAAATCTTCCCGCAGCAGAAAGCGTATTATTGGGATGGAAATTTCCGTATAGTAGAGATATAGCTGGTTTGTACAATTTGGTAGTGTGATACAGAGCCTTACAACTTTTGAGTCACCAGTGTGATTACAGGCATGTTGGCAATGGCAGAAAATTGGTTCCATCTATTTCCTGTTTGGTAGCTCATGATGTGATTTGTGGTGGTGGTGTTGATCCAGTGGGTATCGGTCCAAATTGAAGAAACCACTACTAACGTCAGTGCTAATTGACTTGCTTGTTCACTGTCACAGCAAAGGGCAGAACAAAGTAGGAAGAAAGTATTTTTTCCTGACCTCTAAACATGGTGTAGGCACAGCCTCCCTTATGGGGAACCTCTCTCTGCAGTCTGTCTGTCCAAGTATTGAGTTGTCACTGTGTTGGTGGTTTGTGTACTACTTGTGTAGGCAGCAAGGAAAAGCTTTTGAAGTCCATTACAAAGGTTATATACATAAATACTTTAATCCTAAGGACTGTCCCTTCAGGCTTCAATACAAAGAAAAGGCAGTTTTGTATGGTTTTATTTTTCATTTTCTGTTGTATTCTGGATTTCCCTTCCACAGTAAAGTGCTTTTGTGCTAGGAGTTGTTTCACCCTTTTTGTCAGAAAACCAGTCCTAAAATCACTGAAGTTATCAAAAAATTCAGAAGGTCCTGTGTTACTGGGTTTCCCAGCTTTAAATAATAATAGGGACTTGTTCTTTTAAATTGGGATCCTGTTTATGCAATGCTTGACCGAGGCTGCAAAATGGATAATTCCATCTGTAAAGTGTCAGCGAGCTGGCTGGTAGCTATGCTCCGTCCCAATGGCATTAGCAGCTCTTCCCAAACATACAAGTGCAATATTGAAAATAAGTCTGCTTTGGTTCTTTTTGACTGCAACGCTGCAAGAGCAGAGCTTATAAATGAGAAATCTAGTTCTCCTGAATTTAGTCAGCTTTCAATGTTATCATTGGTACTTGTTATCTTTGTAATTCAGGCCATGCCTGCATATGAAAAACTAAGAAATCAAGCCCACTTGAGCAGAGACCACTGCTTGCTGCTGTTTGTGCTGGGAGGATTGTCCTGGTTTGTTTTGTTTCATGTCACATACTCAATTTCAGGATGAGTTCTTCCTGACCCAGATTTCTGAGCAGACTGAAGTAGAGCCAGAAACTGTAAATGTGCATAATTATTCTTTTATTTATTTTTAAGCTGTACAGCTCTATTAAGCTTTCAGAGAATCCTTTATACCCAGCCTTTGAAGTAAACTAAGCCAGAGATCAGCCTGAGAAGAAGTGGGTTGATGCTGCTTGTTTCTGCCCACAAAGCAGTCTGTATACAGTTAAGATATGGAGTCTCAAAGCTAGGAAAAGCTTTTGCCTTATTTTTTTTTTGGAGTGCAGAAGACAGAAGGGATCAATAAATCCAGAAACAATACTTTACACCTTTGGTAGGTTCTGAAACCTCAGATGCTGGCACTGCTGCAAAACAGCTGAGAGCTGGAAGATTATTCTGGTTACTGATATGTAAATGAGCAGACCACACATTAAAGCTGTGTATGCTCCATCTGCCAAGCCATTCGTTCTTCCCAACTTGGGACAAATTACAAACTGGCCCAGAGGTGGAAGATTATTATTCCTTTCCCAGTCCCCCAAAGCAATGCATTCCCCTGCTTTGATTCTGATTGAAAACATTGACATGGAGGTGAAAAACACACTATCTGTCCCCCTGATTCATCCAGCCTGACCCAGGCAGCACTGAAACCACAGGCTTCTTTCTGGGCTCAGAGAAATTAGTCAGCTGCCCTCCTGGGCTAAAGCCAAATGGGAACAAGGCAGCCAGGCAGGAGAAAGACCCTGTCCCCCAGAGCCATCTAGTCTAGCGGTTACATTTCTGCCTCAAATATTACATTGCTGATGTAATATGGTATGTATTGGAAGTGGAAGAAAGCCTATGACCATTCCTGTAAGCAAATGGCAGGAGTCTGTGGTGGTTTAACCTGCCCTCTGAAAGCCAGATGTGACAGGCACATTCATTTAGGGTCTCTCCTCAGCCATTCAGATTTGCCTCTGAACTTGGCTCTTGCTCAGGAATTCATTCTGTCAAAGCCTTTCCATGCTTCTTCTAAAACATAGCACTCCTGGTATTCCTGCCCTCCTTGGAGCCAGTGCGCTTGAAGACCCCAAAGGCTCCAGTTTTTGTTTGTGCTGCCTCTTGTTAGCAGTGCTCTGAGCTTGCACAGAACAGGAGGAAAAGATGCCAAAGCACTTCAACCACCTGGATTAATTAGGTCTTACACTAAATGTGGAACTACAGCGAGGTGGATGATGATTAAACCATCAGCCTTCTGCAAAATGCATACCTCCTCTTCTACTATATTTCAGCTTCTATAACCTTGTAAGTGCCTCAAGGCAAGAACGGTGTTGTCTGTATATCAAGCACTCTGTTTCTGTATAAGTGATAACAGTAATAGTGATAACAATAATAATGTGTTTCTCCTGTGAGGTAGGTAAGGATCACTCTTCATTTTACAGGTGGTAAAACAGACACAAAGACATACAAAATCTTGTTTGGTGCCATCTCATATCTTATTAGCAGAGCCAGGATTGAACCCAGGAAACACATTTCCCTGTTACTTGCTCTTACCTCTAGAGAACAAACCCTCCTTTGATGACGTCCGATCTCTCTTGTGATTTTTCTGCAGAAGCTGCAGCAACAGCAGCCAAGAGATTGATGATGAACCTCCTTGTGTGGAAGAAATCGATTATAATACTGACAGCTGCTCTGATGGTGAAGAAGACTTCTCAGAGCTAGACCGAGAGATCCAGGAGTACGTCTCATGGATGGAAGGAAAGACAGAAGATGACGAAGTGACCATGGGACAGACATGCCGCTCCAAGGCTCTCAGGGGGCTCTATGTTTCCAACCAACCAGTAACCAACAATGCCGGTCTCCCTCTGCATTCAACAGCACTTGGGGTGTACAGCGGGTTCAAGAGCAGTCCTGTGTGAACGAGACTTTGACTTGCAGAGCATTAAGCAAATGGGTTACTGCTCATGTTTGCCTGTTTGCCAGCTTCAGTGTCCCTCCCACATGTTGCTCCAGTTCTGAATAGAAAATTGACTGTATGCTTGTGTAACTTGTATACATGTTTTGAGAATATACATATATTGAGAATGACTCCTTATGCTTCGTACACAACGCAGAGCACGGGGCCACTGGCCCCAGTGGTACTATGTGAGAACACCATTCATTCCCAAATATAATCCCCAGTTTCCCAGCTGCCTCTAGGGTGGGGTTTCATACAGATTGACCTGAGAAATGGTATTCTGAGACTAAGGAAAAGATTCTCCTTTTCCTAGTTTATGCTTTGATTATGGGAAACATCCTTTGCCTGGAAGAGAGACAGTTACAAATGCCTTTGGCCAGAGGTCTCCATTGCCATTCGTTTCTCTTGATCTATAGAGCATGTATCTGATTTCTGTCTGATCAGCATTTTTGTAATGTGTTCAGCAGGTTGGGCCAGGCTGTGCGTGCATCTGAGCTGGTCCTGTCTAAGCAACGGGAGGAAATCCAATGTGCCACAGTAAGGAAAGCACCAAGACAATGCAGGATGGTCCTCTGGAAACCTGGGCTAAATTCACCTCTTTGCTGCACTGGAATAAACTAGTCCAGCATAACCTCAGTTGAGTCACTTCATGCTTGAACTGATGGGCCCAAGTGTAGGATTTATTTCACAGATGCTGTGGAATTGTATTTTCTCTGTGAGACATCCTTCCAGCTAAAAGACTACAGGTACAGCCTTTCAGCCGGGGAAGCTGGAGCTACTATTTAAAGCTATTGGGAATGAGAGGGATTTGCTGCATTTTAAGGGGAAAAACGTGCTCTTGAGGTAGCCAGGGGTCCACCAATATTCTGTCAATCGATGAGTGACAGCAGCAATATCCAAAAGTGAATTTAGCCCAAGAATCAGTCCAGTGACTGATTATTATTCTTTGTTAGTTTTAATATACCATTAGAGAAACCTAGATCATGGAACAGGAACCTGTTGTGCCAGACAGCAATATAGTAGAAGACATTGCAGGTAGGTCATACATAGGACATCTGCGCCAGTGACTTCCATAATGGAGTCAGAAGAGCTTCTCCTTTGATCCCCAAATGGCAAACAAATAGATTTCTCCTAAAATTATCTGAAAACACAGATCCTGATTCCTGAGAATCCAAGACAGACTGAGAACCCACACAGATGCCTGAATTCCCTAATACATGAAGCCCACATCCCTGCACCTTACTCCTCATAGTGCCTGAACTTCTCCTATGTCCCAGGCTGCAGCTGCAAGTGGGGAATTGCCCTGAACCCAAATGGAACTAATTGCACCATGCAAGAGGCTCCCAGCTCTGTCACTACTTTATGAGGCTCAAGGAGAAGGTTTAAAGAGTAGTGTGTTTTAGCATTACAGCCTATAAGACTTCAATTACCAGTGACTACTTTTATTAATATTGATGTGTGACTGAAAGCACCATGTCATCCTCTCATTTTTGTGCTGTTTGTGGAGAGAATGCCTGGTGTAGAATGAGATTTCCTCTGGTACATTTCTGAACACCTTTCCCTAGACTACCTAGAAATATTTTCCAGCAGGAGCTTGCTCTTTGGAGAAATAGCTTCTTCCTGTCCTGCTGGATTTTCAGTGTCCAGGTGTTTTACAGTCTTCATGAGCACATAAGAGTTCTCTGTGTCTCTAGCTCTCTCTTTATGATGCTGTTCAAAAGATAGGCAGCTTGGGTCCTTAGAAGCTGAGCTTCTTAGACCAAACTAATTCATTAAGTATGGTGTGTGTCTCTGTACAGATGTCCTGTTCTGCTTGCTTTAGTGTGCAGCTTGTTGCACACAATACCGAATTTTCATAAAAGATTGGCTCACAGGAGTGGACACAAAAGAGGTAAAACAGGAGTTCCCATTGTAATAGTTTGTATAACATTGCTTAAAAGCTTAGCAATAAAAACCTATATATGTGCATGTTTCGCTTCTAAACCCAACATTCATATGCATGACAAGAATCTCACACTGTACTAGGTCTATACTGCAGCATACACAGGCTGTCCTGTAAGATCTTCAGCAATCAGCACATCCCCAGGACACAGGGCAAAAAATACCATTGTACATTTGTGTGTCTGTACATGCCCATGTATATATCCAGAGCTGCTTTTCTCTCATGCGTTCTGTTCCAAGGCCCTACCACGATATCTGAACAACGCTTATTGGGGCTTGCCAATGGTACACCCTGTTGCAAAGGGAAAAGTGATCTTAATTCAGCATTTTTATTAATGGGACGCCAATATTTTGGCTATAAATACTATAGGCCAGCCTCACCTTCTAGCTGTTTCATTCTGAATTTCTTAAGCCAGGAAGAATTAAGTTCAGTGGAAAAACTGCGCCCTAGTTGTTATTCATTGAATCAATAGACTATTGGAGAGTTGCCTTAATATAATAAAAGCAGAGATGTAGCTTCCGTAGGTGTTTGGAGCCAAATGCATGTGAGCAGTACTATTATTTCATAAATCTCTGTGCTGGGAAATGTGGGAGGTAGAGAGATGGCAAAGGCCCTGAAGGTGTTTGTAGTGTCTAGGATCCAAGTGCAGCAGCCAACCTGGGAGCAAAATGTCCATTCACATCATCCATACCTTGATAAATGCTACTGTGCAATATGAAAAGTCTGGCCAAGTCTTCTACCTGGCAGCTTCCCATGTTAGTGCCAAACAACTTGTCAGCAAGTGGTGAGGATGCTGCAGATGCCAACGGCCAGGCAAACCCCCAGCCCAAGGATGCTTAGCCTGCTGATGAGAAGGTGGGAACAGAGGGATGCCTCATTTCTTCCAGGAATTTCTATAGGGGGCAGATGCTCTTCTTCCTTTGACAGACCTCTAGAGGTCAGGAGAGGGCCTCCACTGTGCGCTGCGCTCACCATGCTATTAAAATTCTCCCTGAGTCATGGTAATTAAGCAGAACTAGGCTCTGCACAGAGGAACGGAAGTGCATTGACTTTAATAAAACAGAGTGTAAAACAACTTTAGATTAACTCCAGCCTTGTTTATTCTTGCACACTTGTAATTCTGGTTTGGTATTTCCCCAGTGAATGAAGCCGTTGTCCCCTGCTCTGAGGCAACATCACCTCACTTCAGCCTGCTAAGTGCCGAGCAGCGAGGCCAGTGACTCTTCTTGCTTTTGCTAGCTAATCCCAAAGAATTTGGAAACAGCCGATGGAGAAAGGGAGGGAGGAGAGGGATGTTGCCCTGCTCCCCACTGTGGCCATTCCTCTGGAGTCAGCAAGGCTGTCAGGTTGAGACATAAGCCAAATAATTCCATAATGGCCAGAAGAGACAGTGTCCTAAAGGCACTCACATAGTGCCTGCTGCTAAAGCAGTTTTGGGCTCCTGCCAGGCACATTAGGTTTTTTTACTGATGCCTTTTGTCTCACTGACTCTCTTAGTGCTGTGAATAGCTCAGCTCTCCTTCCTCCCCCTCTGGCTTACATGACATGGGTAGAAGATGCAGTGCTACACAGCCTTCACACTGCACCCTCTGTCTCAGCCTCTTGCTGCTTTCAAGCCTGCCCCTGCTACAATAGTCCTTTCCTGTCAGAGAAGATCCTAAGTATGCCTTGCCAGTGTCTAGTGAAATACATGTGTGTATAAACCTCTGGGCTAAAAATAAAGAATTAAACAATAAAAATAATCAAGTCAGCAAACTCAAGGAAGAGCAAGATCTAATTAGTTTTATCTGCTGTTCGTTATGAGTCTGTCAGAGTGCTCTATCCCCTGGTTTTACAGCACTCTGGAAAATAACAGTGATGATAATAATAATAAACAACCGTGCACTGGGTTGTTTTCTAAGCAAGCAGGAAGCAGACTAAGGAGGGGAGAAGGCAGCAACCCCTGTCCTCCACTGCTTCTCTCCTCCTGCCAGAAAGCAGAGATGCAGGTGATAGCATTATCTCCTATTTAATCTGTCCTTGGACAAGATCCACTGCCCATCATTTAGAGACACAAAGCATGAGTGGGCGACTGGCAGCCAATTCGGGACACTCAGATTGTATTTCTTGCTCTGCCACTGGTCTCTGTGTTGTTCAAGTTGTTCGTCTTCAGCTTGGATTCGAGGTATAAACAAGGCTTTGATTCCTCATGGTGTGAGTGAAAGTAGGTGTGTGTTTTGTGGGGAAGGAGGGGAAGAAATGAGGTTGTAAAACTACCCAGGTGTTTGCTCTGTACTGATTTCAGCTGGTGCCAGTTGAGAAGGCAGCTGGAATTACCCTGTGCAGGAGCACAGAGGTAGTTGCCATCACTGCTTTCCACTTCAGTGACGTGCCGTGACAGTGATTGTTAGGCCAAACTCTTCAAATTATCCAGCCCTTTAAGCTCTGCTGGATAAGTTTAGAAGTCTCTCCTTGCAGGCTGTTATCAGCCTCTCCTGCCCCATGGTCTAGTCCTCACAGTGTGGAAATTTTTACACCTGTATTTGGGAGAGCAGGATTTAACCCTGTGTTTGAATACTCTTGTATGGTTTTCCAGGCAGAGGGCTGGGCACAGGGCTCCAGCTGGAGACAATACTCAAAAGCTTGGAGAACTAAACATCCTGTGCATGTAATCGCATCAGGAAAAGATGAAGGAGAGGCTAAAGAAAGAAGAAATAAATGAGAGGAGAGGAAGGAGTGGACTCGGTGCAGGGAGAGGGATGAAGAGAGCAGACGGGAATAGGAGTAGAGGGCACATGGAGGAGACACAGGCAGTGAAATGGGAGAATTGTTCCTATTTGTGCGTCCTCTTCCGTCCCCAGATAATGTGTCAGTATTAGCTCTACCAAGAAACAGCCCTCTCTCCTGTAGAATAAATCTGCCACTGTATTCCCCCCTCCATAAGCAGGAGCCAAGTCTGTATCCTTAGCACTGCACTGTGTGTTCAGCTCTGTGTTTTGTGAGTACTTTTCATGATGGTTAAGCCTGTGTAATTTCTGGCCTTAGGTTTCCTCTCCAGGGACTCACATCCTTAGGCAGGTTCTGGAAGATCCATGGCATATTCTTGTCGATGCAGCAGTTTGTGGCTGCTTTCCTCTTCTTTTCTTTGCTCTGCTTCTTTTATTTCACTTTTAAAAAGTAGAAGGGAGAGAAATGAGGGAGTTGAACAGAAGGGAAAGAGGTAGAGAAAAAGAAAGAAGAAGGTAGAAAGAAGTGCCCTGCTATCAGTCTAGTGAGATCCCCAGCAAGATGGTGAGGCAGCTATTTGGCATCAGGAGCCTTTTTAGCCTTTGATTAAGCTGCTTATAGCTCATGCAGGGATCAGCAAGAGGGGAAGGCAGATATACCACTAAAAACAGTCATCCATTGGATGTCCTGGCAATAACTCCAATCCCAGTAAAGTATCACAGCCTTTGGCTAACTGAGCACTGGGCACTGAGGGCTGGCTCCTCACCAGCTGATGTAATTGCAATCACAACCCCATTTCTTGCCCCCTTGTTCCTGAATGCCTGACTGAAGGCTTTTCCTGAACAGTTTCCAGTGTATGCTCTGGCAGCTCATGCACAAATCTGCCAGGGTTTCCTGCCTTTGCCTTAGCATTTCCATAAAACAATTATTTAGCTTTTCTGTGCTTGTTTCCCCATCTATGAAGTGGGAATGAAGTGGGGCTATTAATATTTATGTTCAGTGAAAGGGGTCACAATGGGGCTTAAATCACCAGTATTTACAACACAATTTGATATCCTTAGAGAAAGCAAACAGGAGGGATTAATTGTGGCTTCCATCACATACCTGCCATCTCTGGAATAAAAGTACTGCCCATCACTTACTCCATTGCTAAGTCCTTTCCAGGGGCAGTTTTGTTTCCTTTAGTCTCTGCGGAATGTGAAACGGGTGAGCCATGCAAATCCTCAAGGTGAAAGCATGGACAGTGTCGACAAAAAGGCCTTGGTTTTTTTGACAGCACAGGGGTCTTCCAAGAACCAAGCAGTGTGCTAGTTAGTGAGCTGGGAGAATGGGAAATTTAATAGAGGTGAAAATTAGACACTTGGGAGAACAATGGAGCAGTCTGGTAAACATCTGAAATGTCTCTGCCCAAATGCTAGGAGTATAAGGGCTAAACAGGAAGAATATAATGCCTTAGTACATATACCAAGCTGTGAGTTAATCGGCTTCCCAGACACATGGAAAAGAGAAAGTAGGAACAGCAGAAGAAGGATTAATTGGCTGTGAAACATCGGGGAATTGGTAGATTGGGACAAGGAAAGAGGAATACAGGCTAGCAAGCACTGACTTAGAGATTAGAGCAGAGGTGCAATGACAAGATCTCCTAAGGCAGGGAGAATAGAAGAAAAGGGAAACATTAGAAGTGTGTGAGGACTTCATTAATGCCTTGAAATGAGAAATTACTGGTTTTAAAAAGTTGAAGCAGCAGCAGATGACTAAGAACAAGAACAGGATGATACCAAAGCATGTGTACATGAAATCGTGAATGTCCTGGCACAGAACGAGGTAGAGGTGGCTTAGGAACACACAAGGGAAGAAGAAGAAATCCTATAAATATGCTAGAAGGAATGAAAGGATGCGCTCTGTACCACAGAAGGAGAGCACATGCAGAGAGTTGGAATTGTCATTGTCTTTTTAACTCCTCTTATCACCAAAACAGTTGCTACTAAGTATATATAACAGAAGTCATGCTGATTCGGGGATGGGAATAGGCCAGAGTAAAGGGGTATAGGTTAAAGAATCCTTACATTGAATAAGTGAATTTAAACTGCTGGACCTGAGGGAATTCCCCCGTAGGTTGTCCAAGGAGAGCAGTCTAAACAGTTAGGAATAGACTTCAGGAGCTTCTCCTATATTGAGAAGCTTCTGCAGACTAGAGAAGGACAAACAGGGTGCTTTTTTGTAAAGATGGCAAAAAGGAAGAGCCAGGAAATTTAAATCAGGCAGCTGAGCTGAGTGACTGCACAGAATCCTTGACAAATTGTGAAACAAACAATTCATTAGCAACTATAGGATAAGAAGGTGGTAAAAGACAATCAACATGGATTTGTCAAGCTGATCCAATTCCCTACTTTTATTGGGTAATTGGCTTAAAGGATAAGGCAGAAGTAACATATGTCTTTGCTTTAGGAAAGCTTTCAATACTTTCTGGCATTACATTTTCATAAGGAACTAAGGAAATGTAGTTTATATGAAATTTCTTTAAGGTAGGTGCACGCTAGCTGAGAAATTACTTATGAAGGCTAGGTTTCATCTCCACGAATGTTAGCCTTCTAGAAGGTAGGTGTCTATCTAAATTATTCTGTACAGAGTAAATGTAAAGAAACAGACACCTCCAGAGGATCTGCATCATCTCCTAAGATACAAGGAAAAGATCCTTTGCTGAGACATTTCCTTGCCTTATTAATGAAGCTGAAAAACCAGTTCAGACAGCACACCGAGCTTTAAACCTACCCCAAGAAGGTGTCCCTCAGTCACACTTGCCGGGCTTTATTTTGCTTAAGTAACTTGGACAATACCATGGTGAGCCGGGGGACTACATCCGAGATGAAACTGGGATCAGAACGCACACTACCGCTGCTGGCTGGTGCCCAGGTAGACACCAAAAGCCCTGGAGAAGGGTGCATACACTGAAGCCACTATGCCAGATGGCCTGACTGCTCTCAGTTGTGAGAGCTGCTTTGTACTTTTTAGTTTTACTGATGCGGAGAGAACATTTTGAACTGTCTAAGCCTAAATAACCTTGTATCATTGGCACACAAACAGCAGCAGCACGCTGTTGGAGCATAATAACAGGAGGTAAAGAGCAGTAGAATTAAATAAGAATTTAAATCTTCAGGTTCACAACTCAGAGCAAGAGGTTCCAGCTGTGTTATTTCCAGGAATTGGTTGAGTCATCTTTGAGAATAATGGATAAGATTAATTCCTTCGTGACTATAGCTGAATAAATCATTGCCAATAATTTTATTCATGATTTGACCAGTGCTATCTTCTTTTTTCTATTGTGTATGATGTAGGAACATTAACTGTATTCCGGGGGGGTGGGTGTGCCAAGTGTGCATCGCCAGTCTTTGGCATCTAGCAGTCAATTTATTCCCTAAAGACAATTTTCAGTGAGATTAACCCAAGAGCAACTGAATGCAGGATCTGATCTGTAGGAAGAGAGGAGGTAGAAAGAGAGAAAGTTATTTAGCTCTTCACAACAAACCCTTGTTTTCAAAGTCTGAGCTGCCACAGAGCTGTAAGCTATGGCCCACAGAGGGACGTGACAAATGTTGCTTGGTAGCTCCATGCCATCAATGGGAAGTGCTCATTGGGCTGAACTTTGCAAAGGGACCAAGAGGGAGAGTGAGACAGTGGCACACTGGGATGCTCCTCCCGCCTGGCCCTGTTAGACACTGCTCATGCCCTGGTAATGGTTGTAGATGCAAGCCAAAAAAGTCTTTTCTGTTGAGTGGGAGAATAATTGCAGGTCACAAATAGGGAACTGTCCCCTGCCTGCTTCCCAGGAACGAAGGGACTCTGTATCTATTAATATCCTGAAGGTCGCTGAATTCTTCCCAGTGTACCTAGCTGTGAGCAAAGCCTAAATGTCTCAGAGGCACTGCTGCTTGGTTAAACACCTTCAGGGATATAGAAAAAGCCCATTATTCTTTGCAGCATCACACAACTACCTTGCCATCTTGCCAGAATATCAAGCCTTGGGGTAGTGGTGGTGTAGCCCTGAAAGTCTGAGGATGCCAAAGACATCAGTTGTTAAAACTGGAATGCCGAGTTTTCAGGCACAGTATTCCTTTATCAAGTTTTGTCATTATTGAAGGATTATAAGTTAATTGAAGAAAGACTGACCTCACAGAGCAAACCCTATGTGGCTGCATGCTACCACACCTTACCAAACTCCTAGCGATCTTCAGCAGCTAACAAATCCAGAATACACCTCTCTGTGTGCCTACACAGAGAGCACTGTTAGGATTATCAGGCCCAATGCTGGCATAAGAATCAAGAGATACTTGGCAAACTTCACAAGGAGATTAGCAGACACTAGTTTGGGGTGCAAAAGAATATTCTGTTTGAAGGTGGAAGTTCTGCTTCCAGCAGTATAACTCTGGGGAGAGCAAAGTGCTCATTTTTGTCTGACTTCATGCAGTATTACACTGGCCCTTTCTTCTTAGTGAGCCCTAAAGTTCTGGAGCAAGAAGGGATATTTGCACAGAGCTGGCTCTTCCCAACTACCCACAATTGCAGCAATCCTTTATGGAAAGTGCCCACATTGTAGTCATGCTTCAGGTGTTATCAAAAATCACTGCATGCTTTTAAAAGTCCAGAATAACCTGTACGAATACATGTGAAATATCACCTATGGTTCTTTATTAGAGTGGCAGAATGTCTTGGATGTTTGTAAGTAAAATAAGCTAACAGTTTCTAACGTATATTAAAATTTGAATTTCTTCTTTTTTGAGCTGTTTTCTGCATCTTATCACCTGCAAGAATGTACCTGTTTTTGCAAGGGGTTCTTTCATTACGGGTTATGTCTTTTCTACCCAAGCATGATGTCTCCTCATTGCCTTCCTCCTTAAACACAGGCCTTGGTAGGTTGAGAAGGTTGATCCAGGTGCGACTGCTTCTGGCCTTCATTTTTATGTGCCATATGGAATTGCAGGATCACAGGCTACTGCTGCTTGTGGCTGCACATGGCTTCTGATTACAAACAAGTACACCACCTTTTGTTTTCTTTTTATGTAAATAGGCAGAGGTTTTCATTAATTCTCTTTGTTGGTTTTTGGTTTGTTTTGTTTTTCAATTGAGGCTTTGTCTTTGTAAACCCTTTTCCTTTTTTTAGAGTCTCTTACACTAATTGAAACAATTACATGTTGTTTCCTGAGCACAAGTTATTCATCCTACAACACAGTATTATTCTGATCTTCCTCACTCAAGTTTTGCGCTGCCCGGATTCCTCTCCATTTTCCCCTTCTTTCATGAAGACGTGCTGGGGAAAAATGACCCCAACACCCGTACACTTTGATCTCCATCCAACAACCTTCCTGTGAAGACCACTTCCCCCACTGGCTGCAGGTGGGCATTTGATCCTGCCTCAGTAGCAAAGAAAAGGACCTCTTCACTACATAGAGGGGAGAGGGGGAGAGACTAGAGACAAACATCTCTCTTAGGCTTTTAAGGAGGTCACACCCTCTCTAGTTCTTGCTGTCACATGCATGCACACATATAAATTTATATATCTGAGTCACTCTATATATCTATAGTCTTGACATCTCTACTTGATCTACTGAGGTAGATGCCACTCTCTACCCCAGTTCCCTGTGATTGCCTACCTGCTGCTTTCTGGTGCTGATCCAGTTGGCTTTGGGTTTCGAGCTAACATCCTACATGCTGTATTCATACAGAGACCAGCCAGAGGAAACTGGGATTTAGATATCAGTCATGTTCCTAGTTCCTTTGGTTTCCTGTAGCTTTCAGTCTTCTTCCCCAGAGGCATTTCTCCTGCAGCACCCGCTCACTCTTGATTTCCTTTCACTGATGCTCTCAGGCAGTGCAGAAAGAAGACAGGCAAGGAAGCCCTCTCTTCTTTTTATCAGCCAGCCATGCCCACACCTCTGGGGGTAGTGAGCCAGAGCCAGGCTTGCTCCTGCACAGCACAGTTAGAATAGCTCTTAAAAAAATAATTACCTTTGATTAAAATGTAAGGTCCCATCTTCTTTTTGTTGTTATCATTAATGTGGGCTGCAGGCTATGGGCCTTTGAAGTATTTCCTTTTGGCTCATCTCCCTGTTCTTTCTTTCTTTTTTTTTCCCCTCAGTTTTCCTTTTTTTTCTCTTTTATTTTAATTCTCTCACTGATCTGCCCTTTCCAGCTCACACTGAGATTTGTTAATTTTCACATGCTTGCAAAAGCCTGGCTGGCACACTCCAGCTACCTGGCAGACTCTAAACGGGCAGCCAGTCACAGGAGCAAGCAAACAGGCAGCATATCCCTCTCATTAGCAGCCTTGACCCTAGCTTGGCTGCTCCAGAGGGGAAGAGAAGGGAATTGTACAGTCACCTTGCCAGAATGGCTTGTCCCCTCTGCAGAAACACCACTCAGCAAGGCATGAATGAATGAATACAGTGCTGTATTTAATTAAGGATAACCAGAACTATTTCATTGGTGATCTCAGGCCCTGATGGACATCTTTACATCACCTAACCTTGAGGGTTAGTACTTTGTTTCCCAGCTTTTGCATGCAGTAACAGGACACCAGGCTGGACCTTAGTGGCCCTTCAGGTATATCCGTCTTTATTACCATCACAGCTGATTGCTAGCATGGGTTAGTCCAGAAAGGAAATAGTAAGCTTTGAAAGTGATTCCTCTCTTCTCTTGTCTGGACAATGGAACTGACTGGGTTGTTCATCTCTTGGTTGCAAAGGGCTTCCCAAATATTGAGCAAAGGTGTAAAATGGCCGAGTGACCTGATCAAGGTGATGCAACAAATCAGTTGGAGAGCTAGGAGAAAATACAACTTTCCTGGATCAAAGCCCAGGGCCCACTGGACAATATTGAGCACTTTGCCATAGGCTATCCTTTGTAGATGTCATGCAAAGGCCAAAATTTCATTACATCTGTGGAACCATCTGCCTTGACCTTTGTCATCCTTAATCCCTACTTTCTTTTCCCATAAAAGCACACGTGAATGCCTATAAGCAGCTTCTCTTTATCTCTCTCATGAAAGGCTGCCTGCATGAGTTTTCTTTCTAGTCTTCAAGGAGGAAAAAGTTGCTCCAGATATGGAAAACCTCTTAGCTGAGGTGCTTGCCCCAGTTACAGATATAAATTGGACTTGAAAACTGCACTGCCAGGCCAGCTGGAGTGCTCAGGGGGGGAAAAACAAACCAAATACAAATAAAATTGGGGATTAAAACTAGGCACTAATAACTACACTAATGTCTTGGATTTCAGAGTTCTTTAAATATCCCCTGTCCTGAGTGTCAAGGAATATTTCACTTTGATTGCATTGACTTCTGATACTAGGTCATCTAAATATTGCACATTGCTAGAGTCATGCTTCAGTGCGGGGAAGTAGAGACAGTGGAGTGTTAAAATCACTTATACCTGCCTTAACCAGGGACTCTCTGTATAATGCTGCCATTCTCTTCCCCTTTTCCTCTCGAGCACAGGCATGATCTTCCTTTGCAGGCAAATGCTTTCTTCTAAGCATCATTTTTAAAATCTTCACTTTCTGTTCTTCAGGCTGAAAGTTCCTCTTCTTTTTTTTTCTTTTTCATTGCAAAACAAGTACTAATTGAGGGAATTTATTTTAAAGTGATTGAAATAAATCCTCCAGCCTTAGATCTTGTCATGCCTCCAGCAAGAACACATCAGAGATCTCTAGAAGTGTCCATTGATGCATCTCTAGACTCCCTTTTGTAGCCCACTTGCCTTAGAACTGAAAGGTGAGCTCCCCGATGTACTTACCTGCATGCCAATGCTTTAATTGCTGCTGTGTACTCACAGCAGAGAAGCTCATACAGATTCCTGCTAATGGAAGTGTTGGATCCCAGCTGGGTCTGGTCTCTGGGACACAGATAGCTTCAGAGAAAAGCGTGAGACTGAAACAGTGGCAGCTCCTTGGGTCCAGGAGGAGAACTGATACGCAAAAAGGTCTGTCTTGCCTCAGGCAGAGCAAGTCCAACTTTAGCCATATTATTTAACCACTGTGGTTTAATAAGTCACCATGTGCCACCGAGCAAAGGCAACTGATAACAACCATTATCCCCAGGTTGTGTCAAATGTGAGATAGGACGGGTGAAGCTGTAACCTCTTTTTGCTAGCATTTACTAACTTCTGCAGCTGTGGTGATTTGATCTTGTGTCCCTAGCTTCAGAGTGACACAAAACAGATGAGACACAAACTGTATGTATCTGACTGGATGCATTTTAATCCCAGACAGCCTCCTGCTCAAACCTAAGTGCCATCATGGAGCTGGGGGCTGCATGTCCTGGCAGCCCCTGTGGTGAGCAGTGTGAGCAATGATACTAAAAACCTTCCCAGCCTCAGCAAAGCCCTTTGGGACTCTGGGATTTTCCTACATTGGACCTCTATCTTTTTCTTCCTGAAATGAGTCGATGATGAACGTGACACTTTGGTTGCCATGGGAACACAGAGAGATGTTTGTGTTAGCTGTGCTCCTTCCCTCAAGCTGCTGGCTCTAGGGATGGGTGTGAGCAGCACTGATGGCATCCGTCATGTCTTGCCCATGTGCTCTCCTGAGGGATCTGGGAGTTTGGAGTCAGCCCCATTCATGTTACAAGAGGAAGATCTGAAGGGACAAGTTACCGTAAAGTAGGAAGATTTGTCAATTTGGAGGGAAATTGGTAAGGCCTGTCTGAAACTTCTGCTGCAGAATCTTGCTGAAGATCATAAAGGGAGTTCCAGGCACCTGGAGACTAATAGGTCCCCCCATAAGGAACAGCTGAAAGTTTTTATTGTGAGGAAGAAGTGGAGCCCTGAGTTCCCCTTGTAACTCTGCTACTGGTGCTGCTCCAGCATAGAGGGGGACTGTCAGGGACCACAACATTTCTACAACACCCCTTCTTCCTGCAGGATTTTATGCATTCTCTAACTCCCCATCCCCTTAGACATGTTCACATTCAATTGCTGACATCCATGCTCTTCCACTCTCCTGTCTACCCTTAGGGCTTTCCTGAGCCTCAGCTTGGAAATAATCAGGAAGTACTTTCATGCTGTTACAAAGCCATTTGGGGCTTTCAGAAAGACAATTTGGAAAAGACTCCTCATTGTCCCTGCTGTTTTGCTCCTTTCACACATCTCCCTTTAAATTCTCACCTAGTATCATTTAATCAGGGAAAAAATATATTTACAGAGAGCTTACAGAAGTAGGTTTTACTGAAGCAAAGGCAAGAGGTGAGGTTGCAGTTGTGTTTAGGAGACAGGTGAGAGCCATTCTCAATCTGTCTCACTAATGGGAGTATCAGAAAGGGTGGGAGCTCCCTAGGAAGAGATAAAAGTAGGACAAGGAAAAGACAGTTGTGGTGGTGATGGAGGGAGGGTAAGAGATGATGGAGATTATGGTGCAGGCAATACAGGTGCTCTTAAGAACTATGAGAGAAAAATGCCACCCAGGGAATCTATCCAGGTGGTTATAAACTAGGATTTAGAGGAACAGCTTGCAGTATGGTAAGTGTTAGTCTCTAAGACCTGTCAGAAGTTTGGTAAAGAGCAGCAAGAACAGCCGAAATAGATTAGGCATGTGAAGCTTGTTTCTAGGAAAGAAATTCTCTTTTCTGTCTCTCATAAATCTTTGCCTCTTCACCACTTTAGCTGCTTCCTGCATTTGCTGAGCAGGCTTAGTGTTCATATGTGGCCAGAGGGTTTCAATTTGAGCTCCAAATAATAATAATAATAAATTCCATAAAGTGATTCCATGTGGAGAGTGGAGATAATAGTGCTTTATGTTTACACAGTAGGGCCCATGAGACTGGGTTGGGCAGACTGAAGAGCAGCTTCTCACCTGCTGCTGAAGCGCAGTCATGCTGCACTTTCTCTGCAGTGACTGCACCAGGAATATGGTGAGAAAACTTTCCTGGCTAAAGCTGTGGAGCCAAAGCTAGGTAGAGAACGGAAATGTTATTTTCCACATGGTATTTTAGCCAGGATGTTAAACATCTGGTTAATTAATAAAAGAGCTGCAAGAGCGCTGTACTCCCTACAGCCATGCTGGGACACTGGAATCTGTTGTTGGAGACGAGAATGGCTCTTCTATTATGACCCCATTGCCACACGTTCCAAGACTGCTTGAAAGTGGCTCACCTGAGTGTTGGACAGTAGCTGCTCAAGAACCAACCTGCCTCAGCAGCGGACCCAGTGCCTGGTTTACACGGTGCTGCACTCATAACAAGGTATGTCCTCGTGTTTCATCCAGCATAAGGAGAGCAGGAGCTGTATAATAGCTCTTCTGAGTTCACTCCTCCTTTCTGTTAGTTGGAGGTTCATGTGCTTAGGAAGAGCAGAGAGAGAAGCGTATCTGTTATCACCTCTTTCCCTGTTTGGCTTGCGATGTTTCATGCTTGTTTCCATGTGTGAAGGTCATCGTTGCTGCTCTGTCCTATGGCTGGCTCGTACGCAGGTAGCACTGGGGCTTGGTTCTTTCAGAAGATAAGTATCTATTTGCTGGGCAGCTGACTCTGTTGGGGTGGGAGGACTTTGTGATGGCTCTCCAGTGTGATTTCTGGTGGGAATTATTGTTATTAAGAGGTTTTGGCTTTTTGGAAACAACGGCTAGTTTTGTGTGTCCCTGCAATACTGGAAATCCTTGAAAACCTCCCCTCTGTCTCTACCAACTGTGTCCCTCAAAGGTGAAGTTCTTCCTTAGTGCCTGTGCTTTACCCAGCCAAAATGGGAAGTTTCTGTACTGAGGCTTTTAGTACTGCTGTTCCAAGTGTCAAGGGCCATGTGTAAGAATGTGATCTTTTTCTGCAGGGACAGAAAGTATGTATCTTTTCCTTTATGGTGCTATTGTCTAGCTGAGCTGATTGACCACACGAAATGCTGTCGCCTCTGGCTGCCCCCTTTGCACCCCTATTTTATTTGATCATTAGAGAAATGTACAATTATCAGCTTTAACTCTTGCTGTGGCCAGCTACCTTTTCTCTTTTTGCTTGCTCTTACAAAAGCACAGCGTTAATGGAATTAGCTCTTCTTGCCAAGCAAATGAGCATCACAGAGTTTACAGAGTTCCCTGTCACAGGTATACAAGGGACATGAAGTGTTCTGGAAACAAGCTGAGGCTGTGGTTTCCCATCAAACTTTGAATTAAACCCAGTTTAAAGAGAAGACCCTTGACATGCTTCCTGTACCCACACTTGTGGAAATTCCTTTTGCCTGGTTTACACAAGATTGCACAAGGGAGAGGTTTAATACTGGAGATGAACCTCTTAGAAGGTCTCAAAGTGTGTCATTGCATTATCTTGGACGCATGCCACCTTCTCCAGCAAAACAGCTGAGTGATCTGGATGTGGGACAGAGTGACACAGTTCCAGGAGGACAAAAGTAGAGGTCTGCCCCTTGTGTATTGGCAGGAGGAGGCACTGTTCATCTGTGCCTCTAAAGCAGTTGATCTCCATGTACTGGCTGGAATCCAGCTGAACTAGGGCTAGAATATAACCTTCAATTACATGCCCTCAGAGGCATGTAATTGAAGGCTGTCTCTTGATTGCCTGGTCTTCCCACTTGTTCACAGATTGGTGTTCTGCTGTGAGGCAGGAGAGGGTTTGAAATTGTGTACTGGAGGGATGTATAGGCTGGAGGCTGGGGTCCTCCATGGCTGAAAGTGGGGAGTTCGTTTTCCTGAATAAAGATTTGGCAACATTTAGCTCCTTACTTCTCAAGCTTCTAAAGGAAGCACTCATGTGTTTTGCATCAGAAACTAAGTTGGGGGATGAATGACATTCTCCCCTGTCTCCTTTCACCCTGGTTAATCTGGGGGATGGCTAACCTGGGTTAAGATGGAGGAATATGATGGTTTTATCTTTTCTCTTCATCTTTCATGCTTTCCACCACCATCTTTTCGAATGCTTAACAGACCCAAAGCTTTCTGTTTCCCAGGGACCATCTGGCTAGAGTATATCTGATTAGATAAAGTCCTGTAACTCTACCAAGTTCAGGATCATTAAGTTATTCCAAACAAACCTTCCTCTTGTGATTTCAATTGGACCCAAAAACCACCTTTGCTTCCTGCCTGAAACTCTCTAATTGATAGTGTTGGTGGGACACCTGTTGTCCACTCAGATCTCCCAGCATCAAGACACAACTCTTTCCCTTAGTTCTACATGCATCAAAGCACTTGTACAACCCTCCCATATGTCTCGTATACTGAATTTTCTACTCCTGAGAGAACCTCCATGTCCCTGGTGTGGAGAAATGGATGTCTATCCACTTTCATGGTGACTTCACTTGAATTTTTGCTTTGTGAGGTTTTCTGGGCTTATGTGTTTTTTGTTTTCTGATTTGCTCCTTTGCCTTTGCTCCTAATCCCACCACCTGGTATGGCTCACACTGCAAAATCTCTCTGCCTCCTCAGTTTATACGCCCTTCAAATATTTGGAGACATTTATCACTTCCCCCCCTCCTTGCTTAGTCATCTCTCTGCCAAGCTAGACATATTTAGCTCTTCTAATCTTTCCTTGCAACCAAGCCCCTCCAGCACTCATAATTCATTGCTCCTTGCTCTTCTTTGAATACTTTCCAGTTTGTCAGTCCTTAAAAAAATTCTTATTTGAGGTGTTTTAATATGAGCACAAAAAAAAAAAAAAACCCAAACAAACCAACAAAAAAACATTAAGCAGAGAAACTTCCTGAAAGAGAGAAGACATTTTTGGCTCCAAGCCACTGGGAATAGACAAGAGTTGGGTTGATCAGGGAATTCCTCCTGCAAGTTCTAGGTGAGTAGCTTGGACTCAAAAGAGTTGTCCCCTCTTCTCTTCTGAGTTGCCCTATTCCCCACCCTTGAAATCTGTAAGAGAAGTATCACCTTGTATTATTTCTGTGTGCATTTCTACAGTTCTCCTCTTAACATGACAGTCTCTAAAGTGTCCCTTGCTCAGCTTCCGACCTGTCAGCTTCCGACCCGTCATCTTCCTCTCGGACTAGAGGCTTCACCTATGAGCGATGTTCTAGTGGGCTGTGGGGTACAAGCGCTTCAGAGGTAGCAGCTATATCTTATCAGTGCTGAATCTCTGCTTCTCAGCTTTGTTCTTCTTCAGTACTGGTAGGCATGATGCCAAAAGGATCAGCAGAGAGCAGCCAGCTCCTTTTTATCTTAGGAAGATTTTTCCCTTCTGGCCATTTGTTTCTCCTATGTCCAAGCTCTATAAAAAGGACTATAATTTGAAATGAGTCCTGTTTCTACGAGCCCAGATGGACTTTTTTCTTTCAAATAACCAGCTCAACAAATTCTTTAGCTAGAACCCTGTAAATTAAAGCTATACCCCAGAGGGATAGCCTGGAGATGCTGTTCAGTCTCCACCTCCCTTACTGAAATCCAGTGTTTTTTGAGGGATTCCTGGTATCTCACACTGGTAATTTGTGTTGTCTGAGACTATGTTATGCGAGCAGAATTGAAAAGAATGATGGGGAGCAGTAAGTGTTCTTTCTCTCATTAGCTTCAGCAGGGTCTGCAG
This sequence comes from Ara ararauna, assembly GCA_028858755.1. Lineage (NCBI taxonomy): Eukaryota > Metazoa > Chordata > Aves > Psittaciformes > Psittacidae > Ara > Ara ararauna. Next base: position 36,325,235 of record CM054383.1, on the reverse strand, counting down.
CTTGACTGTCTGTATTAAGAGCTTTTTAAACATTCCCCACCACCATCCAGTAACCTGCGAGTGAACAGCAGTTTATCTAACCAAGAGATGCTGTCAAATTTACTAGGCTGAGAGGGGTAACAGTATCAAAACGTTTCCAAAAGTGGTTGCAGACTTGCACTGTCTGGCACACTTTTACATGATGTAATCTAGATTTCACCTACAATTGCAAAACATGGTTTTCACCTGCAAGAATTACAAGGTGGGAATATTGTGATGTAAAAGGAAGAAAAGCAGAACCAAGAGCAGATACTTATCAGACATCTGTCCTCTGTTTCGGTTGTATTCTGAGAACCTAGAGTTCAAGTGGAAATGTGTAACTTTGCTGACTGAGAAGGAAGTGTTTCTATGTTGTGGTATGAAGGCCGTTTCAAACTATTAAGCCAAACTACAGAAAGAAAGTAAAAGCAAGGGCAAACAAAAGCAGTGTTGGTTGAACAGGGGAAGGTATTCCGTTTTTCAACATGTCAGGCTATGCCACCAGCTGATGCCACTATATCATCATAACACACAGGAACAAGGAGCTCAAAACTTCTTGAGCGAAGAGCAAAAGCTGCTATTGCTCTGACAATGGATTGACTTTCCAAGCTGTCTGCTAAAGCAGCCTTGGAGAATCATGCTGAACAATGCATTACAGATATACACACTGGATATTAAATAGGAGAGAGAATGCATTTACTGTCACTTGCAGGTTGCCTTTCACCCTTCTAGTTGTCATAGAATTCAGAAGCGTTAAACAATGGATCTTTGTCTACAGAAAGAAAAAACACTGCCTGTGTCACAAGCTTAGGCACGAGAGGCAAAAATCATTCTGATAAATGGCTAGAAAGAGAAGCAGTAGGCATTTTCACCAGCCTGCTCTCACACACTTGTTATGGGGCCTGATTCTTGAAACAGCACCGTGTCATCTACTTTAGCACCTTCAAACTGTTTATTAGCATCATCATCCCAGCAGCACGCTGGGCTGGCTGTCTGCTGCCTTTGATGGTGCTGCAAACAAGCTTGTCTTTCCCAGAGGAATTAGCAGTCTAGCTGGCTTCAGTCTGTCATGTTTGTCTACTGTCATTCACATTTAGAAAGAGGGTGGGGTTTTTCTCTGTTTGTGTTTTTGCTTTATAAGAATATGCAGTTGCTTAAGATCCATTTGGTTGACAAAGTGTTTTACAAACAAACTGTACATGGGAATCATTTTGTTCGCTGCTGAAATGCAAAACAGTTTTTATTGCAGAATCTCAAGGGACAGATGAGATATGGTTCAGTACAGCATGACTTGAAGCATTTGACTGAATAGAGGTGGGATTACTACCATATTTAAAGCCAAGCATGCATTCAAATGCTTTGAGCTGAGGTTCATTCAGTGCAGGCGTTCAACAAGTGGCCTCTCATTTAAGTACAAATAAAAGTATTGAAGCTTGCACCATTTCTAGCTATTGGCACAAGAAAATTATTTCTAAATGAATATCCCTGAAGTTTAATGGTTATTTCTACCTGTCAGGTGTCCCCTTATTAGCTCATCTGCTGCAGTGACTGTTATAAAAGTCTGTGTGAATTTTAGTTACTCAGTCCCTCTTTTAATGTTATTCATTTTTATGTCTGTCTTTGAAATCAGCTCTGTATCAGTAAAAGTTCTCTGAACTTTAATAACTAATACAAAGGCAGATCAGGTTTTTCCCTACTCCCATTCCCAAGGTGCTCCTGAGCAGAGATGTTCAACCCCTGGCCTCATTTCCATTCCTTGTAATGAAGTGATAACAAAACGCATGGCCAACTTCTCTAATTAGTCTCATGTTCCTTAAGGTCTTTTGTTGTTGCCTGCTATTCTCTCTCATAGCTCAGCTTTTTGGGTTTTGGTGGTATTTCCCTAAACACCCTTAATAGTTCTCCCCTCTTTCAAATTATCTCTTTGGGCATGAACTGATATATCGCAAACAAAACAATGCAATATTCATCATTAATTGATCATGATCTTTCCTGGTTTTGTTGTTGCTGTTGGGTTTTATTTTAATTTTAACTGTTTAGAGGAAATAATTTAATTGTATTTAATACCCTAACTTTTAAATTTTTATTAAACTAAAATGCAGATATATATTCTGTATAGCTTTCCTGAGCTTTTTCTGGTGGATTGTTCATCTCACTTTAATTAAATAGGGTAAACATGGAAAGGAATTTAGAACAAGAAGAAAGATGAGTAGTTGGTGTCCTACAGTTCGTACCATCAGGAAATAATGGGGGACAGGGTTTTCGTCTTTAAAAGCAATATATCATTGTTCTGCTCTCCAATAAGCATTAATGAAAGGTGAAGAAGAAAAAGGACTAGTGCCTGCAGAAAGCTGAAGCTCTTCTCCTCACACTATGAATCAGCTTCCAAGGAGATACTGTCTCAGACCAGGTTTGTTCAAGGGTGGGCTTATTATATGGAATTGTGTCATTGGGGAGGAGTTATATAAAGAGATAATCGGAGTCCTCTGGGACTAATAATCTGTGCTCTATAGAAATCCCTAGTTCCATTCAGATTCTTTCTAAAGGAAAATCTCAGAGGAAACTAGTGAAGTCTAGTTCTGCAAGTGCCAATTGAGATGCCAGCAAGCAGGGAAGTCATGGATTAAAGCAATCAGTTTTCTGAGGCCTACTACCGTACTATTTGACTTGATCCCTCCTGCCCCATCTTCTTTTTGCATTCATGTATTGAAACATAACAAGAACATAACAATAACTCTGCATTTCTCATGCTTCCTTTATACTGAAGTCTCTCGGCACTTGGCCAATATTGACTGATGATATTTCCCAGCCATCTAGCCATCTATCTAATTTTAAAAATTTTAAGGTTTCTCGTCACAATTCAGAGGGATGGCGATGAATAGAGTATAATACCAAAACAGTTTTCGGAAGAAGGAAACCATTCCTTCTGTTAGTGAATGATTGAAGGATTCATGACTTGGTGTTGGTAGGAAGTCAGGATAACAGCTATCAGAAAAAGGGTAATTGCTATTTGACCAATGTCCAATTAGGATAACAATTTAGGCTCAAAATTGTTAGTGTTTTACAATCGAAAGCATTTAAGGTTGCAAATAGTCACATTTGTAATTCCTTCTCACAACTTTGGAGAAACAGAATGAGGAAATCTTGGAGACAAAGTAATGAAATCCTGATAGAGAACATTCTGGAACAGTAAATCTGAAGAACACTTTCCTACCCAGCAGGAGGGGAAGTATAAAAGCAATTTGAATCAGTGTTAACCTTTAAATCAGAAATATCACTTGGTGCATGTTTGTACTTGAGGATTCTCTATCATTGTTACTGAGTATACTACCCAGCTGTATTAGAGACACAAAGTACCCAATTTAAGTGAGCACAGATAAGAGGCAGGTCTTGCTATTTTGATTCATGCTGCCAATAATTTCAACCAGAGTACTCCAGGAGTACAGTACTACTCAGCACAGGGTACAGTCTCTTCCTGTATTTATGGAGAAGTCTTAGTGCTCTGTAGAAAATCACTCTGTCATTAGGGACTCCTGCATGGATCTGTTTAGTGGTTTTGCTTCTGTGCAGCAATATGAAAAGTAGTACAGGTTCATCTTAGATTTCCCTTGTAGAAGGAACTAGGAAGACAGCAGTTCTCTGTTCCAAGGCTTGACTATCACTTGTTGCAGGGGGATTGGACTAGATGACCTTTGAAGGTCTCTTTCAACCCAAACTGTTCTTTGATTCTATCTCCATGTTCAATTCATGTCATTAGCCTTTTTTATCGTAAAACCTGAATTAATGCAGTTTTACTATGCCCCATACCTGTCATGACACTTTTCAACCAGGAGACGGATCTGATCTACATATCTAAGCATATTATTCTGCTTTTCAGTCTATGATTTTTGCCTTAACTGACCGTGGAAGTTATACTTGAGTGTATGACTCTCTCAAGAGGGCCTGGTATAAGCTGTATTAATATGCAGTCAGATCCAGCTGTTTAGAAATATACTCTTAAAGACTGATCCAATAGCACTGTTGCACCACCACTGATTGCTGAACTTTGCTTCTCTGCTCTTTGTCCTAAATTCCTTGCAACTTGAAAGCATTCAACTCCTACCAGCCAAAATCCTTATCACCAGAACAAATTCAAGATCTGCCAAAGGTCATGAGGTAAATGAGGAATCATCCCAATAATACCAAAGCAAAGCATTAAAAAGGATCGAGAGTTCCTTGGGTAGATCTGCAAAATAATTTCCTTTTCAAATCTCTGGCAAGCTGCAGTGTAATTTCTGTCTGTAGATTCACCACTGTGATGTTCATTATCTGATTATCAGTATCTACAGCCTTGCTTGTGCTAATGCACGTTCTCTTCCTGACTCTTGAATTGGTGAAATGTGTCTGACACTGAATTTACAACTAATTGCTAGGGCTTCCCTCAATACGGCATCTCTCAGGACACCCTTGGAAATTAAATGTTCCCTCTCAAACAGTTATTTGCTTACTCCATCCCTATTTTACTAAATAATTATCAAGTAAAAATGTGTAACTTGAAATATGTGTCATGTTTAGGAAATGAAAGAACCAGGGATGACAAGGTTCTCTGTGGATTAATGTCATTTTATTGCCTTACCATCTCTCAAATAGGAAATCTCCCACATTCCTGCTAGGATCTAACCAAACTCAACTGACCATCTTTGCGTGTGCTCCCATTCAATGCTGCTTTGAGATACGTCTTGAGTTCCTTCCAAGTCCCATCAAAGGAACAAGGGGCTGAGTGATGCCCTTTGAATATTTTGAGCCTTGACTGAAGGAACTGGATTTGCCTTATGCTAGGGGCATTTTTCCCAGTGATAAATTTAAGCCTGGTGGATGGTGTTTGCAAGTTACAAAAGCTACATTTACAGTATTTAATATTACAATTCAAAATATCTTGTTCTCTATAAAGCTTGATCCCACTACAGTTCTTGAAGAGTTTACAGTGAACTGTAAATATTTATAACAGTGTGATTATAGTAAAGTTATTTGAGATTTACATAGTTGAAAGGAAGATCATAATCTGGTTTGTTGTCCCTTCACTAAAGGATTTTACAAGGTAGGGAGCAAACCTAAGGATATTTATTCAGTGGTAACTTAACCAGACAAATTAGAACTCCTTGTACTGCAGTCAGATTTTGGAACAAAGTTAATATGAAATATATTAATTTTCTACTTAAAATAAATGTGCTTGTTTTTTGCTCATAATGAGTAGTTTGCTTTAGCTTCACTTCATTCGCTTTCCTCAGCTCAATGACATTTGATGGCTCAGCTTTCGTTTTAATAGTCATAGCTAGAAGAAATTAAATATGACTAAGGAAAAAATAGAAGTCTTTCCTATGCAATGTCTGCTTAGGCAGAATGCCTCATGTTAAACATGTACCTCTTAGAGTAGGATTTCTTTTTTTCTGGCAAATCTACTTTCTTCTCTAGAAATAAACACTTGTTTGTGTAAGCCAAACCATCCTATGCTTTAGTATCTTGTAAATGCTAGAAAAGTTTTTCAGCTATCACTTCCATGTTTGCTTTGGTTTCTCTCTACCAAAACATCCCTTGGTTTGTTTGATTACTTATGGATGTGCTTGTTTCCAGTAAAAAACTTAGTTTGTTGTATATATACAAGGGCAAAGGTGGTTGCTATCTGCAGAAGCACCTGTGAAAAGGAAATCCATTAATGTGGTGGCATGGCATGCCTCCGTGGGAAACACATACTCAAATTCAGCAAGAATGTATGTCATCTTCCATGCTTTGATTCTCTTGTTTGTTGGGAAAAGGGAAGGGGGGGAAAAACCATGGCAAGTGTAAATGGGAAGCTTGATCTTTACTCCAACAGGCATTATTTTTCACAAGAGCAAGGAAAAAGGTTTTTTTTTCCTTAGTTTACTGCTGGCTCTTTCTTTCACGTGGTTCTTTTTCCTTATGCTGTTTTTGTTTTTCACGCTTACTCATGTTGGCACACACTTACTCTGTGGCTGTATTGTTGCAGCATTCAGAGCTTTTTTTTTTGTCTTATAGCTGGCCTTTCATGTGATATAAAAGGTTAGTAAACTGATGCTTCAGCCAAATTAGTTTGAATTTCATGTTTTTATGAAGGCATCTGTTACTTACATCAGCAGAACAAGGGCCCTCTTGTTCATTAATAGTTTCTGGCAATGAACCTAAAGGGTGGACAGTGCACAGAGCCATCTTTGCCACCCCTGCGCTATCAAAACAAGTCTGAGATGCAGGATTATTGGTTAACATAGTGAGATGCATATCACTATATGTTTTATGTTGGACAAGTGCCTTGCTTGTTGAAGCTTTTATGTTGTTTATCTACAAAGAAAACTGTAACAGAAGTTACTTAAGAGATTGTGCATGGTCATACCTTAAACTTTTGTGGCTGTTTTACATGTGAAAACTTACACATTTCTACTCCTAGAAAAGATGTGAATATTCATACATACATACAAGTATGTGTATTTATAGTCAGTAGGGGAATTTGTGAAAAAGACTGGTCCTTGTTAATGTGAAAGAGCAGAGAATCCATAGCGGAAAAAGTTAAGACACTACCTCAAAATTCACATGGAGCTTTAGTGCCAGAGCTGGGAGTGACATCAGGCATCCCATTTCCATCCAGGTGACTGTCCACTGCGGAAGCTGATCTCTCCATGGGCTGTAGTATGGCAATAAATAAGGAAGCATTACTCTGAGTTAGTAAATGACAGGAGGAAGATGTATTTGTTCTTGTCCACCATGGCATGATCTATTGTTTGTAAGCAGATTGTAACTTAAGAGCTGTAGAAAAGCATTTCTGGCTTTGTGCTTCACTTAATTATGGAACAGAGCAGACCCTGAGGCGCTGTACAAATTTTAGGACCCATGAAAACTAAACAGTAAGCCAATGTAAATTAACAGGTCCTCTCAGGGATTAAAAAGACAGGCTCATTATTTTTTCATTCTGCTAAAAGGGGCCAGTTTCCAGCAAGAATCATAATAAAAAAATTATAGCTCTATCTGAGGTAATTTGCTACCAATTGCAATGCCTGATAGGCCTCCACATGTTAAGGAGCATCATCTAGTCCTGGGCATAACAAACTCCAGGGAACACAACATGAATCTGTCACCCTGGGGTCTTTTAGTAAGAACATTAATCTAGCTAGTATATACCATAAAGAAGGTAGAGCATAGAAAAGGAGGGGAAAGTTTCCCATATGTTTGATATAGTATATACTTCAGAAAATTATTGAACATCTGTGTACAATATATGTGGCAATATAAAAACATTCTTTTTAAGATATTTCAGAATTGGCTGTTTTCAGCATTGCTTTAAATATATAGTATGTACTTGTATGTTTGACAGAACATTCTGAAAATGTTCTCCTATATTCAAAGTATAATGAGTAAGATTAATCACAGGGAAAGCAACATTTTCCATGTTAGCAATGCTAATGAATAAAATATATGGCATTCCTGGATTGCTTGCTATTATTATTTGCCTTTTGCAATTTAACTAGCAAGCAGAATAATTTCTTGCTGAATTTTTGTGTTTGAAGCTGAGGTTCCTGGGCTATCTAATAGCTGTTCGGAGATCAATCTTGAAAGAGCTAGAATATTGCTCTGGCTTGCAGTGGGCAAGTGTCTGTGCTAACAACCATTTAACAGTAATGCAATCAGCTTGACTGGTTTGTGCAATACTGTTTTCACTGGAGCTAGCTGTGGGTCACAAGTGTAACACAATGGATTGTTCTGCTTTAGCAAATAGTATGAGCCATAGAACAAAACAGTTGTTGCTGAGGATTCTGTGTCCAGACTGTATGTATTTCAAGGGGTATCCCTTAGGCAGCTCTGTCCTGCCCTTAGAGACTGAATACTCATCAGTGGTCGAAGCATTTAAATGCTCCTGGAGCATAGCTTCAAGTTAAGTGCCGTCCAAAATGAATTTGGTTAACACACCCAAAAGCAATCCAGAAAAACCAATGCCACAATGTGAGCTGGAACATATTAAGTAGGAACAATCTGGAGATGCTCTTCAAAAGCACAGTGCTGACAGAAAGCAAAACATAATTGCGGGTGGATCAAATGTCCCAAAGGAGAATTGTTTTACCAGGTATTTAAAGAGGAAAGTTTACTTATCACTACCTTAAAAGTAGTCAGCTGCATTGATTGGTGGGCAGGGAAGTAGAGCAGGCTGACTGCACATCTCTGATTAGGAAGACCTCTTTGCTTTGATGCTTACTATTGCTTGTGTTTTCTTCTTTGTGGACAAGGGGATGCTCCCAGAAGGAGATTGGTCAATTAAATATGCTGCAGTTACAGTAACGGCAAACAGGCTCTTTAATTATTGGCAGCACAAATTATATAGTGCAAGCACTATTGGAAACAATAGGAGGTAATGGTTCTTTGCAGCAATTGTCCTAATGAAGGATGATGAGTTTCGTTTGGGTAGTGGAATTTGGTGTGGGCAGTGGGGTCTCTGCCAGCACATCCTATTACAGGATCAGGACCCTCGACAATAAATGGTTCACATTCTTGGAACTAATGTCTGTAATGGGAATAACAGAAGTGGAGATAATAATAATAATATATTACATCAACCACAAGAGTGCATTGAAGGATTAATTGAATAATGGACCAAATTAATCTCTGATGCAACTGTGCTGATCTGACCAGCATGATTCTGCCTTCATGTAAATAAAACACATGAAAAAATAATCTTCGTAATTCTCACTTTGCTATTATTATTATTAATAATTGTCTTACAAAACCAGAATGCAATTTGGAAGTCTGGTTTGCTTCAGATAAAAGTTCGAAGTCTTGGCTGGAAGTTTCCCCAAACTTTTGTCAAAAATGCTGATTAGCAACCTCAAGGGAATGAGCTTCCTTGCAAGATTTCAACACTGCTGCTTAGTTCTGGCCAAGGCAGAAGCAGTGTAAGAACAAGACTTCCTAAGGATTTTCTCTGTATCTGGTTTCAGTTAAAATGCAATATAGGAAACTTAACAAAAGTGTGTATTCTACAGCAATCATGTAAATGTCTTCAAAGTATTTACTATCATCTTTAGTCTTATTGAATTGTGCTTGAATGCATGAGGTTTCTCATTTCTCTTTGATTACTCACAAACACATTACTCTTAGTTTATACCTAATACAAAGACAAACTGGCTTTAGGAATAAGCTAGGAAAGCAATGGTGGATCTACCAGCTCTTTAACATGCACCAATGTCAGGAATAACTGGGTGACATTTGATGACTCTTCTAGGGATATGGAAAGACAGATAAATTTTGGCCTTTTGGATCCGCGAAGTTGTATTTTGGAGCTGTGGAGCAGTTTAAGGTTGCTTGCTATTTTCTTATTGTTGTTTCACTGCGTTCCTGCAGACTTCTGCAGGATGGCTGCTTTTCAGGTTGTCATTGTTTGAGACCTACTGACACATTTTAAATGCCTAGGCCTAAGGTGTTAATGCAGTGCAGTCGGTGCATTGGCAGAAAGCGGAGAATGAAAACACAGTCAGGGTCTTGTTGCGGGGGACGGATGATGACTGCTGAGGGCCACAGAAAGTTTCACTTGGAAGACTTTTGCGTAGGGACTGATAGGGGCTAGAAAAGTGAATGTTGCTGGCACTGTCTCCCTCTGGTTTCTGGTAAGGCAGGTGAAAGTGCTCAGAAAATGTATATATAATCTGTTGCTTAAATGTTTTCTGAAACGAGAGCAAAACCTTATTTCCTCCGGAGCTCCAGTACCTATCACTGGCTTTTGCTTAAATTGGATAGGCAAAAGAAAGCACGGCCAGAACGTGTTCTGTGAAGGTGGTGAATCAGGGAAGCAGCTGCACAATGCAAGTGTTCGACAGTGAGGACAGGTATGCTCTGAAAGTGACAAATTAAAGTGTTTTAATCCAATTTATCCAGAAACCATCTGCTAAACCCAGGTTGGCAAGGTCACATCTGTTCGCATTGTCTCCATCTATGCCTGACCTAGAGCTGACCTTCAAGTTTATAGGAGAAATGAGAGGTGAGGAGGAGCTGGGGCATGGGAGAGGGGAACAGTTCTGTGATTGGAAACAGCAAGCACTGAGCAAAGGGAAGGTAAATTCTCTGTTTCTGCAGTGATGTCCAGTCATTAAAGATCTGTAATGGAAACTTTATCAGCTGTTGGTTCAGAACAACTTCAGTAAATAATCCTGAAGTCTCCATGGGATGTTCAAGGGAAATAAACAGTAACAACTACACTTTCTTTCTAAGCTGTCCCCATTACAAGGCAGGGGTGGGTAGATGCAGTTAAACTCTTACGCTCTCTGCTCAACAAGCAAGGTCATGAAGAGACAATGTGAATATGACAATGGCATGCTGGGAACATTGTCTTTGTCTGCAGCAGCCTCCTCCATTGGATACTATTTCATGTCAAATCCAGGTCTTAAACAGCCCTACACTTTAGTAACAATCGTGTTTCTCAGCTTCTTGTGTTTTAATGTAGGAATGTCTAAATTCTGACATTATTAGCAAAGCCTTTCTCAAAAGAGTTGGACTTAAACTTGGCACACAAATACCTGTGTTAAAGCAAATTTCCCTGACCACTGAGGATTTCCAGTACCTTTTTTCTCTCTTCCTGCTGGAAACAGTGACGTTCCTTAAACCACAGTATTATGGGCTGCTAGTCCTGCTACACAGGCAAAAGTCCTCAGCAATCGGGAAATTGGAAGGAACAGCTGGATTATTAAGAGAAGGTTGCTATGAGCTAACTACAGGAAAAGAACCTCAAAATGAATAAGCTGCAAGGTGGGATCCCCTGAGCATCTAAGTTCTAGCTTTAGAGGCATTGTGGAAACTACTCTATATGAGCCTTGGTTAAATGGGCTCAGCTGAAGCCATTTTCCATGAGTTCTACCCTTAGTAACAAAGCTGGGATTGTGATATGAGAGTGTAAATATGCTGGCACTCTCATGCCTTCATTAAAACCCAAGGTCATGGTGAAAGCTACTGTTGATTTGAGTGGCTCACTAACAACTGTCCTTGTTTGATGTCTTAAGTAGGAATGCTTGAAACACAAGCTCAGCGATATATTTTGCCCAGTCCTTTGTATTCCCTATACTCACAGTCTCTGACTCCCTCTAAACCCCAGTTTCATGAGCTATGTCCATGTTCTGTGCCTTTCAAGAGGAGGAAAGGTGACTTCTTAAAGCAGCTCCCTCACCCTTACAACACAGGGATTCCTGCTTGAGCACTGTTGCTAGTGACTATAGGAGGTGGTGGTGCCTGGAGGAAGGAGACACCTCTTAGCCTTATTAGAGCCTCATGAATTTTAGAGCAGGCCTTCACACAGAGAAGCCTCATACAGATGCAAATTCAGAAACACCAATGCAAGTAATTTACCTGTCATTAGACAGCCTGAAAGTCAAAAGATCTCAGTGTATTTCAGCCCTGAGCATACTGCAGTAATTTACTCTAGGCTCTTCCACTCTGTCCCTGACATGAGCAGAATGGCTGTGCATGTGTCTTCCATATGTGAGACCTCTCTGTATAATGCTTAAATCAAATAGGAGCAAACAGAAATGATATGTATGTGCCAACATCACATTAGCATGATTTAAGCTGTTATGCAGGATCCATAAGCCCCTGGGCATGTTATCCTCATTTAAAAATTCAGCTTACCTTTAACAAGGACTTCTGAGCTCCTTAGGTTGAGTTTTATCAATTTGTACAGTGTGTTTTTACAGTAAACAAAGTATTAACAGTTTCTCTAAATACTTTCCTCTATGCCTTCATGTACACATATGCATTTAACAAGCTGACTTAGAGAATTCCTAGCTATTCCAGGCTCAGCAGGTTGAGAAGCTGCCCTGAAAGAACAAATTCCTCTTATATGTCCTTGACTGCTGTACTTGGCTCAAGGGCTGTTGCTTGCTGGCTTTGCTCAAAGATGAAAGCAGTCTGGGTTGTGCTGTGTCATTGCCCTGGACAGAAATGAGGTGAATCCCAGTGTCTGTTGGCTGCTGGCAGGCATGTGGTGACAGCAGGGTCTTCTATAGTGATCATCCCAGTCTCAGAGCTGGAGAAGACAGAACTGTGGCCATGAAGATACTGCTTCCGTGATACATGGTGTATAGCGAAGGTGCTTTGGAAAAAAATCATGCATTGTTACAGATTAAAGGTGAAGCTCCTGAGTTTTTCTGGAGGTGAAATTCTGGAAGAGGAGAAAGTCACCAGCAGAGAGTAGCAGAAATTTTCTTGCATTATTACTGTGGCTTTCTAGCAGGAATATTGTCATCTACGTCTAAACATTACATTCCCAGCTTATTCTCTTTCATTCTCCTGCCAATTTAAGTGGGTGAATTGTAAGTAGAGCACTTTATTGCAGTGGAAGTGTGCTCTTATTCCTATGTATGCTACACACTTCCACTATGACCTCTGTCAAAGTACTGAGTTTCTCTAGATTCTTTATTTAGGCTGCTAATTTTTTTTCCAGTTATGGAGTGTCTGTTTAATGTGAACATGCCTTAATTTTAAGGGGAATTCATGTCAAAGAGGGCCTTCAGGCACAACTGTTGCATACATCCATAATAGATATGTATTTTTACAAGCAATCTGGCCATTCAAGGTTTATTACATGCCAACAACGTATCAATGACTATAACTGTTTATAAGGCAGTGAAAAGCTTCAGGATATTTCAGATTTGGCTTTGAGCCTTGGTTTGCCTCCTACCAAAAAAAGAAAAAGGAGAGGGGAAAAACAGGAAGGAGAACAGCCTGAACACGAACCAGGCAGTTTTGTTTTATCCACTGACTGAGCATTCAAAGATGGTGGTGTTGCTGGAAAGCTGTTGCTACCTCTACGCTAGCAATTGTTTATGGTGTATAGCAGTGTTATTAATTCATTGTTGCATTCATGAGGGTTTAAGAGCACAGCAGTGCCATTGTAGGATGCTATAAAAGATCTCTAGGGCCCTGTGAAAGAACAGGGGTAGGCAGCAGTGTTAATGTTGTTAGGAAGGATAAAACAATTGTTCATCCTTGGGTCTCCCCAGGGGGCTCCAGCAGGGACACAGCCAGCCAGTAACAAATTCTAAACAGGCTTCTTTAAGCACTCGATGTATTCATAAGTCCACACACACTGATGCAAGTTAGGAAGTCTCATATGATCAATGCAATGTGTGTGCAGATGGTGACAGTAAACATACAGGAGAGTTGTGGAAAAAACTTAAACAAATGTTATCAATGTGATTCCAGTGGTGATAATGTGAAATGAGACAAAAAATGATTGCAAAGAAGCAGTGATGTTAAATCATTTGGGGAGGGGAGTGATTACAATGGAAATGGTGCTAATTTAGCAAGCTAATTATTAAATAGGTTTCACACCATCCAAAAAGCAACCTGGCAACCATTAGCAACACACCCTGTGGTTTTGCTCAAGTAAGGGGATTAATGGCACTAGCTCCATAATGGCAACAGCGGTAATTAATCTCCAGTCCTTAAACAGTAATGATATCCATGACAGATACTTCAGAGAACCACATTGTCAACCCTTCTATGACCATCTTCTGCTTCATTTCTAAATCACCTTGGAGGAAAAATTGAGGTCTCCTTTGCAGATCCATATGTGGCTTTTTCCTTTCTGTGGCCAAATGAGGAAAAGGGTTATGGATCTTTATGATGGATCCAAGACCTCTTGTCATGGGAATGAGGTAATGCTGCTTAAGAGTTCTTGCAGTTAGGAGTGAAGTGATGTTTTAGAGCACAGAGCAAGCCTTTCCTGATAGTGGATGGGCACAAATGTCCTGGCCCCGGGGGAGAATGTTCCATAGATGCCAGGGTTTCCCCTTCCCACAGTATTGTAGAAGACAATTAATAACCTGGTTTTAGTTAGTATGTGGCTTGCAAGGCACTGGGTGATCCGCAGGGTGAAGGTGGAGACGTCCATAGGAGGTTCTGCCTCTTCAGGGCTGGCTGCAGTGAAGAAGCAGGCACTGCTGTGCCCTAGTCATCCCTCCCCATGGGTTGCAATGAGCTTTCTGAGCTGTACATCTCACACTTTCACCCGCACTAAATTCACTTGAAATTTTGCTAAATATGCCATGTGTGGGTGCTATTCATGGTAAACAGAGTCCCTGATTTGATCTGCTTTGAATTACATTTGCTTACGATTACCTGAACAGACCTTGTTTATGTTGGCTTCCTTAGTCTGTTATTGGCAGACACCTCTGAATACACGTTTCCCTTCTAGTTTAATCTGTGTTTAAATTTTGCAAATAAACTTTTCAGAGATCTGGTTACTTACTGTTCTTGTCCCTGCTATCAAAGTGTGTTGTTTTCCTCTCTAATGTATTCCTATACCTTTGATATCTACTCTCTGCAGTCTTTAAACCGACCTCTTAAACCCAAGCTGACTTGTGTGGTTGGAAACAGACTCATGGGAGCAAAATGGTGTCAATGAGTAGCTTAATCCACAATGAACCTTCCTGTCACAACTTTGGGTGATTTAGAGGAAAACATTTTGGTTGAAAAAGGCTGTGTTGTTTGCGGCTATAATAGCCTAAGTCTCTAGATAAGACATTTATTAGACAAACTGATACAGCTGAAGAACATGGACATGAGTGTCAGACTGGAGAGTTAAGTATAATTTGAGAAATCATCAGAGTTTTGTTAGAGAGACGAGTAATGCCATCTCTGTGGAACATGCAGTTGGCAGAGTAGAGAGTGTTAGTTGAGGAAGAGAAAGGTGAAGAGGTAATTATCTCCTAAGAGAATGGCACAAAGAGAGGCATGTTCAGCTTAGGCAGGCTGGGAAAATGAGACATAAAACCAATATGACAACTGGCATTTTGGGGTGCTGGAGGCTGTCCGGGAAAACGTCACCAAAAAAAGCTAAAATCCATGCCAAGAAAAATGGGCTAAAGGGTGCTTTTACCTGAAGAGGGTGCTTTTCTGTTGAAGGAGACTGCATTTTTGAAGTGACATCTACATGGTGTGAAAAGAATGGTTTGGATTGATGAAGAAAACCTCCTGTGCCTGTCAAGTACTTTACTGCTTTGTAACCCATGTGGAAATTCATTGAGCAATTGAAAGTGGAAAGAGATCTTGTCTTGCTTTAAAAAAGCTATTCTTCTTGATCCCAAAATTAAATCAGTCAGGAAAAGGCTAGAAAACTGTCTTATACACCCACAGACTGTCCTCAGTTCAGCAGTGCTCCTTAATGACATTTTAAGCACTTCAAGCTCCATTACCTTATGTGGAAGAACAGCTCTGTGCCTCAAATCTCAGTTTAGGACATGAGAACTAGATTTAAGTCTTCCTCTTTCCAGGCTTCCTGTCTGGCTTTTGGGTGGGATTCGTTCTTCTCTCATTTTAGTTGTCAGGCCTGAGCTCTGAGGTGGGTGGGATGAATCTCTCTCTGGAGAGCCTGATCTCTGGCTGTTGACAACAGGAGGAGCCTGCAGGAAGAAGGTCAGCCTGGGTTTTGAGCTGTGATTTGACTGGATAGATTGGAGCAATCCCAGCCTTCAGTTGTCTAAACTAATTTATTTTTCTTAATTCCTTTTTGTTCCTTAGGAAGTGCAATACAGAACTTCCTTATGGTAAAGAAATAAATGCATTGATATTTGCAGAGTCATGAGATGCTATCCTAAGCTGTGCACCATATGTAACTTAGGAAGATGGGTTTTTGCTTGTGGTGTGAGTGTTTTGAAATGGTTTCTCTTTTCGATGCAATATCTTAAATCTCTTTTTGCTGCTGTTGCTGCTAGTCACAAAGGCACAAAATCCTACACTAAAAAAGATGCAGAAGTCATCCTCTGTTCCCCCTTCTCTCTTAATTGTTATGTTCACACTTTAGATTAAGTGTCTGAGTGGAGGGTTTAATTTTGATTTAGTAGGATAATTATTGCATGACAAATTAATGCCAAACAATTATTAAGTACATCTCTACTGAGGCTTCTGGAGTTTGCAATAGGATAGCTATCAGCTACCTGGTGGCTCAGCTTTAAGAAGCCTGCTCAGAATAATCACAGCATTTATTTAACATCCAATTTAAATGCTGATTTAGATGTAGTATTGCCAGAAAATTACTCAATTCTCCTGACACCTAAAAGCCACTAATGCCAAATTTCTAGGTGGGAGCTCTGGGGTGGCCTTAAGGGCAGGAGATGCAAGTTCTGCTGGTGTTATCACTGCTGCCTGCGCTACAGCTCTGGAAACAATGATTAAAACCCCAGGCCTTCCTTTGTGCGTGCCAGATCATCTGCAGTCAGCAGCATTACCTCGGGGTAAAATTGATTGCACAGACTGAGGCATCAGGTCCTGGATTGTTAATATGGTCTTTGTTTCACAAGGCATGCAATTAATTTGGGGTGCTGTGAGGTATTTTTTGAAGCAAAATGCTTGGAGCTATAAGAAAGTAATGCTGAGGGTCAGCTTCTGTTTGTGCTTTTATTTAAACTACTTCTCCTGAGATGCCTGATAGAGGCAGAAATGGATGGGATGTCCATGAGTGTCCTGGGTTTTGGAGTCCTGGTGCCCTGCTCTGGCAGGTTGTTTCTCCTACAGTTACTTCATGCAAATAGCAGTAGTTTCCCTTCCCTTCTGCTGAGGATGAGAAGGCAAAGACTGTTGTCCTTCTCATGGGCACAGCCCACCTCCTGCCTGGAAGAATAAATCCCTGTTCATGTGGAATGAACCGAATAAGTCATTCTGGGAAGGCTGTAGCTGCTCTGATGTACCAAACACAGGTGTTTATAGTGATCAAACACATGTTACTGACAGTAATGTCTTCTGAAACCACTGCCAGAGGAGTTAGGGTTGGTGGAGACTCCAGACATGGCAGGTATTCTCTGCTGGGCTCATGCTAACAATTCATTGCATGTTTGATCTGAACTGCACCATAACTTCTTAACCTCCAAAACATGCTGCAAAGCTTTTCTCTGGGGGTTGGTTTTGGTGGGTTTTGACTTTTCCCGAAGGGTCAGGGCAGGGTGAAAGACAGGAGGATAGTTTTGTTTGTGGGTAGGATGCTAATTTTGTGGCTGGAAAGCTTAGCTGGTTATCAGCAGTCTGGAAAGCGAAGCTGGCTGCCAGCCTGTCATTACGTTTTGATTAGTGTTTTTAAAGACAGTTCCAAAAGAAAAGTGCCCAGAGCTGCTATTTATTTATTTACAATGGGCTCACATTTGTAAAGGAATAAATAATATGCCTTCCTGTGAGCTGAGAAAGAGAGCTTATTGCAAGGTACCCAGGGTGGACATGAGCGTGTGACGTTTGGACCAAAATTACCTCTCCCCCTGCAAAGTAAAATGAATATATGGTTTTGTAAGTCTTTGTCTGCATGTGTATGTGTGTAAGAGATTTGCAAGGAGCCAAAACAAAAGGTTGCCATGAGGACTTGCCCCTTTGCAATGTTGCTGCCACTGGCTTTTGCTGAAGCTTCATTTAAAAATGGCAAGACAGCATCTCTTTTCCCTGTCTTACAATGCAGCTTGTCCCATCCTGGGAGGCAGCCAGCTTCTGCTATGACACTTGAGGCTGATCAGATATTCAGAACAAATACCCTGATAGGAGCTTGAAGTCTTGCCTTTGGGGTGAGAGTAGTGTTTGCCTTCCCCAGGACTGTCTGCAGTTCTCATAAGATGTGAACTAGATTTGAACTTGGCTCTTTGCAGATTAATCTATCCCCATAAAGATTCCTTTTCAGATCCCATTATTTATGAGAAGATTGTGTCTCCCCTCCTGCTTCCTCCCCACCCTTCTCCCAGGCTTCAAATCTTATTGCTGTGCCATCTAGTTTAATTTAACCCACAGCAATTAATGTCCTTGACTGGCAGTGTTTAAACAGCAAACAATTTCATCCTGTAAATGGTAGTTTGCTGCCTGGAATATGAGCAGATCTTTAACAATTACATCAGACTATATTTCCCCATGGCAGTTGTAAATAAAACACCTGCTATGTTTTGATGCTGCATGAAGTAAAAGCTACCTGTGACATAAACATCATTCATACAGTCATTTGGAGAACCCAGGTTGGGCAATTCCTAGTGTCTGATGCTTGGCTTTGTCTTACTGTGCCTGGTATTGTTTCTTCAGCACAGCTGAACCCCTAACCCTTGATTGCCAAGAAGGTGTGGGTCATGTCAAGATAAACTGAGCTGCTGGGAAGGACATGAATCACGCATGCACTGCATGGAAATTATACATGGGCTCCCATTTTCCTTGCTTCTTCGGTCCCTGCTCTGAGATGTGAGGAGGAGGAAGGTCAGTATTAGCTTTCAGTGTCTGGTTTCTCAACAGAGGTCCCCAGTTCAGGGACCAAGAGCATTGCTGATGCTTAAGGTTGTCATTTTGAGTAGCTTTCTGAGGTTGTGCTGGGTTGTGCTCATGAGTATAGCTTGAATCACAGCGGTACTTGTGCTGTAGCAACCTTCAGATGAAATCAGCCACAGCCTGGTTGGAATTAACATTTTCATTTATTTCATTGTACTGGAGCTCCCAAGCTCTTTCCCTCCAGGAACTTCAAGGAATGAATATTTAAAAACTCATAGCACCTTGTTTTCAGATGTTAATCTTCCAGCTAAAGCAAAGATAGGGACGAGGCTGATTTAGAAGGACGAGGCCCAAGCTGCTTCAGCAGGCTGAAGGGTCTGAGACGTCCTTACAGAAGGTGCTGTTCAGGGGAAAACTGACAGAAGAACCAGAAGTGTTTTGTGGTGTGTCTCAAAGCACAGAATCCAAATCCTTAGATGGTAACTGCAGTTGAGGAATCCTAATTATCAGTCCCAAGCAAATGGACCTATTTAGTATGGGGCTGTGCTTTCCTCTGAGAGACCCCTTGGAGAAATGCCGATGCTTTTAGCACCATGATTTCAGCGAAAAGTCAAGGCTGAATCTATCAGAGAGAGGTTGCCTGAAGTTCATGGGTAGGATTTTAGGACATAGAGTCTCCATTATCCAGATTAACAGTTAACGTTTTCCTACATCAGATTAAAATACATAGGCTCATTTATTATTTATTATCTTACTTGTCTGATATTTCAACTGCTGCCACATCTGATAAGCACAGCATAGCCTCCCAGGAGGCGTTTGTCGTAGAAGCAGGTGATACCCATATTGCTGTAGGTAGATAGGAAGGCAGATGAATAATCTTTCATAGTCTGTCTTTCAGGATGGTGAAACTATGGCTGAAATTTCAGGGTTATCTCCTCAACAGAAAAAGATGCACTTTCAGTCCTTTGATACCACTTTTTACTACCGCTTGAAACAAAGTACATGTAAAAGAATGTTTTATGTTTTACCACTCCATAAAATCGGTAGCATTGTTTCAAAAGAACAAATCATCTGAAATCGGAAAGCAGGGTTATTTTCCTCAAGAAATGCATAGATGAAGCTTCTGTTTTGAAGCAATACCATGTGCCTGTAACATGTTCAAAATACAAAGCCATGCTGCAGAATGCAACAAGAAAAATACCAATGTCTTAGCAATAGAAGGTTGCTTTGAAAACATTCAGAATACCTTTCCTGCAGCACATATGGCCAAACATATTTTCACGTTCCTTTATTCACGCCCTGTGTATGCGCATCTTCTCAGAAATCTACACTCACCCACACATATCTGTAATAATGACTGGAAAGCTATTTCCTTTAGAGCATAGAATAGCCACTAAGTTACAGGGTCTTGTGTACTGCCTTTTGGGTTTTGACAAATTGTCATATTGAAATTGCTAAGTTGTTTTCTTATTTGGTTGATTGGCTTTTTTGGACCAAAGCACATTGCATTCCTAGAAATAACATGAAGTTTGCAAATGTGAAGCATCCAGACTTCTAGTGGGAGGGTTACAAGGGATTGTATGAGCCACCGAGGGGGTCCTGTGCTGGTGACCATTTCCTAATTTAAATGCTAGAAGGGCCAAGCCTGGCTAAGGCTTTACTTGAGTGAGTACTCACCGGGGAGAAGAACTGGCTGTAAAACTCTCCAACACATACGGTGCTATGAAAAACAGATAAAATACCCCATGCATGGGACTAGAAGTGGGGCTTCAGCAAATGAAACTCCAGTGCTTAGCCTCATTTTTGTGGTTATGAATAATTAACACTACAAAACAGTGACAACCCTACACAAGCCTGTCAACAGAATTCTCTTTTCCAAAAGGTCAGGTGGATTAAAAAAGAAAAAGGGATAAAAGCCAGCATTAAAGCATCACTTCTGTGTTCTTACAAATAGATTGATGAGGAAAGGGCTGGTTTTGCTTAGTGTTTCTGCCTCACTTGGGACGTATGCTTGAATTCCAGGGAAACCAACATGTTAAACAGTGAAGCATCTTGCTTCAGGGTTTTCCTGGATATGGACGGCGGTTGGGCCATGTCTGTTTCCCCTTGTGTAGGGCGAAGGGGCTGAGCACCAGGGTTGTGCTGCTCTGGCTATGCTGCAGTTCTTGCTGTGCCTGCTCCTCAGCCTTTCACAGCACAGCCAAGCTCTGCAGAAACGCAATGTACCGCCATGGCTGTGCCACAGCAGGAAGCTTTGGTTTTGCCAGTCCTAAAAGCTGCTGAACTTTGAAACCTGGCAGCACATACCTCATCACAGTGCCAGAAGCTCAACAGCTTAATGCCTCTCCACATAGCTGAACACCATCATTCCCATCCTAATTATGACCTGGTCATTGTACAGAGGAGGAAAAAAGCACAGCCAGGCACAGTTCAGTTGTAATCCTTTAACTGCTGCTCAAATGAGCTGTCCTTGCACTGTTCAGTTTTGCCAGATTACTGTAGGCAGGCAAAAGCTGGGGAAAATTCTCTATCTTTGTGTGCCCTACAGAAAATACTGCATGTTTAAATCCCTCCAGGGGATAACTCTGCTTATTCAAGATGGATCAGACCATCAGTTTTGGAATGTGGACAGGCCAGTCTTTTGATGTGCTCCTCTCCCACTACAACCCACAGGTTTACATGCATGGGATGGCACAGGGAGGATGGCTGATGTTCAAGCTGTCTCAGAGTGTGCTAGCACAGGAAAGATGCAGTATAGCACCAGGGCTTTCAGGGAAGGCACATTGGCTCTTCAGCACCTGAGACCTGGGTGTAATCAAGGGACAACTTAATTGGTGACCTCTATAGCAGTGACAATGTGAGAGGCTTTTACAAACTCTTTGGAGTGAGCAAAAGAAAAGTGGAGCAGGGTGTGATTTTTAAACCCAAGAACACCACATCTTGTATTTTCTTTGTGAGCACGAACATCTGTATCCTCCAGAAAGTACTTTCTCTCTTCCAAGCTCCCTCAGCTCCCATGATAGCTGGCAAAATGGGTTAAGCATCCTAAATATCTCTGACAGTTAAAATAAAAGACCATGAATAATTTATGCAGCTCCACCCCAAGTTGAGAGACAAATATCAGCCAGTGTACAACTATGGAGTTTCATGAAATACTACCTTAGTTCTGGGTGTTAGGTTTATTTTACTGGAGAAACACAGGAAGAAAGAGGCATATGAGCAGGCACACCTGATATCTCTTCTAATTGAAGCTGACATGAGCTGAAATAATTGTGAATGTCAGCACCTGTGTTAGATACATTAGTCCTGTGTATGCCTAAGGTGTTCTGCACACCAGACTCCTGCTAAAGCAGTATAGTCAGTGTTCTGTGCCAGAGGAATCAAAACCTCTGCTGTACCTTGCAAATTACTCCCTGGTGTCATCTTAAATATTAATCTGCTTCAGGTTATTAATTGTATGGAAGGCAAGGAATCTATTTAGGCTGTACAGTGGAATGGGGACTCTTTTCTCATGTGTGACAGAGGTGGGATAACATGTCTTGGAGTGGTGGCAGCAGGCCTAAAGCAATCACCTCATGCCATATCTCCTTTGCACCCTTCTGCCTGTAGCCAGAGCACTTTTGAAGGCACTCTGTGTGTTGCCTGGGATGGAATAGCTAGGGGCAGAAACAGGGCCAGAGCCAGCAGGAAAGGGCATATCTGCTGCAAGGTGAACCTCCAATGCTTTTATGAGCCGGCTTTCCCCTTTTCACTCTGCAGTGGTTTACAAACTACAGCCATGTCAGACACAGGGTTTGCTTGTATCATATTCTACATGCAGCATCCATAGAATTCAAAGATTAAAAATGTAACAAACCATAAATATTTGAGATCCCCTGGAGCTGGCATATGTACTGTCTTTAAGCAGACCTTTTTGATCTGGTATCTGTTGTTTTCTGTAATAGCAACATGCTTCTTGCACAGTTCTCTTTCTTTCTTAACTAATTTTTTCTTCCTCCTTCCCCTTCTCTGACAGACAGTTTCACATTGCTCTGGCACAGCAGCAACAGAGGATCCCAAACCCCACTGCCCGGGTGCACGGACAGGAGGTGGTGCTGCAGCCCCTCCTGACCCACTTGCCACCTCTTTCTGGTTCTCATGTCTGAATGTTGCTCAAGTGTGTGATCTGATGGCATGAGGGGCTGCTAAGTAGTGGGGCCACCATCTGCATCTGGACAGGTCTAAAATGATGAGACTTCTTTTGGGAGATGGAGGACAGCATGTGTTATCTGCAGTGCAAGATAAGGACCAGATTCTACCTTGCTAAATCTGAATTAATCCAAGGGTTTCTGGTGGGGTGCGCAGTGGGAGAGACAGGGCTCAATTCTGCCATTCATTGGATTAATGGAGACAAGCAGTACACGTTGCAGTGTTACTCCACAGCACTGAGTATAAGTAGTTCTTGAACAGAAAGGGAAGACTGGCAAACATTTCACTGCAGAGTGGACAGATGTTTACTTGAATTTTCTCTGACTACCGCTAGGAATGTGATCAGGCAACCTCCTATGTTCTGTGCATCTGCTCTAATAAGCTTTCTCCTGTCTGTCGAAGAGAAAAGCCAGAAACAGCACCAAAAGAAATTCCCACTTGCATCCAAATGAGTGTTGCCTAAGGGAAGGAAGAAGATATTCCTTCCCTTGACTTACAACAAGAGGGAAGAAACAAATCAGTTTTGTGGTCCTACCAGTAGTGTAGTCAAGTAATACAGTTTTTATCAGCAGAGGATTCTTTCATTTACCCTGTATGACTGTATCAGGCTTGTCCCAGCATTGTTCTCTTGTGGTGATTCTCCCTTAGGAACTGAACTCTGCACACTTTACTCTGCAAGTTGTGTCTCTGGAGATGGAGATCAGCAGCTGCAGTAATCCTCATTAGCAGACTCATTAGCCTTGGATATTGATCACCCTGTAGGGGGAGACAGTGCTTCTCCCTGGTAAAACATCTTCTGTGATCAAGGACTGGGAGTATCTCATCCTCTTTTCCTTACAGTTAAGATGAAATGCAATTATGTTCTTCCTGAGGCCAGGGAATAGATAGAAAATAGCAAGAGCTGAGTTTCCCCTTATGAACTACTTTTTTTCTGCAATTTTTTGGAAGGATTTCCCCATCCACTTTTGCTTCAGTGATGCTGCAGACAGTCCTCTTCAGGGCATCTCATGGTTTGGTGCCTCCTTGGTCTCTTGCTATGTTTAACGTGGTTTCACAAGAAGCTAAGAATTTATAATTGTATTCCTTCACCTTTGGTCCATCAGCCCCTCAGTTGTCGTCTTATAGTCACTGAATTAATTGACTAATCTCAGCCATTCTGCACAGAAGAAATGATGTTCCTTTAAGCAGAACAAACAAAGGAGGGAGATTTACATGTTTCTGCTGAACAAGGATTGCCGTGAGTACTACCTGTCCTGCATCGGTCTAGGTGGCTGATCAGCATATGCACAGAACTGACACAGCCGCAAGATGGGATTTTTCTTGCCTTATGCAAGTGACATTGAAAAGAAATAGGTGAGAAAGACTTCAGGGCTGAGACTGGGATTATGTGTGAGGGGCAATAATGAGGGAGAACTGGACTTTGCAAGGCCAGCAGAAATATAAAATGGGAATCTATTGGATAAGGAATTTTAGCTGTTTCCAAGCTCAACTGCACTGCTGAATATGCTAGAAAGGATATCTTTTAACTGCAGCAATCCTGAGGACGTTACTCAATGTCACACTGGGCACCAAAGACAACAGATATTCCCCATTTAACTCCTTTGGAAGAATCTAGGTAGGAGAAAGACCTCCACTTCTCATCACCAGCTCATTTTTGTCAGAGCCTTATATAAATTGCATCTCCTATAATTCCCAAATTTTCCTTGCAGACCCCTATTGAGCAGATCTTCAAATAGAATCATAGAATAGTTAGGGTTGGAAAGGACCTGAAGATCATCAAGTTCCAACCCCCCTGCCAGGGGCAGGGACACCTCCCACTAAATCATGCCACCCAAGGCTATGTCCAGTCCAGCCTTGAGCACTGCCAGCGATGGAGCATTCACAGCTTCCCTGGGCAACCCATTCCAGTGCCTCACCACCCTTACAGTAAAGAATTTCTTCCTCATATCCAGTCTAAACTTCCTCTGTTTAAGTTTGAACCCATTACCCCTTGTTCTCTCACTACAGTTCCTCATGAAGAGTCCCTGCCCAGCATCCCTATAGGCCCCCTTCAGGTACTGGAAGGCTGCTATGAGGTCTCCACGCAGCCTTCTCTTCTGCAGGCTGAACAGCCCCAACTTTCTCAGCCTATCTTCATACGGGAGGTACTCCAGTCCCCTGATCATCTTCGTGGCCCTCCTCTGGACTTGTTCCAACAGTTCCATGTCCTTTTTATGTTGAGGACACCAGAACTGCACACAATACTCCAAGTGAGGTCTCACAAGAGCAGAGTAGAGGGGCAGGATCACCTCCCTCAACCTGCTGGTCACGCTCCTTTTGATGCAGCCCAGGATACGGTTGGCTTTCTGGGCTGCGAGCGCACACTGCAGGCTCATGTTCATTTTCTCATCAACCAACACCCCCAATTCCTTCTCTGCAGGACTGCTCTGAATCTCTTCTCTGCCCAACCTGTTTGTGTGCCTGGGATTGCTCCCACCCAGGTGGAGGACCTTGCACTTGGCATGGTTAAACTTCATCAGGTTGGCATCAGCCCACCTCACAAGCATGTCAAGGTCCCTCTGGATGGCATTCCTTCCCTCCAAGGTATCAACCGAACCACACAGCTTGGTATCATCTGCAAGCTTGCTGAGGGTGCACTCAATCCCACTGTCCATGTCACTGACAAAGATGCTAAACAAGACTGGTCCCAGCACTGATCCCTGAGGGACACCACTCGTTACTGGTCTCCAGCTGGACATTGAGCACAAGTCTTTGCACGCGACCATCCAGCTAGTTCTTTATCCACAGAGTTGTCCACCTATCAAATTGATGTCTCCCAACTTAGAAACAAGGATGTCATGTGAGACAGTGTCAAATGTTTTGCACAAGTCCAGGTAGATGACATCAACTGCTCTACCCCTGTCCATCAGTTCCGTAGCCCCATCATAGAAGGCCACCAGCCATGTACCACCCTGTGCTTACCTGCATTGCTAACAGAGACAGCTGTCATCTGCAGACCAGAAAATTGCATTGACCCACTCACCAAAGAGAAATGAATTCCCTTTCTTGTCTCTCCTCAGAAAGCCAGAGATGTACCTTCAACAATATCCTCTATTCAAATCACACCTTTTCAGCCTTCTAATAGCTTAGTAATCAAGATTCAATTTTGGCTCAGGGCTTATTTGAAGCTGCAAACCTCTTTTTAAATGTCTTGAGAAGTTGTGGTACTTCAAGGGGACTCGTGTTGCTGTTTCTTTGGCCTTTTGAAGTCCTGCTAATAGAAGAGCTATCTGACTCCATCACACACAGGCAGTTAATTGAAACTTGGCTGCCTGCTTTTGGCCATTAAGACAGACTGAATAGCATGCCATTTAGCTAGAGCATCCTGAGCCCTCCTCTGCTGCTTCTTACCTGCATCAGTTTGGATTTCCAAGATTGCAACTAGAGGGAAGACAAAATTTTCATGTTTCTGGACCACAAATACAATATTCATTTTGTATTGATTTATTATGTGTCTGGAAAACATATTGCTCCTAAATTCACTGGATAACCATGCTGGCCAGTACTGATGTACTACACACTGGTGATAGTCACTGCAAGCAGTACTGCCAGATGTACTGACAGAAAACCAACCACTCTGACTTGCATGCTGCATTGCAGTGTGTTGATGATGTTGAGCAACCACAGCTGTTGTGTCCCAGGTGACTGGGAGCTGCTTAGATCAGGGCATTGAAATTCTATATTGTGGTTCATAACAATGAACTTTATTGATCCTGTCTACACTGAGAACCTGATCTGGCATGTGCATTGCCCCGAGGCAGCATGTGGGTACTTTGCTTTGCTCCAATTTGAAATTAAACATGCATTCTCAGTACAAATCTCAGTTATAAGTATAGAAGGGGAATCACATTTTAGTGGGAGGTGTCCCTGCCCCTGGCAGGGAGGTTGGAACTAGATATCTTAAGGTCCTTTCCAACCCTATTCTATGATTCCCTTCAGAGTGCTAATTGCATCAACAACATGTTAGTGTGATACAGTGTGATACAGATACCCGAAGGGAAGGGATTTGCACCGGGCAGACTGACTTTGCACTGAATCACTAGAGGAGTGCCTGCACAATCTGTTTCAGTGTTTTCAGTCAAAGGGAGGTAGCAGTGGGGAAGAAGCCAGCTTCCCAGTGGTGGGTGATGATACTCAGCTATGGGTGATCATTTCTGATCTGCAGGGACATAATGGTTGTGCTCGAGGTGGCTCCATGGCTGTCCTGATTCAACTAGGTTGTTAATTGTATCCAACGCACATGGGCTTTGCCAGGCTCTGAGCACATTACAGTTGAAAATGGGATTGCAGTGCCCTGAACCTGTGCCACGCCTCCATATGCAGCAGTGTGGGTCATTAGAACATGCCATTAATTACTCTCATTTACAGCCCTTTCAGGGGGTACTTGTACATCTTTTTGGAGCACATATCAAGCCAGGAAACTTTCCTGCAAGTGTGAGAAAATACTCAATTTACAGCTGTGTGGGATATTTATAAGGCTACATGTAGCTTTTGAATGTTACTTCAGTGGACATTTTAATTAGGCTAAATCACTCTGGGAACCTTGTGCTGAGACACTCCTGTCACTGCAGGTTAGGGTCTCTGCCATTAACTGCAGCTGGGAAAGGAAGAAATACACTGTTAAGACAACCTGTTCATTTAGAAAATGAGTCTTTGATGATACCTGGGAGTTGATGGGGTGGACATGTGCATCTAAACCTTCCTGCATGTTTAGTGGAACAGCCCAACCTAATTCGTTACTGGGCAAATAGCTTTGTGCTGGCGTTGACTACAGAAGGAGATGTGCTTTGGTGATTTCTAATCTGAAGTGTCACAGGACGCAGCAACGTCCATAACATCAACAGGTATATTCTGCTTTTACCCCAGAATGCATTTGGAATCCCAATTGTGTTTTACAGGGATCTGTGTGTTGCCTTGTGATCACTCCATGTGTAGGCTCTCAGGCTCTAATACGAAGCTGCCACTTTTCCTGGCTCCTATTTCACTCGTCACACCTGCTTTGATGTTTTAAGCCATCACTTGTGTGCATGCTTTTTAATCCTTTTAATTCCTTTGATTGCTGAGCACTAAAAGACAAAAGGAAAAAATAACTGGGAAAAAGACTGAAATGTGTGTTTGGAGTGAGTTTTCCTCCTCTTGTAGTCCAGGTTATGTTTTTACTCACAGAATTATTTCAGTTCACTTAATCATCCCTTTCAAATGGGAGATGTACAGAAGGTTGGATTGTCTTAAGTGAGGTCCAGCAGCTGAGATGTTCAGGGAACCAGCTAGATATTTGCCTGCCTTTAAGTTCCTTAATTTATTTGGTAATTAAGGAAATTTCTAAAGTACTCCTCCAAAAACTCAATTCAGGGGTTTTGCCTTTATCCTCAGGGGAAAGCTGTTTTCCCCTCTGGTGAAGGAAACCAGTCTGGGCAGCTATTGCTTTGAATAGCTTCTCCCCTCAGAAACATGGCAGAATCAATAGCCTAAATGTAGTGGATCTACACCAATGCATGCAGCATAGGCAACAAACAGGAGGAGCTAGAAGCCAGTGTGCAGCAGGAAAACTAGGATGTAGTTGCCATCATGGAAACACAGTGGAATGACTTGCACCACTGAAGTGCTGCAATGGATGGCTAGAAAGTCTTCGGAAGGAGCGGGGTGGTGGGGGAAGCCCTGTGCGTTAGGGAGAGTTTTGACTGCCTAGAGTTTAATGATGGTGACAAAAGGGCTGTGCGTGATTGGATTTGACAGATTTACTGTTAAGAATCTGAAGTCAATGATCACCAGACAACACCACATTTATAATGAAGTACTCACTGCATGTGGCTTGGGTTTATTTTGCCCCTTTTCTGACACGTGAAGCCCCACGTACCCTCAGCATGGTGATCTGCGCTGCAGCTCCCTGCATTTCTGTCCTGAAAATGGAAAGGAATTATTATGCTTTCAAATGTGTGACCATTTCTAATTTTCTAGCTTGCTCCCGGGGCTTTGGCTTTGTTAACATTTTGGAAATGAAGCCGTGACTTATGAAAAAGCTTTTCACAAAAATAAGCATTCAAGCAGTTGGTGCAGAGCAACCAAAGCCCTGTAACTTCAGGGTAACTCTGTTACCTTGCTCATTTTTCCCATTTAATAACACTGCCTCCCCTGCTCACCTCACATGCTTACTTTAGTGGGCATAGTCAAGTGCGAGCTCCAAAATACCAATTATGTTGGATATGTCCCTTTGTTCATTTTGGAAAGAGGTATAAAAGGCCAGGCTGTAAAACTTTAAGATGGCAGCTTTGTGGTACTTAGGTATTGCGTTTGCTACTTCATGTCTTAATTTCCCTGTTGCTTTACTTAGGGCCCACCTATGAAAAAGATCACAGCATATCACAGCAGTAAGACAGAAGAGGTAATCCATCTTCTGCGAGATGGGTGTCAGACCGTTTCTTGAAGATGAACAAATGTGATCTAAGGCCCTAGGTAGCTCAGGGTCTGGGGGATGTTCCCAGCTCCTCCTAGCAACAGCAGTGACCTCCTATTTTTGCATGTGACTTTATTGGATCACTGCTTGCAGCGTATACTGGGCTTAGCAGCACCTTTAAGACACCAGCAGAACAGGGTATTTCCTTCCTGTAGAATAATATCTGAGCTGTACTGGGATCAAACTTCAAATAGGGCCATGAGTCAGCACCTCCTGCTGCAGGGCATTTATGAACATATGAAACTCCAAAACATCTTCAAGGTAAACATTGGACTGGCTTCTGCACATGGACCAAACTGAATCCATCTGTCTTCTTTTCCTTTCATAAAAATGCTAAGGGGATGTCAGAGGACCATGTAAACATGCAACAGAGAAAGTTCTGCCATTCTATTCAGCCATTGAAATGAGCTTTAAGACGTGCTATGACAGATGTGGCCTAGCTGTGGAGCACTATCTGGTGTGGTGCTGGCAGAAAAAAGGGCCTCGTACCTCATAATCTTAAAATGGTTTTGAATCCTATCTTATAACTGTGCTGTGCATAAATGATGGCAATCCTTGAAATATCATGACAATTAGAGAAACAGAACATCAGATCTTTCACTGAAAAGGCATGTTGGATCCTGCTAGAAGGAAGGAGTTTGTCAATGAACAATAAACAAATATCAATAAACAGTCATTTATTTCTCAACAGTTGAGTCAGCAATGCTAAATCTCTCCTATGAGGAGAAGAGATGGTCATTTTCTTCAGGAGCCAGAAGGAGATAGTTTTATTTTTGCAGGGCTTGGGACAGGGAACAAGGAGTGACATTAAGAATGACATATTTCTCAAGTCTCTGACAGAGTAGTGCTCCACCATTATTTTGGTATAAGAACTTCTGCAGCCTTTAGTATACATGTCACATGGGGAAGAAAGGGTTATGTGTTGTGTGAGGCAACTGAGAAATTTCCATTTGCCACTGGAAAGGTGACAAATATGTTTGTGAAGAGCAATTCATCAGGAGAAAAAGTCCTAATTTTTGCTTCCATCCCCAAAGTAATTTCCATCTATGCCACACACATCATCTTACCCTGCCTTGTCCTAGCACTGCCATGTGGCTTTGCATAGCCTGGTGGAAACAGTGGAAATCATAGAATCATAGAATAGTTAGGGTTGGAAAGGACCTGAAGATCATCTAGTTCCAACCCCCCTGCCAGAGGCAGGGACACCCCCCACTAAACCATGCCACCCAAGGCTATGTCCAGCCTGGCCTTGAACACCACCAGTGATGGAGCATTCACAGCTTCCCTTGATAACCCATTCCAGTGCCTCACCACCCTTACAGTAAAGAATTTCTTCCTCATATCCAGTCTAAACTTCCCCTGTTTAAGTTTGAACCCATTACCCCTTGTCCTCTCACTACAGTTCCTCATGAAGAGTCCCTGCCCAGCATCCCTATAGGCCCCCTTCAGATACTGGAAGGCTGCTATGAGGGCCAATGTTAGCTTTCTAAATTCACACACCCAGTAACTATTTCTGCAGTTTATTCTTAATGTGAGCTAGAATCTTTCTCATGTACATGCACAACCCAGAACGCTTGCAGGATAAGCCCATCTCCCTGATTCTTGGCCGATTTTTATTATACTGGTATTTTCCTTCAAACTAAAGGTACAAGTAATGCAAGGTATCAGCCTTGTATTTTCAAGGTGGCAAATAACCTGGTTGTCAGGCACGGAGAGCTGGTCCCTGTGCAGTTCTGTATTCTAAGATTGACTCTAGGGGTAAATATTTAATGTTTAGGGTTTGTTTAGTGATAATTTAATAGGCAAATGACAACACCACAGAAATAACGTCATCTTTAATATTAGAAAGAGTTGTTGCACTCTGTTTAGTAAAGACATAAACATTTTTAATTAATAAAATGTTCTTCAAAAATGCATTATTTACTGAATAGTAATGAAAAAACAATTTATCTCCTTTAAGGAACCATTTTAAAACATTTTTGACAGAGCAACAGACTGTTCCCATTGGCATTTTTTTTCGCCTCCTGTTGGTACTCAGTTGCATATAGGACCAAACTCGGTAGTATGATGGAGCACTGTAAGAGTAAGGCTGTAGGGGTCTCTTCAGAATTTGGGCCATGAAGTCAGGTTTAATTCACCTCGGTATCAACTGCTGTCGCTAGTTCTTTACATACCTGGTGAACGCATTGGTACATTCCAGACCAGGGTCCATCAGAGTATATTACTGAAGAAATAAGAACAGTTGCCATTGTTGAAATGTCATCTCTTGGTAACCTCGGTTTATTCAGGGAACAAAATGATCTCAAAGTACAAATCTGGCCTGATAGTCTCTGGAGAAATCCCTCTATAAGGCTATTTAAAGGTTATCTGCAATTTGGCTGGAAAATAGACTCAAAGCTGTTACCATGCCTCTGTCATTGTACGATCCCACAAAGTTCAATGTGTTTTTGAGTTGTCAAGTACAGAGATTTTGGCCTCTCAGAGCTATGGCAAATACTCCTGAGGATTCATGCCAGAATTCAGAAATGTATTGATCGGGATGAGTAAGAGGAAAAGAATAAAAACACAACATGAAGCATCCTAAAACTGAAACACAAAGATCAAACATCAAAATATAATCAAAACTTATCAAAGACCTTTCAGACATGAAGAATATATTAATTAGTGTATGTTATTTCTATCAAGTGTTCCATTACACTGGGTAGGAAAAGGTTAGATTGTTGCTGAATTTGGACTCATTATTGGAATTATTTGTCTTATTTGTGACAAACTATGTGCATGTGAAATGGAACAAAGCTGAGCCAGTAAAATGGGGAAAATGTGGCTTTTTTGGATGCTTGCAAAGTAGTCAGCAGCCAGTCAGTTCCAACTGAGTGTTCAGATGGGTATGGGGGAGCCACAGGAACTCTTTCCCTTGCCTGGACACCTTGTGTTGATGTTTTGTTCAGATCTGTCTCATGCATCTTTCCTTCTCATCTTCTATATGATGGGCTTGCTCAGCCTGATCATTCTAGGATGTGTGGGATGGGACATTTCAGGCAACAATAAAGGGGAAAAATGGGGCAGAAAATATGAACAGGAAGAGTTACAAGAGGAGAGCAGAGCAGACCCATGCCTATGAGGCTAGGAGACTCTTCCTTCTTCACAGTGATCAGCTAATGAGTGAATGGACCTTTGAAAGAGACATTATAGAAAAGACAGAGCCAAACTTCCCAAAGGTGCAAAATAGATGGACAGGAGCCAGCGGGTACAAGCTGCAGCAAAGGATTTTCTGACTGTATACGAAGGAAAAAAAACCTGATGTGTTTGAAGTACTGAAACAGCGGCCCAGGGAGGTGTGGCTCTGCATCCCTGGGGCTTTCAAGACTTGACTACAAAAGTCCTTCAGCAGCCTGATCTTGCTTTGAAGTTAGCTCTGCAGGCAGTTGTACTAGGTGACCTCCACAGGTCCCTTCCAACCTAAATTATTCTATAATTCTAAGAAAATGAGGCTTATGTTTTATGAATAGGCACCATATGGTTCAGCAAACAAATACAACAAAAGATTGAAAAGTTTGGTTTTTGTTTTTTTTTTTTTTTTTTTTTTTTAATTAAGCATTTCTTTCCCCATGCCAAGATTTGGGTACAAGATTTCCTTAGCAACAGCAGAATGTGTCTTTTTGGCAGGGAAGGGGTGATGCAAAAGTACTGTTCCAGTGCAGTGTAGGTGCTTGGACCATAAGCAGGTGCAGTGTGAAAAGACAGATCTCTAAACCCTGAGTTTGGCAGGTTTAAGTTTAGGGGAAAAATAAGAAGAAAAGGAAACCATCTGTACCTCAGGCTCTGCTGCAGCAGTATTTGGAGTTAAGCAATGAAAGAAAATGATCTTTGGAACAGTCACCTGAGCTTTTTCTTTACATTTGAATGCTGCCAAACACGAAGAATAATGTTATACCAAATGTTCTTGTGAAAATGGAGAAAATCACTGCAGTAAAGCACCTGACCAGCATTTCAAATGCACTTTCTTCCCCTTCCTCTTTGGTCAGCAACCTCTAGGAAATGAGAAACAATCACTTCTGTGGTGGTTTCCCCAGTGGGCAGCTTTGCCTGTAAGCAATTTGTCATTTAGCAGAGCTAAATGAGACATCATGGTTCTGGTTTTTCCCCCTCCTGTTACCTAAGCTGTGATCCTGCTGCTGCTGCAGCAGTGAATGTTCTCCCCTCCCTCTCCTCTCCATACCTGCCCAACACTCACAGAAGCACTAGATCTGTCTGGCTGTATGGAATGGCATGGAGTCATGCAGTAGTTTACAGCATGAAATAGCCAGGGAGTAATCAAGCTTTGGGAAAAGCTCCTAGATTGGCTGAGCTGAAGAAAACAATGGCAGACAAGGAAAATGGTGTGAAGCTAAGCCCAGCAGCACTGGTTCTCCATAGTCCTATGCTGTCTATGACCGTGCTGGCTGAAATAGCCTATTCCTCTTTTCCATAGGGTAGGGGTGCATTACACCAGCCTTTCTCCCTCAGGAAGGGCTGCATGGTGCTGTGAGTTGGTTGCATAAGAAACTATTATGCCAGATTTACAATTGAGAGGCAGCTGCATTGACCCTCTTAGGAGAAGTTAACAAGCCAAAATGGAGTGAGTCAATCCCTTAAATTTGGGATTGTCCCTCCAGAGGTGGCTGAGACCAAGAGATAACTGCCCAGCTCTTGCTGGTAGCTTTTGTCTGGGATGAAAGGAGAAGCTGACTGATGAATATTGTCCCTTCACATGTGGTCCAGGAGATGTTCTGCACGTGGGGATAACAGAGCGTACCGCAGGCAGTTCCATGTAACACGGGGCCTTGAATTAGTCTTGAAAATATGTGTACATATTTCTGAACCTTTACGGTCCTATTCTTCCTCACAATAGGATTATTGTCACTGTGGAGGCCTACCTGCAGACAGATACTACAGCTCTTTACCAGCTGCTTTAGACAAATCATAAGCCAGTTTTACTTGTTTTCTCTTTCTGTCACTGTATGCCTGCAAATGTACAATAAATAAACAAATAAAAGAAGAATATGGCTGTTAGTCAAAAGGAAGTATCAAGGAAGTGAAACATCTCTCTCTAGAATGACTAGTGCCTGGAAAATGAGCCTTGAGGGGAGAAAAATGAGAAACCATGGAAATGAACAACAGGAGAATGCTACAAAACGTTCTTGCTTCTCAGTAGAATTTTACCCATCAGCTTTGACACAAGTACCATATTCCGGCTGTAAAACATAATTAGAGCAGTGAATCAGAAAGGAGCTGTCCATCGAATAGCACAGTGTGTTCTCAGCCAAGGAGAGGGATGTGAAACTCATGCAAATAAGTCTTGAGTTCCCCTGCTTCCTCCTTAGGAAATCGAGTGTGACACAATCAGCAAAAAAACAGTTTGCAGCAAACTGCAAATTTCACGTGCTCTTTGGAGGTGGAATTTGCCTTTGAGCTCTGTGTTAAGTCGAATGAGCTGCCTCCCTCCATCAGCTTCTGCTCTCAGAGCTTGCCTTGCACAGTGCAAGTGCTCCACGGTGCTGCTCCACGGTGCTGCTCCTCGGCTCCTTTGTAGAGGAAAGCAATAGCCAAACCCAGCAGATTTGGATGTGAGCTCAAAGCCTGGCTGGTGTTCTAGGATGTGGCAGAGCAAGTCTTCCAGCTCAGTGGTGTGGGTTCTTCTGATATTTGCCTGGCTTGATCCAATAATCCATCATTTTATCAACTGTGCTGGCTTTGTGCACAGAAGACTCAAGAGCTGGCTTATCTAAAGGAACCTTTCTGAAAAAGCAGGCTTTTTCCCTTTTTGATTCCTTCAGGGTTTTATTTGTACGTTACTTCATGTATATCAAAGGCACAGGTTTACCCCTAGAGTTCTAGGGTATCCATCTACTGCGTCTTACCGCAGCAAACCCTGAACAGTACCCTCAGATCAGGCTTCTGTTTTCCTACAAGTGCAAAACAAGAAAGAAGAGCTATGACAAGGCAGGCCAAGGGTGCTCTGTTTGCCAGGAGCTGGCTATTCAGTTCACTTCCACGAGGGATCCATGCTACTGTTTTGCAGTGGTTCTGAACCATCAGACCTTTGGTAGCACTGGAGCTTGGCAGGAAGACTATACTTGATTATCATGTCTTCTCTCTTTGGGTGTCCTGTAGCCCCTTCAAATACAGTTCAGCTTCTTCACACTCTTTTAGGAGAGTTTTTTCCTCAGGTAACTTCCTTATCCAGGAGCAGGTGACTACCTTGGAACCACAGTGACAGGATGTATTGCAGTGTTGTTCCCATTGCTTTTTATCTTCTGGGGATAATGTCTTCTTCACTCATAGCAGGGGTTGTATCAATTTTGCAATTCACAATTATGTGTCTTAGAAGTTGCCCTGTTATCATACAGCCTTGTAGTCTATGCCTAGCCTGTTAGGTGCTGTAACGTTATTTAGTGCTGTAGTCCTGATCCTGAGCGTTGCCCTTATATTATGTCATACTTGACTTATCTGGACCAGGCTGAGAAATTTAGACACTGTGTGTTAAGCATGGCTTATGGAAAAATACTGCCCTTACAGCCAATTTACACACAAATGGCTCAGATCACATTCTTCTGCAAGCCAGACCTTCATATGATTCTAGTTATTGGGAATAGAGCAGATCTGACCATAAGTCCAAGTCATTATGCATCCAGCTAAACAGATTGAGCCTTATAATGGCTTTTGACTGTTTAATGTTGCGTTAATTTTGGAGGCACAGCAGCAATACAACACAGACAATCAATGCTGAATGGGTGGAATTCCACTGCTTTCACATTTCTTACAATCAGAACTTTCTCCCTAAAGAGTTTCTGGAATCCAACAAAAACTGCTTATCATAGTTAATATTTGAAATGCAATACAGCCTTCCTGCCCCAACCTGACCCAGAATCTGTGATGAGGAACATCTCCTGCCTAGCGATCAAGCTCACAGAGATGTTTGTCCCTGAGGGATCCAAAGTCTCTTTCATTTGTACAAGGGAAAATTAATTGTGTGCTAAATGCAAAACTCATCTTAGAGAAGCACAGCTGGTAGCAGTGGCCTTTTCAAATGCATTCAGCTCTCCAAACGCAGCTGATTCAGAACTACACATGCTATCCTGTACTGTGAGGATCTGTGTACTCTTAACTCAGTTATGAAGCCCATTTTTTCCCTTAGGTACTTACAGAGTGTGTGGGCAGCACTTAGCCATGGTGTATAACAAGTAGGACTTGTCTATCAGCTTCATGCCATTTTGACAGCCCATATCTTCGATATGGAGCAGCCAAGGCTTTGCTGACTAGTGATAACATAGCTGGGCTGGGCAGTTGTGCAAAACTCTTGTGCTGTTGTGCTGCCCTTCCAGCTTCCTTTTGTAGCATCAGACTCCTGGGTTCCAGTTAACAGCCAGTTGATGGAGCACATAATGATAAGTTCCTTTTTCCACCCTTCTCTTTCAATCTAATGAATGCAGGGAGATTGTTCCAGCCAAGTGGAACATCACTGAGTGTCACCAGGTGAACAAATTGAAGAAATGAACACATTTCTAGGGTTTAGCACCAAATGTATCATTTTCAGTGTAATGGCATCCCTGCTATTAACTTAGCAAGAGAAGAGGGACCTGCTGGGAATCATTATTCTATTTTCATTTTAATCAAGAAATCTGTAAATTAATATTAGCTCTGTGAAAGCAGCACAACCTTTTTTTGTTTTCCGTGGTGAGTATTTACTCAGGTTTTTAAACAAGTTCTCATCATTCACTTCCTATGTTTTCCACAAATTTTGAGGTTTACTGCCAGTAAAGTTTACCCAGAGCTTATAGCAGCATTGTTTAAATGCCAGCTCATAAAAATCTGGTACAATAGTCAGAAATGTCCAGCCCCAGTTTATGTTGGGAAGTAAAGAAACTTCAACTGTCTTTTCAAAACAGACAAAATTGAAATTCAGAGATGTAATACAACAAAATCCAGCCAAAAAGCAAGGTAGGATTCATTCTTCTATTTGTTTTTCAAAGCCTTCAATCAGTAGCAAGACATCAGGCGTTTTCAAAGAATTAATTATTTATTCCCCTTCCCCTTAATTGCAGAAAGTCCCTTTTATGCATGTAGCTGAGTGGTTCAAAAAACTTTTCCATCCTATGATAATAGAGAGCCAATATTCAAAGACTTTTTGCAGGCAAAAACTAGAAAAGAGCAAGAAGGTAAAAGCAGCTTTTCCAAGGCTGTGCAATAAAGACAGGAACAATGTGTGGGTCTCCTGAGTGTCAGTGGAGAGAATGAGTTACTGGGCGAGTAATGGTCTTTCATTGCAAACACAATTCTGATTGATAATACTGTTCTTTTTTGCAGAGCAAAATACTATGTCTCTTCTACTATCTATTTTGACTTCTGTGGCTCAGCAGCACTGAATACCACATGGCATTCTGAGAATAGCACTGATGGGAGAAAAATGTAATGCTGAGGGACCCTCCCAGAAAAGTTCTCCTTCCCTTGTGAAATCCAGTTGCTTAATGTTTTGTTTTGTGATTGTTTGTTCTGGGGCTTTGGGGACGGTTTTGGTTTTGTGTTTTTGGGGGGTAAGGGGGGTTTGGCTGTGAGTCCTGTAGTGATTCTTTTTGCACCTGCAATACTCTTGCTGTGTAGCAATGCTCATGCTGCTCACTCTCCAGAGCCTTGGCCAGCATGCTTTCTGGCTATTTCTGCACCCTCTGACACCTGCCTCCGTCCCAGTTTCTGGGATTATTATTTCTTCCTTTTTGAGGATTAAACAACAGAATAAATATTACCCTATAACACAAGTGCTCTGCTTGAAACCTGGGTCATGCATCTGCTCTGCTCACATGCAAACAGGAAAAAAGAGGAAAGAAAGTGGGAGAAGTATGCTTAATGCTTGTGATGTGTTAATTAGTACATGTAAAGTTCACACTGCTCAGTGATTCTCCCCCTAGTAGAAGAAGCATCTTCACTTGCAGTACATTTATGTATTTTGGTAACCTGTCTAGGTGGGTTTCTAGTCCATCACAAAACCATGTATGTTTATTATTAGTACATACAATTAATAACTACGATGATAGAGCCAAAGGGCACCAGTTAAGCTCTATCATGCTGAAGGAAAAGAAAGGAAAGACACCTGAGTATGTGGTTAGGTCAGGCAGAATCCTGCTAGAGAAAAAAGGCTCTCATAGAAGCAGGAAGACAGGCAGGGTTTTGAAGAGGGTTATTTTGTCACCTGAATAAGAAGTGCAAATGGAAGGTAGAACATGAAGCCTGGGATTTCAGTTTCCAGAGCTGCTGGAATGGTGATAGGGATATCCTGGATTAGCAGTGTATCCCAACAGGCAGGGAATTCACTTGCAAGACAGGAAACATCAGTTTTATTCCAAGTTTTTCTTCATCTGCTGATAACTTTGTGTGAGGAGAGCTTAGGCTGCCTTTTGTCTGCATCCTTGAGGATCCTTTGTATGGTGTCAGAAGAAAAGAGGAACATAGATGAAACTATGGTTTCAGCACCACTGCAGGTGCTGAGACCACAGGATCTTCTGGTCATTGTGACAGCTCAGGCCTTTGCCATCTTGCTCAGGGAGAACAAATTCACTGCAATGAGCTCTAAAAAGAGCTCCAATTAACAGTGCTGTCTCTACTTGTCATTGCTTACTAAACTCTGGGGCTAAACCAAAAGCATCTGAAGCTTCTTTAAGAATTGTTAGTATTTAATTGTTTTGGACGTACCATAATCTTTGATCTTTTGTGCCCATTTATTCCATCAAAATTAGCATAAATGTTTCCTACCAGTAAAATAAAATAATAATTGTCCCTTTCTACTAGTTTTGTACCTATAGAAGTGAAATACAGGGCTCTGTTTTCATCTCTTACTTACCAGGGCTTTTGTAGTACAGCTATAAAATTAGGGGGTTGTCCCATAAAATGATTCAAATCTTTCAAAAGAGTTTCTGTTCCACATATTTGGAGGAAAAGTCATGTCTCAATATGTTTTTTTTTTTTTTTTTTGAGAGAGAGAGAAAATCTGAAGGAAATCTTTTGTTTAGATAATTTGGAAGTTTTATTGCAATAGTCTGAAACATCTTTTCTTATTCACAAGGATGATTTATATTTTTTACCCTTATTAGCTCACCAGCTAAGGATGGAAAAACAACTTTTTGGCGAAAGAAAGACACAAAACAACTTAAAAAAAACCCCAACAAACCCTTATGTGCAAAAGATGTTCTGAAATATTTTGAGAGAAATAAATTAAGCAAAACTAATCCTTTTCCTTAGGATGGTTTGTGGTTTGGTTGGGTTTTTTTATACAGCTCATGTTTTTTAAAGGAGACATAACTTATCTTTAAAAAGATTATTTATCAGCTCTAAATATAAGTGCTAAGCATACAAAAACTGAAGGACAGGCTCTCAGTCTGGTGCCTTCTATAGCAGACTCATTTAAGATAAAAACTAGAGAGAGATGCAAAGATGGGACTCAAATCCGCCCTAAATTCTTTGCCTGGCAGGAAAGTTAAACCAAGTAGCTTAATCGTGCTTTCCTGTTTTGACTGTGTTTTGTAGTGCTGCCTTTGAATTGGCAGGTTGTGGCAGGTGTTGTGTACCCATC
Source organism: Ara ararauna (assembly GCA_028858755.1). NCBI lineage: Eukaryota > Metazoa > Chordata > Aves > Psittaciformes > Psittacidae > Ara > Ara ararauna. The sequence goes on along the minus strand of CM054383.1, from coordinate 36,285,690 downwards.
TGGGGTGAGATGTTGCAAGGATTTAATACACCGTATGAGTGCAGCCTGCAGCTCTCCGAGGTGTACGTTTACTATGGCAACTGAAGGAGCAAATTGGCAGCAAAGGATGTTGTGCCAGTTGTGCGATACTGATGCCACATCTGTGTATCGCACTAACTTGCCTCGTATACGGTGGAGCATACCCCATGTGCTTTGTTGTGAGGTAGGATGGGCACACGCATGCATAATTTAAAGCTCCTCAGTTAATTTATCTGACTGAAAAGCTGAGGAAGGCAGTCCTGCTTCTGGCTCTGGAAACAAAAACAACCTTAGATGTATAACAACACTCCTACAGAGCTCAGGTACCCTCTCCAGTCTGAGAGTGGACACTGGGGGCCCGCCTCTGCTGTACACATGCCTGACTTGTTTTACTTGGAAGGGGCAAACAGCTTGAGTACACACAGCAAATCCGAGCATGTACAAGCAGAAACCCTTTGATATGTGTGCTGTGAGACCTGGGCTCTTTGTATGTGCTCTTGAGAGTTCCCCAGCATAGGCTGGTCCCTGCTGTAGTAAGCTTCAGCAGCACGTACCAGACTTGCAATCTCAGACTCTCAAAAACAGACCCACCTTCAAAATCTATAATGCAATGCACAGAGTCAATTTTTCATCGGGTGTTCCATGACTGGGGCGAGACAAATTTTTTAGACTTGCAGTCTGGGGTTTTTTTTGCCTTTCTGTTTTGTTTGGGTTTGGTTTTGGGTTTGGTTTTTTTCCTTTGCTCTCTCAAACGATTAATGTGAGTCATTGACTGGCTCTTCAGCTTCTCTGCTGATTTGATCGGCTTTGTAAGGCCAAAATGAAGTCAGTTCCCTGTGGAAGTGTTTGAAGACCTTTGCTAATTCAATTAATTCCAAACCAAATTATTTATGGGAGGAAGTCAGTGAAAACTGGCTAGCAGGAAAGGATTTCTGCTCGCTTAAGCTTCAGTTCGCTGTGCCACTGCAGTGACCCGTTTCAGAAACATCCCTGAGATCAGCAGAGTCCAAGAGAGATGCAGGGTTTATTTCTGAAATCACTAGGGTACTATTTAGGTATTTGAGGCATAGGCCTACAAGGGACCGTATCATATAAAGTCAGAGTCCTGTCTTTTCCATCAGAGGCAACCATACAATAGATATGTGTCTAAGAAATGTTTGCAGAGTGGCTGCTCTACCAGCCTTCAGAGAACACATCCCACTGCCCTCTGCTTCACATCAGTGCCCTGAAGTGAAAGATGATAAAAAACCTCCAGCTAATCTTCACAAGGTAATACAAGAGAGGCAAAGGAGGTCTCTCTTGTCCTAGATTTTGCAATAGTGCTGTGGCTGTTACCTAAAACTTCTAGATGAGCCAGTAAGGCAGACCACACAGCACTCCAGAAGGGACAGGAAAGCTTAGCTGACCTAAGGGGGGAAATTCCTCCTACTCTTATAATGAAAAATAACCAAAACCATGCATCTGGCAAAACAGCCAGACCAGAGAACAAGCCTCAGTCCTCCCCATGGAGCTCCATAGTTGGCTGCACACAAGTATGTGGCTGATCTGGCATGTTATTCAATTCAGTGATGGATGAAGAAGATGAGCAGAGAGATTTGGGTGTCATCATTATATTTCCAGAAGGAAAACCCTGATTTCAAATCTTCCCTCCCTCTCTGTCTGAGGGAAGATGAGAGGTTCTGCAGCAGCCCCAGGCTGGGCACTCCCTGCCATTTTCATGCTGTTTGCTGAACTGAGAAAATGGGCAGCACAGGGAAATATTCCCAGATCAGATGACCCATTTCACTTGAATTGAAACAGTTTGCGTTTCATTTTTAGCTTTGGTTGACCTTTAAAAGAAAAATCTGTCAACTTCCAAAATTGGACCTCAAAAGGTTTTGTTTAAAAGAAAAGCAAAAATTAAGCACTGAGAATCTCCAAATTCCTTCAAACCACCTCTCCAGAAAAAGCTGGTTTCCACTCACTGAGTTTGGGTGATGACATACTGATTACAGAAGCCTTTTTTGCCCACCTCTGAGCATATTGTTATGAGCATCAAATACTGAAGTCACTGCCTAACAATGCAATGAGCTCCTGTCCCTTCTCTCCAGCTGAACCTGTCATGTCTATGAATGCAAGGAGCTCAAAGAAGCAACTCTCTGGTTTAAATCACTTCCTTCAAACTGATGCATCCTCTCCTAATCACTGGGAGGTCTTTGCAATGCAAGTTCATTGTCTATCTACTCCCCATGTAGTTCTGCCATTGGTCAACCCGGAGATCTGAGTTTTAACCAGAATCATTTATGAAGGGACAGTAAAAGCACTAGCAGATAAAAAGATGCAGTGCTGTTGTTGTTTTAAATCTGATGTCTTTACAAAGGGAAAACATTTCCAGGGATAGGCTTGTGGTGTTAATGAAGATCTGAGACAAGTGAACAGAAGAAGGAAGGTGGGAGAAAGGTTCTGAAAACACTTTGAGGGGGATGGAAGGGAAGTTGGCATGAAACGGAAGTTAGAATGAGAGTGCAGTGATTTGAGAAAAGATGCTTAGCTGCTTTCCTCTCTCCTTGCTCTGCCTTTCTTCCCTGATAAGCATATGGAACGTAGAGTTGAAACAGATTTAGAGTGGAAATGCAAATGAGGTTTACACGAAGCAGCATCTTGTCCATTGTTGCTGGAGGAACCTGGATCTCTCCCAGGTTCCCAGGCAGCAGTTTGCTAAGGTACAGCAGGAATGGCAGGTGCCTCCAGGCTTCACTCACATGGACCATCCGCTCACACAGTGAGGGTTTTGCTGTGCCAGGTGGAGTGGATTAAGAAGGGGAAAAATGGGCCTGGTCCAAACTTGTGCTTGATGTGCTTTCAATTCTTAATGGCTTAGAGGCCTTTGAGGATATCTGGCTGCTCACACGTTGTGCTCAGCATCTCACAGAAAAAGGTTAAGGTTGGCTAAAGCTTTGACATTGCTCCATTAGCCTGTGCCTTGCCTTTACTTGTACAGTCTGCCACACAAGCCAGGCATCCAAAATGTATGTCAAGGAGGCTTTTTGCTACGTTAATCCACACCTAAAACTTCTCCTGCATAAATTTTGGTAGAATGATTGCAATGTCTGAAGATTTTTAATATCTAAATGGCATCTTCCCCAAATCTGCGTGCAAATTCGAATTTGCCTCACTTAATGTCCAATGTCTCGCTGGCGCAAGCAGCCACACATACACTAAAGAGGGCAGGAGGGACAGCCCTATTGTCACTGTTCTCTCTAACATGGGATCATGAATTGTGCTGATGAGCAGTAATAAATGGCCAAAAGCCCTGCCTCCTCAACCCGTGTAAATCCATGGCAGTGTCGAAGTGAAGTACCCAGCTGAGGTGCTTTACTACCCCTAAGACACTGCGAGATACCTGCACCTCAAAAGGGTAGCAAATAAGCCACTCCTTGGAGGTCTTTCCACTGACTATCCAGGAGGTTAGAGGTTAGAGTAATTTGGTTGACTTGGACATCTGGGTTAATCTTTCCTCACAACCTGCTGTTAGCAACATCTTTTCCTCTTTAGGACGCCGTCCACCCCTTCCCAACAGTCCTGTGTCCATACTTTTGAGTGAATGAGAGACCAAAATATGGGTAGGGAAGAAATAAGGCTCAACAACTGAAACCTTCTACTTTAGGGGTTCGAAAGTGGTCACGTAAGCCTGACTTTGTTCCCCCAGGTTGGAGATGTTGTGAGCTGCTATTTGGCACAGTGCTTTCGTTTTGATGACTAAATAACTCATTAGTTTGGGGTGTAGGATGTGAGGAGGATGGCTGTTGTCAAAATGAAACATTATGAAACAGGTAGATCTCAGGATGAGCGTTTAAAACTTCCATGTAACTTCTTGGCGTTTTTTCTTAGCTCTCAGAAGCACTAGATTTAATAATACACTTATCCATTGTGTGCTTGACCTCATGTCTGGTCTCTCCAGGATGGCCCAAAAAAATCAATGGCAGGATTTTAATCAGCTCTAATAAGTTCATTGAAGAGAATCATTTACCAAGCCCCCTCTGTTGTATGTATTTGCACAGTGGTTCCAATTGATTATTTATGCCAATTTTTAAGTATGAATCAGGATTGGGGGAAAAATAATCGGTGCTTGGTCAACTTTGTCCCTTCTGAAGTTTTCAGCTGATAAAATCAGCAGCCCCTTTGCCCCTTATCCTTCTATTGCACCGTTAAATTGTTGTGTTTCCCTCCTAGATTATCTGTGGTGATTGTTTTTTCTTTTCATAAGGTAAAGCAAAAACATAGTTGCTGGAAGAAACAAAAGGTCTTTTATTAATTACAACTCCGAGCAACTTCAACCCACACGTGGGGGCTAAAAGTACCTTGGATGACTTGTGCATAGATTACAAGCAGCTTTCATTGAGAGCCATGCACTTCTGAATTAAACAATTTAAAAACAAAACCTTAAAAAATCCCAGTGTTATACAACTCTGGCAATGATTATTTTTTACGTAGAAAAGGCCCATCTGGGCTCTGCTGAAAGCTAGCAATTAGCTTGCACTGCAAGAAGTGGAAGGCAGACAACTAGTAACACCTCAGTGGTTGTCTTTGCTGTTTCACTGCTATTGGGTCCCATCAGAAAGATGTCATCGCCATGACAGTTACAAAAGAATCAAACCTTGTGTGGGAAATAACATGCTTAGCTCTTCGGCTGTGTGCTTAGCAGAGAACAACCCTGATAGAAGTGCCTGGTTAATTAAATCTTACTTTCTTCCTTTTATACAGTAATTATGCCAATTATAAGTCAGATCCTAATGTTTTTCAAGGGGGTGTTTCTGAGAGCTCAACTCCTCGAGATTGACTTTATGGGAAAGACGCATAAGATGGAAGACTCAGCTTTGTTTCAGGGTGCTCCATGGCTGCCAATTGCAAAGAAACCTTTTCTAGAGGGTTTCCAGCGTACAGAGGATATACACACAAGCAGAAAAGGAAATAAGAGGGTTGGTACACAAATTGTGTCTGTTAATGGCCTTGCACCTCCAGGCTGTGGAAGACAAACCTAGAACAAGTTCCTTCAAATCTTTTGCCTGTAAGAACCTCTGGGACCCAGTAGCACACTCTGTCCTGTGCAGGTCTTCTAAAAAGCCATAGTTTAGGGAGGAGATAATAATAAGAAATGATGCTAATAATAAGCCTGAGCTCTGCTGCTCCTGGGAGAATTCGTGAGGCAGCAAAGCATGCTCAGCCTATGGAAGAATTACTGAGACTCTAAGATAAAAGTCATGCAGTAATCTCAGTCCTCCTAAGGCTGTTACGGCAAATGTGAAAAAGGGGGCTTTGTGTGTTCCCAGTGGCAGCACTGCTGAAAGAGAAAAAAGAAAATCTCTCTCATAACACTTCTGTTTCCTAAGGTCTTGCTTTGAATCTTTCTATAGCAGTCCCACCACAGCCAAGATTTCTCCTTCGCCAGAGGTCCTCTGGTCACTTAGCTAAACACTCCTCACCAAATGATGAGCAGATTGTGAGAAAGCAGAGGCTGGACATTACAGTTTCTTGGTAAAGAGTATTTCCAGCTAGCTCGACAATAGGAGCTACTGTGCCAGACTTCAGACCCTGACAGTGCTTAGGAACACAGGCTATACCTCTGAGAGCTTCCAGGTAGCAGCAGGGACATTGTGACCATCTGGAGCCATGAGCAATGATGGTGATTCCAGACCAGCAGAGAGAGCTCTTGGTATACACTCAGGGCCGAGGACTTTGTGAAAGCACATCATTACCATTTCCATGGCAACTGGCTTTGATGGACTTCGGGGCAGTAAGAAACTAAAGAATAAGTTGATTTAGGGCGGGGAAGAAAAACTGTTATAAATACTGTGTAAGTGCACGTAGGCAATTTATCTGTGCTGGGTGCTTGTGGGGAGGTATTCACACATATGAGGGCAACAAGGTGGAGCTTTACCAAACTGTCCAGGATATTAGTCTCAGTCAGGATCCAGCTTTTGCCTGCTGCCAAACACGTGGGTCTTTATTTTCTTTGGTGGCTGCTGCTTCACCACATCTATCACTTTGGGGAAATAATCAAAAATCTCTAAAAAAAAAAGATTGTATGCCAAGGTTTGCTGACATTAGCATGGTCTTGGAGCCTTCTGTGAGTATTGGACCTTGGGAGATCAACAGGACAAGTCTGCATAGCGATGAGCTTTGGAAAGTACAGATGAAGGTTGCACTATGAATGGGCTTGCAAAAAAAGCAAGCCCTAAATAAAATATCCTTGCGAATCTGTGGCAAAACCTATGTACTAGCAGTGCATATGTATGGAAAGTGAGTGAGTCAGGTGATGGGAGAGGATTGTGTTAATTTTTTTTCCTTTGAACATCACTTTCAAGAGGGAGAATCAATGCCACCTGCCAAACTAGCATGGATTAAGCGCAGCTTCTATTCCATTCCTGAAAACAGCTGTGGGTGTGTCGGTGGTTTAAGGCTAATTGGGGAAGACTTGTGGTGGTCCAATCAGACGTAGAGGAATGATTCAGTCATCCCCTCTGGGCATAGCCAGATGCTTCCAGCTTTTGGGTTATGGTCCAAGAGACAGGATGCTTGGCCAGGATTAGTAGTTGTAGTGTGAGTGTCAGCGAGCAAAGACAAACGGAAGTTTATTCCTCAAAGAAAGTGAGTTTCTTACATGCAGCTCTTGAAAAACAGCTGTTCAGGGCAGAGCAGAGCCCAGACAAGCTTTGTTCTTGCCTTGTCTTCTCCATCGTGATTAGCCTAAACCCTAAAGCTCCAGCATGAATGCAGTGAGCCAAATCTGGATGTACACGTTGACTTGGAGGCTTAGAGTTATCCTCTGGTGTAAAAGCAGAGGTGCTTTTCCAACTTATAACTCAGAAATGAAGGGATATGGCACCATAAACCCATACAGCACCTGGAACACCCAGGTTTCATCAGACAGGACCTAAACTACCAACAAAGGATTGTCGGAAGCTCTTTCTGCCAGGGCTCATTAACACCCACCACTGTCCTTCTCACGCAGTCGCCACTGACTTGGAATTTATCATTCCCATCCCCACCCTTTTCTCTTTGGCATTCTGGAGTTATTTATTTATATCAGGAGGGACAATTGCAGTGTTTCACGGGTGGCCACAGCAGAATGCTAAACAGGCAGGACCGGGTCCCGCAGGTACTGCTGGATATGGAGTTGATTGGGCCGATTCTACGTGACTAATATTAAATATCACCATATGGAGCTGGAGTCTTCCCCAGGAGTTTATCACTAATTCATCTAAGGGTGACTTTTGTTGTCAGTGTTAAAGTAACACTGGGCTTTTCTTTTTTCTGTGTTGCTACACTGTCTTCTTAGGTTGGGTTTTTTTCCAGTTTCTGTGAACAACACAAGGCAAACAGAAATATTAATTAAACTGTTAAAAAATAATGTCTGCAGGAAGGTTATTCTTGCATCTAGATGTGTGAATGGAAAGTGTGTAATTTGGTCACAGGGGTGGGAAAATAGCTCACTTCCCACCCTTCTCTTGTGAAATCGGTTGCTTAGCTATGAACCCTTATTCTTAGCAGAGATGGAGAATTTATTCCGTGTAAACAGTATCATCTATCAAATGATTTTTTTATTTATTTTTATTCTTTTTTCTGTTTGCAAAAGTATTTCATGAGTTTATATTTGCCAGCTGGACTATTTAGCTGGCAGCTTTATGGGAATCAATTCAAGCCTTCAACACATGGTGAAAGTTGTTCACCTTAACCCTTCACTACTTATAAACAATTACTGGATTCCAAAAGTTGTGTACACACACTTCAGATCCTTGATCAAATGACTGGCACGCCTGACCAGTTATAATTAACCAAACCTCTTTCTCAGGTCAGGATCCTCTGCCGCGCATGAAAATATAGGCTATCTCCACTTCTCTTCCCGATGAGCTCTTTCTCTTGCTGCCTTCTCAAACCAACCACTTTTAGTGCTATTTATTTCAGAATCCCTTTGTGATGGATACTGTGAAAACACAGAAGTAGAACTGATCCCTGAATGCTTACTGCCAAAGCATTTTCTCTAATACATCAGATTAGACTTTCAAATGAAGAACAGCCTCCTGCTTGAAAACTTGTATATCTTTCTGCTTTCTCTGCTGCCCTCCCAGAGATGTTTTCATTTTTTGATGCCTAGATCAGGTTGTCTTCTTCCCTCTTGCCCATTCCACAGGTTTTTTTCCAGTGTGGGAGATGCTCTTGCCAAAGCACCCTCGCTCGTTGAGGAAAGCGCCTCTCTGAGCATGAGAACATCAGCTCAGGATCGAGAATCACAGCCACGGTGAGCAGCCCCACTCGGTGCTTGTTCCTCTCAATTGCTGCGTAGCGTGAGAGTGATGAGGGGAAGATTGATGCAGTGGTGAGCACAGTTCAGGTTGCACGCCACTTGCTCCCGGAGAGCCCATTAAGGGGAAGATTTAGATGCAGCAGTAGTTGTTGGAATGATTGGAGAGTTAATTCCACGTGGAAGAAAATTAACAGCTCTTAGTGAAGCAGAACCTGCTGTGTGGTGCACGCTGTCATGTACAGGATTTCTTTCCCTGCCCTTCAAAGGCTTTTACCTCACCTGAGCCACTTTCTCCATCAGTGTCTTCTGTGAAACAAGGAGGTGAATGTCTGTTAGGGAAATACCCCTGATGCTGTGCAGCCTGTTGGATCCGAGTGCCTGCTCACTCAGATCCAACTGCACCTGAGTCCCACATGTAAGCTTGCTAATGCTCTGCATTGAGTAAAGGAAGGTTATTTTTAGGTGAGCACTGCTTGTCCACCATCTAACCATATGGAGAGAAAAAGATAAGGGAATACTGATTCAGTGGGTCAAGGAAAATGAAAAATACAGCAAACCAGAACAGGTCCTCCTGTAGCTGTATTCTTTTTCACCATTGTGGACAAAGGTCTTTTGCTCCAGTGCTTATATGCCACATGAAGAAGCATTGAGCCATCCAAGCTTGGCCACTGTCATGCCATGAAATAAGACAGTGGTTACACTTAAAGATATTCGATACTTCTAAGTGATGGTCTTGAAAGACTCATTCAATTAATGTTTCACACATTTTCACCCTACTATCAGCACTGCAGGCAGAGTTGAGATCGCTTATCACCACCTTTACTTTTCCTACCTGAATGTAAAATTACCTTTTTTTTTCCCAGTAGAATAATCCTGAACCAGGTTTTGCAAGATTCGGTTTGGGAGCTAATTGCAGTCTCTTTCAGAAAGTTTTCATCTGTTCATTACGCACATGATGCAATTTAAACTCCACTTTAACTTCGTTTTTGTCTAGGAACGCTTTTCAATTTCTTTTTTGTTTTCCCTTAACTATCAGAAACGTCACGCAAGACTGGTAAAGAAACCCAAGGAGTCTGTTATTAGATAAGAGTGCTACAGATTAGCAGTCATATAGAATCTGCCTTAAATTATATATTTTTAAATTCATTTTAAGGACAGATTTTCATATTGAATTTCAGCTGTCTTTGTAAGTCTGTAAGTTTACTACTGAAACTAAAAACAACTTTAAATATATTACATTGTAAAAACTTGCTTGATTTGATTGTCTTTTATAAGCATATATAGTCCATAGACTTTAAAAGTTGTGAACCGCTGCTCTGAGACACCAACCAGCAAACACCAACAACTGGCCCTTAATGCTTGGTTTGCATTGACACAGCTGCTAAAATATACCAGTGAAACTGCCCCAACATTCACAGTTTCCCTGTTTCCTCAAAACCAGATTTCTCTTAGTTGTGGACCAGAAGAAAGTTGGTAAACACCTCATCAGGTATTGTAGTTATAGGGAAAGGGGTGATGGCTTCAAATTTAGGCAGGGGAAGTTCAGGTTAGGCATAAGGAAAAAGTTCTTTACTGTGAGGGTGGTGAGGTACTGGAACAGGTTGTCCAAAGAAATGGTAAATCATAGAATCATAGAATAGTTAGGGTCGGAAAGGACCTGAAGATCATCTAGTTCCAACCCCCCTGCCATGGGCAGGGACACCCCCCACTAAACCATGCCACTCAAAGCTATGTCCAATCCAGGCTTGAACACCGCCAGCGATGGAGCATTCACGACTTCCCTGGGTAACCCATTCCAGTGCCTCACCACCCTTACAGTAAAGAATTTCTTCCTCATATCCCGTCTAAACTTCCCTTGTTTAAGTTTGAACCCATTACCCCCTTGTCTTATCACTACAGTTCCTCATGAAGAGTCCCTGCCCAGCATCCCTATAGGCCTCCTTCAGATACTGGAAGGCTGCTAGGAGGTCTCCACGCAGCCTTCTCTTCTCCAGGCTGGAAATGCGCCGTCCTTGGCAGTGTTCAAGGCCAGGTTGGACAGAGCTTTGAGCAACATGGTCTAGAGTGAGGCGCCCCTGCCCATGGCATGGAGGCTGGAATTGAATGATCATAAGGTCCTTTCCAACCCTTTTTTATGATATTATATAATTACATGCACTCGAATACAGTGATCAACTTAATTTATTTATGTTCTTGATTTATATGAGTTTGCATTTGCAGACTTTTCAAATGGTTTGGGACAAAAAAAAAAGAAATTGCCTTAGATTCCACTTTTCTTTGAAGAAACTGAGTTTCTCATTAATTTGTATATCTTCAAAAACTTCATTGCATATTCAAAGAGTAAGAATTATAACTTTATGAATGAAAAACTGTGTCCTTCATCTGTCTTTAATAAATTAAATCCTGCTTAAGAACGGAAGATTGTCGGTTGCTTTTTGTCCGTAAATATGATAACAGGATTGAAAATGACCATATTTCCATGGTTTATCGAATTTCTTCCCCTTAGCTGCTCAGTTACTATTTGACACCTGTGTTAACCTATTTTCAGGTGTGTGATCCAACCTATTGTACTGAGCAACACTTTGCTCCCATCCAACTACACACAATTACATAATCTTTACATTTTTATTCTCATCTCTTAAAATCTCATCCCTTAAAATTTCCTATACCACTATTTTGCAATGTTCACCTCTTTTCTACCTGAATATATGTGAGGCTAGTCCATATTCATGGATGGTATACTCAAGGGAGTATAAAATTTAATGTTACAGGATTCATGTCTTTCTATTGTGATTTACCTCATCTTCTAAGATACTTTATAATAAACAGTTGTAGTTATGATTAATACTAAATCAGCAAGGAAATTCCAAAAAGCCTGGAAATTAAACTGTCAGCCACCAGTTTATTCAAATTACCCAAACCATGCTTGCCTTAAGATGCCCAATAGCAGTTCTACACAGAAGAGACACTGTCTTAATTCACTGACATTTAGATTATTCTTGAGACCATTTTTGTCTCTCCTTGTGACTAGGGTTAATATTCAACTGAAATGTTCTGTTGCTTAGGAACTGTCTCATAATGCTGAATTCATTAATGCTTTTTCCAGTTTGCTCCCAGGAACCTTGTTAGATAGTGGTTCCCACTTTTATCCTAATTAGCAGGTACCTAGCAAAAAAAAAAAAAAAATAGAAAATGTACTTCAGTAGAGAACATTTCTGCTTATCCTTTGCCAGTCTTTTTTCTTCAGCCTTTAAAGAAACTGTAGTATTACTGACCTCCAGCTCCTAATTCTTTTTCAGTAAATTACAATAGCCTTTGAGAAAAGCAAATATAATGCTCAGGTTGGTCCTGACATCACTGGCTGTCAAAATGATTGGGTGGGCTCCTCCCTGGGTGCTGGGTGAGTGCAGCAACTGATTTCAATCCATGCTGGTGTTTCACATAGTGTTGATGATTTTTTGCCAGTGATGCACAAAGCAAATGGGACAACAGGCTGGGTTTTGTGACACGGAGCGTGGCACAGTGATCTGCCAGAAAGGCTGGGTGCTGGCATGCACAGAGCTAGCAAGCTGTAGAAACCCAGCAGTAGTCTATGGCTCCCACCCAGGGGAGAAGAGGCACGTCTGAAAGTTGGCCAAACAGTCCCAACCTTTTCTCTGCTCAGCAGAGCTCCTCCTGCACACCTCTGAAGTTAACCATAAGGGCCTCATCTCCTGCCACCTAAACGTCTTTTAGCTGTTTCATCCTGCTCTAGCTCATGATTCCAGTTTTCCTCTGATCATGGGTGCCTGAAAGCCAAAGGGTAGCGCAGTCCAGTGTTTGTGAACTGGGTGTTCTTGGACTGAGTTGCAGGCTCAATTGCATCAATAGGGTAAAACGCTGTTGTTGCCATTAAACCACCTGCATAGCATGAACAAAGAATGAGAGCTCTGAAGTCTTTGTGATGATAAGGAGGCTCTACTTTTAGCACAATTATTACTTTAAGTTTTGCTGATTAAGATTTTTTTTGCCTGTGCTGACCCAGCAGTATTTGCCCCAGTGGTAACCAAGATTCAATGGCTGGGAAAGGATAAACTGTGAATTTCCCTGATTTTTTCCCCCAATCCTTTTACTTCAGAATCAATAACCTTTTCTGATTCAAAAAAGGGGGTGGAGGGGAGTATGGATAACTTAAAATATATGTGTTGATTGCTGCTACTCCTCCCACTCCCATTCTGCATGCAGAGTGTACAAAAAGCAAAGGCAAAGGTGTTTCCATGGTGTTTACCACTTAGACCTCTACAGTCAATATCCTGCCCTGATAATAGCAGAGAGCATGTTAGCATGTGGTTTTCAGTCAAGATCTGCAGACTCCAAAGTGCTGAGAATATTAGCCAAGGATCTGAATACAGAACTGGATTCCTGGATGCTTGTGCAAGCCTCCCATGACCCCAGGGTAGCAATGTCCCCCCACTGATGAAAAAGAGCCTTGTTTTTTCCACGTTGAGTGTTAAGGCAGAACTGTTGATGTCACCAACATTTTATTTGTTGCCAGTCCTGATTAGATTTACCAATGTTTAGCAGCCACACACAGAAATCTTAAGTGGTCAGATCCTGTTCACAATTTGTCTTTGATGTTGCCCTATTAATTGCTTTGTTCTGCTTTAAGAAGCTGATTCAAATTCTGTTCAATCAGGAAAACAGAATGCTGCCTGTTTTGTAAAAGATGACAGCAGCGTTGAGGTAAAATAAAGACAAATTCAAGAAAGTTATTTATGTCCCTAACTAAACTGGAGCCACCTTTGGCAAATTGCTCACCTTAGTTATTTTAATGGCAGTCTGAATAATCTAGAAGTTCTTATTTCTGATGGGGTTGGATTTCTGAGCAAAAGGGGCTTTGTTTTGTTTTGTTTCTTAAACACTAAATACAGTTTAGTCAATTTACTCAAGACATTTCATTAATGTAGGTCAAATTCAATCAGTTGTTTTAACTTAAGAAAATGAACATTCCAGAGGAGAAAAACAAGCATGCAATTATTTGAGAATATGTATTCCAGAACAATAAAAAGCTGAAAGAAACTTGGCTTTTGGTTCACCAAAACTCCTTCTATTGAACCAGCACAACTTGCAAATTTACCTTTAGTTTGTTGAGAATGTTTTTTTCAAATATGTGATTTGGATTGCCCTGAAATCAATCTCTTTTCTGATCTTCCAGAACTGCAAGCAAACAACAACTACTGCTACTACAAAAGAAATCACTTATTCATGCATCTCTGCTCATGAGGGAGTCTATCTCTGGAAGTTTTCCAGCACACTTTCACAGATGCTAAAACTTAGATTGCTCTGATAAGATTCAGAGATGTCCAAACAGCTAGATCCTTAGCAATACTTTCTGAGGTTCACTGTCAGTATCATTTCTCACTAGATATCCTTTTCACTGTATTAGCATGCTTAAAGCTATGATTGGCAAAATCTCACACACAAAAAGGCCATAAAGGTGGGATACGTCTAATATTTTACTTCATCCCTCTTTCCATGTCCTCAAAACATGGTTTGCAGTTAAGTGAGACAGGGAAGACAGGACTAAGTAGCAGCTATATGAATTTGTATCTGCTCAAAAGACCACTTATATCCCCAGTTTCAATAAAAATAGTCAGTGGGTATGATGATGGGTGACCCTGTTCTAGTTTTGCTTGGACTGCAGGAGGTAGCTCAAATTTATCAGGCACCAGGCTCTAAAGACATTTTCAGTCTCATTGCAACCAGGAGGTAAAATGCACTTTCTTTATTCTGCTTTTCTCTTCAAAGGGAAATGAGAAGATGGAAAAAAGCATGACAGGAAAGAGGGACAGAAAGAATGAGAGCAAATTCACCCATTGCAATGGTGGGAAGGGGTGTGAGCATGTCTGACTAAGCCATCCCTAGTGGATGTGGGCTAGGAAACACTGGCATGGAGCTACCTTCATGTGTGACTCATAATAAAAGTCATCATTAAATCAAGTGTGGCTGACTTGTGTGGTTCATGTGGAAAGTCGCTATTCAGGTGAAGTGGAAGATGAAACCTGAGGAATTAATTGCCAGTTCTTTCAAGGGCCCTCCTTAACTCCAACTCGCTGGGAATATTTCTGAGTGAGCAGCACTGGCAGCCTCATGAGAAAGGCTGGTGCTGTCAGTTGGCCAGGTCTGTTTTGCAGAACAGGTAAACACTGGATGAACAGTTGTACAGGGAAGAAAACCAGTCTACAGGGAAAGAAGCTGATTTTGTGGCTTAAGTGTTGCAATAGGCCCCAGGTGGTGCAGATTTAAGACCAATTTCTGTTGCAGGCTCACTAAAGAGGTGTGAGTTAGTTGCTTGCCTCAGCTGCCTATCTGTAACACTGGAAGAATAATACTTCCTATTAGTTCTTTCTTGTCTTATTTAGATCATATTACCTCCAGGGGAGGAACTATACCTCAGTTGGTAGTGATATAATACCGAAACCAAGGAGCCCCAGTCACAAGTGATGCCTCTACACGTTCGTATTATTGCATTCCTATATGTCATCCACTACCTCTTTTACAGTATCACCCTTCCCTTGAAGGGCTCACAGTGACTGGGGCTGAGCTAGCAAAGCCAGGAGATGATCCATTTTGGATCCTCTCTCTCCTTTGTCCATCCAAGATTGCCACCTGATTTTCGGAGTTTCTTCCTGTCTCTGGATCCTGAAGGGATCCTGTTTGGCAATGATTCCCTAGGACGGTCTGATGAAAGGTATATAAAAAAATTGTCAGGTTCTGTTCCTTTTCCTGAGATTGTAATAAACAAGTCAGAATTATTTGCCATACAATGTCATACAGGTTTTTATTTAACAGAATATGTCAGAAGAAGAAAATACGAGGTATCTTTTCTTCACTGTGCTAAGATCAGTGTACAATGACTCAGATGATTACCTATGATTATTCATACTTCTGGTAGAAGACTTCATGCAGCCTCTGTGCTGTGACAAGATGATGGGCATCAGTGCTGAACGGTGCTGAGGTCTTGTGGGAAAGTAGAGGTCATCCCTCCCAATGAAGGAACGCACATTGTGCTCCCTAGGTGATTAAAATCCTTCACACCCAGCCCAAAGAGAAGATTACGCTCTTTTCCATGCAGATAACTAGTAGGTTATTGTTGAGTTTTATTTCAGAAGTAAAAGTACAGGCCCGTATAAAGCCTTTTTGAAAAAGTGAGTGGTGTTTCATTCGACATCGCAGGCAGGTACTTGGATTGCTGCAGCAGCACTGCTCCAGCCAAGAGGCTATGGAGTGATTCATGCCTGTCCCTGTATTTATGGCACTGGGGGATCTGCTGACCCAGCTCAAGTGTGAGCCCAGGAAACAGCCTTACACTTTCTAGGCACAAGCCATTGTGGACAAGAGCAAAAAGGTAGTGGCAGAGGATCCAAGGAACCCCAGAGAAGGTGCTGTGTTTGGATGGGCCCCTCTTTAGGATTCATTTTTTACCCTGTACAATCAATCCTTAAATTTTCACTTTGTTTAATAACTGCACTAAGGAGAGACAGCTTGAGAGAGAATACAGAGCCAGACCTGGGTCTAGGGGAGAGGAGAAAGTCCACAATGCAAATGCTTGGTTTCTGATGACATTGCACTGTGCATAGGGCTCATGGGCTTCACTAATGCATACCAAGCAAGTCCTTCAGTGAATTCCCCATCTTGAGCTCCTAATCAACTCTGCTGCTTGCTCACCTCTTCCCCCTCCAGCCCAGGTAGGTGCTGTCCCGGCTGGAGGGATGGTTTCTGCAAAGGCAGATGTATGCAGGGCAGATCCATAGCTGATCACAGACAGATAGAAGGTGAGTGGTGGCCTACTCCCTGCAAAACAAATTTGAGCAGCACAATCAGCAGGTGTGTGCTGGAGCTGGTACATAATGAGGGGACTGAATGCATGCAGCACACATGTACTTGTCTGTGAGCTGCTGTACAGACCTACCCAGCCATCTGCAGATGTGATACCAAGTCAAAACAGAAGTGGTTTGCAGTGTTTTCAGAACACAGAGGCTTGAGCCCTGCTCTAAAACTGCAGCTTGTGGCATTTTATATGTTTTGAAGGCTAGCAGCAGATTTGACCAGAAAACTGGCTTTCCCATGTAAATCAGACATACAGTTTGCTACTGTTATAGACAAGAGACATGTATTTTCAGTTCCTGATAGAGCCCCTTGTTTTGCTGTTGACTGTCTCTGCTAACAGCAAATTCAGGCAAGTGTCATGGTTGTGTGGCTGGATGTAGGGGACCCAAACAGAAAATAGGGTTAGGGAAATTGCTTGTTTTCCTTTAAGTTCTGAGTGTTTTGGAGCTGTTTGGGTGTAAGCTGCATTACTGGAAGACAGTGATTGCTGAGCCAGGCTCTGTGAATTGGCCCTTGCCGAGCTCCACCTCTGAATACCCTTGCTCTTGTCCATCTCTAATGGTAATTGCTGTTGTGTGTCTGGTGTTTGTGGCCGTGTGGTGACAGGTGAAATAGGAGGAAGACTTAGTATGCACACTATGCCTTATGCACATGAGTGATTAATTTGGCCATCCACGACTCAGAACAATAATCCTGTCCCAGACACAGCAATCAAAAAATGGGCTATCAAAAGATTAAGGTACAGATATTGCATCGTGAGAACAAATGCATCAATAAAGGGAGCATTTGGGCTCAGGACTTCTGCTCCATAATATAAATACCCATGCAAGAAAACCTTTTTTCTTTTTTATAAATAGGGTGATTTTTAATTACTTGTTGATTCATTTTTGTTCTTCCATTAGAGAGAACTGAAAGGTATAATCACACATGGACCCACACACTGGGTCTGTCACATAGACTTCCTTGCATTTCCGTGAGCTTTTTCTAGCTATCCCTCTTCTCTGCATTGCCACTTGCACAGTGCATTGCCTCACCCAGACCCATACGATAAGTCCTTGTGATTAAATATTCCCCAGGCTTTCCATTTATAACTTGTGCTATAGATCTGCTGAACATTAGTGTGTGTATACACATATATATTCAATTTATGGAAGCTATAATGACCTTCAACGAGATAATCTCACCTGTCCCCAGGGTGTTAATCTTCATTTCCCACAGCCACTTTCTCTTAAATCTGACTAAAGGCTATCGGTTCTGGCAGGAGAACAACAGTGGCCTTCTCCTGCTCTGAAATAACAGGAGTCCCGAAAACAAGAGTGATGACGACAAGCCAAAGAATCCTGTATAAATTACACAGTCATCGTCATGATTTCATGCAAGTTAATCCTATTTGTGTTTTGCTCTGTGTTTCTCAGTAGCCAGGCTCCTCCTGTAATTACACCTGGAAACTTTTCTTTCTTAAGCTGCTTTTTTAGCATTCAAGCTCAAGGTCAAGCTGCAGAGGTCCAGGTTAGCCAAGCAGTGGCTCAATATTTTAAGTGCAACAGGTCTCATATTTTCCTATACATGAGTGCACTGGAATTACTGTTTGGGTGGATTTGCAAGCAATACAATATCATGGCTGAGTGTTCTGATAAGACTGAAAGGAAATATTTTCAAAATGCTTTGGTTCATGAAAAAAAATGAAATGTTTTAACTTGTCCTGGTTCATGATTAAAGCAACCAGAAAAATCTTGTCCTGCCCCAAAGATGGAAATTCCCCTTTCCCAGGATTCTGGGAGGACAAGAGCAGCATTCCTGGCACCCTGCAGCCCTATGTCTCTCCAAGATGAACACACACTCATTAGAGCACAAATCAGGACACCCGTAGTCTGTTTCGGACACAGTCTTGGCTTATTAAATCCCCTCTGCACCTTAGTGACATCAGATGGACTGTGCCTTAGTGAAAGTCTGTTTTAAGGTAATAACAGTCTTGACATATTTATGGAATAATGTGTGAAACGTGTTTCTAATTCCTGGCTAGAAAGCTGCTATTTAAGCACATTAATGTGTGCGTACTTTTTATATATGTTAAATAGGGGGCCAGTAAAATAGAATCTCATTGATCCCAGAAATAATTTATCATCATGAATAAGAGAACCCGAGAGTTTCTTACGTTAGAACTGTTGATTATAAAATAAACAGCACTTTTTATTGAGTAGCCATGTCTGTTCCCCAGTGTCTGAAGATACATTACTTACACCTCTCCAATCTCACCATGAAGCCAGTCAGCAAGCAGTGTACATCTCTCTTCTCCTCAGGTCATCATAGAACACTACAGCTGCATTTTTTTTTTCCTTCCTCTTTTTCTTTTACATTGTTTATAAACCTACCAACATCTAAAGAAGGGGCTTGTGTTTGTCCCAGGGGTCACATATTATACAACTCATTTGCTGGTTCATTTACAGACACTACAAGCTGTCTTGCCTTCAGTTTGCACGCTGGAGCCACTTTCCTCTTATAATTGAACCAGGCTCATCCCCATGTGTGCTGTGAGGCTTGTTAGGCACTGTACCTTTGTCTGATCATGCTCAAGTGGTACAGAAACAAATAGGAAGTACCTGGAAAAGAGGTTTGGGTCTTAAGGAACTGGACAGATCCCAGGATCCCATTTTGTTCTGGGATTTCCACACCCAGGAAACATTCCAGAGGTGATGTTCAGTAGGCAAAAGGGAGCTTGGGAACATCATCTTTGTCTTTCAGAAACATTGCTGTGGACAAACTGAGACAATAGACCATGCCAAGTTTCCTAAAGAGCTGATGTTGAAAAAATTAGGAAAAAAAGAGAAAATTCCCTGTGGAGTTTCTGAATGAGAGCAGAGCACATAGCCATTGAAGCATTTAGTAGTGCTTAGTCTCTTCAGCCTAGAGTACAGCAAGGCATGTGCAGACAATGGTCATGAAACGCCAGAATGAATTGCTGATGGATATGGGATGAAAGACCCAGAGTGGATAAGGAGCTTAACACAAGCCTGGGAAGGGTTTCTGACCTTTCTGCTACCTCAGGGACAAATGTTAAACCGAAGGACTGAGAAAAGAAAAGAGAAAAGAGGGAAGGTGGTGTACAACAGCTTCAAAGTGCAAAAAAAGATGAAACTGGCCCTTTCTCAAGAGCTTAGAAGGAAAATTGGCTTCCTGGAGAGAGAACATAAGAAATCTGGCAACCTAAATATACTTAAAGGGTTTATGGCTCTCCGGGGAAAATTTTGAGGCTATTGAAGTGGAAAAAAAGCATTTGCTAAGATTAAACAGGCTTTTTTTTTCCCAGAAAAAAAAAATTTAAAATAAAAACCTGACAAAGCAGACAAATGTTTGGCAGGAGACCCAGAAAAGAAAAAAAATCCCACCACCATAACCTGGCAATAACAACAACAACATGTGGGAAGTCTGAGTAGGAGAGAGGTCCAACCCACTTCCCCTTTGTCTTTCACAAAGGCTGTAAGAGGAAAGTGTGATATTAGAGTTTCCTAAAGAGCCAACTTCACAGAAAGGAAAGAAAAAAATCTTTAAAAGACAAAAGAGAGCCTTTCCAAGGAGTAATTTGAAAATTTAAGGCCAATGAGAACACTTGCAGAGTTAATGTTGAACAGGCCTTAACGCCTGGTGCGTGATAGGGAATGACAGTTGTTGCTTGACCTTGGGCTTGGGCCTAATGTTGAGAACAGGCATGGTGACAGTGAGTGATGAAATGGCAGGTACTGAATGATTTTGGCTAATTCGATCCCTCATTTTGAAGAAATTGGATGGGAAAATGTTAGCGCCTGTTCAGGGCCTCTTTCCTCCAGCCCTGAAGTAAGGCTCATGCCATTGAAATGAAACTATTAATCTTGAGTTCTCAGCATCTCCATCCTTGAAGCCCATGGAAAGATGGACAGCATAATGTGTGACATCTCAGCCCTTACTGCAGCAGCAACCCATTGATCTGGGATTGGAGCTTTGCCCTGGGGACGAGTGGAATAAGGGAGGGAGCAAAACTCTTATTGAAATTGCCCATGAACAATGAACTTTGTAAAGTAGATGGCAGGTCATGGAGAGCACTTGCAGTGAGGTGAAGGTGAAAATCATCTACTCATGTCAGAGTAATTATACTGCTGAATTCAAAGGAAAAATCAGGCTTATGGGAGAAATGCCCTTGCATTTCCAGCTAGGTGTGAAGGGCCCTAGTAGAAGGTCAGTGTTAACCTGCCTTGTTAATACTGAGCCAAGATGCCAAGCTCATCAGCCCTTCCCTCTCACAGGTATGCAAGATGGATGTAGGTTCTCATTGAGTGTAATCCCCTAAGATCAATGACCTGGTTAAGGCTAATTACCACACACTCTCACTCTAAATTAAAAAAGGACTTTAGTAACTGAGAACCCTGTATGATTAAATGACTCCAAAGATTAACTGTGATAGAGCGATATGGTGCTTCCAGGTTTCCTCAGTGCTACATATTTGTCATTCTCTGCACACACCACATAGACCTTGAAGCTGTGGTCATGGATCAGTTGGGAGTGGACAAACCAAACAATGCTTTTGAGCACCAGCTTTGTCTGAGCAGCAGAAGTTTGGTCCCTGGAGTGCTGGCTGAGCTAGAAGCCTGGTGCTCCTCCATCAGCAACCATCTTGCACCTATTGCTATGGCTGTCACCCATGCACTTATCCCAGAGCAGCCTTTAGGGGATTTTTCTCCACACCCTGACTTCATGTGAATGCTGAAGGCATCGGTGGCTCCTCATTTACCCACTGAGCAGCTGCAGAACGCAGCACCAGTGAGACACCCTACTGCTTACCTTTGTGCTTTGGTCCTAGCGTATGCAGGAGGTTTCCTGTAGATTCAGCAGCTTCCACCCCTGCAGCTGCTCCTATACAAGGGGTGAAAGGAAGCGACCTTGGAGAAGCAAGGCTGACAACTATTGGCAATGATTACAGATACCGTAACAGGGAAGATAACAGCCTAAGAACAACTCTCCAGTCTCAGAGCAAATGTCCAGCTGGAAGAGAATAGTCTCTGCATCCATGGCTAGTAGTGGGTGCTCAGAAATCAATACAAGAAAGAGAAAAAGCAGAGAAAGAAAATTCCCAGCCAACGCCCCCCCTCATTTTTTTCAGTACTCTGCAGTTTAAAGAGTCCCAGATTGGAGCTTGGATCCACTTCGCTGTGTTTAATAAGCCCTTGATGTACTTTTCTTCCATGAATTTGTCTAATTGCTGTTTGAACCCATTTATAATTTGGGCAATGAGCTCTATGGTTTGATTATTCTTTGTGTGTGGAAAAGGGCATCCTTTTGTTTGGTTAAATCTATGGCCCGATCGGTTTATTTGGTGCTTCTTATTTTTGCCTTGTAAGAAACAATGAATAATTGTTTGCCGTCCCTTTCTCTTTATGATTTTATATAATCACACATACACCCTTCACTCATTTATTTTCCAAGTTGATTAGGCCTTTTGATTTCTGTGCACAGGACCTGCTCCATACCCATCTGGTTGTACTTGCCAATCATATCTGTGCCTCTTCTATTTCTATAGGGTTTTTGCCTCACATGGCATGACCAGAGCGATAAGGACGTGAGTCATTTCAGCAGTATAATGATGGTTTTTCTTTTGTACTCTAGATCTTTCCTAATTATTACTAACAGAGTCTATATGCCTCTTTGACCTGTGGTAAGCACTGAACTGACTTTTTCAAAGAAATTCATACTGATTCCAAGATAACTGTTGAGAGATGCTAGCTAATTTGGAACCTCTTTCTATGTATTTACAATTAAAATTGATTTTCCCCATGTGCTTCACTTTACATTTATCAACAGAGCATATCTTCTGGTCTGGAAGCACTGTAACCATTCACTTTGCAAAGAAATATTCTGCAAGTTGTTCTAGTTGCATTTCAAATAGAGAACACTTCAGATTCATCCCTCTTAAACTAGTGACCTCCTCCCTGGTGAACTCTGATAAAAGAATTTATTAGGCTTTTCCAGTACAGCCTTTTCGTTCTTGCGTATCCATTACACCCTAATCATGAACTGCCACTGTAAAATATCTGACAAATCTCTTGTTTCTGATGTGCTTGAATTGTTCCTTCAATTGCCTTTCGGGAGTTGTTTCTGCAAATCTCTTTGCCCAGCCATATGACAAATTTTACATTGAACTTGGCCAAGTTTGCTCTTTTCTGTTTTCCATTTTTTTGGCCCAATTTCTGCTCTTCAGCGAATGTCATCTGCTATAAGTATCTTTTTTTAAATCTGCAGCTGAAGCAAACATAGCCCTTTTCCCTGTATTCACTCCTTCTGCAATTTTTGATGCTATAAATTTTAGAGAGCACCTAATGTGATCTTTTCAATAATTTCCATGCCACAGGAAAAATTTTTACCCTCTAAGCTGTTGATTTTCTGCCTCATTTTTTATGAATTTGGCTTTCCTCGAGATAAAAGCTGATGCTCCTGAAGTGAAGGGTTTGTTTATTTCTTTCTCAGTCTTTCAAGACTGTTGAATTGAATTAAATTGTGCTCATTATTGCAGACTGATTCTTAAATAGCTGTGTCTCAAATCCAGTCCTGGTCAGAAGTAGATGAGGAGTCGTTTTTCCTCCTGCAGGGCAACAGAACTGTCTATCCAGACTTACTGTATTTATCGGGCTCTGTACATGGACATGTATTAACAGGGACTTCAGAATTATGCCTGGCTGGGACATGATTTTTGTTCAGGATAAACCAGCTCATATGTTAAATAACTGGGTTAGCATCCAGGCAGTATGAGATCTCCTTTGGGGTGGTTTTTCTGTCACTTTTGTTTATTTGTTTATTAATAATTCATAAGACTAGGTTTTCAGAAGTAAATACATATTTTGCATATCTCCATGCTATATTCCTGACACAGTTCACATGGAGGAGGATGGATTTTCACTGTGCGAAATAGAGGCTGTACCATTTCTTAAGACACTCAGAAAATCACTGACCACTTCCGAGTGTCTGTAGTGACATTGTCCATGTCTTTCCTTTCTACTTTCCTCAAGAATTTCCCACAATTCTGCACTCTATAAATGGTATTTGAAAACTCCCCAAATGTACAAGGTTTCCGTCATCTATACCAGCTTCTCCTAAAACCTGACTCTACTATCTGATGCAATAAATATTGCTTAGAACATCTATGGCTATAAATCACTAGGAGAATAACCTGAACCTGGTAGCAAATTATCACAGGCAAACTTACAAATCTGTAGAGAATTACATATTTTACTTGAGCTCAAACTCAAATGTTTAATATGTGGCCCCTGTACACGGGATCAGCTGGAAAGCAGAACCTTTCTCTGTAATCCTTTAATAAATCCATTCCTGTATTTTTAGTAGCAGCTCTAACTGCCAGCAGTTATCTGTCATGTCTGGCCTGTCTGGTCTTCTTCACTGTCATATCAGTGCACTCATATTAAATAATATTCTGGCATCATGTTTTTATAAGAGGATTTTGATAAGCAATAAAGTCTGATAGCACTGCCACAAAACTCCTGTAAGGAGAGCTGAATATGCCCATTATGTAGCAGAATTAACTCTGCCAGCCTGTTTTCAAACACAGCTGCTTTTGGTGGCTATCCCAACCCTAGATTTCTGTAGCATTCAGCAGAAGCCCCTTCTCTCTGCACTGCAGCACTATCTGCTATTCAGGCGACTAGTCCTCATGCAGGCACCCAGCAGCACTGTCCACCGTCTTATTCCTGCTATCTCCTTCCCTGAACAAAGTGCCAAGCAAGAAAAATGGTGGGGTATTTCATGCTGTTGACAAATGGTGACAAGATTCACATGGCTGAGCTCATTTCCACTCTAGCCTTGAGCAGGTTTCAACCTCCATCTCCACTGTTAAGAGTTTCCTCA
This sequence comes from Ara ararauna, assembly GCA_028858755.1. NCBI lineage: Eukaryota > Metazoa > Chordata > Aves > Psittaciformes > Psittacidae > Ara > Ara ararauna. The sequence continues at coordinate 36,261,635 of CM054383.1, read as the reverse complement.
TATCATCTGCTGCCCTTTGCTACTTATTCAAAGGTCAGACCTAGTAAAGAAAGGATCTGCATTAATTGTCATAGAAAAGAGGGGTTTTCAAGGAAACTGTCAAGGTATGAGAAGGCTGAAAACACAGAGCAAATAAATTAGACTACTTTTACCTACCCACTTAATGTTTCTCTACTGCCCATGTGCTGGAGAAGCCGTGCTTTACTCATCGCTGAACTCAAAGGCCAGGAGGAGTGGTACACTAAAGCATATAAACCAGAATTGTTTTCAGTTTTTTCTTTTCAAGTGAAATTTTATGGTCGGGATGCGGGATGATCTGCAAGACAATTTGGCAGAGGTTTTGGGCCAAACATAACTTGGATCGCTGCCCCAGAAATACTGGAACCAGATAGAGATATCAAAATGCTCTGTATGCAGGTTGAAAACTGAGCACAATGTTTGGTATTCTGTCTGCCTTAGTCTGGCAGGATGTCGGGATAATCAGATGTGGGGAAGCATTGTTTCTGCTATTGATACAGCATGATTACCTTTTCTTAGAATGTGTCTCTTTAGAGAAGATGTATAAAATTGGCAAAGGCAATCTATGTGTTCCCAGAAAAGGTCTGCAAAATTGCGGGCTGCAATCTAAAAGGTGGCGTTAGCAGAAATACAGTGGGATCCGCTCAAGCAGTGACTTGTAATTTCTCACCACCTGAATTCCAATGGTAGGGAGTGAGTAGGACAGGAGGAGGGACGCAACGCCTAGGAGGAGAGAGTTGTTATTTATGCACAGGAGGAGAGAGCTGTTATTTATGCGCAAATACATTAATAATCAACAATGATAAGAGATGAAACAGAAAGCTCTCATGGCAGTTTAATAGGATTTTGGTAACATCTGATATACTTATGAAGTTTTGCACGAATCCAACAAGGACTCCAACAAATTCCTTTTCCCGTTCTAATGGATGTTAAACAGATTTAAGCAAATCTAAGGGCAAGTTTATTAAATATTATGTAGGTTTTTACAAACCCACTGGAGATTCAATAACAGTTATTTTTAAGTTAGCAAATCTTTCCTTGTGCTTGTTAGAGATCTTGGTAGATTAAACAAGGAGCCAGGTCTAGCAAATGTTGAAATTTAATATTTAGAGTCAGCCTGAATAAACCATGGGTGGATTTTGCAGTGACGTGTTCAAGAACTAACAAATATTGCCTCATCTCAAGAAAACAAATGTTAAATAAGGCTGAAGCTAATAAGGTTCAGCAAGACAAGAGTTCCATTTACAAATCTTTATGCATTTAATAAATACATTTATTAAATGAAGTGCAGTGCTCATTGGAGTTCATATCGATGTGAGAAATTCATCTCCGGTAAGACTTAATCAGACTAATTCCCCATTTATTAAATGTTCTTGAGATTTAGAAAGTCCACATCAAGCTTAATATGCATCTGGGAGGCTTCATAGTGCACTTATAAGAAATGGCAGCCAGTGGCTGCCTCGGGGTTAGGAAGTATCTTCATGCTTGTACTTCATTCTAGGAAAGGGATATCTGAAGGAAAGAAGAGGAAGTCCTTTTGAAATGAAAGAATTTCTCTTCTAATATTAAATTTCTGTGGGATAGAAGCTTCTGGAGATAGTCATGGGGGAAAGGGGAGCTCACTTCCAGAAGTAGGAGGGCAATGAAGTGACTGGGGTTGTGGTATCTGTAAGATGATATAGACTTGGCACACTGGGACCAGCATGTATCTGGAACACTGAATATTCAACATTTTTGACATCAGGGAAAAGATATATCCTACGGATTGCAGTGGGCTGACCCCTTAGCCATAGTGCAGGTGGAATAACAGGCAAACACCTGCTAGTCATTTGTCTCTCTCTTGCTCTACCTGCGATTTTTATTCCTGGCCAGTTCAACTCTTGGCCTCTGAGACCAACAGGGAGGGGATGAGTGTTCAGGTCACCTTAGGTGTGGATGTCTGTCCTCTGGAAGGCGGACCAAGGCTCTAAGGTCATGCCTGGTGCCCCTGGAGAGCTAATATATGGTCTCAGGGCTCAGGTGCTGCTGCTCTGGAGCATGTTGTGCTAAATACTGTTCACTGAAGGACATGCTGTATGTAGTATCCTCAAAGATTGGCTAAATGAACACTGTAATACTTGGGGTATGATTTGATAGGCCTGGGACAAATGTATTTGACTTTGTTTCACATCTACCAAAAATCCTTTAGAGTAAAATTTTTAGTGATGATGTTCATGAAGTGAAGAATCTTGAACTCTGCTTGGCTTAGGCAGCTAAAAAGACAGTGTAAATGAAATGTGGAAGAGAACCAACACCACAAACCCACATCATTTGCAGTCAGCTCCCTGCACTGGGATGTTTCAGGTTTCTTGGACACTAGAGGGGATGACTTCATAGCTGGTCAATGGCATCACGCTTTTCACAAGTGACCTGAATGGACCAACAATGAAAATCCATCTTGCCTGTGCCCATAACAAGTCTCAGCATGTATGCAGCCAGTCTCGCCACATCCCAACTCTGCGCAGTGTCCCTCTCGCAGAGGAGGTGCTGTTCCTCAGTATTTCACAAGAGGGTGTTTCTGGTAGAGTGTGTCAGATCCTTGCTGTCTGCAGTCCATCTTGAGAGAGTCTCTGGCCATCTCTCACAGAAGAGGGATAAAGCAAGGGGACTTCAACAAGGCAGGGTCAGTCCAGGGGGAATGCACGCTTAGTGCGAACAGGGCTATTTACCATTGTCTGCTGCTGTTTCAGAGCAGATCAGCAAAAGAGATTTCCTAATAACAAAATAAAACAATTCTCTCTCAGGGAACATAATAATCATAATTGAAATCAGGAAACCTTCAAGTATCTTTATGTGCACAGTGATAGCACAACATTTAGAATCACAGTGGGATTAATAATGGGGCGCATCATTCTGCCACTTGTGGTCTTGTTGGTTTGGGGCAAGGGGTGAGTTGCACTGCCCTTGCAGCAGTCCTCAGGGGTGTCTGGGGGTGAATGTGGGGTGGGATCTGGTTTGCCATTCAGTGGAAGAAAGACTAAGGATCACGCTATAACCCCTGGTGTGATGGAAACAAAGCTATTTTGCATTCTGCCACTCCACACAAGGAGAAAAGAAAAAGCACAGGAAGGCTGAGCTGATATTCAGCTCACACCAACCTTTGCGGGAACAATTATAAAATGCAAATACTACAGACACTTCCTTAAAAAAACAAATCTATCTTTTACCTGCCTCTGTTCTTTTATCAGGCATCTATTTAAAGAGAAAATTCTTTTCTAGTTCTTCTTTTTCCCCCTCCTACACTCCATGATATTAATACAAGTTGTCCATCAGATTCCTGATTGTGTCGCCATGCCGAAGTAAGCTGACTCCTAAATACTTACTGTGTCACATCAGATAACTATCATAACACTGCTGGGCATCTCCTTGTGTTGAGCAGCTTTTTACAGCATGAAGGTTTATGGCAGGTGAGGACTCCTCATTTTATAGAAGAAACAGAGAGAAAAAACACTTTTTGCCAGAGCAACTCCCACATGTTGGCAGGGAGCCACCAACCGGATTAACCCATACCCACCCAAAGAGCAAGTGAGATGTGCTAAAGTAACAACCGGTGCTTGAGATGATCACTTTTATGTCTAAACCAGCCTTGCCCTGGATTTATATCAGCTCTGCCTACAGCATCACCTGCTGATGATCCCTTCTTTCTTGGCCAGGGTACAAGGGTAGCTCAGTCCATCCAGTTCAGAGCCTGAGACAGTGAAATAAAGCTGAAGTTACCAAGATGCCAAACAAATATTACAAAACAGGCAGGAGTCCTGAATACTGGAATAATAATACTAATAAAAAGCAGCATATAGCTGGAAAAATCCTCCCCTCCCCAACCCAGACAGCAGGGTTTTGTCTTGCTCTTAAACCTGCTTCATTCATCAGTGGGGACATGCTTGACAAGGCGACACCCCTGCTAAAAAAGGTGGGACTCCCTTTACAGAGTGGAGGAGCCGGTTCTTTCCCTGTTTTCAGGAAGATGGCTATGCCAGGCAGATACGCAGCAGGTGTCAGCAGTGATGCGTAAAAGCAGACGAGTGTCTCAGTATTCCCTGCCTGTCGTCCCCTCTCTTTCTCTGCCATTTACCCGAAGTATGAATTATCAGAGTATTTTACTGCCTTCAACAAGATTTTGAAAATAGATCATCCAAAATTAAGGTCACTTTTCTCCCTTTCTGATTAGCATTGAGCTGCTTCCATATCTCAGGGGTGGGAAATAAAATTTAAATAAGGCTCAGCAATTATTAGGGAATTTTGGCTAAGACGCAGTTATGTTCTCGCTTCTAAGATCTATTTCCTTGCAGCAATCAGTTTTAAGAGTCTATTTAATTCAGGTGACAGGTCCAGTGGAGTGAGACATGGGTAAATCTGAGGCTTAAAGTTAGGGAAAAAAAAGGGAAATCAAATGGAATTGGGTTTTACCCTCTGCCTTTCACACTAGGCACACTGTTATTCACATTTATCACCATCTATGAAAGATGCAAGAAGAGGAGGAAAAAGGCAGGAAATGAAATGCCAAAAAAATAACTGTCTTTAAATGATGAGCAGCTGAAGAAATCCAGAGAATTCAGACTAGAAAGGACACCCTGAGATCAGGTCCTGAATATTGGATTTGTTAAAGGGAGAGAGGAGCTGGAAGACAGAAAGTGTGATGTGGGAGTTTACACAACTGTTTATAGTAAGAACTCAGCTAATTCCTAACTCACTTATCTGCAGGCCCAATTATCTTTACCCCATCAGAAAGTCCTTCACAATAAGCAAAACATCCCAACAGAAAACAACCCACCATAACATTTCCTTCCCATTATTTACAAGTGTTTAATAGCAGAGTGCTCTGCTGAGATTTCCCAGCACTAAGAATCCATTACTTTTAACACAATCTGCCATAGTACTTTTATGAGTACGCTAGCTAGTACTGTAAATAATTGAAAATAAGTGACACTTGTTAAAATAAATTAACAAAGTGTATTTTGTAATGCGGTATCTTTGATTTTTTTTTTTATTGTGTTTGATCGCTAATTTGTAGAATTCTGCACTCCCAAAGATAACTTTTGGTCATTAGTGGAACTTGTTCTGATCTGCTTTATGAATAGAAATGAGTGCACATTTCAATATCAATAAAGTAGGGAATTATTTGCTATGGAATTATGTCAGTTAAAGAAGTGGAAGGGAGGGGAGCTGCTGTTGATATGTAGCTCAGGAATTTATCCTGCTTGTTCCTCATCTTCCTGAAACTGAAGCGCTTTAGAAGTGGGGGCAACAAGGAGAAAGAGGGGTTTGGAAAAACTTTGTCAAAGGTGTTCATTCGAAATGAGGTACAATTTTGGTTTAAACTCAGATCTTTCTGGTTTTATTTTTGGTGGTAGGGATGGAATGGAAGAACCATGCCATGAGTTCCATTTTTTCTGCCGAAAGGATATTTTCCAGGCTAAGCTGTTCCTTCTCTGTGTCAGTGAACACCATCACTGTCATTTCAAGAGACACCAGGGTCAATGCCATCAGCCTTGTTCCATGCTGGCCAAAAGATAATAAACAATATCCAGTCAGGCAAATCATCCCAGGAACCAGTCTATGGTTGCACCAGTAACCACCCCAGAGCTTGATAAACCACAGGGCATCCTAACCAGCAGTGCACTGCACAAGCAGGCACCACGCTACCACCAGCAGCTCCTTCCTGGAATTAAAGAAGCTGTGTGTATTGACACAGTTGTTTAACTAAGGTGCCTTTTTATTGTGTCTTCATTTACATCCATGTGTGTTTCTACCCACTTTGTATATGGTCATGTCTTTCTTCTGTTTCAAAACCTGCTTGTTATTTTAGAGCCTTATCCAATACTGCTGCTATCAAACAGGAATGTTTCCTTTCATATACAATTACAGACATCGCATGTGGAAGGGACTTCAGCAGAGCAGCACATACATTTCCCTGCCCCAGGGCAGGATAAACTGTCCTCATGCCATCCCTGACAGATATTTGTCCCCTTTAAAGACTACCAGAAACAGGGACTCTACTGTATTCCCGGTGCTCTGCTCTCTTCATCATTTGAAAGCTTTTCCTGGTATCTATTCCAAGTCTTTCCTGCTGCAATTTATTCTTATTTCTACTTACCCTACTAACTCTGAAAGCAGAGCACAGATTAGAGCCTTTCTAAGTGCCTTTTTAATGCCATTCAAAACTGAAGTTCCTCACTGAATTTTCTCTTCTCTCAGCTGAACGATCCCAGGCTGTTCAGTCTTTGCTTGCAGGTCATGTTTCGGAGACTTTTGATCTTCCTGCTTTCCTTTGGTCTCTCTCCAAACACTCTGCCCATCCCTTGAAGTGTGCATTAAAACCTTGCACCGATTGCCTAGGAAAGCCTCCTGTACACCAGGTTTTGTTGCCGCTTAAAAGAGAGTGAAGTCATATCTCATAGCCCAAGATTTCTATTACAAGCTTCCACATTTCAGGCAAGCAGGTACAATGAAACAGTCTCTGTAGCACCCAGTCTCACCACCTTCAATTACTCTCTGTTCAGTCAGAATAAAAGTTGGCTCCACTTAGCCAAGCCAAATTCCCAACTAGCTTGAGCAGAAGATGTTATTAAGGACTCTGACCCTGTGCCCTAGATTCCATGAGTGACCTCAAGATGTACCAGAAAGCAGTCTATTAACTAAACTGTATCCTCTGTGTTTTTTAATGAAGGAGGTTTTCAAAGTGAAAGGAATCTTGCAGCATGTCAAACACTTTTTTTCCCTACATATGAATTTCTATGAGCCATATGGAAAGGAAGAGGGGGAGGGCACCAAATTTCCATATAAAGCCTGTTCACCGTTATAACTAGTATTCCAAACTCCCTTCGCATGCAGAACCTAAAAGGTCAAATGTGCCAGTGAAGATGTCACTGTCACCCCCCCAGTTCCCCCCCCCTAAAATCTCATTTTTTGACAAAGCCAATTATCTGAAAATGGCAGGAAATGATTAGTCATGTTAATTAAAAATAATTTTCTTTTCCACTCCTAAAAAGGTCAGATCGTCAGCTGTATGGAAAATTGAGCCTTCATGCACTTTCATTTGATTTCCCATTCAAAGTCTAATTAGTTACAATTTGTTATTAAAAGAGATCATTTTTTCTTATAAAGCCGATATTTTTTACCCTCTCCCTCGTCCTTATGAGGTTAATATTATTATTGTACTATATGTGTATATGATTTCATCATTGCTAGCTCAGAAAATAATGGGCAAAAGCTCACCCAGAGTATTTGGAGACTGTTTCTGTGCACACTGCCTCTGTGGTGTATTCCAGCCTCAGAGGTTTCTCCAGCTAGAGCTGCACTGAGAAGCTTTGTGTGGTTCAGCAACTGGGAGAAATCAGGCCCTTTCAGCAATCAGGTTTTCTTCCTTATTGTGAACTTTTGGAGTTAGAAAATTAGATTATTGTACAAAACAGAGTTCATCCTCCTGAAAACAAATGAGAGCAACATCTGGGGGTGAAATAAGGTTCTTGTCCTAGTCCTCTCTTGGTTCCATCACCATTGGTGAAGAATGCCTTTAAGCAGTATTGAGTAGAGTTCAGCCAGTGCTTGAGGTTATTACCTGGCAGCTCCCTGCTGTGATAAGACAGGATTTCCAGCCTCTACTGTTATTTCTCAGTGTCTTGACTGGGTGACAACAGCTGTGTGGCTCCAATAGGCTTTCACATGCACATTTGCTCAGTCAGGAGGAGTCAATGTGCATCATCGACAGGCGGCTTCCTTATCATTAGATTTTCTTATCCTTCCAACACTAACAATGTCACTGGCAAATGCCAGTGATGGTTATTTTAACGAAGTGGTACAGAAGGTTCAGCCTTCAGGTGAGGAAAATTGGCTGTCCCATCCCTGTCCCAGCTGGGAGCTCATTACTAGCCATTGTCGCTGTGCCTGAGGACACTAGGCTAGGAGCCCCATGCCTCATCATGCTACAGCTGTACAGGCATATAAAATATTATGGGCACGGAAGGAAAAGACAGGCTGGAACTAGTGAATAAGTGGATTTCAAGGCTCCTGAATACAGAGCCAAGGCAACAGACAGAGTGGATAAAGCAGCAGTGAAGAACAGAGGAAAAGCTTCATTTTAATTGCTCAGGTAGAGGGGCCAGGGAATTTCCTGGGCTAACAACCAGCTGTGTCATTTGCTCGTTCAGCCCATAACCTCACTCACCCCATGCTGGCTGACCTAACTGGTGGCTTCAGCTCCTGCATGCAAGACATGGATGTTCCCATCCTTTCTGCGATAAAGAGGGGAGTCCAGTGAAAAATGCATGTTCTTCTCTCTTCCATGGAGAGTTTTCTTAAGGTCTGTCTTGCTTTTTTATTCTTCATCATTATCTTCAATGAAAATAAGTCACATGACTGGAGACTTATCCTTAGAATATAATGCTGAAAAATGAGCACTCACCATTTGTTATGTACAAACCGTACAGAGACAATGCTGATAGGAGTGAACATTTACAACATTCAGCTATAAAATACTGAGACACTCTCTAGTCTCGCAGAGACTAACCAACAGGCTGTGCATTTGTCATGGGTTCAGCAGCAGCAGTCATTTTTTCTGCTTCTTGGTAGCTGGTGCAGCACTGTGTTTTTGATTTTGGGCCTAGGAACAGCGCTGATAACACCAGTGTTTCGGTTACTGCTCAGTGATGTTTTGGTCTGGCCAAGGACTTTCTGAGTTTCATGCTCTGCCAAGGAGGAGGGGAGCCAGGAGGAAGCAGAGACAGGACACCTGACCCAAACTGACCAAAGAGGTTATTCCATACCACAGCACGTCATGCCCAAGATGGAGGAGGGAGAGGAGAGACCCAGAAGGGTGGGGGGTGCACTGCGTGGTCGGGCTTGGTTTTAGGTGGTGAGAATTGTATTCTTTCCTTGTATTTGCCTTGTCATTATTATTATTGGTGGTAGCAGTAGTGGTCTGTGTTATACTTTAGTTACTAAACTGTTCTTATCTCAACCTGTGAGAGCTGCATTCTTTTCGATTCTCCTTCCCATCCCTCCGGGAGTGGGGGGCAAGAAAGAGGGGGGAGGGACTGAGCAAAACTGCGTGAGTTATAGAGGCTTAAACCACGACAGCATTATAAATACCATTTGGGGAATTCCTCAATTAGAGAATTGATTAAAGATTTCCATTCTCAGCTTGGCTTCTACTGGAACCAGTGCTCGGTCCCTTTCTAGTTGCCTCGAGGTAGCTTACTCCCAGAGAAAATTGCTTTTTTCTTTTAATGAGAATTTGTACTTCCACATCTCCTCCCCACTCCTGTGGGTGCGGCGAACCTGGGGAACAAATAGGAGTGTTATTACTGAAAATAACAGCTTAGACGAGTTTCAGACTAACTCCCAGCGACTTAATAGAGCCCGTCAACATGGAAAGACCATTGAGTAGCACAAGTCAAATGAGAAACCACTTAGCAGCACAGCAGTGTGAGAGAATAAAATGCCTCTTTGCAGAATATAAAGGTCAGTGAGGCAGTAAACTCCTTAAAGGGGAAGACAATACATTTCGTTCATGAAGGACCAAACCTGGAAAGATGTATGTCAGCCATGTATGTCAATAATTCTTTCTAAAGGAAAATATATTTATAGGGGACTTAATGGCATGCAAAGGCAATGGCAGCCCTGTGGCCAGGCACAGGCTCCCCAGCTGGGATGAAAACCCTCAGAGGCAGAGAGTTATGCCTAGTTTTCTGTGCCCTGCTATAAACCCCCCGCCCAACAGAGCACCTCATGCCATGCAACACCAAACCATCCTACCCCAGTCTCATTTCCATTGCTCTGTGCCATCCAGGCTTAGGCACTTAATTGCATTGCTCCTTGAGAAGCCCACAACTATGCATGGGTGCACTAGCATCCATCCTAAAGACTTTCAAATTGCACTTGTCAACCAGATATTAGAATGAATCTGTGCAGCCAGCAAGCAGCAATGGCCTTGTCACACTGTGCGAGTCCAGTTTGCATAGCTAACTGGAACGTTGTTGAGCTCACCTCAGTCCAAAGACCTCCCTCTCCTGTGCATTGGTGCTACCCTTCTATTCTACTTAGTTGGCAAAAAAGAACCCACCCAAAAATTACTAAAAGCACAAAAGGAGAATTAAGGAGTTAGTTTTGATGTTGTGCCAGGCACTAGTAGAGTCTGCCAAAGAGCTGAGGATAGAAACATGGATGCAAAGAAAGATGGAGAGGATTTTGTAGAGGTGAATTCTCCTCTCCTTTATGACCCTGTGAATCTAAACTGGTATTACTAGAGAACATAGAAAGTTGCAGCCGAATTTATCTTCTTGCCTCTGTTTTCCACCTCCATTTCCTCTGCATATTATTGATGATAATAATAATAATAATAATAATACCCAGCTCTTAAAGCTTTTTGGGAAAAAGCTGATGTCTCTAAGTCTGCTGTCAGCAGGGGATATGGAACAGCTTGCTATGAGAAAATGCTGATTCTGAAAATCAGAGTGTTTCAGGGGACAGTGTCAATTTCATCTGACTTTTATTTAACATTCTGCTTGGGTAAGGTTGAAGCACTTTGTTTCAGCCTCATCACATTTGCTCTCATATGAAGTATATTATACACTAACAAACATTGCAATGAGATAGTTTGCAAAAGCAGTTTAGGAACTTCATTTCATGAGAAATTTCAAAATGCCAGGGTCTTTTTTCAGAAGTTTCTCAGTATTTTCCATAATTTCTTTGGGCTGCAAAGAGCAGAAAATTCAATGTCTGGGAAGCACTAGCTGGAAGCCATCAACTCGATAAAGACAGGGATTTTGAGAGTGAACTTGCCTACGCTGAAAACCACAGGGAGAAAAGGAGGCTAAAGCTCCTATGAAATATAGGGATCCACTTTCCTGAGGACAGTTATGTCTGTGACTGTTTTTCACCATCTTTTTCAAGAGCTTAACATCCTTTTAGAACTGGCTCAAGGTTTCTTAGCAGCTGGGGCAGGACTGAGCACTACTCTCCCATGGATAGGGCACTGGGGCATAGGAAGGAACATAAAGGCATTAGCATGCTTGGAAATGTTGTCCAGAGCAGGGCTCTGGATCTCTCTCAGCATGGAAGACATGGTCATACAAGCTTCCTGGAGCTGTGCAGTTGGGAAAGCAAACTAAAGGCACTTTGCTGGCTGAAAAACACCATGTCAACACCTAGCACGATCCCTGAAGGTACTGCCATCAGAACACTAAAAATAACTCAGTGCATGCAGGCTTACATCTCTACCACTGACCTGCTCTGCATCCCTTACTGAATTGCTTTACCTTTTCCTCCCAGCCACCTTCCTCTGATTTTGTCCAATTTAGCTCTTCCCAAGGGCAAGAACTGCAGGTGGCTCTTTAGTGTCTAACAGAGCCTTGGTTAGCGCTTCTAGGCAGGAATATGTTACAGATAATAAACTCCAGCGCTTGGATGATGAAAATAGCCTGGAGTCTTCGCTCAACATTGCACTCAACATGAACATATATGAGATCAGATCTTGCATTATGTTGATCATTGCAATGGGTTTTGTGGCACTAGGAACTCAATGAAAACCATAAAACTAAGATATGATGCTGCCTGCCTCCATCCAATTTTTGATTTGGATGTTAAACCAGGTGGAGACTGCACATTTGTAGTAAATACATTCGGGAGGCAAACCACAAAACATCTAGGGAAAATGGGAAACGGGAAAAGGGCTTCTGAATTTTTTTACTAACGCATGCTCTGTTTGAAGGGTTTGCTGAGGATCTTGTTTATAACCCTGCTGCAATTAAAGTACTCCGAAAAAAAAGCTGTTTAGTCCTTTCAAGCTAACAGCCCTTTGTTCGCAGCACATTAGTGGAACAATTTTTGAATAATGACTTCTTCTCTTTTTTTTCCTCTTGAAAGATGCTTTTTTGCAGTCAGAGGCTGGTTCTTTATTTTCCCAGTCTGCACTCTGGTCCATTAGTACCAGTTGCATCCAACTTGTAGAGGTTTATTTGTGCAGCTAGAAATGGGACATTAACATTTTAAGAGAAAGATGCATAGCTTTTAGAGATAATATTCTCTCTGCCCTATTCTGCTGATGCTTTCTTAGAAAGTGCAGAATTCCACATTCTCTCCCCCCAAAACTATGTGTTTATTATAAAGGGTTTATCATTCAGGGCATGATTTTCTATTTTTCTTTACCTTCCACCCCTTTTTTTTCCCTAATAAAAACACTTAAAATTTTCTTCATAGGCAGAAAATTTGGAGCCTGGCAGGATTTAAGACTCAAGAAAAAGGCAGGCAGATCATAAACCATATCATCCCACCCCTCAACTTTTATAAGGGCAAGCCAGGGTTCCTGTGCAGTTGACTATGGTCTGGAGCACTTGCTTCTGGCCAAGTCTGATAACTGTCAGCAGCCACTATAGTTCTGGGACACTTGAGTAAAAGCTGAGCATCTAAACCGCTCTAAGATACTGCCCCACTGAGGGAAGAAGGAAGTCTTGAATTACGTGCAAAATACTGCATTGAAAGGGTGTTAAGGTTGTAAAATCAAGTGCTTGTAAATCAAGCCATTCAATAATTATAACTTCTTACACAGTCTGGAAATATAAGCACTGCGGCGTTCCATGTGCTTTGTATTGTCTCTTTCACTCTTTGTAACTTGGCTGAAAGAGAGTAGGTGAGATATAGGGAAAAGTTATGTTTCAGATACATGATGATGTCCTCACCAGCAGGTTACGTTCCTGCCCCTGTTGCAGAATATATGGACTAGAGAATTTTTTCCATAAAATTGGTGCTAGAATTTTGTAACATGAGTAAAGCAAATAATTTCTACCACTTCAAGTACTAGCTACTGGCTGAATGATGTGAAAAAGTAAAGTTAAAACAAAACCCCACAGCCCAAAGTGAAAACAGCAAACTCTTCTGTCATGAAATCAGGCACCTAAAGGGTTTGAATTGAGTCATGCTGGGAGCCAATAATTTATGAAACTGTTGTACTACCTACCTGTCCCTTTTTAGCTTAAATATTGACCAAATTAGAGTATTTCTAGCTCCTCTAGTCTTCTCTCAGGAATACATTTTCATTTTGCCTCCAGCTGCAGCCCAGACAGCACTCAAAACTTGGAAAGCTGCTGGCAGTGACAAAGGTGCATCTCCTTCCCCATCTGCGCTATAGTCAATGCTAACCCGAAGGCAAGGGCAGTCCAAGATGCAAACTTCCATCTTCCAGGCACTGGCTTTCCCTCCTTCAGCTTCCCAATCTCAAATATATGGTTACATCTTCCACAGTTGACTTTTGCAGCATTTTGAAGCATCTGGTACCAGGAATTGCAAGAGGGGAAGCAGGGGGTTATGACCAAATAGTCAGAGCTGGTAAAACATGGAGCAATTTAGGTCTGAGATTTGAGCCTGTGATTGGGTTTGAGAAACATCATTTCCATCCCCTGAGCTTGCATGTTCCTGGGTAAACCACACATTTTTCTGTGACATCTTTCCCTTAGCACTTAGGTCATGGGGTAGTGTCCACCAGCCTTTGAAATCCACTGGAAAAAATGCTGCTGGGTTTCCTAACATAATGGCCATGGACACTTATAGACCCTTCTGTGACTGCACTTCATGTCCAGAAGTCACAGCTGACCATATTTAAAATAATAGGGTATGAGGGCTGTACTCTAGGTTTGAGAACGATCTGGAGTAGGAGGAGGAGCATGGCATCATTTGTGTAAGTAAATGTAGTATTTAAATACATCTTTGTTCAGAGTGGTTGAACAGCAAACTAAATTGAATGTACCAATTCCCTGGCAACAAAGTGACATTGATGGTACACAGAGACCAGATTTCTCAGACTGGACAGATTCAGGCAAAGTAACAAGAATAAAAATGTGATTCTCATGATTTTCCTGTCTTTTATTAGCTTCTGTCGTGCATTAGTCCTAGTATTAACTGAATCTACACTCGTATCTGTTATCTATTTGGGTGATGGAGACTAGCGATTAATAACAACAGCAACAGAAATAATACTGTTTTTTGAGCAGAAAAATATCTGACACTGATTAAACTGCAAATATAAATAATTGATATTAATTACATTATGTTTTTAACAATAATATGACCTAAAGAACTCTGAAATTAGAGGATTAGAAACCAGAGATAATGCTCAGCAGCTGGTCCAGAGGCATTATGTAGACGTGTAGGTGATATGAACCTGAGGACTGTGATTTATAAAGCTCTTCATCTTCCTTTACCCATGTTTAACTAGCATTTGCTGAAGTAAGATATCCAGGCTGGCAGAAAATGGCCCCTGACATATTAAAATGAAATAATTTTAAATTTCTGTCTTTGAACAAGAAGCATTCCTTGAAGATTTGCAGTAAAAAGGTCTTATTTTATTACTTTGGACTCTCCTTTCCACTCCCAATTTGCAATCTCAGGACAATGTATACACAATCAAATACCATCCCACGGAGATGTGACCGGACAGTGAATCCAGATTTCATGGACATAGCTTGGATTCAAAATCTACAACACAATTTTAATATCTTTCTTTCTTGGAAAGACAGTGACTTATGCTAAAGCTTCAGCAGTGAGAACCTGGTGGATAGATGTCAGACACCAGCTGAGCATCTGGCCCCTTATTGTATTTTAAATGATACACATTTATAACTGTAAAACAGACAGACAAGCGATACTGTCTAACATTGCCATCACTAATAGCTCTAATAGCTCATGTGTCCACAGCCTGCTTCATCTTGTCCCATCTCAAAGCAATTTTGAGACAATGGGCCCAGCTCTTCTCAGATAGATATAAATGAGATGTACAGAAAAGGCACAGTTCCCTCCACAACAATCAGCCGATGCTGATCCCCCTTCCAGCCTGAGCCACCAGCCACCTAGTTGTGCCCCAGAGAGGCAAATGACATGTTGAAATTTGGGAGAATTTTTTGCATTTCTTTTTAACTCATTGCTCTCACCTTAGCAAAGGTTTCAACACTTTTTTTTTTCAGTGATACAGTCTTTTAAAAGAAACAATGCTGAGATGTGCAAGTACGCAGTACAAGCTGATGCAAGTCCATCATCTGCTAAGCCTTCTTGGGGAGGGTGCAGTTCCCCTCCATCATTAAGTACCTTTCTCATGAGGAAGGTCCCAGGGTGCAGGCAGTATTAGCACCTCTTTACTAAATACCTGCTAAAGCAGCCTTACTACAGTTTTGAAAGCCACAGGATAGCTTATAAAAGGAGGTGTGGACGCTGGGTTTGCCAGCTGCTAAAGAGTGTGTGCTCTGCCAGCATCCAGCTAAGCACCTACATGCACTCCAGAAAGAGATACACCGACGCATCCCTTTCTCCTTGTGCTGTGAGCAATGGGAAGCTGGAATTGGCCTCCTCCCAGAAAAGCAGAGGCCTAGAAATGCTCTTCTGGAAGGGAAAGGGAGAAAAGAGAAATGGAGCTGAAGTAATAACCACTGGGAACCCATGATAGGACATGTTTTGGCTCTTTACAAACTTAATGCAGTTTTTATATGTAGATATAAAAGAGCACATTTTCTGACTCCCCTCAAATGATTACCTGATAAACCCCACTTTTGGAGTTGGTCCGAGCCATCCATTACACCACTGCCATGAACTCTATTTCATACCACACCAGGGAGGAGACAGAGCAGTTGGAGTGCTCAGACATTACGTGCAATAACTGGTCATAAAAATCAATGTAAAATTTAATGCAAAAGCTCTGTGGGCACCCAACCACTGGAATCCAGTGATAAGGCAGATGGAGAGCAGCGCTATTTTCCAACAAGTAGTATATTTTCTTTAGTGTTCCTGAGTTATATGTAATACTGTTGCTGTTTTGTTCATCTACATGCTAGTTAAATGTGCTGTAGCCACAGTGTTTATGTCTCCGGGTGGTTTTTGGTTGCAGTTTCCTGGACGCAGGGTATGTTTTGTATTCTGGATGGATCAGATCACAGGACCTGGGAGGGAGAGAAGAAATGTCTTTCTGCTGCTTTTTCCAGTGCTCCCTGCTTGATATGCAGCTAGTAGTCCTGCTGTGCCCTACTCTTCCTGGAGGGACTGGGAACAAAGTCATTGTGAGCCATGCGTGCCTGATCTAGACAGATCTAAAGAGCAAAGATTGCATTTACACACAAACTCAAAGTCATGGGCACCAGTCAGATGGTCTTCCATGAAGTTTCGGCGCTCAAATGAATGATTTGATTTTAAATAACAGTTTCTGTCATCCCAAGGAGCCTTCCCAACTCACTGGCTGCTTCACAACATGCAGGGGAGAAGGGAGGGAGCCGTGGACCCACCTGAAATATTAGAAAATTAAAAATAATAGAAAGTACTAGAGAGTCATTGATCCTTGCTTCCAGCCTCACATGAACAGGCAATGGGATGCTGAAGTCCCAGCAAAGGGACATGTTCCTATCTGTCCTTGTCACTCAGCACACAACTTTTCATATGAATTCCCACAGGAATGAAGAAAGGAAGAAGGAGATTGTTTGGTTATATCTGTTTTAGCACTCACAGATGTTCAGATATTAAGAACTGAGACCAGGAAGCCAGTTGATGCTCGGATATATCTGTAAAAGCAAAGAAACAGGAGTCCTGCTTTGGTTGTGATGCTAAGAATTACATTGTTCCTAACCATTTTAACAATGGGCTTATTTCAAACATCAGTAACCTGTAGAATGACTCACTCTATTAGCTTCCTTTTAGATCTACAGTTGCAGTGGCTGTGCACGAAGTATATTAAGTCTGGGGCATTTTCTCTTAGTTCTGGGAGCTGGTATTGATTTTACCCTGATAGATACTTGGCTCCAACACATGATGAAAAATCATTTAAAACAGAAAGAGAAAAGAATTCTTAGCTCCTCACATTTGTGATTCAAAACATCCCTGTTTGGATGTCACAGCAAAATTCCAAGTTTAAAAATGGCCAAAAGGATGGGGGTCATTGCAGACAGACAAAGCAGCTGAAATAGGATTTTGTGAAGCCATTTTATAGTGCAGCTAAAGTGCTCTGAAGTATTTATTAAAGTAAACAATTATGCCATTCTGTACTGTTTAAGGGTATTATAGAACTTGTATTAGAAGAGTAATTGCCTCTGGATGAGCATATGGCTTCATCTGCTGGTAAAAAAGAGAGTATTTCCATAGGCTAATGATTTTTGTATAAGAACTGGAGTGCAGTGATTCAGAGAATGCAACAGCTGAATTCTCAGACATAATCAGAAAGAGATAAAAGTCTACCTCATATGGAAATGTGAATGTGAGATGCACAACAGCATTTGCTCTTGGACGTACCACAGGAGGGTGTGTCACATGTACTAATACATATAAGTATTGATGCCACCTGTGCATATATGCATTAATGGAGGGCACCTTTCCTGCAGATACAAATGCCTACTGCACTTTGCCCAAGCAAAAAGATAAATTCTGCACCTTGGAAAATGTGCCTATCTGTCCACCTCAGTACATCCTGCTGTTGCTGCTTGCAAAACAAGCAGTTCAGTAACTCCTACCCTGCTGTAATAACGTTTAGTACTCTCAGATTAGATGAGGCATCTTTGAAGATACCCCTGAAATCAGGAGATCAGTTCTGACCACCTCATCTCACTGATGTGGGGCTCAGCAGCGATATTGGATATTCTCACAAACACTCATTCCATCAACTAAAAATGTTTGGGTGTTCGGGGTGCCAGGATTGTTTATATTGAATTAAAATGACATGGTTCTTTATAAAAGATAACATGGTTCCCTTCCATTGCTTCACAATTTCAACAGGCAAGGAATTGGTTAAGCTGGTGGAAGTCAGCTGGGTGTTAATGGAGAAGTGGATAAAGGCAAGCAGCTGGTGCAAGTGGTATTGAAAGTCCCTTCTGAAGTGTTTTAAACATGAATCAACAACTGGAGACATTGAGCCTGGAGCTGTCAGCAGAACAAGCAAATGGCATCCCCATTGTTACAGAAAGGTAAGCTCGCTCTCAGAGGAACTGACTGTGCTGCTGGTTATTACACAGTAAGATAGTGGTAGAGTTAAAGAAGTGTGTGGAGGGCAACCTAGAAACACATCCAAGGTCTCCCTCTGTGGAGCAGCAGAGAGGGAGGAAGGGAGCCACAACAACAATGAACAGAGGGATAGTAAAGTAAGTGAAGTGCTGTCTAACTTCCTAACTTGAGCTTGGTGCTCAGGCACCTTGCTAAGTGTCATGGCTATCTCTAGAACACTGTGTGACAAGTACATCGGGGTCACTGCCTCAGAAGAGGCTGAAGCGCTGAAAACTCGCTGAAGGGCTGCAGATAGAGGGAAGCGCTGGGAAGGGAGCCAATGCCTCAGGCACTGGAAAGCTGGAGGCTATCCAAGTGACATGTATGGTGAGAGCCAGCGGGTATCCTGTTCATGGGGCTATTTGTCACACTAAACTAGATTATCAGAAAATAAAAGTCCAGCCTACATGTTTATAAATCCTTCCACATCCCAGCCATAGGGCTCTGGGAATTATGTGCAGGTAGCTGGCTGTGAGGTTTCTATTCATGACAAACTGGGCTCTAGCCATTCCCCATCCAGAAAAGGGAAAGTAGTTTGAGGGTTGAGCTTTCCTTGTGGCTGAGCTCTCCCTTACACATCTCTCTCCTCAGCCAAGCCATGCTCATCTTGTTGGCTGCAGTATTTCACATACATGAAGTGCAAACCTGCAGAAGTCAGGGTTGTTTGTCTCTGCCACTGAGCCTTCCTCCCTCTGCAGGCACTACCACGCGTAGGCAATTGTTATTATCAGCTACTGTTGTTAGCATTAAGGACAGATAAACAGGCTGCACAGAATATAATCATCTCAATTGATGCTGAATTTGAAGCTCCCAGTGTTAAATCAGCACAGAAAACATTCAGGTTTAGATTTTGCTTTCATTAGCACAATGAAAATGTGAAGTTGGTATGGACAGAAGCAGGTAATTCTGGTAGTCTTAAGCTCTGCAGTAATTTCTGTAAACCTGAGACCCTCAACTGAGGATGTCCTTCTGCAGATGTCTCCAGGGACCACTCTAAGGATCAAAGCAGAGACTACCCTCTAAGGCAAAGCCATCTTTGTAGCAGTGTGTCTGTTTTTCAGATTAAACTATGGACTGGGAGAAAAAAACAACAGGAAAATGGTCATGACTCAGGTCAAAACATCAGTTGCTACTGGGTGGTGGCTCTGCTCTTATTCCTGTGTCCACCAGCTGCCTCTTGCACGTGCTGAAAATGAACTAAAACTGGAATTTTGTGTAGCATCCAACTTAGTTAAGCCAGACCTCTCTGAACAGGAGAGGTGTGAGCAGGG
Source organism: Ara ararauna (assembly GCA_028858755.1). NCBI lineage: Eukaryota > Metazoa > Chordata > Aves > Psittaciformes > Psittacidae > Ara > Ara ararauna. The sequence continues at coordinate 36,242,310 of CM054383.1, read as the reverse complement.
GGGCTGCACATCTTGGGTAATGAACTCAATTCATTACTCTGCAATACAGCCACCAGAGTCACACGGGGATAGAAAACATGGTGATGAATCAGGCCCAGCTTTTGCTGCAAATTTAGACTGCTGTCTGGTTGGCAAGTAGCTCTGAAACCAGTTCCAGCGCTGTGTAAGTAGCTTCATTACTCTTAAGTGCTATATTTACTCAATAATTTGGACCGATCATTTTCAGGTTCATTAGTCCCAATTGTTCACTTTTCATGTGGTTTGATTGGTTTCTCAAACCACGTGGTTTCCATTTTTCTCCCAAACTGAGAGCAATGGGTAGAAAAGTGCTAATAATGAGCAATGCATCTTCTGGGAAGTTGGTTTGTTTGTTCTTTTTTAACCGAATAATGACCTGAACAAAAGCTCATTAAGTTCTAGAGGTTTGGGAACATTGTCTGGATGCACTGGTACTTGTTGAGTATTTGGGGAAAGCAAAGCTAGAAGCTCAAGTTAAACTGAAAATAATTATCTCAGGATCACTTCAGATTACATTTAGCAGTCTTGAGCCTTGCCCTCAGCTGTACTTGATGAACATGGACTCCTGAGACTGTGCTCCTTCCTGCAGGCTAGTGGCCTTCTTTTGCAGATAGTCTGGTTTCAGGACAGAGTGGCTGTGGTTGGGCTGACCCCAGGTGTCCTGGGCATCACAAGCAGTCTCTCTGTACATAAACTTTCACTTCAAAGCTGCCCAAGAACAACACTGTGCAAGACCTGCAATTTTGCAATATGAGGTTAAAACCCCCATTCTCAACCATAATTTCTCCAGCTAGCTCCCTAGAGGATCAGATGCCCAGTGTGCTACTTCATTCACTCCTCTGTCTGTTCTCCTCACCTCTTTTCCTCACTGATTTGTTTCCTCCACTGGGACTGTTCTTCCATTCTATTTTTACTCCTCAATGATAAAACATGACATGCAGCAAATAAGTGCTTTGTCCAGAGGCTAAAGGATGGTTAAAGTCTAAATGAAAACAGTTTGCAATGAAAGCTCCAAATCTACTGCCATTTAACAAATATTTGAAACAAATGATCCCTATAAATCATACTAAAAACTACCGAGCATTTTCAAGCCACATACATCGCTTAATTACAGAATAGTAATATGCAAGGAAAATGCTGATGATAACTTTTCAAAATATACTCTTGAATGTCAGACCAGACTTGTTGGGGTAGTTCCAATCACCTTTGTATTTCTATACAATGAAGAGGAGATAAAAATCAGCCGTGTGGTTAAAGGAAATAGTTCTCAGCACAAACTACAGGTTAAAATAATGTATTGAACCAATAACATGAGATCACAACCATTAGCTTTGCAGACTAAGCATTGGTAAGTCAGAGATTTTAAGGCTTTGAAGGTACTATAGAGCTGGTTGTGTGTTTAACCCCGGCCAGAGATACTATGCAGACATCTATGTATAAAGTCCTTACACACTGCAGCAGGAGGCACCTAAGGGTCTCTTAGGAGAGCAAGTAGTTCAGAACAAAGGAAGCAGAGGGGGACTCAAAGGGAGCTCCCAATGAAGGTACAAAGAGTTTAAGGCCTTCTGTTCCAAAAGCCTGGTTTCTAAAGGAAGGCAAAGTCTGCCAGTAATGAGGAACTCCTAATATTCCTACTATGAGCAGCAATGACTGAGGATGCTGTGGCAACTTGTATGGGTTTTATCTGTGTTGTGTTGTGTGTGTGTCTTAGTTGTGTATTCATACAAAGCTCACAGAGGTGAGTCAAGCAAGTTCTCTCAAAGCAATGGTATGTTTTTATCCCCAGTGCAAATGGAGTTGGCTGGGAAGTTTCACTGCTTTGACTGCAGATCTCTTGCAAGTTTAGGGTTAGTTTGGGGTGGGTTTTTTTTTTCTTAAGCTGCTTTTTCTACCTGCTATATCTGGGTTGAGAGCATTGGAAAGGCTCACAGTAAAACCAGACTTTCTTTCTTCAAGACATCAACACTTTACCCGGTGTTAGGGTGGGTGATAGTATTAGATAGAGACTGTTGAAAGCATACATTGCCAAGGACTACATTGTGCCTGAGCTGACAAAAGAACTTCCATTTTCAGGAGTGCTAGACAAAATTGAACTTCTCCCAACCCCAAGTCATCCTGAAATGAAGAAAAGCATAAACAAATTATCTAAGGTGATGATTTATCTTGTAGCATTTGGAATCTGCCCCCTTGAGCAAGCCAAACTCATCAGCCAAAACTCAGTGGTGAATGGTAAGGCTTAAGAGTTGCTAAAAATCTTGTGTTTCAGTACACCCAGAATGATCCTTCATGCTTCCTGCCCTCTATGAAATAATCCCAGAAAAGCCAGCTGACCTGTCAGAGTCTCTGCAGATAACACCGAAATAGATTTTATTAGTGAAGTAGTAGAACTGTCACAGATATCAGGGAGCATTGTAAAAATAAGCAACGAGGAACTGATCCATTGCATTACAGTTGTTGTGAAAGTAGCTGCATTTCACTCCTTTAATTTCTTAATAAAAGTTTGTCAAGCTTTCCATGCCATATATGAAGCCGAGGATGTCTTGACAGCAGCCTCCACTACCTGATGTCATGGTGTAACACAGCCCTGAAGTGGCAGCTGTGAAAACCAGAAGAGCCAGACAAATCTGATAATGCCAGTTTGTACAGCCTGGAGTGTTTGAAGGAATCAGTTCTATAGACCAGACATGAAGACAGAAGAATGAAGTTTTAGGTTCTTACTTTGGCTTGCAACACTGCAAAGCAAACTGTCCTCAGGTCCTCTGGACCTGAAACAGGACTAGTCTGTGTGAATCTGACAAGTTTCAGTGAGGCATTCAAAAGTTCTGTCATTCAAGACTTAAAAATATGATCCCGCAATTGCCAGGGACCAGTTACCACCTTCCTGTAGAAGCAGGGCAAACTCACCTCCATATCCTGCTTGACTTGCATGTTGGGTGAATTTTCTTCATCCAACATCCCTCACCACTCCCTTTCCAGCGTGTAGAAAACATGCTTCATGTCCCTCTCCAGTCCCAGGGACATGGAATTGCATTGCACTGGTTCATTCCAGAAGCTAGTGTAACCCAGGTTTATTTCATTGTCACTGAGGTGTTTAATCTCAGCTAGTCCTTAGCACAAACAAGCTTTCACGGAAAATGTTGGATAGTGGTGCCTACTGTGCTCAAGACAGCCTCTCATACGCCCCTATTTCAAAACAACACCTAGCTGACAGACAACCGCTGTTTCTCCTCTCCCTCCCAGAGGACCATGAGTTCTGACATTGTTTAAGTGTCCACTGGTCCCTGGGCAGTCAGAAGGCACTGCTCTCTCAAGGATTCACTCCTTACACCTTGAGGCCTTCTACTTGGCTTCTGAGCCTGAAGTGAAGTCAGCTTCTCTCATGAGTCCGACTGCCTCAAAGTGCAACCCTAGCACTGTTTTCCTGTATTTCATTCCACTAGATTTACTTAGTAACCCTGACTCCTGGCTTGTTGCATCACGAATAGTTTGATGAAGGCAAGGGAGAACCAAGATGGAATGGTACCTGTTCAGAGTGGTAAAATGGGTGGAAAATTATCAGAATGAAAAAAAGATTGAAATGAAGCTTCCAATGATGCAGTTTCCATGGCAACTGCCCTTCCACCTACAGTTTTAATCCACTTTTTCAGGCAGCCATTCCAGGAAGTGCAGGGAACCACACAACAGCTGCACATATCCTATTTCTAACACATCTCCTGATTAAAATAATTATTCCACATATAGAGATTGCCCTGAATGGCAGTGGCTGAAGGTTTTGGATAGCCTGGGGGAGGTGTTTACTCACAGCACTAGAAGCTTTCTGAAATAACACATGTGGATGCAAATCCTAGTGTTTGATGGAAGTAGAGTGAAAGAAGCATAGCCCAAAGCTACTGCAATAGGGTATGTCCCGTTGTCCCTACAGGACGTATGCCACTATGTCCTGTGTATGGCATGCTGTCATGAGTGTAATCTAAACTAGTCTTGTCTGTGCCAGAGCCTCTAAGCCTCATGCTGCTGAGACCTTATTTTATCAGAAGTGTCAAGGACCATGTTTAAAGCTAGAGCACATGACTTGCTGTCACAGTCCAACCTTCACAAGGATCTCTGACAGCCCCAGAGCCACCCTTACATCCAAATCATCATCTTAGGAGCACTAACTGATGAAGTATTTTGTCAGTGAATCATTTCTGTAATCCTAGTGGGACTACACGATGATTGCAACACCTTGATTCTCTGTGGGGATTATGTGGACTGAAATCAGAAAACAGAGAATCACTTTTGTCATCCTGAGGATGCTATTTCCCATTGTCACTTGTTATCTCTACTCTAGTTTCTTAAGGTCCCTGCAAAGATCCCTTCTGCTGGGGGACATGACAGGAGACAGAGACTATATCTAAGAGCTTGTAACTTACACCAACATGGTAGAAAAAGAGTTGAAGGAAAGTAAAATTCTTGATAGGTAGAGACCTAAGGAATAAGGAGATTAAATGGTTTTCTTGAGGTCACACACTGAGTTGGTGGCCAGAGCCAAATGCAGATCCTTAGAGTCCCACCCAGGTCTTTTATCAGCGTGATGGCTTTTCCTCTCCTGCTCTCCCAGGCTGTCAGTCTCATTTGTCCTATAGAAATATAGAGACAGCTCTGGCAGATGCATTACCTAAGGAGGAAAATGTCTGAAATTATCCTTTCTGCACTCCAAGGAGTGCCAGCAGAAATCTACATTTCCACACAGTAACTATGTTAACCACTTAATTCCAAAGGAAGCAGATAACAGGAAGATATTAGTGTGGGAATGAGCAAGTAAATAAAAGAATATTTCTCCCCAATAAACCTCAATTCTCTGGGAACTATTTTTAAAGTCTGAGACATTAAATTACAAAGAAGTCTGCCAGAACAGGTAATGACTGTACTTAAGGGAGAGGCAATTGTCCTAGAAAACTTTATGTACTATGGTTACAGTGCTGGAAACAAGAATTTAGCCAATATGAGGGGATCTCTAGGTAATAACATCTCCACCAAGGACTTCAGGACAAACTTTGGTATTTCTTAGCATTTGATATCTAAAGAGTAAGGGTTAGATGATGAGTTATTGACTTTTTTGGCTTAGCACCTACTCACACAAGTTGTTCCAGTGTCCTTAAGAGGCCAGGAAGGGCTGAAAAACTGGCACTAGGATCCAGTAGAATGATGCTGAAATTTAATGTTAATGAAGATTAAGCATCTCCTTTTCTCCAAGATCTCTTATTCAGTGATGATGGAAATTAGAACCACACTATGTTTTCTGCAAAGTTGGTCCATGTTCATGAGACTTCCTGGTTTCACAATGGTGGGCAAGGCTGTGTGAGGAGCTTCATGTTTGATTACAATGAGTAATGACTGAGGAGAGGCTTGTGGGTAGGGCCTGGAGTGCCAGAGATGGGATAGTGGTTATTGTGGGGTCATAGATAAATGAAATTTGGGGTGCTTTTTTGTATAGCAGCAGTTCAGCTGTGTCTGGTACAGAGGTGTTCAGGACAGCTGCTGGGTGAACGTGCCTCCATGGAGTATTATTTGCCAAATAGAAAACATAGAGAAAGAAAACTTATCTTACATTTTCCAGTGTCCCCATTTCATAAATATGATACATTAATATTCATTATAGCACATGCATTATCATTTTGGAAGGAGATTACTGGAGATTCACTGTTTTCTTTCCATCATATTTTCCAATTAGGTTCCCCTCTTTTGCAAATAATGAGGTTTTTGTTGCCAGCGGCTTTGCAGCAAAGTTCCAGTCAGGGCTTTGGAGCTCTGCTCAGCCTCCATTTAAGAAAGAAGTGCAAATTGAAGAACAATTATATTTTTAATGACAGGTTAATCTCGCTGTGCTAAACATGATTAGAGAATCGCCTAGGTGGGGTTGGAAAATATAAGAACTGCTAGGAGCTGTTTCTCAAAAAACCTGGGGGGATGGGTAAGGCTGAATCCTTGCAAATGCATTGCTTAGTCAACGGGTTGATGAGGCAAACTGTCAGAGGCTTTGAGGCTCTTAAGGAGAGACAAGAGGATAAGAGTGGAGCAGGAAAGAAAAAGGGGCAGCCTAAGTCTTTGTTCTGCACACCACAAATGAGTGGCTCTGTCATTTGCTCACATGAACAGAAGCATTCAATGCTGTTCTCATTTAACACTAGCAAGAAAGGTGTATGGGGATGGGTTTGATGTACTCTGATGACTTGTGCCAGGTAGGGAAAGACACAGGCAATGATTTCTGGGAGTTGCTTCAGGTTCTCAGTACCTGAAGTCCTTCCCTTAGGCAAGAACATGTGCAGGCAAGCACTGTCCTTCTTCAGAAGGAGAAGAAATTGTGAGGAAAAATGCAATAAAGAGACTTGGATGCTTAAACATCGGAAGCCTGGATGCTAGATGATGCTCAAGATAAGCTCTGAGATCCCACCTAAGGCAGCTGTGCAGCTACATATGCAGCTAGCAGTGCATCAGGTTTCTGGGAAGTGAATTGCAAGCAAAGTGAAAGAAAAAAGAATGGAAACACTACTCAAAATGCACAAGAATGTCAGCAAACTTTTTCTCTTCTTGGTCCTCCACTGACTCTCTGTCCAATCAGACTTTTTGCCTCATTCATGTGTGGCAGAAAGAGCTGAATCTGCCCTATAGCTTTGAGGGTGAGCAGACACTGGATGCCTACAGTCCTTCATGCCTGTGCAGAGCAGATGCAAAATGCTCATTGACTACAATTAGCTGGGCTATAGGTTTCACATTCAATTACCACAAATTTGTAAAGAAAAAATAAAATCCCACCAAAAAGGACAAAAAAACCCAACAAAAACACAAGAAACACAAATTTACAGTCAGCCCCTTGAGAGGCTAGCTATTCCACACACACATGCTAGTAAAACAGCCCTTTAAAGTTGTTGGTGCTGCCAGTTACAAGAGCAGCATTAAACATTTAATGGTTGTTTTTGGTCAGAGCTGTTACTTTTCATTGTTTGCTAGATTTGTTCCTTAAATTTGCTTGACTCTGTGCCATGCACTTCCTCTCGTTTTACTTTATGTTGTTCTTGGGCTGAATGGTTTTTTATTAGTATTATTTTTTCCCCTTTGAAGACATATTATGAAATTATTTTCATTTTTCTTGCCCATTGCATTGTCTTGTCATGTCTAATATTTACCTAGAGGGCAAGATGTCCCCGTACAAGCCCTCTAACAGTGCCAACTTGTTCTCTGTCTCCTAGTGTAAAGTCAATCACAAAGATCCCTAAGAAGGTTGTTGGGTTAATTAGACTAGGCAGAGGACTCCAGAAAAAGCAGTGCCTGGTCTGCCAAGGCTGTCTTTCTGGAAGTCTAGGGAAAAAGCAGGGTAAAGAGATACAAAGATGACTCAAGTGATTTGCCTCTACTTATTTTCCATTCTAAGAGGCTGGATTAGCTGTTCAATTAAAACAATGTAAAGTGAGGAAATCTTGCTGTGCATCTTGACCTTTTTTGTGAACTGGAACTCATTGCTGTGAATTGGCCTGTTATTTGCCAGGTCTGTTTTAACCAAAAATTCAGGCAGTGAGAGGTTTCCACAAATGTTTGCCAGAGACCCTCTGCAATTCAGAACTGGTGACCAGCCAAGGAAGCCACATGATCCTGTGGTCCCCTAGGTTCTCATTCCTGATATGGGTGATCATAATCTTTATGGAAGGACTTTAAAAGCAAGGCAAGGTGATCAAGTTGTTAGGGTTCATTTCCAGCTGAGAATGTGCACAACACATTTCTACGAAGGACCCCAGCAGATTGCAGTGGGTACCCAGCAAAATGACCCTTCAAACACTGAGGGCACAGACTTTGCTTTCCCACATACTGACTGTCTTTCCTCTAGCTAGCCAGATATTTTCTCAGCTAAACAATATTGACCTATAGGTATTTGAGTTCAATTTCCACTCCTATTACATGTTTCCTGGCATGTTTATAGTGCTTCTAATTAATTATTTGTAATTGTCTGTGTTTTTCTCCCTTTTTTCTTGCCTTTGTTTCTTGTTTCACTCCCAACCTTGGTTACAAGATGTTGCATCTCTTGAGGCTACCATGGTAAAAGCCTGTTAATAAATAATTAACTGGCAAGGCTCCGGCGGTGTGGAGTCGCATCTTGCCGTCGCAGGGCTGTAGTCTCCATGGCGACTCACTGGTGTGGACTGAAATGATCTCTTTGAGAGGAGGCAGAGGAGGTTGCACAGGGCAAAAATGTGTGAAGCTAAATTGTATTTTAAAAAATTAAAGGCACTGTTACATTGGCTGGTTCCCTAAATAATCCAGAAAAATTGAACCCTCCTATTGGCTCCATTCCATCAACATCCTTCACTTCTGTCTGCCAACTACCACATGGTTTTGCTGTGGTCCAGAGCCTCCAGCATTGAGGCTTTTCCACCCTTTAGATGCTCCCGCCTGCCAGGCAGTATCTTCCCAATAGCCAGTGCCCCTCTGACCTTCCTGATCTGCAGCAATCCTGCTGCTGAACCAATGCAGCTTCAGTCCCAGTGATGAGATTGACTGATCCCTGAGAACAGTGAGCAACATTCACACCTGCTCCTCATTAAAGCCAGATTTTGAGAAGCTTTTGCTGTGCTTTTCTCCTTTTCTGGCAATACTCAGAGGCAGTTTCATGTGCTGGCACATGAAGTAGCCCTTCTATTTTTTCCCATCGCATAATCCACCTCTAAGTATAGCAAAGACATTTCTTGCCCATTCAACGCAGTAGTTTTCAAATGAAAAGCAGTTAGCTCAGCAGTTTCAGCATCTGTAAAAGTATGTCCTTGTGCAGCAGTGTGATCTAAAACCCCCTTAGCCTGTTATCAACTTTCCATCTGCATTAGGAGCTACACTACTCACAAGCATCCTGATCCATGTATTTCAGACAATATCATTTTCCCAAACCCCCACCTCTCCCATAACGTTTCCTGGGAACACAAGAGATTTTAAGCTCCTTGTAATGCCAAGGATGTGAATCACACTAATTGTCTCCCAAATTTCGGAAACATCATGGGCTTTCATTTTCTCTGCAAACTTCTGGAGCATTTACATTAACTTTTGGCAGGTAAATGGTAGGGGGTCCAAATCATCCATTATGAAAAACTGCATTGAAAACACATCAAGTTAGGAGTCATGACAGGTAGATAGGTCCCTGCTCTGAGAGAATGAAGTCTTTGATATCACAGCTCCCTTCTCCTCACAGGAGGACACGATATGTAAGCCCAGGAGCCTCACTCTTTTCACTCACTGGGAAGAACCACCACTTGCTGGCTGCTCAGTGTCCACAGCCCCACATGGTCGCAAGACTATCAGCTCAGTGTAACTGTCAGTTTTCTTTAAGCTTCTCGAATAGGTTCTGCTCGACGAAGGGTGGTTCTGGCCTTGCAGAACTGAAATCTGCTGCAAATTGGGTCTTCATGAGGCATACAGCCCTAAGTTCAGCCTGGGAACGGGTTCATTCCTTTTTGTTACCACCAAATCTCTGGGAAAAACTGAAATAGAAAAATCTCTCCCGTCTCTCTTCATTGTCTTACTTCTCCCCCTTCAGTAGCAAAAGCTAAAAAGGAGATGAAAGATGGTTTAAGTGAGGTTATCACACGGATAAAACAATACTTCAAGGAGTTTAGAGCTGTTTTCTTGCTGTTCTCCTGTAGCCACTGAGCAGGTTTTCAGAAATTGTTTCCCTGCCCTTTTCACCTTCACGCTCCTCAATTCCCGACAGACTGAGGCCGGAGCAGAAGAGGAAAGTGGATTAACAATGTTTTGTCTTCAGCAATCTGGCATCTTGTCCTTGCTTCCACACTTCTGATATTCACCAGTACCAGTGGAAAAAAAACCCAAGTAATCTGAAATTCAGGGCTTGCTAAGGTAAAACAAAGAATAACTCTGTCAATTATGCTGATTCTGAGGATAAATGTTTGCTTTTTTTTCTTTTAAGCCTGCCTATGGATTCTGATACTGACTTGGGATTTAAAATAGCTCATCTATTTTTAAGTGATGTTGGCAACCTAATTTTGACTCAATAGTTCCATGGTGCAGAAGGAGAAAAAGAGAAAAAAGAATAATTGCAAACCACAAAATAAGCAGAAATGGTTTCAGTGAGGTGTTTTGATCACCCCCGTGAGCTGTTTTCTTGCTGTGCTGTGCGTGACTGAAAATCAGAAAGTGAATCTGCCTATTCACAAATGGGAAGCTGACCAAACCAGTTTCATCAGACTGCAGTAAAGAGAGAACAAGGGGAAAATAAACTTAGGTGATTAGAATTATTTCCATGCTGACAAAGAGACTTTGTGAATGGTATAGGAAAGGCTTCCTGATAAAGAGAGTAGGAATTCAAATGCTTCAAATGGGGGGAAAGTTAAAGAGATTCCCACGGGTAGTGTCACAGCCTGCCAGTAAACCAACAGCCTTTGGATCTGCTCCCAGGGCAGTCCCTGGGAAGGGGCTCCATCTCTCCCTTGCACCGTAATCTGGTCTCTCTATATGCTGCTGCTTGCTTTTGGAGTAAATTGCAAACCTGCATGTAGGAGTTGAATAAATAAATTACTGCCTATGCATGTGTGTTCATTAGAAAAAAAAAATAAGCCATGCTGATTGCTTGGCAGCCTATTTCATAATATCACAAAGGGTTTTGAGAGATGAACAGCTACAGCAAACCCTTCATGGAAACCAATATCACCACCTGTGGGAAGTGTAAAGATAACAGGCAATTGTGACTAAAAATGCAATTACTACAAGAGAGAAAGATTCACTTTCCTCCATGTACAGAGAAATCCATGAAAAGATGTTTTCATCCTAAGCCAAGAAGGCCTGAAGCTGAGCTTTATGCTGCACTTAGAACCAGTAATAATCTCTTTCACCTATTAAGCATCACTCCCAGAAAAATGTATTCTTTTCCATCTCACCCAGAAGGGTCTCCACTTCTAGACAATTATTTTGTCAGATGCAAAGAAATAAGATAGAGAAAGTAAATATTTGAATTCGTGCATTTAAAATTCCTGTTCTCTTTCTTTTTTTCTTTCTGTCTTTCAAGATCAGGTTTCTATAGTGAAATAAGTGTAGACAATACAGAGCTTTCCAAGTTTTAAAACAAGCCGCCCTACATTTTAACCACAAGCACAATTTAAAAGAAGCAAAAACCAAGGTAGGCACATCCTGCACATTGTGGGATGGTTGGAGTTGGTTAAACTCTACATAAACCTCAGCCTTCTCTGTACACTGCATTTGCTGTTGTGTCCCTTGACCTGGCAGCTGATTGCTTTTACTTTAGGTAGAGAAGCTCAGCCTTCTCTAAGATGGTAAATGTTCTGATTTTCCCAACCAGAGACCAAAATATTGCCATGCAGGACTGACACATGCAGGGTATTGTGGCTCCGCAGGGTGAGGGGCTGTGCCTCAAGAATAGACCCTGGAAGATAGATGGGCTCATGATCCACATGCAGCTGAAGAGCCACAGTGTGGCTGCTGCCACTTTAGCCAGCTATTTACTCCTATGTATTAGCCATTGGACTTCATCCTTTCACTAGCAGCTCCAAACCCAGGTGCTGAATTTGTACTCATCTGTAGCAAATCAAAATCAATCTCTTCTTCACTCAACCTGTATTTGCACCAGTATTTAGAATTGCAAAGGCGTACTTTGGAAACAACCCCAGACCACAGAGACAATTCCAAGAAGCAGGGGGAAGAGCACTCAAATTTCAGGTTTCTTTACTAACTTTAGGATTGTGATCATGCAAAGCATGAGTATAAATCCCAGAGTTCTGCAATCAGATCTCTGTTGGTAGATTCTCTGCACCATACACATTTCCCACGGCTTTGAGGGAAATTGCAGAGGAACTAGGAGCCATCTTCATGGCCTAGCATGAAGAGAGCTCTCTTGCATTATCTTTTTTGTTGCCATTGCTCCAAATTCAACATGCTGACCTCCAAATACAGGGTGCCAGCCTTCTGTTTGCAAGTCAGTGTTCAGTGTTGACCTCCCAAGACTGTTCTGTGAATAGGGTCAGCTAAGGAACATCTCCTTAAGGTTTAGCGGCTAGAGGTTCATGGTTTGGCAGAAGGGACACAGGCTCAGCGCAGCACATGCATTCTTTTCACACACTGTGCCCCTGCATTCTTGGAAGGCCTTTTTGTTAAGACCAAAATGGCTACAAATTTGAAACTGTTACCTGAATCCATCACTGACTCCAATACAGAGAATGAAACTATTGAAAAATAGATTCTTTCTTTCCCCCAAGCACCACCATAGGCGAGGAACATTGCCACTGCGTGGATTGCCTGGGAGCAGGATCAGCTCCCCAGGGTTTCCTCAGGATGCTTTCAGGGTCAGCAATGGCCACAGTAGAGAGGGCAGCAAGATCAGGGCATAGCAGGTGAATGAAAAGAAGAACCAATTTTCCAATCTATTTTAAAGTTATTATATTAGCTTGGGTAGCTGGTACAGCTCAGCAAAACCCTGAGACTACACCTTTAGTAGACTGTGAATAACAGATTATCATCATTTTACAACAGTTACAAATCATGGCAGTGCCATTACATCTAGTAGGAAAACACAGCTGCTTTCTGAGCAAATAACGGTCCGTTGATAGGCAGCTCTCTGACTCAAGAGAGGTTTGACAGTGTATAAAGCCTTTCAGCAAGGAAGCTGCTGTAAATCTTGCCCAGGCAGGCTGAAGTATCTGGAGAAATACTTGCACCACACTGATCACCTAGCCTTAGACTTCTGATAAGACAGAAATCATTCCCATCTGATCCACTAGTCTGTGAGATATGAATCAAAGAGTCTATGCCCTGTCCGGAGCTGACAAGATGTATCAGCATAACAAAAACCTTCATCAGTCTGACAGCTCTGTTGGCAGCTTCAGGAGAGGAAAAGAAAGGGTAATGCAGTCCAGGCTGCAATCTGGTTCCTCCAGGGCAAAGCTGAACCTTGCTGGCAAGGTGAGGAAACCCCTGCTAGTGATACCCTACTCAATCTACCTGATTTCAGTAGCATCAATCCCATCAGACAAGTGCTTTGCACGGAACCAGGCTTGCTGCTTCTGCCTTTGGCATCAGCAGCCACAGCTGGTGGGGTTATAAAGATTGAGTGAAGAATACTCAGTTTTATGCTCTCAATAAAAACACAAGCCACCCTTCCCAGTGTAAGATCTTTAAGCATACAGCAGCTTTCAGTTCACCTTTCGCACATGAAACAGTGCATGCAACTATACAAAGCAAACACAGCCCTTTCTGTTGTGTTTTGAAATAAGCTGTCATCCACACTTAAACATATTGCACTGTACTACATTTCCCCAGGGGCCCTGGCGTTGTTACTATCCTGACAGACACAGCCACCTAAGTGACACTTATTCTGACCTTATACACACTGACACAGAAATGCCTTAAAGACAATGTTTTATCTCCGAGGTGCTGCACATTCACACACGCACACATACACACAGAGTTATGTCAGCCATTTAAGTAATCCCTGCTCAGCTGTCTTTTAAAATACCTCTTTTGTCTTTCTGTAACCCAGGGCTTTAATATTCAAACGTTCATGAGCACCAGCTTTATTAAAATTAGGGCTTGGGGAAATAGTTTTGAAAAGAAGAAACGAATATTACCCAGCCATTTAAAAGATGCTAATTAATGGACTTCTAAAGCCCAGGGAGGCCATTTGATGGAGCAGAGATTCTTCTACTAGGCAGATTTGTAACTTAGTGGTTCAACGGTGGAGGTGGAAATAAGAGACAAGTAAAATAAAATGCAAGTAGGTTAAGAAGAACAATCCTCCAGGTATCAGGAGGACTCCAGAGTTTAGTCCTGTGCCAGTGATTTGAGTTGTCTGCCTACAAGCTCTATGCATGATGACTTTTTTCAGGCCCTGACACAAAGAGTCCTTGTCTCTTCCCTGATAGATCTGCCCTGTGCTGGGAACAAGAAAGCACAACCCACACAGAGAGCAGTGGCTGCCAACTGAGATTGTGCTGCAGGAGTCACCAGGCAACTTGTTTAAAGATAAACCTAATCTCGAGGGTACCTGGGCATACTCATACACAAGTGCACAAGGAAAGAGCTCTGCACTGGGAGTAGCAGAGACACACGAGAGTGGTCAGAGCTTTTCACGTTGGTTTTCTTTATGGTTATTTCACCTGAGTGTAAAATCAGGGGAACCTCAGCAGCTCCCCTAGATCCTGCCTGGCACTTTTACTCTCAGCAGAATAACTTAATTCACACCTGGACCACTAAGAACAGGTACTAATGTCCTACTTTTTTCTCTTTCTCACCTGCTCCCCCCTCCTTTCCTGTTCTTCTCCCTGTGCACAGATATAACCCTGGGCCAAGAGCTGAAAATACTCCATGGACTAGAAGAACAGATCATTTTGGTGGCCCTGTGTACATACATATCAACTCCAGCTCTGTAGCAGAAAAGTTACCTTTGAAGTCTGACAGTGATTTGTAACTGAAGTTTTAGTCAGAGGCTCTTTTTTGCTGATGCAGTTCTTGCTAGGTCAGTTGCTGTAAAAAATCCAGGGTGGACTGATGATTTGAAAGCCATTGATCCAAAAAGAAAACTGTGAAAGGAAAGGGTGGCAAGAGGGACAGGTACAGAGAAAACCCTCCTTTCCAGCCTACCTTAGCACTCAGTGTGTCCTGGGAGGAAGGAGCACTGCATTCTAGAAGCACAACTGCCCTCCACAACTTTTGCTAGGTGATTAATTTCACAGGCAGGACTTGCTGACCCTTTTCTGCTGTATTTAATCCATTACTAGGACCTCAGAGCTCCAAGATATGCCAATTCAGCAAGAGGATGAGGGAAGTTACCTGTATTCCGTTTCATCCAGGTGGGAGCTCTGTCCTTGTCCTCCTTGCCTACTTCTTTTCTCTCCTGAACCCACTTGCTGAGCCAGGCGGATCACATTGCATGTGGCTGCCCCCACCTCTTAGTACTTGTGTCACAATAGTGCCAGCATATGCTGTGGAGAGCAGTGCCTTTGTATGCCATTCACCAACTTTAGATGAAAAAGGATAATTTATCACCCAGAGATAATCCCAGCCTGGGGAAAATAATAGGAAGGAACAGGACAAATAAGGTAATCAATAAGGAGCCAACTGCAGCCTCAACCAACTAGGCGTTTGCGTGTGCTTGCCTTGTTCTTTCATTTGCTATTCTACAAATAATAGAGAGACCAAATATCAGCCCTTGCCCTCCTCCTTCAAGTGCCAAATAGATGACACTTTAAGTGGTATTCCCCAACCCACCCAGTGTCCAGGCTGAAGCTAGACAACTTTACCCCTTGCTGGCCTCAGATCCCAGCAAGAAAAAGAAAAGGAAGCTTTTAAAGGGTCCTGGGAAGCAGAAGCCTGGTTACAGCTTCTGGAGGACCGGTTGGGATAAAACACTCAGAAACATTCCCTTTAATGTTAAGCACATTAATTCCACCCCTGGCAACTGCTGGGTGCTGCTGGCATCACGGCAAAAGCAGGAGAAACAGAAGGTAACCAAAAGTGGGGGCAGAGAGATAAGCAGCTTTCTGGATATGAAAGAATAAAGCCTTCCTTGTCACTCCGTGTATTCAACCAGTGCTCAGGTTCTCTTCTCTCCATCTAAAATGAGCACTAATCCCATCCTCCTGCCTTGTCTACAGGAAGACTCCAGATACTGTTATCTAACCTGGCTTTCTGAAGGAAATTAAGGCAACAACAACCACAATGGAGCAATCTATAGCAATGTACAAATGGAGATCAGGAGCTCAGCCCTCTTAGTTGAGACTTTCACTGCCGTAATGAACTAGTTCATGGTTGATTTTGCATTTTCAAGCTGTCATTGTCTTTCTTTTTAATTCCCAAACCAAATACTCCTAGCTCAAAGTAAATTCCCTACATTTTCCTGATTATTCTTTGAAAGTCTCCAGAGTGCCATTTGCTGGAGAAGGCACCCGAATAAGTACAGGACAAAGGCCATTTAAGTCTGTAAAAATCCCTTAATGTTTCTGAGGTGGCTGAAATCCAGGCACTTCAGTTGTGCAGCTGGGGCCTCGTTCTGTAATGGGACCCTGTTTTGATTGACCCACATCTGAATTAAGGTTTAGACATTTGACCTTAGCTTGAAGATTTGAGTCTGTCCTGTGGCACATTGTCTCCTTGTGTTGGTGGCATTGAGACTGCAGACCTCACATTAGCTCAGTGCAATCTGTTTGCATGACATTAATTTGCACAGAGGGTGGTGTATCACTGCTGCCTTTCCCTAGTGAACCTTAGCTAAAGATTCCCCTTTGGCTGATGCAGTAAAAGCTTAAGATATTTGAAGCAAGAAGATCTGATGTTTTGGATAAAACATGAGGTCATAGAGGTTTAATATGTTATTGCACATCAGCAGGGTGAATGTACCTGTCCATACATATGCTCTTTGCCTGGAGCTAATGCAAAATAATATGATGTAGCTTTACTTTGTTTCACTGTCAGCTGAGTTAAATTGCATTAGTATGTCTTCATCACAAGCCAAGAACGTGTGCCCAGATTGCTACCTCAGCTCTTCTGATGTTGGGTAACTTGCTAAGTTGCTCTCCCTTGATCATATTTCAGAGCCTGGAGACCTTCACAGCTGTCATGAAGTCCTTGGGTGTCCTGGTTTTGTTACCCTGGGATGTGTTCTTATCTACAAGGACGTGGGGCTTGCACATAGCACGGGGGGGGGGGGGGGGGGTTACCCAGATTTTTTTACATGGGGTGCGGCAGGTTGAATGCTTGTTATTGATCAGGAAAACCAATGTACAGCTCCCAAGAGACCAGCACTTCCTGTTTCAAGCCCTTCCAAGTCCTCTCACGAGAATTAAAAATAAAAAAAGAACAAAACTGAAAAGGGGTTTTGAAGAAGAAAAAGGTTCTGTCAAATCCCTGATATCTGCAAAGCTATAAATAAGAGAGATATTTTCTAAGTTTGTAGAACTTCATTGTTTTCAGAAAGCTATTGGGAGGAACGGCATGAAAATAATGCTGCCTGTTTCTCTAGTAGAATACAGATTGACCCTCCTAAACGAAGACTGTTGGCAAGAATGATCTGATCTGAGACAGAAAAACTGAGAAAAATCAGACTTTATATAAATTTATCTTTTAAACTTATGTCTCAGCTCCAGCAGCCTGCCATAAAGAAAACGAAATGCAAACTGGAAGCATGGGTTTGCTCTAACAAATGCAGGGCGAAAAATAAAGCTAACAAGTATATTTGTTTCGCTGCTAATCCCTCTTCATTATAGGGCATAGCTGTTTTGCTTAATGGTCACAAATGACTCCAGTATGAACTCAAACAAAGGGAGATTTCTTTTCTGTTTGGAGATTAAATCATTTGTAAAAATATTTCAAGTGCAGTCAGCATCAACAAAGTCAAATAAAACCTCTGTCTCACACAAGCAAAAATTTACCATAGTGAGTATCTTTCTATGACAACTGGTAAGAGGTAATTTTTCCCTGGAGCCAACTTCCATTGGATCAGTAATGCTCCAGTCTATAGCAGAGAGAGTTTGCGTTAGGATCTGTGTACCAGCGCACATAATAATGCATCACACCCTACATTGATTTAGTAAACCAATAGGTTTTATTAACTCAACAATGAGATTAAAATGGATTAAAACAGGAGAGGGGCTCCAGCAGTATCATAGTACTGAGCAGCAGCACAGAGCTGTAAAATCTGCCTGAGAATAAAGCAAATTAGGTCAAGCAGAGCTGCTTTGCTACTGGTACCCAAGCGGGCAGTTTTAAAGCCATGAATACTTCTCCACTCCATTATCTCCAGCCAGGATTTGTGCCTGTCCTATTAGTTTCAGCACATTCAGGATGCCTCACCACCCTCCAGCAGGGACTTCTTTGGAGTCCTTTGGTGAAAACTAGTGTTTTTCAACCCACCGATCCAAGGAGGCCTGGGGCTCTGTGGGCTGTTTCTAAAGGATCTGCAGTGGGCAGCTATAAATCTTGCGAAGCTGTAAAGCTGTTGGTGGTATGCTCAGAATTTGCACATGGAAAACAAGTAGGTTTCAGAGGCCAGCAAATTTAAAGAGTGAAAAACACTGCATATAACTTGTCCTATCATCTAGGAAGTGTGTAGGAGAGCCTCCCATTTTGCCTTACCATATCACCTGCCCAAATGCTCCTTGGACTCAAAATGAATCTTAATGGAAATTCGTATTACTGCCTGGGTGGCTCTGAGCTCAGCCCTGTAAAGGCCAGTTTTGTAAGAACTGACTTATGGGGTATGGAAGGAAAGAAGACAGAGCAGGAGAAGACCGCAAGGAAGTATCTAGTCCTCCCCCTGAGCCAGTAGAACTTAATGAATATTTAATTGCTTTAGTATGTTTGGGGTTTTTTTATAAATTGTGTGCAATCACTGAGTTATGCCATCCATACACAATAAAATTAAGCAAATATTCGATGTCTCTTCACAGATGAAGCTAAAATAAATCTAATTCTCCCTTCCTGAGTTAATCCACCATGAACAAGTCGATCAATAACCACCCTTGTAAGCCATCATCCACCCACCTCACTCCTTCCCACCTCCTCCTGTTATCCGGAAGAGGTTTGATTTAAAGTGCCAATAACTATCCTCACAATCACTGTAATTATGGCATTCAGTTTTATTACTATTTGTTATTAGATCAGTAAAGGAAATCCTTTTTTCTGTCTGTGGGAATTTGCAAGATTCAAAATGGTTTTCCCCTGTTCTGGATTCATCAGTGCTTGTGAACCAATAATCTGAAAAAAGTACAGATCAGATCAATGCACAATTCATTTAGATACTTTGAAAGTCTTTCATTTAGATGGTGGCGAGCTTTCTGAAATAAAAACATAATTAACTTAGCTGTTGAAAATGAGGAAATAGGATGGTTTTGCCGCTTAAAAAATGATAGTTTCTTCAAATGAAGAAATAGATTTCAACTGAGCTCCTCTATGAAAGGTTTGTATTGACTTGCTGACATTCACCAACAGAAAAAGAAAACATTTAATCTGACAATTGTCAGCTTACCATTTACTATTGTAAATTTATAGAACGTATACAAGGTTGCATAAGAAGTTATTGCTGACGTTCACAAAAAGGAGAAAAAGAATGGCCTGAAGGAGTTAGGCACAATCAGGGATTTAGAATCTGAAACTTTTTATATATTTTTGATACCATTTCAACCTTTGGGTCACACAGAAATGGCCTCTGAGTCTGTAGCTCTAAGAGAGCTTTCCAGGGCTCTCAGGATTTTATTCTAAGATAGATATGTTTATTTTTATACAGTTATAAAAATCCTTATGCATCATTTTAACTCTGACAGTGTTTATTTAGAATGATTCTGATCTTATTACTTTTAACCCATTTTTGTCAGTTTTAGTCAAGTGCAGTTTGTCTTGGATATTTCAAATCCAGCCTCTCAAACACGGGCAGCTGATACAGATTTGACTTATCATAGAGTTCAATCTGAATTTGGCAATTACATGAGCAAGTGACTCATGCCTCAGTTCATGTTTGTCTTTTAGCTCAGACACATTTGTCTTGAGAAAAGCTGTGGAAATAATTGCTTTTGGGGGGTTGGTGGCAATTCTGATTGTATAAGAATACTATAAACCACATTCAAAACTTGATGTCAGTTTCCTTTATCATCCTGCTTTAAAAAGATTATATTTTAAGAGGTTTTATTCTCATTTTTGGCACCTTAAACTTCTCTGACCCTTTGTCTTTGTCTCTTCACTCTAAAACCTTGAGGCATGTAACGTCTTTAAGCCATCAACTGTCATTTCTCCACAAATGCCTGACTATATTACCTTTGCCTGGTCTAGCTCTAGCCAGATGATTTTGTCTGTATAAAGCAGTTATAAGGAGCCTCAGCCACAGCAGCAGCTCTGGAATAAGAGCCTTCAGACCACTGGTTTAACAACCCATAAAGGCATTTAGTGATGGCTGCACTGGCAGCTCCAAGAGCCAACAGGAAGTCCATCATCTAGAAGAGTATTTATGAGTCCTAGGGATTTAAGGATGTGTGTGGCAAATTGCCTCAGTTCCTGCCTTTGTAAAAAGGGGGTGATCCACTAAAATCTTTCAGAGAAAGAGGGTGGCAATCAGCTGATATGTTCTACTGGAGGCACTGGAGAAAGTCACTGTGGCATTGCTGGCTCCAGCATACTGGGACTGAAAATACCATAATGAAAGGAAAAGCTATGTAACTCAACGGGAGATAAAAAGAAGTTCAAAAAATACGGTTCCCAAAGAAATTAAGTAAGCTGAGAAGAGGAAAATGACATGAAACTCCAGGCTGAGCATTCTCTTACCCTGGTACCCTGCTGCCACGTTAACATGGGTGTTCAACATAGCGTTATGTGGGAGCATTTGCCTCAGGTGAAGAACAGCAATTAGAGTAATTCCAATGTACCATTTATTTCTCCTTAAATTATCTGAATTGCCCTCTGTTGGATAAAAAAGGCCAATCATATTAAGATGTCTTTAACCCTGCTCCAAGCCATTGGAGGAAAGGGGAATATTTCTGAACATACCTGCAAAGTTTGTGGGAGCAGCCTGGGGAAAATTGTTCCAACAAATGTCTGGTTCATAGCTAGGTTCTCCAGATGGCATCAATATATCATAAAGATTCAAAGAGAGCCTTCCAGAATGCAAATGACTATTCACATTTTACCTAATTTATGCAAATTAGCCCATTCAGTCTTCCACCTAATCCTCTCTGGAGTTACTCCAAGGTTTGAAAGGAAAGATATTCTTCTTGCAAAATATATATGATCCATATTAATTGCTTCTGATGGAGATGAGTGGGATGGACAGCTATTCCAGCAGTTAATACTTTAATAACTTCACCTCAGCAGTAGCCCTGCCTCAGATGAACAGACCCTGACTATCTGTCCCCATTGCTAATGTAAACTGTAAATGGCTGCATATTGGGATGCTCCCAATGGGCGCTGCCAGGAAGGCATGTTTCAGGAAGGAACCCATCTGCATTGAGCAGGGTTAAGGAGAATGCTGGTGTGTAGGTAGATCCAATATGCAGTAGCCCAAATCATAGCTACCCAAGCTGGGAAGAGGGCTGCAGGAGCGGGATGCGGCTTAGTGATGGAGATGCATGGATTGCCCCAGGGATGTTGGGCTTTGCACAGGGATGTGGTGGCAGAGCTGTGAGGGGGGTCAGACTGAGCTATGGTAAGATGTGCTGAAATGCACGCTCTCATCCCTCTAGGAAGGTGGAGAGACAGCAGTAGCGGAGAAGAAAGGAAGGAGTCAGTACAGCATCTCTACTGGGCTGAACCAGAGGCACCGGAATACACTGGGACCCTTCTGATCAATGGACTTCAACATATCCTGAACCCATCCAGCATCAGCAAGAGGCACCGCTGTGCTCCAGCACCCTTCCCCACTCCGTCCTGAATCAGAAGAGAATTTGTAAAACAATGAATGGAAAAAACAGAAGATAATTGAGTTAGGAAGTCTCTCAAAATTATCTGCTTATTAAGAAGTGATTAAAATATGTTTGGCATATTGACTTTAGTCTGTCCTTGATTTAATATTTATGTGTTATCTTGAATAACTGTTCTTTAGCCACACACTGGCACTTATGGATTTCTTATCCTTGTCTCTTGTGTTTGGATGGCTGTGATGAGATACAGAGATAAAATAGAAAGACTAATTCTGAAATCAATGAATTAGAGATTTAAGACATTGATATTTCATTGCTTATCTCTGTAGAGATAAGAGATTAATATGCAAACAGTAAAATGTATTGTGCCATTTTGTTGTACCTGACAGGCCTCAGAATAACTCACAGATTGGGTTTATCAGGATCAGGCGAGAGCATGTAGCAACCTATTACACCTGTACCTGAAGCCACCCAGATCCCACTGGTGAAGCACATGTTAGCTGTCACAGGTGAGAATTGGGCTTGGTTTAGATGTACTTTACTGATATCACCCAAGCCTATACACTTGGCCCAAAGGTGGACCTGCATCACATTATACAATCCTTTTGCATTGTCTGCTTCCCAGACCAAGGGAAGGGCATTGGCTGATGTTTTTCAGCAGATACTTTTTTTCCTATAGCACTGTCAGTAACGAGTCTCCTTTTGCCAGTAGGAAACTTGCCTCTGAAGTATTTTGAAATTTTTGAAATCGACATTTCTAAGAGATTTTTTTGTGTAAGGTCTGCAGGAAAACACTGAAGCCAACGATTGGTGGCTTTCAAGAAAGATATATTTTTTTCTCCTCTATAGGCAGCACATGGGATTTTCTGACAACCCCTGGGGCAGGAATATCACTGCTGTGCACTGTATAGCTGTATTTATATACCCCAACTGATGTTGCCTGCTGCATTTCAGAGGGATCCTTAAGGCCACAAGGTGCAAGAAGGTGGGAAGAGCCTTCTTTGTCCTCCCACTGTGCATAATGGTGGGGTTTTTTAATGTAAGTAATATTAGAGCAGAGTACATTACAGTAATTTCCAGGTTATATCACCACAAGTAGAGCTTTGAACACAATAGTTTGGTCATTTTGATATAAAAAAATTGCTATAAAGTATATAATTTGTATAAAACCTCAGAAAGTTTGCTTGTTCAGACCTCCTCTTCAGCAAGGTGATTACATATGGGTATCCAGGGACAAATCTCACACTTTTCAGCAAAAGCTGATACTCACTGCAGAGTACAGGAGCTCAGCAAACGATTCATGAGCTGAACGTGGTCAGTCAGAGCAAGCCCCAGTCTTAAACTGCTTGGAAAGCATTCTTCATCAAATTAGCTTTAAGGGGACTTAGAAAGGAGCCTTAAAAGGAAGATGGTTAAATGGATCTTCATCAATTTCTAAACTGATTTACTTGAATCAATGTGATTTTTAACTGCTGCCAAGCCACACTTCTTGAAAAGCTGTGGACACTTCCACAAAACAGATCTCAGCACCTCCATTTTCCAGGGTTTAGGACTTGGTCCAACAAATCACTTAAGCTTGGACTTAACTTTAAGTACATGAATACCTCATTAACATCAAGGAGACTATGTTAACTAAAGAATATGTGTAAAGTGCTTTGCTGGACTGTGGCCGCAGACGCTACAATCGTTGCTAGGTAAAAATATAAGCCAGACAAAGTGTTTCGGCAAGAGGATAGTATGATCTGGAGAATTACTTGACAACGGAAAACTCTGAGAGCAGGAAAATGATTGACTATTTTCCCAATTCATGGGAACCCATGGGAGCATCTAAATCAATTCCTCCTGAATGCTGCAGGGTGACTTCAGACCAGTGATTAGAGCCAAGTGAAATGTTTTGATAGAGAATAAATTAATTCAAAAACACTGTTTTGGCTAAATGGAAATCTTTTCCTGACCTATTTTGATTTCCTCTAATTTTCCATCTCCAAAGAAAAATCCCAAATGAAAATTTTTAGCTTTATGGATGTTTTTACGCTAATGTACATTTCTCTTTTTTTATCTGTGGGAAGAAGGTACTTCTTAAATGAAAGTGTGGCAAAAAATCCAAAGAGAAGAACACATCATTTTTAGCAATGTCCCACTAGGAAAAAAAGATTTTGAAAATTGTAGTGTTTATTTGAAAGGTTTGTGTTTGGGGTTTTTTGGTTTCTTTTTTCTTCTGTTGGAACTATAACAACTTAAAAAAATACTTTGTATTAAATGTGGCAAATTTTTGTCAAGGAAAAAAAAAGAAAGATATTGAGTGAAATGAAGGACAAATTGCCTCTGTTCTACACCTCACAAAATAAACTTTTTTATTCCCCACTAGCTCTCGAAGTTATCTAAAGCTATTAAACTGGGAATTCTCACCTTCAAAGAACTGCAAGGAGACAACAATTTACAAATGAAGAGTTTCTTCCTGTCCCAAAAGCAAAAGAGAGGGTTTTTTTTTTCCACAGGTTCAAACAGTTTTGTGATCAGACTTTTTCTTTCCAAAAATCACAGAATAATCAATTCCTGTTATCAGGGTATTATTGTATTTTATGCTACAAAGACATAGGAAAATAACACATAAGCTAACATCGCTGCATGCGTGTCTTTGGGAGGCTCTTCCTTCAGGCACTGCTTCCCCACAAAAAGAATGGTCCTATGCCACAGTGGTCCTGTTTTAAGATGGTGTGTAACAACATTCCCCTCGGTTGCCTTGTACTCATATAAGAAGTCACTGCTCATGGTGACACCCTCATTTCCTAGAGATGGAGCTCATTCTCACCCCAGTGGCCTCTGCTTAGTACCAAGTACCCCAGCACTATTCAATCACGATTGTATCTTGTTGCCTGTAATTGAGTCATATTGGGTTTTAATGAGTTTAATCGATTTTGATTGTCTCAGGGGCGGCACTGACAGCTTTTTGTCAGAGGCTTGATTGTTTTGTAGGGTCAGTAGGCACATAAGGGGTTAATGAAAGGCCTAGAATGAATTCCTATGGAAGAAGCCTATGATGAGTAAAAGCAAACAGTTTATTTGACTTGAAACAGGTTATAAAGGGCAATAATTGTTTTAAATAGAAAGCTGTTGAATTATAATTGGAAGTAATTGAAACTTACCTGAAATATTGAATAAAACATTAGATATTTTAAACGGTGTTATCTTTACAATTACCATTGGAAATAATTGCAGCTGAAGCCCATGAGCCCTTGTGAGGAGAAGAGTCACCCAGGGCCCATTGTTTTCCTCAGTCATTATGCAAAGTATTTAATGAGGAGGTATTTACAAATAAGTGGTAGAAGTTGTTTCTGATTTGGTGTTTCCTGAGAGAATGTTAGTCCTACTAAGGGTGAGAAGGGAGGTAAGTGAGGAGCAAGTTTCTGCTATATTCACAATCATTGCTTTAGAAATTAGGCAAGATGTACCTCCCTGGAAGTCTTCCTGACTTGTTTATTGGATTTGGGAGGTTGAGGAAGTTTTCATGGCTGTGTCTTCTCATTCTGAAGTGTTTTCTTTCCTGAGTGTTTTCAGACCACTTTGTGCACATTGTCCTTTTCCAACTACCTTGAAAGCAAGGAACACCTTCCAGAAAAAAATATAATGCTCCTTTGTCACAGCACTCATAGTTTGTCGCATCCACATATGTATCTATTTTTGGTGTGGTATCAAGAGTTGTAACTGCCTTAACTTGCTTCCTTCAAATACAGTCGTTTCAGAGCAGAACTCATGGAAGATATGTTACATGGCTGCTCAGCTCTGACCTGAACGTCTGCCCAGGTATGGCTATGTACTGTCTTCTCTGGAGGGGGAAGATTTGAATGATCATTCTGTATCAGACTATGGCTTCATCATGTGTGACATGCTGACAGTTATATATGCATTATATAATTATATTCTAACTCATATAAGACTATGTATAATTCATGTATGTTGTATATATATAACCATTGGGCTTGATGACCTTTTGAGACAGCAGCCATGATAGGAGCAAAACATCATTTCACTTACAGAAACATCTCCACAGGTTTTAATAAGTCCATACACAAAAATTAGTTTGTCAAGTTCTCCTAATTGCCATGAGCCAAATTTTCTCAGATACAAAGCAGTGAAGGAATTGAATTTTAATGATTTCAGTTATTTTTGGTACCATGGAAATAAGCAATTTCTCCCTCCCCTTGGTATAGTACTGGATGTTAGACATTAGTCTGCAAATGTTACTTTTCCTATGGACTAAAGTGAGGAACGAGGAGGAGTATCATTGAAACACCAGTTGGGGAAAATTGCTGAAATGGAGTGGCAGATGAAGAGGATCTGAATGATGGCTTTATCCGTAAGAAAAGAGAACGGTGAATGTGGAACATGTACAGGGGAAAAAGCAGCTGAGATTCAAGAGAGTACTATAAGCTGTAGCAGTCTGCTAATATTGCTGAAGGATCTATTAACAACAGAATGTTTTCTTCCCAGATGATCATCTGTTCTGTCTTAGACTAGTATCTACCAAAGTCATATGTTGGGCATCTGGCTTCTGGGTGCTTTTTCTCTTGAAGGACAAATTAGAAGAGGGATTTTGCTCTGTGATACAGCTTACAAAGCCTGTCATGTTTGACAAGGGCAGAGGGAGCATGTGAGAGCTTGTAGAAGGGAAAAGAATTGATCCTGTGATACCCTGGGCCACGCCTCTGCTTCACTTCATAGTGTGAGGGGAGCTGAGCAGACTGCAGGTGAAGGTTCAGCGTACCTGGACAACTCCAGGTGCTCTTTTAGGGTGCAGTGACATATCAGACTTCCTGGTTGTGTGCTTGAGCCCTGTGCTCTCTGTAACACCCTAACACGGTATCTCCTGGGGGGTGAGGGCAGCAGATCCACTCTGTCACAAGCTTTTCTACTGAAAGCAGCCTTCCAGTACCTGAAGGGGGCTTATAAGGATGCTGGGGAAGGACTATTCATTAGGAACTGTAGTGATAGGGCAAGGTGTAATGGGTTAAAACTTAAACAGGGGAAGCTTAGATTGGGTATAAGGAAGAAATCCTTTACTGTAAGGGTGGTGAGGCACTGAAATAGGTTGCTCAGGGAAGTTGTGAGTGCTCAATCCCTGGGGGTGCTCAAGGCTAGGCTGGATAGAGCCTTGGGTGGCATGGTTTAGTGTGAGGTGTCCCTGCCCATGGCAAGGGGGTTGGAACTGAATGATCTTAAGGTCCTTTCCAACCCTAACTATTCTATGTGCCTGTGCCATTTTCACAGCTCTGTGTCTGCAGTTGTATCTCTTTCCACAATCCCACCCTGACTATTTAGTCTAGGGCAGTTGATCCTCTCATTACTAGTAACAAACACACTCATACAATGTGATGGCTTCTTTAAAAGAAGCAGTATAATTTCCTGATCATTGGAGCTCTTTCAATGTGACAGAAAACTAAGAGCAAGCAGGCAATGAGTTGATAAATTTCATTTGGTTCTGCAGTAAAAGGTCTGACTTATCTTCCTTGGGAGACTGGGAGGCAAGGATTAGAATTTGATTCAAGGAGCCCTTGCTGGCAAAGTGACGTGAAACTAGTGCAAGGATCTGTTGGTGACTGGAGAAGCTGGGACATCATGGCTGATTTTTATGGTGCAACTTCCAAACTCCCCCAAGCTTGTCTTTATTCTTTTTTTTTTTTTTTTTCTTGAGCATCAAGCGCTCTGTGATGTATATATCTGGTTCTCTTGCAGGGTGAAGAGGGGGAGCATGCAAGTTTAAATTGTAAGTAGGAAAGGAAAGAGGCACTTGCGAAAGATGTCTAGACACCACACAGAGTAATTAGCCAGGTTTAAAATTCTGCCAGCAAGTATACATGGCAGGAAATACAAACATAAGGAGAGCAAGAGCTACCAGGCTTCACTTGGCTCCTGCCACTTCATCAGGGCTAATTAAAGTGTTCTTCTTTGAGTCCTTAAAGAGATTGGCTATGACAGCAAACAATTTCAAGTAAGATGTACTAGTCTAAAGTGTGGGGGGGAAACAACAGGGAAGTAGCAATCTGCATTGTCAATTCCCATCTCTGTAGGCTCAGTGAAGAGCATTTGAAGCTGGGTGAAGCAAGGCCAAAGACAAGGCAAATGGATGTTCTCAAGTTAATTCATGTTGCCATACCATTTGCCACATCTGAGGCAGAAAGTTCTTGAATGTCTGCAAGGTCCTGGATGTGCTCCTCATGATCATATGCTGGAGTTTCACAGCCACACAATGCAATCATAGATTGTATTTGCTACATGTTCCCTAGATTGTGGCTGTAAGAAGGTGCATGTACGTATGCACCATACCACCAAGTACTAACAATGCTTTTAAGTAAGCACATCTGTAGAGGCACTGAAGGTAGAGGGCTCTTCAGTCATTTTCATTACCCTCTCCATCTCTTCATCATTTCCATAATGAAGTCACGTTGTCTCCCAATGCTTTGGGAGAAGGATCACAGGACACCGGTGGTTTGGAAGTTACAGTTGCTATCCTACTGTGAAATAGGATATTCAATTCCAGGTTCATATAAAAGAGGTAAACGAAGTTTGTGAAGATAATCCTATGCTTTCTGAAGTTTCCACTTTGCAGCCAGAAAATACAAATAAGCATGTGTGTGATGTAGATAGCTCAAAAGTGAAGTTTCAGGTTGGGTCAAAATCAGGTTGGCAGCTTCCCTTTAAACAGTTTTATGGATCATTAAGTACCCCACAGGAGGCTGACTACACCAACTGCATTTTATTGATAGTTAAGAGTTTCTAGCCTGAAACAAAACAATTATTCATGTTAACTAGAGGCTGGAATAAACTGCCCCAGACCAATGTCCCCTCAGAACACACAGAGACTCAAAATGCAATCTCAGATTTACTTCTTGATGTATTTTCCCATTCACTTAGGATTGTAATATCCTGGTGGATTCTTTATTTAAACAGGTTAGCACAACTGTTTTCCTGGGAAGGTCTTTGGCAGGCAAATAGGATTTTTCACATATTCTCCAACAAAATGTCAGCATATTCATATAAGTAATACATATTCCTTGAAGAAAATCAATGAAAATTGGCTTATTTTACCAGCAGAGCCAGCTTTCATAATACTGTGTGTCACACTTAAAGTTCTACGCTCAGGAGTAAGCTAAATGGTGCATGGCATTTCTGTTTACTGCCTTCTAAATCAGATATGTCCAATGAAACTTTGGACACTTGATGTTACAAATTCCCAATAACTCCTTCAAGTATCACAAATGCTTTCAATGTAAACAAATGTGAGCTGATGTACATAAAAAGTGTTAATTCACTCTGTACTTAGCTTATCACCAACCACTTCATCTCCCACAAGACCAACCTCCCTTAGGCTACTGGGCCATCCTATTTCCCCCTATTACACAGAAGAGATACAATATGATGAAGGACCAATGGTTTAAAATAAGCCCTATATCCTCAGTCAGTATGAACTTCCCAGAAAACACCAGTATTTAGATAGGGAAACAGACTGGAAAATCTGCCTTTAAGTGCTGCAATGGGAGCTTAGTTCTTCTGAATGTGTTTTTCGTACACAGGATCTCTCATAGTCTTGCAAGACCAGTATTGCGCAGGAAAATGAGGTAGCCCAACTTGGGTCTGCCAAAATCATGACATGATAATTAGACCAGCAGATAACACTCACTGCAGCAGCACTTCACTTTAAAAATCTGATCTTGTCATTCAGCCAATGCTAATCTGCTGCCACCAAAATGAAAGTAGTCGTCAGCCCTATATGTCGTTCATGTACTGCAGTTTTGTTCCAATGAAATAGACGTGGGATTTACTGCATCACTACCATATGCCTCACAAACCCAGGACAAAATCAGGAAAAAATCCTGGACAGGTAAATTAAATGTACCCAAAGCTCCTCTGAACTCAACCATATCTTAATACTTTCTATTGGTATGGAAGTCTTCATGTAAAGAAGCTAAATATGGGAAGCTTCTGAAGAGATAAATCAGTTATGAAATGGGAATCTCCAGTACAGGCTGTCTAATTATTTGACAAGATAATTAATCTCCTAAGAAACTGTAGAACTGCTGTTACCTTGGTAAGTGATGGAAGCAAACTTTGGCAGATCCCATAGGTCTTGGCACTGTGATATCAATAAGACTCTAGAAAGTTATGTGTAATAGGCACTAAGTGAGGTCAAAATGTCTCAACAGGAGTAACTGGAATTGCTTGTTGCCTCAAGGTACTTCTGTTACTAATTATTTTGCTACAGCTAATTATGTGGTTTGCCTGTTTAGTTGCAGCTAAGTTTAAGAGTTGCCTTTATTCCCTTGAGGAAGATGCTGAATCACGATAGGAAAGGACAGAGCCTCCTGCCTTGTTAGAACAATGGCATTGTCTGCCTCTCCTCAACAGACAACCCAATTACAGCTGACACAATAATTGATGTTGAAGTTTTCCACTGAGAAAGATGGACGCACATTATTATCCCATCAATCTTGTTCCACATGGTGTTTTGTATCTCTGTTTTTTCCTACTGTGGCAGCAAATTGACTGAAGCACACTGAATACTCTGTTTTCCCAAGGGTACCCCGTGACGGAATGAGGGCATCTCAAAGGGCACAAGTGGAAAGGTGAGCCCAGAGAAAAGATCACTTTGTGTGAATTGAAGCCAAATTTACTTCCACAACCTTCTTTATCTGCTTATGTCTCCATTGCATAGTATTTGTTTCAAAGGAAACATGAGCATGTCCAACATCTACTGATTACGCATGAATTGCATTACACTGAACAACTGTTCCACCATTAACAGTAACTGTCCCTTATTGACACACAATTCTATCTGAGCTTAAATACAGACTCTAGTGAGAGATCTGCCAGGTCTGTAAGCAAATAAAAACCTCAATGTGAATGAGATATGTATCTATTTGACAACTTTCCAGTCATCTAATCTAAATTTCTGTTTTGCCCAATTTATAATACTACTTGGCACATGTTTATATGTATTTATTGCATTTCATGTGCTTCATAATCTCTGCATCCAAATCATGGAGTCGAGCTTAGTCCAAATGCTATACCCACTGTTTTCTATCTCTTCTTAAAAACCATTTCTGTTCATATCTGAAAGAAGCCTGATTTCTACTTGTCCACTGCTTTTCCCCAGTAGCTGAGCAGAAACCTATTTTCTTTATTTAATGACAAAAATATTATTAGTCTACAAATATAATCATATATTTTGTGTTGGTTTTTTTTTAAAAAAAAAAACACTAAAATACAGTGTTTGGCATAGCTGCATTATTCCTGTAATGAATAATCACTGAAGATACTATTGTGGATGCAGTTACCATGCAGCAGTGTGAATAAAATGCTTTAGATGGAAAATTGTACTTCAACAAAATGTATGCAGTAATACAAATGTATTACTGCCCATTAATATGTATTAATTCAATGGAAAATGCCTGACTGAGCTGGTTTACATAGATTAGGAATACAGGCAGTGAAAGGAAGCACTTGGACTTGATTAAATGGGCTGTGAAGATCGGAGGAACTCTAATCCTAAACATAGAAGTAAACCTCCAAGATAGGCTGTCCAGTTACGCTGGTATGGTTTGTTCCTTCTCTCATTCATATCAATTTTTATTGTGATGAAGAATCAGCATTCAGTGCTCCTGATGCATTGGCTCTACTCAGTCCTCTTGAATATGTATTTAAATGCTTTTTATTTAAAAATAATAATAAAAAAACCCCAATTCTCCCTAAGGTAGGAATTTAGCGGGAGTCATCTCATTTGCTTTAGTGTTTCCAGGATGCAGAATGTGAGCTGCTGACATGCTTGTCATTGTCAAGACAAGCTTATCTGTGCCTGAAATACTCATTAACTTCTGTGCATGACATGCAAGGTTTGTTCCAGCTCCCCAGTCTACACCAAGTGGGGTATTCCCACAGCCTTGAGGGGGAGCTTTCATTGAGAGACATCAGTGTTTCAAATGATGCCAAATGCACCCTTCTGTCCAGGCATGGTTAGTTACATATATAAAACCCCAACAATTTCTCTTTTGCTTCTGGCTAACAATCTTGTTATGAGACAAACTGTTGTAATAGTCATATGCTCAGCATAAGATGCAGTTTTCCCTGAATTTATTTAATAAACACACTACAGTTCATAAAAGAACCCATCAATTTGGTGTCTCTCTCAACCCCATGGCCCTCATAAAGCCTTGCTTTTGGTGGGGGAATGACTGGCACTTTTACTCTCCTCTGCCTGTGCGAGAGAAGTAACATTGGAGGAGGTTTAGGTGAGGAAAGGCAGAATACTGGCTTCAGGGGTGTGAGGAAGGAAGAAGAACCAAAAGAATTTGTGGGTCTCTGGATTTAAGATTAGTGGAATATCAAGAAACAGCAGGTGTTTGGAGGCAGAGCATGCGCATAATGGGTTTTGGGGATACAGAGATGTATCCTAGGGAGTACATGGATTTTTCCATATTGCTCAGTATCAAGGTACACAAGTTACTACCAGGAGTTTCTCTTGGGGATTTTTACTTGCAAAGCAAGAAACATCCAAAACAAAACCAAAATTCTTCTGTGAAATAACTATGCTCAAAGCAGGGTAGGATCAGGACTGAGCAAGAACCTAGAAGCAAAGCTATGGTGTACTAGTACTTAAAGGGACCTACAAATTGGGGCTGTGCACACTGAGGCTGGCCTGCTATCCTCATGTAATAGCTGGGTGTCTCCAGCAACTTTAGTGGAGTTCTTCCTCCAAAAGATGAGGATTTGTATCACTTTGAGACCAGAGTCAGCCTTTGTGAAAGCAATAAGAACAGGTCTGTCTCTTATGTGAATAATATCTACTAAGTGCACAGATAAGGCTGGTGAAGTTACAAAATATGAAACAGCTCTGCCTTGGATCAGCACCATATGTGATCTTCATTTAACTCATTTTGTATGTAATGTCCTCCAGATATGATCACTAAGAGGTTTGATATTTCAGTAGCCCCTATGTGCATAAACCAAATTAATTTTGACACTGAGAACTTGTTTCATAGCACTTTCATATTGGGGCACCAGGATGTAAACATGCCTGAAAGACAAAAAAGAGGGCCTTATGTTTAGGGAAAGATCTTTGAATATGACCTTGCTAAGACACATATTATCTAAACCAATGAAAAATTATAAATTGCTACAAAGGATTTACTATCTTATTTGCCCAAGTAGCCTCAGAAATTCTATGTCTAATCCCCAATTTTGCCCACATCCTCATCCAACTGCATCTGCCTTGCATAAAGATAGTAAACTCCCAACAAACACAGCTGACCAGCATGAGAGCAAAGAGTGGGGTCCCTGTAGTGTGTTAAATCCCTTCCCTCCAATAAAATCTGATGGGATCTTTAATGACAATTTCTTATATAAGAATTCTTGAAATGGTGGAGCTCGGATCATTCTCTCCACCTATGTTTTTATGTACATGGTTCCCAGAGCTCTAGTCTTATTCTAGTAAGTGTATTGAATTTTGAGCTGTTCAAGGGATTTTGTATATTATTTATGAGGATTGATTACTTTGTCTCTCATGTGAAGGAATACATGTAAAACTGAGGTTTTGTTCAGTTTTTCCTTCGCTCAACATCTCTGATATGATCATGGCTTCATAACAATTTCAATACATTATTGCCAGAGGTATTATAAAATAGGGAGACATTATCCTTCAAGTTGTAATTCTTTCTCTCATAAATAAACTCAAAAGCTTTTTTTTGTTTGTTTGTTTGTTTATTGATCTTTACTTTGGAACATAGTAAATTAAGTTAATGCTGTTAAACAAGAGGCCAAATTCCCTTGTAGTTTCAGCAAAATGTATTTCAATTAGCTAAGCTTCTATGACTGTGCTATGATGCTATTCATAGGCAGGTTATGACATTGTCAACAAATCAGTGAAATTTAAGCTCCTTTTATTGTGATCTTGAGCTAAACAACTCAGACTTCTTGTGCATATGCCTTGTTCCCTATATAATGGGAGCTTCAGACAGTGTGGCCAGAAATTGCTCTTGACATAAAACACTTGCAAGTTACATTGGCCTTGTAAGACAGATCAGTCTCAAAGTAAGTCTGGGAAATGGAGGAAAGGGAAAAGGGCAGAAAGTACAGGGTCATCGAGATGTAATTTCTGCCAACCCACTGTTCCAGCTGTGCAGCAAAGGGATAGTTGTGACCCACTGCCTGACATGCCCTCAAAGCCGGAGTCTGTCATGGTCAAAATTAGATACTTATGGATGCACAAGGAGATTGTTTCCTTCTGCTGTTATTTCACCATAGAAAATAGAAACAGGGAGTTACCATGCACTGGCTGTTTCAATCAGAATGGGGGGCTATCAAATAAATACAGTTGATGACAGGTTCAAAACATACATCAGGATGTGTTTTTGAACTCCTTGCCATGGGATTTTGTGGATGCTAAATTTTAAAACCAGATGGGTTTAAAAAGTGTCTGGATAAGTAAGAAAACAGAAAATTCTGTAAGGGATGATTAAATATAAGGATATCACCTCTAGTTCAGGAAGTCGTTCACCTATAAGCTGTCATTCAGAATGAAAGGTGCTCTGACACTATTCACAGCCAATTTACTGCTAATGGCCAAGCTTAAAGAGTGCTTGAAAGAAAGAACATCTCATTAGCTAATCTTTAAATGACTTCTAAGTTCCGTGGCAGCGGCTGTGAATAGAGAAGTTTACTCTTTCCCTGATAAAAGGCTGAAGTTGCTCCAAAATACAGCTGTGTTGACATTACGGCGATGTCTTGATTTGTTGATAAATGAAGCAGGGACAGAGCCCCCCAGGGCTGAGCAGTGTGTAATCCCTGTCACAGTCGTGCATTTTGCAACCTCGCAGCAGACCCTCCTGGTTTAACTCTATTTGGTTTTACTCTGTTTTTGCATTGACACTGCTCGTTCTGCGTTATAGTGTCTACTACATGGATTCCCACTCCAGGCTGTTGAATTGATGTTTTATGGATTAGTGTAGAGAGTGTATTCTTTGAGTCTACTTTATGTAGTCATTTCTATTTATCTTGCTGATGCCAATCTCATCTCTTGTCACCTACCACTCAAAAAATAAGCCCTTTAAAGGTTGGGGTTTTTTTTATCCCATTTTGAGATATATTCTTGCTATTCAGAGATTATGCCTTTGTCTTACCTTTTACTTTTCTCTTCAACTAATGGCTGAACAGCTGCAGCAACAAGCAACTTCGGAGCACCCTGCTGCTGTTCTCAAAAACAAATCAATCTGTACTTAAACCAATTTGCTTGTAAACTCCTGCTTCCCTGCCTCCAGCCTGCTAAACTGCTCATGCCCATCATGTCAATGTGTTTTACCAACGCAGAGATCACTCTGTCAGTGCCAACTAGCCCACTACAACCAAGGCTGCAGGTTATGCCTAGGGAAGAAAAAATGATGTCTCTACCCTCATCGACTAACTACATTTTATTGGATCCATACCATTCAGATTGATCACTGGGGTCTGGATGAAAGGCAAGGTCATTTTAAAAAGCGAATAATACATCCCTGTCATTGGGGTGCAGGATTTATATCTGGAATCTACATTAAAGGGAATCTCACAGCTATCAGGGAGTTGTGAACATTGTATTTCAGCCTGAGCTAAATGTGCTTAACTGCAGCGCAAAGAATATGCCCTAGAAATCGACTAGAACTGGTAAATTATGAGACATTGAGATTGAACACAAATAATTCTAAGCTAAGGCACCAGCAGGAAACTGATAGGACCTATAACCAGGAGACTGGCTGTTTGTTTCCTTATTCATACTGTTTTATGATTTCATTTCTCTGTGTTGATTAAAAAGGGACTGAAAAACAGTGCTGGAGACTGAATATTTTGGGCATATGCTGTTCAAATCTCCCCAAAACAGCTCTGCCATAACCATTCCCTTTCCATCTTTAAATTAGCAGGCTTTTTTAAAAGCATCTCTCCTAACTGAATGCAGTATTCTGGTGGAATGAAGTCGTCCTCTGAAACCTAAGCTGAATGGGTTTATGAGTATCTTTTACCAACAGGTATCTTCTTTTCCTGTAGGTTACAGTGCTTTTTCCCTCTCCTGGTGTTTACAGCACTATATAGTTATATCAGTCTTAAAACTTTTAGGCTGTACAAGCCAGGTCTTCCTAATTCATCTGGCAGGATCAGTTCTCTGTTCTCTTAGTCGCACTGTCCTGTTCTACAACTCCTCCACTTTGAATCCACTGCTCTTGACCATCGGGCTCCAGATCAGGAGATCTGACCTTGCAGAATAGAATCATAGAATGGTTTGGATTGGAAGAGACCTTAAAGATCATTTAGTTCCAAGTCCCCTGCCATGGGCAGGGACACCTTCCATTAAAGCAGGTTGCTTAAAGCCCATCCCATCAAACCTGGCCATCAGTACTTTTATGTTTCAAGTAGAACAATAAACAGCTGCTATGCTCAAACCCCACGTTGACTTTTTTAATGGTGGCATCATACTGCTGGGTCATAGCTATCTTGTCATCAATTCTTACATCTATGCTTTTCTCCTTTTATATCATTTCCAAGTGACAGGTCCATGGATTATAGTAAAAAATATTGCTACTGTTACCTAAATACATGACATAGCAGTCTATACCAGAAGATCCCACCCTGGACTATGTTATTCTAACTCCTCTTGCAATATTCCAACCCCCTTTCCCATTTGCAATGTTTTCCAGGTTTGTACTTGCAGGTACAAATGTTATAGACAATTTTTATATACAGAGTAATCATGACAGTTTAAGCCAGATCAGACTCCAGGAAGCTCCTTTAGGATTGCCGTTGCTACCATGACCCTTCTCCCTTTGAACAAACCTGTTGTTGTTTCACCTTCAGCTGTTTCCTTGCTTGCTTCTTGCAGCTCATGTGCTAAACTCTGTATTTGCTAACTAAACTAATAATTTCTCATGCAGCACCGTATCTAATGCTTTACTGATACCAACATAGATGAAATCTACTGCATCTTCCTTTGTCTAGAAAATCAATTACTTATCAAAGAAGGATATAGAGTTAGTCTGGCATTCTCTATGACTTTGGTAAACCTATCTAACATTTTATCTGATTTTACATTTACTTCCATGTCTCTAATTATTCTCTTCTTAAGAATTTACTCCAAAGCCTGTGTGCAGTCATCTCCTATTTGTGATCCAAGTGGCTTTGACATCGGTTTGCAGGGACCCAATGTGGCTCATTGTTTGGACTCAAGATTTAGATGCAAATGCCTGTACAGTATCATGGTGTGCACTCAGAAGTATCCGTGCATGTGGAGTGCAACAGGAGAACTAGAACACTGAAAGGCTAAATTAATCTGGAATTCAGGAATATGTAAGGAAAGCAACATTAATTCTTGCCCTATTCTTATGCTTTTCATTTAGACCCCTTGAGACAGCTGCCCCTGTGCAGATATTTTAATGGTCTTCTGATGAAGATGTTCTGAGTTTATCCTGCTTCCATCAAAGCGTTCATTGCACTAACAGAAAAGGGTCTCAGAGGGTGAAGGTTCTGGCACAAATAAGCATCTGCAAATCTACTGTGACCAACTGAATTATGTCCTTTCATCTGTTCTGTCTTTGATGTGCTATTCAAATCCCAAAGGGAAATTCAGGTGTGACAAAAGCATCTTGTGCTCCATTGCTTGATATTTTACTAGCCATTTCACATCCTTCAGAAGAACAGGACTAGCAATTGGTTTTGCTGGGGGAGCACCTCAGAGATAAACGCTGTTCCTTTTCCTCTTTTCTCTTGTCACTCTCTTCTGTCCCATTAAATATCCTATCCTCATCCTACTGAAGCTGCTATAAATGAAAGTCTGTCAGTGCTGCCATTACAAGCCTTATTTGTAAATAGTTTATCATTCAAAGGCAGAGATTCATTTTCTCTCCTTGCCACAGCTGATGCTGAATGGAAAAGGTCAGGCAGGAGCTACTGTCTAACATACAGTTTCTCTGAATTTTTAAACACAGCCACAAGCATTGTGGAACAGGCGTGGGCCAGCAAGGCTCCAGTATAAAGAGACACCAGCATTTCACCCTATGCTGCCAGGTACAATGCAGGAGTGGAAACTGGAGTCTAAAGTAATGAATATTGTAATTATCCTTTATCCTGCCAACAGTCTTAACTGGATTCCCAAAGCCAGGCTCCTTCAGAGTTTGTGAGATACATGAACCAGATCTGTTTTCGTAATCTGTGCTCATAGAAAAAGAAATTATCTTGGTTCTTTCTAAAGCAGACAGAAATAGCAGAATTTCCAGGAACCACAGGGAGACAAAGAACAGAACACAGTGTCAATAACTCCACATAAATTTAAACCTCTGCATAAGCTTGGATTCTATCGGGATGAACAAGGAAGTGAGAGCGATCCAGGAATGAAAGAGAGAAATTTGACCTGCATTGTGGATGGTCTGTTGATAAAAGAGTAAATGTAGGATAGTCTGATCACAGTTAACCACCTGGTGTCCAGATTTCTCATCCATAAATGATAATAATGACACTAGCCTTTGTGAAGTACTTTGAGATCTGTGGTGGAAAAGTGATGTATAAAGACAGACGTTGTTATTTCAAAGGGACAGGGAATAGCAGGTGTCATATATGTGGAATTACACAATAGACAAATATTGCAGGGAGAACAGCGGGATTCAGCAGTATCCTATAGTCTCTTCTAGCTTTGATAGTGTTGGTGGCTTTCCTATTGAAGTACAATATTTCAGGTAATTACTCCATTGCTCTCCTATTAGGAAGGGGATGAGAAACAGTTTATTTTGCTGGAAGGACATAATAAGAGTCAAACAAAATAACTAACTAGAATAATTAGCAAATTCACTTACTCTGCGTAGGTTCTTTTTTTGTATCACCAACATAAGTGCCCTTTGGGGAAAACACTTTCCCTCCCCCTAAAATCTGCCTATTTCATGCTAAGCACGGAACCTTTCGCGTGATTACTTATCAGGCTAAGCATACCCATATCTGTCTCTCACACATCACTTCTAGCC
Organism: Ara ararauna; assembly: GCA_028858755.1. Classification (NCBI taxonomy): domain Eukaryota; kingdom Metazoa; phylum Chordata; class Aves; order Psittaciformes; family Psittacidae; genus Ara; species Ara ararauna. Next base: position 36,203,888 of record CM054383.1, on the reverse strand, counting down.
TGTCCCAGGATACAGTTTTGGGGGAGCCACAGCCCCACCTTTGAACCCCTACTGTTTCTAGGGGTTATGGCTGACTTTGCATGATGCCGCCTTTCATCTTCTCCTGTGCTCCAGCCCAGTGCTTGCTGAAGGAAATCAGAATGAAATACAGCTGAACAGATTAATATCCATCATGAAGGGATGTGGGGAGTACGCAATCATACAGTCTGGATGCTTGGCAGCTCTACGTGCGACAGGAGAAGAAAATCAAAGTGAAAAGTGCATGCATCAGAGGGACAGCAGCTGGGGCCGTTTGATTAATATATACAGAGTATGCCTGGAAAAATCAGAGGGGATTCTTATCTGAACAGGGGCACTAAAGTCAGGCCACAGCTTACACCAGCACAACCCCAACCAGAGCACATCACTCACACATCACATGAGCAACACGTACAAAAGCTGGTGGGCCCCATGTACAAAGACAGCTCCCTGCAGACTGCGTAGGGGAAGAAATACCAGTGCAATGCCAGTTTTCAGTTGCAATGAAATAAGTCCCAAATAACTTCAGTGGTAACACACAATCTTCTTTGCATCCCTGACCTCATGGCTCAAAAAGCCTTTCAGATGTTGAGACATATCAATGAGACAAAGATTTCGACCTCTGAAACTCTTGAGTTCATCCTCAAGAAGATAAATTATCTCCTCTATCAAATGTAGTCAGAGAGGCATAAAGAAAAGGGTTTAGCAGCCCTGCTTTGCCACAGGCTGTTCTTCAGCAGGGAAGGGGGAAACCCAATGAAAAGGCAAAGGAGGATCATGCATGCACACACAACCCCTCTCCTGCCCAAGGTGAGCTGCTGTCTCCACCGGTTGCCTGCTGTCCTGCTGACTGCAACGTGGGGATCCAGCCAGCAAATTGCCACCTAGGGCATGCACAATCACGGGCATTTCAAGTAGCTTTCAAAATCCCTGTTTGGATAATGATGTAGTGAGCACGTCAGGCCTGGCCATCCAGCTGAGCTAAGTACACAGCTGAAGAACAGTGTGGAGGGCGATGAGGCAGCTGACAAAAGCGGTTCTGCTGGCATCATTCAATCACCTGTGGATCAGCTGGCTTGGATTCAGGCAGCAGCTCCTTTCCTTCATGCGCTCTTAAATCCCAATCTAAGCAAGGCAATGTGAGGTGTCTGTGATGATGCACAAGTTGGAGCATACTGAGAGATTGGCGTTTTTCCTGCATGTGCCAATAGGTCAGTTGAAGTCTCTATTTCCAGGCTTTTGTCAGCCTCCATCCACCCTGCAGACTGGGAGATCAGCATCTGCCATTCCTTTCTTAACTCATCTGCAGTCTTCCTCTGCAAAACCCACGTGGATCCTCTATTTGAACAATTGTGCCAGTTTGAGAAACCACTTTTCCCCATTACTCCTTTCCTTCGGTCATACTTTGCATAAAGAAATGCTTGGGATAAAATACAAAACATTCCCATAAAATTTGCATCACTCCCTTCAGCCCTTCTCCCTAGATTGAAGCTAAATATAGCAAAAGCTAGGCTGCCGGGTGGAAAAACTACAAATCGCTTACAGAAAGGTATGATAAATTGAGCCCCAGGTTGCTCTCATACTGCGGTCTGGATGAGGTGAATGTCTTCTGTCTCTGATGGCACTAGCAGGACATTTTTATGTACCAATTTACAAGGGATTTGTGATCGCTGAACAGAGACGTTTCTGTAAAGCCTAGGGGTGACTTGCTGAAACTTCAGCTAAATCAGCGCTGCAATGTGTCCAAGAAACAGCTGCTGATCTCTTGCATTTGTAGAATCATTTTTAGATCAGAAAGACAGTTTGGGATTATTTTCTTTCAGTGGGCAATGCAGATTTGGTAACAGCAACTCTCTTACAGATTTATATTTGCTTCACTGAATCCTTCTCAGAGGCTGGAGGGGGAATTTAGAAACTTCATTTTGACATTGAAGTTGTTATTCAAAGCTAAATGTTTCATTTTGCTGCTTTCAAACAAAATATTTTGATCTTTCCTTTGTACATTTAGTTTGGTTACAAATTGCCTTCCCTTTTATTTTGAAAGGTGCGCTCAAAACCCAGCTGCTACTTCTCATAAAGGGACAAAAGAAGTGTTTTGCTCAAACCAAGATGCCTTTTTTTTTTCCCCCCTTTACTTTTGGCTTGAAAATAACTGGTCAAAAACAAGACAGGAAAGAACTTTTCTTGCTAGTGAACCAAAAATTCAATTATCTGAAAAGCTCTTAATCTGATTTCAGTATAAGGTGCTGTCTGCAGAGGGAGGTGAGTGCACAGTGCACTCCAGTACACACTTAAAACCCAACCTGTCGCATCATACCTCCTCCAGATGTTGTCTTCCATTGAGGAGAAAGCTAGACCATGAGAAAATAGGTTTTCCTGGTCAAAGGTAGAAGGAAGCTTGGATTCAACCCACTTTCCTTAGCTCACCTAGGGTCTGAATTGCCATCTGGACATGCTTGTTTCTTTTCGCTGAATACCCAGGGATTCTGAGCCAACCTTATGCTGAATCAGATAGCTTAGCATAAAAACTAGAAAGCAGGAATCCTGGCCTTTGGTGCTCATGAAGAGTGTACTCCCAGGGCTGGGTTACTACATGGCTACATTGCTGCCCAATTATTAAATCATCAGTGACCCTACAAAACAAAATCAGAGACTTTTGTACAACACTCTTCCTTTGAGGTAAGTTACCTATGGAAGGCTATAGAATAGTTTCTCATGAGCTCCTCTTTGGTCTCTTTAGCCAAACCTGGGGGGATACAGAACACGGAAAAGGTTCAAACAAATATCCACATGTCCTGGCTTCTGTCTGAGTTGGGCATGGACTTGCTCTATTGCAGCAGGCTGAGAAAAGCCTCTTGGGAAGATGCCTCTGATTCAAAGGTTACGATTGTGACCAAAGTAATTCTGTGAGCCTAAATAATGATCCTAGACTTGTCATTGAGTTCTGAGCATCATCTTCTGCAGTGGGAAAAATGTAATATTGCACCTCATAATTTGAGAGTCCCCGAAAATGAGGTTTTTGAAATTTCTTAATCCATTTCATAGGTTAAACGATTCCTGTTTGTGCCTGAAACCTTCCTGTCTCTGACTCATCTGCTTTCATGTTCCACCTTGTCCATGGGCTGAAACCTTAGACTCATCAGCTCCTGTCATCCAGAATGTAGTCTGACAGTGACTACAAAACCTCCCTGGGGAGACTGTGAGCGTAAGCAGCTGCTTAAGCAGCACAAACGGGTCTGTGTGGTGGCCCACACAGATCTGGCCTGCATGTTGTCAACATATACATATCACCTTTTCAAACACACAAGCGATGCTCTTTTTTTGGCCTTGCTGATGCACCACCACTGCCCCTCTCTAGCAGAGCTCAGTGCATAGGGGGAATGCAAGGAGGCTCCTTTCCTCCTTGTTCATTGCCCTATCCAGATCCTGTTTTCCCATCAGAAGCAGAATCCATAGGAGACAAGGATGGAGGCTCTCATCTGTGGTGTATTACGCTGCTGCAGCATCCCCATTGGGCTCAGATGTCAGCAAGCCGATTGGCACTTTTGCTATTGCAACAGGAGTGTGACCTTTGTTTCTCCAGTAGCTCGATCTGCTTTATCTAGGGAAATCACAGCAAGTGCTCTGTGCCAAGTCCTGATCCCACTGAATTCGGCGACACAGCTCCAGTCGACCTCAGTGGGACTGGGATATAAAGTAGCACCATGTAATTCCTGTAGGTTTCTTGTGCAGCTCTCTCTGCACGCTTATTTGACTTTCACACTCTTGATGAAAACGTGTCTTTATAAATTTACAAATAGCACAGCAGCTGTGTGTTTATATAACCTAATTTGAGGGCCACATGTATCCTCATTCTTGTGCTATTAATATTTATACTGTCACAACCACATACACGTAAAATACCTCACACAAATACACATGCTTGTCGTGGAGCAATAAGGAAAATAGATTAAAACCCCTTCTGACTCATTCATGTTCTTAAAAGACATTATGAAGCAACTTTTCACTACATCCTGGTAACTTTGTCTGAACTTCTGTGCTTCTTCACTCTCAGTTTCTGTGCAGCAGCACCTCTCCCCGATTTGAAGTGACCTAAGTCTGAAATGTTTTGCAGAACAGAGTGAGATATTTCAGCCAGTTGGGAGATAGACAATTTATAGGGCAACCAGGACTCCAAGCGCTGCAAGCTATTGATAGCAGGGCAAGCAACTCCAGCTGCTGCTGCCGCTTCCCAGCTATGTAATGAGCATTGTTCAGGAGGCCACAATGGAGCTGGGTAACAGCTCTTGAAGAAAATTACTCTTTTTTTTTTTAGGCAAAAATGCAGAATCAGGCTACTTTAGTCAATCTGCAAATTACTCAACTTGCTTCAAATGCAAACAGGAAAAAAACCTGCAAAACATACAGCCTAGATGCTTTGTTTTGACAGCTCGGATGAAACATTTTGATTTCCTCATGCTGAAAAGCTTAGCATTCTTGAATTTGCCTCCATTTAATTCTATCTGTTCCAAAGATGAAAATTATTTGTCCTATCCTAAATATTAATTATTTTTAAACTCTGCTTTGCTAGCGAAATTGGCTTAAATGATCATTTAATGTTGGCCAAGTGCAACTTCTTCTTTTCCCTCCATGCTAATTTTCCAGCTCAGTCAATGAACCAGATCCCTGTAAGAAGCCCAGTCCAGCTTTTTTTTCCCAGGTCCTGAGACCAAGGTTCAAAATGAAAAGGTCTGAGTAGGACAGGCTTTGCTCACCCCGTTGCACAGAAGTCAGGAGGCAGAGAGCAAGCAGCCTTGTTAAGACTTCTCCTTTCCTTTCACAAGGAAACTTCACTGTGAGACCACATGGCTGTTCTGATGCCAGCAAGTTCCCTGCAGATGGAGAGAGCAAACAAAAATGTGCATATTTACATTATACATGCAGATTAGATAGTGTGCATTCCTCACAGCCTGTCCCTGAAACACCCTCCAAAAGGAACGTGAGGGAGAATGCAAAGAAGTTGAGTCCAACTCTCTTATTGTCTCACTCCCACACTCCTCCTCTTAAACGGTTTGTACCCCTGGTTGATTAACCCTTTCTAGTGACCTGCATCATGGATGAAACTCTCTGTGCCTGGCAATCTCTACCTTAGTTCAAAAAGTGGAACTCTTTGCTTTCAGAGTAGTGATAAATTCAAAAGCCATCAGACTTATGTGCAGGATGGAAGTGGTAATGATGGGGAAATTAATTACTGCATTTCTTTGCATTATCTGGTGAGATAACAGAATGGAGGTGTGGGTACATGCCTGTGCACATAAGGAGTCAGACACTGACATGGAGCCAAAGCATTGAAATGATGAACTGAAACCCTATTGTATTTACAAAGAGCTTTTGCAACCAGGCAGACTTCCAGAGACCATCTCATCCCTGAAGCTCTTTCTCCAAACACCCCTCCTCAGCACTCACAAGCTTGTTCCTTCTCAAAGCCAGTTTCAACCTCTCCTTCTCCTCCCTGCACTACCCATTCCTCCTCCAGCCTCACCTCCCTGGATCATGGTGTGAAGCTCCTAGGGCTCTGTAATGCCCTTCTGAGTGCAAGTGTCCCCACCCATGGAACTCTTATTGTGAGATCATTTTGGGGAGAAGTGGGTTCTTTGGGGGAGTAAAGAGCAAGCTGGTGATGGGCATCCCATAGTCTTCTCCTGGGGAGGCTCAAATATGGCTTTTTTGAAAGCAGTAGGTGTACAAATTAGAGAGCAGTGTCAGACCCAACTCTTCCCGTATTATATTGAAGGATCTTTGGACTCACCGCTCTTGCCTTCTTCTGAGCCAGGTCCCAGATACCTGCCTGGTGACTGGGCTGCTCACCCCCATCTGCAGTGAGAGCAACGAGAGAAGAGCCTGGGCTCACAGCAAAACCATCAGCTTGCTCCAGGTGCCTCCTTCTTAAAAGGCCTCTACCTAGACCTCTGTATATGCAAAAGAAGCCTGGGATCATACTTTGCTGACAGATCCAGAGCAGCAAGACCCTGTGGGTAATCAAAGACCATTGCTTAGCCCATGAGGAATCATCCTGCTGAGCACATACGCTCCTGAGCTCATCCATAGCTCTTCTCTCACACTGCAGCACTCACATCTGCCCTCCCAAACAGGGTTCCTCAGAGCACTTGTCCCGGCTCTTCATCGAGCAGCCAACACGCTCCCCTCATCCTCCCGCACAGCTCAGCATCGCAGCTCAATTAGAATCTACGCCCCATTTCTCTGCAGAAAACCCTTGCCGTGCTGTGCCAGCTGCCACCTCGCTGACAGATGTTCTGCTCAAGCACACTTTATCAGTTTTACATAGTGGCTGCCTGCTTAAATATTTCATGCCTTGTGCCAAACTTTTAGTGCTCCCAGTGAGAGGGGACAGTGTAGGCAAGTCCAGCACAGGCCATGAACTACTTCAGGGTGCTGATCACTGAACTCCTCATGGTCTTCCCTGCAGTTAGTTCATAATGCTGTGCTTGGGAGGAAAGAAGCTTTCCTTTGAAGTGAGATTGACTCCAGCCTTTTGAGCTGCAAGGAAAACTGCCTTCGCAGTACCAGCTGCAGGAAAGAGCTTGGCTAAATGTAAGGTATGGAGGAATGAGAGTCATGGCATCTCCCAGGCAGATGAATAAATTATACTATTTGATATATTTTTAAAGGTGCAGTTTTCCAGTTTATATCCATGAGGTATAAATGCCTTTGACTTATTTCCATATAGAGAAATAAAGAGGTTATTAATCACGGCAGTGGGACAGGGGAGGTGAATGGCAAAAAACCCAAAGTGGCAGGTTCTGGGATGCAGCACAGAGAGTGCTGGGATTTCTTGGGGTACTGTGGGTTTTAAGGGTTATGAAAAGTCTGTGTTCAGTGTTGTGGCGTAAGAAGGCTTCTAGCTCCTCTGACAGACTTTAAAGTGTCCTTACTGCTGTGATAACAATGTTAGCAGAGCAAATGAAAGCATTTTTGTTGTCTCATGTTGCACATTTGCAGTCTCTTCTTCAAAGACCTCTCATGCTGTTATTTTCTGTTCTAAATTGTTTTTCACACCACTTTCACCAGTACTATAGCTGGGTGCTCCCAGTATTACACCGAGGAATGTGACTAATATCTTTTACAGGTAGTTTGTGATGGTACTTTTTAGTGAAGGATGGTACAGGCTGGACCAATGCAGCTGTTTCTGACACTGATTAGCTCATGTGGCTGAGTGAGATTACAGCTGTAGCTAAAAAAAACCCCAAAGGCTGTTTCAGGTCCCAAATCAGCCCCTAAATATATGTGGAGACTTAAAATTAGGAAATTGCTTTTGCATTTTTAACGAAGCTGTTTGAACACCCAGCCCTCATTCACTTAGCTTATACAATATTGCACATTCAGAGCCTTGGAGCCCAGTTTACTTTTAGTGTTACACCAATTTTACCTTCAGGCAGTGTAATTCTCTGGTAAGTCAGTGCCAATCCTGTTGTGTTCTTTTAAGGTGCTGCATTCACAGAATGGCAGGCACAGAGTTAAACAATTAGACCACTGCTGTCCTAGAGTGTAGGAAAATGTGATGATGACCCAAGATTTTACTGCAGAAAGGGAGCCCCCGATGCACTCTGTAAATGAGGCTGAAAGATCACGCCATTTACAGCATCTTAAATGCAGGTCTGGTGTAATTTTGTTTAAAATTGAAGGAAAATAGTAAAGTCAATGTGGCACAAAGTACCATGCAAGTGTTGTGAATAAAAGCTTCAAAGGGTATTAAAGTGTCATTGATTACCTTTGAGAGGATCTTTAAGATCTCAAGTCCAAGATAAAGAACTTGCACATACACTGTAATGTTGAACCATCATCTCTACATTTGTAATAACCACCTCTTCTCCATAAATGAAACCAGCCATTAGCATCCTGTCAGGGGTTCTCACTAAAGATACACTAGAAAATCACAGTTACATTCCTGTTATGTTTAAGGGTATTATGCCCTACAAAACCTCCAGTGGTCATTTCTACTTTGACAGCTAATGTTTTAAGAGGGATTAACATTCTTATTCTTAATGATGGCTTAATATCATAGAATCAACTAGGTTAGAAGAGACCTTTAATCTGATAAACTAAGATCATATACTTTTGGGGAGAGGAGGAGAAAATTACATGTTTGGTTGATCATAACAAGATTGTCATGTGAAGCATTTGGGTAGATAATGTCATCTTGAGGAAGAATTTAGAAAAATGCAGGATGAGCGTGGCATAAGTGATGTGGATTTAAACCTGACGGAGTGCAAAGTGGGGACAGGAAAATGAAAAGGGAAATAAGAGTATTTCCGTGTATAACCTCCAAGAACTGGTATTTCTAGCTCTCTTGGAAAACAGTGAGCCATAGAAATACATGTCCATGGGTGATTTCAGGCTGGAATGTGCATTCAATGTTCCTCTAAGGTAATGGGTTTAAGACAAAGGAGAAGGAGAGTAGGAAGAGGGAGCTGGTGTTAACTACAGGCAGGTATCCACACTGGAAAGCTGTGCCATGTGCTGGTCTTCACAGTTCAAGAAAGCTGTTTGCAAATGAAAGGTGCTTCAGAAAAAAAAGCTTCAGTAAATGTTTCAAAGACAAGAAATGTCACCTTAGCTTCAAATCTCCACCCAGGTACCTGACCAAAGACCAACTGATGGGCTGACACAATATGGAAACCCTTACATGAGGAACACTGGCTCATCCTGAAAGACAGAAACACCCCATTACAGTGGCTTGAAATAAGCTAGACAATGCATTTTAGTGCATTTAGTGTAAAGCATCCTTCCATCATTACTGCTTATCTCATCCTTCTTCCCTAGTAGCTCTGTTGCTGTTTCAACCCTTGAGCAGTTTATCTCATTTGTTTTCGACACTTTGAGCTTGTCCCTTGATTTTCCATTGCTGAGTTGCTTTTTGGGGAGGTGGAATGAGAGACAATAACAGCAAAGCATGATCTGGGAGCACCATCCTCTGCTCACAAGACTCCCATGAGCATTTTTAGGGTCAGACTACCTTCTGAGGAAGAAAGCCAGCACTAGAACCCCAGTCTGTGTGGCCAGTGCCTTTCTGCTGTTAACACCCAGGCTGCGCACACTGGGACAAGGAGCAGCTTGTGTTTGCAGGGACCTCCAAGGAGAACAGCCTGGAAATGTCAGAACAACTTTCCTTTACAAGCCCGCTCCTGGGAAGCGCAGGAGAGGCTCAGTCCAGCCACAGACTGCGGTAAGGAAGGGGCTGTCATGCAGAAAATCTTGGCAGAAACCTTCAACTACTGAACCCTCTCCCAGCACCACAGAACCAACCCAGCCAAGCGAGCGACAACTACTAACAGGCCATCTCCCAGCCTGGCCCGCATCCGACTCACTGTCTGAGCCAATGCTCACTGTCACTGTGCTGCCTTACCTAGACAGAGTCAGGCAGGTGGCGCTGGCTTGAAGCCAGAGAAAATCAGTTCATTCCTGGTGAGTAGTCTTCCATCCGAGGTGGCACGTGATGGGAGATGTGCTGTGTGTTGGCAGCAAGATCTGATGTGCCTTATAACAGTTTCTGAATCTTTGGAACTAGCTCAGGCTTGAAATTCAGAGGAATTTGGTTAACTTGTTCTGTTTTGTCTGAACAGCACTTATTTTTTTTCTTGCATGTGGCTTCTGGCTTCAGCTCCTGTTGGGAGTGCTGAAATTCTATCACAAAAGCTGCATCATCACTTAGCTTTTTATTACAGTCTTTCAGCACTACATGATTGCTGGTGAATCTCCAGCCATGCTGGAAATGGGAAGAAACTACCAGCAGCTCTTTAGATAAAGCAAAAAAGACCATGTCTTTCTGCCAACAGCCACCCCCATTTGCATTTCCCTTCTCCTCCAGCAACTGATGCTACCGCAAGATGGGATTAACTGGAGGTCCCCTTTACCTTCAGGAAGGTTATTTGCAGAGGGGGTTTTTTTTAGAGTGACAGCGCTGGTGAGAAGGAGAGAGGTCCCTTGTGGGGTCTGTAATACCCTTCCTTGCACTTCCCATTCCTTAGTAATCTCTCCTCTGCAGACCCGTCCTACCCAACCCTGCTTACCTAGTAATTGCTGAAGGAATCAAAACACAAAGTATGGCAGCTGCAGGCATCCTGTGGTAAAAAAATCTCTGCATTCACATGCACAAGTCTAAGAGAGGGAAGGAGAGAAAACACATTAAAGGGAAGACAACATCTGCAGCAGGCTGGTGTGTCCTTGACCAAATGAGACATCAAAGACAGCTTCAGTGATTTACTCTTTGATAGGCTGGCATCTCTGTGATTCACGGAGCTAATCAATTAGGTGATACATTCCCCCTCCCTGCCACCCCTTTATTTTTAACAGCTTCTTGCCAAGAGTGGAAATGCTCCAGAACAGAATGGGTACCGACATCCAGACCACGCTGCTAGAGCTGATAAATACCACCCCAGTGGGTCTGAAAGGGGGTCACTGCCAAAGGCGATTTGCCGCAGGGACAAGGGCAGTTTAGCCCCTCGACAATGGGTGCTACATATTTCTGGGTCATAAAACCTAGTCAGTGTTGCACAGTTGCCATACATAACATTCTATGCCACATGCAGGCTTTACAAGCCATCAAGCACTCCAGTCCTTCAGCCATATGCATACAAGACTTTGGCCTTCCGAAGCACACTTCCCTCTCACAATACATATCTGCTCCTACAGGCAATAATAGTGACCCTTTTGTAGACCTAAAGTAACTCTTCATAATTACCCCTTTGCTACATTCAGGCACACAGACATATACATGCACAAAAAAATGTAGAGGCGTTTCAGGTATCCACATGCACACAGATACATCCTTTGACCATGTGCATATTGACGTTCACTTGCCCATCCACACTTAATGTATTTGACACATGCTAGTGCTCACCCTTACTTCACACGCTCTGTGGCATGCCTGCACCAACCCCAATGTATGCACCAGCCTTCTGCCAGTGCCTGCTCTGATGACTGCTAATGAGGGAAAAATTAGTAAAAAGCAGCATTCTCATTGTCTGCTTCCTCTCACTCATTTCAGGTGGGATGCAGGAAAGCAGAGCATGGTTTTACATCCCAAAACCAACAGCATCTGCAATAACAAGACCCTTCAAAACTGTTCAGTTTCGAAAACTTGACACCTAATGATCAAATACAAGCCATAGCAATCCTGCATTTTCCAAATGCTGCATCAAGAGACAGCACGCTCCTCTTCATGTGAAAATATTATGTTGGTTGTCCTATTGCAAAATGAGAGGCACAGTCACAGCAGAGCAACTCTTAGTGAGGAGAGAGCCCTGGGAGGCACAGAGGCTTGGAAATACACCACAACAGGCTTCTGGGACTGAGATGCAGCTGGCCAAATACTGCAGAAAGCAGCCTGCATTTAATGTTCATGTTTCCTCTTTCCTACTGAGAAGATACAGAAATCTGACCACAGTACACTCAGGGAGATGAGAGCAGTGTTTGGGGCTCGGGGATTAAACCCCTTCATGCATGAGATTCTCTGAAGCTTATGGTTATCCCAGGACAGAAATCTTCCTAGGGACACGCATGGGCACTGAACCATTTTGAGTCACAGCCAGAGTCTGAATGAGCAAGTGCTGGGATGCTGAGCCAGCTGCATCAATATTTGCAGTGTTTAAAATTTTATTGAAGATAATATCAGAAATCTCTAGTCTTTATGGCTGCAAGACTTTATCTTCTGAACATGGCCACTGTAGTGCTTCCCATGTGAATATGCTTATGCACAGCTCAAAGCAGCAGGCATGAGTCTGAGCAGGTGCAGAACACAAGGAGAAAGCAATAGAGCTCCTCTGATGTAAATGTGTGTTCAGAAAAGAGACCCAGTTATTCCTGAAAGAAAGGGGACTTTTCCCTATTTGTCACCAATCCTGATGCTTGACAGGAACCATTTCAGGGTAATTCCTGGTGAATGTTTCACTCCTGGTCTTTCTAGGAGAAACATGATGGTAACAAAGATGAAAGGACAGTGCTGTTCACCGGCAGAGCACCATCAAAAAAGGTGTGTTAAGAAAGTGGAAACTCACAGAGGTTTTACCCCTGCTTCTCAGCATCATGAGATATAATGTAGTTGAATGGTGAAGAAATCCTTCCCTCTGGGTTCAGACTGGAGATCTTTCACTCTGGCACATGAGGTTCAGAGAACGCACACAAAAACTGACAGCCTTCTCCTGTTCTCTCCCCTTGATAGCACAGACTGTCTTGAGCACCCTGGGGTGCACCCAGCTGAGCCCTGGCTCCTGGCTACCTCTTCATGTTCAGAAGAGCCTCCTGCAAAAACAGAGACATTGTTGAATATTCTCTGATTTGAGCTGGATGAAATCTCTCATCAGATCCTGCTGCTCTTCATGGCAAAATACCCATAGGCAACAGAGTCCAATTTTTACCCGTTCAGCTTCAGGCATAAATTTGCTGTTTTCAAAGTGGAGACAGCATCAGATGGCAGAGCGAAGGGGGGAAAAAAAGTCCTTCACCAGCTGTGAAAACTGCCCTTTTAATTTTCATGAAAAGATATGAGGCAAGAACAAAAGAAATGTTCTGCTGGCTGTTTTATTCCTCGTTGGTGTTGTCGACAGTGAGCGTTTCCTCTCAGCATTCAACTCCTAGTTGTCATTAGCTGCTGGATCTCTTTTCAGCTTCCACTTTCTCCTTCGTGAATTACATCCTTCTGGATATCACCTCTTGAATTCACATTCAGATGGGGGGGGCAAGTTTTATCTCTTCTGCCTGTGACATGAAAATGGTTGTTTCTTCTTCTCCTACCCAGGTTCCTCTGTTGAAGTAAACTCCCTATCTGTTTCTGTTACTCCACTTTGAGGTCCTGCTTCAGATGTTAGTCTTTCTGTTTTACATCTACACTGAATCTCATTAAAACTGTGCATCAGTCCAGATTTCTCCTCATTACAACAGGCAGAGCTTATGGGAACACAGTTATAATGAGGGCAAAGAGTATGGCTCAAAAGCAACTTCTAATAGCTCATTAGCAAAAAAAAAAGACAACACCACTTTTGTTTCCTTATTCCTTTTAAAGATCTGACAGTCATCCCCTTCCCAGCCCATGGAGGTTAGCAACGTTTAGTCTTCAAAATCAAGGCAAAGCTCTTTTCTTCACTGAGGACTGTCTCACAGCCTTACAAGTGTCCTGGACTCCTGTGTCCTGTGATTATATCTGCAGGTGTTTGTGAGTCACTTAATGTGGTTGCTCAGTGCTCATTTATCACCTCAGTGCTCCTACTACAGCTGGGAAACAACAAGGGAGCAGTGCTACACACTGGCAACCCAGCTGCTGATGCTATTTACTTCCCTACTTCAAGGTGGACCCAGTCCTGCTCTCTGATATTCTGCTTCTGTTCACTCGTAGTTGCTTACGTTTGTATGTTAGCCTGACCCAGATTTGGAGTACAGATGTAAGTCCAAATATCTTCCAGAATCTTGGTGTGGGATCCTAGTCCTGGCTGTTGATGTATTGAACACATGGAAATGTCAGATTTCCCTTTTTCATGCAAATTGACAAAAAAGAGGGAGGTGTGCAAGCATGAAACAAGCTTTAAAAAAGCCCACCTTGTCTTTTGTCCTCTTCCCCTTCTCAGTAACTTCCAGTAGGAGCTGCTATGTACCTGGAAGTGTAACCAAGAGCTACCCGTTCTTTCAGCTGTAAAGGAGCAGAGCTGAAGTCATTGCTGGGCTTTACCCTGCCCTTACTTCAGCAAGGTGGCTAAACACTATGGAAATGATGTGATAATCAAGTACAGACCTTAAAATTTATGCGCCTATATTGTTATGTCACTGGAGAATCTTTCAGGATGAAGGAATTTACATTGTAAAATATCAATGCACTGAAAAGCTTAGGAGGAGCTTCATTGCATTGACAGCCTGGCTCATGTATTCTTATTAGCTATTCACAGTATCTACCAGAGAAAAAGACTATCATCGATGATGCTTAATGCTGAACGTTTGCTCCTTTCAGTGAAGGCTCAAAATTTAACAGTTTGACAGTCTCACAAGATGCTGAGGCTCTTCTTAAGTGAGATCTGACATGGAGGGTGCTGTTTCTGAATGGGTGATGTCTTCGAAGGACTGAAGAGTGATGATGCCATAACTTGATTGTACCTCATGCTCAGGAAGAGTGTGGCTGGTGTCATCTATCAAGCTCTAACTCCTGCACTGCAGCTGCAAGGCATTTAGAAAGCTGCTTGCTTCTGGGATTGCATGTGCCTGACAGTGCTGGTCAGTTAAGATAGGAGGGCATCATCTTCACTGGAGAACTATGCTCCTCAGTCAGAAGTAGGAACATAACTACATTTGAAAGAAGCACTTTATTTTTAGCTTATGCTTCATAATTTCTCTTCTATACATCACGATGACTCATGCTTTTGTTCCTCCTTCCTTGAGAGAGTGCTTGAAGAGACAACATGATTCTTTGGTGCATGGTCTCTCTGAGGGCTTGTTGTTGCAGTGAAGTTGGCAGTAACAAGGGCTTCTTTTCAACCAAGCACTTTTTCTGCTGTGAGAGTTTGGAGAAATGTCTTCTTTTTTCCCTGAGAAATGCATTGGTCACACCTGTCTGAAACAGAAAAGGCCTCCAAATGGAAAAGGAGCTATTAACACAAGGAGAAGAGACCAACCTATGCATCAAATCGTGTTCCTCACTTCATGCCAACCCTTTAGCAGATGTTCAGTCCAGATGATTCCCCAGAATATCTGTGCCATATCTTCTACCTGCTGCAAGCCACAAAACACCTCCCTGCAAGACCTCTCAGTAAACTCCAGACCCTGTGTAGGAAAGACAAAGCCTTCAAACCTGCAGTGTATTAAAGAGAAATATGGGGGAGATCAAAGGCAAACAAAGGAGCAAACAGCTCCCAACAGTTACCTCATGCTTTCTATATGCACTGGGGCTGATTTTTTGCTAATGTAAAGCTATGGCACTGTGCTAACAACTAGCACTTTTTGTTACCCTGAAGCTCATGGCTCACCTCAGCTTTCTCTGATCCCTCCAGTGAGCCATTAGTGCACCAACTGTTGTGAGGTTGTTTTAGCAACAGTTTGAAAAGTGATTTTTTATGAGCTGTTTATTACCTTCTCAGATTTATTATGTTCCATTCAGACCGATTATGTGAAGTAATAATAAAAAAAACCTCTAACAAAAACACGAACTAAAACAAAACAAAACATTATTAATAATTTCTTCCTTTATTTCTTTCCCCTACACTTTCGGAATAAATGTCAGAATGAATTCAAGTCAACACTGTCAAAGGCAATCATTGGTCTTGAATATTTCAGACTTTGAGTACCTAAATGAAGGTTCTTGTGAGTGAATTTACTTGCAGGAGGTGATTTGTGGATCCATCCCCAGCTGATTATCTATCTCCTTCTTCCTCTCTTAGAAAGCTGGGTGTCCCTGGCTGGATGTATAGATGGACACATACCTTTGAGAGAAAAACATATTCAAGCTTTCAAACATTTTCAGAGCTTGGTGGTGCTGATGGGAACCTCTCCATAGTCCAGACCTGAAGGACTGTTAAGTGTTGCACCAAGCAGGGGCTGTGGGAAGGATTTTCTCCCCAAGAATATGGGGCTATACAAACTAATGTCAAACTGATCAGAAGCTTCTTAGCTAGATGGTAAAGGGGAGTTCTGCCAACAGCACTAATCTCTGTGATCATCCTTTGGATAAAAGCTAGTCCGTTGACAAATGAGTTTTTTTCCCATTTATGTTGCATTTTCCCTTAATGGTCCCAGCTGGAGCTCAAAGCCACAAATTTCAGCCACGTTCCAGGTTTTGCTGTGCTTTGGAAGTGATATTCATGCAAGTACATATGCAAAGTAGATACCTTGCCAGCTGGTCCCCAACAAGGCTGCAACAAGCCCAGTACCCCTCCATCCCAGCCTCAGCAACGAGGGAGTTATCGCACTCCCCTTGTTGCCAGTGGGAGCAGGTCTGCTGATTGTAAAAAAAGCCCTGGGAATTGCAAGTTGAGGCCCTAAGAAATCCAGTCAGACTGAAAGTTAGACATTTTCACTTTCCCCTGACAGTTGATGAGATTAAAGCCCAGGAGGATTCTCTGACAATTATCGTGTGCGATGAGAATGTGATTCCTGCACAGTGATGAATAGAACTCATACGAGCAGCCTTCCACAAGGAGGTAGTGAGTCTTCACAGGAGTAAACATACCCTTTGTGGCTGTGTGAAGCAGCAATATGTCCCTGACACATCAGTCCTCATGGTTGGTTGTTTTCTTTCTTCTGATCTGTCCATTGACTGAAGAGGCCACAGAAAAAGAACTCTTCTTCAGCCATAAAAAATGGATTCTCTCAGGTTTAGCTGTGGCACCAAGACAGAAATAAAGATCTTCAATCTCCCCCGTAATTAATACCCATCCATCAGCTTTAAAATCACCTGTGTATAATAAATGCAAGAAGCTAAACATATTGCTGCTGAGCTTCTGCTAGTTGTCATCCAGGCAAGACAATTTATGACACCTTTCCTGAGCACCCTGTCGAGGGCTCATTCATGTAGTTCCTCTAAAGGCCAGATGCAGTCTTGAGAATATGAGAATTCAGAGATATGCTCTGCTGCCTTATCATTCCTGATTAGTGTTCTTGTTTAATCATTTCCCTGCATAAAGCCCAGGGTTCTCTTGTGTTTGTCTGTGTCATATTAATAAAGGTCCATTTGGGAGGACGCTGGGTGTGGAAATGGTTTGACCGAGGTTAAGTAACAATTGTACAAAATTGTTTTGACATTATGTTAATATCTGCTTGTGTATTATCCCCAATTTAAAGTTAATCACCAAAATTACCGTTGCAGTTCCCAAAATCTAATGAAATAAGATTTGCTGAGGTGTGAATAATACAGAAATTGAGAAGCATAGAGTCACTATATAAAAGAACCAAAATAAACTGCTAACTTTAACTCTCTGAGTGCTCATATAAACTGAGCTGAGTTCATAAATTATACCAGATCTTTAACACTTTGATATCATGTTGGTGAGTGAGCACTGGAATGAATGTCCTGCCTGCGTGCTCATGTGTGCACAGGGCTCAGTGCAAGGGGGTCCTGCTCAGTTGCCCAGCCAGATGTTTCAAGCTACTAAGCATGAATTGGTGCTTTTACGGTCAATGGGTTTGATCATGACTTGGCTGTGCTAGGATAAACATATCTGATCAGGGAAGATAAAAGCAGAACACCACTATCATGAAAAAACATTTAAAACAAGTGATTACCATAAATTCAAATCAAAAAGCTGAGGGGAAGCACAAGGAATCAGAAGAGATGGAGGAGTCTGTTTGTCTCTTGTGTTATACCTAAATGAATATGGAGAAAACAGAGGAGGAAACATCAGTGCTTCAAGCAAAGAGCCCGGTCCAGAGCCCACTGTTAGCTGATTTAAAAGCAAAACAAAACAAATACAGAATTAGGTTTGAAAAATCAGCAAAATCCGTTCTCACATGGAAGCTTGGTGCAGGAAAAATTCAAAGCAAAGAACAGCTGTTTCTGTAGAAACTGGAAAAAGGTAAATGGTGGTGGATATGAACCACTGCTTCAATCATGGCAGAGACATATATAGTTATTAGATCTAGAAAGGGCATCCAAACAGCACCCCTGAAAGCTTGTTGCCTTAGATATGCGAGTGGGGTGTAATGGGAAGGGTGGGAGAATTGTTAGGCTGAAGGTCTGGCTGAGAAGGAAGTAAGTCAGAGACACAGCTGTGATCAAGGCTGGGTGGCTCAGGGTGAATTTGCAGAGATGCTCTATGTTCATCTGTGCCATTTCAGGTCTGGGAAGCAGGCAGAGAAGGTCAGAAACAAGCAATGTGTAGCTGTGACAGTGGTGCGGAAAGCAAAACACATGGATCCAGCTGCCTCCCCAAAAAAAGGAAAAGAAAGAGAAATGAAAACTAATTGTAGAATACCAGGTTAGAAGGGACATCAAGAATCATCTGATCCAACCTTTGTTGTCAAAAGCACAGGAAGGACCTAAGAAAGGAAGGAGAAATCAAACTCAGAGAATTGCAGCAGCTTTCCTTCGGAGTTGCCCCAGGGATAACTAGAAATTGCCATGAATTACAGAGCTAGTTCTTGTGTCCAGGCTGAAGTACAAGACAGACAACTATGACTCACTTAAGGTGCTTATATAATCAATAGTAGAAGCAGCCACAGAAGATCCATTTTTTGATCCTTACTTTGTACTCCAAACCTGCTGACTTACTGGGTGAGGCCATAAGGTTCATATTTCCTGATAGAAAATTCCACTTTTCACATGCAAAATAAAACAGTGTGCATTTGCATCTAGTTTTCATGAGGCTGGGTGTGTAGATGTATAGTCAATCACAACCCAACCTGTTCCAGCACAGTAATTGCAGTCAGTTTTGTGGATAACAATAGCAATTTCAAGTGCGAAAACAAGCTTGAAAGAGGATGAAGACCTGATCCTCTGTATGCCTAAAAAAACTACAGAATATATGCATTGTTGGCTTTAATAAATTTCACATGGATATTTCATAGCCTCTCTAAAGTGGTTCCACCAAATCCTGTTTTCACCTTTTTCATCTACCAGTATCTGTAAAATGACCCTTGTTCTTCTGGATACTTTGGTGTTGGGACTTTTTCTGTGACATCCAAATGAGGATGTTTTGATTCACAAAGATGAAGAATTAAAGATGCTTTTCTCTTGTCATTTTAATTATTTTTCTTATAGTACGATAGAGCCAAATATCTATCAGGGCAAAATTGATAGCAGCTCCCAGAAATAAGAGAAAATGGCCCGGGTGTAGCATACTTCATGTGTGGGCTCTAGCTGTATTTCAAAAGGAAAGCTAATACATGGAATTATTCCATAAGTTACTGGAGTTTGAAATAAATCCATTGTTACAATGGTTAGGAAGGAGGTACATTTTATAAGCATTGGTAAAACAGGGATCCTTCTTCCCTGAACTTTCAAGTTCAGGCTAAAAAATCTGTGGCTTTTGTAGACTTAGTCTAACCTCTCTTGCCTTGTAAGTACTGTGAGAAAATTGAGGTAGGGAACATGTCTTCCGGTTGATACGGCATTAATGTGGAGCTATGTGTGACAATGTCACCCTCTTGTAGTTAGGAAGTGTAAGCACACTTAACTGCAAGTGTATGCTCTGTGGTAGCACAATCTTTGGTCACATCAGACTTCCTAGTGCAGTCTGGATCTTGGAAGCCAATTAGTCCCAGGTTCGGTTAATACTGGGCTAGGGGCGTAAGGGGATTGCAGACTCTGAAGGCACAAACTGAGAGCTGTGGTCACAAGTGCAAAGTAAATATTAAACCACAGACCACAAACCAATTTAAAAATAAAAATAAAATAAAAATAAAAATAAAAAATAAAAATAAGTCTCTGGGTCCCATTACTGTCACCTCTCTTAGCAGTAGGCAGGGATCAAAAGGAAAGAACCCCTTAGTGCTTAGTAGCTCTGGAGAAGAGCTAGGCTCTTCCAAACTGAACTGCTAGACTAGTTAAGTCTTTCTATTGCATGATCTCTTGGAATAACTTCCATTTCTAATACAGTTTTGTTAACATGGAGCTTTCCAAACTCATCCAAATCAAAATGCACACTGGTTCTAGACAATTGCTAATTAGATAAGATTTAATACCTTAGGAGCCCTTTGCTTTATCCTTGCCTTGCCCATTTTGCTTTTAATTAGAGAAGGCTTTGTGGACAGACGGGTGCCTGCTCAGCCATTATCTTTTGTCCCTCTTTGATTAACAATCTCAGCACCATCTGCATTAGCAAGTGTTCATGATTCATTGGCACTTCTGTTTTCTTGCAGAGGCTGCTGGGAGGTTACTAAGAAACTTAACATTTCTGTAGGGCTGTGTTATGATTACCACTAAAACTACAAACTCTACTTTCTATGTACAGTTGATTGCTCTTAAATCTAGTTACAACAGTAGTCTGAGCAATCCCAAACTTCTCATGACTTCAGGCAAAAAGAGGCTGTTTCAGCTCTACCTTCTCTGTAGCTGAGCAAGCCCTCAGGTTTTGTGGGTGAGTTTGGCTAGCCTCTTCCCACAGAAAACAAATCATCTGCAAACTGGAACTCCGGCCAGCCCTGCTGAATGGCTCACAAAATGTTCCCTTAGCCTGAAGCTGGGATTTGTGTTGCCTGAACCAAGTTTCAAGGGGGGGCAGCAAGAGTTTCTGGTATTGGGTGGATGTCTGGCAGGTCATGGAAGTTATGAGCCAGTGTGGATGCCTGTTTCAGACCCAGTGTTCAGAGATGTAGGCTTAGCAAAGTGGAAGCCCTGAGAACTGAAATCCTCATGTAAACCCTGAAGAACTGCAATTACAGCTCTCACTGCTGTTTCCTCTGGGATCTGGCTGTCAGCTGAGGCCCATTTGTACATAACCTCAGCTTTGCAGATACATCTGAGACTTCTGAGACAGAAGTTGCTTCATTTCGGCTTGTGATGATGATGCTTTAGAAACCACAAGGAGAAACTCCTGCATGCAGGTCTCCTGAGCCATCTCTCTGAGTCACTTTCCAAGCTTTTTGACTTCTCCAGAGACACTGGGCTGCTTTACTAATAGTTTCCATCACCAGCCAGCCTGAACCATTGTCCGGTCCCCTGCACACAAGGATTAAATGGTGCATTACAGCTCTGTACTCTGTGTATTTGTTCTGCCTGAGCACGGCTAAGCTCTCTGGGCTCTCTTCTCTCCTCTACACCTTGGCCTGGGCCCTCCTTGAAATTGCTTATCTTTTGTCTGCAGGACCAATGTCCTTCTGGATCTGAAATCATAAGGCATCGAACATCTAGCCATGGGCACACTGGCCAGGGGAATTTACAGGTTCAGCCCCTGCACAATGAGCCAGGGACTTTGCAGCACAGACTGGCAAGTTGGATGGAAGAAGAGAGCTTGCAAACATTATTAGTCTTAAGGTGAGTCCTGCTTTGTGTCATTGGCCTAGTACTCTGCTCAGGGGAAAATACAGATTATTCCTGATATAAATCTAGGATCAACAGTAAAAGACTCTTCATGGTGGATTTATTAATCCATCTTGCTCCAGGCTTTCTAAACAAAAGAGCTGTATTCCTTGGCTGGCTGTGAGTGAAAGAGGTTAATACCGAAGACTGCACAAGGTTCTACAATTAGACAATTTCTTTGTAGCATAATGTAGGCACCATGATGACCTCAGAGGCCTTTTTTGCTGTTGCAGAAGCATATTGGACAAGTTTTCTCAGCAGCTGTGCATTAGTGTTCCATATTAAATGTGCTGATTATAAATTACAACAGTTACCCTAGGATCTTCCCATCACTTTGGATTTCTTCATGGCAACTTTCTTTCTTTCTTTTCCCTTGCCTCCAAGGGGTGCTTTGCAAATATGTACCATCCGGTGGGAAAGCAGATGGAGGATAATAAAAGTTTATGTTTTATGGATTCATACAAAGATTGCTCTGTCCTTTTTCTTAAAAAATATATTAAAAAAAGGGCTTGCCTCATATTTCTCTTCGGGAAAAGAAGTTTCAAGCTAACAGAGTAGAACTCATAGCCGTGGGAAAGGTGAAGGTGTGCATAGCTGCAATATCTGAAGAGAGAGAGATATCGGAGCTCATGATGCAGATGTATATTTGTTATTCTTGCTTTGCCACAATTTAGACTTTTTATCTATATTCTGGTTAACCCCTCCCACCTGTACTACTTCCATCCGCACCACAGCAAGTTCAATATATGGTGTATTTCTGCTTGCTGGAGTGAGAAGCTCATGGAAGACATTTGAGGAGAAAGGTTAATTGCAGCCCTCTTGGCTGCCTGAGAGAGGGACACATCAGCTCAGCAAAGTGCCCCAGCTGCTGGGCATCAGTTCATCACTCACCTCAATTTCCTCTGCTGAAAGGCCTGTGCAAGAGGAGTTGTGGTTTAGTTGCTTAGGTGAGGAGGTGGGGTTTTCTTTGATTGTGTTTTTTTCAGTTGATTCTTCCCCCCTCCCCAAACTCTAGAAGACTTCAGCTGTAAGATGTGTTGCTGGCTTTGATTCCCTTTAAATAACTGTTTTGTCTGTGTTGCTTGTGATGTTTTCCTTTTTCTCTAGTGTTATTTCTGGGAGAGGTTTATGTGTAAGAGCTGTTGGTCTGGTGTGAGCAACCAGCGAAAGCTACATTCTGATTACATGCATTTATTTTCCCAGTTGCTTTCTGGGGATAGCTGGAGTGTCTGTGCTCTCTTAAGTGAGGTGTGATTTTTCACTGAGAATCAGATGCTCTTTGTCATGGAGGAAAAGGAGCACATGCTCCTCTTCAGCTGTGTTGTTTTACCTATGCACTGTAATCAGTGGGTTTTATCCCCATTTGAAGTGTGGCCCCCAAAACTAGAGTGGCATGATGGATTTTCTTGCAAGAATTTATGGCTCTATCTACTTTAACTACCAGTTACAAGCTCTTAGATGTGATCTGTAGATCCCAGGAGTCTGTAAGTAACACATTAAAAATGTGGTTTGCAATTGTTTGAGAGCTAAGCTTAGAGCCCAAGTATTTTGGCTGACTTCTGAGCTTTGCCTCTTTCTGTTTTCTTCCCTTCTCCCCAGTGCACTCATCCATCTCAAGGGACCTGAAGACTCCCAGCTAAAGAGAACTGAATGTTTTAACAATGGTATTGCAAGCTTATTGCAGCCTGAAACACAGCAGGAGGTTTGCTACCTGGCCTTTATGCTTATTGTGAGCAGAAGAGCTGTTAGGATGAGGTTAGTGGCACATACCATCTCTGAGTTGGCTGAGATGCAAGGGTTCAAAAGCAACCACTTGATTTTAGGGATGGGCATGGTAACAGGGCTCTCCAAGCAGAAAACCATCGAAAAGCCAAACTGCTCTGGCTGAGACTGATGATGAACCAGTATATTTAGACCCGCTGTATATCTGTTGTGTGTATTCTGCTCTAAAGCTGGCATACCACATAGATGTTAGGAGCAGTTTGTTCAAAGTTCAGGGGAAAAAACCCACAATACTGAATGTTAAGGGCTCTTTTCAGACCAGAGGAGAAAGGGATGTAACAATTTCCAATGTCTGTGTTTGTCTAACATTGATTTCCAATAGGGAAACAAGGTGGATGTTTTTAAAAATGGGATGATGAACCCCTGGAATGGTTACTTAAGGGATGTGGCAAGATCTCTGTAACTTAAATCCAGTCTCTTGAATTTATATCACTTTCCTGAAGAAGGCAATCCAGCTCAACTAGAAGTTCCTGAGCTCAGTAAAGAGCTATTGAATGAATTTTTACATTCACAGGAAAGTGAGAGGTCAGACTAGATGATCATAATGGTCTTTTTTTTTTACCTTCAGAGTTGAAATCCTTGAGCATCAAAAAGATGAGAAAGGTCTTACAGACAAGTGATGCCTGCCAAACCCAGTTATCAGGGCTGTAGTTCAAAGTGATCTGTGACCTTGCTGGGAAAAACATTTGACCGCTGGTTATGGCAAAGGATGTGAGTGCTAGGAGAAGTAAGAGGGCTGCAAGAAAAGGGGTTTCAAGCTCAGGAAACCTACACTTTCTCATGTAGAAAAGACTGGAAAGAAATATGAATTGTCTTAGGCTAAACTAAAGTCTGTTTCAGAAGAGAACCTCCCAGAAGGGTGCAGGACCCAGTGTGTTAACGGTGTGGCTAGAAGGAACAGAAGTAGGAGCTGAGAGAAAGCCATATGAGTGGCTCTGAGCATGAGTGAGGATGAAATGGGAAATGGGCAGCTAGTGCCACAACTATGATGTATCTCAAAGCTTGCTTCCTTTCCTACCACTGCACAGGAAGGCATGAAACGGGTAATCTCACACCTTTAGTGTTTCCCTGCAATCCCTTTTAAGACAGCAAGAAGAGCCCTTGCTTTCCAGTGCAGAAAGTGGGGAGATGGCAGCTCCATTAAGGGGTGTTTTCAGCCAAGCTTGCCTTGTATCTGATGAACTGCATGCATACAGGTTATGAATAATTTCTTCCCTAAGAAATGAGCCCAGGTTAAAAATAGCCTCTGCATTTAGCTGCTTGCTGCCTCCTTCCTGCTCGCTGAGGCCGGAGATCCGTTGAAGTGCTGGCAGTCATTTTTAATGTGGAAATGTTTAGAAGCCAAAATTGTCTGATATCCCTTGCCATTATGGGGAGCTCTGGGGATAGCTATAGGGCAGACAGTGGTGTCTGGTTTTCTGTTTTCCCTGGCCTGGAAGGGGAGGATAAGAAGTTCTCTCTGGAGACAACATCTCCATTGCCCATTGCAGCCTTGACCCTCTGCTGAGGTTCTTAACAAAGGACCAATTAACACTTGGTAGTCATTGGATCATAGAATGGTTTGGGTTGAAAAGGACCTTATGATCATCTAGCTCCAAGCCCCCTGCCATGAGCAGGGACACCTCACATTAGACCATGTTGCCCTAGGCTCTGCCAAACCTGGCCTTGAACACTGACAAAGACAGCATTTACTGCTGCTTTGGGCAACCTGTGCCAGTGCCTCAGCAACCTCACAGTAGTTTTGTAATGTAGTACCTGGGGTTGCATTAAGATAAGATACTTTTAAGTTACACAGACATCTTAATCTGTCTGGCATATGGGACAGCTCCCTGTGTGTTAACACCTACTCCGTTACTGTCAATGGAGAACCTGTGGAACAAGGCATGTGTTTGGAGGGTCTATGGTAACACTTATCCATCCCTGCTCCTCTTCTGTGGGACTATATCTGCAAGGCATGCAAATCTGGAAGTTTAGGAGCTAAACTATGCTTATGTTTTCTCATCAGTTCTCAGCTCAGTGTTTTCAGGAGTTTGTCATCAAATGAGAAGATGGGGCACAGAAAGCTGGTGAGATTCCCTCATCACCTGCTGACCTGAAGGATTGAGTAATAACCTCGAATAGCACTGTAAGTAATGATATGTTCCTGTAGTTTGCAATGAAATAATCAGGATTAAGCCCAAAGGCATGATTAAAACTATGCAGCTCACACTGGTGAAGAGGATGAAAACAATCAGAATTCTATGCTCTGAACTACTAATGCAGTGGTTTTTACTCTGACTAATCAAAGCTCTTGGGGTGGGCAGGGTCTAGCTGATCTTGCCTGAAGAAGAGTTGGAGAATTCTGGTCTCTGTGCTTAAAAGGGAAGGAAGGGAGAATGTAGGAATATAAAACATCCCCTGGCACCTCGGATGTCAAAAACTGTGAGGAATGCCCATGGTTGTCATGGTTTTGGACCTCTTGAGCCTGAAGTTTTTTCCCTCAGTGCAAATCTGAATGTTCTCTGCTCATCAAATGCAGCTATGCCTTTACTGTGTGAGCATCCCTTCCATGAGTCCTCCAAGTCCTGCTACTTCTTCCCTTCCTCAGCTGCTAGAGCAGTGTTTGCCCTCAGGTCTCAGCCCTTCTCCCTTGCTTTATGGCTATACCTTGTCTGCTCACAGCCTCAGAGATTCATTATAAAAAATGATCCATTTCCCAAAAATCACAAGGTTCTGTGTCTTCCACTTAATTATTGTTTTATTTTAATAAGCAATTATGTTTTGAAGGCACCTCAGGGCTCCAGGCGTTACCACTTATCACCTGCTGAGTGATTTAAAGCTAGTGAAGCGCATCCCATTTGCAGGTTGGAATAGGGCCTGGATCCTATAAGCAGACAAATGAGTTCAGAAATACTCCATGTTTGTAACTCATTGTTTAGGGTTTCATCTCCTTGTTCTCAGAGAGGGGCAAGTTATGTGCTGGTGGGACTGGAGGGTTGTCTGTTCCATTGCTGTTCAGATAAAAATCACAGGGCTCATTAAAGGCTGTGACAGGGAGAAGACTGTCTGTTGGCTGTTCTGTACTATTTCCACTGCCAAGTATCTTCTCTCTCTCCACTACAGACCACAACACACTAACTGCTAAATCAACCCACAGCTTGGGTATCCTTCGTGTGAGAGATGCAAATCACCTCCAGTGTGAGACTGCTGTAGGGGCAGGAAGCCAATGAGTCTCAACTCTAGAACTGATATGGAAAATAAATATAGGAGCATGAGAGTTGTTGGCGGTAGGAATAAATCCTGAGCATTCCCATAGATTGCAGAATAGAGACCTGCGTTATCAAGCACTAGGTGGCTTTCTCCTGGAGCTTTTATGACCTAATTGTTTGCTTTTTGTCCTCCCACATCTCCTTGACTTCCAGGTGGCACAGTTGGAAGCCTATTTGAAAACAGAAACCCATTACGTTTTTATTATTTATGTCTCACATTAAAAATACGACACAGCAGCCAGGTCTGCGTTGAGCTCCTCAGGTGGGAGGCTGAGCAGCCCAGCTCGTGCGTGCCATGGAGCGTTATTATCAACATTATCTATAGTGTTAGTACGTATGCTCCAAGGTATGTGTGATGTTATGGTTGGGGGCAGTCTTGGGCACAGTGATCATGAAATGATGGGGTTTTTGATTCTTAGAGAAGCAAGGAAGGGGGGTCAGCAAAGCAGCTCCCTGGGACTTGTAGATGGCAGACTTCATCCTGTTTAGGAGACTGGTTGACAGAGTCCCTTGGGAGGCAGTCTTGAGAGCGAAGGAGTCCAGGAAGGCTGGGGAGGGAGAGGTAGGAATTAGGTGAGGTGAAAGAGAGGGTGGTGCTCTTCCTCCAGGGAGCTGTTTCCTTCCCACTTGCTGCCTGATGAGCCCTTTGCGGGTAGTAAACTTGAAAGAGTCCTTTTCCATGCTGAAAATGCTTATTTAAAACTGTAGCTGCTCTGAAGTAAGTAGGGGGGAGAAGTCCCTGCTGAAGTGCTGTTGCCTGTAGACATGCCCCCTGAGGTGACCTGAGCTGGTTTGCTGCTGGTCAAAAGCTGCAAGCTCTTGGTCCATGTAGGCAATGCATCCTGGCCACTTTCTTCTCCACACTACCCATTTTTCCAGCCAGATTTTGGAGAAGCACAGCTATTTCTAAGCAACAGCCAGCCTGAATTACATGTCAGAACAGCCTTTGTCATGTTCCCACCTGTGCATCACCAGAATGGGCCCAATAAAAAGCCTCATTTCTCTTTATTTCCTTGTGATTTTACCTCCCCTGTCAATTTGACCTTCTACTGTCATCCTCTATTTCTTTCTGGCCCTATGTCTGTTTTATTTTGAGAATGAGGATTCCAGCATTATCTCTCAACAGAGAGAACAGGACAGCTAGAAAAGTGTGTGTGTCAGTGTCTGAAAGTGTGGAGCTTGCAGGGGCTGTTCCAGCCCTCATTTCCAATCCAAGCTCTAGGCAGTACTTGCTCTATGCCTATCTCATCCCCTCCCAGCCTCAGGCTCCCTGGAGCTGGGTTAGGATGCCTCAAGATGCTATTTTCCGCAGCAGTTCTGGTGTTCTCAGCTTGGATTTGGGCACAGCTCAGCAATGTTTACTTGTCACATCCCCACCAGGCTGGGGACAGCAGTGCTAATATGGCAACAAATTTAGCAGAGCTCAGTGATAGGATTTGACCCAAATTGCAGAGTGAAAAAGAAGCAGCTCTGTAAAAAATGAAATTCCTCTGGATGATAAATTCTATTAGAAGCAAATAAATAAAAACCAGGTATAAAAGGGGCACATCCTGATTTTACTCTTAGTGTGATTTGAACATAATTTGATGGGGCTCAGCTAAGCAAGCAATGCAGAGACCCTGAGGGATAGGGCTATGTTTGCTGAGAAGTCTACATCATGCTTCCACAGCAGTAGGAGAAGAGGTGTGAATGAGATTGTATAGAATCAGATCTCTTTCTCCTTGCTGGAAGCATAAAGAGATTTGAAATGCACTTGATATCAAATAGACAAAGCTGAACTTGCAGACTGTGTGGGCATCTTGATTTTTCTTGCCCTTTGCAGGGCAGAGCTCACTGAAGATGCCTTAGGACAGACTTGTGAGGATAGGACTGGGCTCTAAACCACTGTGCAGGCCTGCTGGGGAATATGGTCTGGGGCAAAATGAAGGTAAGAAAATGGTGGGAAAACTCAAAGTTGAGAAGTACCAAGAGTTTCTTGGGTGAAGATGTTCATCTGCTCATGTTGGAACTAGATGATCTTAATGTCCTTTCCAACCCTAACTATTCTACGATCATCTATATTAGAATAGATCTGTCCACCTTTATGGACATACCTCTGCTTGGTGTAGGGTCTACACATTCCCTCCAGCCTAGTTATTTTGTTTCCCTACAACTAGAAAGCAAGGTTTCTTTGAAGCACAATATTTTCCAGAGAGCTGAAGGGATTCCCTCGCTGCCCAGTACTTAGGGTAAAAGTGAAATATTTGCAATTCAATTGGACATGCTTTTAGAGCTGCAGTAAGGAGCAGCAACCACTATCTGAGTGTGCAGTAATTATATAGATGTAGCTTTATGCTTGAAGAGCCTGAACTTGCACATGTAAGGTATACAGAGATACAGGGCTTGGCTTGACTAGTGATGGTTAAAGATCCATTTCTGAGTTGCACCAGAGCACAGTCCAAAGGCCATTGAAGGATGTGACCCTTTGGAGTCGTAAAATCCAGACACTGGAACTGAAGATGAATCTCAATGAGGTCTTATGGTAGTGAATCCATCCTCCTTGCGTTTGTCCTATGGAGGTAAAACAAGTATATTCCCTTGAACATTTCCTCTAACATTTCCTCATGTGTTGTTTTTAACTGTTGCTGTTGAAGTGAGGTGATGTTTTTCATACACAGTTTTGGTGGATGTGCCTGAGGCAATGCTGAAACATAAGTTCTCCAGCTTGTCTGTCTCCACTGTTTCTACACAAGTCTTGGGCTGGGGAATGAGCAACTACTCAGTAGTGTATCTGAGCCACAGGGAAATGGCTGGTGAATCAGGAGGGACACCTTGATAGAAAAGCCATTTGAAGGAATATTAATTATCAGGCAGCTAGTTCTGGACAATTGAATCTCTACTCCAGATGTTCCCATTCTAAGTGCTTTAGCAAAATGCTGAATTGATTACTATCTTGCGAGCTCTGTGTGTGTGTGTGTGTGTGTGTGTATGTGATAAAACCCATGACTGCTGAGCTAAAGGGATTGTCTGATGATAGCAAACAGAGCAGCAAGTTTCTCTTCACCTTTTCAAACTTCTGCTTTTTTATCATAAGGAAGCCAGGCTAAGTTTCAGAAATGTTCTTTAATTTATAATCTTTATTGTAGTGTCATGGTGCTGATTAAAGTCCCTGAAGGCTCCACTGTACATGGTGTACATGGCTGGATTGAAATAAAGAGACATCTGTTTGGTCTGAGCCTTGTTTAATGAGGGACTACAAATTTAAGGCCACCTTGATTTCTGTATGTCTATATAACAGGTAGAAGGACAGGAGGAGCAGACTAAAGAAGAAATAAGCCATTGGGATAAAATGAAATCAACCTGAGCTTTTAACCCACGCTCTAATTGAACCAGAGCTGAAGTTTAAATAAGAAATTCTTTCCCCCCCCCAGCTTTAAGATCCAACCAAGCTCAGAAATGTCATATAGAACAGCTTTATACTTGACTTTTTTGGGGTGGTGGGCTTTAAGCACCTCAAGGTAAGGGAAAATATGTAATAAGTAAAGTGATAATTTGCAATGAGACTATAAGGTCCAAGAGATTTGACTTATATTCCTGCAGCTGGATGGGAAGAGTTTTTGTTGCAGACCAGATCCATCTTCTGGTGAAATCACAGATGTTCAGTGGAAGCTGGCATCACCCTAATGAAGATGGTTCTCACAGAAATGCTCTTTTCATGGTGATTAGTAGTCTGGTGCTGAACTGATCCAATGCAATTTCTTACTGGGGTAAACACACCGATTTCCATTAAAACATTCCTGGCTCTTGGGTCTTGCTCCTCTTCCATACTACAAAAGCTAAACTGAAAGTAGTAGAGGAAGAGAATTAGATCCATGCTTCTGAAAATATGAATGCTTTTGCTGAAAGTGTGGAAGGTGCTTAATGGGCAAGGTTTCTATACAGAACAGCCAAATTGCTGGGCAATACTAATGTGTTGTGCTGAGAGGGCAATTTTATATTTTATTTTTACCATTCCTCTGCAGAGTTTCAGGGCATGAAATTCTGCTGTGTTAGAAACCCCTATGAAGATCTCAGCACTGCCCATGACTATTGGAAAAAGACAGCTTTAAGGGGGGAAAGAGATCTGAATTTGATTTGCTGAAATACCCCTCTACTTATCCCTTGGCATTCGGTTACGCTGGATGCTTTTGTTCCAGCCAGGGTTGCTCATCTGTGAGCAGCAAACTGATGGCACAAGCCTCTGCACACAACCTTCATGCTCCTCCATCTGTGGCTTAAGAAGGTTCACAGACCACATAATTTGCAGACACACTCTGGATATGCCAGTCTCTGCCATCACTGATGTGTGCAAAAACAGGTAAATAAAGGTGAAAAGCCAAATTGAGGGCAGCTGTAAAGTAGAGACTTAATAGTTCTAATATGCAGAAATGTAAAAGTAATTAATTTGTTCTTTTAAAAAATAGTACTCATTTTTAACTCTCAAAAGAGGTTGTTTTTCAGGGATTAGTGACAGGCTGTGCTGCCAAGGTGTGTAGGCTGATTTTGAAGAAGCATCCAACCAGCTTACATGGGGGATGATGTCTTGCAGACTCCTGAGAGCAGCACACTAACCACAGGAGACTTTCTATTAGACTTGGGCTGTAAACACTGTAACTGAACTGTTCCTCTTTATAGACAGTCCTAATGCAGTCAGCTCAAAGGGGGCAGCAACTCTGAAGGAATCCAAGATCCTTCTCAATGATAAACCAAGTATGCTTCCTTCTGAAAGAACTGTATTCGATAAAGCAGGGCATCTTGGCAGCAGAACTTATGGAAGAGTGGCTATTTATGAATAAAACATGGTAAAGGAATATGGTAATTTTTTCTTGTCTGCATACAGCTACCTGATCCCATTTTAAATGCCATTGATCCTCAACAGAAATTGTAACCTTCTGGGCCATGAACTGACTGGCAAGAGCTATGCTCTGGCATAGCTCACATGGGACTAAAATCCAAATACCCAGAATATCACAGACTCAGATTTGGGCAACAAATCTGAGCTTCTGGCAGGGAAATACCAAATCCTAGGCTCAACCTTTTCTAGTTTGTTAGCTTCCAAGCTCAAAATGACAGACGGTTCCTGCAGCTAACAAACTGCTGCTCCAAGAGAAGAGATCAGTGGGAACAGTTGGGCATTGATGAGCAAAGGCTGAGAGTCAGCTCCATGATGTTTAGAGCTTTGTAATAATAATTAGATCTTAAAATGTGTCAGTTCTGCATGAGACAAATCATCAGCGTAGGCCAGGAGCATGTTTCCATGGGAGTGTGAGGATGTGTATCTCTGATTTGTGCAAGAGCTCGCTAATGCAGCTGTGACCCTGCATAGCTATATCCGAATTTGTAGGCTACAGGAGTGGGATGGAAATGATGAGAGAAGGAGGAATTGGGATTCTTGGTACCTCCTAACTTCCCCTGCCTTCACCACTTCTGGCTTTCATAAAGTTTTCCCCCTACAGAGCTGCAGCAAGTGTTGCTGCTGTAAAGTCAGTGAGGGGCACAGCTGGGGTACAAGTGTAGTCAAGTAACAGCTTTCTTTTCCCATCAGAAAAGCTGTTGGATACAAATTGGCATTTGAGTGTTTTGAGAGAACAAAAGTATTATGTCCGTATTGTTTCTGCCTCTTGTCTCAGAGATTTTCATGCTCTGAGAAGGGACGAGGCTATTCATCCTAGGGAAGAGGAGGTGTTGAAGTGACCATGGATAACTACAGAAACAGGGAAAGGAGGGATGGTTACATGAAGTAGATTTGCTCATCTGAACCATTGTGGTGTCCTGAAGCCATGCTCGCTCTTTGCATCCATATCATTCAGGGGCACCATAGCAAAGCAACCTCAGCTGGCCATATCTGGCTTCTGCAGACCAGTAACAGCCAGGGAAGTTTCCCCTGACTTCCACTTTAAAGTGAATTCCATGCTGTGTGGAGGGAACCTACAATGCCGGAGAGGGGAAGATGTGTGTCCTTTCTGTGTCTTGGCTGGGTTGCAAAACATGTAATCTTGTTCTGTCATGCAAAATTCCCTCTTTTATTTGTGAGGAGTGCTATCTTCTTTGCTGGCATGCCAACTGTTTTGGGGTCTGTGCTGGTCTCTACTGAGACCACGAGTTTCTAATGAATACTGGAGAGAGCTGCATTTCAAGGATGAAACCAAGTAATTCCTCTGTCAGCTCGTTGTAAGATGTCTCTGGCTAAAAGCCTGGGAAACAATTTTCTTATCACCTACTGTTTGATGACAGTGGGCTGTTTGATGCTGCTGCAGTCTCCACCCTCCCCATGCTTGGCTTCGACTGATATAGCTCAGTTAAGAGAGAAAAGAAAGTATAATCTACATTGCTGCTGCTGGCAAAGGCCAAAACGCTGCATGGGGCCCCCACAAGAGAGACAAGAATCTATCTGTTGAGATTGGGCCTGGTTTGATTCTTCTTATAAAGCATCTTGGCAGCTGTCTAGATCTGACAGGTTGATAATAAGACTTTTCCTCAATGCAAAAGGGAAAGTAATTTACATTGGCTTCACACCTCCGGCAAGCAGGAAAGATCCTGCCCTACCTTAGTGTGAATGGGGAGCAGACGTGAGACTGTGAGCAGGCAGCACCGGGGGGGCAGCAGCAAGGCTTGATCTGCACTTGAGCAAGCACGAGGAAATGCCATTTGGAAAATGACAACGGGTGAGAGAGCTGGGCTTGGAATCAGCATTCTGTCCATGGCAGCAGTTCGGAGCAGCTTTCCAGCCAAATCCTAAAGGATCTCTGTCTTAGAAGGAGCAGCAGTGCTACCTGATTTCATTTTGCTCCATTTAGCCCAGTACTTCTGCTGATAGACTGCTTGCTCTCCCTTATTACAGACACACCAGCACCAAGCTGCCCTAAGATTTATTTTTGTGTGTGTCATTGTGTTGATAAGCAGCTGAGAGCCACGAGGGAAGGACTGCAGCACTCACTGTGTGGAGTAGGTCTCTCCAAGAAGTCCTGAAACGCAATTACTCAGCCTTTAGCTCTCCCACTACCTGAGCAGACACAGCTATCCTCAAAAGAGCTGATAAGCCAAGTCTTAACCTGTATTATGTTCCTCTTTAAACCTGCTGTCACACTAGTTCTAGTTCTAAGTTTAGTGTCCCTTGTAAGCTTTCTGCTGGCCTCATCACCTCCAAAAGGAACAATCCAAGGCAGCATCTCTGTGCTTTATATACATAGAGTACAGTGTCAAGGGAGCTAATGGTCCTGGGATACACTTTGAAATCCTCAGATGAAGCCATGCAAGAACACTGCCATGTCCTTTGTGGAAATGTAATTTAGGAATCTTTGCTCTTCACAACCCACCAGCTTTAAAGGCCTCTGCCCTCCCTGCCAAAACTGAGCTGTGAAGTGGTGGGGAGGGGAGAACTGGAATTATGTCAAAGCAAACAGAAGTGGGTGGGTGGTGAAAGCATTCACTTTGCTGTTCCCTGACCACTGGGATCATGCAGAGGATCTTTTTCAGCTAAAAGGCACAGGCTGGGCCCCAGGGATCTTTCTCTTGGGGCACCCTTTGTTGCAGAAATGGTTTTGGAAACCTCGTTCTCCAAAATGAGGTCTTCAATCTATTCAGCCTGGAGCAGTGCAGGCAGGGAGACTTAGAGCTTTGCAATGTCCTGACCAATCTTTGTGTATGTGGAAAGGATGCCTGGGTGCAGAGAGCTACTGAAGGCTGCTGGGAAGCAGAGCAGAAAAGGACCTTGCACTGTTTGGATACAGTGACCATCAGGTAAGTTTGTTTTCCAGCCCCTTATTTAATCAGTCTTTAACAGAATTATGTTACTTAGTGTTGGTGTATTCCAGCTTTGGACACTGTTATGCAGCTGCTTCAAGGAAAGTGGAGGTCCTACCTCAAGGTTGTGGCTGATTTAGAGTGTTGGCAGGGGTGAGTAGGGCCATACAGCAGGATATAGGAAGGTGTAGGTGGTTGGAGATAAGGTCTGAAAGGCAGATTTTGTGGAATGTCATTGGTTGATGTGGTAAAATATTGCTCATGAGAAGATACGTTATCCCTTTTGAGGGAATCAGTCTCTAAAAATCAGGAATACGAGAACTTTGCATGAATATTAGTTGGAAGAGCAATGTAAGTAGATGTGAAGATTGCATCTGTATCCTAGCTGAGCTCTGCTGGAGGGCACTGTGCTTCTTGCAGTGGGTATGTTGTATCTTTGTTGTCTGGAGATTTCCAGCACTGTCTGTCATTGCGGCAGGTAAATGTGGGACCCTGCTAGAAAGGCTCAGCACTTAACAACAGTCTTTACAAATGAGAGATCTTGCCTGAAAGCAAAAGAGATGAAATTAAGACAAGTGCAAAGCACTCCTCTTAGGCAGGGAAAGCAGAATACACAAACACAAAACAGGGAATAAGCTATGAGGCAGCAGCACAGCAGGAGGGGGCTGGGGTTGCACTGGTTCACAAGTAGAATATGAATCAACTGCTGCTGCAAAACAACTCATTGTATCCAATACTGTATTAACAAGAGTGCTCTTTGCCAGATATGTGAGACAATTATTACAACCTGCTTGGGGCTGGCACAGCTTCAGCCAAGTGTGGGTGTCCGGAACTGATGTGAAACTTTATCTACACCCATTAAGGAATTTGGAGAGAGATTCCATTGGGGGGAAAATAAAACAGACAGAACAAGTGAATGATAAGAGGTTAGAAAAACAAGTCCTGTCACCAAAGATTGAAGGCATTGCTTTTGTTCATTTTAGAAGAAAAATGCTGGAAATGGGATGCAGTCAGTCTTCCTACACATATATAGTACTTATAAAATGTCTCATGATGAGCTGTTTTCCATGGTCACTGGTGTAAGAAAAGGAAGGTGCTTGAATTCATAGTGAAGATGATTTAATGCATTAGGAAAAATCTTCTAATCTCTAGAGGGGAAAAACACTGAAATAGGCTGTCTAGGAAAGATGCCGCATCTCCTTAATGAATTTTAGGAATGGGCTTGACAAACAGCTATTAGGACAAATAGGTATTTAAGTATATTTGATCATGCCTCTGATGATATGAAATGTCTTTCTGCCATACGTATCTATAATTAAGCACAATATAAAAACACAGTCTCTTCCTTAAGGAGTTAAAAACCAATCTATAATTAGCCAAAGTCTTTATCTTTTAATGCTAAAACTAGGTTAAACGTGCCTTATGTGGCAGCTCTGTTAATATATCCCTGTGGAGCAAACATCAGGAGGAAAGGGAATTCTTTAAACCAAAGTCCAGCGCTGGTGTGACAACGTGAGTCTAAAACTGGCCAGGCATAAATTAGGCAGGAAATTGAAAGTAAGTTTTGAACTGTCAAAACAATGATTTTCTGAAACAGCCTTTCATAATGGGAATGCTGGGGGCAAAAATCAGAGCTTGTTTTTAAAATGGAGCTTGCTAAATTAATTCAAAAAAATATTGAGAACTACTATTCCTCCTACTAGTGCTCATAGCAGGGTCCAGGACTAGGAGATCCCTTTTGTTGCTGGATTTTAGGAGCTGAGAGGAAGAGAAGCACTTTTATGCCAGTGGGACTGTTTTCTGCTCTTTATTGACACAAATGTTCCACCTTCATCCCTGTGTTTTTTCATGTGAGGCAGGTCCTGATACATCTTTTAAGATCTGAAGGTCACATCTCTATTTAAAACTGCATAACTGAGCAGAGGTGGAAGAGGGAAACCCAAGTTCAAGAAGACCTTCTTGAAGGGGACTGCAAGTTGCCAGGTGCTGGGTGTCCTCTTAATTTTTTCCAAGGCTGAAAACACCTTGTGGTGATTGGAGTGAGTGTCGTTTAGGGTTAATGTAAACTGCTGGGAGAACTGCTTCAGGAGTTGAACTGGAGCTGAACCTCATTCTTAGGGGGTCAGTACGTGGTAGTTCTGTTGGTGAGGTGTTAAAGTGGGGCAAGAAACCACTGCAAAGTGAAGCAATGTGCCAAATGTTGCTAACAGGACAGCACAGGCTCTGTGCCAGGAGAGAAACTTAATTTCTTTGCTGACAAATGAAACAAAGATGTGATTGGAAACGCCACGCTTTGGAGGTATGAGCAATTTCCCTATAATCAATCATCCAAACAAAATTATTTTCATTTCTTTGCATTATTTAGCAGGCATTTGATGACAGACAATATGAGCTGGATTTTGGTTTTTCACCTGTTTCTTACACTGATGTGATTTGTGGGCTTTGGCAGTGGGATGCTGGTGTGAAGGAAGGGGGAACTGGGCTTCTGTGTTCAAAAGATTTGGCAAAGCCCACGTCTGTGATAATCAGCTAATCATTCAGACATAGGCATTTTTTGTCTGCTCTTGTTAGGTCTGTAAAGTATCTGGCTGTGCAAAGCTGACAGCAAAACACCTACAGGAGAGGATGTCAAGAAGGAAGCAGTGTGAAGGTGATAAGGTAGAGCTGAGTTTGATAAGAGCCTCTGGCTCCTGCAGTAACTTCAGGAAAGGTGACACTGATTATTAGACATATCAGCCTTCCTGGGAATTTCTAGTTACATGAGGCTATTGATATGGTCAGACACCACGGAGGGAGGGCTAGGTAGAGGAGGAGGGCTGGTTCCTACACCCTGGGTTGAACCATGTGAAACAATTCCCTTTTCTTAGAGGCAAGTGTATCCCTGAGATCTCACGGGATCCATTTTCCTTCCCCTTGGACAAGGTGTGTGTGTTATGGGAGAGGAAGGAGGAATTAGTGGGAAGCATATGTTAAGGTGACTCCAGTGACTGGTTTGTTGTCTAACATGGGTTCTGTAGCATTAGCTGGTGCTGGGTCAGGCTGAGGGACAACACCATGGTGCAAATACAATAAAAGGGAAAATTGTGGGGAGATACAGCAAGAATGATATCTACTAAAGAGGATATGCTTTCCATCACTTTTAAGTCTGATGATATTGGCCCAACTTCAAGTCATGGACAAAGAGCCTGTTTGCACCACATAACAAGTTGAGAGCCTGTTTTATACAAGGGCATTCTACAGGTGCCAAGTAGCACCCTGTGTCCTTAGATGAGGTAGAAGGGGCTTTTTCTTCAGGCAGGTTGAGCAGGATATTCTAATGCGTTAAATTCAAGCTGCCCTTAGGCTGCTTTGTATCAGGATATGTCTCCACACGCAGCATCCCACCTCATACAAAAGATGCAGATCTCAGTGTAATCTGTAATGAAACAGATGTCCTGAAGCCTCCCGCTAATGGGGCCTGTCCCACTCTGTTGCTCCCAGGGGGTACTTAGGCTGGGATTTTGTGTTCCCATAGCAGGAAGCTGATGCTACTGGAAAGTCTCCACTCAGCACATTCCAGAACTGCCCAATTTTGTTGCCCATCAGGGCAGAACGAAAGAGTTGTCCTTCAAAGAGTGCTGCAGGATGGATGGAATTGAAGATCAATTTAAGGATTCGTTTCTGCTCTGAATACAAGGGCTTGAATATTTAAGTATCGTTGGTGTGTTTCAGTTTTCATTCAGCTGCCTTTCTAACAGCTACTGGTGGTGTGGTTGTGTGTGGGAGTGGGGGGTTGTGTTTGCTTCTTGCTTTCAGAAATGACCAAATGCTAGGCTGTGAGTCTGTGCAGTTAACACTGGGAATCGCCAAGGCATCAGTACCTCCTAGCATGTATAGGTAAACAAGAAAGGCAAGTTGATTATATCACTGGCACAGCAGATGAGCTCTAAGTACACACTCACCTCTCTGTGGCTCAGCTTCTTGTACAAAAAATAGAGATCATGATACTTTTCCTCCTGCCTTTGTCTGTCTTGCCTGTTTGCCTGGTTGCTCATGGAACAAAGAGTGTTTCTCATTGACTATTTGCACAGTGCTTTCTACAACAGACCCCTGATCGCAGCAGGGGGCCTTCAAGTGCCACTGTGTTAGAGCGAGCGCAGAGATGTCTGAACCCTGGTGGAAACAGCGGTCTGTACAGCACTAATGAAGGTTATAGATTAGGCATGTGCTTGTCAGGCTGCAATGTAGTCAAATTTCCCTGTAGCAAACAGTGCTTGTAACAAACCACCTTTTCCAGGCATCCCAATAGTAAGAAATGTTATTTTCCATTGCTAATTAGTTCTTGATAAGGCAAAGGCTTACATGAAATTGAATGTGTACAAAGATCTTTGTTTTCCTGCTTTTTCCGAGGTGTGCTGTATGTACCCCTAAGGGTACATCTTCCCTTCTCCTTCATGTCTCTATTTTGTTTTTAAAGTGCCATTTAAATGTTGAGCAGTGCACAGCCTCAAAGTGCAGGGTATTTATGGAGAATTCAAATTGAATGTTTTTCCTCATTATTCTGAGGTGGTGAATTGCCCTCTCCTTTTATAGCAACTATCAGGATATAATGAAAATTTAGTTGGGCCTCTTGATGGCCACTTTGTGCAATACCAAAGTCCTTTATGTTCTCCCTCACTTCCTCCATCCTCTTTTCCCTGATCTTTAGGAAAGAATAAATCCATCTTCTGATCCTGAAATATCATGGATGATATTTCTAAATTCATCTAATTAAGTGTGTTTTCC
Source organism: Ara ararauna (assembly GCA_028858755.1). NCBI lineage: Eukaryota > Metazoa > Chordata > Aves > Psittaciformes > Psittacidae > Ara > Ara ararauna. The sequence goes on along the minus strand of CM054383.1, from coordinate 36,165,329 downwards.
CTCCATTCTCTTTAACCCCAACTTACCACTTGTCCCCAAGATCAGATTTGATGGAAGCAGAGGAAACTTTAAGCTTCAGAACTTATTGAGGTGAAACCAGTGTAAGACACTGGCTCTTCAGGAAACAGCTTGTTTGCTTGGTGAGGAGTTGGAGGGCAGGAGGAAGAGCAAAAGCCCTTTAATTCAGCTAAGTAGAAGCAAAATCAATCTTCCACAGGCAGACAAGGGATGAAACTAGCTAACTGCTTAAATAATGTTCAAGGTAAGACTGTGTTTGCCTACTGTTTAAGCTCTGAGTACTGCTCTATTTGATAAGTTAAATAAAACATAAATTTCCCTGAAGACTGTCGTTTTCCTCCAATAGTCCTTCATGTATCATTATTTAATGGCTCTAACCTAGAATCTGTCTCAGTTCCTGCCCTCAAAGCCATGACTGCCCTAGTGCTGAGGGCCAGTTTGGGGGTAATATTCGGCAGTAATCATGAAAGGAATGTTTCATTTGGCTCTGAGCTGTTGATAAAGGTTAGCAGTTGGGTGGAGGTAACAAACTGAGAAACAGCTCTTTTAGCTTTGCCATGACTGGTAGAACAAGCTGTGCTGTTGAGGCTCTTTATATCAAACCTTATGTGGAATTACACAGTCAACAGGTCTTTAGTGTCACAGGGATCCTGAGAGGTTTAAGCTGTTCTTTGGCTCAGATTTCAACGACGTCCTATTGCCTCAGTTCAGAGTTTACCTTCTTTAATTGGGAAGCAAGTGCTAGGGTCTAGGAATGGGGTGGGGTTTTGCTGTGTCCCATTGCTACTGATGGCACATACCAGCTGCTTCACAAGGGTTATTAACATCCAGAATGAAACCCTCTTTGCTGCAGCAACTGTTGAACCAGAAGAAGAAATGTGGTAGCAAAATAGTCCATATTCTGCCTTCTGCTCACTCTTCTCTCCTATTGTCCTCTGTGTTTGGTTGCTGTTTGCTGGCAAAAGTACAACAGTACTTGAATATTATCCTCAGGTCATCCTAATGGCCTTAGACTTCACTTGAATATAGACTGGCAAGAAGGGGAATTATCATGTGCTGTACACTTGGCTGCATGTTGACGTGTGTGCTCAGGGAAGCTTGGTGTGCTTGTGGGCAGACAGGAAAGAGCAAAGCTGATACTTTCAGTCTCCTCTCCTTTCCCAGTGATCAAACCTTAGCAACCACCAGAGCCATAACACGCAAATATAGGTCCTTGAGATTCACCTCCCATAGATGAAATGACAAAAATCTCCACCAGCTCCTGCTGGCAGAGTCATTAAAAGCTACTTTTCTGAGCTTTCAGCAGCTAGAGAAACTCATCCTAAGATGCTCTGTGAGGAAAGTTCAAGTTACAGTGGCTGCCACAGTCTGAGCAGCTTTACCTCCTGGTGTGAGCTCCTGATTACATGGCAGTGACGGAAGGCTTAGTCATAGCAGCAGGTCTCCAAGAAACCTTGTGTAGGGGAATGTTGCCTTGAGGCAGCAGACAGCGTTATCAAAAGCCTACCAGGGACATACGCAAAAAAGGGGAGTTTAATTGCCAAATTTCCCCTTTATCTTGCTATAATTAGCAAGCTGGTGCCTCTGCAGCTCTAGTTGAAGGGAATGCTCTGAAACGTGCTATGGATGTGTTAAGGAGCATGGGAGTTGTGTTACTGTGGCAGCGCTTATGAAGTCCTAGTGTCTCTTTTCACAAAATCATCAGATATCTAACACATTATTAAGAATGACCCTTTCTTATAAAACACACCAACAAAATACAAGCTTTGCTATCAACCTTCATGGGTTATACTCCTCTCTCCTCCAGTCCTTCTCATGCAATGGGGTTTAGTTGACCATTCTCCTGTAGCAAGAAATAGGCACTTACTTGTCAGATGAGATGTGGACCTCTTAGATGATAGGTGGACCTCTTAGCTGAGGCTAGCAGATATCTGTGAATGGTGACTCACAGACTAACTGGACATACATCCACAGAGGTAATTTCAGCAGACTGGTCTCAGTGTGATACACAATGAATGGGATGACTCAACACTGCTGCCCTGCAGTGCTGCATGCAAACTATCCAGGAGGTGATGCTTGGTAGGACCAGAAGGTGAAGACTTGAGTTAAAATTTCCATTAAGACTCAGCTCAGTGTCATGTAAAAACACACAGGGTCTGACAACCCGTGCTTTGCATCTGGTGATCGCAAAAGTCTGCTTCCATTGCAACTAAAGAAGCATGTTACTGTAAGAGCTGGGTTCTATCTCTTTCCCTGTTCATACATGCTTGCTTTGCAGACAAGATGATGTGTTTGGTCACAGCAATGAGAAGCGAAGCTCTGGAGTGTGAAAGCAAGCTTGGCTGAGCTTGGGTGCAAGTCAGGTTCTAGTGGGACTTATCTCAGGCAGGAACTGGCAATGTTTTTGAAGGCAATAACACTCCCAGGACTTTTGAAGCCTTATCAGGGATCTGGCTGGTTTATCTGTAATGGCTTTTCATAACGGATGCAGAATGCTCCTGCATGTTACTCATGCATCGAGTGTGCACAAATCATCCTGGTTCATAGAGCTATAGGTAGAATTGCAAAACTGCACTTAATGACTGGGTGACAGCCATCTGCAGTACGTGCTTTCAATGTGATATTATGAAGGATAATTTTTCTCCTGCCTGTGAAGCTGAAAGAAACCCGGGGGAGATGATCTCTTGGGTTTGTTTGCTTTGCTTTTAATCGATTTTGGAGATTAAAGCCTGAGTAAAAGTATTGGCTTGAAAGCCATGGGTACCGAGAGCTCTGGTTTTGTTGGGAGATGTGCATAGGAAGCATTTGTCAGCCCGTCTGAGCCCTGACCAGAGGCTGTCAGGACTGTGTTTGTTAGTCCAAGTGATGTTGTTATGGGGGTGTGACATTATTTTTGCATGCTCAATGGACTATAGAAGCTAAGTGCTTGAGCTGTAAAGCACTGAAGACCAGAAAAGCTTTACAGGCTTTGAATCCGTCTTTCAGAATAAGATGCAGACAGAATAGGGACCCTGCTGTCCTGGAGCAGGCTTTAACTTAGGCTGCAACCTGGCCTCCGCTATGTTAGAGAAGGTTTGATTTTGGGGGGAAGCAGAAACCATTCTTAAGGAGGTGCACCCCTTGGTGTGTCTGTCCCTTTAGTGTTCACCTATCTACAGCACTGTTCTGCTGATTGAGGTGAGGAGAATTACCCACAGTATATTCAAAGACATTTTGGGGCAGGGTATCATACCTGAAGCTTGCTTACTAGGGAATTAGTCTCTCATCTGCATTTTATTGTTAATAGGGACATTTTTTCTTAAACAACTTTGGAAGCTGGCTAGTTGCTTACACTCCCAACCTGATATCATGGCTAGTTGTTTACACTCCCAACCTGATATCATAAACCCCACTTCAGTCTACCATGTATTTAATAACTAATGCAGCTATGCTGCTAGAGAACAGAGTTCCCACATCCCCTGCTCTCTGCAAACACACACACAGAGAATACTTTTTCCTGCTCTGTTGATGATTTTTGAAACAGGAGGTTGGATGACAACAAAAAAAGTGTTTGTCCTTTGCAATTTGCTCCAAAACCTGTCCCAACTCTGTTCCTAATCTGCGTGTTTTTCTAGCAGCTTCTTTGGGCACTTGAAAGTCATTGCCACCAATTACAGCACCTTTGAAGGACTTTCTCATAACCATTAAAGTGTTGCATGGAATAACATGAACAAAGACTTCCCAGTGAGAGGATGAATTGGCTGTTGGGCTCTTTTCCTGGGCAAACTGGGCTCTGGCTCTGCTTTCAGCTTAATAACATTTCTATTTATATGTGAAGTCCCTGTTTCTGTGCCTTCCTCCAGCTGCAGCTTGCAGAAGTGAATGTCTGCATCTGCAAACCCTGAGTCCTGTTTAGTCACTGAGATAAAGTGCCTTGAAGATCAGAGAGGCTGAGTGTTTGTAGCTCTGATTAGATGTGTTCCCATGGCAGGGAGCTTTCCTGGGCACTGAGTACAGAGGGGCTGGGAATCCTTGATTGGCCAGCGTTTAGAGATAACACAGAAATATCAAACCAGAGACCTATGAGTGAACACACCTTTCACAATAATAGGACAATTAGCACAGCAATGGGTGTTTTCTCTGTATTGTGCTGTGGCTTGGAGCTGGTCTGGAAAGGATCCAGAATCACAGGAGCCAGCAGGTGAGACTGGAGTCTGCTCACAGATGTGTGCTGTTTGTAGTTGCTTAGACGTGTAAGATCAGAATCTGGCATAGGAAAGAGAGGGGAATCTTTATTTCTGAGCTGATGAATTGTTGTAGGCTGTATGGCAATTTTATCCAGGCCTGAGAAGAGCCAACAGCCTGTTTGAATCAGGTCTTCATTCTGTGCCTTCCTGTCCAAGAAAGGTGAGGTGCAGCTGCAGATCATGCCCTCCAAATGACTGTCAAATTCATGACCTGTATGAAAGGGTAGCTCCTTGTGAGGACAGTGGTTCATGCTCTCTCATCCTGCTCCTGCTCAGTTGTGCTTGGTGACCTCCTAAGACACATCAGGGCTAGTTCTCAGTGGAAATACCCAAGTTCCTCAAGCAATGTGCAGCAGTTTTGCAGCATCTGAATTTGCCAAGTAGAAAGCCTTAGTGCCTGCACCAGCCTGTAGCAAGCTGTGCTGCCTTGAGTGTTCCTCCCTTTAGATCATCATGATCCATGTGATTTTTCCCTGCTAGCCATTCCCTCCACATCTCCGCCCCATATGTGCCTCCTCCAGCACATGTGTGGCACATGTTTACACAAGGTGAGCAGGGGAGGTTTCAGTGATGAAAAGGATACCCAAGTGACTTCAGGGCAGAGGAAATAGCTTTAAATGACATTGCTTCTGGGAACTTACCCTTGGATTGGCTGTAATGACCTTCGTTTTATCTCAGAAGGGTGTTGTGATGCTCCCCCTCAAGAATTTGCTGAGTCAATGAGGAAGAAGGGTCAAAAATAAATCATTTTGTTTCAGTGAGGCATGTTGTTTCACTGGTGTCTGCTTCTGCCATAGCAGGTAAAGGCTCAGTGCAAGATCCAGGTTTAGCATCTGTTGTATGCTTCTACAAGGTTTTAGAACAAGAGAGGTATCTTCCCTGAGCTGCTGACAGATCAAGCCTTCAGTCTGATGCTTGTGCTGTTAATCTGAGATGTCGAGGGGCATGAAAGCACAATCCTTTCTTGATGTATGACAGGTTCAGCCTGTGTAGCTGTCAGTGATTTTGATTAGGCCAATTTCTTTCGGAATCTGGAAGAAACTCTGGGTGCTTTTGTGTTTTCCTGAAGGCCCTCTGGAAATCCATTTACATGATTAGCAAAAGTGTAAATGTGGATGCAGATGGAAATCATAGAATGGTTTAGGTTGGAAGGGACCTTGAAGACCATCTAGGTCCTGGGTTCAGCAGTAGCAGTCATTTTTTCTCCTTCTTAATACCTGGTGCAGTGCTGTGCTTTTGACTTTCAGCCTGGGAACAGTGCTGATAACACCGATGTTTTCAGTTGCTGCTCAGTAATGTTTACTCTGACGAAGGACTTTCTGAGCCTCATGCTCTGTCAGGGAGGAGGGGAAGCTGAGAGGAAGCAGAGACAGGACATCTGACTCAAACTGACCAAGGAGATATGCCATACCACCGCACATCACGCCCAATATATAAGCTGGGGGCAGTTACCCAGATCACTGCTCGGGTTGGGCTGGGTATCAGTCAGCGGATGGTGAGCAGTTGTATTCTCTTCCCTTGTTGTTTCCCTGATCATTATTATTATTGGTGGTAGCAGCAGTGGTTTGTGTTTTACCTCAGTTACTGGACTGTTCTTATCTCAACCCATGGGAGCTACATTCTTTCGATTCTCCTCCCCATTCCCCCAGGAGCAGGGGGAGGAAGGAAGAGGGAGTGAGTGAGGGCTGCATGGTTCTGGGTTGCCGGCTGGTCTTAAACCACAAGTTCCAACCCCCTTCTGCTTGCACAAACCACGGACCACATTCTTGTAAGCAGACAAGCTCCCCAGTGCTTTAAACACAGTTTAGCAACATGTAGCCCTTTCCACATCAGGTTCATTCTCAGCTGCTCACATATAATGCATTTCTCTTCCTTGCATATCTCTCAGCAGTGACACTGCTGCTGTTTTGGTGGATTGCTTCTTGTAATCTTTCTTCTTTTTTTTAATGGTAAACTTGTTCCTGATGTAATTACTGTGATAAAGTTCTGTGGCACGATGGATCATCCTTATAGTACTGTTGCTCTTGACTTCAGACAAGAGGATATTTTATCTTAAACTTTTGTGGAAAGAGTGGTAAACAGGTTTGTTTTCTCCAGCATCATATTCTTCTGTGTTATGTCTGACAGAGAAGATGGTCCCCGAGTCCATCTTCTACAGCACCGAGATTCCCTCAGGACTTCTCTGCAGCCTAGAATAATACTGATGAAGTAATGCAAGGTGGACGGCATCTCCTGTAGGAGATGAGTTAGGTGTCACCTTAGTCCTCTTGGGCATATGCCCACCTTGCTGTTGGCCATCTCTCCCATCAATGCTCCTGCTGGCAATGTCAGTGTCTCTGTGTTGAACGTTGGAGGACAACCTCCAACCAGCTCTGAAAAGCAATGACTCTTGGATGGAAGGGGTGACTACTACCATGAGGCTTCCCCTCCAGCCCCGCTATTAGTAGAAGACAACAAATTGCAATCAAAACACACTGATCAGAATGCAGCAGAGACTTGTACGTACTCGTTGCCTGAATCTTTTTTGTCCAAGTGTGGAAAGGCCCAATAGCTGTATGATTCAATGAATTTTTGCGTACAAGGGTGGTAAAAAGCAGGTTTGGGGCCAGCCTGTCATTTTCTCTCTTTTTACAATAGTCTGACTTAACTTGTCTCTTGCTGTTAAAAAAACCCCAAACATTTACTTACTCTCTGAAATTAGTTTTCACTATTTGTTTTTATGGCCTCACTTGACAACTAAAAGCTGTACCTTTTAGCAGCTTTCCAGTCTCCATTGTGCTGTGTGCTGTATGCTGTAATGCCTCTGAGCAATTTGCAATAGAGGGATCTATGTGAAAGTTGGACAAAACCAAATGAGTTGTCAGCATGATAAAGAAGCAGGGAGTTTGCTAGGTTTCTGAAGGACCCTCAGTGCAGTGTATTCCTGAGCAAAGGGGAAAGATAGGATGAAAAACCAATAAAGAGTGAAAACCTCATGATGCATTAGGAATTTAACCACTTGAAGGAAGCGTTTGGAGGATGTTAGGTTGTTTGGGGAGTCTGTGGGACCTACAGGGATTATGCCACTTGACATCTGCGTGGCAATGTAAGAAAAGTTTGGGAGCATATGTGGGAGATAATAGGGCTGCAGGCCATTTTGGAGTCAGAAGAAGAGTTTTCAGTGCCTTTTCCCATGACTGTACAAGCTCCACAGAATTATTTCTTTTTCACACCAAGTGCTTTCTTGGCCTACAAAGAGTGTTTTTCCCAGGTATAAACCTCCCCTGCCTGGGAAGAGGTCAGTTCCTGCTCAGCAAATGTGGCTACATGCTCTTCTCCACTACTTTGTTTGAGTGTTCATGCCACCCTACTGTGGCATTTAAAAGCCTGGGCTGCCTGTGAAGCCAATGAAGACTCCAGAGGACAGTTTCCATTAATTTGGCCCTTTGTGATCCTAAGGACTGATTTTGATAACTCCTATAAAGCAACAGGAGGAGTCAGGGTGGGCTCTGGTTGCATTTCTTCAGTGATATGGCTCTTTAGTGCTCAAGGACAGTAACTGAATGTATTGTCCAAACCAGTCTGTGAATCCCAGGGCTGAGAACAGGAAGCTTCCGAAGAGCTGCTTCCCTCATCTTATCTCACACAGACAGTTACTGTGTTCTTGATGTAATTATAGTGATAACACAATGTGACATAACTGCTGGCTTCTATCATGGTATCACTGCTGTTGACTTAAGTGACGGGGTAATAATTTTATAAGAGACCTTTATTTTTCTCTCCTTGGCAGCCCCTGGCAGTGTTTAAGCACAGGAGCCGATAGCTCTGATAAAGCGCATTACACACATTTCACAAGTCCTGAAACTTTTCATTGCTTTTATTTATGCCCTTCTATTTGTTTCTTTTCTATTTGTTCCTGCAGTATCCAGGCAGTGGCTCTCCCCAGCTAGCACAGGGACTGGTGTTTGCATAGTTGGCAGTGGCAGCAGTCATTCATACTTGATGTTTGGGAAAGGAGAGAGAAAAAGGCCTTTTTTTTTCTGCACAATTCACTCACTTTTTGGTCGTTGCTGCATTGCAGACATGCCAGTCCCCTTGCTCAGATGGAGGAGGTGTCCTTGGGATGGCTATTAGAGAAAGCCTGGTTAAAACTGAGCCGTATGAAAATGATTAGAGCGGACTTGGACACCTCCCCTTACAGTATATACCTGATGCTTCAACTTAACTGGGAAGATACAGCCTAGAGGCAGGCTGTGCAAGGAAACTTTCAAGCCAATGGGAATCTAATCGTATATATTTTATGTCCCCAGACTCCCTTGTCTCAGCTGTACACTTACTGATGTCGTTTCACAGGACGGCAGAGCCTTGCTGATCTATGCTGCTGTCTAACACTGTCAACCAAATCTCACTCCAAAGCCATTGGGTAAAGGGGACATGTGGTAATTCTGGTCCATCTTGCAGCCATCCACACTGCCTAAAATACATATGAGTGCAAAGCACAGGTCTTGGCATATGGAAAAAGTGCTGTCCTTCTCCATAAATATTTCCAGGTGATGTAACAGGGCTGTGCACAAAGTAGGGCTCATAGCTTCCTTCCAGAAGTGCTTGTGGGATCATATTAGCTGGTAGGGCTTGCTGGATGCTGCTGATAATTCTTTACCCAGCCAGCCTGGGTGTGAAGATCCCTGTGGGGGATCCCTGTGACTGTGCTGCACAGATATTGGTTCCATGTCCATTTTGGCTGGACAAGCTTAGGTGTGTAATGCTGGAAGCTGAAGGGAGAGATACCCTCATAAGCTCAATTTCACTATGTGCAAAATAGGTTGTGCAAAACAGTAAAAATACATGTTGTTTACCTTGTACAGTGCAGGAAGGGTGACGAGCTCAAGCAATGTAGTTATAGGCAGGCTGAGTGCTCATTTGCAAGATCTTGAATATTCAGATTATTTTTCTGACTTCCTTACTTCTTTGTTCATTACAAGACATAGGAATGTCTGCAAGAACTGATGTTTGCATTTGGTGGCAATCAAATAGAGAAAGGCATCATCTGAGAATATTAATGGGTAGTGAACCTTACAGGGTCTATAGTCTGAGCTTGTCAAAATGGCTCTGTGAGGAGTTTTGACAGTATGCAGTTTTTGAACAGGAAGAACTTTTCATTGCTTTAAACCATCCCAAAGTGTTCACGTGAGGAATATGGTTTTCATTTGGGCAGTTCATAATTTTCTGGAGTTTTCCTCTCCATCCAAGCAGTAAAGGAAGAGGGGAAAACCTCAGACTTAGTATAAAATCATCTTTATCTTTGGTTTCTCTTGGAAAATAATGCCAACAAGTTGGGGTGGGTGGGCAGCTCCCTGGAGAGGCAGGATGGGCTTTAAAACATTTCTACCAGCTTTAAAACCCATAATTGGAAGCAAGCCCACAGAACGTGAGCCCCTTATGATGTCTTTCTCAACACGAACAACTGGGAGCTGGTGGTCTGCAGAACTGTACAAGAAGTCCAAAAGCAAACTTGCAATAATTCTTTCCCCTTCTTGCACTGAGAAACCACTTTCCCCATGTTTCATCATCACCTATAGGGAAAATGAGAGGTCTCTGGCTGATGCAGGTGTACAAGTAGCTGTATGCATTTGCCCTCTGTGCTGCTGTGGAGGCTTTTCCTGCCGGCAGCATGCCAGGGGAGCGGGAGTTGCTCTCTGCCTGTGCCTGCTCATGCTGCTCGTTTGTGATACAGTCCCCTATGGTGGTCCCTAATGACAGGCTGAGAAGTTGAAACAGACACCAAGGGTAAGAGAAGGATGTAACTGCTCTTTCAATGCTTCTTTTGTTGTCTTTTCTATCTGGATTGAGGATGTCTGGTTAATACCAAGTGATGACTGCCTTGGCTGTCACTCTCTGGGAGATACTGTGTTTAGGTGCCCTCCTGGGCTTTTCAGGCAGTCAAGTGGTGGCATACAAATGCCTTTAAAAATCTTCTGCATTTCTATTGAAGTGATGATCCTGCTGTATGCACAACCCATCGCATAGTGGAACGGGGAGAGTTTTTCGCCTAGTACTGTCATTCTTGCAGCCAGCTGCTTTTGTGTGGCTCTGAGCTGTGGTAGAGCCCCAGCCAATAGTGAAAGGGATGTTTTTATAATAATCCTTTCTGCAATTGACCTGCTACTGATGGAAGCCACCAGGAAGGGCTGGAAAAGGACTAGGTTTTCTCCTGATGTTGATTGCACAGCATGTGCATCTCATTGGAAATGATGCTTGGCTAGGGATAGAAGAAGCTGGCGAAAAAAGAAGAGGGACAGATCTGAGCTTGGAATAAGTTAATATTGGTCGTGAATGTGAGAGGGTATCAGACTTCTTCCACAGTTACACAAATGGGCCAGCAAAGAAATTAGATCGTTCCTTTCTTTGTGTTGAGTTTAGCCATTGCTGTTGATGCGAGGGAGTGGGATTGTTCCCAAAGGTAATGGTCACAGGCACTTCATGTAGCCTGGTGTGGGGATCCTGCTGTGCATTAGACCCCAGGCAATTTACTTTTGTTGCTTTGTCTCTGGCCCATGAGTAAAAGTATCCCCCATTTCCCTATCCTGCCATAGCTGTTGGGCAACTGGTGAAGAAATTGTGTGCAGTTCTGTGTGTGTAAAACAGCTATTTGACTAGCCTGCAAAATGCTCCCTGCATGCACAATGCAAGGCGGTATGTGTGCTGGGCAGAGGAGGGTAGCAAAAAGATGGATGAGGCTCCTTTTCCATTATTAATATAAACATATTTTGCAAATAATACCTTGCATAGACATTTTTGTAACTAGTGCTGAGATCTAAGAGAAACACAGCTTGTGTGAGCAAGTAGGTGCTGCTAAGGGTGTGGATGCCTGGCTGGTTGGACAGGCAATGGATGGACACTTCAGGTCTGCAGCGTAAAGGAGGCGCATTAGGTGGGGACCAAGTAAGGGAGATCTGGATTAAGATGCTAAACTGCACCAAGCACACATGGGAAGGCTCCTTCTCCTGTCTGGATTTTCTTTATTCAGCACCTCACCCATTTTGTTCTCTCTTCATTTCCTTTCTCCTTCTCATTTCCTCCTCCTCAGAATATTTATCACTGCAGCTCCCCTATATCCCTATTTATCACCCTCCCCTCCCATCCTCTCCCACCATGAAGATCTGTACTAGAAAGGTCTAGAGCCCTGCAGGGATTACTGTGCTGTTTTCATCTTTGTGAGACCCTTGGTTCACATAGAAGATGGGCTGTGGAAAGGACGGGTCTCCAGCAGTGTTTTCTTCTCTTCGCAGCAATGCATCTTCGTCTTGCTCCATTTCCCCTTTCAAAGGATGGACCAGCTTGAGGGCCAAGGTTTCCACTGCTGTGTAAGGGATGGACTAAATCTCAACTATGTGAATGCGGTTAACGTCTTACTGCAGCTTCTGAAAAAGGATCCCATGCTTTCATCTTGTTTTGCCTTTCAAAAGTAGTTCTGTTAGTATGGCCCTACTCCTGGAGGGTGTCTGGTTCTGCGTGGGAGCTGAAGGCTGCTAGCCTGTGTATTAGTTCTATTATCTATTGCAGGCACACCTATGAGGCTGTGCAGCCTGCAGGGATTACATACTTCCAAAAAAGGGTAATTAATTCTGATTTCAAAATAACATTTTGTTAAAGTGGAAAAGTTTTGCTTCCTTCTTTTGAGGCAGTTTTTTTTTTTTTAGGGTAAGGGAGGGCAGAGGAGGGAGTGATGGAGTCAATCCTCTGTTTCAGCTAATCCAAAGTAATATCTCCTTATAAATATTTCAGCAGTTCTCAGTCACTCTGAGAGCATTATGCTTTGGTTAGGTAGTTCAGATTTATAGGGGATGTAACATCAATTAATTTGCAGCCATAGTTATCTGCACTATGTCACCTACTCAATCACAGGCGCAGGAGATCTGCTGACCCAGGGCTCCAGCATCTTCTTTCCAGGTCAAGCAACAAGTCAATTCTAAATCTTTCAAACTTCTTTCCCTTTCCTGTTGGTTTGTGGATTAAATTCTCATCTGACAGCACTTGAGTGTGCTGTGAGAGCTGATTTTGGTTCCTGCTGAGTGAAGTCCATGATGCTGAAAGAAATGTAGGGCCAGGACAAGGGGGAATGGCTTTAAGCTGAGAGAGAAGAGATTTAGATTAGACATTAGGCAGAAGTTCTTCCCTGTGAGGGTGGCGAGGCACTGGCACAGGGAAGCTGTGGCTGCCCCATCCCTGGCAGTGTTCAAGGCCAGTCTGGATGGGACTTGGAGCAATCTGATCTAGTGGAAGGTCTAATGGACTCTTCAAAAGAGGCTGGACTGTGTCTGTCCATGCATGAACACATGAGGAGATTTTTGGTTTAGTACAGTATTTCATTGGGGGTATTTTTGGACTGATGCAACAACAATTCCCAGTATCCCAAGGAAAAGGCAGGATTCATCCCACATCAGAGGCATGTCTGCAGATCACTACCTGACCTAGGCTGCACTCTGAACTACTGCAGGCAGTGCATTGTTTGTTTTCTCCTGCACTGGATGCAGGAATGTGTTTGGCTGAAGGACGCTTCCCAGGGACAATTCCAGGTGTCTTCAAAGTGTTAATTTGAAGGCATATAAAAAATAAAAACAGAGAACCAGTTCTTTCTTCTTATTCCTCATTATTGCAAATGTATGCTTGATTTCCCATGTGGGTTTACCTGGTTTTATCTTTCAGCTGCTGCTGGTTCTTGCTACGCCTTTCAGTGAGTGAGCAGAAACCTCTCTAATACTTGAGATCTTTGCTGCTGCTGGTTCTTGCTACGCCTTTCAGTGAGTGAGCAGAAACCTCTCTAATACTTGAGATCTTTGCCACTAGAAGCTGCTAAGTTGCCATTCCCCCACAACTATCTTTTCTGATAAAGCAAAATGAACTCCTCTTAGTCCCTCCCACAAGGTGTTTTTGCAGCTGCATCTGGTGGTTTTTGTAATTCTCTCCAGCACCATCCCTAAGTGCTTCTTAGAAACCTTTGAAAAATGTATTTGTGAAAGCTCTTATCAGCACGTTGACATCGGTCTCACTCATGCAGTCTGGTTACAAGCCACCTTCTCCATCCCTTTGCATGCAGCTAAAGACTGTATTAGACACTACTGACTTTATCCTTCTTCGGGAGCTGCTTCTTTATTAGGAAACTCCTCTTTTTGTGTGTGTGCACATTGCTTTTTCTTGTTCTTACTGCACAGAGACTCCCTCACACTCCCCTGCAGCTTTCCACCCCCAGCTGATAGGTAGATCTGTCTTGCTCTGTTTGTTCCCTGATGCATACCTCTGTGTCTGCCTCTGTTAAGGTGTTTGGTTTGCACAGGTCCAGCATACAAGGAGGTCTGCAAAGCTCTGTGGGATGTCCTGCTGAATTGCTATGTGCTGTTAAGCCAGCTTTTGTGTTGCCTGCAAATCTTTGTGGCAGGGATTGAATGCTGCCTTGCTGAACAACACTGGAAAGGCTGACTGGTATCAGGCAATATCAGTCCCCTGGAACCCCACTGAAACTGGTCTTTTAGGATGCTAATTTCCCCATACTTCCATCTGTCCAGTATTATGATTTCAGTTCTTTGATTTATTTCCTCCTCCTTTCTCAATCCAAGATCAGTGACTACTTTTCTAGTAACCGTGGTGAAAACAAGAAATAGGATGAGAGGGGTAAAGAGGGAGATAAATGGAGAATGGGGAAAATTCTGCGTTTGCAGGTACCAGGCACATCTGTGTGTGTGTATGTGTACATATTACAATGCACAGCAGAAAAGCTTAAAGTCTCCTTTAGCACAGCCTGTAATCCTATTAGAAGGATTACTCTGTTGTCCTAGGCTATCTGATCATAGTAAGAACTCATTTAGGTCAGCTGTTTAGGAAATTTACACACACAAGGAAAAAAATATTAAAGAAGCCACTTGCTGTATTTCATAGGGATTGATGAATTCCTCTCAGACTTTCTCTGTGCTGTGATTACATCCCCGCTCATGTAGTTTCTTTGCATCCCTCTTAAACCCTCATGTAAATGACTTGCTTTCAGGTTTTGACTTCTAACAGCAGATGTGGATAGACAATGTGGTAGCTAGACCCCAGCTATTTCCAGACCTTGAGAGGATTAGAATTTTAAACATTAAAGTACTTTGGTTTTTGCTCTCCCTCTGTGCGTTTGTGCACGTTATAACTTCAAGAGCAAGGGTATGGGCAAGTCTGATTTGTGGGCAGAACTTAATGAAAGCTAAATCTGGTCTGGCAGAGCCCCAATCGGTTTAATCCCTGCTCTGCTGATTATCAGCAATGTTATAATTTAATTTGAAGCCTCTGTATTTAGAAGGTCAGTGAAGCACTCCCATGCTTTCATTTAGAGAGAGGGAGAGCAGGGTGGCAGTCAGTTCAAGTGCCTGTCTCCCTCGGTTCTCCAGCAAGGCCAGGTATTAAGCAGAGGAGAACTTAAAACAAGCAACCAAACAAAGCAACTGGACATAGAAATGCAATTGTGCAGTCAGGTAGGAGATCCTTCCTGTTAGGAAAAACATGGTGGGAACCTTCACTTCTCAAGCTGGAATAAAGCCATGACTGTCCTGAGCTTTGCTTGTATTTCACAGCACCCACCCAAATCTTTGCCACAGAGCTGGGAGAAAGGTGTGCCTTAAAATATCACCTTTTTCTGCTGAAACACACCCCACTCACAAGGGACTCCACTCTGGTTGTTGGCAGGGCTGTTTCTTTCCATCCAGTTGAGCTGTTTCTTTCCATCCAGAAGGAAACATCAATGCATACACAAAGGTGTAAATCCATTTTTACACAGCGTTTTGGGACATTAAGGTCTCTTAGAGGAATCTGCCTACAATCTAACAGGGCTTTGTGGAGATCTACATGTCTGCCAGCCCAGTGGTGGATCATGTCTCCCCACAGGGCTACACACACTGTAATTGCAGCCATTTCTGCAGGAAGCAACAAGATCAACTGTGCAGCATGTGCTTGTGAGGTGATGACACTCCCAGAAAGCATTATAGTATGAATGTGCTACTGTGGATTGAATAGCTGCTGTATACAGGCTATGTCTACAGCAACTTCAAACACCTTGCCTCTGTGTCCCCCAGTGCACAGATCTTGTTGAAAGTGAATCGGGGCTTTGCTCAAAGTCCTCTCCTTCTCCCATGCTGGGATCTGAGCAGCAGCTAGACTGAAATCTTCTCAAGGTTATTCTTCTCACATACTTAGAGCGCTTGGCAAGATGAAGGGAAATGAAAAGCTTCTATGAATATAGACTTCAAGGTGTTGATGTGCATTGGTAGGCTTTCTTCTTAGAGAGATGTCAGATTAATAGTGGCAGGTATTTCTCATTTGTGCTGACAAGCAAGGTCCTTCTGGAGAGCCCTTAAGGCATGTTGGTACACAGGATTTTGTACCTTCATCCCACTACCAGCTACTTTGGTAGTTGTTAAGACTTGTGGACTGTTGACTATCTGGAAGATTCCTCCACCATCCTTGGTCTTGCATTTTCCTCCAAGCTAGGACAGCAATCTCCTTTCATCCTTTCCTTCACCTCCTCACTTTTGATGACTTTATTCTGGTTGTAGGGCATGTTTGATGATTGTTGTTAATTCATGCCCAACCAACATTATTTCTTTTAGCTAACCAGACTGCTAACTTTAAGGGTGGAGGTTTTGACTGCCAGATACCTGCACCCTCCTCTGTGTTTCCAGTGGAGTTCTGGTGACATCCAGTGTTTACTTTGGCTTATCACTGACACGTGTGTCCTACGCTGATGCCCCCAAGGGATGCTATAGACCTGAAGACTTGTTTTCCCCCTCAGCTAGTCTGCATTTGAATGAGGAATCATGCACCTTGTCAGAGGTGTTTGTGACATCTGTAATTCACACATGAAGAAAAAGGCACCTTTGAGGCCAGAGCTTCTAGGAAAAGCTGCCTTTAAAAGGAGAAGCAACCGTGTACAAAGAGAAATGAGAACTGAGAAACAAATCACAGCTTCCATTGGAGATAATGAGAATCTCAGATAGCAGCACACCATGCAACTTACTGAGGCCAGAGTGGTCCTGTCTCTCCGTTCCCCAGAGGAAGGCTTAGCAGTTTGTTAATACTCACAGGGTCACTGCTTCCTTTCCGTCTCTGAAAGCAACACTGGCCCTACACGAAAAGGCTGGGAAAAGGTGCAGAAGAAATGCCAAGGGCCAGAGGGAGAGGCAGCTCTGTGCTCACTGCTTTGTTGCTGCCTGGGGTGCACAGAGAGGGACTCTATTTTCACAGGCTGGCAGGGAAGAAGGCAAGTCCCTATAGACCAGATGCTGAGCTCTCAGCTGGAACTCACACTGGCAAGAAGGACTTTGCTGAAGCACTGATGGTGGGAGGTCTGATACAAGCCTGTCCCAGGTACCCCAGAGTCGCATCGCAGGATAAAGACAACACTTATCCTCATCCCCATTTTCCATCCTATTTAGTTAACTGGGGCAAGCACAGGCTGTGCTTGTAAAATTTCCTTCCATGGAGATTCTTGAAGCTGTAGAGTTGCTCCCTGAGGGAGTAAATAGAAGCCTTGGTTGCTTGGGTCATTAAACATAGGACAAAGTGCAGGGGAGCAATCAGTTACTGATGGGCCAGGAGAGACAACAAATGGACATTTCCATCCCTAAATGCTGTAATTTTCTTCACACATTTTCTTTGAGCTCCAGCCCTGAATGTCGTTGCTGTTTCTATAGTTGTGTGCCCAGCATTGGGGACAGAATATGCTGTTGCTGTTGCTCCCAGCATCCTCTCTCTCATTTCACACATCCTATTAGAAAATAGTTCTTCCTCAGCAGGGCTCAAGAGTCCTAGTTTGGTGTGGGTACAAGAGAAGCCTCTGAAAGTCAGCTTTATACTTCAGCAATCTACAGATATCTGAACCGCAGATGGTGGGACTGGGCTTTAAAGAAACTGAACTTTTGCTGCATATTAATGAGCTTGGGGTGGACTGTGGCTCTGCTTGCTTTGAAGAAAATCTGAGATGAAGGAAAGCGGTTTGGTCCCTGAGGGGGGTGATGAGGCCCTGGACTAAGCTGCCAAAACCACTTGCTGCAGGACCTGTTCTGTAACTTCACCTCCCACATGGTTCTGTTCTTCCTAACCCTTTCTGATGCAAGAGGTGCAGAGGAGTAATATGTCAGCCAGGCCAAGGCCAGAAGCAGCTGACTCCTAGCAGGATGGTTTCTCCATCGTCTAGCTCTGTTGATCTTAGTTTATGCTGTTTGTTTTCTTTAATTGAATATTTTATAAATTAGCATGATTTCTGCTTAGTGTTTATCTTCCTCTCTGTGAGCCTTTATGGCCAAGATAGCCTGGAGTATGCTAATTAAAACACTGAGCCTTGACTATGTCCCTAGCTAAGAAGTAAGAAGACTATATAATGTATGTGATGCTGATACAGATCTGGGATCTGGTGAAGCAGAGCGTCAGAGGATCTGTCTGTGCCCATCAGTCTTACTTAAGTAGCCTTTTCTATTCATTGCCATTGAGGTCTGTCTCTTCTCTGCCTTAAGTGGATGCTAAGATTAGGAGCCTCTGGGTGAACATCATCCTTCCAGATGCCGGTGCTGTCAATGAGCAGTCAGGTATTTCTGCAGACATTAGTGGAAAGCTCCAGAATACAGAGGCAAAGCTGTGCACTGGAAGGACATTTCCTCTGCACTTTATTAGTGAGCACTGCCTTGAGAGGCAGAGGAAGTTGTCTCCCTGCCCCTTAAGATGGGTAGCTGTAAAAGTCATGTTCATGCTTATCTCACTAACCAGAGACAAGGCTGAACTGTAGCTTTTCTAACCTTAGATGCATTGAGGAACCAGGGAGAGAGTTGCCACTGCTGGGGCTGGAGGTGTAGGAGTTAAGTCTCTTATGTTCAGCTCTGAGGCAGTCTTAAGAGGACTTTTCAGCAGGCTGCCTCCTTCCTTTACAGGCCTTTTTTTCACTATTGTTCTTTCAAGATAAAGAACTTGGCTCTGTAAAGGAGTAAGCCAAGCACTGTTTTATTGCTACCAGCTGAATAGTAAAAAAGCCAAGCATAACCCATTTGCTTTCGTGCAGCGGTTAAAATCCAGCTCAGTACTTTGCATTCCAAGACATTTTGCCTCATCCTTTTTCCTACATTGAAGTAAGCAGTGAAAATATCTTGCTAACGACTTACACCCAAACACAAAAGCCCCCATGTATATATGCTGCTCAATTATAGAGGGGAAGTGATTGCACAACAGCAGATATAGGGATCTTTCTTTGATTAAATGAGGTAATTGCTTTCTGCATCTGTAAAGGCACTCAGACCTCAGGCTGCAAGCTGGTTACCTGCAGAAACAAATTCAGATCATAGCCAGGCTGGTGCTAATGCCTTAGATCTTAACTGAGCAAGAGCCCCCTTTGGGCACGGTCTTTTTAACTGTTTATGGTTGCAGCCTGTGCTTATATATATCTGCAAATATCTTGCTCCTTGGCTGCATAGCCAGCCACAGGGCCAAGAGTAGGTGGGTATCAATATTTGTTTGAAGAATTAGTTCTCCTTCCTCCTATCTGTGGTTGTTTTTACCTCTGTAACCCACATTTCTGTGCTAAATCTTGTCATTTTGGCTGCAAACGCCTTCCTCTGTAGGGCAGCAAGACGTTCTGTACTTGCACATGCATTGAGAGGATGGACAAACAGAAGGGACTGGAGGCAGAATCTAAGCAGGGAAACAAGGAGACGCTGCTGGGACAGATGACCTGGGCCTCATTCTTTTAGTCTAAGAATGAGAGGCCAACCAGAGCTGTGATGCATGTATTGTTCCCAGTGAATTAGGGCAGTGAGAGCTGCTCTATTTAAACTCATTCCTTCCACTCCATACTGTCCTTAAGGTCTCTCCTGAAGGCCGTTAACATAGATTGATGGGTACAAATCCTTTCTGTCACATTACCTTCTCTTCTAATTTGTTTAATTTCCAATACAGGTCAGGTTCCCCATTCTATTTTCCATTTACCAGGAGTCGCTATAAGTGAATCTCTTTGTAAGATTAGGAAACCCAGTCCACTTTCCTGCTTGTCCTTTTCCTCAATCACTTCTTTACTGTGGTTTGGGCTGAGCTTTTATTACTTCTGACAGCTAGGGTTGCGGTCTCTGCAGAATGGTTTCCCCAACCCTGTAAGCTCCCTGCCAAAATCTGAGTTAGCTGTTCTCAGATTTAACAGCCTCCTGTTCCAAACAGAGATTTTCAGTATCCCTGGCCCAACATGTATTACTGCCAAAACTTTCCTCATCAGCACTAGAAGCAACCTAACACCCATTGCTTCATTCTGACCCCACTCTCTGCCTTTAAAAACCAACAAATCAATAACCTTCTAAGATGCCACTGGTGCTACCACCCATGGGTGATGCTAATGGTAGGAAAATAAGATCAGCAGGCTGTTTTCTGTTGCTTTTTCCATGTGAGTGACTTGAAGTGCATATGTAGTTCTATAATTCATGTAAAATAAAAAGGAAGAGCTGGAAGTATGGTTCTGAATGAGGAGACAAGAATTCAGATCCTCAGAGTCTGAACCCAGCAACAGGCATTTCTGATTGTCATTCTTCTTGCAGGGACTGTAGCCAGCTTGGATAGTCAGGATGTCTCCATAGAATCATAGAATAATTAGGGCTGGAAAGATGATAACTATTGAATCTTTCAGCCTCTATTCGATCCCAAGGGTTTTTTGCTGTAGCAAGTAAGGATTAAAGCCGATGGTGAAGTCCCAAGCTCTTCAGTGTTGACCACTTCCTTATCCAGACAGGGAAAGTTTTGGCTATCTTGCTGTGGTGTTGTCATTAACATACATTCACTTCAAATTAATTAAAAGTGAAGACGAGATTCCCAAACTCATTTAGCTTCCTAAGCTTTGTTCTCCAGGGATTGATGGTGAAAAAACAGCTGGGTACCCAACATGTCCTTTAGCAGGGGATGAAATGCTGTTAATCCTGATTATATCAAAAGGAACGGAAATGAAAAGTAAATTCTCATTTGAAAGAGAGGTATTTTCCCCCTGTGCATTTTCCTCACTCTGTTTTTCCATACAAGAACTTTCTTGTCCACGAAGATTGGAAGATAGTGGTAGCCCTGATTGTTTAAATATTAATCTGCACTTTAAGTTTCGTTTGTGTGCATGAAAGACAGACAAGTGCAGTGGAAATCTTACAAATGTACTTTCTATCCACTGGATAGAGCTGCTTCAGAGTGTGCAGTGATATTAGTCAAAGCCAGAGATGTTTCATGCTTTGACAGGACTAGTCTATTAC
This sequence comes from Ara ararauna, assembly GCA_028858755.1. Taxonomy (NCBI): domain Eukaryota; kingdom Metazoa; phylum Chordata; class Aves; order Psittaciformes; family Psittacidae; genus Ara; species Ara ararauna. The sequence continues at coordinate 36,144,823 of CM054383.1, read as the reverse complement.
GGGTTTCAGAAGTACTAATCTGCATCAGACCCACATTCTAGGTGGGGTGTGGGGGACCTGAGGTTGCCTAAAATCCATTTGATACTGTTCCTAACCTGGAAAAATTGCCTTCCTGAGCCGAAAGTCTTTGCAGAAGTGATATCTGTGTTGCATAAGGGTGGGTGTTTCATCTGTAAGGAGAGGAGGCAGAGGTCAGGCTGAGCTGGTGGGCTCCCAGGGTGCTGGCTCTGAAGAAAGAGGTGTAGGCACACTTTACTCTGCAAACAAAATGTGTGTGTTGAGAGCTATGTAAATCTAGAGTAAAACTCTGTGCTTTCCCTCTCCAAATAACCCTCCATGTAGCTACTTATTTTTTTGAAGCAATTTTGCTCTCTGATGATTCAGTGAGGGAAGCTGCTGAGACAAAATAGAAGTGAATTGAAGAATAGTTAATATTGCAGAGCAGCATAGGAGGCACACACCATCCTTAGTTTTTGGGTTTCAGCCCTTGCTCAAGGCAGTTAACCCTCATCCAGCCAGGGAAGAGTATCTGTGAACTAACTCATACTCTGGCACTGAATATGGAGGACATATTAAACTACTTGCAAACAAGCTCCAGTCTAAGAAGGTAAAAAAATCATCAGCAGGCTGGTGAAAACATTTGAATAATGAATAAATAGGAGAGAGATGATAATTTATGTCAAGGAGGAACAGGCAAATTTTTTCACTACACTTTTGTTCATCTTCTATTAATTGGCATTTTCCACTAGAATGTGAGGCTGGAGAGCCACAGAGCATGGAACTGCACTTTGGGATGTCCTGGTGGCAGTGGCTTTAGGGACAGGCAGTTAAACTAAGTTCCCCAGAGAGAGAGAGGGAATTGTTCTGGCAGCACTGGTCTGGTGCTGTAGATTGTGATGGAGCTGCACTGAAGCGCTGTGTTAGGAAGTTTTCATAGCACCTGCCCACGGTCTGCTTGGCTACAACCCACAGAAATCTCAGGCTTTCACACATAGGTTTTGAGGGTCTGCAGTTCTTAGTAGACATGAATGATGGAGGGAACAAGCATTTCCTTAGGGAGCAGTGAGTTAATTAATGGCTCCAAAGTACATTATTTTAGCAAAGCGCTGATGTATTAGAAATCACTTCCAACCAGTGACTGAAGGTCGTATCCATGCGCCATGGACTTTGCATACACGTCCACAGTTTTCCTCATCTTCAGCAAATGTGGTACATCCTTAGCTGAAACTGGAATTCAGACCTTTAAAATGAGTGGGCATAGACACCACACTCCTGAAGCGTTTGAAATAAACTCTGCAGCTACTGCATGTCTGAGCTATGCATCTAAATTGGTTCTGGTGAAGCCTCTAGGGCTTTGGAGAAGCCTTTCCAAATGGATATGAGTCATATACCACTTAATCATTTAGTTACTGATGTGGATTGTTTGTGAGTTCTCCTCCCCTTTCTGTAAATTGAGTTGGCTTTTTTGGGAAAGGCAAGTGTTGGCTTTGCTGGGAGATGTAGCTGCTCTGCAGCTGCTTGTTAAAACTGAGCTCTTGTATCTGTATCACTGAGAATCACCAGTAAGCACTGCTTCCTGTGATGGAAGTGCCTTCCATTTAAGACAAGAAGTCATGAGGTGTAGGGGGACTGTGAGGGGAGAGGAAAGGGATAAGTAGAGAGGAAGCATGTTCTAATTTTGGCTGGTAAATGGATTTATGCATCTGTTTGAAGGAGAGCATAGATTTGCTGATCGGACTCACTATTTCACTAGTTGATCTGTATCATCCTCCTGCTCAACTGTTGCGTGGTGCTGAGGGAGTCGTGCAGGTTTACAGGCATTACATTTCCTTTCAATATTTGTGTTTCATCCTGCCCCATTTATGATATTTTCCTTGGAAATAAAGTTATTTCCACTGTGTATGCTTTTGCTTTTGCCTCTCCACGCAGCCTTCTCTTCTCCAGGCTGAACAGCCCCAACTTTCTCAGCCTATCTTCAAACAGGAGGTGCTCCAGACCCCTGATCATCCTCGTGGCCCTCCTTTGTACTTGTTCCAACAGTTCCATGTCTTTTTTATGTTGAGAACACCAGAACTGCACACAGTACTCCAAGTGAGGTCTCACAAGAGCAGAGTAGAGGGGCAGGATCACCTCCCTCGACCTGCTGGTCACGCTCCTTTTGATGCAGCCCAGGACACGGTTGGCTTTCTGGGCTGCGAGCGCACACTGCCGGCTCATGTTCATTTTCTCATCAACCAACACCCCCAAGTCCTTCTCTGCAGGACTGCTCTGAATCTCTTCTCTGCCCAACCTGTTTGTGTGCCTGGGATTGCTCCCACCCAGGTGGAGGACCTTGCACTTGGCATGGTTAAACTTCCTCTGGTTGGCATCAGCGCACCTCACAAGCATGTCAAGGTCCCTCTGGATGGCATTCCTTCCCTCCAGCGTATCAACCTCATAGCATCCTTCCAGTATCTGAAGGGGGCCTATAGGGATGCTGGGCAGGGACTCTTCATGAGGAACTGCAGTGAGAGGACAAGGGATAATGGGTTCAAACTTAAACAGGGGAAGTTTAGACTGGATATGAGGAAGAAATTCTTTACTGTAAGGGTGGCGAGGCACTGGAATGGGTTACCCAGGGAAGTTGTGAATGCTCCATCGCTGGCTGTGTTCAAGGCTGGATTGGACATAGCCTTGGGTGGCATGGTTTAGTGGGAGGTGTCCCTGCCCCTGGCAGGGGGGTTGGAACTAGATGATCTTGAGGTCCTTTCCAACCCTAACTATTCTATGATTCTATGATTCTTTGCTTAACAAACATTAATTGCATACTCTCTCAGAATCCTGCAGAGAATGCAGTCCACCTAAAGCCTGAGGTGGCTGGAAAGTTACATTAATGGGCAGTTACTTGCCTTTTATCTATGCAGCTAGAACTTCCAGAAAATTTCTCGAGACCAAATACATCATGGTGCCTGACTCTTTTTAATCCAAACAGAATTAGACTTGTTTAGCAAAGTTAAAGCGAGTTTGGAAGAATTCCTAAACTATAAGAAGGAGTAGATCAAACTAAAACCTAGATTCCTGGATAGAGTAAGCTGAACATGTTGGAGAAGGGGAGGGCAAAGAAGGATGGCCAAAAGGGAGTGCAACCAGCTCACAAACTGGCAGGTAGTTTCATTCCAGAGGCTTCTCCAGAAGGCAGGACTTGAGGGGACTAAGAAACACAGTAACCACACTGCAATTAGAAGGAACTCTGTGATCCTGTTGGAGGCTCTAATGGATGATGCATATCACACGTCTCGGTTTTCATCTCTGGTGACTAAGTTTTGCCATACTGAGGTTTTCATCTCTTGGGATGAAGCCGTCTGCACTTTCAGACCTTCAGGACCTTCTGTACCTTTTATCTTTGATTTGATTCCATCTCATCTTTCTAGCAGCCTTTGATTTCCCAAGTGAATTAAAGTTCCAAATGTCATATATCAGAGGATTGGCACAAAAGGGGGTTTAAAAGGACTTATTTTGGAGCAGTAGGAACCACATGCATCCAGCACTGAACATGTTGCAGCTTCATTTAATTGCTGAAATCAGAGATGTTGGGAATGGATTTAATCTGAAAGTTTGATCTCCTAAACTAAAAGGCACAGGACACCATTTGCTCGTCCCCTGGAGATGCTGCCAGAAGTCTGTCTCTGATTAGCAATGTTAATGGAGTATTAACATAAGCCACGCCAGCAAGGGAAACTGTAGAACACATTATCATCAGGAGAGCCAGCTGTGTAAAGGCGAGTAAAGATGATGATAAATGTAGTTTGTGGCTTGGGGAGCTGGCTGCTGAACTGCTCCATCCCCTAATCCAGAAGGAGCGAAGCAAGGATGGACACGTCATCCTACTGTTCTCTGTACCGTTGTACCAAAGAGACACTGAGCAGAGAAAGGGTAGAACAGATGTTACCTTCATAGGAGCAGGGGGATGAAGAGGACTTCCCAGCTTCTACTGTCACAGGCTGAATATTTTCGGCTCAGCTTCATCTTTCAGCTGTTTAGGATCTTGTGTTTTGCAACCTCTGCGGAAGGTTGATCCAGGGTCTAAATATCATGATGGCTCTGATTCCAACTTCAAACATCTCCAGAGATACTTTGTAGTAGTTGTTCTTGCTTTGTAGGGTTTTTTACCCCTTGATTCCGAGTCTGTGAATAGTCTGGTCTGGGAGTAAGCTGTAGAGCTATTGTAAAGCTATACATTTCCTTTATTGCCTTGGATCCTTCATAGTTAAATATCAGTTAAATATATTAAAAATTGCAAGTCCTACACATGCTCACATACTTGTCCCACCACATCCCTCATGGTGCCAATGGTACAAGCTGGAGAAGCTTGTTTCTCTGTTTGTGTTTGAAATCATATCCTTCAAGTTAGCAAACTCAGTACATCAGCTCTGTCATCTATAAAATGTGGCGCTTTCTGCCATGAGAAGAGAGCAGTGATCTCTAGTTCAGTAACACTCAGAGCTCTGGAGTAGAACGCTTGTGCTTTAATGTGACAGGACCAACAAGCGCCTTGCAAGACAGTGCCAAATCCTCCTGACATGAGCTTGTTTGCATAGTTTCCTGATACAGCTACACATTTCACCCATTGACCTTTTTGACATTTCCCTGGTTTCCCTCCTGTAGGAGCACTTGAGCAGCAAAGTGCCATACTCTGCTAAACAAACTTGGGATCTCATCAAGCTGACTTATTTGGTATGTATTTACACTTGTAGACTTTAGTACTCTCCTGGCAATTGAGCTTCCTTCCTGCCTACATAAATATGATATCATTACTAGCTTTGTTTAGTTGTTGTTCTGCATCTGTGTGCTTTCCTTTCCAAAGCTGCCAAAGAGAATTGCAGGTGTTGATCTCAATTTGTGCCCAAAGCATCCTGAACTCTTCTCCACTTGCCAACTCTAATTATGAGCAGCACTCCTGACCTCCTACCTAAAACAAACCATAAAAAACTCACCCCAATAGGGTTTTTTTTCCACATTAAGGAGACTGTAGCTTCTGTTAGTGCTCCGGCCTGCGGTTTTGTTTGCTTATGTGTAGGAAAAAGTATTCAGTTTCTCTCAAAGGTACTTTTCTGCTTTTTTTTCTCTTGTACTCAGACCCGTGATGTTTACTCAATACACAATTTAAGCCAGCAAAATTGCCTTTGCACAAAGGGTCCTAAACTACATGGGATTCATCTTAAGTTCTTGTGAAGTGAAGGGAAAGGTGCTTGGAGCATGATCTGGACAGGAAATAAAGATCTTATTCCCACTATAAATGCTGTCTGTCTGAGTAGGTCAGATGAAAGATCTCATACAATTCCTCATAATGTTGCATTAGCTCCTCCCAGGGGCAATCTCAGCTCTCACTGATAGTAGTGGGTTAGTAGTGCCCACGTTTATCCAGCTTTGTGGGTGCAGGTGATGACTTCCAAAATGCCTCCTAAGACAAAAGGCTGTCTTCCACTTAAGAGAAAATGAAGAATCAGTTGTTGGATCTCCACTTTCTTTTGCACTCCAGGCACTGTTTGGCTGTTCCTGGTCCAGGCACTGCCAAGGTCTGAGAGCAGCTGGCTTTGGCGCTTCGACAAAGAGGCAGATGAGCTGTAAGCACACAGCTTTCCACAGTTCTGGGTTAAACCAGCTGCTGTGCCTTTGCAAAGGAAGGAGTCAGTTTCTGGACATTGCCTGTTTACTGGAAACTAACCATAAGGCTCCCTTAAGCCCCTACATCCTCACTTCATTCATTAAACCTTTTCTGGTTGGAAAAAGATCCTCCTGTAAGTACTGGACTGAGGAGGTACAAAGATGGGCTAATGCTGGTGGTCTGTACATGCACTACCTTCTGTGCAATCTATGTACGTGTAACTCTTTCCAGGTAATCTCAAAGGAGAGCTAAAGGGAGGGTCTCATTCAATACATGTTCAGGTGACTGGCACTCTGAATGGCTATTCTAGATTTTCTTGCAAGCTTTTGCAGTTTTCCTGCTGAGGAAAAATTTTCCTGCACATTCCTTGGAATTATTTTTCACTTTGAGTCCCAGAACTATAGTTGAATCAAAGCATTTCTGCTAGAAGAACCTACAAATCTCACTTCACCAGGCTGGGACCTGGCTCTGTAGTGGATGGGAAGCTGCTGGAATAAGGGTGGATTAATTTTTCCCCTCTTTGGGGGCTGATAGGAGAGGTTTCATGAGATGAAGGAGAGCTGAAGAAAGTGAAACCAAGCAGACAATTTGCTAGCTGCAATCTTTGATCTGTGGCTGTCTGCAAACAGAATCGCAGCTCTGTGATTAGATGTACATGCTCATTATGTGTTGTACTCTCCAAGCAGGCATTGTACATATAGCACAATATATTCTGCTTCCTTCTGCCCAAATATCTTTTTTCATCTATATTGCATTAAGACCTTGAGGCCTATCTTTGGGGAGAGAAAAAATACAATTTTCTTATTGTACACTGCATTTCATTCCCAGCTCCTGTATTAAATTTATTCTTATTTGAAGTAGTGTCTGTGAGTATAAATCATTTAAGTTTATATGTTTTTTGTTGCTGTGGCAACTGTTTGACTAATTGAATTCCAAAGTGTCTCTCTCTATTTCAAAGCGATGATAAAGGGCATATGTATTCTTAGTAGCATGAGTCTGAAATGAGGCGTGGGGGGGGGACACGACACACACACAAGCAGCCCTGTCAAAATGACATGTCCTCGATCTCCTGTGCACAGGCCTAGTAGTGGCACCTTTAGCAACTGACTGGGAGGAGGGCAAGGGCTGTGGAGGAGCCACAAGCTTGCCGTGTAAGTACCATACTCGGAAAGGTTGTCCATGCCCTTAGCAGGATGGAGGAGGCATGGGGAGCCTGTGACTGAGGCATAGGGAAGGTCCTATTTTACCTCAGTGCCTGTTTTCCCCATCATTCATCAGTTCTCAGTGGACCTGAAGTGCTAGAGTACTTCATGGTTATAAACAAGCCTAAGCTATATTAAGCCTCAAGTTATAACAAGCCCCATCTTCTTTCCATGGGGATTTTGTATGAGCTCCTGGGGCTTGTCTACTACCTGGGATCATGCGTGTGTTCTTAAGGGATTTCTTTCCCTGTCAGTTTTCAGTAGGAAACGGCTGCTCAGAGCCGTGGCAGAGGGAATACTGGGGTGTCCTGGATCTCCCCTGGGGGTCTTGCAGGGACGGTTTCTGCCTTGCTCTGTAACAGTGTTTTCCAGCTGCAAAGTAGAGGTAGATATCCTCCTAGACTGAGCCAGGAGGGCAGAAATATTAAAACTTAACTCTGCAAGGGAATTTGTCGCAGGAGGATGGAAGGAACAATCCTTTTGCAGACTGAAATTTCCAGGCAGGAACCAGCCTGCCTGTGCTATTCCCAGCTTGTCCTGGCCACATTTTTAGCCTAGAAAGGGCTCCTTTTTTTTTGTGTGTGTGTTAATTATGTAGGTGTTTATTACAGCCACAAAATGTTAATAGACAGCCTAATGGAAATCATGCTGGCTAATGAGAAGCTCCTGAATACCTGCTGCTTTTCTCTGGGAACAACAGAAGCCACGATTTAACAGGAAACCATTTCGCCTGCTCCCACCCTGTGCTTTTACCTTGTGATTACATTGTGCTGTTAACCTTTCATCTGGCTCCCTCTGCAACCTGAGGGAAGACCAGGACCTCTCCTTTCACTCTACCCAGAGGGGATGCGGGGGTCTGCTTGCTTTCCCTGCTTTCTAAAGGGTAATCTGTGAAGGGTTTTATGGAGCTTGAAAAGGTTACTGTGTGCGCCTGGGCCAATTCAGGGTGACTGTGGCAGGAATGAAGTGCAGGGAGCCCTAAGCAGATCTGGTCCTTCCTTTGCCCACCTTCCTGCAAGGGATGCTGTCCATTCCAGAGCATGTGCCTGCAATCTGACAGACCAGTTGTAGGCAACATTGGTTGCTGTTTATTTTGGTGTGATTTCATGTTTTTATTCTCAGCCCATTAGATGCTCCACCAGCCGCTGCATGCTCCTGTAATCACTTCATCTCCAGTAGGCAAAGACAAATTGCAACAGGTAGTGGGAGGGGGCAGAACAAGGTGACTCCTGGAGAATTTGGTTGTATCGTGAGGTTTCTTTTTTCTTGGTTGTATTCTTAAGGAATTTCTAAATGTCTCTATCACAGAAAAGCCTTAAATCAGTAACAAAAGGAAACCCTGTCCAACAGGCTGCTTGGCTAATGTGGTTGAAATGCAAATCATTGCTTCTGGTATATTATTCTACTGTAAAGAAAGGAAAGTGACCTGTGTTTCATGAGAAATGAGGGTGCGTCCTAGTTTTGATACTCAGAAAGCAGCAGGAATGAATAACTAGTGCAGCATTTATAAAGAGAAGAGCAGGCTCTTGTTGAACAAGAGCAGGAGTAGGTAGAAGAGTGGTGGGTTGGAGTAGTGGGTTATATGTATGTGCACTGGGTTGTGAGAGGTGTCTTACAGCAACCTGTTGGTGAGAAGGTGGGGTTGTACTGGATTGGGGGTGGGACTTGTAGATTCTAGAGGAAAGGGTGGGTTTGGCTATGACTGAGGTCTGTTTGTGTGTGCACTTGCTGAGCAGAGCACACACATCATTTCCACAGGGGAGCAAAGGTCTCTCTTTACAGGAAAAAACAACCAACAATCCCAACAAGACAAAAATATAAGTAAAAGAGCCCAAACTCCAGAGGCAAAATGCACTGGAGATGTGGAAAGCTGCATAGTTGAAGCTGTGAATGAAATAAGAGACTCTGTTCGCTAGACAATATGGTAACTCCCACCTGGGACAAAGTTTCACAGTTTTTCCCCAGTGGGCAAGAATTTTATGCTTCTGTCTTTGCCTGCCAAAAATAATAATTAAGAAGAAAGTGGTCTTAACTGCTGCAGAAAGAGCCAAACATTTCCCTTGTGGGCTGTCTTAGTGAACAGTTGTGAAAACACCAGATTTCATTGTAAAGGTGGGATTTCTCAATGGTGAGGAGCTGCAAATGAGGCATTTTGCAGGGTCCATATGGAGTTGCTGGTAGGAACTCAACACCAGGCTCTTGGAAGTGTTTCAGAAGAGGTTTTTGGGAAACGACAGAAAAGCAGTTAAAAGGTTGGCCCTAAGTAATACATAAGGGTGTGAAAATAGCATCTGAGCATCTTCTGCTACCTGGGCACTGGTACCTGGATCCTGTTGAGTGATTTCTCTGGCATCCATTCTCCCTGCCTTGACTTTAATGGGTTGTGCAGGTTCTTCTAGGATCAATAAATATCCAGGCAGACACTGTGAAATTCCAATCAGAAAAATTTACAGCATTAAGGCAGATATTGTATAGCAGGATATAAATAAATAGAAATTGTCACTCAAATTCCTGGCAGCTAGAATCTGGTGTCAGTTGCAGTAAATTAAGTGTTACTTCACAAATCACCTTTATGGTTTTGCCTAGTAAGTGTATCTGTACAAAGGCTTTTTTTCAGCTTGTAACGGTGAATATCCTCTGGTCCCTGTGATTTCAGCATAAAGCCAGTGCTGAGAGTCAAGGGGGAGCAAGTAGTCTTGTTCCTGAGTCATGTTCCCAGCTCCAAGATATACCCGGGGGGTTGAGATTATATGCTGAGCTGTGCAGGCAACAGCAAACCAACAACACAACAGGGAAGAGATTAGATCCTTTCAAGTAGAGGAGAGCTTTCTGCACTATGGGGGATGTTGCTTGTCATAATGATCTGGAGACCTACTAACAAAGGGAGGAGCAGCATGGACTCCTGTGGTCTCTACCAGGACGAAGTGAGCTATGGTTGGTGTAAGCTCTACCTGGCGGTAGGTGGGAAGAACGAATCAGGTCAATAGTGAGACCCTCAGTTACTGCAGTTGAGACAACATTTTACCTACAGATTGTTACCTTTCATTAACAGCCATAATACTTGTTGGCCTGCCCAGCAATACACAAGTTCTAAAACATCATCTGGAGGTTTCTACATTGCTGGAATAGCTGGAAACTATTAATTTTCAGCATAGACTTTTGTCAGTTAAAGCTCAATGTTCAGCATGGAACAAAACGGAGAGGAGGACCTGCTAGTAGTAGTTTTGTACTTTATTTGAGAAGAGAGAGCTACATAAACTATGTCAGGAGGGTACAGGTCTACACACAGTTTCATCAATCAATAAATGGAGTTGTTAACATAACACTGAGGATATGATACTTTGAAGAAGACATAGACACATGACCAAGGAATATTTACAGCTGTAACATACAATATATTTATATTTAAGAGAGAGAGATTCGTGTGCATCTGTGCACACAGATACCAGTGTACACGTGGTGCACGCACGTAAATAGGTATAAAAGGCTTTAAAAAAACCCTTAAGTAATTCAAGAAATGAGTCTGCCTGTCATTTGCAGCAACTGACTATTTTCAATGTGGAAATGGTTCCAGTTTGTGGTGGTCTGGAGCAGAGGTTTCAGTTTGAAATCTCTGTTCTCCAGCAGTCGTTGCCTGAACCTGAAGCAGGTTTCCAGTGTGTGGTACGCTGTGGTGGAGTGGTGACAGGGGATGTGTGAGGTGGATGAAAGGGAGGGCCATGGAGTTATGGGGAAGAGGGGATGCACAGCCTCTGGGGCTGGGGCAGTAACACAGAGATGAAAAAAATGACCTTTGGTGATGCCATTAAATCATCCTTTATACTAAACATAAATTATTGACGCAGTTTTAAAAAAATAATTTTCTGTTTCATTTCAAGGCTGGGGAGAGAGGAAAGGACAAAGCAGGGCAGGGAGGAAAGGAAGGCCTGGGGTGGGTAAATACCTCAGCACTTTAAAAGGTCCCTTGACCTCACTGCAAATCCTTACTTTAAAAAGTCTTCTTGTAAGTCTAACACTGTATCAGTCATCCCCTTCCAGGGTAGCAGCATGCTCAGTGCACACGATATGGAGAAGCAGAGACCCTGCACATGATGTGGACAGTAAGGGAGAAGCAGAGTCCCCACCTTAGCCAATATTCAGATCAGGGTTCCTCATCCTCTGAGTTGTAGCCAGTGGAGGTGGGATGGGCAGGTAGAGATCATGATCACTTTGCTCTCATCAGGTTCCCCCTTGAGGGGTAACCTGTGTTGCTTCCAGCAGGGGAAAATTGTGAGCTTTGTTTTGGAGAAGGGGAGACTGCAGGATGGAAAAAGTTGAGAACCAGCAATTCAGTTGCAAAATGGCAAATAGGATTCAAAAGATGCAACAGAAGCCTCAAACTAAGCAAACATGTGGATTGATGCATGGGATAAAAAGAAGTCTGTCCCAAAAAGTCAATTCAGCAAACATCACCAGAGGATTTGTTTTCTGCTCATGCAGACTTTCAGTGACATTAACTGAGATTAAATTAAGCTGGTTTAAATAGTAGTAACAAAAAATGTCATCAAAATATCTTTCCTCTGAGATGTAGCCCCACCTTCCTCTCAGTACCAGCTCACCTGCCAGAATGAGCTGTGGAGCAGCACTTTTGGAGACCCAAGCCTGCCTGCATCACTGAAAAGCAGTTCAGCCTGGAGTAGGGGCAGTTTCCTGGAGGTTAAATCTACCCTTGCAGTTTTCTGAAGGCTGGGTGTTTCTCCTTGTGGCCCGAGTGCCAGTATGGGAAACTACAGTGGTTTCTCTGCCTAAGCCATCACACTGCCATACAAGTCACTGATGGACAATACTGCTTCAACACAGATCTTCCAGTCTGCTTCAGCACAGTCTTCCAGAAATTACCAAAGGCAAGTGCATGATGCAGCCCATAAACACAATCCTGAACACAGCCTGAAGGCCCCAAGACAGCCTTCACTCAAGAAGGTTGTGTATCCTCAACCTTCACCTGGGGAAACCTTGCCTGACCCAGAAGAGGCAGAAGGAGCTGTAACACTCACTGAAAGCTAAATCAATATTAGTCATTTGCCTGCACAAAAATCTTTCCATTCTATTGAAATGACTTATGTAAAATAGCACTTTGTAAAGACAAGGTAGGGAAGAGGGAGGAAATTTAGTGCATTTGTTTATTTATTTTTGTTCTGCTTTAAGCCTATCTATATGAAGCTCTCATGCAAGAAATTGCCTCCTAGTTTAGCTGAAAATTTAAAGGCAGTTCTCCTTCACACAAGGAACTGGCTGGGCATGGGCTTTGAAGGGGAAGTGAGGGGAACTAAAACAATCTCGTTTGTACTGAAACCAGAGCCATCAGAGAGCAAAACGAATACAGTGGAAATTACAGTATTTATAAGGCCTTGAAGCAGAGGAGGTGGGCCTGGGAGAAGCCCAGGAAAGCTGAAGGTTTGGAGAAACCTTCAGGACTCATTCAGATGCACACACATAATTTTGTAGTGACCACTTCCTTACATCCAGGGCTCTTCATCCCCAGTCAGGGCTATTTTCTTCTTTGTCACAGTTCACATCTGACTTTCACTACCCTCATGATCACTGACCTCTCACTGGGGATGAAGTCCTTGCTAATTTCCTTCCTCTCCCTGTGTCCCTGTAGGCTTCCTTGCTCCATTCCCTTGGCACCATTTGTTCTCTGAGATTAAATCACCTTTACCATCCCCTGCCAGCTCATCCTTTCTGACTTTCAGATGGCCCTAAGCATCAGATGTCTGGCCTTGATTTCTCATTTTCAGTATCATTACTTACAAGTTTTGAGGTCTCGTGTCTCAGGCACTTCCCAGTCCTCACTGCCTCTGAGCGTTCATGCAGATGTCCCAGTGTAGTAACAGCAAGTACAGCTGGGGAATACGTAGGAGGTGGAATAGAGAGGAAACTGCTTCTAGGAAGCAGCATGTGTTTGGGGGGGGATAGCCCAACTTTCTGTCACACTTTTCTGGCTTTTCTTCATTCTGCATTTTTCAGGCATGGAATGGGCCTGTATTCTCCTGCCCAATAGCTTCTCACTATGGTGATGAGGTTCAAGAGATGTTAAATCCTAATTTAAAGGTCTATTTTCCTTAGTGTGATCAAGGAAAACAAATAGGATGAAATCCCAAGTAAGAAGGCTGTGCAAGCTGGATACTGAAGTACTTGCCTTTTTTGTATGTGAGATATGACTGCTTCTCTATTTGGAGCTTTGTCTGCTGATGCTTTCTCTTCCCTTTAAGGTTCTTCATCTTTGCTGAGCACTTCTGACAACTCTTCACTACACAGTAGTGTGGCTTTGCTATGGATTAATGTCAAAATAACTATTGGGGGGACAGGGTCATTTATATGCTCCTTACTTCAAATTTTCCAAGAGATTTGTCTGTGTACCCTTTACCAACAGTAAGTTTAGCTGATGGCCAAAGCTGAATCACGTGATGCTCTCAATAAAATAAACACTCAATTTCTGAAGGCCTAGCAGGATAGTGCTTCATTTGTCAAACTATTCCAATAGATGAGAAGATAGGAACCTTTCATAGTCCAAATTAGAGATGGAGTCTTCATAGGTGGAACACCAATGCAGGAAGAAGTGGAGAAGAGAGTTTAATCCTGAAGGGAAAATTGTTTTCTTTCACACTGGATTGATTGTTTTGTATTTAAAACCATTCCCACTTTGAAAACAAGATACCGGGTAGCAATTTCACGCTAGAAAAAGGAGGAAAGAAGGAAAGGTGAGAGAGCTGCGCCTTGACCGGCGTCAGTGTGAGGTCCCCTGGTCCTCCAGGGGCGTGCGGCTGCGGGCCTGGCGCTGTCCGTGGTGCTGATCCCTACCGCTCGCTGAGGTCTCAATTATTGTCGATCTTGGGGGCTGGATTTATCCTCGTTTATACAGGGTTTTTCCTCGTTGTGAATGCTGCTTGCACCAGGTAGGGGTGGTATTTAAATAAAAAAGAAGGTGCACACCAGACATTTGGTACTGCAAAGCTGCTGCACTACAAAGCTCTTGTATCATCCAGTAGGATCTGTTCTTTTCCATTCCCAAATCTGCCTCTTAATTTCAGTTTTCAAGAAAGTCATAAGCCAGGATATGTTCTGCATTAGCAGATGGAGAAAAAGGAAATTAAAAGTGAGAGGAGGTTTATGGGATAGATTGCTGCTCCTGTCCTGTTGGACAATGTTCTTGTTTGCTAGAGTATTCTGAGTCTTTTCCCACGTGCAGCAGTGGATTTTCTTGTATTCCAAACCAACCAATGTCTTTTCTGATGTAATGTTTGGGGTTTTTTTTCTTGTAGCATTTCTAGTCTTCTCTCCTGCTGTTCTGTTCCTAACATCTTAGTGATATTTACTGCCTCTCAGTATCCTCAGCATTTACTGACTTCATACAAAGTTACAGGTATTCAACCCCTTCAAGGTTTAGCCTGGTGTTGCACAAGAGGGTTTAGTTACAGGAACAATTCAGTCCCTTGCTGATTTCTATTGTCTCAATCTAGCTATATAAGAATGAAGCTGGACTCGAACAGATCACAGCCGGAATCAATCCTAACCGTCTCTCCAGCAATCAGAACAACCTACTGGGAACTGAGTAACAGCTGAATTCTTGGTGAGAGAAATTACAGACAGAAAACCAAAATCAAATAGACTCCTTGTGCTCATTCAACATTTCAAGGCATATTTATAGGTACAGCTGCATGGTATCTTAAATATCTGAGTTTACAAAGAAACTGGATCACTCCTGTTGGGGAAAATAATTTTTCTGTCCTGTCACAATCACTGGTTTCCCCCCCATGAAAAAGGGGAAGAAAACACTGAATTACACGCCCATTAGCCTGTTATCTCTTCTTTGAGCCTTCTGGATACCCCCAAGATGGATCTGTGAAGATGAGGAGATCTGAAAGTCACTCTTCAGAAGTGACACAGGAACAAGAGAGCTGGGCAGAAAGCTGATCATGAAAACCTGGGGGCAGGGGGTTTGCTGTATGAAGCTGGCAAGGGTCTAGTAGGGTCCTAGGTCCTTCTCTTGCTGCTCCCAAATCTTGTTGTCACTGGAAGAAAAAGCTGAAAAGAAATCTTACCAGTGATGAAAACCCCTATGTAAGGGGGATAATTCCACTTTGTTTTTTCACTTTTACTTTCAAGAAGACAGAACACTTGGGAAGATTTTTTTTTTTTTTTTTAAGATTTTAAGAGAGAGAATATTATTCCAAAAGGTTCACAGTAAAATTGGACAATGGAACAGCATTCATTATAGAGAGGTGAGGCAGAGAGCATATGGCTGCCAAGGCCAGTGCTCTTTAATGGTCTGGGAGAAAAAGCACTGAGCACCTAATACTGTTTTCCTTGGGAACAATAGTCAGTGAGCCTCTGGTGGGAAGGGGTTTAAGAACCAAACTAAATCACAAACTCACATTGATCCAGGACCAGAATGAGATATAACTTGTCGATAAAATGCCTGAGCCTCAACTAATCTCTGTGACATAGACATCTAGGAACCATTGCAGATAGCAGATGGCTCTGCATGATGAAAGCAGATGACAGATTCTGGGCAGTGCAAAACCCTCAAATCCTGGTCACAAAAGTCAGTACTTGAGATTAAATCAAACCAGCTGCCTGAGCACAGGGGACTTACTCAGCATTGCATAAAGCCAACATACTACAAGACATGGGAGGGGTCTCATAAAAACCTTCACCTCTGTTCTCCTCCCAACACACTTACACACACACTGCAACATACAGCAAAAAAAAAATATCAAGGTTATATGTTTCCTGAAATATACTTGGCTGAGTAAATACACTTACAGAGAACTCTTTATAAAGCAATAGCAGAATGAGTAACAGTGCATCACTACCATGGGAAATAAAAAGAAAAGTAACCCAAGTGCGATTCAGCCAGAATCATTCCAAACCCCAAAGGTTGGCCTCTTTTTTTTTTTTTTCTTTAATGTGTCTGACATTTTATGGCATCAATAATGCAAACAAAGAGGAAATCATATTTGCAGAACACTAATGCACGGATGTCTAAAGTGAAATACAATACTGATTACTTTTTAAATGAAGCCACCAGGTTTTGATGTGCTGTGGTGGTTAAATTGGTCCATCAAACTTCTTCCAAAGCAAATTCCAGTCCAAAGCAACAGCTTGACCTTCTCTATAACCTTGTGTAGCCTTTTCAGCTGTATTCTGATTGGGGGAGTAAATGTTAGTTTGAAGCAATCTTCCTGATAGGTCTGATTACAGAAATGCCAGGGGCACACAACTCCATCTGAAGATGAGGGGAAACTATGGGCATATGCCCTCTTCATAGGCTATCCAAAGCCTTTGTGAAATATAACACTAACCTTACTATGAAGACCTGTGGATGAGAGGATTGGTGGGCTCTGAACGAGATTTCTAGAAGTACTGTTGAGATTTTGCATTTAGGGTTAGTAGCTGATTTTTTGTGCACCTGATAGCTTGTCTCTTGTCTACAACCTTCTGCAGATGACTACAGAGCAATGTCTGAGTATGAAAATAAGTGTATGAATAAGACAGTGTGGCAAAAACACACACAAAAACACCCTTCCCTTCCTCTTCCGTATTTTTAGATCTTAGTGTTTGGGGTTTTTTTTCACAAAGTGCATCTCAACGATGCACCTTGAGAGCCACAGACAGGATTGTCTCTACCCACGCAAGGGTGAGGAAGCTGTTGTGCTTCTGCCTGGGAAGACTTGCTGCTCGACATACTCTTACAGCAAAAGACAAAAAGGCTTAGGCTCTGGCCTATGCTTCCAACTTAACAGCAGAAGCATTAGGTTCAGGAGTCAAGAAATGTCCTCTGACTTGCACTGAATGAACTGTGGGAACTTCTCTAATTCATGCAGTTTTGGTTTGGTAGACAGAGTTAAGAGTGTGCCTGTGGGCTGGTGGATAGGGTTGGATGCCATCATCTCACATCAGCTGGGAGTTTGTCTGACATTTAGTCCTGGATCATGTCTGATGTCTGAGCAGATCATTGTGTGTGGGGATTGTATATGCTGGAGTTAATCAGTGCTAGTAGCTAATTGCCACTGGGTAACTAGTGGCTTTTAATTAGGGCTGTGTTGCTGGGTGGATACATGAAGGGAACTGTTTGTCACTGGCAAAAAATGTCAGCTTTGTAATGTAAAACTCTTTGGGGAAATTAGGAAAAAAAAATATAAGGTGGAGCTACTGACACATGGAGCTACTACACACATACTCTTCAATGAGCATGGTAGAAAATCAGATGCAGAAGAACTGGCCTGGGTGAGGTTAGAGTCATGTTCTACTGGGGTCAAAAATGATAGCAGCTGCTCCTCGACCCCTTCTCCTGTGCAGAAGGGTGGGACACTATGAGCTTCAGCTGGGATTTACAGGAGATACACCGCATGCATCACAATGAGCTTTGCTGTAAAATTCACTGCACAGAGGTTAATCTAGATGTCAACACTGCCTGACAGCAGTAAAATTACTCCGGGGCAGTGCTCCTTCTGAAGTCTTAATATAACAGTCAATTCCATCCTGCCTGCAGGAAATGAAAGTTTTCTGCTTTGTGTGTGGAATCATTCGGCGCCAATTTTCTCACTGTTTGAAGTCCAAACTGTTTGTGGTCTTGGGATTCACCTCACATTAAGACTTTTGCTTCATTTAAAAACTCTGCTAGTGAAGTCCTGAGACTGCAAGGACAGGAACTGCATAGGGAGAAAAAGAAGAGGGTAAGGGGGGAGAAATTTTTATCTCACCTACCACATCGAAATCAAACAGCTTCACCAGCTCTGCACTCTGAAAGGGAGTGAATGCAGAAACTATCAAGCAGCAAAGACTGGGGAGGTTGGAAGCCAGCAGAGAGCAAGAAAAAACATGCAAGAAGACTTCTGGGCCTCCCAGAGCTATGATTTTCTTTAGAGGTATTTCAGTCCTTCCCTGCTGGGACCTTGTCCTAAGCAGCCCATGGTTCAGCAGTTAAACACCCCTCAGAACAACTGCTCAAGTTCTTAGTTGTAGGATCAGTCGCTTGTGCTGGGTGGGAGATCAGTTCCTATAGAGGACTCCTGACAGTGTGAGGAAGCGATGGCTAGATTTGTTGTTCCTCCTTTCCTCTTGGAGAGATGCTACAATTGTGGGACTAACAGAAGGGAGGAGGAAACAATGGTCACTCCTTTAGTTTGAAAACATCTGCCAGATTTGGTCTGTGAGAAACTGAAGCCATTGAGATGAAAAAAACTTGTCATCCCACTTAGCTCAGCCCCTGAAGAAAGCCGTGAGATTGTGTCCTTCTTTCTCTTTGGTCTCTTTTCTCTTTCATTAGTACCATCTTTCAAAGTTGCAAGCAATGGGACTCCTATCACTTCTCTCAGGGAGCTGTTTCATGACTCAGTAGTGTACTGGAAAGGAATGACAGGTGCAGGAGAGACAGAATGCTCCTGCATTCCTCTTGGAGCAGCCACTGAGGTCTCTGATTATGTCATTTATGACAAAGCCAGCTAGAATGGGTGTTTCTCCAGACTGGAAACTCAATATCCTTGCTTGCAAAACAAAGGGAAAAGATTTTTTAGGACTTAGCAGTTAAAGAAACATTAAATGCATACTGCTGTAAAAGACAGGGTGGGGAAGGCACCTTAGGGTCAAGCAGGTTTGTCCACTCCTGGAAAGCAGTGCTGAGCGGGGAATTTTCCCTTTTTCTATTTCTGGTAGCTTCTTTAAGATGACGCGCTGAGCAGAATACCGCCTCCATGCAGACTGACACATAAATACCTGTCATCAAATGTTCAGAACTACTTCTGGTTTTGTGGGCTTGCAGTGACCCATTCTTCAACCCATATCCTAAACTAAAGGAAACTCATGCATTTGAGTTCTGGGAAATAAAAGCCTTTCATATGAAAGGAAGCAGCCCATTTAGTATTGTACTTCTGCTTGTGGCCCTAAAAAAGCATAACTTTTCCAGGCCTTCTTTTTAGTTGTATTTTCTTAATATCCAAAAAAAAAATAACCACAAACCCTAGCGTTTGTTTTCTACCTTCATAAATGGTCCTTTGTTTTTACCAGTTTCTGTCTCCTTTTTAAACCAGTATGTGCCCAGCATTATAGCCAACTTTTCCTGGAGCTCCAGTATGTTGCTCTTTTCTTTTGGTTTTGATTGTATGCACTGCGCTACTTAAAATTCAATGCCACACTCCTGAAACCAGTCTCGATTTCCCAACCCAAGATACTCACTTGCCTTCTAAACCCAGCCTTTCCCATTCCTTGGCTTTTTTATTTTCCCACATATTTTCTCACCTTGTTCCACCCACTCCTGGGGACAAGCAGACAGCTCCAAGCTAACCATGTCTCTCAAGCAAGCAGCCTCTCTAAAGGCATTCCAGATTTTTCACATTTGTCTGTGCAGCACATGTTCTCCATCACCCATCTGCAACTGAGCACCCTGTGGACCCGAGGATAGGCCTGCAATGAGGCAGGCTCTTTGTCACCCCCAAAATACACGCACTGAGGGACATTAAAGACCAGATGGGCAAGCTTTGTGGGAGACAGGATGGACTTTCAGTCTGTCAGATCATTACATGTCTTCCCTTTGCCACACTCCAGCTTTCATCTCACAACCTGACAGACTTGGGTGGAAGGAAAAATAACGGGTGGAGAAGACAAGATGGGTCACTGATGAGACCCTAAAGCTGGAGCCACATTTGCTGCCCACAGTTTGCATCCCTGGCATATGATTGCCATCTGTACCGTGCACCAAAATAGCACCTTCACCTCCAAGAAGGCTTCATTTCAGTGACACCCTTGGGTGACTGAGTTGGTGGTGCTAAGAGTTTTTAATTTTAGGGAGCAGGATGAAGCTGGGATGGGGAAGACTCCATGGCCCCTTCTCAGCAGCACTCAAACCAGAGTTCCTCCCAGCTCCATTACAGATGGAAGAGGCTGGGTGGTTGGACCATCTGCCTGGGCATGATGGGAATTAGGCCTGGATTGCCCCATATCAGTGGGGAGACCTGTTGGTGTTGCCAGGCAGCAGGGATAGATCTCTGCTCTCAGCAGAAACACGGCAATGGGAAGTATCTCTCCTGGAAATGAAGGAGGAGCATGAACTCATTTCTCCTTGCCTCCAAACAGTCCCCATACTCAGATTTATGACACTCAGTGAGATTTTTTCCCCCAAATCTGCTTTTCTTCCTCCCCTCACACGTATCAGGGCCACCCAAGAGCCCATCTTCCTACAAGGTAGGGCACTGTCACCCGTGTTGATGAGCAGCTCCACTTGTGGTCCAGGGAAGATGCTTCTGGAAATGGGGTCTCAGGGTGTTCATGGGGAAATCAGCACAGCTGCTTTCCCTCTTCCCCTCCAAAACTGTCGTGCCAAAAAGAGATGCAGCAGTTTCCATCATGTCTTCCGACAAAAAACAATCTCCTCCATCTCCCCAACAAACCTCCATCCAGCACCAACAGGCCTAGGGGGATAAAGCAGCAGCAGCAGTAGCAGCAGCTGGGGTGATGTCTCACTGCAGAACTGCAGCTTATCCTGATCTTCTGAGCAATTGTTCACAATTAACTTTGACAAAAGGACCTTTCTCTGACTGTCACTGCACTTAGTGGGGCTAACAGTAAAGCAGTCAGACAGTCTAAACCATGGTCTATCCACTTCACATCCTCTGGGGACCCATCTCCTTGCCTTTCATGAACTACTTATTCCTATCCATGTAGCACCAAGGCTTGGTGTCATGTTCAGCTCCTGAGCTCGCCTCACTGTCATGGCTGTACAAAGAGGTGGCAAAGGGACAGGGTGGTGCTGGGAAGGAGGGGAAGGAAGAAAGAAGGACGGAAAGGAGGATGCAGCTGTTGTGCAGAATGGTGACAAGGAAATCTCATCAGCAGTGTCTGTAGGTGATTTGATAGTGTAAATGCCCATGGCATTGGTCAAAAAGGAAATGAGAGGATAAGAGTGAGAGAGGGGTGGGCAGAATGGGGCCTTGCACGATCTGGCACAGTGCCTGGGAGCCACAAGAGCAAGAAGCCATTTGGGGTAAGAGACAGGCAGCCCCAAGGAAGGGTTTTCTCTTGGAGATACTGGGCAATTAATAGACATCAGTGGTTCTCCCCTTGCAAAGAATCTCCAGTCATTTTAGCCAAAAGAGCCTTCATGCACGCCAGGGCTAGTAAGTCTTCAGCCAATCTTTTTCACTTTCAGAGGTGAACCTAAGTAGGCAGATGAGGAGAACTGGATGTCGTCTCCCAGAGAGGGATCCTACTATTAAGGGATGGCATGGTACCGGGCTCCTGTGTGCAGACTCCCAGTGCCGATCCACACCCTTGTTCCTGACCATACCATGTCAGGTGTCCACGCTGTGAGTTGCTGGTTGCCTTCTCAGCAGCACTCTGTCCAGCCTCCACTGGCACAAGTCTGTCCCAGTAGCCCAGATCTCTCTAACATGCAGAGGAAAGTTGCATCCTTACTCCCACATTATGGGTTATTGCCATTCATCATCTCCCACTCCAGGTTTGCCAGTGCTCCTTACACAAGCACAGAATAACCCCATGGTCATTTCTGCCACCACAAAACTCCTTGCAGCAATGTCCCCTGGCTCTGTCTGAAACCGTAAGTCAGGTCATGCCAGAGCCATGGGTGGGAAGTATAGGTTGGCAAAAGACAAGGGGATAAGGAGAGGATGCAAAATCTTCCATTCCAGTAGCCAGCCATAACCAGAGCCACCTATCTCCCCTTGCATCCTGGCCGTGAAGATTATATTGGCCATGGGGAAGGAGCCAAGATCCTTTCTGTCTCTTTTTCCCCCATCTGCATTCCCTTCCAGGCAAGAGCCACATCCGAGCAGGCTATTTTTGTGCCAGCAGTTGTTCCCTTCTCAAAATTGCCTTGACAATGCCTATGCCACCCATTCCTGTCCTCCTGAGAGCAGCTGCTAAGCTGAGGTTCCCCCTCATTCTCCATTAGCCACAGGAAAAGAAAAAGACCCAGAAAGGGTTTATATTCTCAGCCCAGACCGGATTCAGCCTCTGACTCAGCCTTTCCCCAGGTTGGGATTGTTTCCTGCACCAGGGAGATGGGCTGCAGGGAGGATGCTTCTGTCTCTCCCTCCCTGTCCCCACCACCCTCTGTTGCTGCCTGTCAGGCCTTTATCCTCATTGACATGCAAGGCTGGCCACTGCGGCCATCCGCTGAGCCGTCTGCTCCTGACGGCACCTTCCCCTCCTTCCCCCCCCCTCCCGGGGCTGCCTGTGGAGCTATTCTTCAGCCTCTGCATTTCACAACAGCTCAAAGGCAGATGCATCAATCCTTTCAGGGGATGGGGACGTGAGGAGAATGGCAAGGGGACTGCAGGCAGGTGTTGGTAGAATCCCAGCCATCTCACAAGCCTTGTCCCCCTCCCTTGTCCCCCTCCCTTGTCCCCCACTGGCTCGTGCCTGAGGCTTGGACTGAGACATTGGGGCAGGAATGGGGAAGGGAAGAGGATGGGGAGGAAAAGAGCTGCTGGGGTATGCTGACCCCAAAGGCATGCTCAGCTGGGATGCAGGCACTCTCCCAGCCTCCCCTCCATGAGGGGAGCAGGGATTTAATCCTGTCTGCTGAAGATTTACACCAGGGACTGGTGTAGAGGGCTGAGGAAGGGGGCACAACCTCATGGCCACTAACAGAAGGATGAGGAGAAAAACGAGGGGTGGGAACAGCGGTTGTCCCTCCCGCACTGGGTGCCCTGTTTTGCACACTGAAATGGGTTGGGGATGATTCAGGACCGGGTCTCCAGGACCTTCCTCTCTACTTCCTGGCGCAGCTGCTTTGGTCCTGCTGCTCTCCCAAGCCCTGGCAGCACCCAGCATGGGGCAGAAGGGTCAGGGTCAGGCCGGCTCGTGGTCTGTTGGAGGGCAGCTGGTTCCCGATGCGTGTTTTACCCGTAGGTGCCACAATCCTTTGACTGTGTGTTCAAAAGCCTTGAGTCTATACATTTAAGAATCAGCAAATTAGAAAAATTGTCCTGAAATCTTGGGAGGGAGGAAAAAAGGCAGGAAGGCAGAGAGGCATGGGGAAGGGAGGGAGGGAAGGGCTTGGTAAAAGAGTTCATCCAGGGGCACTGCCCTGGCTTTGTGCCCATCACCTGCGGGCTGGGAAGGAGGGAGAGAGGGAGGCAAGGATGAAAAGGGAGGACTGATTTCACACATTCAGTGCGTATCATACAACCAGGGCAAGGCTTTCCTCCCAGGGCTTCTACCCCGATGGCATCTCTGCCGTAGCCAGTCTAAAGCCCTGCCCAGCAACCCGAACCATACTCACAGCAGGGTTACAACCCACTGCTTCATTGCTCGGGGGAAAGATACCTTCTCCTTTCTTTCTCTCCTTTTTTTTTTTTTTTTTTTTTTTTAATTATAGATCTTTTTAAGTACTTTTTCTCGTTTTTTTTTTTCTTTTTAAGTCTTCCATTTTTCTGTAACAGCAGCTTCTTTCTGTATTGGTGTGGAAGTTATATATAGAGAGATATCTATAAATATATATAAGCCAAACTGCCTTACAGGTTGTTGTTTTGTGGGATTTTTGTTGGTTTGCTTTCTGTTTTGTTTTGTTTTGTTTTGTTTTCAGTGTTGTATGTGTAGCAGGCACTTGAGTTTATATGAAGATGTTTGCTTGGGAGCTGAGGGGCAAAGGATTTGGGGAGGGGGAAAGGAAAGGAAGAACGGAAGGAAGGAGCAGGGACTTCTGACAAGTGGCCACTGCTAGCCAAGGATGTCCAGGTAGATTGGTGTGGCCTTGCCCAGAGCATGAAGGATCTTGTAGATCTCCTTGATGTTGAGCCGTTGCTGAGGTTCTCTCTGCCAGCAGCCCAACATGATGTCGTAAACCTCCTTGGGGCAGACTCGAGGCCTTTCCAAAACTCGACCTTGGGTAATGCACTCAATGACCTATAAGAAAGAAAGAAAAGAGGTGTTGAATACCATTTGGGTGGCTCTTGGGTGATGTCCTGTCCCAGCTACTTCTTGGCTGATGTGGTATCATTTAGTGACTAGGACCCCTGAGAAGCCAAGAGGTCTGCAGATCCTCAGTGCTCACCTGTTTGTGAGTTGTTCATGTTAATTTTACAGTGAGAAGTTTGTCTCCAGCTGCAGCTTCGCAGTTCCCAAAAACCTTCCCCATTTCGCACCTACCCACCTCAGTGCACTCTCCAAACAGGATGTCACAGGCAAATGAAATGAAGTTTTAATTTATTATGTCAGTTTTTCCTGCTAAGTGAAGAAGGAAAAAAAAAAAAAAGCTTTAAAATCCCCAAACTAAAGTAATATTTTGCACAGCTGAAATGGTATTTTTCTTCCCTGAAAATCAAGAGACCTTTCCATTGCAAAACTCAGAACAGCTCTGCAATGGAGAGTTCAGAGCATCTTTTTCTACCTCCATCTCCAAGGGCAGCTTTGTTTAATTTTGACACAGAAAAGCAGCTAAAAGAATAAAATTTCATCCCAGATCACATCTGTGATGGAGGAAATAGATCTGCAGTGCTAAAACCATGCTGTGGGTCAGGTTGGTGCTGCTAACGAGAGAAACGTGAGCTCTTGGATAGCACTAAAGTCTCTTCAGAGGGTTGTCATTGGAAGGGACTCCCCTAAGTGTCTGTTTATGTTTTGTTCACTGGAGGAATGGACACAATGGGGAGGGAGCTATGATTTGTCAGAGAGCTGCTATTACCATTCTGGCCTCCTTGGTTGGAGTTGATGAGTCCCAGCATTGCAGTGTGCAAAGTGACCTGCCATACTCTGCAGATAAACACAGGTCCCAAGCAGTGTATTGAGGGAAGCCACCCAGCAAGAGGTGTTTGGAATTTATCATTTATGAATAGTAATGGGCCTACCACACAGCTCAACAGATACTTATCGTTTTGTTGTTTGAATATAAATACAGAGGAGAGAGGTTGGGACCTGCTGAAAGTGGGCAAGGAAGACACAGCATGCAGAGAAGTCTGCTTTGCCATGAAGCTGGTGGCAGCAGTGACTTGGGGGAGAAGGTGAATTATGGTTTCTGACAGGGCATCCTCGAAATGTGCAGGAGCCCAGTGGTGGGCCCTTTCTCACCATGGCAAAAAAAGGACATAGATAGAAGTTGAGGGACTGGCTGAGGCTTTCAGACAAGGTGATGCCCTGCCTCATTCCTCTGTTCAGGCAGGGTCCCTTCCAGCCTTGAAAAAGCCTGCTAAAAATGTTCTTGGGGCTATAAGGCCATGTAAGCAGCATCCCAGCCATGCTAGTGTCCACAGCAGCAGAGATGCTTGACCAGCCTGGTCATTGCTCACAGTCCTGTCCTGGCAGCCTGCAGCTTGGCACAGACTCAGTTAACCTGCCTCTGCACAGGGCTCTGCAGTCAGGCGGCCCCTGAGACTTCCTTTGACGGCTCACTATCCAGGAGCTGGTGGAGGTGTCAATCCTGTGCTGCCACCCAGGTTCTGCACATCTCTCTGCCAGGAGAGTGTGTACCGGGGTGGGAGTCCTCGGTTCTCAGAAAGAAGTGAAAACAGCAAGAAAAGAAAGAACAAGGCTTTTTCCCAGGGATCTGTGCAGATCTTAACAAGCTCTCATCCCTCAAGGTTAAGGGTGACTATTCTAAGTTCTATTGCTCTGCAAAGGAAACTGAGGCAGAAAGCATTGGGGTAGCTGAGCTGTCATACTCCAGCATGCCTGTCACCCATGTACAAGCTACATGTGCTTGTCTGTGTGGTTGTTTTGCTGGTTTGTATTTGCCCTCCTAGGGAAATGCAAGAGCAGCTCATTAAATAGCGTGACAAATAACTTCTGTCGCTGTCGATTCCATTGTTTGTGTCTCTAAAATGTTTGTGTGTGCTACTTTGGGATATACAGTCAGGGCCCATTGAGCACACGAATGGGCAAGTATTAGAGCTGTAAAGCAACACCTTGGATTTGCCATCTTTGCAACTCACTTAATTAAGGGATCTATAGCCAGAAAGCAGAAAATGCACATTTCTCATTACAAAAGGTGAAATTTCTGAAATCCATTAGATACTCAGTAGGATAAGAATGTGCAAGGTTCCCACACACTGCTATGTAATGCAACTTGTTCCTCTCTATAATACCCCCTGCCATTCTGAGCAGAAATCTTCCAATGCATTTCTGCTGATGTGCCTCAAACCCCTGCTCTGACACTCTGCTAGTCCCAGCCAGCCTTCCCTCAACATTTTTACAGTGCAGCCCTATACCGATGGGCTGCAACTTTTGCTATGCAAAGAAATAACAAGGACAAGCCAGATCCCTAGGTTCCACCTTTAATGAACTGGAAAGCCCCACAGAAATGCGCCACATATAAGAGGCTTCAAACACTTTCTCACAGACTGGAGACTGTAGTAAAAGCATCAGCTGTAAAAGAAATGCAGGGCATGACAATAACTTAGATCCCAGCAGTAATTTGGGTAGCCCCAATTCTGGCATCAGC
Source organism: Ara ararauna (assembly GCA_028858755.1). NCBI lineage: Eukaryota > Metazoa > Chordata > Aves > Psittaciformes > Psittacidae > Ara > Ara ararauna. Next base: position 36,118,542 of record CM054383.1, on the reverse strand, counting down.
CAAAGAGTTTACCAGATGTGGTTGTTGTGGAGGTATGTCAGGATCTTAGAAGGGAGAGACTGAGGATGAGCCAGTATATGGCTTTGGTAGGGCTCTTTCATTCATGCCTCAGTTTACCCATCTCTTAAATGGAAATAACATTTCTGCCATGGCTTCACCATGGGGGGGACCACCACAAACTGCTTTACAAGCAATTTGGAAAGGAGACACAGTAAAAAGTAGTTTCCAGATGAGGTGTCTCAGCACTGCTGTACCTCTGTGTTTGAGAGCTGAAACCAGGGCTGCTTTCCATACGTGAAGATCTCCCAGAGGATCACCCCGAAGCTCCAGACATCACTCTCTGTTGTGAATTTCCTGTACATGATGCTCTCCGGAGGCATCCAGCGGATAGGCAGCATGGTGTGTCCTCCAACCTGGGTGAGGGCAAAGGCACAAGGAAATCTGAGTGATGAGAGCGCTGAGGAAGTGGTTACCCCTGAGGTGATGTGGTGACAAACTCAGGGCCTCCCTGTGAGCTCCATCAACAAAGAGCTGCTAAAAGATGCTGGGCTGGCTACTGCCTCCCCGACCGCCCATGGGCTCACCCGCCAATCCCACCTGGTTAACATGATGGATAGGGAGGATGTATGAAGATAAATGATGTCCTCTCCTCCCAAAATGGGCTTGTAAAGGAATCATATGACAAAATGCCAACAGCCTACTCCAACCCCAAAGTCTGACGAACCAGGAGGCAAGGCAAGAAACAAGTATTGCACTGAGTATTGCAGGGCCTCTGAAGCACCCACCAGAAACACAGATTGAGGCTTGTTCCTCTTCAGTAAGGTTTTCTACAAGCCATGCACAGGCATCTGCACATCACCTAATGGCGTAAAAGATTTTATGCTCATAAAACTGTGCTACAGGCCCTGTCAAAGAGTGCTTTGAATATGTAAGTGACTGCAGGACCACACTGCAAAAAGGCGGTCTGTTTATAAAGAATAGGCTCTTATAGGCAGGTATATGCCAAGCATATAATGGAGGCAGGAAAGCCAGCCCCTTTGGAGAGTTTGGAAGTGGAAGAGCTGGAGGGCAAAGTCCCAATCGGGTATGCCAAGCCAGGGAAAGCCACTTTCGTAGGCAAGATCTACCTTTCCCTAGGGCATATGAATCCAGTGGGTATACAGCAGGTTTGCAGGACACATGCAGACAGTTTCAAAGCAGATGGATTTACCTTTGGGTTCACTAGAGATGTCTAAACAAGTGTCTCTGAGCAGGACAAGTTTTTCTCTGTTCTGTCCTTCTACATAAGAAGCACCATCTGTGGGGAAATAGCTAATTGATAAGACCAGCCGGTGCTGGAAGCAGGATGGCTGCAAGCCTCCAGCACTTGCTTCTGCCGGGGGCAAAGTGTCTGAGGGTTTAGTGGTGATGAGAAAAAGCACTTTTGTGGCACTACTTGGAAGGTGGCTTGTCTCATTATGGACACCAAAACAGCAAGTGCTAGTAAGTCTGTAGCACCACAGCTGAATCAAACAGGCTGAAATCTCTCCGGTCCTATGAGGGATGAGGGGAGAAGTTATCTGATATTTAGGTTTCCACCATGTGTAGCTACTGAAAATAACGAGATTGTTTCTTGTACAAACAGAAGCTCTCCTCTGAGCTGCCACAGGTTTTTTTGCCTGATCAAAGCAGAAGTAGTGCAGTGAAGGGTCAGTAGCGGGACACACTGCAGTGCTTGGAAGCAAGAGGGGAAGGTGTGTTAGAATAGGGTGTGAAATGGGTATGATGCTTTGCAGGCTTTCTGCACAGCGGGTGGGAGTCAGACTTTGCTGGGGTTTGGCAGAATTTGGACCCAGGCTTGCATGTTGTCCTTGGAGGTCTGCAAAACAGCCCTTTTTCTACCTCTGAAATACATTGTCCCTCAAAAAAGAGTTTTGAAAGTCTCAGGAACATCTTTGTTTCCCGAGTGCTCAGAACTGCAATGCATGAAGATAAAAAGCTCATTGCAGCTCTACATCTTGTGTTTAGAGATGGCTTGGTGGTGTGTTCTCAGCTTGCTGCTCTGAACTCCCAAGAATGTTCTCCCATAATGAAAATGGAAATACGCTTTTCTCTGTTCCTTTGAAATCCCGGCTGTTATTTTAGCTCTTTCCTGCATTCCCAGCTTTACAAGTTGTTTTCCCTTCTTCTGAAGGGCGCTGAGGAAATGTTATCAACAGACCAGGACATCCATCAAACTTGATTACAAAAAACTGTTTTGTTCTAATGCTTATTTTATTCTCCTTTAAGTTTTCCAGCAATCTCAAAATAATTACTAGCAAAACCCTCTACATTTGCAACAACCTGAATCTTGCAGGATCATTTGAGAGTACAGCCAGTACAATGTACTGAGCACAGCTGACTCCCTTTTGAACAGGTCTTACAGCAGTTCAGAACCTATGAACTAGGTCTCCTGAGCTCACACAAACAGTATGACAGCAGCATTCTTTGAATGGGAGGGCCCTGATTTACACCACTTGAGGATGTGGCCCTGAAAGCACAGCTGAGAAACCAGTTCCATCTCAGTTCTAATAAGTCAAAGTTGAGGTCTTTGGTCTCCTCTAACACACCCTGGTGAAGAACTGCCAGTAAAGTGACATCCACAGTCAACACAAGGATGCGATGACAGTTCTGGCTTAGCTCATATGATGGAGTCCAAGGACTATCAAAGCATTTCTCCCAACCCTGTCTGCCATGTGGTACATTTCTTTCACTAAAAGTTAATCTGGTAATAACTAATGATCAAATTAATTTTGGGGAAAAAAACCCACAAACACAAAAACAAACCCAAGCACTTCCCAGAAATGTCTGGATCACAAAATATGGCTCAGCTGCACTCATAGTTATTCTTCGCAGAGGTATTTTTTGCATCTCAAATAGGTTGCCACATTTTTGAGCGCAAATGTTAAGTCTTGCACTTACCAACTAGCTATAAGCAAAACAGGCATCAATTAAACTGTACCATAAAACCACTCCAGTGCCTAGCCTAGCACATAAGGCTATTACATTTTAAAGCATTGCCTTTGACTACCCCTTACTGCTTCCCTCGCAAACTGATTAGGATTAAAATTCCCATTTCACAGATGAGGAAACAGATGCAGGAAGGGAAGGAAAGGCCCTGCTCTGAAGCTGTAGAGTGAGTGAACATTAAGTCAAGTCTTCCTGGTCTGCAGTGAGCCATTCACTGTTATTTGCTGATGTAGCAAAATGATTTAGAGCTGAGCACACAGGGATTGTGCTACTGATGCCATAGGAAACAGAGTGTGTCCAGGGTGATGGAAATCCTTTGCACAACATGTAGTGGCTATGAGCTGTGTTACGCCACTGTAGACTTGCACGTGATTCCCACAGATACATACTTCTTTTACAGGACCAGCTATTTGCCAGAAGCATAAAAGCAAAATGATGCCATTAAATCAAGCTGAAAAAAAAGGGTTCTGTGTTTTATTTTTTCAAAGCCAGTTTACATGGCACATCTTTGGCTTTGGAAACAATCATTACCACATCTTTAAAGAGAAGCATCCTTTTTTGTTTCAGCCGAACCTGTTTGCTCAGAGCTGGGCCTGGCAGGGTTCACAAATAAGTGATCATGCATGACTGAAGGTCATCAGGAGTGTGCTACTTCTGAGTCTTTTCTAAACCAGTCACGTCATCTTCTTATCCCATCTTCCTCCATTTCCCTTGGGTGCCAGGGATGGGGGAGCCTAGCCATCACGCAGCTTCATTTTCTGAAGGCCCCTAAGAGTAATATGTCCTCAGGTAGTGGCCCTGCAACATCCACAACCTGGAAGAGGGATTTGCTTTCAAGCAAATAAGACAAGTAAATCGTCTTCTGTTCCTCTCTATAAATCCTATGATGCTGCCAAGCTAACCTTTTCACCTTGTTATTTTAATGCTTCATAGACCTGCAGACCGGCCTCTTTATCCCATTGCCATGGCTGTCTAGCTTTGCTTGACGTTTTTAGCTCTCTAACTTCCTCTCCCTAGATCAAATCCCTGTGCCCACATTGACATGTTATTCCCACTGCTTTGCTCCTTCAGTTTGCAGTACTATCCTGGTAATAGGTAGAGGAATCAGTGCCTATCCTCTTAGCAGCGAAAGTTTATTTTGTCTCTGTTTCAAGTGTCACATATAGTATAACCTACTCATTTCTATTCATTTCCAATGGATACTCCCAGGTGCTTGACCTGGTCTACAGCCGCATGATTCTGATACTCCAGGATATCTGGCCCCTACTCTGCAGCCTCACTGCACATCCAAGCCTGTAGACTTGCAAGATAACTAGCCACCCCCTTTGAGCAGGTTATTGCTGTATTAGCTATGACCCTTGGGGAGCTGGGGGAGGTTTGTGAAAGACCAGCATTAACGGCCATTAGGGAGGGAGATAATTACTTAATGCTAGTACAGCACTTTGAAGATGTAAAGCTATGTAAGTGCAATGTACAAGTAGTATTATAGGGCTTGAGATTTGCCTGCTACCAAGGAAAGCTGGTGCCTGAGGAAAAAGTTCTCCTTGTCCCAGCTTTCTGAGTGATATCCAGCTGATTAGGAAGGGAAATATGACATGTTATCCCCAATGAGTTTGACAGTACAGCAGCAGACAGTGGAGCAGCAGTGTTCAGTGAAGACTGTGTAATATATCTGTGGTTTGAGCCACTAACAGAGGTACTATGGAAATCAAAAATGAAGGGCTGAAAAACCCTCATGAGAACTTTGGACTGATGGGAATTCAGATGCTAACCTGTTAAAGGCAGCTTTTGGTGGGCAGCTCTGTTTTCCCTCTCCCACCTCATATCCAAGCCCAGGGCTGCAGCCCAAACCAGTATTTAGGGGGGAGCTACTAAACCATCCACTCCGTGCTCATAGTTGAATGTTGCTGCATGGATCTTTGCTAAGAATGGAATTTGGTCTGGATCATACTCTTACACTGTGTTTTATTTTCATTTTTGTGCAGTTTCCTTTCCCACTTTAAAATAAAATAAAAACCAAATCAGTGCTTTTGCTTTCCTTGGTCATTTGACATTTGCTTTCCAAGGTCATTTGACAGCTTTCTCCCTGTTCCTGGCATACTTCAGAGAGGCTCTGCTCCTGCCTTAGGAAAACCACAAGAACCGATGTAGGCGTCTTCATATGATACAGCATTATTTGAACTTTCCTTCTAGGTGCAGAAAGCTGAGACATTTGAGTTTGTAAGGAATCATGTACCAGTATTAGAGACCTTGGCACTGTTTCTCTCCAGGAAAATCCACCTAACGCTCAGTCCACTCAACCTAGTGATTAAGACACACATTGTATGATTGCTGTCTCTGTTCCTGCTGCTGTAGGTAGGGATAACTTGGGATCTTCTCTAATTGCAGACCTGGCTGTCATCCCAGGCTGTGCTGCACCAGAACATATGTCCTTTAGTCCTCGGCTCTAGGAGCTGGTTGATCCCTGGAAGATATTTAGCTCTGAACCTTCCCCAGCAGCCAGATGTATGTCCCTATCAGGACACACTGATTCCTGTTGTGGGCAGGATGTGTTACTCAGCAGTTCTGGGCAGCATTCTGGTCCAAGAGGACCCAAGGACAAGAATAAAAGCAATGCAATCAAGAAAGCTGGAAAAGCTTCTCTGTTTGGCTAAGATGAGCTCCTGGAGAAAAACAAACACAAACAAAATTGCTGTGGATCAAGCCTGTGTGAGGTGAAGTTTGACAGATCAGGTTGGGGCATGAGAGGGTGGCTGCTCAGGGGCAAAGCAAAGGGCAGTACATGCTCATGGCTGGGAATCCAGGAGGAGACACTCCTTCCTCATCTTCAGTCCCAGATCCAGCAGCACTGAGAAACCTTTGCCTATCAGATGTGCCTGTATTTCACCTGTGTGAGTCCTGACAAACTCCTGGGCACCTTTTGCAAAGCAGAGGGATTAACTCTGATGTGCCAGACAGGGCTGAGCTTTGCTGAGCCTCAGCTGTCCCACACTTCACAGTTTTAGCTGTCACCTTACTAGGCACTTCAGTACCCAAGTCGTTTGCATCAGAGGTAGCTGAATTTAACTGCAAGTTGTGACTGGATGCTGTTCCCAAGTAATTAATCTGTAACTTCTCTATAGCTTACCCAGAAAGAAAGGTGTTACCTGTATCAGAGACTGCACCACTGCTGGGATTACCCTGGCATCAAAAAATCCCCAAGGTGTTCTGACTGAAAGGTATAATGTGTTATATACCAGCCCCCAGGCTGATCCCCTTCAAAGAGATTCAAAAGCCATCACCACAAACTCTTGGCATAGCCCTGTCCTTGCCTTTAGGTCTTCTGCCTCTGCTGTTGCTGCTGTCAAAGCCAGTGCTGAACATGAGCTTAAAAAGAGTCAGCAAACCACAAAAAGCTTCTGCCAAACATTTCAGTTTCCTTGACTTATTGTGTCCTCACCATGCAGCACTTTGTGTGTATAAGCTCTGCTTTCTGGGAATGGCAGATATGACCCTCTCTTAACCTTCACTTTCTACACCAACCACCTCTTCCATTTCAGGCTCTGGCAGCGCTGCAACATGGGGCTTGCTGCCTGCTCCCCTGCATGCTACGACTGAAGGCATCTCACAGCAAGTTGCAAAGGAGCATAGAGGGGTTTTAGAGATACACAAAATGCACAGAGCAACCTGTAGCTGTTGCTCCTACTTGCATGCAGCTGTGCTGGGAATCCAGCCTTGCCCAAAGCTGGGGAGATGCCAGTCACCAGCTGCCAGAGGGGAATGGGTTGGACTTATCCAGAGAGAGAACAGAGAAAGGAACCAAATGTCCTTGTCTCGAGGTGATGTAAGGAGCCAGATGGACCTGCTCAGGAGCAGGAAAGACTGACTAGGCAGGGTTAATGTGAAACTGAGAAAGGGGTGAGCCCTTCCTGCTGTCAGTGGGACTGTTTGGCAAGGGACTGTTTGTTCCCCCCAGATGCACACACCGTGTTTAAACATGAGTCTAAAAATAAAGCCTGCCATTGACATTGTTTTTCCTTACTTCATTTAACAACTTACTTGCTTTATGACCTGTAATCCTGAATGGTGGTGTAATTCACAAGCAGGGACAGCGGCCCTTCTCCTCCTTCCCCACTCCACTGAGTGTGTTTTAATCCCACGGTTTTCAGCATTCCTAATGAGCCATTAACAAGCTGTCAATTACTTATGCAAATAAGGGTGGGGCCGACATGGAGGGGTGGCTGCAGCTAGAGGTAAATTCTGCTACCTCAAACTGGCCTGAGATAAATTACTGCTGCTCTCAGAGCTGCCTGCACCCAAGAGTCCTCTCAGTTATATTATCTGCCATCTAGAAATGCCAGAGGTAATGCAGAGGACGTTTAAGAAAAGGGAAACAGAGGAGTAATCGCACATATATTTTTAATTATGTTTGCCAATAATGTATTTGGTGTGCTGCTTACCACAGATCACCCCTCTTCTTCCCAGAACTCAAAGCAGCAGCACCCACTGCTAGCGAGGGGCTGCACAACCAGCCTGCAGAGGAACAAAGGCCAGTTTCTCTTTCTTTTATAGAAGAAGATGCTCCAAAGTCCATGACTTCCAACAACAGGACATAAACTGTGAGAAACCCCAGCCATTCAGCTGGGGAGGTGTGGGAGCAGAGCAGCTGCAGTTTGCAAAGTACCTAGTAAAGAGGGTGCTTTACTAGGTCTTATCAGGTCCTAGAGCCCTGTCCTAACAGTTGCTGATAGAGCCTTCAGAGATAGAGAGCTGACCAGCTTCCTGATCCCGTGGGCCACCTACTGAAAGCTTCTTGTGGTCCGGAACAACAGAGCCCCACACTAGGATCTCAGATAACAGAGTAAAGTGCTATCACTGGGGATGGATTCAGTGGCAGGAGACCCAGGGGCTTCCTAGGAGTTCCACTGCTAGACTGTGTGTTGGCACTGGGAAACTGCATGCAGATGGTGGCTTCTGTGGTCTTCTGTACCACAGCCACAACATGGGCACCACATCTGGGCTGTTCAAAAGCAAAAACTAATCCACCTTTCTCCTAGTCACTGCCCAGGTTACAGCAGAGGCTGGGAAGACCCTTATAGCTATTCAAACTACAGCCATCAGACAGTTTGTCAGTGACCATATGAATTTATCAAGTTGTCTCCAGGCTGGAGACCCTTGCACCACAGTTTTTTAGGGCACACCTGCTCAGAGACCTGCAATAGCCATGAAACAGCACGGCTGTCAGCTGGTTCCAACTTCAAAGGGGATCTGTAGTCTGCAGAGACTGAATGCGTCAGCAGAAATGGTCCATGACTGATCTGCATTATCATTTTGCAGTGAGCTGGTAATACTACAAGAAGTGTTTAATAGCTCAAAAGCTAATCAGATAGAGGAGAAGTTAAACCATCATGATGCAAGAAATGTGTCCATCAGGATCCTGCTCTTTTGGAGACACAGAGAATGAAAATCAGCTCAGCTGTTGGCTTCAGAAAGTCAGAAGGAGCTTTGCCTAATAAATCTTAACCTAGTGATGTAAAAGCAAAATCTCAAAATGGCCTGAGAAATGCAGCTTAGGAAATATGACCAATAAAGCACTTGCATGTGTAATCACTCTATGCTAAATGCTTTCAGATTGGTATCTCATAATCTCCCCTTCCATCGTCCCCCTCTCTCTGTCCTGACAGTGACTCCACTTTGGGTAACCACTAACATTCCATCTTTGTCTGCAGCCAGAGCCATCCATGACTGACTACTATACATGATTTAGATAAGGCTCCATTACTTAGCTTCTGGATGCTGGATAATCAGTTCAACTGCCTTGGCATTAATCATAATAATATTCAAAATTCATTAGGCTAAATTGTTTGGAAATCTCTTTCTTGTTAATGTCAGATTCACTGAGCATAGGCCTGGCAGCGTACAGAAAGAAATTTAAAACAATGCAGCCTATGGGAACTCCATATAGAATCATAGAATCAACTAGGTTGGAAAAGACCTTTCAGATCATCAAGCCCAACCTTTACACCAGCACTGTTACAGCCGCCGCTAAACCATGTCACTAAGGGCACCATCTACATGGTTTTTGAACACTTCCAGGGATGGTGATTCCACCACTTCCCCACGAAGCCAGTTCCAATGCCTTTTCTTAATATCCAATCTAAATCCCTCCTAGCACAGCAGTCCCTTTCTTTATGTGTGATAAAGAATCCTGCCTGGTTTGTCATCTGTGAATGTTGTTAAGTAGCAGAGCAACACTGTGAGCAGGCTGTCTGTTGATCAAGGGGCATCTAAAGAAATATACACCTGAGTATGGAGTTTTTAAAGGGGAAGGTTAGTTGCTCAGATCTGCACCCACAAATCTTAATAGTACCTTTTGTGTCTGAAAACCAGACAGTTAACCCAGAGACTCTTATGCGCAATCATGGTATGGAAGTACAAAAATCAAAAGTCTGTTTGAAATAGAAATTCCTTGCTTTCCTGGAAACTTACAGTATTTTGGATTAGATGATGGGGCCTTAGCGCTTAAGCAAGGTGAAAAACTTTCAGCAACAAAGTAGCTGGATCATTCCTTCCATCCAGTTTACTGCAGGCCAATTGAGGACGGTTCCCAGTGGTGCTCTTCCTAATGGTTTATTTGGCCTGTTTAAGCATTTTGGGTGATGGTGCTTTCGTTCAGGTACAAGTTCTCACCCTCTAGTTGAACAGAGGTTTCTCAGCAGGGAAACACCACAGAAATATAGAACAACTTCAGAAGATGCATACACTTTCTCTCCTAATGAAGGTAGTGCAGGCACAGATGGCATCTCACATGAGCACATTGCAAGCCGAGTTGAAAAAAAGAGCTCATCATCAGAGGCTGCAGTGTCACACCTACTAATGATGTGATTAAACTCATCAATGCTGGTGGGAAAGCTGTGCCAGCTCTGGCACTGCTGAGTGGAGAGCTATATTCCACGGCAGAGGCAAACCCCAACCTGCCCCTTCGTTTCCGTGAGTCAGGCCACTGTAGGGACATGTTGAACGTACAATGCTAATGGCTAAACTTCCTAAGACCTAAAATAGGGGAGGTTGTACTGGACATGCCCTTCCCATGCCTATCTGAAGCATCTCTGTCTAACAGTGGTGTGGCACACACAGGAGAAGCTGGGGTTTTGCTGCAGAGCAAGCTAAATTTGAAGAAATCGAGCACTGCATCCTCTTCTACTCTATTTTTCCACCTGAGACTTTCTGTGAATTGAAGTTTCCTCCATTCTGTATCAAGTTTCCCAAATGCCCTTGAGAAGGACAGAGTGGATGGAGTCCCATCCATTCTAACCACTGTGTTAAAATTCTTCCTCCCTACTTCATTTAGCCAGGAGCATAAATAAACGAGCAAACCCACAAACACAGGAACCTGGTTGGTTCCCAGATGCTATTAGAGCCCTTGAGCACTAAGTGTCCATAACAGATATCACTAGATGCCTTCTGCTTTCCTTCCTGCAGCCAGACGTTCTACCCCTGTGAGCCCCGCTGGGACCATTTCACAAACCCAGCACCCAGTAGGACAGTTCTGACTGTTTTTGCTGTAAGATAGGACTGCTTTAGATAGTCAGCCCTTCAAATAGTGTGAGTTCTCATAGCAGAGTCTCTAGCCACCAGCTCTCCATTAAGGTTAGCCACAAGAGGAAGGACGGAAGGAGAAAGTGAGTCTAAAGAAACCGCTAATGTTCTGCAGTGTCTGATGGGATGAATGACCCCTGCAGACATAAGCTGAGCAGACAGGATAGTCCTCAATTATGTCATTGCCGGAGCATTTACTTCAAGGAGAAACGTGACTACAAATGCTGGGGTTAAAGCCTTGGCTGGTTTCACTGTCTCTGGATGAGCCTCTCTAGGTATGTGTATGCAGCATGCACAGGCAATGACACGCATGCCTGCATATGAAACAGCTCTACAGCCCAAAGAGTAGAGCTGAACAAAAACCTGATTAAATTTCATTCTGCCCTTTTTCCTTTGTGAGAGATGGACCTAAAGGATTTGCTAAGGTATTGATGGGTGCCAATCCATATATCCCAGTGGGCAACCCACAGTCTCCCTCAGGAAATCACAAGCAAATCTTGCTTACATGATGGAAATTTCCTGCTTGCCACACTGATTTTCCCCAGCCTCATCCTTACCGCTTTATCCCTGTGCTAACTTCCATGTACTTCTCTCAATGTTTTCTAACCTTCAAGCTCACAACTTTGCAAATATTTGCAATTAGGTAGCACATCTCCCCACACTGATCATTCTTTAGACAAACTATTTACATACAGCTCTTTCTATCCTCAGCAATCAATTGCTTCACACTGTCTTTGTTTCTGCTGCACCTCTCTAGAAGCTGTCGACCTTATAGATGCTCTTTGTGGGGCTGAGTCAGAGACATGTGCCTGTGTAATAACAGAGTATTTAAAACCATGATCGCTGCAGGGGCACACACTTGACTCTTTGACTTGGATTCTTTACATGAAGGGCTTCAGAAGAGCACTTGTTTCACTGGCACACTGTTTGCTGGGGAGCTACCATCCTGCACAAGACTGTGCTTGGTTGGAAAATGTAACCTGGCCTGGGGAGGGCACAATCTCACTTTACACTTTGCTGTATATTCATCAGAACATCTTGGTGCTTTATTAGCCACTCGAGAGGTACAATGAGCTACTATTGGAATTTGTGCTTGATAATCAAAGTCACTTATCATAGAATAATAGAATCCTTCAAAACGCTCCAAAAGTAGGTGTTTTGTTCAGGTATGTGTGAAAAAATGGAGGGCAGCATCACGGAGGAAGAGGCTGGGAGGCAGCAGGCACAAGAGGGGTGGTCCTGCTGCCCCCCCCTCATCCTGATCCATGGGGCATCCCTGCTTTGGCATCCCACATGGCCCCATGGACACCATCCAACTGGTCAGGACCCACCAGCCATGCAGCGCTGTGGCTCGGCAGAGTCCTTCATCAGTAACAAAGCTCTCTCCCTGAGGAAGCTTAAAGAGCGGCAGCCTTTGCTGCCATTCATCTCCCAGCTGCCTGCATACGTAGTTCCCTCAAATGCCTCCTTTCTGTTTTGGCTTTCCTGCATTTCCTAGACAAACTGCTCTGGGCTTTTTTTCCCTCCCTCTCACTGACAGGTACTGGTGGCCTTGCTGCCCTCTCATCGCACCTCCCCCAGCTTGAACTTTAAACTGTTTAACAGCTTTAAATGCACCTAATGAGGTTTCAGCCTGCACTTTGCTGCCATCCCTCTGCTTCTCTGACACCGGGAAGAAGAGTGGTTTGGAAACCTATCAAGGACTTCCCTGCGTTGGAGGTCTAATTACATGGTTACTGGTGACCTTATAAGTACAGGGTAATCTGCTGTGTAATACCAGGGTAAATTATCCCAGTACTTCTGCCTTTTCCACTGCAGCCTTCTGCAGAGATGGAAAAATAGCTGGTTAAATGGCAATTAATCTTTGAACCATTTGACACTTGCCCAAGCCGGTGAGGAGCAACCAGCAGAAGCCCACTGGTTTTGTGCAGTGACTGGCTCAGAAGCCACTGCTTTGGGATGTCTGGTGTCACCTGGCCAAAGCACGGGGCATTTTGTCAACCATCCTCTCCAGGTGCTGGGGACAGCAGGTATGGGCTGCTTCCTAGGTGTGACTGTCTCCTGCTTGCCCTGCAATAGGCATTGTGTACAGGGGGGAACATATCCAAAGTCATCTGCAGGAGGAAGGCGACACCAGGGGCATGTGGATGCCCGAGGGGTACAGGCGCCCATCCTGTCTGTGTTAGCAGGATGGGGACAGACGTTCAGAGCAGCTCATCCATGGTAGGAATGAGCAGTCTGGAGCTCTTCCTTACCCTTACAGCAAGGGAGGTGTGTGGGAACAGCACCAGCACTTCCCTCTGAAACCATCCAAACCAGCCATGCACAGCCCCAAGCATACACCCTGCAGAACTCCATGAAAACCAGCCCAGAGATCTGCTTTCTCCCACCCAGCTGTGGGATGCACTTGGTTTCCTCCCACACTAACAAACTGTCTCCCTGGGGCTGGGGGCTGCCTGTCTGACCCCTGGTACCTTTATGGCAATGAAATATATTTGCGTACCCGCTGACATCATTCTCTCTGGAGAGCTTCAGGTTTTTATAGTAACTACGATAATGATTTTCAGATTATAGACTAATAAAATATCCTGATTTGTTGGGAACATTAAGGTGGGCACTCTACGATTCTGGTGACATTTAAATAGTGCTTAAAAAAAAAAAAGGAGAGGGGGTTCTAAGTGCATTTCTTTTCCAAACAGGAGCACTGAAATAGAAAGTCAAAATCCCACATGCTGGTACCAAGATCAGCTCTGACACCTCCCTCTGTGCCTGCTTCACTTGAATACCTGCCAAACTAAATAAGCAAACATGGGAATGCAGTGTCCTAGTTGCCTGTTTGTGGCAAGCGAGGCTTCCTCCTTAGTCCCTCTGGTCACTCTGACCTAATCTAAGCATGTACCACTCCCTTGTGCCACTGGTCTGTGGGCTGGGTCACAACTGATGGGTAATAGAGTTTTTGCACCTCAGCCTGTACTCAGCTATTTCTCACCCCTGCCCACTCGTTGTGCGCTCTGATTAAATAACTGGACAACACTGTAAAGCAAGTCATGGTCTAGAGTATCCCATCATTTCAATGTATGTGCTGCACCAGCCCCACTCCTCTGCCATGGGTTTGGGGTGAACAAGACTGCTTGTACAGTAAATGTATGTACAATGGCTTTTACAGAAAAGCAATAAATGGCATGGAAAAGCCTGCCAAGAAAGAGAGAAAACAGCCAAATGTTTAGCTCGCTGTTGGTTATACCTGGCAAAAGAGGCAGAGGGTTATACAATGAATACTATGGAGCAGAATAGCAAAGAAGTTCCTTTGTTCTGTGAGTACTTTTGCCTTGTGCCTCAACTGGATCATACAGATTAACAGCAGGTGATTATGCAAAGTCTGTCCTACAAGGCAGAGGCAAGTGTGAGCTCGGGCCTCTTCATTACCATTACCTGACCTTGCACGTTCCCTTTTGCAACCTCAGCACTTTTTTGTGGATAGGATTTCTGGATGGTTATTTTGAGAAAACTGTGTTAAATTTCTTGCTTCTGTGCCAAGTACCTGCTGTTTAACAAATGGGCCATGACTAAGCATAGACTAGAAATTAGAAGCATCTATGAGTTAAAGCAATGAGATTCGGGGACTATCTTCCCTTAGGAGAACATTTAATAGTGGTGCTTGATTATGAAAAGGATAAATCTGATGTGATTGATGCAACACGGGATTGGATTTGATGATCTGGGGAATCCCTTCCAGCCCTCTCTACTCCTAATGAATTTATTTTTCAGGGTAGGGGGAGGGAGTAGGATGTAGTGTCCTATTGATGGCAAACAACGGCAGGGCTGCTGATGGTTAGTGGGTCTCCGTCCCTAGATTTAACCACTTCCCATCACTAAGAAGTCGGAGCAGGTGTCTCTCCTGGCTCTGCCCATCTGAACATACCAAGCAGGGGTGGGCGTAAGGATCCTACCTGCTTCCCTCTTTGCATTTTCCAACACTAAAGACTTCCAAAATTCATTCTCCTTGAGCCAGTACTATAAATGTGTCAGCTCACAGGTTCCCTATCGATTTCTAAAGGTACTTACCTGTCTCCCAACACCATAATGACTGTGACCCTTCTAATCTTTTTTGCATGTGAATCTCCTTACTGAAGATGAGCAGGGACCACCCTTATCAAGGGGAAACTGAGGCACAGAAGAAGGACTGACTGAATTTCCTGTGGTGACAGAGGATATTGGTAACATGGAAGGGACCTGCAGCCCAGCCTTGGGCTGGGATCTCACTGCTGGCTCCTCTTTTTCCTGCACCTAACTGAGCTCTCCCTTTCACAACAGGAATAGCAGACCCCAAAGTATTTTCCAGCCCAAGCATTAACTGGTCTGGGATTTGCATTCTCTGTCAAGCCAAGGCTGTTGAGCTGAAGGTTTCGGAGGCTGCTTCAGAAGGGATGCACAGGGAAAGTGGTTATGTTCCTTCTTCCCCTTAAGTAGTTTTAATTCTCTAATTCCTACTTGCTATTAAAATAAAATGCTGTGATTTCTACAGGATCAAACGGTGCAGGATAAGCTATGGGAGTTTATTAATTAGTATGCTTTCAGGGCTGGGGGAAAAATAGTAAGTAACAACAGGGTTGCAGATGATAGCTGTAAACCTGACACAAGCATTACCTGCCATGACATGTTAGCCAAGGGAAACCTGCCACATCAGTGCTGGGCATGGCACTCTGATAGTGAATAAACCCCATGAATCAGAAAGCAAGGCTTTCCCCTTCTTTTGGCTATTTACAGATATGTGCTACATTTCTCCAGGGCCTGATCCTGCAAATAATACCTGGTATAGCACTTCTGTATACAAGTGCTCCTCTGGTTTCCCCAGGGATTGCTTAGAGCGGGGAGTGCTCAGCCCAGTGGTAAGTGGTTGCAGGATCAGATTCATAGCGTGGCAAGTATTTCGGATGAAAAAAGCTATAAAGAAGTCACATATTATTATGTCACATTGCAAAGGTCAACCCCAGTATTTGTTCTGCCATAAGGACATGATTGAAAGGCAAAAAAATAATGTCAGGGCGCAGGGGGAATATTTTTTTAAGAACTGCCTTCAGGGCTGAGGATACAAAATTACATCAGAGCTTAGAACTGAATTCCCATCCACACCCCACGATTCAATTTTGGCTCAGAAAGGCATCAGGGTAACAAAATCACCTTTCCATGGCACATCATCTTAGCTACTGCTGATTTACAGGGGCTATGTCAGCGGATAAGCTCACACTCCAGTGTGATTCTGGTAACAGCCAGGAACTGCCAGAGCCCTGTCCATCCAGGATCCCAGGAGGGCTTTGTGAGATCCACTGCTTAACACAAGTAGGCATTTGCTTAACCCCCATTGCTGCTGGGGCAGGAGGAGCAGTGGCGGCACTGAGAGGAGGCTGGGTGGTGGGACAGCAGTCCTTTATCACTTGGCCAGGAGCACACACCTCCCCTTGCAGTGTAACAGGGATGTTTGGGTAGTTGGACCCTGCTAATCTTTCCCCATCACAGCTCCTGTGCAAATATTTATGCCCATCTCTCTGGCCTTGCTGGCACAGGGAATACTGAGAAATAAAGTGTGGAAGTCACCACTTTCCTGCCTTAGCTTACGAGGGCTTATAACTGCTCTGCACAGACAGTGGCTTTTGGGGAGATTAGCTCAATCCACTTCCAAAATGGAACTTTCTGGATCATGAGAGCACTTCTTTGTATGCCAGCAACAAAACTCCAGAGGACAATCAAGTTCAATGTTTGCCCCTCTCACAGGCTTCTGCAGCTCACCTCCAGCAGCCCTGTAGCTTGCTGATGGTGGCTCCTGCAATGCTGTGACAGCTGGGGACACACCAGTCTGAGCATCCCTACACAGAGGCTCCAGCATGCAGCAAGCACAACAGAACAATGGGTGAACAGAGGTGTTCCCAGCCCTCTGGCTCACATGGCATCACATCAGCCCCAGCCTTGGCAAACCCGAACTCCTCTGCATTGTCAGAGCATCAAACTCACACCAGTCCCTCGCCGCTGAACCTGCGGGCAAGGGATGGGAGCAGCAGTGGTGCAGTGATGGTTGACATCCCCTCCATCGCAGCTGGAATCACCCAACCAGACACCAAAGCTATGTCTAGACTAGCAGACAAAAGGCATCAGGGCTGGCATGTGACAGTCCAACTGTTCAAATGGTCTGGTTTTAGTCCATGCTAATTTGACAGCATCCAAACAACTATTGAGAGGACAACACAAGTTAGGGATGGTCCCTGGTGAGCAGTGCAAATGCCACCCTGCTTGGATGCACGGAGTGGTTTAGCTGCACAAACTGTGCTGTACTCACTGCCACCAGAGCCAGAGGATGGCCCATGCTGTCCACTAGTGTGGACACAGCCTGAACACCCACAGAGGAAGATTGCACTGAGGACTTTTGCATTCATCTCATATTAATCTCACCATACAGACAAGCCCAGAGAGTTGCTACAGTAGAAGCATGTGCAGTTCCCATCACACACAAGAGCCCCTTTGCTGCCAAATGCACCAGACCCGACCTAGTCCCAAAGCCGCTCAACCCCACGTGTCGTTTCATGCTCAAGCAGCGCCAGTTCCCCTCTTCCAGCTGCCCCAGGGGTCGAGATCCACTCACTGTTGCAGCTGCCGGCGGTGCCAGTCTCTGTCGCTGCCACGCTGTGCTGAACTGGCCCTTCGGACGCGGCCCTTCCTGACAGTGAATGGGTGAAAACAAAGGAAGGAGACAAACAAAAGAGAAGGGAAGGGTAAGAGAGGGAGGGAGGGATGGGGGAGATGAAGCAAGGGGCAAGAAGGGAAAGGGTATGTCTTTAACCCAACCATATGTCTTTCACTGGCTTCAACATCCCAACACTACACAACCCTTTGCTGTAAGGGCACAGGGCAGGAAAGACCCTTTGGCCTGAGTCACCATCACTGTGCACCCCACACCATCAAGTGCACCAGTGCAGAGGGAGGTTGAGAGCCAGTGCGGGTTCAGCCTCCTGAAACTTCTCCTTGGACTGTGAAGCCACATCCCTTGGACCCAGATACGCTCCCTAGACAGGAGAAGTTTCAGGAGGCTCAGGCAGTTCCTCCGTGTCTGGTACTTGAGCATCCTCTCAGGCATGCTGCAGGGACCAGTCTGCCTCTGCCAGCAGCACAAGACCCAGGCCTGAAGTCTTTACTTGGACTAGAAAGAGTTAAGGGCATCGTTGGCCAAATGTCACCTTGTACATTACCCTGCGCTTCCCCCAAAGTCTTTGTCCCATCAGTACTGTTGCAGGCTTGGGGGAGGAAGAAGAAAACTCGTCCCACAGCTTCTGATCACCCATAAACCTGCCAGTGCTCACAAAACTGAACCTTAGGAGGGAAGGGAAGCAAAACGATGGAGGAGAAAATACAGCGCTACATTTTCCCATGCATCAAAGCAGGAAATATTTGGGGAATGGAAGGTAGGAGAAGGAGTAGGGATCTCAGTGTACAAACCAAGAAGAAATGACAACAGAGTAAGGTCTGTTGACTTTCTAGTAAGGTGTTTGTGTTCCCACTCAGACATAAAAAGGAGACAGAGTCCCAAAATGAAAGGGCAGTTGGTGAGCAATGGTGGTTTGGAGGGAGACTTCTGGCTGTGCTACTGAGCAGCTCAGGCTGACAGCTACCAGGGGACACCAAAAATACAACCTCAGGGTGTGTCCAGCTAGTCATCACCCTGCACCCGGGGTGAAAATTGAGCTGCTAAATGTAGCTGACAGCTCATTCTGCTTGGGGAATTGTCCCATGAATGACTGACTCACCTCCCTTCCCAAAATGTTGAGGTAGGAAATGGGTGGGGGAAAGGCTCAGAAAATTGTTTCATGATGGTTGTTTAAATTGCCTCTGCATTGCAATGTTAGGGGAAATGAAAAGAGAGACCTCTCGCACAAAGCCAGCTGTGGCAGAGGTATGGACGTTGGAAAGAGCAGAGCAAATGAAGTCATTCAGCAGTGGGGAAAAAAACATCAATATAATATAGTGCAGAACAAAGCAAATTCTACCTCAAACACAGAGCTGAAAGAGAAACATCTTCCTGTCAGATCTATTACCATGCATTTATTCCAATAACAAATAACTAACCGAGAGAGTAACCCAAACCTGATTTATTCCTCCATCTAAGTAAATATGAAGAGGCAGCCAAATCTGACTGTAAAATCCACTGATCTCATATGTTTTCCTTGTATGTATTGGAAAAAAATAAGAGTGGAGTTTCTGCCTTCCTGCCAGGGGATGCTGGCAAAGCGTTTGAGCTATAGATACTGTATCTTGTCACTAATGACTGCAGGGAACTAAAAGGGATTTGGATTTTTTTAATGCTTCACATTAATTGATAATTTGGTCTCAGAATCCACAGTGGAACACAGGATTTGCTATATTGGATCAGTCTAGTGGCCCATAAAATCTGGCGTCTTGCCTCAGTGATGCTCAGAGAAATTATCATCCAGTGTCTTTGCTTATAAGGTTGCTGGCCATGTCTGTTAAGGCCACAGAGCTGAAAGAGATGAAAGGTCTTTAGAGCAAGTCTCTTTAAAACCCTAAAAATGTGGTTTTGGCAGGGTTGTATTACATCTCTTTTTTTGGTTTTTAATACAAAAACCAAAATCTGTAAGTTAACTATTTTCAGCAGACCGGCTGCTGGTTTTGCTCTTGGTCACTACAGCCCAAATAGTGAGAAGGCAAATTTGTGTTTTCAGAGGGCAGAGGAGAACATGACTGAGGCCAGACAGGGGGAGATGCCTTGTGCTGAGCAGAATAATATTGATTAGGGAGTGTAAAGATTTCCCTCACTAATTCCTTTAGCAATCTTATCATGTGTTGTCCCCATAATTGGATGGGGAAGAAAGAGCTGGAATCACTTAAGCGTTCAAAGCTCAGCACACACTGAGAATAGATTCCTATTTTGTGTGCGTGTGTAATTTTGTGCATCGTTGCCCCTTGATTGTACATTGAACATGCTCTCTTTGACAGCCTAGCCCTAAACAGCCTGTGTGTTAAAGACAGCTGCTTGAAAATAGGGGCTTTCTCCATCCAGCTGGCGAGGAGAAGGAGCTTGCTGTGGCTGTGAGGGAGGCAGGACTCTGAAATAGGTGAGGATCAGGAAGGGAAAGCCTGTGGAAACTCCAACCATGCAGGAATCAAGAGGTAAAAAGACAGACAATGGCTTCTTTCCATGCAAACATCTTCATTAATGAGGATGATGAAGATAATTGCACTTTGATTTTTCTAGGGAGGTCTTAAATTTGTCTTGAAGCAAGGCAAAATTTATCCATGCTCCCACTAAACTGGCTTATAACTTCTCTGCCTCCTGTTCTTTTGATGATCATACTGAGGTTTGGGGATGCTCCCCACCTTTCCTGACTGATGTGTGATCTCATGTTTGTCCCCATGGTAAAGGAGAGCTGAGATCATGGTCGTGCAAGTGGAAAGGCAGGAGGAGGCCACTAGCAGCTGGGATGCAGTGGTGCAATGGGTCCAACAACCTAGGTAAGGTGAGAGAGGAGGGGTTTATGCATCCAAATCTCCTTTGATTGTAAGTAAGTGGCAGTGTTCCTTCCAAAGCATGAAACATTCATTTCCATATGCTCAGGAGCATACACAGTTTCTGGTCCACCTGGAGCTGATATAATGAAGCTCTCTGGCATATGGCTCTCCATCCTCTTCTACCCTAGCTACAGTTTAAATTAGGCCACCTTGGCAAAACCCAGGAACCATTAGCTTCTCTGGCCTGCCCTGTACAAAATCCTTCCTTAGTTTTGGTGACACTATGGAGGAACAAGTGTTGGATGCTTCTCCACCATGGGAGAGTCTGGCTCAAAACTAAGCACTGTGCTCTTTCCCATGTATCTCACAGCTTTCAGGATAATGGGATGTTCAGAGTGGGAACAGCAGGAGGAAGGGAGCACATTGCACGCAGGCAGTCTCTCGCAGGTGGCTGGGAACCACACTTGGACAATACAAATTAGAACAGGGGGGAAAAACAGTTTCACAGTCAAGATGAAACAACGGACATTACTCAAGGGCGGATGGGGATCACAAGTAGCTACTCTTGCCTTTCTGGATGTGCTGGCTGCAGCCATAGAGCACTGAAAATGGGAGAGTCACGCCCTTCCTAGTTAAGTTTTATGGAAAGGGAATTGCTTTGAAGGAAAGGGCTCCTGAAATCCCTGCAGGAAACTTGCTGTCTCTAGTTTTCACTGCACAGGCTTGGGTAGTTTGGCTACACTGAGAAACAATCCCAGCTTTCTGAACTGGATCTCTGACCTCCTGGGGATAGCATCACTACCCCTCACTTGACTCCAGCATTTGACTGGCTACTCATAGCACTCTCCCCACCTCAAAAATCAGTGGCACACAGATTTCCTGAAACAGGGAGGGTATTTAGTGTATGATAGCCCCTGACAGATTACATCGCTTTTACAGTTCTGCTTAGTCCCTTTTTCAACCTACTATTTCAGCTGTTAGCACCTACCATCTCCTGAGTCTCACCGCTTCAGTACCCACTGTAGCATCTCCATTGGATCCAAACCTGTCATATACCTCACCAGGTGCTCTAGGTCAGGAAACACTGAACAACAAACAATTCCTCCCTATTTGGCTTCATCTATGACCTCCACTAATGGAAGGTAGGAGCTAAAAACCACCAGGAAGCTAAACTGAAAGGCTGTGAGCTCAAAGCTCTCTGGAGCTCAGTCTGATTGTTGGGGAGAAAGCAAAAGCCTCAATTAAAATGACTGGGAATGGGACTAAGCTTTGATTGAAGGATCATAAGTTTGACTAGCTCTCAGTAAGTCTGTGAGGGTTTGGGGGGAACATAGAGAATGTTAAGAATGGAGGTTAGTATTTGAGTGAATATTTAGACTACATTAAGCAAAAAATCAGAGGCAAATGACTTGCGATGCAGCAGTAACATATCCAGAGCTGGAGAAGAGGTGAGGCTGGAGGTGAAGTACCATAGTAGGCAGGTTTCATTTCCCCCAGACAAGCTGCTCTTTTGTGTCTGTGTTTCAAAGAAGATGTTACCAGATTGTGAGAGCTCTTCACCTGCCACATCCCTCTCATTAATGGAATGAAATAAATGGCAACAGCATGAAAACAGCAACTCAAGCAGGAGAAAGGTAGACAGTGAGGAAAAGGGGAGGGGGGGGAACAGGGTGCGAGTGGAGGTCTTGGCAGGGTGGAGAATTAGGGCAATTACCATTTCTGAGAAAATGCCAGAAATACAACACAACCTAATTGCCCCAATTAATTCTTCTGCACTTGAGCTGCTTTGTGTGAAGGGCTCTCAATGCTTCAAACAGGAGGAAGGAAGAGAAAAAAACAAACCCTCAATATTTGTTTTTCCCTCAGTGTAGAAATGGGGAAGTTCTGAGGCAAACATGTCTGACTAAAACACAAGATGATGCTGTTACATCTTCCTTTCAAGAGATAAGGAACTGTGCCATGAATTCAATTTGCAGAGGTTTTTATAGAAGCCACAGAGATATCAAAGACCAACACGTTCAATATCACACTGACTTTTCCTGCACGCAGAACACACCAGGACAGGCACAGAGACACTTAACCCACGCACCCACATTGAGCGATTCCATCACCTCCCCTGTTACAGCCCTACTGCAAATTACGAGAAATGGGTTCTTTAGCCCCAAGACACCAGTCAGGAAAGTTGAGAGGCACCATGGTATGAGCCTTCTACACCTCATGGCACATAGAGGTGTCATCTAGGAGGAATGATGGCAATGAACGCAAGGCAAGAAATAACAAATCAGGGGTTGAGGTGATGTGAGACATGGGGTGAACTGAGGCTTTCAACAGCAGACGTGAGCTCCTGCACATAGCAAGACTACAGCTCTGCTTGGCTGGCCCATCTCTATCAGCACTAAGGGTCTACAGGTCACATCTTCAGGTCACTATGAGACTTTTTTTGCCCTTACTTACGCAGGTATGACAAAGCAAGACGTGTTTGCCAGGTTCCCACTTAGTTCAGGAGAAAACGAAAGCACTTTTTACTTCTAAGTCCTTTCCTTAGTTGCACATACATTTACAGATATGAAACCTTCCCAACACCCAAGCTGAAAAGAGAGTAGCACATTATACATTTCACCTCAGAGAAGGGGTAGAAGTGACAAAAGGTGATGCTCAGCTGCTTAGCATCTGCATGGCTCTTAGGTGCTGGGAACGGTACTGGTGTTGGAAGCTGAATGTAGCACACACATTGCACCACGTACACAACATCCTACGCAACAGTCAGCATGGGCAGGGACTGAGTTTGCCTTTGTCCACCCATCAGCACTAAGACAGAGCCTGAGCACACTGTCTGGATGCATGGAGCCTGGCTGTCTGTGTGGAGCTGGCTACTTCTGCCAGCATGCATCAGGTCTATTGTAAAACCAGAGTGGTTTTCTCCCTGCAAAGTGAGCTGGTACCACATCCCAGATAGACATTCCTGTTGGCATTCCCCTTCATAGGCAATGGTGCAGAACCCTAGCACTCTCATCACAGGGCTCCTTCCTGGTGTTAACAGGGCTGGGCAGCAGCTTCCCTGTGCTAGGATCCATCTCCCATATTGTAAACATGCTGCATGAGATGGACAGCACAGCAACAAAGAGAGCATCAAGACACTGAAGTGAGTGTTATACAGTTGAAGGATACACATGGGCATTAAGGGGCCTTGGCAAGGGTGCACAAACAATGCTGGTGGGAGAGAACAGCTAAATCTCTGCAGAGAGATCAAAGCTGGTGGGAACAGAGCACCATTCAGTGATGGTGTGATCACTTAGGGACCTTTTTTCTAGGAGACTGTGGGTCAGACTAAATCTGCTTTCAATGTAAGGCTTGTCTATTAGTCTTATCTACCATACTGAATGAGCCTCCAAAGGAGCACGACCCAGGCAGCTGCTAAACCACAGTGATCTATGACTTGCATGGAAACTTCACTGGATAAATAACTGACTGAAGCCAGGAGAAAGAAAACAATCTTGAACTCCAGAGAAGAAGTAAAGTAAGAGATGGACTAGATGGGAGATAGGCATCAGAAAGCAACCTGACAATGGGTACTGAAAATTATAAGCAATCTGGGGTTTTTTGCTGGCCATTTTATAGAAAGAGAAAGAAAATGTTTACACAGTCAGCCCTCATGCTTCAGAGGAAGAAGGGTCCTAGGCTTTTTAAAGAACACTGACCCGAGGCCAAAGTCATAGCAGAAATGTTGTTTTGGTTCTGATGGTCTAAGGATGTGAGAGCCAAGGTTCCTAGGAAGAGATATTTATCTTTTATTAAAGCAACTGATACTGCTGGGAAAAACAAACAACAAAAGAAGAGCTCAGAGAGGGCTTGTGAGCCTAAAATTCATTCTTTTCCCCCCCTCCAACAATATCATATGTTCTATTAAAAGATATTACTTCCTCCTGCAAACCTTGTCTCTCCCAGATCCAAACAATGCTCCATAATAGTGAGGACAGAGAAGCAGGGGGCATTTTTGTTATTATGTTTAGCTCTGTGTTGATGGAAATAGAAAAATATTTTTAGAACCCGTTGCAGACCATGTATGTCTCTTCTTCTTTGCCAAGCAGGTGTCCTCTGCTTAATGAACTGTGACCAGGAGGACATGCAGGTCAGACCTCTGGGAAAGGATGGAGCTAAATCCCCAAGAGGTTTCAAGCCCAGCCCAGGATTGGGGCAGGATGCCAGAAGGGTAGGCCATAGGAGATCTGGACACAGGGATGTCTTAATGAGGTTTAATGCCTACATAAATCCTTCCTCTACTCAACATGTGTTTTCACTGCTGATGTCCCTCCCATGTCAGGACATTATCTTGGAAGTTATTAAGGGCTGTTGACTATGATTTAATACAGTGTTCTATTCTAAAGATGAAGAAATAATGTCCTTTCCTTGGGCAGCTGCCACATGATATTGTTTTGGAATTGAAATACACATTCTGGAGGACAAAAGGAAAATGATCTGGATTTTACTGGAGCTCAGGTGAATCCAGAGCCACAGAAGGGCTCTGTAGCGATCAAACCCCATTCTGCTGGTTGGAAGAGCAGCTGAGGGGGCTAAGTACAGCCTTGGCGATACCTCCAGCTCTGGACAACCCCTTCAGCCACTGTGACAGCCTCCAGGTCAATAAGCAGCACTGTGCAGATATCATGAGCCTGACTTGCTGCAGTCTCCATGCCACACGTGGCTGAGGCACAGTGACCCTGACCTGCAGCATCCCACCACCTGCTGCCACTGAGTCAGGCCTAAAAAAAATCCCCTACTCACACAGGTTCTTTCTAAAGAAGACAACAAGGAAAATGAAATCCGCCCAAATCTTTTCTCTCCGATATGGATATATTCCATCCCGCCTTCCCACAGAGACCCACACCAAAGATTGCACAGCACATTACACAACACATCACAGAAAAGCTTCTTCAGCATCCCTGCTTTCACTCTTTGCACAGAAGCTGGGTTACTTCTCCCCATCTCCCCAGTCCTTTCCCATTTCTCCACTTTGTAATCAGATTCTGTTTCACCTCTCCCCACCACCTACACCTCCACAACCATTTCTCCATCCTGTCTTGTTAAAAGAAGGTTTAAAAGCAATAGCTGATGGGATCCTTCTGTGATGCACAAGGAAAAGGACGCATCTGTCTTCAGGCAGAACATGGAAAGCCTTGTGGAGAGGAGAAACAAGCCTCTCTGCTGCTTTTGTCACACTAATGTTTGCTTTCTGTATCCAAATGTATAACAGGAAATTAAGCAGTTCACCTTTATTAAAGCACTTTTGCATCCCACAAATGCAGGAGCCAGATGGTGTTCTTTCTTTGTTTTAAAAGATTAAAAATGGGAAAGAAAGGAAATGGCTGGGAGCTAATCCTCAGCCTGGAACACACTCACATATCCACATGCCCAGTTATCTGTGCTCGTGGGACCTGGGCATGAGCAAACATGGGGACCCGGCAGACTGATGCAAGCCTGCTCCAGACCTGTCACTTTGTGTCAGCTTTGAGGTAGAATCCTTCCCTGTGTTCCCAGAAAAATGACAAATTACAGTACAGAAATAGAGCACAAATGCACAACTGGTGTGAAGCCCTACTGCTTTCCTCATCTACGTTTGTAGAAGAAAGTGACTGCTGCTTTGTATCCAGGTTAAAGTCAAGTCTAACACAACCAATTCACATGAGCCCCATGTGGCTTCATTATAGTCACAAGTATGTTTCTGTTCAAAATGTTGACTACCCTAGCTTGTAGGGAACTTGTAAGTGCAGGTTGTCGTATAGAGCCAAATAGATTTCCCAATCCAGAGACAGCAAGGTCCTTGCCAGTTCTTGCAAGAATGAACACGCCACGCTGTGCAAAGTCAAGGTAGAGGAGAGGTACGAGACAGTGGTGGATGGGGAAGGAGAGTCTGTCACATAACTAAGAGTGCAAGCGAAGGGTGAATAGTGAGATCAGCTGCTGGTAAACACATCCCACAAGGTTATGATTAGAGAAGGAGCCTGAGAAATGAGCCTATCTTGGTTCTTTACATATGCTGGGAGGAGCGTGGTTGGGCTATGGCTGGAGGAGGGATGAAGGTCCAGGTCCTTCATGGCCCCTGGACTTCTGCTCTTTGCTGGGGGAAATATGGACGGGCTTCCCAGCCCTGCCATGGAATCCTTCTTTGACCTGGATGGGCAAATCACGAAAACCCCTTGCCCCTCATGCCACCAATGTAAATATGCACAAGGCACAGTCCTTATTGTGCTAGGACCCTTCTTCAGACTGTAACAGAGAAAAGGACTCCATGCATGCAGAGCATGGACTTGCTGATCAGGAGTTTTAAAGTACCAAAAGTCAGTGAAAACAGAGAAAATCAACTTAGAACAAAAGGCTCTGTTAGTCTGAAGCCCAGCTCCTGTGTTGGTAAACAGGTAACTACTAGGTACTACTTTGGTCACACACTGCAATTTGTGTTAGCAGAGAAAAGTCCACCAAAACATCTTAAGACACTGCACAAGGTAGCACGGAGCAGTCCTCAGCAAAGCGTTTGCACAGACAGGATGAGGTCTACAGGACACCACCACCACAGAGAAGACAAAAAAACCCCACAACAACAAACTGTGGAGACCATTTCAGTTCTCACTTTTTGGGGCCCTCCCAGCCTTCTTTTGTCAATAGCAGCAAATTCTCCCATTGCACAGAGAGTGCTTGGGGCTGCAGGCATATAAGCTCAGCTGGGATCATCTCAAGCAGTGTGACAGTGATTGTGGTTGAGGTAGGTCTAACATGGCTGAGTGAAAAGAAGTAGGCAAGAGCATGGGTAATTGCATGGGCTACTTCTCATCCTCCCTTGGGCTCTTTCTTTCCTATTCACTCTTTCCTGAAGTTTCAGCAGTGATGGGACCGTAGCCACAACACTGCCCAGTAACTGCACCAAGACCTCTTCCCAGCATGGATTTTCTGTGCTGCACAATGAACATTGGTTCCCTCACTGGTAGTTAAACTTAGTGATAAGCCAACATCCTGGGCTGGGAGAGGTGATATGTCTCAGCAGAAATCTGATCACATTTTGCCTCCTTCCCAACACAGTAACTTCACTTGGCCTATCACTTAAAGAAAAACCTTCTGAATCAGATCAAGACCATAGATCAACCCTTGCTCAGGTAGCTGATAGAAATCGTCCTCAAAGCCAAACACCCATGTTGTAACCAGAAATAAACCAGCTTTAGTCCAGACATCAGGATAGAAACCACTGCTCCTTTAGCCTGAAAAGCCCTTCCCTGCTGGTGGATGGCCCAGCAACAAGTGTCTACTCCAGTGTGCTTCAAACGCTGTGCACATCACAGCGTCTCCTGTAGCTGAGGAATAGTGAGAAACATGCTTTCCCTTCAGGGAGGCTGCCATCCAGACAGACAGGGCAGTGCAGACAGGTACAAAGGGAGTGTGCAAGACAGGGGGACATTGTGAGCACGAATCACAGAAGAAAAGGCTGGAAATGCATTCCGGACTCCATTCCCAGAGACAAGTGCAGGATTAGCCTCTGCATTAAACCCAGGCATTTTTATGTAGCTGCTTCCTGAACTTCTTTAATGACAGGCACTCGGCAACCTACCTCTGGCAAATTATTCCATTGTCTAAAGGATGACCCTGCTGGAAAAAAGTGTTTTGAGGTTGAACCTAAATTGTCTTTTTTTAACTCGTCCATATTTTATGCACTTATCGGTCAGGCTTTCAGTTGCCTTCTCTCTAGGTCCCTGTATTAAGTTTCTTTTATCTAACACTTGATGTCATAGCCTGTAGTCTTTGTAATCTCTTTGGATTACTTTTTATTTATCAATGGCTTTAGAAAAGAGGGAGAAAAATAAGAAGGAAGTAAGAATGGGATGACTTTAGAGCCATACGAAAGCATGTGACTGTGTGCTGGGGTGTCACAGAGAGCTCTCTGTGTAGGCATCTGTATGGATGTCTGAACTGCAAACATGCCTAGGCCTGAAGAGGAGTAAGAACAGTGGTTCAGGCATGCCTGATTGACATCTGTGCACAAGTTTTAATGAGGGAGTAACAAGCAAGTGAGTTTAAGAGCTCCAAAACCTGATTTACTATAACATTTCCTAGTCTCCCTTTGCTCTGAGCGTCAGAAAGCCGCTGAATCTGCCTTACCCTGTAGTAATCAGTGCTGTAGACATCTCTTGACATCCCAAAGTCTCCAATCTTCACCAGCAGGTTGGCTCCGACTAAGCAGTTCCTCGTGGCCAGGTCTCTATGGACAAAGTGCTGGGAGGCAAGGTACACCATTCCAGAGGCGATCTGGCTAGCGATGTGGAGCATCTGGGATAGCCCTAGCTCCCCTTTGGCTTGTCGAGGCTGCCCATCCACGAGGATCATAGCATCTGGGCCATGTGCCCTATAGGGAGGAAGAAGCAAAAAGCATCGAGTTAGGTCTCAAAAGTGACCAGGAGATGGGAATCCCACAGGGTCGCTGTTCCTGCTGGGGTGTGGGCTCATCCCCAACTCTGCACTGTGAGGATGTGCACACAGATCCAGTGGAAATTAAAAAGAACAGCTTAAGAGAACAGGAGGTTGTAGGAACGTTTGTTGGGTGCCATACATCTTTATCCTTAGTCTACTGCAAGCAACCTCTTATGGCCACAGATAAAGACAGACTGCCAGGACAGAGGGCCTTTTGGCTTGATGCAACATGGACATTCTTCTCTGGCAAGATTTATGCAAAATTAATGAGTATTTACATGTTTGCTCCAGTTAATTCTTACACTTTGGAAACCTTCCCAGAAGTAGAGGAATAACCCTTTTTTTTTTCCACAGCCATCGTATTCTTGCTACCTCATCTCCTTATTAATCCCAAACAGCCTCCTCGATTTCCTCCAAACACCACAGCACCGACCAACCCCACCCCCGATCGATATCAATACAGCAAGAGATCATGGGAAAGGTTTCAGAGGAACAGCAGCAGCTTCATCCCTGGAAAACCCCCTTTTATACCCTAAGCTATCCCATAGGTAACACAGGTACTGCAGACTATGAATGCATGAGCACAAGTCCAAAGGTTAGACCTGGATGTCAACAGATGCAGAGAACATCCTGCACAACAAAACGAAATATTCTGCTGAACCAAACGCATTGTAAATGCAGGACTTAAGGTCAGTCTCATTCCTGTCCTGTTCCCTTTTCAGTCCCCTTCCTTGCTGTGCACCAAGCCTGTCTTTGCCGTGCTCCCTCTGTGATGTCTTTTCCTCTGGTAAAGCTCACCCTGTAGTAGCCTGTGTGAAGGTGGAATAACAAAAGCCCTCATATTTAGGAATTTTGCTGTGACTAAGATACAGTGAAGCATTTTCTCAGAGGCTTTCACACTGTCCTCTTTGAAACAATTCTTGGCATTTCACCCATCATTAGCAGTAACCCCCCAGAGAGATAACAAATTGAAACTACTCACACAGAGCTTTCCCTCTTTCTTGACATGGGACTGAACAACACACAAGATCCAAATTGTTCTCTCCTTCATCTCTGTTTCTTAATTACTCTGTTGGCCTTGAGGGTGCACCAAAGGGATTAGCATCCCTTCAGCGTTTGGGGTTCAACAGATAGTGTTTCAAAGCCCCCACCTCTACAGCTATCCCAGCCCTACCGCTGGGAACATGGCTCTGGAGGTTTTCTCCTGTTAGAAAAGCCTACAGTGAGAGAGGAGGAACTCCAGAAATGAGCACTGAGGAGCCAGAACTGTTTTTTGGAAGCCACGAGTGGGAGATGCTGCAGTGAATGTGGGATGAGCTGGCTGGGAGCAGCATTGCAGGCAGCAAGACTCGGGCTGCTGGAGGCATCTCAGAGGCTTGTGGGGATGGTGGGAGCAGCAGCACACCGGAAGGACTGCTGAGGGCAAGGAGGGGCTGCAGAAGAGTGCATGAAATGACTGCTTGATGTCTTACTTAAACAGCCTACAGATGGGTTTACCCCAAGACATTACTTGGTGGTGACAACAGATGTCAACAGTAGGTGAAGCTGAGCCAGGACTGAGAAGGTTAGCTAAAAACAGCAAAGCAGAGCAGACAATAGCTTCTAAAACCGTGCTGGACAGGTTTGTACCAGTCCTGCCTTGCAGTTGCACCATATTTAGCTGCAGCTGATACCTGTTGTCATCAAAGGTAAACATTCCTAGGTGGAAAGTGAAGCATATATACTATCTCATTACTGCCACCTTTTTCAGATACAATAATGGCCCCCAAAAAAATGTGTCTGAAAGGAACAGGTAATGTTTAAAAATGGTCAGCCAACATCTTTATTTCACTGGCTCTTTATACATCCTACTATATAGGACACATCTCGGTATGTCCTATATAATACACTTTTCTCCCTCCCTTTCTCCATCCCACATGGTTCTAGTCCAGAAGAAAGAAGTATCAAAACATTTGTGAGACATTAGTATATTTAGTTGTGTCAAGAAACTTACAGGGAATATGAGAAGGGTCTGCGAATCTTTTCCTGGGGAAAAGAGTTTAATTCAGCTCTATAGAGAGGCCATAAAATTGAGTGGATCCCCTGTTAAAGAACTCTTGGGGTTTTTTTCCATTATGGAATGACGGAGGGTTTTGTCAACATAGGGAAGAAAATCACCCTTCTAGCTTCCTCTGCTGAAATTCCTTGTTTTGTCCCAAGACAGCCCAACTGTGGGGCTGCTGCACTGGAAGGGTGGACACAAAACCATCAGAATTTGCAACTTTTCTAACAAAATCTATTGCCTGTCTGAGTTAACAGCAAAAGTCAATGACTTACTGTAGACTGCATGTAGGGTCTGTAAAGGCAAAATGCAAATATCCCTACTTCAGATTTGCTGCTGCCACGGACAGAAAATGAAAGCTAGAAAACCAGTGACAGAAGGAAAGGGACGAACTGATGGGCATATCCAGTGAGCCTAGAGGGAAGGTGGCTGCTGCAGACCCCCCAGCAGTGGGTCTGTGTGCCGAGGAGCAGTCTCCAGCCCCTGCATGCACCAGCCCTTGAAATGCCATGTTCCCTGGAGGGCAATGTCTCCGTTTCTCCGTGGCAGGATATTTTCATTGTCCCTTTCCTATTAGACAGGAGACTGCGTTCTCCCTCTGTGCAAACAGCAGGATCAGTTGTTTCACCACCAGCAATGGTAAGTGTTGATCCTAGTGCTTCCCCTTGACACACCGGTTGATTTTACTGACTAGTAAAATTCTCTCTTCTCTCAGAAGCACACAGAAGTCTAAGAACACTTAGGGGAATTTATTGTGCTTTTCTCTAGGATGCTGGGTCTAAAGTGAGCTTTTTCCATTTTACTGCTTTTCCAATTTCTGCAGTTAAACTGAGAAGAGTCCATCTGAGTGTCTCATACAGCCTTCCAGCATCCCTGGCCTCCAGTGCCTGGGAGCAGTCATCTCCTGCTGTGGGCTGAGTGAATCATGTCACAATGCCAGGTACTCCTGCAGCACCAACCCTCTCTGACCCCCTTGTAACCCCCATCCTCCAGAGCTTCCCACCATCAGATAGCTCACCTGACAAACAAAGGCCAAGACTCTCTTTCCATATGCCTCCTTAGGTTTTCTGAGTTCCCGTGTTGCTTGGTCTAAGGTCCCTTGTCCCACAAGCCAGCTTCCTTTGGGACACAAAAGGATTTCACTGCCTATCACACACTTACATGCAGGGAAGGGAGCTTGTAGCTGCTTGCTCTGCAGCTGCATGAGAAGGAGAAGCTGGCAGCTAAATGCAGCTGGAAGATGAGAGGCTGCAGTGTCAGGGACCACACGTCTGAAAAGTCTGTTTTTCCTTCATGAAGGCCAAAGATAATACAACAAGCTTTCTACTCCAGTGACAGTGGGACAAGCCTTGGCCTCCATGTCCATGAGTGTTTCTCAGACATGTCCCAGAGCAGGGTTGAGACACGGAGGTGAGGGGTTCTGTAGCTCCAGCATGGTTTCAGCCTTAGGAGCATACTGTAGTGTGAAGCAATTCCATGAGACATTGGCAGTGGGCACAAGACATCTCTTTGAGACAGCAAGAGAGACTGTTATAGACTATATTGTTTGGGAGGTCATCCAAAGCAGTGAAGGAGGCTATGCCTCAGCTGTAATGTCTTCTTTCTCTAAGGAAAATAAGGTTGATGGTTCTGCCAGGAAAAAAGATGGGTCAATTTCCTGCTCTTCCTTGGGAAGTACTTCAAGAACATGGGCTCTTGTGCTGCTTTTTAGACTACCTTCCTCCAGCTATGAGGCTGAGGCACTGTCCTTAACACTGCATCTCCAATCTGCACTAAAACACCAACACATGGTTTCATGCTGTTAGGCACAGTTCAACCTGCTGCTGCTGCTGGGAGGCTGCTGACCACTTGAAAGACAGGGTACCACAAGAGAGGGTCCTAGAGTAACCAAGCCTGCTCCCCCTTGAACACGGCTCTGAGGAGCTCTGCAAAGCTAGCGTAGCATCAGCCTTTACTCGTCCTATCTTGCCAAGGATGTCATCTATCCAGAGGCTGAGACAGGGACAGAGCTATAAACATCATATTCACTCTTCCCACAACTATGCTAAAATGAGGAGGGAAATCAATGCAGGGATATTGCCAGCTCAGCCACTTCCCTGCAAAAGCCCCAGGGGAGCTGCAGACAGGTTGGCACTGCTTGGCAGAGGAAAGAAGAAACTTTTGAGGTCCTTCCCCATAGCAATTCTGATGTAGGTGACTGCTCAGAAATGAAAACCTCAGGGAAGGACCTGTGTCTCCTGGTCAGAAACTGACTGTGATGGTGAAAAAATAAGCACCAAGTGTATCCCAACCCTACATCTCAACCTGCTGTGCTCGAGCTTCTTGTTCCTGCTGCAATCACGTTCACGCTTAGCAGTCAAAACAGGAAAATATCAAGGGTCCAATTTTCTAAATACTGGGAAATAAACCTACTAATTATTTCAAGAGGTAAGTACCACTCCACTTGCGCTCAGGTTTCACAGTGTAATTTCTGTATCATGGGAGAACAGCACCACAAACATCCTCCCACAGTTGCTCCCTGCCCCCCAGTGCTGGCAGATTCAGGGCACACAAATGCTCTGTCTCATGCTGATGAAATGGTTGAATAATGACTGGGAGAAAGGGGCTCCAGCAATTTGCATCTCTCCAGAGGCAAGGAAGGCAATTAGCGCACTTTGTCAGGCCTTGTCTAGCTTCTGGAGTAGTGTGGTGCCACAGGCTAGGGTATTTTGCATGTCAGTCAGGATCTCTGTTGATGAGGCTTAGGGAACAAGGACCAGAGATGGGCTCCACACCACCACCTCCAACATTTCCAGGTTCTTTTCTGAATATAGGAATGAGAACTAGAGATCAGTTCTCATTTAATCAGACGAAGAACTCCAGCAAATTTCTCAAAGGAATATCTTGGGGTTTGTGCTATTGAACCAGGAGTTGGGTGACATGGAGGGTGATGGCTAGTGGCCTTCCTGCTTCAGCAGGGCATGGCCATGCTGGATGTATGGGACTCCAAGCTGCTGTCAGCCATGGCTTTATGTCTTTCTACCTCTATGGGGATTGCAGCCACACTTCATGCAGCTTCAAACTCGCTGGGGTGGCAGAAGTCTGTTTTCCATAGCTCACAAGGATCATCCCTGAGACTACCTAAGAGGAAATGTTGGGGTAGGGCAAATAAAGCACCAGATCTGGCGAGCACCATCATCTCCTACAAGCTGTCCTTGGAACAACCGGCTCTCATAACAATTCCCACCAGCATCCAATTGGTAATGTGCCACTGGTGCACTACAGAGCTATAATAAGCCACAGTGAGACTGTGGAGAGACCGTGCAGCATCTCCTGAGCCCTCCTTCACACATACCTCAGGAACTTGTTCAGGTCACCATGCTTCATGTACTCAAAGACCATGATGAGCGGGTCGCCATCACCACACACGCCATAAAACTTGACAATGTGCTCATGCTGCAGGTTGGTGAGCAGTTCTGCCTCCCTCTGGAAATCCTTGCGGGCTGCCAAGGTAGGGTCTTTCAGCGCCTGGAAAAGAGACACAGATACACACAGGGTGGGCTCAGGTAGGGGCAAAACCAGAGCAAATTGGGTGGCAGCATCACAGAGGAGCTGATGAGGAAGGGCAGGGAGAGGAACTGCTGTCACAAGCCCAGTTGCATTGGGAGGGTTGGTGGTAGGTGCTGGTGGCATCATCTCAGTGTTTCGTTCATGCAATTACAGACCCATCAGGTTCCCCAACTCATTTCCCAGGCTGGAGCAAACATGCCTCAGAGGGTAACAGCTTCCAATTATTCCCAGCTTGGGCAGGATTTGTACTGGTGACCTAGGGGTGAATGGCTTCATATCTCATTATTATTAAATTCCTGAGCCAGCCGGTCTTTGCTATCTGTCTTTTATTTTGAAAGAGCTGACTTCGCTGCCTTTATTCAGAAGATGGATTTGCCTGACTGTGCAGTTATTGTGTGGATTTTTCAAACTGCCTCTGAAGAAGGACACTGCCAAGTCTTTTCTCACAATTTTTAAAATCATGGTTTTATTCCCTGCTGTTTGTAACAGCTCCCCCGGCAGAGTGATGCTGAAATCGGTGCCCTTATTGAGAATATCTCATCTTCCACACCTGAGCACACAACTTTGCTATTGCGAGGTATCTCACAGGCTCCAGACAGTGTGGACCAGCCCAATGTTGCTATGAAGATGTTGTCGTGGAAGCGTTTCCCAGTGTTGTCTGGCTTGTCCATGCATTATTGGCCAGTTGCATCGGAGAGCTAGTTTGAAAGCAGTGTGTTGTCATCCCAGTGTAGCAAGGGAGGGCACTTAGTGAAAAACTTGAAGTCCAGAACATATGACAACATGGGATGGCCATGCGAATCAGCACAGTCTTTGCAAACATTAAAAGAAATAAAGAGGAAATCCTGGTTTTGAGTTGCTGGGTCTCAGTTGTATCCTGCTCATCTTCCACATGCCAGGACTATTTAGTACCAGCTCTGGCTTTATGCAGCCTAACAGGTATCAAAAAGGATTCAAGGCGACTTGTTCCAGTTATCCCCGGATTCAATTGGTTGTGCACTGGTTCCCCCTCAGTGGTGGAGGCACTGGGTAGCTCTCCCCTTATCTGCACACAAACATACCTTCCCCCTTCTCCCCATGCCAACGGGGGAGGCGGCACCAAGAGGTGCAGGCTCTGATTTACATGCAAAAAGGGATGTTAAGCATCAGAAAGCTGCACACAGAGGAAGGGTCAGCACTCTGCTAATGCATCTCTGGCTGGTCCATGGCACTGCTGGGTGCGATGCCTGCAAAGAGAAGTAATGAGTCCTCCGGAGTAGGTGGGTTTCCCCTTGGAGCAGATCTGCTGTGAGGCTCAGGACATGGCCTCATCTTCTTCTGCACTTAAACTTCTCGTCACATGGCATGATTTTATATTAATTCTACATCTTCTAGGATAGATTGACTAGAAATATTTAGATGGATGTTAGTTACATGGTGCAGATGGCAAAGCATCCATCCTTATCTCAGGCATCCAATTACTTTTAGTCATTTCCTATCTTCATAGTGTTGATGCTACCCTAATTTTCCCCAAAGAAAACAGTTCCCTCTCCCATCACTTTTCTTCCCCTTTTTCCTGTAGTTCCATGTAATATTTCAAGCTGCAGTGGGTTTAGTTTTCCTCTCCTTCACACACAATCATTTCTACAAGGTGATAGGACTGTAAGTTTGTAAGTAACACAACAACAAATAAAAGAGATATTAAAAGCCCCATATTACTAAGGTTGCACAGCCAAGCATTTAGAAATGAAGGAAACAGGAGCTGGAAGTGGTAGAACAGGGAAGGAAAACCAGGACCGAAGGAAGAAAAGGGATATCTCAGCAAAACCACTGGGATGCCTCTCCTAGGAAGGTTTGGGGTGAATTGTATTTGTGTCATCACCACACGATTCCTGTGTGACATCTGGCAAGTCACTCAGCATCTGCAGGTTGCAGCCCTTGTCACAAAGTGTCAGTTGTTCCAATATACCTGGGAAATCTCCTCTCATGGGTCGTCAGGGCCAGGTCTGAACAAGTGCCGTGTGTTTATTGCTGCAGCAGGGCTCAAGAAGAGCCGGGTACCTGATGTCCATGGGCTGGAAAGGCAGGTCAGTAACTCCATCCTCCACCCAAGTGGATCTTTCAGCTCAGTCTCCCTGCTTCCCCATCTGTCCGCAGCAAAACAGGGATGATACAACCCCAGCACCAGGCTGGGAGGCTATGAAACTGAGTGTACTCACATCTAGAGACCTCTCAGATACAGCAGTGATCATCACAGTCGAGCAGCCCATAGAGAAATGAAAAACATGTGTTCGGAGGACATGCCCTGAATACCAGCCCCTCCAGCATTTCTAGTACTTGACTTTATAACCTCAACGCTTTTTGCTAAATATAGGTTTTGTGCATTTCTTAGGATGTTTTTAGAAGCAAGCTGAATAAAACACGAAGCTTGTCTATGCCATCACATCAAAACTCAGCTTATCTGTGGGCCTGCAACCTTTAGATCCACTGAAAATCTCAGTCCATTTAACTGAGTGAGTAACACAACCACTTTCTTTGGCCCTGGAGGGAGCCCCTGAGAGCAGAGCAGGGGCAGACTCTGGGCTGTGGACTCAGCTGCCCTAGCCAGCGTGTCCGGCTGCTGCCCTAAGCTACAGTGACTGGGGAGGTAGTTCTCAGCCTCTGTCAGGAACATGAGATCTTCAGGAAATGCAGCCAAATCTCAATATGTAAAGCCTTTATTCTTTTCTTTTTTTTTTCCCTTCCCCTAAGACTTAGAATGTGGCTGAAAGTAAAGGGATTCTTTACCTGCCTGCCTCTCCAGAGCTGGCAGGAATCAAGATTTGAAGGCCCTGCTCCGAAGCAGGATCTCTATGATCTTGCAGGATGAAAGGCACTCTGGAGATGTAAGCTCATAGTAGCAATTAACAGAAACAAGTTCAGATGCTGTTTCTGCCTACATGCAAATGAAACCCAGAAGACACTTGGAAAACAGGATTGCATAAGTATGGCTGACACTAAAAGCAGGTACCAGATATATACTCAAGCAATTAATTGCACGGGTAGCTGTGCTAGCTCAGCTTTAGCCAGTCTCAGAGGTGAAAGGTGTGATCTTGCAGTTTACAGCCAGAGCATAAGGGAACAAATGAACTAAAAAACCCAAAAAGCTTGAACTGCCAATGATTAAAACAACTCTCAAGTAACTGGATGCCTCCAGCTTCCTGGAGAGAGCGCTGGAACCTTTCTCCCGGTAGAGCAAAAGTTCAAAAGCAGTTCTTCTTCCAAGGAGTTAGGAGACATCAATTAACTCCCGAGGATTAAACTATGTGCATCTGCTAACTGGTGTCACTTGAAAGGATAGCACATTTCTGCACCAAGTGATGCCCTTTGCGCAGAACCACAGTTCACATAAGGACCTTCACAAGGATGCAAACAGCATCACACAAGCCAAGCCGAACTTGTGTTGGCTCAAAGTCACCAAAATAGAAGCTATCTGTGGCTGGGCAAGCAGGAGCTGAGTGAAGCCGAGCAGAGTTGCTTTGCTCATCTCGCAGCAAATTGGTTAGTTGTGTTCAGCTCTTCAGTGCTCATTTTTGCTGAGGCCCTTTTTTGCTTCAGTTCCTGCATGTTCCACAATGAGATAAAATCCAGACAGAGAAGGGCCCCAGTCCCTTGTGGAGGGGATGTGGACTCCACACTGTGCTGCTGCAGCTGCATGGGAACTTACAGCTTCCAGACCAGCTTCTCCTTCTAGTCTGTCTCCTGGCTGCATCAGCAGGAAGAGAGGCTTTGGCATTGGTGAGAACAGACAACCTTGAAGCGAAATACTGAAACTGCGTATGACTAAGTGGATTTACCACAGCCTCCGGCATCAGATAAATCTCTGCCCCTGGCCTCCAGCCCTCCCCTGCTTCCCTTTCCCACGCAGGCTCATCCAGCCTCTCTCTACCGACCAGCCCCTGCCCTATTCTCTGCCATTCATCCTTGGGATTTACCTTCACTGCCACCAGCATTTTGTCGTTGGTGGGGCTGAGGTTGTAACACTCGGCCAAGAACACCTTCCCAAAGGCACCTTCTCCCAGCTCCCTCTTCAAAACGATGTCTCTCCTCTTAATATGCTGGACATCTGTTGGAGGGAGGGGAGGAAGAGGGTTGAGGGAAGAATGAATCAGGATTAATTCAGGGAATGGAAAAAAAACTAATTCAATTTTCTAGCAAGTCGCAAAGGAACTGAAATTGCTTTGCAAGAGTATCCAGAGGGATCTTCTTACCCACCCACAGAACACAGCCATATCTAGGATGGAGCTCACCTCATGAGAAACATCTGCGAGGAAAGTACTTGAGGTTTATCACATTCTCTCTACAAGCTCACAACAAGCT
Source organism: Ara ararauna (assembly GCA_028858755.1). Classification (NCBI taxonomy): domain Eukaryota; kingdom Metazoa; phylum Chordata; class Aves; order Psittaciformes; family Psittacidae; genus Ara; species Ara ararauna. The sequence goes on along the minus strand of CM054383.1, from coordinate 36,080,084 downwards.
TCTCCTCAGAGAAGGGAACCTCTGAGGAAAAATCTGCTACAAAGACCTGAGTCTCTTTGGAATTAACCTGGAAATAATTCATCTCCTGTGAGGTGTAGCAGAGGTCACATACTTCCAAGGCAAGATTCAAAGGTCCTGTTGAATTTTGCATTTCAGTTGCAATCAGTTTAACCTCAAACTCAGGCAGATTTCTGAGGCTGAACCTCAGTAAATCAAAGCATTCCCAAGGGCAGGAGAACCACTGACCACATGCACCTTAAGGCACGAGTGGGAGCCGGTTGGAAGTGCCAAGTGTTGCCCCACAGCAAGACCCGGACCATACAGCCCATCTCCTACACAACTTCCCCCAGAAACAAGGTTATCCCAGGATAAAGTCACTGGCACAACAGACAAAGTGAACCCATTAGTTTCAATGATCCTTTCCACTGACATTTAGGACAGCGAGGACTGACAGAGAATAGCAACCAAGGTTTCAGGAAGAATCAAAAGAGCAATAGCTACTAATTTAACAAAGGTACAGAGGCCTATGAAGATTGGTTTGTTCATCTAACAGGGTCATTCATACGGGCTAGATCTACCCAGCTACTAGACACCTAAGTACATAAGCATCTAGCAGGATATCTATAAATGCTGCATCATGATTAAATGCCACTGGTTGCTGGGGGAGCCTGGAGGTCTCTATACTCTCTTTTATTGGGACAACACTAAGGCACAGCTGCTTGCTGCCAAATCTCTACACACCTTTCTGCCACCAGAACACTCACACCAATCCTCTGGCGATACAAAGAGGCTTTTTTTAATGCCTGGAATGAACTGTGGAAGCAAGTAGATGTGCACAGCCATCATAGCAATTTCTGGAGGCACAGTACCCAAAAATTCTCTCTAAACTGCCCTTCACTGGAGCTTACTGCCTCCCTTGATAACTATGGTAGCAAAAACTACCCCTAGCTTCAGCCTGATGGTCATGGCAGCACAGAGAACTATATACTTCAGTGCTGGAGCAAAAGCTCTCCTCAAGCAGAGGTATTAGATGGGACAGTGCCCTCTTTCCACTCCTACCTTGGGGCATTCATAACTTGGCCCTCCATCTGTTTCCTCACAAACTGAACTGCTTTTGAGTCTTTTCTACCACTTCTTCTATGTGCACATACAGGTATGCACCCCTTCGCACAGATGCATTTCCCTTGGGATAATGCTGATGCAGGAGGTGGAGGTGTTGAACACTGTGTTTCAAACGGGCTGCAGGGAAACATCACTAACTGCCACCAACTCCTACTACCCAGGTGCCCTCACAGGCATTCATATCAACCCAAGGGACCATATGCCCCACAACAACACGGGTACCACTCAATGTACTAAAAAGCTAATGGATTGGAAGATCAACATCCTAATGGCTTTCACGCAATTAAGCTTTTTAATTAGGAGCTCACAGGCAGGTTTACAGAGCTGCCATTTCTGGCCCTTTTGCTTGCTTAACAAGATGGATGCTGTGAGATTGGATAAGCAACAGGCCTTGTAATGAATGGTGCTTCCATAGGGAATTTCTGTTGACCTTTTCATTAATTGTTCAATAGACTGAAAACTATTACCAATATTAATAATATTAGTAACATTAAGGCACAGGATGGTAGGCACATCCAAAATGACTTTGGGTTTAAATCTGCAGTGACAACCAGGGAGAACAAATCACATGTGGACTTTGCCTTCTCCACCGGGTTTAGTTGAGTGTTTAAGGAGTACCTTGAGAAATCTGAAATATTATGTGTTGAAATCTTAAGTGACGCACTTGGGTGAGGAAAGTCCTAATCTAAAAAAAGCTCAAATGGCACCAATTTACTTCACAGAGTAGAGGAAAAGGGTTTTTTTTTCCTCTTGGCAAGCATTTCTATAGCACTCATCACTACAGTACCTAGGATTTACTGTATTGACAAACCATGTACTTGCATTCTTGGTCTCCTGAATAGCAGTAGTCAAGAAAGCTGCAGGGAAATGATCTTGTATTAAAAGGAGCCCAAGAACATTTTAACAAACTCAGAATGCCAACAGGAATTTAGCAATTGCAATCCAGTTGCCCCATTTGGTGTGATATACAGTCAAAAAGGAAACTCTCTCAGAATAACCAGCAATAGTATTTGAGATGATTTACTATTTGAGTAAGTGTAACACCATGAGAACTGAAGCAAACCTCTCTTTCTGCACTCCCCAGGGTGTTCCCCAAAATTTGCAGCTCCAAATTCTTCCTCCCAATAGCACCTTAATAAACTGATCAGCTGTTTCTGGGAGCCGGCATCCAGACTGTGTAATTATGTCTTCATTATTAAAATAATATTCCATCTGCCTTCACGACCAGATTTCACAGCAAGTTGTTGGGGTCACCTGAAAAGATTCAGGGAAAATCTATATGAAGAATTAAAGGAGATATTGTGGCAGACAGAGTTAAACTGAGGGAGTAGAAATCCTTTTGAGGTAGCAGACTCATAGCACTAAGGGGTTTAAAGTAAACTTGGATGGTTATAAAAACAAAAGGTTCATGAAGTTAGGCAGTTTGACAACAACTGGGCAATCATTACATAGAGTCAGAAAAGTACTTTTGCCGATTCCAATTCTTCTCAACCTTGAACGGCCATAAGCTTTGCTTCATAGTATTTTAGACAGAAATGGAATAATAACTGAGTTACAATAAATTGTTTTTTCTCAGGCAACAAGCTTAAAATACTGAAGTTTGCATCAAATTCTTCCATTCACAGTGAGATCAGCACTATGATTAATTCTACATTACTATTAAATGTGGACTTTAAACATAAAGCAATGACAAATTGCCCTGGCACTATGCGAGTGGCTGTGTTACTGTGTTAACCTTGCATCTTGGCTTGTCTGTCCTGCCTGTAACTCACAAGGAAGGCCGAGTAGCCATGAAAGATGCTGTGCTGCAAGGGCACCTGGGAGGTTCATCTGCATAAATCTGTTTACCTCCTCCTGGAAGAAGCTGAGCCCTGTCTGATAAACAGCTGGTGTTTATTTGTTTTAGGCAGGCAGCGGTGTGCTAATCTGTCTCGGCTGCGTTGCAGTCAGCCCTGCTGACAAGGTGTATGCAAACTGGCTTCCCAGAAGTACCACTCTTTTTTTGTTCCTTCCCCCCCGTACCATTAACTTATAAAAACAAGCCAACAAGACAATTCAAAAGAACAACCTATGCGGGAGCCACAGCAAGACCTGACCAGAAAATAACCAGACTTGACAGCAGGATGGGAACTCATTCAAGGCCGTGCTGTATCTACAGGAAAGGATGTGAATGCGCTACACTGATGTAATTCCAGTTTTAAATGAAACATCTTGCAGTCCTTGTTTTGAGGTTACTATGTTGCTGCATGACAAAGAAGGAGAGTTGTGCAGGTCCTCCACCTTCCATCTTGTACATCAAGTCTTGACACACAAGAATGTGTTTCAAGCTCATCTTCACTGATGTTCTGAATAACACATGAACCACATCAGAAAACGCCTGACCTGCAGCTGGCTGGGAATGGCCCCTGACTCCAGTTCAATGATGGTGAGCTAGAGCATTAACAAGGGAGTAACTCTGGGACACTGCACTCACCTTTACAGACTGCCTCCAGTGCAGAAAGCTTTCCTTTCCTCTGGAAGAGCCACAGAAGAAGGGTTGCAGTTTTGGATCTGCAATGGGATCTTACCTAACCTCCTCAGAACCTTTTGCAGGATGGCTGACTTGAGCTGTGCTTAAAGTGCACTTAGTCAGAAAAGTGGTTCTCTACAAACAGCAACTCCTTTCTCCCCATATTTGCTCTCATGTGCCCCTTAGTCATGTCTGCTCCTCTCCTTGACACAAACATATTTTAGTTTGCTAACCTTGTGAACCCAGCACAGCCATGGGGTACGGGGAAAGAAGAGGGAACAAGATTAATTCTGCTTTTCTTATACATCAATCTACCATGTCCTGATGGGTCACTTCTGCACTGGCCCCTGGGACAGAACCTAGAAAAGCCAGAACTTTTTTGCTTATATCACTGATCCAATGACTCTTCACCCAACTTTTACACTCATATTGCAGAATGTTCCTTGCTTTTGGCAAGATCAAGGCAGAAAGACCACTACTCAACCTGCAAATCCCAGTTAAAGCATATAGAGCTGGTAACAGACAATGTGCAATGAAAACACCCTTTTTCTAATAACCACCGCATTTCAATAACATGAGCAGAAATCGGGAAGCTGCACGGGTGCATTTTATGAATCTAATTTTCCAATTATTGTCTTATTTCCGAATCAATCCTGGGGTCAGAAGAAGAAGAGATGGGTTTGGTGACTCTGCAAATTCTGCATTTCAGATTCCCATCACAGCCAGCATCCTTAAAACCATGGTTTGATAATGCTCTTGGATGCACATGACTGTGTTTGGACACAGAGGACTAATGTGGGAGGTAAATGGACAAATCAAACAGAGTAAACCACGAGCAGTGCCAGTGCTTAAGTTACAGCAAAATGCAAACCTACTTAAGCTGAATAATTTACACCGGGTCTGAAACTAATTCCTCACACCACTTTCTTTCAAACTCCTGAACAGCAGCCTGTCTGGTTGTTGTATTTCTAGTGGGTTTCCTGTCTTTGGTATGGTAATTCACAGACAATATGTAGCTCACTGGGGAAACAGAGAAAAATAATAGAAATTTCTCCTTTTACTTTTGCCACCTTCTTTACCAGCAGCTTTCTCTTCTAGCCTAAGAAAGGCCACAATCAATTTTCTGTCAGCTTCTTTTCCTCCACATGTGGCCCTGTTTTCCCAAGAGGTAGGTCCTTTCCTGCACCTCTCCATCACTGGCTTCTCCCTCCCTCCCTTAGCTTTGCCATGCCATGGCATTTCTTCTCTATTTCTGGACCCTCTTGCTGTTCAATCCCTGTTTTAAACCTGACTTCTTTTAGATGTTTTTCAAGGGTATCTTGATTTGAATCTGGGCTGGACTCTTTGAGGTAACAGCCTTGATTTTTGTAAGCTTCTCAAGCCTCATTTGCATCAACAGCACTTTGTAAATGATAACAACAATGACGTTTTTCAGTAGTGGCTGAGTCATTTGCTATAACAGCTAATTTGTGCCAAAGAATTGTCTCTTTTCTTTATACATAAGGTGTCCATAGAAAGGTAGCAAAGTTCTCAGTTAGTCAATATGATTCATTCACTTCTTTCTTGACTCACTGCTAAAATAATTCTTATGAATAAACCCTGCATAACCTCTCTGCTCTGTGACAATTAAAATCAAATAAATAAAGCTTACAATTTACTCTGGAAATCTTGCCATTAAGACAGGTAACTAGCAAAGCGCCTTCCATGTCAGGCAGTCAGTTGCAACCTAGATGTTAACCAGACATATTGATGAGTTACTCAATGTACCTGATCAGAGCAAAGTGTGCCGATTGGGTAGGACCAGATCAAAAAGCCTTGCCAGTAGAGAACTGATCTCACAGTGAGAGAAGATAATGCATAGGCTAGCTGCACAGAGTCTGAGTCTCCCTCTTGGCCTGGCGCAAATCCATCAAAGTCAATGAAGGATATTGATTTCAATTGTGGACTGCTGTGAAGAACATGGAAACAATGGGAGAATCAGTCCCACATCATTTTAAAAATGGAGACATAAACAGGCTGTTTCTCTAGATGGACTCCAAGGTAGCCCTCCAATTCTGGTGACTTTTCTCCCAGCTCTGACATGAGCCATCTCTGGGAAAAGGCCTGGATACACGCTTCAGCAGGTCGGCTCTGTGGCCAGATGCTGGTTCTTTGCCAAGTTCATCTGTTAAGGCATCCTTCAAGGACTCAGATTCAAAAGAGTTGTGATTATAAGCACCAAGCAGTTCTGACAGCCCTTTCAAAAAGGCCCCAAATCATGGAGGTTTATGTAAAGCTTATCTGAATCTCTAGGAACTTGTGGAGTGGGCACAGTCCTTGGCTAAGCCACATGTTGGCCTCCAACATGTGGGTGCACCAAGGTCCTTCCCATCCCCTTCTTTGTACCCCTGTGGACATGGCCACCTCACTCAGACCTTTCCCTTCACTTTGGAAGTATTATTTCAACATTACTAATTGTGCATGACAGTTCTGATAGCCATCTCTGTGTGTCCACACAGCAAAAATAGAGGGAGAAACTTCCTCACATTTTCCATCCATGTCACTTTTGGCCTTGATGGAAACAACCTGAAGTGCAAAAGGAGCTCTCCATTTTACTGTGTTATCCCTCTCTTTGCATCCCTTCTCAGGCTTCTTGATCTCCAGGAAAACCAATATAAGTCATTGACTTCACAGACTTTTCACACTGTTTCTCATCTCTTGTACCTTACCAAGATGCTGGCAACTTGCTTCCAGGCAGCCCCTGGTGCCTGACTATATATTATATTATTAGTCATGATCATACCTGAAGACCTTTATAAAGACCTTAAAAGACAACTACTTCATTTTTCTACAGTTCTTTGCATTTTCTTACCATCCACTTCTTTCCCTGGGAGCAGCCACAAGTCATGAGTGAAGATCCCAGAAGTGAAGGAGGCATTATTGCCCAGCTGACCCTGCAGACCTGGAGCTAATGAACTACATGCTGCTAAATGGACCTTGGTAAAAAATAGCAGGCCATGATGCATTTAGCTGAACAATCTGGGCTACAAAAAATTATTCAGTAATACCAGTCTGTACCAGGAGCTGACATTCAGTGTAATAAAGCCCCAGAAAAGAGAACAGAAGAGCAGGCTCTGCAAGCAAGACTTGTGATGCTTTGAAAATACCTTACATCCACCACTTCCAAGTATATCTCTAGCAGTGAGGACAGCGTCAGCTCCTCTGGCTTTTGCTATTGCAATAGCAGGTAGAGAGAGGAAGCCCTGACACAAAAGGCTGCCTTTCAGTTCTCAGATAACTCCAGTCAGCCTTGACTCAAGGCTGCAAACAGATCTCAAGCTCCACAGAGTGATTTGATTAGCAGCATGGAGCAACTGGATTAGCACCCGCTGCACTGCCGCAACTTGAGCTGCTGCATCTGTGCTGCAGCACCAGCTCCAATATCAGCCACACAGCAACCATTGGCAATGACAGCTGACATGTACAATGCCCTCAGAGCTGAAGGTGAGTGTAAAGGCAGCGTGTGTGTGTAAAGGAGCTGGCAAAAAGGCAAAGCCCAATCACCCCTTAAACCAACAACCCATCAGATGCAAGCCCAGAGCCTGCCATGCTCCCTCATCACATCACACTGAAAACAATTTGGAAGCAGGTGACATCTGGTATAACGTACCTGCAAAGTTTTAAACCCAAGCCAAAGCAAACTCATCTTTTTCAGGAAAAACAATAATGTTAGAACATGCCTGGTACCACCCCACAAACACTACAAGCAAAAACTTCTGTTCTGGTTTAAACCATCTGACACTCCTACAGAAACAAAGCATGATTTCAAGCTCTTCTCATCCATTTCAGTCTCATAAATCTGAGTACTAACATCTTGGTAATTATCTGATGAAGAGAGCAATGTAAAGTGTCCCATGGAACTGGGTGCTGATTTTCCCTTCACAATGAACAGCCATCCTGGAGAGATCCCAAAGCAAAGGAGCTACAGCAAGAGAAAGGCTCCTGAGCATCATGTCCAGCAAATGTTTGACAATGACTACAGCAACAAAGAATGGAAGCCCCAGCACACTGACCTTGCACAGCACTGGGCTCTTGCCTTTAGGACAGCATCCACCTTCTCGTTCTGCAGATTTGCAACTTACTGAAATTACTCGAGCAAGAGCTCACAGTAAGAGGACCCTACCGTGATCTGACAAGGTAAATCCCTTCACTTATGCTGTTGTCAATGGTTAAAATGGCCATTTTAACATTATGGAGACCTGGAAGACTTCCCAAAAGAAATTTAACGCAAACAAGACTTCCTGCAGCAGCTGGGGTCGGAGGTAGAGGAGAAGGCACACAACTGTAAGTAGTTCCCAGTTGTGGCCCAAACCAGCCCCTGCCTCTGCTCAAGGCACATGTCAAGATTCCCTCAGGTCAGGACAAACACCCTGGTCCCCCTTGCTGCTGTCGCCTCTAAAGAGCCTGGGTGCAAGCTCACCCCTTGCTCATCCATGCCTCTATGTACCAACCTCAGCTGGCTCCAGGGGAACACAAAACACTGCTGATGGAACCAAAACCTTAGTGACATTCCAAACAAAAGACTTAAAAACTGACCAATGATTCCCATCATCTCCTGCACCTTCTCAAGTAATTTCTGTCTGACACTAGTCTGCAAAGCAAAACTGCCTTTCCAGCTTTAGCAGTCTGTCTTGTTAGACATCCAGCACCAGCTTCACATCCTGAGGCTCTGCCTTTTGTCTACAAGAGTTAACTACACAACTGGGTTCTTCTGAGGAGGAAGACTAAGCCCATCAGGAGACAGGTAGAGGAGGGACCAGAGTGGGCTGCAGAGGCTTTTGCCTTGGATGAAACGCCCAGGAGCCTCTGTGTATCATAAAAAGAACCTCACACAAAGCATCATCCTCAACGACTCACTGGTACACACGAGCAGCTCTTGGAAACAAGGATTAGGATTCTTGGCAGGGTAGGAGGAAAAGGGAAAAAGAGAGGGGAAAGAAGTCTTTCTGGTGAATGTGTTTTCTTTCCACCAGCCAGGCCCCTGGGTCCCCTGCTGCCAAGGCACTCAGAATAAAACATTAATTCAATACCACACATTTAATTACACATTATTTGAAAGTGAATTTATTTAACAGAGGAAAATAATCTTCAGAGAGCATCTGCCTCCCTCAGACTCATATGTCTGCAGGGAGGGGGCTTGGAGAGGAGATAGGAGGAATAATGGTTTGTTTTACATCAGCAGCTATTGCTGTTCAGTTCACCCCTTCAAAAGGGAAGATTTTAAAGAGGTAGAGTTGTGTTTTGCAGGAGCTTACCAGCTGATTTGATTTTCCAGGTACTTTTCACTTGATTGGAAAGCGCTGCTGCAGACAGATATCACTTGTCTTTCTTTTTTATTATTTTCCTGAGGAAAGGGAGGGATTACTGGTGGAGGGATGGAGGAGGATTGGCTGTCCCTTGAGGGACCAAACAATAGTCAGATTTCAAGGCTTAAGGCTTTAACAACGCAGTAATCAGACACTTAACAGCATCCTGTTGCCGAGATGGATAATCGCAAGAAAGCTGGAAGCGACCAGGGCTCAGCAGCAGCCTTGCAGCTTTGAGAGTCTCCCAGCAGGAGCACAGAGGCTTACCTTCTGCCCCTGAGGTCTCAGAGGCTCTTGGCTGTCAGCTACCCCAGCCTGCGAGTTCATTGCCATGGCTCTATCAGCTCCAGCAGGGCCACAGGCCTGGCAGCGCCTGCTTTCAGACAGCATGCAGCCTCCTATTCCCCAAAGCTCCACTGCAGAGAGATGGGGACCGACTCCAGTACCTGTCACAGGCAGCAGCTCCTCCTCGGCTCCACGTGAATTATGTTGAGCTGCCGCAAGGCTGGAAAAGAGCTGCTGGATCCATTGGAGGAAGGAGTTTGCTCTCAGTAAACTCAGCCTGAGCTTTTGCCTTTGCTGTCCTCTGGGTTTTGGCATCACTGCAAAATCCCAGCAGGACACTGTCAGTCAGGGCTGGGTTAATTGGATCATGCCATGACATGAGCTTTTCTCCCAACCTTCATCCCTGAACTGAGTATTCCTCACACTCTCCAATTTGGGAGCAGCACCAGAAAACTCCTTCATCTTTGCAATAGCCTTGACTAGATTGCAGTTCCCACCTGGAGTGACAGGCAGACATCAAAATGTGCAGTGCATCACTGCTGCTAGCACCTACTGCTCCCTAAAACATATAATATACACCCACCATAAATGCTAAAAAATTACAGATATATTAAATATGTTATGAAAACTATTAGGAGGGTGGCATTAAAAAAGGAGGTATGGTTTGGAAATGGTTCAAATACTTAACTAGAGCTGTGGTCCAAAGTGCAGAACCCATGCTGAACAGAGTAAGAGCTGGGCCTAAAGCTGAGTGCAAAATGAAGAATTATTTTTAGAAGTACAGCTCCCTCCCGATGTGGGACTATGGAAAGACCTTCAGAAAACTTTGTTGTGGCAGAATTTCTGGACCGTCTCAAAGTAGGAAATGTGGTGAGAGGGCCTGGTCTTCTGCATTTTCCAGCTAGCGCTCCAGGCAGGTTGGAAATGCTTCTGGTTGTTGCCACCCTTGTCATTGTCACAGAGCAAAACGACAATTTTGGATGAAACAGCATCTTTGGCTTCTTTTTTGTCTTCCTTTTTCCTTCTGTGGTCCCTGGGTACCTATGTTCTTTCTTGCCCCATGCCCATTCGTTCTTCTGCCAACAACTTCCTTTGTGGTCATTAAACAAGTGGTTAATTCAGCCAAACTCATGGAACAAGAAAATTCCAGAAATAAGGTCATATGGAGTAAAAACATGAGGTGTTGAAAGACAGATCTCAGGTTCAAGTTATGATTTCATTAGAAAGTCTCTCTCCAATTTGCCCAATTTCCATCTCTCCCCTTCCCTCCCACCTCCTCTGACTCCCTTTCTTGCAGGATCAACACAGGAGGTGCATTTACATCTATGGCTTGATGAGGTGTTCCCTCAGACTCATGTTTTCCAAACACCCGGAATGGACTTTGTTCCATTCTTCTTTATGCCTGAGGTTTCCTTGGCTTTCTCCCTACTTGTTCTGTCTGCATAACCCCATCCCTTTTTCATCTTGCCAACTTCTCCTGCAGAAGGAAATCCCTGAAGGAGGAGTAATGTGAGACAGCTCTGCCTGCTATGCTCTAAAATTACTGTGGTTTGGGCAATTGTAGCAATTGTTATGAGGCAGCAAATTATGGAGAAAGAAGTAAAGAGAAGGACGAATTGTACAAAGGGATTAGCTAATCTGATGGGGATAGCAGCTGGTCTCATTTAGCTCTGCAGGTCTGTGCATATTTGGGGCTTCCTGTACTCCTTTGGTCTATGTCTAAGTCACAAGTAGGATGCAATGAATATCGGACTCCTGGTCCTGATGCTTCACACAAGGAGAAATCCACCTTTCCTTGAGCAGGGTAACAACAGGGTGGATCTAGACGGGAGAAAGGAGCCCACCAGTAATCCTGGATCCATCCTGCAGAAGTGGACCTCTGAAAGGCAGTGGCTTGGCCATGCATTGACTCCAGAGCTGCTCCACAGTGGGATCCAACTAGTTTCACAGACACTGGTTGAGCAGAGGTGCTTTCATGTCAACACTACCTTCCTCTCCTTGGCAGAAACAGAGCTCTTTGAGGAGCAAGAACTGAACCAGAAAAAGTTGTCCTTGGACAAGGCTTCGGATATCTCATCACCAGGAGCTCAGGACTATTTAAGGAACCACATGGTCTTGTTAGGACACTGCCTTTCCTTCCCTGATGGTACTGGTTTTATTGTATCCCCGCTGTGTCCTGCTTTTATTATGATCATAAATGAGAATCCATCTTCGTTTATTGTCTCTGGCTCTACCCCATTGGGAGTACATGGACGCTGTATGTTAGTCCACTTGTCTGTCACCTTTCAAGTGATGTCTTACACCATTATGATCCAGATGGTTGGGGTGAATTTTTACAGAGAAATATCACAAACTTCATCATGTATAAGAAAGTGGAGAAAATAAAAAACCTACAGTTTTCTCCTGTGGCAGAACATCAGCATCTGCACCAGGGGAAAAATACCCAGTTATTTCTTCCTAAGGGCCATCATGAGACTCAAGAAAACATTCTGCAGTGCTGGTAGCCTCGGAAGACATGATTGATTGCAGATGGTGAAAAGGTGCATGTTCAGCTTTAACTGAACTATGTGTGAAGACTAGATGATTGCTAAGTTGGTATTCAAGACACATAGGGAAGGCAACCTACCAGGATCTTCAACTACAAAACCAAGATTATATATATATTTATATATATATTATATATGGCTTAACAGCTTAAATCTAAATGTGTATACTGAAGTTTTATAGCAAGAACATGCTGCTAGTGGAAAGGACCAAAATGAGCAAGATTGCTGAGAAAGGAAGGAAAGGGAACTAATGTTTTGCAGTGAGCTGAGGATGTAGAGGCATAAAAAAGACCTCCCAGAGCTGGCAGTAGCAATGTGTAGATGAATATATGTGGGAGGTACAGCAGAGCATGGAGTGGAGTATAACAGTGGAAAGTTCTCTGATATGTCATTGGCTGTTTCTCCTCACTAGTCTAGGACAAGTCTCATTTCATCAGAAAATGTCTTGAATAAGAATATATATGTTGCTTTCCTGAACTATCTTAATTGGAAGGCCAGCATCAGGTATTGGGATGGAAAAACCAGAGGCCAGTTGCCACTAACCTAATCCATCAGTCTGCCTGCAAATCCTGTTTCATTACTGCAATCTGAGTTTGGGAAGTGACCCTAAACTCAGCATGTATTATAAAGGCCATCTTGATGTCTTTTCTTTATCAATCAGAGTTGAAATCAAATCCCTTAACCTTTTCCCAGGGCAGGGATTTTTCAAGCAGGTAATGGGCAAACCTGCCCAGATCAATATCTGGCTGCAGGTGAGCACTCAAAGTTCAAAACTTCACTCAAACTTCTTGCATTTACACAGCTGGGCTGCAATTCACCTGCAAACAGGGCTCACATCAAGTCATCTGAGGTCTCCAGAAACTGGAATTGTAGAGAAAGCAGTGAAAAAATAATGAAGGAAAAAATAATTACCAAGCTGTTCAAAATCACATCTTCATTTCTGGGAGGAGTTCAATGAAGGAAAAGATTCCTATGCTGTCCAGCTTGCTTCATTTATCCTTTCTCCCTGGATAGCGCTGTGTCTCCATTGCATAAATTGCAGTCTCCTCATGCCACATCTCCTCCAACGTAGATATATTCCCAGTGCTGCCCACAGTATTGCAGGAGGGCCAAAGAGGTGCTCTCTCAATATGTGCTTCTCTTTTGCTTGGCATTCCTCTCACAGACATCCCAATATGGAAAGGCACTGAGCACGTTTGGGACTTCAGGCACAGGCAGTGCTGGTAAAGAATCCCTCCCATCCATGGTGGTAGAGCAGGCACAAGTCCTGCTTTCAAGGTTTCCTTGAAGATCATTAGCAGACATTATAAAAAACACAGATGATTGGCTGACCTCCAGGACCCATTGCTTTCAACCACTTTCCAATGGGAAACACTTTCAGCAATAGGTCCTTCCTGTCTTTCGCTCTAAGGCAGATTTCTATGCAAGCTCTCACTTTAAACCTTACACTGGTGATCCTACCCCCAGTCATTAATCTCTGATTCTGGTCCTTGTCAAATACTTGCTGAAAATCTCAGTGCACTGTATCCACTGAATTTCTCTTATATATAGTGGCAGTTGGCTCCTCAGGGAATGCCAGCAGATTAGTTGAGTGTGACCTCCCAACGCTTCAAGCCACATAAGTTTGGCCTTCACAGAGCACTGCTTTTCCAGGTGTTTTCCCACAGCATCCCTTCAAGTTTAAGGAGATTTCCAAGAATTTCCCACAGCAAACATTAAACTTACCGGTCTGACTCTTGTCCCTATTGTGTTCACCACCTTCCAACTCTCATCCACCTGCCCCATTTTAGACAGGCAAGTTAAATTGCCCGTGAAAAGCTTGGCAAGTCATGTGCGTGCCCAAAGGTGTGTACATTACAGGATCTCCATCTGCAGATGATGCTCAACTTGTCCCATGCCCTTGAACAGCTGGCCACTGATATGGCGACAGCTTCCTCTTCATCCTCTATAAAAGTGGATGCAATTTTGGCAGATGAAAAATATTTAATAATCCTTCTCTTATCACTGATATAAGCTGCCTTTCGTTCTCTGTCATCCAAGTTCTCCATATAGTGCTCTTAAGATAAGCATTTTCTCCTCCATATCCTCTGTACTAGCTCACTGTTCTCCTTGAAACTCCAAACCCCTCCTTGCTCTGAGGCCACTTTTGTTGTATCTCAGAGATGCTTATGTGAAAAAGGACCTTGCTGTCTGAAACACATCCTCAGCATCCCGTATGGCTGCTGCCTTCCATCCCTTTGTCTTCTCTTGCTTTCTTCTTCCTCCCCTCTCCTCTCGCTGTGATACTTCAGCAGTGCTCCATCTCTCTCTTCCTTAGCCAGCCTGGCTTAGGTCAGTCCTCCCATTCTGCCTTTGTCTTTATTTTCACTAGACTGAATGTTTAAGGCAGCTTTCCCAACTGTCTCATAAAGACCTGCATTAAAGCTCAGCCAGCTTTTTCCAACTCATTTTGCATTCTCTGTAAGCCTGTTCATTGAAAGGCCAGTGGTTTTGTATGGCAGCTCTTTCTGCAGACCCTCCTCAGCACTTCAGCTCTGTAGGGAATATAATCACTGCATCCTAGATGCTCTTCAGTTTCAGGTGTATTTATTACAGCTGCTCAATTTCCTTTAATCTATCATTTCTCCTCCTCTCCCCTCTACGATTGCCGCCTTTTCACTGAACTATAAGTGCACTGAAGGAGACTTTTACCTCTGACCCTCACTGCCTGCTCCAAGCCCCACTGCTGCACTGACTCACACTGGGTGCTCTGTGCACTGATTAGAGCTCATTACCCATGTGGCTTAACAAACGTGCTGGGCCCTTTACAAACAAGTGTAAATGTCGTAGACAGCATGCTCCCACTGGTAACCCCTTGGGACTAATTGAGGGAGAGAAGACAACACTTTCATGTACAAATTGCCTGTATCATCACCACCGAGATGGAAATAAAGACCCAGAAACTCTCCCGGGCCTGTCTGAGAGAAGGAAACCTGAACAACAGAGGGTGCCCCTGTCTGCCAGAGTCTTGTAAAACAATGTATGTCTGGGGGGTAGAACTATGTTTTTATGTAGAGGATGCGTGCCCCTTTGGTGACAAGGTTGAGCATAAAACCACAAGCACCTCTTCAGAGCTGGATCTGAAACAGCCAGAGAAGCCCAGCTGACATGCTAAACACTAACATGCCTTTCTGTATGTTAAGTTGTGTGAGCACGCACACACCCCAAGGTTTAATTGGTGTATTAATGTATTAAAGCACTGACACAAACAAACAGTGACTGCTTTCATAAGCTACAAAATCCTTGAGTACATTGTAATTAGCTGGGCTTGTTAAACCACTTAACAAGCAATAGATAGCATGTGTCTGATGCCCCTGTGCCTTGGCTCAGTGGGAAAGACAGGCAAGTGCTTACATATGAAATGAGCTCAGTTCCTAGGTGAACCCTTAAGATATATCATTTTATTCTCTGTCACAGGGAATTTCTGCCTGGGGCACACACAGCTGAGACCAGTGCCAGGGTCACATTATTCCCTGTGTGTCCTGTTCCCTGTCTGGCCATGCGCTCCCACATGCTTCCATATGGACTGCAATAGCCTGCAGAAAGCAACGCACTTGCTTCAGTTTCCCTTCGTGTAAATGGCCTCCAAGCTATACCTTTAGCAAGTCTTATTGACTATTGATTGCAAAAATGCTCTAAAAACCATCAGATAGGACAGACAGAAAAAGAGAAGCAACACAGCAGGACAGAACACCATGTAGACAGCATTTCTCAGTAGATACCAAACTTTACAAACTAGTTGTGTTCAAGTCCATGTTAGACAGGCTTTGAGCTACCTATCTAGTGGAAGGTGTCCCTGCCCATGGCAGGGGGTTGGAACTAGATAAGCTTTAAGGTCCTTCCAACCCAAACCACTCTATGATGCATAGGAATTCTTTCTCCTTTGCCTGTCCTATCAAGCCACTACACAAAGATTTCACAGCAGCAATCTCACCCTTCATCCTTGACTGGAAGGATGTGGGGAGAAATGCCTTTCCCTGTGCTTACCCAGGGCCTTTATTTGGGGACCAAACCTGGACTAGAGGTTGTTCGAAGCTCCCTGAGGATATGCCAGATTCTGTTAAAGAGCTGTCATCTGCTCGCTTCATGACCAGGCAGCTCCCAGGCTGCGCTGGGTGGTTTTGAAGGAAAGATGGGAAGGGCTTGCACTGGGAGGATGGGGGAGAAAGCACCGTGTTGGACACAGAGGGGGTTACCTTTTCAAATGTTGAGCTTCTTTCCTTGTGACATCTCATCTTTTGGGTATTCTGGGAAGGAAATATCTGATTTCCGTACCAGGCAACTAAGGAGTGTGAAGCATATAGCTGTATCTTAGCATCCAGTATGTTGATTTGGATAGGGTAAGGAGAAGGGAATTTATTCACATAACTCCATATGACAATGGTACCACCACTACTTTCACCAGCTCACAAAGTGGACCAAAGTAGTGAGAGTCCGAATACCATCTAAAACACAGCCCAAACCTTTCTGTTCAGAGAGTCATCACTACGACTCATGCTGTGATCACCCTTTTTCCCACTCCCTGAGAGGTCCCAGGAAAGGAGGAAAGTCATCACGAATACAACCAGAGCAAGCAAGACATCTCTAGAGTTACTCAGCACCCCTGAATGCCGAATGGGCAGGCAGTGCTTTAACTTCATCCTAAATTCCAGCTTACACCCACACTGAAATCACCGCTCCACATGCTCCTGCGCTGTCCAGCTGGCTATCCAGCACATCACCACGCGCAGCAGCTTTCAGAGAGTGGGCAAAGTATCACCGTTAAACACCGCCTCCATGTGAGCCCACCTCGGGCACGTGCAGCTCTGCAGCTATTCCTAGATCCCAACTGGATTATTCTTTTCATCTTTGTTCTGCCTCCTATTCTAGTGCAGAACCTCAGGCCTGCTGCCTTGGAGCTTCCTCCAAACTGCTGCATTCATCCATTTTTAAAGGTGACCTTCCAACTTTAAAGGAAGTTAGCGAGCTTCATGGTCTTCATTTGCCCTCTGCTTCTTTTCAAGATGCTCTTTATTATGAATTAAAAAGGGGCCTGAAAGGTTTCTCTATTAAAAAATAAAAATCTTCAGAAAAAAACACATTTCCACATCTTTTCTCGCCCAGTTTTTGCAGCAGCCTCCTTGGGTGTCACAGCATTTGCTTGCTGTAAGCTGTCAGCTGCCAGCTCTGACAGTGAAACCTGCTTGGATGCTTGGCCTCCTCCCATCCCTGTGGGTGCCTGCCATCCTCACCCTACCACTGGCCTCCTCCTCCTTTGTGCTGTCCCTGTTGTGCAGCAAAGTGGTGCCCTGGACTGTTCTGGGTGAAAAACAACCATTGAGGGAGCAGGGGTGGCAGCAGGGTTATTTTTAACTTGGATCATACCAGACATCCAGGTTAGAGTGTGGCCTCATAAGCTCCTGTGCTAGCACAAATGAAGAGCAGCAGATAAATGAAGTTCTCTTTACCTCACCTCACTACCAAAGCTGCATTTTACAAGCCCTGGGGCTGTATAGCAACAGAAAAGGAAGGTGTCTCCAGCCCTTAGCAATAATAATATTACTCTTGCCAATGAATTGGTCACAGTAATTAAAAAGGCAGTAACAAAGCAACTTGACAGTTTCCTGCTGTTGTGGTATGACATTTTGCCATTTAAACAGGACAAGCAGAACCTGAAGTTTTACTGCAATACAACTGAAATAAGAAAAAAAGCTATGAGACTGTGATCTTAAAAAATGGAAGCTCAACTCCCAGCCCTTCTCTTAGATTACAGAATCAAACAAAAGAAGAAAACATCACAAAGAAAAAGCAAGCAACCAGCCACCCTTTTCATTCTTTTGGCTAAGGTATCTGGGCTATTCATTCATGTAGTGTTGACTACTTCTTTTTGCCAAGAGGTCAGGACAGCACAAACCAGCACCATATAACCACACTCTTGATTTAGTCATCGGCATTTGCTTCAATCCAAAAAACCATAGATATTCTCTGTGCTATGACACCTGGCTGCCAAGAACAAGGCTGACACCCACAAACTCATTTCATGCTGATCACCAAATGACCAACCTTCAACCTTGTTTGATCCCAGAGTATACCGTGGACTCCTTCATTCTCCATACCAGCCAATGTGTCCATGCTTTTCCCAGCAGACCCACTGTGCTCTCACATGCTCACTAGGACATAGCCTTTACTCCTTCAAAGATCAGCCATCAAGCTGCACAAGGCTGATTAGGCCCTTGCTACAATTACCTACCAAAAGTAGGAGAATACTTCATATTTTTAGGAGAAAAGAGAGCTTCCCAAAGTAAAGGCAAGACTGCAAGGAGAAGGTGCTACCAGGTCAAGATTTAGTACAATAAATAATGGAAGGTTCCTCGCCTCTAAATAATGGAAGATTCCTTGCCTCACATCCTCAGCCTTTTCTTAGCTCTGATGCTTGGTTTTATCTTTGGCCATAAATTATTCATGGAGCCTTAAAATATATATAATCTATATCTCCTAGAACAAAGAGTCTTTATTCAGGGGGGTGTGAGGAAGCAGGGAGCAGCATGTGCAATGCCTGTACTTGGGCTGGAATGGCTCTTGGGAAAGGATCCTTGTAGCTCCCCACTTCTTTCCAAACCCAGAAGCTGTTCTGAGCTTGAAGCTGAGCTTTGTGGGAGACTCCAGCTCAGTCCCTATAACACATGGATGTGCTGGCTGCTGAGAGTCTCAAGAATTGCTTTCTTGTATCATGCCCAGGACCAGCTCAAAGCCAGGTTCTTCTCATCCATCCCTGGCAGACAGTGTGTACAGATACCACCAGTGCACTGTGGGGGACTTAAATCATTTATGCAGGACTACAGATGAGGAAGCTGCAATAAAAACTTACCTCCATGTCACAGCCTAATCCACTGAAGACTTTACCATCCCGACTTCCAGTTCTCTGCCTTGGGCAGTAGATCACATTTAGTGATTGTGTCTCTTTCCTTGGAAATCCAACATCACCTTTTCACCACCGATATTTGATTCCTACTATGCATACAAACACAAACATACATACATCCCTGCACCATGATCAGAGAACATCTACTTACTTTTCCAGAGAAGAACATCACTTCAGGCAATTCCAAGGGTGTTATGTCAAAGTAACAAAAGAGATGGCCATCTTCTGATTTGTTGGGGAGCCTAAGCATCGGCCTGGGTAAGATCTGGTGAAAGCCCATGAGGCTCTGTCCTTACTCAGAAGGGAGCACAGGCAAGAGATGGAGAGGTCTCAGACTGGGCAGGCTTAGCAGCAAAGTCTTCTGTGGGTTGTGTCCAGCAAGCTATGGATGCTTCCCTCCCTGTGCTGGCAGGCAAACAGCCCAGGTAGCTGTCAAACCTGAGCCTTACAGTGCTATAAACTAATGGCACAGACATGCCCCAAAAGGTTGAGCCATCCTTTCAAAGGATTACCTAATATATTCCTGTGCAGCCAATTTGTTTTCAGCAGTCCTTTCAGGATCAGAGAGCCAGGTTTCAGTCTATGCTGTATCTACAGCTCATTATCACCACATCTCCTTTCTCTTTGGAGTCTTGGAGCTCTTCTTCCTTAGAAGGGACACTGTCAAACCTTACCCGCTTGGGTGTACTTGGCAACATCTCTTATGCTCTGGAGTCTTTTTTATTTTCTAAGGGTGATTTTGGGTTTTTTTGGCAAGAGATATTCTTCCCTTGTAAGACTGCTATTGATATCGATCTGCCCATTTTCTCTGAGGCTCTGGCCAGCACCACTGAATCCAAGGAAGGAAATTTGGCATGAGATTAGATGCTTCATGCATTACAGTCATGCAGAGGAGCTTAAAGACCTACACAGAACAGTGCCCAACTCCCAGGAGTCCCTCTGCAGTTAACAGGATTAAATGGAACTTTCATTTTAGTCACAGGACAGTATTTTCATCCAAGATGCACTGTCAGGGACTTTGCTGCTTTCTTCTGAAGCCATGGCTATACAGATCTTCTGCTGGGATTGAGTGGCAAACGTTTCATATGGCAGCAAAAGAGGCGATCCATCTGTAATGCTTTGTTGGCACCAGGCAGAAGGGCTAAAGAACATCAGAGCCTTTTTTGCTTATTGTTGATGAAAATGAGAGAATGACACCATCATCCGGTAGCCACCCTTGCAGTTCTGTGCTCCTGAGCTTTCTAAAGGAGAGAGCAGCCACCAAACACCTCCCACAGCCTTGCATCTTCCAGCCGGTAGCCCTGATTGGTCAAATTGGAGCGACTCCAAATAGGAGGTTAACCCCAGACTCCAGCAGCACTCGGCTCTTCTGGTCTTCTGCTCTCACACAGTGGCACATCTGCAGCATTTCCAGCCAGAAGAGCCCCTGCTAGTTCCTGAGCACGGACTGACAGTTCCTTACTGATACATCTAATGCAGGCATTTATCACTTATGCATTTAGAGCAGATCCATCAAAAGAAGTTCCGCTACAGGTCTGAATTCAGCATATTACACACAATATCTCCCTGGAAGGAGAAAAATGACACTTACCTGTCGTTAAGCAATTCCCTTCTCAGTCACCTGCAATGTCTGTGCACTGTCAGATGTGATGGCTTTGGGGGACATATACCTCTGGAGTTGTTCTAGCAGTGCTGAGTGTATGACTAGAGCTTAAACACTCTTAAATATGCAACCCCTTCTGGAACCATTTGATGAACAAATATGTCTCAGGAAACACAAAGCAAACCTGCAGTCTATGGGGGACTGGACCAGGTACCACCAAGGAAGAAGTGACCATGTACAGCTGCTCCTATAGTCCCCAAATACTGCTTGGCACCAATGCAGCAAAACCAGAACACTCTGTTTATCCAGTATACCTCTAAAAGTACCAGGCAACAAGGCTTCATAAGGAAATCTGAGCAGATGTACAACTCTTTAGCCTGGGAAGACAAGCTCACATTGGTGGTATTTGAAATATGCATACTGCATTATCACGATGTCACCTTACATCCCTGTTATTGACACCAGGGACTGCATCCTGGCAGGACCAGGCCCTGGACACATGCAGAACATCAACTTGCAAGACCTACTTCTCTCTTGTATTATATGTTACAATGCACTCCATCACCTCACCAGTCTAGTCCACAGACTGCAAACATTCCTCCCTCTCCCAATTATCTTAATAAACAGCCTGGACACAGCTCTGGCTCACTTAAGATAATGATGACCTGGCCATGATTAGCTTATTCAGACATCCTGGCAGTTTACTGAGCCTCATGTGACTCCAGTCTGACTCTTTCTGACTTCTCGTGAAAGAGGCTGATCTTCAGCAGTGACTGAGCTGCCATTAATGGATGGAGACCCACACACAGGTCAGACACGGGCTGCTCCCAAAATCCAGGCTGGAGCAATGGAGGTTACCTGCTGTGAAAACAAGCTTTTACCTACTCTAAAGGCTTGGGGAACAGCAGCAGTCTACAGACAGACCTGGTGGGGTGATACCAGCACCAAGATCTAAAACAGAAACATGGGGTTACGGACAATCCCATATACCAGATTACTGAGGAGGATCTCTGCATACATTTCCGCCTGCCTGTCTGAAACACTCACCCAACCTGAGAACAAAAGCAGCACCAGTCAGCCAGCCACACAACATGAATATCTGAAGCAAACCCTTGGAGAAAAAAAGCCCAAATAATCTGAAATCATAGGCAAATCCTTGCAAAAAGTCAACTCATCTGCAGGAAGCGGGCACAGGTCACAAATGACTCACTAACAGCAGAGCAAATCATTTAACCAGCACTTGGAACAAATCCCTCCACTTTGTAGAGAACAGCCAAAATTTATTCCTGCTGATTTGTCAGCAGTTACACTCACAAGTTCAAAATAAATATCAGGTTTCACATGTAGTTCTCTTGTACTCACACTCTGCTTTACTGCTAGAGGGACCATCACCTTCCCTTAGAGGAGGAATCACACTGTGTTTATTTACTGGGACTGGGAGCATGGGTTGGGATTTATTCTACCTCTTAACTTGACAAACTCAAAGCCTGAACTTTACCTCAAAGAGCTGTCTGGCAAAAGTTCAGTTAACACTCTTGAATTCCTGTGCTGATTTCAGTGAGAACAGGCACTTACCACTTCTCTGGAAACCAATTAACAAATCCCAGTAAGGAAGACAGACAAACAACCCCCAAAACTGCAATGGTGCATCCAAGGAGGTGAAATTCAGAGCTGAAGAACATAACGAACTGACACAACCAATCTGAGCTCCCAGCAGAAGCAGAAAGGTGTCAGATCTGCCCTCTGCCTTCTCTGTCTTCCTCACATGTCACTTTACAAGAAGTGCAAAGGAAGCCACACTGGGTGAATTAATTTATTTTATCATTGAGTTTCCTACGCAATTTTTTAGGGCTCAAGGCAAAACAGTACATATGTGATCTCCCATGGTGGAGACACAGGGTAGGATGCCCTATACAGCCTGCAGTGCACCCCTGTGGCACAACAAGCTCAGGCCATCAGAGATGTGGGGCTAGCAGCTGATGCTCTATGGCATCAGACCATATGCTGGCACCACCAAGGAGCCTGTCTGTCATGAGGAGAGTGGAAAAGGGGGAACATTGGAGAAATCACAAAAGATGTCATTGCTTCACCTTTTCTAGCAGAGCGTGTGCCATTCTCCTGTTACACTCTTTCCACTTCAAAGGGCTGTATGGACTTTCCTGCAGCTTGTTAAAGTTCTCTGCCAATTGATCAGGGGCTGCAGGTGCTGGTAAATACACAGTTAATAAAGATTCCTTGACTTATTGCGTAAACCACACCAGAAACCCTTCAAAACATTAAGCAAAAATGAAGTCGCCCAGCATTGATTTCTTGCATGCTCTCTTCCTGCTGCTCCTCCAGACCTGTGGTTTTTAGCTTTACTACTGTATCTAGGCCTCTTTATCCTCAGCTAATGCCAAGGCTTAACCTCAAGGATCTGCAGCATGTTCTGGGTACAAATCAGAACAGAGTGTTGATGTGCTGCTGCAGTTTGCTGAAACAGCAGAAACACCTTCCTCTGACTGTCCACAGCTCCTGGGACTTTTGCCTCTGCCTCCCTGGACAGCAGGGCACAGATACATGCTGGAAAGGCTAAAGACCTGGTGGTAGGGAAAACCACCACCTTCAAAAGTATGTCTGGCTCTTAAAAGCACATCTAAATAAACAAAAAAGAAGCAAAAGACATCAAGACTCAGCCAGTGCAACCTGGATGAGCAGCTATGGAGACTCAATATACCTACAGCATCACACACATCAAACACTTGTCCAAGCAAGTCCAAGCCCAAGGTCCCACTGGGCCATGCATTGCTTCCATCATGCAGAGAGGTGTTATGCCATCATCATACCGTGCCCATCACACTCACTCCAGGCACTGAGTCTTCACATGGGTACATCAGGCAACAGAGGTGACCAAGAAGCAAACACAAGGATAAACAAGTACCCAACCCCTCTGCAGTGCATGTCAGAGCCTGTGGGCATGTTAAGCTAGCTCCATGGGAAGTGGCGGCATCAAAAATATTGTGGGAACTCATATGTAAGGATCAGTTGACCTGAAATACAAAGCAAAGTGAACCAAGGCTGACCATACCAGCAGCCTGAGTAACTGGCTAATCAACCCTCTGTTTGCAATGTTTCTGGGTTGTGAAACATGAGCAGACCCTGGAGTAGACGGAAGGAAAAGGCAGAGCACCAGCACCCATATTTGTTTCCCATGGCTCAGAAATGAAAGAGAAATAGGGATAAAATCCAATGCAGATCAGCTGCCCATCCTGTGCGTAAGATTATACATGAGGGGACAACTATTTGTCTCAGGCATCACAGACATTCCTGGAAAGGTACAGATCTCAGCCATCACCTAATCCTGCAAACCACAGCACATAATTGCTTCGAGAGGCATACACATTAGAAGGGAACAGCATGCAGAAATTCACTCAAACCATCATTTTGAAACATTTTCTTGAAAGTCAGGTCAGGAAGTCAAAGAAACAGAAGGATGCAGGAAAATATATTTCTATTTTGCTCATCAAAACTCTCACCAGGTTATCTAAGAGGGCTCCAGCAACATCTACCAATATCAGCTCAAACACAGTCCAGCCTCATGCCCACAGTCACCTGCAGGTGGGCACAGCAGCTTGAAGTCATGTAAATGACATGTAAATGTCATCATATAAATGATCATCAATGATACTAATGATACCAAGACACAGCCACTAAGACACATCCTCATGCCAAACCTTGCATGTTGCAGAGTGGTTCCTGTCTCCTTCTGGAGCAACCATCCTTACATGAACTCCTGATGAGGAACCCAAGAGCAGCACGCACTTTTACCCCACTACATCAAATACATCCTTGCTAGCTTAGTAAGCTAATTGTCCCTGATTAAGAGACAACAGTTAACACCCAACAGGAGAGCAATTTGCACAGCCAAGCAGGGAGACCTGCAGCAACAGCATGTCCTGAAACAAATAAATACTGCAGCCAGAACAATCATTTAGTGTCAAGCTCCCTGAGAGATAAGTCTTCTAATAAAACTCCTTCCACTAGGTGTAGAAACTTGTCCTGGCAAATCCTCACACGATCTCCCAGCAGTACCGCCTTGTCCCTGAGAATATGACCCTTTTGAGCTACAAAAAACAGCAGGTTGTCAACTGAGATGATCAGCAGCTAAGCTCTCAGGCAAGAAAACACCTTTGTGCCTGATGAGACTGACAGAAGCAAAAGCTACACCTGACCAATGTACATATCACAACTGTAAATCCCACCCTCCACGCCCCCCAAAGAAGAGAACAAACCGGACTCCACACACATGGACCATCTCATGAAGAAGTAGACTATGGGATGTGTTATTCTGAACGTTTTATTTATTTTGTCTTCAAAGAAGAGGCCTGATGCAGCTGTTTCGTTAGAAAATAAAGTGTTTATTAAGAAACTAGACATTGAACACCCCTATAGTCTCTGTGAAAAGGGACCGTCCATTTCCCATTAGCACAGGATGATAGTTATGGCAAGATAAGAATGCTCAAAGATGGAGGAGTCTCATTGACAGAAAATGAGGTAATGATTTACAATAATTAAAAATAAAATAAAATTTAACAAAAGAAAGAAAACATCCTTAGGCTTGCTACTTAAAGCCACCAATCGCAAACGGCCATGACTGGCTTTTGTTTTTCAGCAGTGAGGAACCAGAGACTTTAAAATTGGTGTTAAACAAATTGAGACATTGATCACAGTGGGGAGAACTGCTTTAAATTATGCCGTTCGGTCCGGAGAATTTCTTCAAAGCAGAGATGGACCTGAGCTGCAAAATTCAACCCTTCCTCTGCTAAGGTGTTTGGATAGAGGCTTCTGGTCCAGCCTCACGATTTGTATCTCTACGACTGATATAGACAGTTGAGAGCAGAGTCCCCTGAACAGTGCTAGGGAGAGGAGACAGTTCAGATGGACAAGACATCCCCAGGTCAGGTGGGAGACTTCCAGGAGATGGGGAAATTCAGTTCAGACAAGCACCCAGTGATTCACACTTGGCAAAGCGCCTCCTCTCTCTGTGAATCTGCAGGCTGAGGTGTCAATAGTACACAGCCACAGGTCCTCTCTGGCGGTGCACCTCTTGCATTTCCAGCTCCGCTGCGGGCAGGAAACATTGCTGGGAGTTTTGGTCATGGTTTCTGAAGCCATCCAACCTGAGCCAAGCCTCCTCGCCCTAATGCAGATGCCCCTCTAAGGCATGTCCATTAACTTAAAGCAATCTGCTACCGTTTCTCCTGTACTCTTCTATTGCACTTTACCTCTTTATGCGAATGAACCACTAGAAGAAGCAAGAGAATGGAATGTTCCCAGGGACATCCCTGTGGGAAAGCTGATAGTAAAACCTCCTGGCAATCTCCAAGGTGGTTCATGCGGGTCACCTATAAAGGCAGGATGAAGCAGAACATCCCACTCTGATGCTTCTACCCAGTTCTGGCAGAGGGGGACTGTGACTCTTTCGAGTGGCAGTGACCCTTCAGGGGCTGGAGATTTGAGATACCCCTGATGTGATAAGGTCATCTCTGGCCACCAAGAAGGCAGGCAAAGTTGAGTGGCTGGTGAGCAAGCTCCTGGTTCAATACTCCTCTCAGAAAAGTATCTGGCCACACCTGAAGCTTTTGGAAGGTATTTTTTAGCTCTAGAGAAAATCTGCCTTGCTTTTAGGTTATCACTGATACATGTGATCAAATCTGTATTTCCCGTACACGTGACATCCAGAAAGTCCAAGGAAAGCTCTGCAAGTTGCTATGAGGGCAGCTGGCTTCTCTTGAGGACAGGATCAAAGGGTTTACTTTTCCATCTGAGAGGCTTTGGATGAAATGAGACAAAAGTGGGATGGCAGAGGGGGAGAGAATACAAATATTGGCCAGAGAACAGGATCGATATTCCTGTTTATGCCAGAGAAGAAGCAACAGAATACTTATTTTTCCTCTCCTTCAGTCAGCCAGCCTTGAGCTGATGGTCCTGGGTACTTGACTGGGTTACAATCAATCTCTAGTTGGGTGGGAATACAGGGGAGAGCTAAAGGAGGCTGGAAAAGGCCCAGCAACTGGGACCTGCGTGCGTCTGATACACTCTTCCACTTTGCTTACTGCCCTAGTCCTGGCAAGGACACAAACCCTCCTGCGCTATGGATTCTCCATCCATGTGGGAAGTCCAGGCAACTCCTCAGATAAAGCTTATCATTCAAGCAGCAGGGAGAGACCAGAGTACGACAATGATATAGTCAGATCCAACGAGCCGCTCTAACATACACAGACAGACAGACAGACAAAAAAAGCCTCCTAAAATATGTGCACTTCAAAGATAACAACATTCTCTTCCTGTCAGAGAAGACTTCTTTCTTTCTTTCTTTCTTTCCATTATTATTCCTTCCAACATTATTTTCTGTGCAAGAACTGGGAGCGGGGCTGCCTTTGTTCTTACCAAAAGTCTTCATTCTGCTTTAGGTTCTTCCAGGCTTCCGGCCTCGACTCGCTCTGGGAGACCTCCCATGGCGGTGCCACATAAGAGGTGATGGCAGCGTTCACTGGGTGTTGCGAAGACACAAGCTTACAAGGAAAACTCCAAGCAGGGAGGACATGACTAAAGATGTCAGTTTGGTTGGCTTGGTTGGTTTTGTTTTGTGTTTTTATTTTAAAGCAAAAGTACAATTATTTACTGTGTTATTAGGATGACTCCTTTCAACTGGGTTTTAAATTCTCTTTATTTGCTCTCATTGCTGCTGTTGTGCCTTGCAGGAATATTTAACGAACACAGCGACCATTGGAGGAAAAGAACAACCCTGTTATCTGGTGACAGAAAACCAGTTTCAGTTGGCTTTAACGTGTGTACAGGCAGGGCTGTAGAGTCCTATTAGGAGGAGACCTCAATCCATACAGACCACGCTTACTGCTTCCCACCATTTTGAGGGCACAGCCTATAAACTTGACATCAGAACAGGGACTTTTAAGGAGTTTTTAAAAGCCATGACGTCCTTTGCTGAAATAAACACTGACATCCTCAACATAAATGCCTTGGTTAAGAGGTTTGGAATGTCCAGGGAGGCTTATTGGATTCAACATAATTTCTCTGAAACCTAAAGGGGAAAAAAAAACAGAAAAAAGAAAAAAGCAAAATAAAGTAAACGAAAAAACAAAAAAGAGCAAAACTAGAAAAAAAGAGAGAGATATCGACACACATGTAATTATTAAAAAGAACCAAATGAATAACCAGCAAACGGCTGCCATTAAATTAAAGCCAAAATGCCCTCTCTGGGCAGGGCTATCTCACTCCCTCTTTCCATAAGGAACAGGAAATTATTCCATGTGATACGTGCAGACACAAGTGCTCGGAGGACGAAGGGCATGCAATCAGTCTGGACAGAGAACTGGGAACAATTCTTTCCTAAAGGTTCCCACTCATTGGGAGTGAAAAAGTCCAAATTCCTGGCTAGTCCATCTTTCCCCCCAGCAGAGAGTAGGGAAAATGGAGAATTCTTCCTATGTCTCTCATGATTTATTTAGTCTGGCTTAACATTTCTGAGGCCAAAGAGTATCACTGCAAGGCTGGGAGACCCACAGATTTCCTTAGCCCTGGCTGTCCCATCTATGCTGAAACGTGCACACTGGAGGCATCTTCTCCTAACATGACCCCACCTCTTTAAAAGTAATTTGAAGGTTTAGGATTTGCCAGAAATACTGGCCAGATGAAAAGGAAAACCAAGTGGAGCAGAGAACACAGGCATGCTCCTTCCTTACAAACTTACTGGGCAAATACATTTCCAAGGGTTGTATTAACCATCTCTTCATAATGCTCCTGCCTTGGGATGCCCCAGCCAAGGAAACCCATTACTAGAGTGCTTTTAATAATAATTAACATCTAATCATTTCTATAGTAAAGATGAACATTTTTCTCTAAAGCTAAATAAATGCAAATATTCAGGACTTGCCAGAGAATGATTCTCTAGACTAGAGGAAGCAAGCCTATTATGCAGCATTGGATGTGAGCTCCAGGAACGAATCCTTTTGCTGAGATATCCACAACCCTTTCCTCAAGGTCTGACTGAAGGAGGGCACAATCTGGTTCACTGTTAGGACACATCCTGATGTTTAGCCTATGTTTCCCTGTTTTCTATCATTTTTTGTGCTGAGTCCTGCATGTTCTTGCAGAAAAGACTCATGCATTTGTCTTCAGGTGTCAGCTCATCATTTTTTACATTACTTTCTCAGACACCTATTTGTAATGATATTTCTCCTAACTGAGGCTAATGAACTGGAAAGAGACATAGGCATGGGTTATTGAAGGTAGCTGCTACGACCGCAGTGAAGTTGCTCTTAGCTCAGATCAAGCATGCGGACATAAAAGTGGCTTCTATGCCAGGTTAGCAAAATCTCCAGTACAGATCCACTGAATTGCCAGGACCAAGACATTGCTCTATTCTGTCCCAACTCTCAAGGGCCCAAAGGGCTTTTCCATGGAAATTACTGGGGTGTTTTGGCTACACAATAGCTCTAACATCTGCAAAGTGCTCTTGCTCCTCTTACAGTAACAGGATCCTCAACAAAGCAGATAATTTAGCCCAAGTCTGGCATCACTAGAGCAGCGTGGAGCAGTTTGGAGCAGTTTGGATACCCTTGTGAATTGATCTCTATAGGAAAAGTGTTTTCCACTAGGCTAGGAACAGAAAGTTTCTCACCCCAAATCTACACCAGCCAGAAGATTCCTCCCCCATCCTATTTCTTCCTTCTGTTTTTTTCTTTCATATCTATTTATATTTCTTCCCTGCATTATCTTATTCCATCTGCTCATCAAATGCATGCCTCTTTTGATAAACCTGAGGATGAAGACAAAAGCTGTTTGTTTGGTTTGGAACTGTTTAAACTTGTTTTGGGGAAACTATCTGTTATTCTCAGTGGCTCTGAAGGGCTGATCCACATGGGAGAGTAAGCCAGGCTCAGCTTCAGTTAATGTGTCATAAACAAAATTCATAGGCAAATTCCAAGCGTTGAAATATCATTAGTGGTGAGAAAGAGCCTAACTCAACTCTCAGAGTTTAAAGTGCTGATGCTTGGAAATGTGTATGCAAACTAAGCCCATTTCTTATCAGAGTTACTGGGAGACAAATAAACATGGCATCCCTGAACATCGCTATTTATCGTGTTTTGTTTTTCATAATATAAATATGTTTTATGGCTACCAAAGGATAGCTGGGAAAGTCTATGCTCAACAATACCAAGTATCTCCAAGGAGCACTCCTGTCTGCTTTTATTTTCTTTGCATTTCTTAGCTCTGCTAAATTAAGGCAATTCCACTTCTGCCGGACCACATCCAACAGACCTAAAAACCCACTGGGGACACACAGCCTCAGCAAAGGGACATGTGAAAGATCAGCAAGGCTTAAGGCTGGGGATGCCGAGGGCTCTGCTCTTTGTCATCAGTGCTATGCTGTGAATCCCAGCTGCAGCGATCTCCAGTGACAACAGGATCTTTGCAGGATGGGACTGCAGCAGGGGTTACTGCATAAACAACATGCAGTTGCTATTGAGGATGATTGCGAAAGTGGCAGACAGTCTATGTTTCTGAAGCTTAGGGGCTGAATACACACTCCACTGGCTTGGAAAACCAATGCAGCAACAGTCATTTTGGCATCCTATCCTTCTGATTTATCAAACTCCCCAAAGACTCTGAAAAAAACCCATGCTTATTTCCAGACTGGTTTTCTCTCTTTCCTCACTGCTGTCTCTTGTATTGCACTGCTACCTTCAACCCCATTCTCTTGTATGGAGCAGAAACCAACAAGGCTCTTGCTAGGATTATGTCTTCACTGTCAGATGTGAGATGGATGATGTTCACTGAGATGTCCAGAGTTAAATGGGTGAATCTCAACAGGTTCAGAGTTTGGATGCTATTATGACAAATGTCACCTTTCTCCCCATCAAAGCTATCAGCTCCTGAAAAATTAGTTTGGAAATGTCTTAGAGAATCTGGGGGTTTTATTTTATTTCTTTCTCCCCCCCACCCAAAAAATGAAGAGAAACAAAGTGTTCATTTTCTTAGAATGACTCAGGGAAATTTTAAAAACAATCTCTTTTGTTTGACATTTGTCAGTGCTAACTGGAAAAATACTGTATTTGACACATTGATTGTAGATTTGGAGGGAAACTCCAATATACAAGCCTGAAAATAGCAATGCGGTAAAAATCCCACCTTGTAGATTCAAATCAAAAGCATCTCAAGAGCTACAAAATCAGGAAGGGTCTGACAGGTTGAACTTTGTGCTTCTCCTTGTGAGACCACTTTTTAAATTAAAACATGACACTGTCTCTACTAATAGCCATGGTATGGTGGTGGAATAAATGAATGGAGAGTGTTGGAGAACAGGGAAGGAAGAATGAGCTCAGATTTGCTGTGCAGCTCTAACAGCTTGAGGTGGAGGGGGAAGATGGGGCATTTTCTCTAAGCAGGCTGTAAGGATGTGGCAATGGAAGGACAAAAAAATTGAAGGCAACCAAACCATGCAATCAGTTTGTGTCTTCAACCCTGGCCATCCACTTAGTCCTCCAGAGCTGCCCTGCATTTTCCACCACCAGTGGGGTCTTAGCCACTGTTCCCCATGCACATACCCAATGCAGCCTACAGACAGTTCCTGCAAGGAACACCCTTCCTCCACTGGCTGAGAACAAGACTAAGGTAATTTCAACTTGCTTTTGCTGTTTGCCTTCTGGAAAAATTGCAACCATTCAAACATACTATGCTTCTAGGGCTTTTAAGATCTGAGGCTGCTCCAGGTCACTAAAGAATAGCAGCAGGGAACATGACATGGGGAAGAGAGGGAGCCACATAGAAAATGACGCAGAACTCCTCATGGCAGCCCCATCCACCATGGCAGGAGTGGTGCAGCCCAGTTTTGAAACCCAAGGATGGAAACTGCGTCTAAAACAGGAGCAAAAATTGCTGTGCGAACAGATAAGAAAAGCAACAGGATGCCATGCGATGCCTGGCAAAAATGGGTTAAACAAAAATAGCAAATTAGGGGCAACAAGCTGGCCAAACATAACACTGCTATCCACACAGCCCACATTAGGCAATAGAGCTTTGATCTCTCTTCTGTGTTACAGCAGAATTTATGATATAAAGGAAAAGCAATAGGGGACTCCAACAACAGAGCACATTTTATCTTTCTCTATGCACAGATATGAAGTATGAATAGCATCAAAGAAGGCATGAAAACCATCACGCCTGGCCTGCATCCAGGGCAAAGAAGCAGCCATCCGTCTAGTCAAAGCCAGGACTGGTATATCTATATCAGAGGGGAAAGCAACACAGCAGTCCAGGTTCTCTGTCACTGATGGGTTCATCTGCAGGACTATGAAACAAAACTCTCTTTTTTCCCCCTCATTCCTCCCCCAACATATAATATAACAGGGTGGATGCAGCCCAGCCTGAGGCCTCGCTTGCCACAACAAAGCAGGTCACAGGACATCAGCAGAAGCACACCACAAGGTTCTCTCTGATGTTCTCAGCTGCATATAACAACATCATCTCCTCTACCATCCAAAGTAAAGTCAAAGATCCTAGACCTCCTCTCATTTACACCAGCCTGACCCTGTTGACCACAATGGAGAACTGCAAGAAAATTCAGTCCACAGATGAATTTCATACTGACACACAGACCTCAAGCAGACCTTCAAGTAGAGAACGGCTCTCTTAAGATTCAAAAAAAGACTCTGGGAGCTACAAAACTGTTTATGATTGTTCATTTTCATGGAAACAGGGTCCTTATTATTCCCTTCCACAGCACAGCAGCTCACCTTGTATCTTCGTTCATTTTCCAGGGTTTAACCTCAGGCATAAGAATCTCCCACTTTACTCAATGAGACTTGTCATCACTGGAAACCTCTTGGGAATGTGCTAGATGGAGCTCTAGCTAGTTTGTGGCATCTTCATCTTCACAACTCAAAATCACAAGCAGGGGGTCACAGCACTGCATATGTTTTTGAGGGCAGGAAAGGGAAGAGATGGGCTGAGAGCAAGAGAAGCAGCAGAAGCAAATGGGTCCAGAAGATCCCATTCCCACACAAGCTTCTCTCATACTTAGAGCAGAGGAAGGGGTAGGAGAATACTGCAGGCACTCAACAGCCAAACAATGCTCCATGAGAAAAGGGCAGTGTTCGCAGCTTTCCACGCAGTGAACTCTTTAAGGCTATGTAAGATCCATTAAACCTTCTGTCGGAGGAATTCCAGTATCCATTGCATTTCTACTGTTGCCACTGTTAATGTGGGCCATGTCCATGGTAGCCGGGATCACAAGTTTGTTTTCTCTGGAACTCTTGCATGGATGGAGTAGTTCCAAGATACTAAATGATGTAGCCTGATAGCTCAGGAGGCAGAGCTCCAAGATTCCCCACCGATCCCCCTTAGGAAAAGCCCCAAAGTAGGAAAGCACTTACCAGGGTATAAAATAGAAAATATAATAAGGAAAAAGAAAATCTATTTAAGACCAAGGACAAAATAAAAAGGCCATTTTCAGGTCTGAGATACCCGGTGATTTGAGTCAAAGCTACCCTCCACGTCTAGACGCACAGCCAATGCTTTTCTCCAGCCTGCACTGAGGTGCAGCTATTTAAAGCCACTCGGAGGCCCACTGCATGATGGAAAGCAGCCAGATCAGTTGGGCCTCCTCGGTTTTGTTTTTGTTAGATTGAAGCCAGAGTATGTGAAATGCCTTGTAAAGAGGACTAGGGAAGGGGGAAGGACTGGGCACCCAGCAGTTTCGCCCACAACA
Source organism: Ara ararauna (assembly GCA_028858755.1). NCBI lineage: Eukaryota > Metazoa > Chordata > Aves > Psittaciformes > Psittacidae > Ara > Ara ararauna. The sequence goes on along the minus strand of CM054383.1, from coordinate 36,046,965 downwards.
TGCAGAGCTTAGCCTCTGCCTTGTTTAAATCATACTGGGTCACAAAGGAGGTACCTGAGCAAAGAGGATGGCTGGTTTGTCCCTCACAATATCCATCAATATGCAAAAGTGTGTGGCAAAAACTCTTGAGGTTTATAGGTCAGCTGTGAGAACAAGCTGCAGGAAGGCGCTTGCAGAACCTTAAGGTTCAGTGGTAGCTGACATCCTAGGCATCATCGAGCTGCCTCTGTCCCTCTGTGTGCTCACACTGCTGCATCCAGGAGCCTTCTCCTCTGTAATTCCCACCACTGGAGGAGTCACCACAGCTCCCTGCCTCCACAAGACCCTATTTCTCACCGCTGTGCACTCTCCGCACTCCACAAAGCCCATGGGACCCGGCATGAAAGATCCCATCCCAACAAGTAATACATAATTTTCATCACCTTGGTTTTCAAATATACTCTTTTGTCAATTAGTTTTTTAAGTCAGCCCTCAGAGTGCAGCCAGTTTAAGCGCTGTACTTAATGTGACAACAGCTTCTCATTTCCACTTTGCCTGACAGGTATCTGTGTCCCTCCGACACCTCCTCTGGTCCCACCTGCTTCAAATAGCAATAGTTACCCTGAGCATTTCACAGTCATTGAAACCACTGACTAATCCATCCAGAAATTACTATCCACTGGGGAAGAATCTAGTTGGGCTTATGTTCCCTAATTGCTGATTAATTCCAATTACGGTACAGCTGATCCACCAGTACCACAGATCGCCACATCAAAGAGCCAACCAGCAAGGAAGCCCCTGAGTTAGAACAGCAACAGCCCTGTTGCAAACTTCTTTTCAGGCAGAGAGCTTCATAAACATTAATTCGTTATGCCTCGCTCATTCCCTGGGGAGGCAGGAGCTGTTATATGCATGATACAGACGGTACAACAGTGGCATGGAGCAGGACCATGGTTTCTTCAAAGTCCCTGAAGGAACCGCTGCCAGTCACGGGCACTTAACAATTAAGGAATAGCCCCAGCTCCCAGTCTCCTGTGCTCTCCAGGAGCACTGGGGTCTAGAAAGGAACATGAAGGGCTTGGTGAAACCAGATGGCTGGCGTATCAGAGCAAACACCAAAAGGAGACACACACAGTGGATGGAGAAGCACACAAAGGCTGTAGTCTGCATCTGGGACCTTCCCTGCCCAGGCAGTGCCAGTGATGTTCTCCTGCTCTTCAGAGGGCATCATGGAGGAACTGATCAAGGCCCAAAATATATCCTTGCTTGCTTAAGTCTCTTTACCCTGCCAGCTGCTCCAGCAATACCTCATGTCATCTGGAAAGGCCAGAGCTGCCCTCCGGGAAGCCCAGGAGTGGTACAAGCCTGAGAGCCCACAGCGCTGAATGGAGCATCCTGTGGGGAAACATGATTTAGTGGAGTTTACAAGATGAGGATGGGAACTGAGGAGCGCAGGAGATGTTGGCAGGCAAGGAGGCACCGAGCGTTACAGAGGAGCTGTAAATGAGAATAAGAAGAGCTGAGGGCAAAACCACAGTGAGAGCAGTAGGGAGCCTCCAGGAACAAGGTTCTGTTGATTCTGGAGGGTGTTTGGATGCTGTGTTGCCTGGAATTCTTATCCTTTGTATCTCTCTAGTGCTCCTACTCTGCTGATTGCTTTGGAAATGAAGGCAGTCAGGGCAGCTCTTCTTCTCTTGATACTTGCCCCACTAGATGGCTCTCAAATTAAGTTGCTTTCTGCACCAAAATATACCAGAAAAGTGACATTAATCTTCTCAGGAGTGAGGTCCCCATTCCAGAATCTGTTTCAAGACCATGGTTTGGTACCTGCCAGTATGTCGAATGCTCTAAAACACACAACCCAGAACACAGGGAGGGCTGTGCTTTCCCCAAGGGAAGAGGGGACAGCAAGCAGGGGAACATAGGTTTGAACTGAGATCATGCTGCCTGTAAGGAACAATTTGGGTAGTGCCAGCCAAATGAGTGGCAGGACCTGTGGTAGACTTCATTCTGCAGGAAGGGAGAAAGGGATTTGCTCCCACAAAACTCACATGATATATACCATGTTTTTGCAAGAGAAATTCCTGGAAAGATCTTTGCAGCCAACAAAGCAGAGATGGGGTACCCCCCAAGCAGCACATTGAGGGGCTGCTGCTGTGCAAGGAGAGCATCACTCCAGCCCACAGCGGAGGGTGAGCTTTGCAGAGCTTGGAAGGTCTGGCAAATTATAGCAGTGCAGCAAATGGAGACCTAAGCCCAAAACACATGCCTCCTGTCAATTAGGAGTCTTCATTCAAATGCGGGAGGAAGGACCAGGGTGCCTTTCCTACAAGCATTTTCCAGCAGGTGGTCTAACTGTGAATTGCTGCTCCAGCAGTCAACTCTAAGCTTAATGAACTACATGACTGCCAGACCATTCTCTGACCCAGTTTCATTATGGTCTAAACGTAAGTCTCCCTCTTCCCCTTCTCCCCATCACCTAAACACACAAGGCACTTAAAGACCTGCAACCTGATCTTATTTCGCACTACGTAATTTTGTGTAAGCCTTTGTGGGCCAGGCCCACTTGTGCCACTGGCATGTGTTGATCAAATATCAGTAGAGATGAAGGACAGGGAAAGGGTTGAGGTCCCAGCCCTCTGAATGGGGAGGCACTTGAACATGTAAACTCCTGGGAACATGACTATCCAAAATCCATTTTCCGTCTGCCAGAGGCTTTCATACTTGAGAAAAGGGGAAAGAGTTTTACTTAAACAGTAAGTTCTTTCCTCTTCTCCATCATCTATCATTAGAAGTCCTGCCTCCCACCACAGCCAGGACATGTCCTCTTTTATGTATGCTACTCCTCAAAGCAAGAGCTGCCCACACCAGGGCAAAAAACATAGACTTCTAATGACACTTTCATATCTGCACATGCAACTAAATGGAAGAGATCACAGTCCACAGCCCTAAATTCAATCTCGGTGTCAAAACCAGCCTATGCACAGGGGGAACTCAACTGAATGACACCAAAAGTGCCAGCACAAAGCAGGGAGAGTGTGCACTCAACTTGCTGCATGTGGGACACGTGGAAAGGCCGGTGGGGAAGCGTGTGAGAGCAAAGCGGAGAGCAGTGCTGTGGCACAGAGCACGTGGCAGGGAGCAGAGGAGCGTGGAGAAGGGCTGGGGAGTGCAAGCACTCACATGTGGGGCTGGGAGCATAACGCTGCTGAGCATTTACTCTCACTTTACATTACAGATTTAATGGCTTTTAACAAGAGACTTTGTAAGCGATCAGGAATTGGAACAAAAGGAGCTGGGGGAATAATTATTCTAACCAGGGGAGCTAAAGAACATGGCAAAATCGCATGCTGAGCAATCATGCTAATTAAAGGCACCCAGAAGAATCAGGAGAGAAACACCAAATGGTTTTCACTCTGCCGCCCTAATCCACTAACTGCCTCGTCACTGACTCCCACCAGCTGTGGGAAGGACAGCTCTGGATGGGTTGGTTTGTAGCAATAAAGGATGGAGCTAAACAAGTGACACAGGGGGGTTAGTCCCCTCTGCAGTGGTCTAAAGTGGTGCTTAACAGTGGCTGCTTGGCACCAGCAACCAGGGAGGTTGGGGACTAAATGCCCCCATAGCCTCTGGCTGAGAGCAGCAAGGGTCCAAACACACTTCCCACAAAGGAGAACAGCTACTGGCAACTGCAGTATGAAGCTAAACACAAACCACAGCCACAACCCTGGTCCTTTTTGGCTGGTCAGCTGCTGCTTCTGCAATTAGCTGTGTTACATGGCTCAGCACAGTGGTCTGTATCTGGGGAGCATGTTTTCTTTTTCATACCAAAGCTCTGGCAGCACTGAACATGCGGCTTTCCTTGTCTACACAGCTTTGGCCATCACTGGGTTGGATCCACTCAGGTTGGTGCAGTGGCTTTCAAAGTTAAGGATATTTTCTATGCAGTGGGCATCATTTTCTACTGTTTAAAGTGCCAGCAAGGGTTCATACCATGATAGCATTAAAAAGGAAGAACTAACACTGCAACATGGGGAGATTTTCACTCAGAAGTGAAGACTAGGAAATTGTCCACATTGTAGGGAAAGGAAATGAACACAATATTGCTTCAACAGACTAGAAGCTTTACAGACCCAAATAAAAGCTCCCATGCACTAGGCCAGCTGTAAAACCCAAGACAGACTCCTCAAGGAGGTGCTGAGCCTTGACCTGTTGGGGATGTCAGGGGAAGATCTGCCTCAGACGTTGCTGGAATCCAACAGCGCATCACATGCCAAGGCAGACGGGTGCAGAAAACATGATTAAGAGAGCAAGACACACAATGGTGAAATGGCACGCTCAGTACCAAGAAGCCTCTCTCTGTCCTTTCCAACCTCCAGAAGGTTCACCTTCGATAACTGCATGAATAAGATGTGAATATTTTTCTCTCCAGCAGTGCAGACCTGAGTTTTGTTGCAACAGTTGCCTGTGTTGGCACAATGAGAGCTGTGCATAGGGGAGGTGGGGCAGCAGGAAAGCAAATGCTAACAATTGCCATCAAGTAACAGCTTTCTATTTAAAAAGCAATGGTTTGTTTGTTAATCAACAGGTCCATTAACATGGAGCAAATGCCTCTCTAATGGACACCCACAGGATCATGGGCTGAACTATTTGTGTGCAGCATCTTTTGATTGATTCACCCTAAAGATCATCAAGTAAATGAGAGAGGATGTAATATTTCTGCAGGAAATATTCCAGAGCGGATACATTGATTGCGACACTCAGCCAGCTGCTGTGTGCCAGTCTCAGCTTAAAGAGACTTCATATTTGATTCTCTGATTAAATATTTTGAGACCGAGAACAAATCAGGGACATTGGCTGGACCAGGCGCTTGGGCCATGAAGACCTGGTACCCTGCCAAGGAGGATCACATGAGTTGCCAGCATCCAACCTGTTCTTCTTCCTGCCCTCGCGGCTCATGATCCCATTCTCTTGGTCCTTGCCTGGCCACACAAATCACTATCACTTCGCTGCCTGGCCTCCCACCACTAAATCCTTTACCCAAGCCAAGGAAGACTGCTTGGTGGCACACCAGGAACACTGATCTGTTGATTCATTCCTTCAACTCCTACCTGCAGCTAAAGCTGCAAAATCATCGTCCATTCTGCCTGCCAATGCCTCTGACTCCTGCTCTGTCACAACAACAAATCCATTTTTAATCAAAAGCCCACTGAATGCCCAATGGGACAGGAGGAGGCTGAGAATAAAGAATACCTTGAGAACAAAGGCAGAAAGGCCCAGACCTATAGCAATGAAACCACCAGCTGAATAATTTGCCAGAGCAGCAATCCAAAGTGGCAGAGATGGCCCAGGAGCCAGAGCTAAATGCTTGCTGCAATCTCTAGTTTGCTACAGCAGGCTCTTTTTCCCGCAGACCAAAAGCTGGGCTGACACCTCCTTTACGAGCTGCTGAAATAAACCACCATCTTCTGAACCAGCTCTGCAAAAACACAGTGACACTTCCAGTTACAAGCAAGCCCTACCACCACTCACCACGGCACAGCCTTGGAGCTGTTGAAGCTGCCCTGAATGAGACCAGCGGGGGCCAGGAGAGTTGGGCTGCTGGCACTGCTTCTGACACAACATGCTTATTCCACATGCAAAACAGCCACACAAATTGAGACCAGACCCTCCTTTTCCCCTCTGAGCTACTCGTAAATAACAGAGGCGTAAGGTGAAGGGTCTTTGAGGCAGGTGAAACACAGAGGTACAAAGAACCGAGAGCCTAATTGGAGACAAAAGCAGAAAGCCAAACACTCACCCAGGTCCCATGGGGAAACACAGCTAACCCTCCCCTCCGGAGACAAGCTCCATCAAGAGGGCATCCAGCCTGTTGGAATAATGACTCCTTGAGGCAAATGAGAGGTGCCAGCAGCTACAAATGAGGGCCTTTCTCTGCTGTAGCTTCCATCCTTTCTCCCCTCCAGTACTGGCAGGAAAAAGGTAATAAAAGCAGCCTGCAGGTCTCATTCAGGCTGAACTATGTGTGCCATTGCAGCCTCACAGCCAGGCAACAAGGTAAGAGCTGCAGGTATAAGCTTGGCCATGGGAGCAGGGTTCCTGCCTCCACTTCCTTTCTTTTCAAAGGAAACAAAATTGAGTTTGCATCGACTACTGAGAAAATGAGACAACATTATACAGGCCATGACCTTCCACAATCAAATTAGGGCATTGCAACAGCATAACCAGCACGGAATATCTAACCCTGATAGTGTATAAGATCAAGGAGAATGATTTTATGCAGCAAACATTAAAAGACAAAAAAGAAAATTAGTCAAATCAGGACATCAAGCATAACCAGAGTGTGAGGAACAAGCAGCACTCCTGTCACAGGCCTTCCCTCCCAAGCCCTTCCTGTGTCCCCATTCAAGCTGGCCTGCCACTTCTCAGTGCTGGCCATTAAAAAACATGGCAAGTGCTGGGAAATATCTTTACCACCTTCTGCACAGCTTCTGTGTCTCCCCCCCCCCTCCTCCCCAGAGCTCTGATGGTTTCCAAAAGAGTAACGCCACTATTTACAGAGCAGGCTTCCAGCTATGGCCCTCACTGTGTCAGCAAAACGCCCAACAGCAACACGGTCAAGGTGTTGATTTCAGGATTGCTGAGATCAGCTTAAACAGGGGATTCAACATCATACTTTTCCTCTAAGTCACCGCTTCTGTGTCTATATATACATTGTACACAGGTCATCAGAAAACAAAAACCAAGCACATGGTCCAACTGCGCACTTTCTCCATCAAAGTTTGGCACTCAGCTCTCCCAGCTCTCCCCCAGCTCACATCTCTAAAACGTGCCCCCTCCATTCCCTACGCAGGTGTCCCCCCCCTCCATATGCCAGTTTTCATACCCAAAATACTTGGTCTCCCATAGGAAAACCCTCATCAACCAACTGCCAAGCAATCACCAGCAGGGACAGCTCCACAAAGTTGCTTCGACCTGACCATCCCTCTCCAAGATGCGAGGGAGGTCTCCAGCACTGCTGGTGCACATGGTGGTAGGTATTTATGGCAATGTGGAGGCCACCATGAGCCTCAAGAAAGGTGAGGGTGGATTAGCACTAGGCGCAGCAACAGTGATTGATGTTCATCACTCTACTGGGACTGTGAGGATGCAGATGTGGAGCCTGGGCTCTCTGTGTGACCTGGGAGGTGAGTACTGCCACCCCAGGCAGACCCAAACCAGCTCAGCACAATTCCCACAGTGCCTGTTTCACCCCATCAAGCACAGGAATATGCATCCCATACACTCATCCTGCTATATGCAGGAAGGAGGATACAAACCTCCCTAAAACCTATGATTTACATAGCAGACTGTGGCAGTGGCTTCCCAACTCCATAATGAGTACATTAACTTTAGCCGAGCTGATTCTCCAGAGATGAAGAGATGGAAAAGAATAATCGAAGCAAACTGTGATAGAGTTTTTGATTAAGCAGCTGATGATCAATAAAAGTTATATGCAGGGTACAATGTGTTAATGAGCTACCATTCCTGTAGCAAAGGAACACCTGAGCCCACATTCTCCCCTCCACACAGCTCATAGATGTTGGCAAGACCTGCTCCTCCAGGACTGACAAAATGAGAATATGGGCTATGGAGCCCACAGGTCTCCCCTGCCCTTCTCCTTTTAAAAGGGCAATGGTGAAAGAAGCCAAAGAAATAACCTTAAAGAGGAACATGGCTAGAAAAAGAGGAATGAAAAAGGTTAACAGCCTGATTGAAGGCTTGAGATGCTATGTTTGGTGGAAAAAATAAATTGAAAAGGCATTCATAACCTTCTCAGACAGCTCCATTCATTTAAAGAGGCCTTAGAGCTCTGTAGCTGTAACACTGGCACCTAGCACACCTAAAGCAGCAAGCAGGAAGGACCAGGCAGCCAGGCTACCAGCTCTCTGCAACCAGTGATGCAAGGCACAAAATGACCCACAGCACATCCTGCAATTACTGTCCCCTTATCCCTTCCCCCACAGTGATGTCACTGCATTTGGTGTTAAATTTTAATACTAATATCTTAAATTCATCCCCAAAGATTCTAAGGTATTTAAGAGTGGACTTTATAGAGAATTTCTCATAATAACGTACCACCTGTTTAATAGCAAGGCTGCACAAGGGTTTCAGAGAGCAAGTAGAAAGGAGAGCTTCATATTGAAGACAAGGCTCAGATAGGCAGAGACATTGAACATCATTACCTAAACCTGAATTTAGCTATTCCACTGTAACTAATCATCTTACTCTTCCAGAAATGTCTGGAGAACTGTTAGTGACCACAGGGACCTGCTAGGATCTTTGTATTCCATTTCCTCCCAAATCTGCCTCCTCCAACAGCCCGGCCCAGTCTGCCTACAAAAGGGATTTGTTTTCCCAAAACTCACTTAGCCTTCCTATCCTCAGAGGGTCTAGGGAAAGCTGGGAAAAAATCAGCAGACAGGATACTCTTTCTGGAGTGTCCCAAAGGGAACAGAGGGGAGGAAAAGCACATTAGGATTTCTCCCCCCAGTCTCTCAAATTCTCACGGAACTGGGGTTTGCAACTGCCCTCTGCAGAGACCGTGTCAACATACATCATTAATACTCCTTGACTCTGAGGATCTCTTGTATTAAAAAAGCACTGCAATTACTTCATTCAAATCTCTATATTATTCATAAGATCATTATCTATCATGGATATGGTATTTACACTGCTGTGGGGAAATTTAATAAATAACGCAATAAGTGCTTCCTTCCTGCAGGTCAAGATGAAAGTCTGCATCTTGGAGAGCAGTGCTTTGCTTGGGTGGCAAGGCCCATATCCCAGGCTTTCCACTCAATTCCTTCAGCCAGGAACTAAATCCAAGGTAAAATATAACTGCCCTTCCTCCAAGCCCAGCACTCAGGCTCCAACCAACCTCAACTGAGCAGGCCAGGAGGCAATCCTAGCTGGAATGGAATCAGCAAAACTTGTAGGAGGTCAGCAAGCAAAGGTCTCTTGGGGGCACAAAGCAGAAATATGTCAGACGGTAGCATGGCCGCCACAAAAATGGAAAGGGAGAATTTGAACTAACCTATCTGGAAAAGAGCAGGAAAAGCTCAGAATTGTTGTTTTGTGGGATCATACTGTACACCTGAGAGCTCTGAGTACTTGTTTGTCCATCTAAATTCCTGACTCCAAAAGACTGGCTCTGAAAGGATTTCAGGTGGCAACTCATAAACAACCCAACACAGTCCAGCGGGCTGAACATGGGCCAGTCTGCTAGCTGTCAGGAACCTAGTGTGACCTTGAGGAAATAGATGTCTTTCTAGCTCCCTCTCTTCATCCATAAAATGGAAATGAAGATTTCTGGCAGCCCTTTGGTGGGCTGGAAGAAAAAATGCCTCTTTCCAGGAAATAGCAGAGGTGCAAGATGCCAGGTTACTTCTCCTCATTAAAGTTAGGATATAATATACTCCAACCCCTCAATTACTCTGCTGCCTGCTGTGCTCTCAGTAAGGTTCCCCTGACGTTTGGGCTCTCCTGGGATCTGGCATGAGAACAGGGCAGTCCCACCCCATCTCTGGAATTTGCCCAGAATGTATTTTTAACACAGCCCTCAGTGCAAACATTCATGGTGGGATTCATATGAATTCAGGCTGGTTTCTGAGCTGTGCCAAGAGCCAGGACCATCAAGAGAACAGACGGCATGATATTCCTTCACCTGAACAACGTGTCTAACACAGGGCAGACCAAAACCATCTCATCTCCTTCCACATGTAGGAAGGAAGCTTTGGGCAGCCACCTCAGATAGAGTTTCTCCTGCTGTCCAGGGGTAACTAAATTGTTATAGAGAGTAAGACACAAGAAACAGGGCACTAAACTGGGCTTTCAGACCTTTCAAAATCATGGAGCCCTTTGCCAAGCTCTATTTCTTTTTGGCTTTGGATTGTGAGCAGTGGGATAGTGCAAGAACTGCAGCCTGTCTAAGACAAGACTTGAAGACTGGGTTGTGACTTCATAGTATATCAAGACCTCAGGTATGGCTTGAAGCATGAGGTAGTTTGCTTTGGTATACATCTGGTGGCCATCATCTCCCCTTGCTCAATGCTCCACATCAGTTACAGTGCAGAGATGTAAAATGACTGATAGTTTTAATACAAAGGGTCTGTCATTTATTTATTAGCTAGCAACAGGCCCTGCAGTCCAGGATGGATGCATTATAAATCAACTGCATTTCTAACCATTAAAAATTCATCCAATTTATAATGTAGGATGCCTGTAATTTCCTTATTAGTGTTGAGTGTGAAGGATTTTTCTTTCTCCTCCCTTGGTTTTACTTTGCTTGTTTGCTTTCCCAATGATCTTGCCATCTGAGGATTAGCTTAGATTAATCCTGCAAGAGGGAGGTGGAGGGGTGGGAATGGCTGCGGGAAAGGAGACAAAGGCTGAAGTCATTTTGTTCCAGTGTTTCCCTTTAACTGCAGATTTGTTATATATACTTAGAAGACTTGTCCCATAGCCATATTTATGGGATCCAGAGAAAATGCTTGTCCTGAATTTAAGAAATACTTATAGGCAAAAGAAAATAAAAATAAATAGATCCTTTTTCCCTCGCAAAGATCAAAAACAGAGGTATAGTGTTGGGACAGGGAAGGTTAATGGAAAACCTGTTAAAATGTATTAGCAAGATAAGAAGAGATGCCCAAACATTATAAACCAGTACATTTCAAATAGATCAAATATATATATATATGAGATATACATATATATGACTAGGTAGGTATAGTAACCTTCAGACTCAGTGCCCCAATTCATTGAGGAAAAACAGGTTAGTAGGGCTGAAAGAAAGGTGTAACACATTTGCAGGCCCACAAATCTGTCAGAACCACAGGTAACTGATGCAATATCAGCAACAATTAGGAACTTGGAATTAACATCAGGAAAAGCTGTATCTACAGCTGTAAGTCAACGCTTGGAGTACTGCATCCCATATAGACCATGAAAGCAGCGGGACAGCCTGATCACTGATATCATACATGCAGAAATTTTCATGCTTTCACTAAGTCTCAGTTTGTTCCTGGACTTATCCAGATAGGGGCAGGGAGAGGGGGCCCAAACACTAGATTCCAGCAGGATCCAGCATTAGATAACTTGCAGTCTGTTAGAAATTAGCATGCAGGAATCTAAAAATGGATTATGCAATATACCCTGCCTTAATGGGAGACAAGCCCAAGCATCAAGAGCAATCCTTACATGCTGTGAATTCAATGTACTTTCCACCTCATGACACCTGCATACAAATCTTGCATCAGATACACGTGGAAATGGGTTTGCTGAGTTCTCAGCCCGGTCTGTTCACTGCAATAAATCACTCCGAGTTCAACAAGTGCTTTACACTGAACCACGGTGCAAGAAAGCTGCTTCAGCAGCACACAAGCAGAAGTGGTGCTTCTATTAGCAGCACCATCTTCCCCCATCCCATTGACCCCCCTGGCAGGGAGCCCACTCCCTGTCCTCATCCGTGACTGACAAGAGGATGCTGAGGCAGACTGGAAATGTTCAGCCACCAATAATGACAATTTCTGCATTTTTGGTATATTATAATATATAATATCATACATGAATATATATATGAAACAATCAAGCTCTGCTCTATAGAGAGCAGTGCTGTTCATTCTGCCTCATGATGCTAGGAGGCAAAAGCCATCACTGCCTGTCAACACCCTACCTCAGAGCCAGCCACCATACCCAGCTGGGAAACAGACATTCTTTAGGCAGAATATCTTTTTACATGGGTCTTTCCCCAGCTTTCAGGGCTGAATGGGGTGATTTGAGCTGTCTTGCCCAAAAGTAGCCCACGAGATAGGTTTTTCTTTTTGTAACCCCTACTGACATACAGTTTTCTCTGCTGGATCTGAGCTGTACTTGTCCCACAGGGCAGCACTACTAATAATGTTCCTGCTGTGTGTGCGGTCATGCAAAACTGCTCCAACTCCTACGCAATAGAAACTATTTCTAATTAGGAATAGTAATTTAACCAGACAATGAACAAACAATGAGAGTCTGCAGTCTTCTAACCAGAAAGACAGCTCCCGTCTGACCATGATGTGCCCCCACACCCTTCAAAGAGCTAGATTATAAATCTGAAAACCAGCCTGGTTAGATAAGAAGTCACAATAAAACATCCTTGCAAACCATGGGAGCTTCTCGAGACTTCAGGGGTAGCCCACAGGTACCATTGGCATATCCCCTGTCTCAGCACATAGACATATCCCAGCCTCCAGACACTTCCCCAACAGCCAAGCATTATAAGCCAGAGTCAACTTATTAAAAAGCAAGACGAATGTTTAACTGATGGCCAAAAGAGATCAGTACCACAACTCTATCCACACACACATACACACACCAGCTATTTTTAAAGCGATCCACAGCAGAATTCACACAATCAGTGAGCCATTAGGAGAATACACTTGAATCCCCTTCATTACCCCTGACACCAGGGCTGCCTGAGTTTGCAATAGCCTCTGGTCATACACTATGTCATGGAATCATAGAATAGTCAGGGTTGGAAAGGATGTCACTACCTCTTGTCTTCTAGAGACAAAGCCATGCGCATGAGGAGTGCTGGCTGATGAACAGAGCTCTCCTTTACATGGATGCCATGCGATCAAGAGCACTGTAAGTGCAACTGGATAGAAGAGCCGATACCTAAACGTGCAACCAGTAACATAGGGAATGTAAGCCTGCTTTATCCCCATTTCATCCCATTCCTCTCACCCTGCTACGATGAGTCTTGACTCATGCCAGACCACAGGTGAAAAGCATTCCTGTGCTGCCAAGCTCTGAATGCCCACTAGAAACTGGAGGTGCAACCATCTTTGGTGGCTTCAGGCAGTCCCTCGCAGGGGAACTGCCTCTTCAGGAGCATTGTGATGTCTCCGGCTTTGACAAGGAAAGACAGAGCCATGAGGGCACTTAGCAGAAATCCACGTGTGCTTCAGCCGCATCAGTTGTGAGATGGAGGTTATCCGTGCATAGGTGTCACTGAGCCATAGGAAATAAAGAAGAGCTGATTTATCAAGTTTTTATACCATACCCATCCCATTCTGCACAGGTAAGGAGCACATGTCCATGTACACAGGGTCCGTGGTGTGTTCATGGTGGCCAGGGGATGCCACAAGAGCAGTGGGAGGATGTGTGAGCCCCTGTATGAGATGAGCTGGGGGCTGAATACATGTACAAATCCTCCATGAGATGGTGCATGTCTTGGGCAATCCATTCCAACCCATTTGATGCAGAGACAAGGCTGTCAGGCAGTGAGAGCAGCCGCTGCACTAGAGCCACTCTAAATCCATGAAGAAACCAGGTCAGGGACTCCTCTCATCTGGCTTGCTAAGTGCTTGACAGTTCACACATCATGGGTTTCCTTTCCAAAATCACCCCAGGCGAAGCAACCCTGTTTGCTGGCCTCACAGACACCGGGAATAAATGGTCCAGAAGAGATGCTTTTAGGCCAAAGGAGAAGGCAGAGTTTTGTATGAGAAAATACTTCCCTGTCTGCTCCTTAATGTCTGTATCCAGGAGTATTTCCATCACCAAGGCAGCATCTCTGGAGGCAGGTCAACATTAGCAGCCCAAAGCCATGTTCTGCTTCCTATTGGATCCTCATCAACAGGAACATCAATGTGTCGTCCATCACGCACCACAGCTATGCTGCCAGCGTCACTTCCCCATGCAGGGCTGGAGCCTGCTCGCCCCCCTTTGATCTTGGGTGTTGCTACAGATATCTTCAGTAAATGTACATTAAAGTAATAGAGATAGGATCTAAAACCCAAACAGCTGCAGGAGGTAATCGGCTTGCGTGCAAACCAAGTCGAGTGCACATCACATCTGGAGCAAGGCAGGCCTGCATTGCTGGCTACAGCAGCTACAGCAGACTGGGGCCAGGCAGAGCCACATTTCCCACTCTCTCGTACTGTTTTTCCTTCTCTTGGTACAGCCACACAGACACCATTTACAGAACTGGCTGAGGGCAAGCTGCACACAATGGATTTTGCCAGCTTTCCCAAGAAAAACTCTTATTTCTGCAGCACCATCTTGGTGGGAAGTTTGATTTGCTGAGCATGAGTTTGCAACTCCAAGTGCAATAGGTGGGATGAGCACTCTGCCCTCTGTAAACGCAGGTTGGATTTCTGGGTTCTGGAAAACGTGGATATTTCTTCTACTTGCTCTTTCAGAGCTGGATGAAATGATACAGAGCATAAGATTGCCACAGTTAAGAATAACCATCTGAGAAGGCTGGTAAGAGCTGAGCAGGTTGCATCAAATCCCACCGGGCATAGGATCTCTGCTAGTCAGATGTTGCAGCCTGGGCAAGGGGAAAAGAAGGTGATGCTGGGCACAAAGGAAGTTCAGTTCTGCTCCATCAGGGACAGAAGCAGTAATTTTGGTTGCTCACGCTTTTCTTCAGGTGCCTGCAACATCAGCTGTGGAAGCTGTCAGCTGGAGCCCGTGGGGTTTCTTCAACATCCAGATCTTTGTAGGACGTTCACATCAGCATTTGGAACTCAGAGTACTTTCTGTGAGAGGCAACCACCAACCAGAAGGAAGGAGAATTTGGAGGCGAAGATCATTGCAGGGACCTCCAATGCCTTCCCAGCTGCTCACAGCTGAGTGTTGAGGTTAGAGCTTTTCCACAGACCCAAGCCATGAACCCAGGCTTTGCTAGGACAAATGAGGAGAGGCAGAATAGAATAGCAAAACGCATAAATGAGTATACAGCTACTCATAGGTCCTCATTAAATCCCCTCAAAGTTTCTCATTGAGAAGGATTGATTGAGAAGGATAAGACCATACGACAGTGAGGAACATCAGTGCAGACGAGTCAACCCACAACTGCCTAGTTCGGAGGAGTAATGGGCATTGGGTCCTGATGAAAAAGAGCCTGAGGCTTTCATGCTAGAAGAAAGAAGAGGAAAGGAGAAGTTTGGAGAAACAACAAAGACCTGTGGGAGGGACTGAGACCTGCACAGCCTGGCCCCAGGCTGGGCACTGGGCAGCAGAGTGCTGCTGTCACTGAATACTGGGATCCATTACTATGTTGAAGACAAATCCTTTTATACTCCTGGGGGAAAGGGGCAGAAAAAGTTTCTCTCTATTCCATTACCAACAGTTTCAGTTTTCCTTTTGAGCCAAATAAAACTGCAAGCATTTATGGCTTTATTCTTATGTTCTTGTTGGTTTTGGCAAAAATGGGAACATGAACTGACCAGAAATAGTCATGCTGCATACTTTTTAGCTTCTCATGCCCGAGATGAACAAAACACACTAGGCAAACAAAAAGAATTTACAGTGGTAAAAGTAAACATCCTTCTCATTTTTGTTTTCAAGACCTGTCAGAAGCAGAGGTGAGGGAATCTATTTGTTTAAAAAATATGAGTTTTGAAATGACCACAATGTTCCCTTTAAACTGCACTGAAATACAAGATAAAGACAGGGTACAGAGTGAAAGAGTGCTGATGGCGCTTTTATTGTGTGATTTGCCTTGTTTTTTTTTCTGGAGTACTTCTTTTTAGCCAATTACCATGTATTTACAGTTAGTGTAATTATATCTAATTACTTAATTAGCATGAATACATGTAATTACTAACTTTGAATATGCAATTATGTCAGGGCAGCCTGTAATAAATAAGGTTGAAAAAAAGCCCTCATTAGGACTACGGAAGGACGGCTGCTCCACCCGTGTGGAGAATGCATCCCAGTCCCCAGGCTGTGCCAGTCCTGGAAGAGGAAAACACAGCCAGCTCCGGCCATGTCTGGCAAAAACCTCCACCAAAATCAAACCGCTTGCTCCCAAAAATCTAGCTTCACGGTGCTTGTGAGACCCGAGCATCCACTGACAGGAAGCAGACAGGGATCTGAAGAGGGCTCATTTTCTGCATTAAGGTTTGGTTTTTCTTCTCTATTTTTTGGGATGAAATATATGAGGGGACAGAACAATTCCAAAACCATGCTGTGGCATTTGAATGAAGCTGGAGAGATCACATCCAAGAACTAATCTGCATCTGATACATTGTGCTTATCAGCAATTACTACTTAATTACTATTATTAAAGTAAAACAATCTTCCAAAAGGTTTCTTCTGAAACATTACCAATCTTTCATTGCAGAAATGTCCAGCTACTGATAAGTACGAAGCTTGGATTTTGCAAATTCAAATCCTGAACGTCAGGAGATGGAGCTAAGGTAAGAAGTTGCAGTTACTGCCAATCCTGCCCAGAAGGACTAATAGCCGTCTTCTGGACACAGATGAGGGTAGGCTGGATCATGTTTTACGTTACCAAAACCTATGACCATATGTTGAAGCCGTGTGGTTCTACACCCTATCTTCTCATCACATATTCTGTCCATGGTGCTTACCACAACAAGTCCTGTTTTTCTTCTCTCATCTGTTTTACTTCCAAATATAGAGAGGTGCAAACTCATCACAACCTACCACTCCTCCTGGTGACATCTGCCATGCAGATATGCCACTTGGTTTCTCTTCCACATGCAAAGATCAGGAGAAAAAGACTGGTTTAGCTTATTCTTCTGAAATTGATTTGTGGTTGGACTGTCCCAGTTGCTAAGCTCTTTGCTTAACCCTCCAGGTAGGGCTGAGGATGTCTGAAAGAAAGACTGGTTGCGAACCCTAGCGCTACCCAGCGTGCCATGGAGTTACAGTGTGAAGATGGTGGGAGCATCTTCTCTCAGACTTCATCACAAGAAAGCACAGTGGTGCAGTTTCTCCCATTGCTTTTTGAGAAGCCCTCGGCCAGGAAGGGAAAGAGCCCTAAGCCAGGGTCCCTCCTGCTCCTCAGCAGCAGAAAAGAGATAAGAGACAACTGCAAGAATCCCAGAAAGTGAGAGGTGAGAGCTGGCTCCTGTATCCTTCCTCCCATCCATGTGAGGACAGCACATCCCCAGTGAGGAACACATCTTTATCTCCTTGAGGACACATTAACAAGAATAGCCCACAGGACAGCATTGCACAGTGGGACCGAGAGGGGCTGCAGCTCCATGGGCAGGGAGCTGTTCTCCATATTTCAGCTGCAATTTCATTATGCAGAGCTAAGTGGCTGGGAATAAACACCTGTCATCCCTGCGTGATAAGCGATGTTTGCTAGTATAGAGGGTGACAGAAATCTATATCACATCAATGTACTATTAATACTGCATTAAGCATATAGAGTTTGCTCTCCTCATTGCAGTGCAGCAATCGGTATCGGCATGTCCTCAATCCAGACAACATCTGAGAGCACAGGCATGCTTGCAGGAGGAAGGAAGGAGAAAAGCTTCATGATGGAGAGAATTTGCTTGCTGAAGATGTTGCTTTAGCAACACCTCAGTGCATAGCGAAGATGCTGGGTGCTTTGGAACACCTTTGCTCACAGCTGGACAGCAAAGGGAGGTGGGTGGCAGAAGAGATGACATCTTGCATCAGTACAAGCTTAGCTGGGAATCAAAGCACTCCCCAGCCCAGAGGAGTTCTCTCCACAACTGACAGCAAACGAAGAAGTGTTTGTGCCCAGGCTCAGCACAGGGGGAAAGAAAAACCCTCCGGCATAAAAACCATGGGGAGAATGGGAGCAACAAATATTGTCCAGCTCAGGTTTAAGCTGAGCAGAGCACATCAGATCAAACAAACCCCTTAGAGCAAAAGCTCCCCAAAGCATGGTTAATTTAAAAGGTGAACTTTGAAACTTTCCAGCCTCAAGCAAAGCCACCATTGAAGTCAGAAGTTTTCTTCAAGTGGAGTCTTGGGGACTAAACCACAAAACACACACTGAATCCAGCCCTGCCTGAGGTTTCAAAGCCTGGGTTTTGCCCCATGCATGACAAGTCTGAAAAATACAAGGGCTTTCAGCCTGCCAGCATCCAGCTGTGGTTTGCCTTTAGTTAAGCACCCAGAGGGAATGTCTATATGTGGGGTTTGGTTTCAGCTCCAGGAAACCTGGAGCTCATAGGTGGTGATTTGCTGAGGCTTTCCAAGTGTGCACAGTTGTCACTAGTGCCACATTTCCCCCCACTCCAGCACCTTCCATGGGAGAAGCGCTGCAGACAGTGCCGCAAGCATCCCTGTGAACTCTTCAGATCCTAATCAAATAGCATGAAACTATGAGGCGAAATCCTGCTGCAAGTAACTTCTCCAACCCACCCACCACTGACAAGCCCCACAAGGCAAATACACTGAACAAAACTTAATCCTTTGAGATTTAAGCTCTGCTACTCCAGCAGCACCTCCTCTTGCATTGGTCGGCGCATAGATTAAAGAGATTCAAGAGAGCACAGGAGAGAAAGGCAAAAAAAAAAGAGGAGGAAGCTCCCTCCCAAGCCATCAGGATTTGTAAATCATTCTGATATGAGGTGCTATAAGAGATGTAAAATACACAATTAATAGCACAGAAAACACAAGCTATATCCAGCTTTTCCGCTCCTGCCTAATCGCTGCTGGCCTCCACCTCCCCTCTCTACAAACAGACCAGATTTAGCATGTTAATATGAAAATCAAAGGGAGATCCGGGCACATTCATTGGGTACTCCTCATCGCTCTGCCAAGTGAAGAGCAATGATAACAGCTTGGACACCAGCTCACAGGACCCAGGAGGGTGCACAGCAGGGTCCACAGGAGCAGAGATCAGCCTCCTCCCTGTCTCCGGGAGCTGAGTTACATCTCCTTCACTCATAAACTAGCAGCCAAGGGGAGAGCAGAGGTGATGCAGTACTCCCTGCCTCTGGCTGGGCCACAGTGATAGCACAGGTTAGGGTTTTTCCACATTTTTTGCCAGCCTTTTACTTTTCCAGTTCCACCTGGAACCAAGACACACCAAAAGGATGAGCAATAGCAGGAGACGAACATCACCAAACCTCCTGCATTACTCAGCTTGCATCTCACAGCTGGTATGAGGCCTGGGAGAACTCAAATACTGGCTGCAAACTGCATGTCGGGGATTGCTGCATCTCACCACTTGCATTGCATAGCAAGCGGTGTGGGACTCCCACAAAAACATCCTTTTATTCAGCACTTTTATGCTCCAAATTTAGGAATACAAAACAGAGAGGACCACTTGGTCACCACCTGCTAGTCTAACGAACCCAGTTCACAACCCAGATTTATACAGGAAAGATGCAAAAGCTTTACAGAAGCCCACAATAACAAGACATCCAGCATCTAAGTCTCCTGGCTTTCATCTAAATGCATCTGCCCCACTTATTGCCGTACATCCTGAGCTTCTCCCTGGCTCAGTGGAGAGCCAAGGAGGCAGCCCCATAGTTGGGAAACTGCTGGAGGAGGAAGGGGAGGCAGGTCCTTTAACCGGCCAGGTAGGAGTCATGTCCATCCCCGCACTCCCGGGCAGCCCTTGCTCATGCCTGGAACCTCACTCTTGGACCCAATGAGGCAAAACCTGGCTTTGAATGGCACTTTCAGGCAAGGGGGAAAGTGACTGGTGGGTGGCGGAGGGAAGGTGAAGGGAGGTGAAGGTGAGAGTGGAAAGTCTTCTCTGGAAGCCCCTACATGTATGTTGTGATTTCTGAGACCTGAGATTCACTTTGGTTTCTGGACCATACCAAGACCCGCTCTCCTCAAAAACCTCCTTCTCTTCTTTCCTCATCCCCTTAATCCCCTCTTCGCATTCCTTCCCCTGCTCCCCCAACCCATCCCCTGATCCTTGCAGGGGGCTCTGGCCAGATCGGGTACTCACACGTGTCTGGCTTGTGGCAGTTGTGACCTTGTCGGAAGTACTGGGGGTTCTCGATGACTGGAATGCGGGTCATGCCGATCACCACCGTGTCCGGGCCAGCATCCAGGGATGAGGGTGTCGTGATGCCGTGATTGATGTGGTGGAGGGGACTGGCTGAATCCTCCTCTCCGCTGATCACTGCAACAGGACCTGCAAAGACCATGCACATTTGTCAAGCACAACAGGGGAAAGGGAAAAGACCTGATGACCACGTCACCACCAGCCCCTGGACATGATGCCTGTCCTAGCATGCCTGGCAGTTGTCCCATCCCCAGTGCTAGTTTCTCCAGGCAGCTCTCAGGACAGGGAAGACATCTCAAGTTTCCTTTCCTGGTTTTGGGGTACCAGGCTAACAATCCTTCAGGAGATAAAGTAGCTGCAGGTGACACCACATTAGAGGCGAGTCCTGCACAAAGTCCTCTCATAGCTGTCACAAGATACATCAGTCACTGGGGTGCCTGATTACCCTGTCATCATAAGCTTGGCAGAATACATAACTGAGCTTAAACTGAAGAAACATCACCTCCAAAAGATCTATTTCACCCCAATCCCATATTCACGCCATTTCTCATGTACAATGTGTTGCCCGTCTTGTTTCCCCTCCTCCAGTTTCACCCGGACACAGAGCTATTTCACAATACCCTCATTTTTGGCTTATGCTCTATTTTATTTTTAGACCTAACATCAGCCTTTACTATGAGCTGCCAAGGCTGGAAACCTCAGGGGACATCAGGCCTTCATACAATATTTCCTACTTTCATCTATTCTCACCTGCCCTATGATCCGACCTGCACACCAACATCACAAACACCTCCATCATGAGGTGAAACCTTCTAAGCCATGCTGCAGCCATTTGTGCTGCAAAAGCACAGGAACCTGGTGACTGCACTGCAATCTTCCATGAGGACCTCCTTGTATATTCACAGAGGGAGAAAAAACACACTCAAGTAGAGGTGCCATTTTCTTCTGTCCGGAGGCTACCAGATACCCAAGCTAAAACAAGCAGAGATGTTGCACTGAGCCTTCAAACCTATTCAGAGAGGCCAGCCTTTTACCTACACTGCATACAAAATGCCTCTCTCCCATCAGTAATCTACTTCCAATTACACAATTACTTTATTATATATCAGTAGCAACAAAGAGGTGAATCTTCAAGCCATTTTGCTCTCTGGAGCTTCTGGCTCGATGGGGCGGACACTGGCTCCATGAAGTCATTCTGCCTGCATTAATCTAGTCTAAAGGCTGCTCATTTTTGGAGCTTCAAGTATTGTTTGTTCTTCCAAGTGGGATATAATAAAGTTATTGTATAATGAGCAGAATCCTGGCAGCCATAACAGGTGCTTTAGTCACAATGAAAAAAGCCTCTCCCTTCATTGTGAATTCCTTCTGGCAGGTTCTGACTTTTTTTGGCGTTGCTCCCCGAGCCCATGTGCCTTCCAGCTTCTGAGAGGCAAAGGCAAACTCAGCTCCTGCCGCAAGATGCCTCTGTTGGGACTTCACACGCTGTATGTCCCCAAATACAGAAAGCAAACAGGCAATTTCAGTTTGAATGACTTCTGTTCTTTTGCAAGTCAATTCTGTGCATGCAAACCAGGAGGATTGGGTTTTGCATGGTGCACGTTTTCCTTTGGCTGGCTGTGGTGGGAAGGGGAGACCTCTGGGTTTCAAGGTGCAGTTCACAAACCAAATCAGAACCGTTATAGACTGGTGTAAATAATTTGAGGACAGAGCATAAGATCTTCCTTGCAGTGGAGCAGTGGGAGAGGCTACTGAGAGATTACTCTCCCTATGCAGCCAAGGTGTTGCTTCAGAGGAAGGTACCTAATATCAGGCAGTGGGATGTGAAAGGCCTGCCTAGTGAATGAAGTGAAGCAAGTCTTCATTGTTCTCTGCTTTGAGAGCAGAAATCACAGCTTGGTGACAAGGAGTAGAGGACACTTCCTACAGCATTAGTACTGGAGGGGGATGGCTGGTTTCAGAACCAATCATGGGACGTAAGCCAGGTTGGCACAGACCTTGCTGGGAACGTTTGGGGTTAAAATGCCCTGCCAACACTTAACCATTGTACAGCCCATCCTCATTTTTAAGGAGCATAGATCATGGCAGTGTCCCTCTAGCACAAGCAGGTTAGAAGGACATGGCTACATCTAAGAGTAGGGAACGATCAAGGAGGTTGGGTACTTGTGAAACTAAGCACGGCCAGCTTGTGCAAAGTTCTGATGGCACTTTCCTTGCCAATAAACAGATCTGGAGTCTGACCTTCTTCACACACAGGTTTTTTCCTGCAGCTCACTTCTTTGAGGGTTTTCTACATGTGTCATCCCTAGTTTCATGCCCCAAAGCTGTCTAAAATCTACAGAGTAAAAGGGACCCTTATCTAAGCCAACTGTCAGTTGCACTCCCATTCTCCAGCAAACACTGGGTCCTGTGAATGGACTCAGCCTCTTAGTCATCCAGCTCAAGTTGATGCTGCCAAGCTTGGCCATTTACAACATCTACCAATCCTCAAAAGCCTCAGAGCTGAATTTGAATGCACCATCACCATCTCAACCCCTTTCCACTTCTGCGAAAGTAGGAAATGCCAAGAATGGCCAAGGCACTTGCAGTCCTGACACCATGGGGATAGTACATCATATAAAGTATATTCTACCCTTGCAATAATCAAACAACAGTTTACTGCATCTGACTGCATTTCCAGGTCTTCAAAAACCCAAAATCGATCCCATTCTTAAGAATCCTATAGAACACACCAGGGGGACACAATGCACTAGCTTTCCAGATTTCAGAAACATTTCTGATGACAGAGGCGCTGAGCTGGCATGGACTGTAACCTAACATACAGACTATTCATCCCAATATCCTCCATAGGACATACCTATATTAAAGACATAATTTACAGTTGAGGGCTTCTCCAAGTTTCTATTATTAACCTTTGGGGTGGGGAGGGGAAGGTGTAGAATTCTCGACAACACTAACTTCTGCAACACAGTCATGGCTCTTTATCACTTTATTCTTTTCTTCTTATCTTTTCTGGCTGGTCACAGCTGAGTTACAGTTCCACCTAAGCCCATGACCACTCTGTTGCTTCTCTGAGACTCAGACAAGTGTTGGGCTCACTGTGCAAGCCTGAGACAGACTCCTAAAACATTATTGATATCAAGCAGTCACCGATCACTTTTATAGGTTTGATTATTGCTCTGACACTCAAAATATATACTGCCATGAATAACTGCCTGGATATAAAGTAGCTATCTAGACTTCAACTTTTTTAATCTATCTTGGGAATAGCATGTATTTTTTGCTGTTAAGTAGGTGAAGAGTTTGAGTTTTCCGATGTATAATGCTGATGAATGGCATTATTTGGAAGAATTCTCACCGGCTTCAGCAACGAATTTTCCAGGTAAGGTTAAAGGAAAAATGGAGTAAAAAGAAAAACAGAGAGCAGATTTTAAGACTTAGGTATACCTTCCACTAGATAGAGAAATGGGCAGAATTTTGTACTGTGAAAATGCAGAATAGTCTTCAAGGTAGCCTGGGGTAACTCCAATACACCATTCTATGATCTTAAAACACAGTATTTTATATTTTGGAGCTCCTCTGAAACTTACTATCTAAACAGAGATGCAGTAGCTGGTTTTGTAAATAACTCAGCCTGTGTTATGGACAAACATATTGTGGATATTAATCATAAAAAGCCTATTTGTTAATACTTTAAGAAGCTGTTGTATGTGCCAAGCATTGAACATCTATACTCTGAAAGGCTTTTGATGGCTCTCCTTCTATCCAAGCAGGGGCCTCATCAACCAGCAGCATCCACACCGTCTGCCAGGACAGAGTTTAGATGTTCTCCATGCTAATCCCATGCAGTTTTCCCGCCAGGGAAGCAATGTCAGCAACACCAATGGAGCCACAGAGTCACAAGGAAAGGCTGGGGAGAAGACATTAGGGCTGCCTAGGGCTATGCCTGGGTGAAGAGATGGTCAGCACTTGCTCCAGCCCATCATTACAGCCACTGCCAACCTGCCCCTTTGCAACACCAGTGGGAGAGTCAAACACTAGGACCAGAAAATGAGGATCAAAATGAATCTGATGTTAACCAAAAAGCAGTGAAGCAGCTTGAAAACATTGCTTTTGAAAACATCACAAGGAGCAATGATGTTCTCTCTCCGACATCTCCTCTATAGCCAACTCCTCTTTCCCAAGAAAGACATCCCATACAAATACCACCATTCCCAACCTCATCTCCACCCTCTTTTCTCCCCAGCCTCCTGGTAAGATCATCCATCCATCCATCCATCCATCCATCCATCCATCCATCCCAGCAATGTTCCAATTCTTCTTGCTTTGCATCCACCCTGATATTATCACCTCCACAAATACTTTGCAAATATTTCTCCAGATTACCCCAAAATCTCTGTACTTCAGAAAATCTCCTATCCCTCTCTATTCAGCACTCTTCCCTGTAACTAAACTGGAGTTGGGCTTGATGTTTGTCCTCATCTCCTTGTATATCTGGAAGCTCTAAGAAATAGGATATACCTTTTAGTCCATGCCTGTGAATTGCCTGGTTTGTTCACAGTGTTGCACTTATTACTTAAGAAAAATAAAGCAAATAGTAATAAGTAGCTTAGGAAGCCCCTGTTTGCATGATCATATCATAGTGGTAAATTATTTATCAAGGCTAAGAGCTGTACTTTCTGATAAAACATAAGCTCAGCAATATAGGGTACTTTATAAATAACCACAGATTGGAGAGGATAACAGTCACTTCACAGACATCCATAGCATAATGAATGCTCCAAGGCAGACAGGTGAAGAAACAACAAAAACTCCAGCTTGCTATCGCAGTAACCTCTCCAAAGCAACAAAAGCGACCGAAGGTGTAGAAACCATGACCTCCAAAGGAAAACTGAAATAATTATGCTTTGTGTAGAGAGGAGAAGACTGCAGGGACACATGATAACAGCCTTCAAATATGTAAAAGGTTGCAGCAAAGAGAAATATAATAGCTGTTCTCCATGTCCACTGGGGATAAAAGAAGAAATAATAGGTTTAAATTGCACTGAGAGAGATTAGGTTTCGAATGTTTTCCCCAATGCCTAGCAGTACAGATGGCTGAGCACTGGAACAGATAACCCAGGAATGCTGCCGGGGCTCAGCCACTGGGAAGTGAAAGGTTAAAGAAACTTTCTTCAAGGACTGTTTAGTGCTCCCAGGCTGCAGCACTTTTCTCTTCTGCTAGAAATACTCATCCCTTTTTGATGCTTCCACAGAAACCTCAAGGAGGGACCTCGCCAGTGCTGCAGACTGGGTTTGAGCAGCATGTGAGGCACCAGGGGTGCAGGACTGGACCGTGATGAGGCCATAGTGTCCCCAAGATGATTTCAGAAAGGACAACTCCAGTCACATCCCAGGCCACATGCTCAGGATAGAAACTGAGTTTGCTGAAGCAGAAAGCAATGAGTGCTCAGGATTGCAGGGCAATCCCCCATTCAGTCCCCATGCCTCCAGGAGCTGCTGCTCAGAACATCATTTTTTGATCAAAATGATCATTGCAAGAGCTAATTGTGCCATCCACATCGCTCGTGTAATATAAAGGAGACATATAATTAACCTACTTAATTAGGAATTGTATATGACCCATAACCAGAAAAAAAAAGCTTTCCTAGTAAAGTGGGTCACCACGAATTGTATAGCAAGCACTGAAACAGACCTCATTAAACTCCAATATATAGTATATATCAAATCCCCTCCTCCTCTGACTTCAAATCTCTGTTCGCAGTTCCATATTTCCCTGATCTTAATCTTAAACGCTGTTCTTCAAAAGGCTGTACCACTGACTGGCAAGCAGATGATTCCAAGGCTGGATCTCTCAGCTTTACAACTCAGAGCTCTACATATGCCCATACACGTTTATTTTTAAAGCAGGTAGAAAACTAACGCCCAAACTATCAGGAAAACAAACAAATTGGAAACAAAAAGAGATTTAAAAATATTCCAACCTTTTGCTGTAGCTGGAATCAACACCCCCCCCCCCCACCCCCCCGGGCTGATCTCTGCACCAGTGAGGGAGGGAACTGAAACTCATAAAACAATAAGCAAACGCACAACAAATACAATTAAAACCCCAGCCGTGCTCAGAGCGAGATTACATTTACTGTCTCATAAAGAGAGCCTCGTGCTGTCAGGCAAACAAAAGGAAATCAATTTCTTAATTTTTATTGGCAGATGTGGGCTCGGGGCCAAGTCAGTGTTTGGTGCCTATGCAGGACATGCCTGGAGCCAGGCTGCCGTGGGCTCCAGCCTGTCCCCTGCCCTCCTGCAATGGGAAGTAGCTCTTCTCTTCTGCCTTAGAGTCTCTGATCCCAACCACAGGATGGTTCATCATGTGGTGCCTCTTCCCCTGAGCTGCAGCAGATCCCTTGCTTGTATAAAACACTGGGCTTTAACCAGAGAACCCCCTAATTCCAGCTCTGTGCACTTGCCATCATGTCTGCCAGCTCTAAGTAGCTTTTCCACAGTCATACACCTCAATTCTGTCTCCTGCCCCAGATTCTCCCTGGGTTATCCCTGCATAACCTCTGCAGCATATCGCAGGAGCTGAAAGCATCACTGCAGAGGATGGCCAATATAGCATGGCTCTTGCTTGAACCACATCGTGGCCAGCTGTGGAGCCTGCAAAGTTGCCAACCCCTCCTCTGCCATGGCCCATGGGACACAGGCTCTCCCATCAGATCTCTAAGGAAACAGCACGCACATAAAGTCATTGAGCTTTGCAGATGAAGACTCCAAGAACATCAATTTGAGCTCTCAAAGGGGTCTACTCAAAATGCTTAGCTTCTAGCAGCAAAGGGAAATGGCCAAGCAGCAATCCATTTTCCCATCTCCTGAATGAAATTATCTCAACCATCTCCAGAAGGTGAAGATCCCACTGAATGTTGAGGTGAAAGGGACCCAGAGGACCTGCACCTCCCCACTGCTTGGTTGGACACGTGGCTCTTCCCCTAACCTGCTGCCATGTTCCACCTTCTTATAAATCACAGATGCATTATTCTATAGAAGAGGACTATTGGATCCGTTGTCAGTGGGAGATCCCTAAGAAATGACCCTAAAAGCACTTTCTTTCCTGATGAAACAGACTGCAAAAATACTGCTGTTTACAGAAGCCCCTGTCCCTCTTTCCATGTTGACATTTCCTTGTCTCTTTTACTGTTTCAGGTGTTTGTAAGGGGAAAAGGCAGCTTTTGCTGCAAAAGGGAATGCACCAGGGCAGAGGGGCTGCGGCACCCTGAACATCTTCCCTTTGCCCATTCCGGCCTCCACTCACCCTGGCAGTATGAAGCGTCACTCAAAATCCTTCAGGGGTAAAGGATCCCCAAACCTCTTTCACTCCTCTCATATCCTTTCTCCACCTTGCTTAGACACAAATCCTATGAGCATTCGCACTCAGGAGTGGAAGCATTAAGATCAAATCATATAAAAAATAAAGTCAATGCATGTGACAGCAGAAATGCATAAACAGAGCAGAACAAGCCACAGAAAATGCCTGTAGATGAGACAATCTGATAATTAAAAAGGGAGGGATCTGACAAGCTAGGGCCATGCATGACAGCAAAGCCAGCCAGCACCTGCAGGAAGACAAAGCAGGAATTTTCACATCTACGCTTAAAGCTCCAGGCCCAGCGGGTACCAAACCAACTCAGAAAGCATATAACCAGGAAAGTGACTGCAAACAAGGCATGTGGGTAACCAGGAGAATACTTTAGATAGTGCAATGCAAGGAGCTGCTGATTTTCAGCATTGACAAGCCAAAACCTTCCTCCATGTACTAGCAGATAGATACTGTGACGCTGCTTCATCTGCCAACAGGAAAAGGTTTTCACTGCTGAGGTTAGGTGAAACTACCTAATGGTGCAGGCAACAGGAAGGGAAGAGAAGCGTGCCTTATTCGATTGTAACTAAAGGGAGTAAGCCAGTATTTTGTCTGGTGATGCTGGTGCTAACATTCAAATCATCCCCAGTCACCTTCCACCATTTGCTGGTCACAAGCTAATTTTTCCCATTGCTGGGCATGCATGCTCCCTGTGGGATGTGAGAAACCAGCTGGGGTCCAACACATCCATCTTTGCAGAGAAACCTCCTGCGATAGCATCTTGGCATGGGAGAGCCAGCCCCAGCAGCTCCCAGAGCAAAGAAACACATACCAGGATGAGGCAGGAGTGAGCAGCATCATCCAAGTGATGTGGCATCTGTACACAGCCCAACTCCCTGCATGGCCCCACTGCAGCCCTTCTGCCCCAGCCTGAAGGTTAAGACTCAGAAAGAGATTATTGGGTAACATAGGTGGCTGTTGGGTATCAGATCAAAAGAGGACATTAAAATTAGGTCCCTGCTGCTTTATCTCCTATGCACAGGGTGATGATTTCCATCCCTCTTTACAGGACTGGCTCCATCTGAAGCCAAAACCTTCTTCCATGAGGTCTCCATCATCCCACTGCACCCAGCCCTCAGTTCCAGAGCTGCGCATTGTCCTGCCTGCCCCAGATCCTTTGCTTGATGCCATTTACTTTTTTCCCCCCATTCTTCCTCTTGACTAGAGATTTACCTCTTGTTGTTTTCCAAACAAAGTCACCTCTGGGGCACCTTGAACTCTGGACTGGTGCAAGCCTTACGAGGCGAGGGCTGGGTAAAGGCCTCAGCAGCACCTATTAATCTCTTGTCTTACTCATCCCTATCACAGACACACCGTAAAAATGATATAAGCATTTCATTCAAACAGCACTGTAGAGGGAGTGGGGAAGAGCATGGGGCCAATTGATTTCCAGTATGTCTGCTTTTTACCTCCAGGTATAAATACAATAGCAAAATCAATCGGAATAACATCATATCAGCCTTCTAATCTCTTCTGTTCTCAAGACGCACTTTATATACTGCAGTGTTTCCTACGGTTTGTCTACAAGAGATCCCAGCACCTCCACACCCCCTGATTGTCCATGCACAGCCATGTCTTTGCTCTCCCTCCAGTGAAAAGCTTCAGGATCTGCAGATCCAAATCACAACTCTTCCCTGTTTCGTGTGGGAGGTGTCAAGAGGTCTCCCAAAGCAACACACCTCATCATGTAAGAGCAGCACTAACACATGCTTGTTGAGCCCTGCATTATGTTAGCCCTTGCTAGAAGACAGGCGCTTGTTCCCTCAACCCCTTCCCAAGTGGATGACAGCTTGCTCAGGTTGATGGACATCCAGGCATGCTCAGATCTGCTGCCAAGCACAGCAAGGGGATAGTCCCTCTCATATAGATATAAGGGCAGGGCAGCAGCAGCATCTGCTTTCTGCACACCCTTAGGACCCCATGGCTGCCTTTCACCTATGGGCTCGCCCATGGCCCTGATGGCATTTCAGCTCCTCATGAGCATCCAGCACTCAGAAGTTAAGTAACCTTACACAAAGCTCAAGCCTGGAACAGAGCTGCCAGCTCCTCATGCATTTCCTTCCTGCATTTCCAATTTATCACAGCCCAGGGCTTTTACCTTCTCTCCTGGCCCCCTGCCACTGCAGAGTGAGACTGTGACAAAGGAAAACAGCAAGAACTGTTGAAGGTCTCAGAGACAACAGGTAGGACCACTGCTGCCTTTCTGCCTAAGAGTTTTCCTGATCTTTACCGAGACTGATGCCCAACACTGCTTAATAAACACCATCAATGGGGAGAAACCCCTGCCAGCAGCAGCTCTGCAGCACAAACCAGAGCAGCAGCTCATACTTCCCACCAGCCAGGACCAGCATATGCTAAGGGCAACTGCTGGGCATGTTTTTCATTAGCTCACTGCCCAGCCACCTCTGTCCCCCTTCCACCGCTCCCCTTCCCATTCTTTGACCACCACAAAATCAGTCTTGGTTCGTCCTGATCTACTTGGAAAGCTTAGCCACCATGAAATCAAATCGCTTGTCCTCTGGCTCCAATCTCTTATTGAAACTAGTGCCAATGGAAGTGTCACTATCAATTTCATAATGTTATTGGATAGACGTAAAACTGGGCCAAGTCCCATATTCCTGACGAGCCATCAAAGGAGCGGGGATTATGGGTAAGGAGACAGGCAGCCCTGGCAGGAAAGGCAAAGGCTCCAGATCAATTAGCCTGACGAGGCTATCTTCCAGCCACATCACTTCATGCTGACACCAGCACCTTCTCCCCAGGGCTCAGCTGCCCCTGTGCAAAGAAGGTTTATTTTCTTCAGCAGTAACTGGAGCCCGGCTATGCATCCCCTCTCCAAATACCCAGTTTAGGAGACTCCCAAGACAATGAGGGATTTTGTTGTCATTACAGGACATTAATTTTCAGGCCTCCTTATTTTCATTTAATATTCTGTCAAGATAAAAAATAATCATGTAAAAAAAATAAATGCCTGCATTGCTCAGAGGTTTCAAACTGAAGGAGCACTCAAAATGTAAAATACCTGGCACAACGCATGGTTTGCCTTTGTTCTGTGCTTTTCTTCTTGGTTTTCTTTCAAGATCCTGCTTGGATCACAAAACTGAACTAGTCAGTACCACAGCCTGGTTCGTACGCAGTAATTAATACTGCTTGTAATTTTTCAAGGAAAACCAGTTTCCAGTTGTTGCTTTTTTTGGGCCAACTTTTGACCTTTTTGTTTTTAAATGGAATTTTTATGAAACCATCAAGCACAACCATTGAGGCTGCAGATGTCAATGGACTGGGTTCACTGCCAGCAGACACCCTTGTGCCCGGTCCCTGCCAGCAAGGAAGTGACTGTGTTCGCTCAGGGTACAAAGCTGTAGACCTAAACTTAGAATCAGTGATGATTACTTTCAGGCCAAAAGATAAAGCCTTACATGGTCAAAAAATAATAATAAGTCCTTGCAGCCATAGTTTGGCTGAGTTCATGCATGAGGGCAATGAAAATATAAAACTTCTTTTTTTCCTCCACAGCCCTCCTTCAGTTGATCTCCAGCAGTGGTATCAGTCTCTCAGATTTATTCTATCCCAAGATAAATAGTGTGTTGCTTGCAGAATCAAAATGTATTTAACTTGTATAATGGTTTAAATCCCAAATCGGCTCCTGCAATATTATGAGACTCTTCTGAAATATGAAGTCGATGTTAGAAAGATCCACAAACAAACAAACAAACAAATCTTTTTTCCTTTATGCTGAGCAATTGGGAGAGGATGCAAGGCCAGGGCTTGGGCAGCCTTGGTGCTCCCCATCCCATGATGCCCACATCGATAACAGTGCTGAGGGTGTTGAACTTTGCTGCAAGTCCCAGGATCAACATCTGCTGAAGTGAAAATCACTAAAGAAATGAGGTTTTGCAGGTTTGCAAGAAACCTTTTGTACACTTACAGAGTAGGGGGAAGCTCTCAACAGTCTCCAGGCAGAACTAATTGGAAAGGGATTAATGCTTTTTGGCTTGACTAATACCAATTGCAGCATCAATACACTGGTGTTTTCCAGGATGTCATGCCTTACTCCAAAATTTATAGTCCTTGTCATAAAGGTGATGGGTTTGCTTAGAAGTCATAAAAGTGGCCCCTAGAGAAAGGCTCCAAAATTACAGTTTTCTTGGAGCTGACAGCTCTTTTGCAAGGGGAATCGCTGGTCTGAGGTTTCCACCCACCTTGCTGGGACCCTCATCAAGTCTGAGAGGGGTCCTCTGGGCAGGGAGATAAAACAAGCAGGAGATTAAGAGGTTCGGCAATGCGGAGGGGGACAGAAACTAACTCCCCACTTGGAAAGCTTGCTGCATTGCCGATCTGCCAGCCCAAACAACCCCTTTAATAAATTAGAGAGCTATTCATTGAAATGGCTTCCTCTGTCCCCACGCTGCCAGTTAATCTGTAATTCAGATAGATCAGTCAGAAGGCAGGAGTCCAGCATATAAAATGATTAATGCCTTCAAGGCCTGGGGAAATTTCCTTTTCCAAACAGCATAGCGCACTCCCCTCCTCACCCATGAGCTGCAGCCATGGACGTGGCTCCCATCAGAGGTCAGTGAGGAACACTGCTCGCATTTCAATACAGGGGCTAGTAAATGCATTGCTTGTCACTGCATCGATGGGTTGGCAGTCGCAGGGTGAGGGCTGTGCCACAGCTCTTGCAAGGAGCTTGTCTCGCACCTCACAACACAAATGCTGCTCAAAACAAAAGGTTTTATGCAGCAAGAGGGCAAATCATTAATTAAAGCAAACAGGCTGGTCTGCAGAGATGCAGCATCTACCAATTCCTGTTGAGAAACAAGCAGCTGGTGCCCAACACGAGTGTGGAGGTTGGGGCAGAGCACATTTCATCTCCCAGCTGTCCCAAGGGGAATTGCCCCAGATCCACCTCTGCCCTTTACAACGTCAGGAGCTAACCAGGACACTGGCCTCTGGCTGGAAGACATCAGCGAAACAGAGCAGCTTCAGAAAAGAAATGAAAGGTGGCAGATAACCAGATGGACACGCTGCAGTGGGCGGTTGGGGAATAGGTACAAGGCATGTGAAGCTGCACGTGAGACCAGAGGTACCTGAACATGATGCCAGCCCTGGAGGCAGGAGGATCAAAGCAAGCATCTTCCTATAGCCAGAAGAGAGGCACAAAAAAAGAAAAAACTCTACTAAAAAGGACTCCTGAAAGGATGCAAGAGAATTAGGCATCACAACAGTCACTCCAGGCTTGGCTGACACATGTAATGGCCTGATTACTTCACAATATGAAGAGACATTAAGGTGGACCTTTAGAGTCTCTTTTTGATTTCTGCTGATTCTTGCAGCCTCAGACACCAGCTTTTAAAGCATGAAAGTGTAAGAGCCAACGTCAGCCAAATCCCTGTTTCTGTGCACATATTCCACATCCTACCCCTAAGCTGCTACTTCAACATCCTGAAGGCAGGTGGGAGGAAAGCTGCCTCATGTTAGCCTGTGATCCACGAGGGCAGAGAAACATGAGGTGTTTGGCATTTACCTCCATGACTAAGTGCTATCCCCTGCTCTACACCCCATGCCCCCAAAACACATTCCTTGCTTGGTGGCTTTGTAGCTCATGACAAGTGACACCATAACACATCCATGCTGGGAAGCCAGACCTGAAGACACGTGGAGCTCAAGCAACTTCTCCATCTGCACCATGGAGGAGGCAGGAGGGAGTGAGTGGGATAAGCAGCATCCTCACCCCCATGGTGATGAGAGGGAAAGTTAAAAAGGAAAAGTGAGCTTACACAAGGCTGGTGGCTTTCTGGTTGGTAGTAGCAAGTGTCTGCTGAGCATCACAACAAGTGCCCCATGCACAAAGCCCACTTCAGGCTGCCAGAGCATCCTGCAGCAGACCCTGCCAAACCCACTCCCAAATTCACCTGGAGGCAGCCATCAGGCTGGTAGCACCCTACAGCTCACAGATCAAGTGTGCAGGCAGCACAAGCATGCAATAGGAAAGCAGCACGAGGCAGGGAGAGCTGCAGTGGTGGAGGCAGTTGGACCACAACCAAGCCCCTTTCCAGAAGTAGCTATCAAGTCTCTGCAGAAGTAGTGGAATGGAGCCACTTTTCATTCTGCCTCTCAAGGAAATCATCACTGCTGTTAGGCAGACACAATAATGTCTCCAGAGCCTTTTTACTGCAGCTCTTTAGGGCTGAGTGGGTTGATAGAAATCTATTCACAGAGCGGACATTGCTTGGCTGGGCAGGGACACTGCCGCGGAGCCTAAGGCTGAGGAAGGATCACAAAGTAAGACTGGTGATGTGGGACATCTTAGACAATGCCCTCTCCTGGAGGGCCCTCCTCTACTCCCTTGACAGTATATGACAAAGGCCAGGCCAATTTTTCATCTTATTCTTCTAAACTTCCTTTTACACAAAATAATAATAGATGGGGGCTGCCTGCTTTCCTCTGGTCTTGTGCTCTCTCTCTAGAGGGGACCACCACTCAGAGAAGGATGGCTGCACATGCATGCCAGCCACAGCAGGGCAACGTAGAGTGACATAAGGCATCTCATCCCCAACACCCCCACTCTCCAGGTAGCCCTAAACAATTCCTAAGCAATGCTAGGATCTGAGCACTGAGTAAATGAGAGCACAAGAACACGGCTTGGCCATCAGCCTCTTGGACACTGTGCCAAATCCATGTCCAGAGCAAAGGGATGCAGGAATCTCTTACTGTGGGACCCTTGAACTGCATCACAGAGCCTTTTCTGAGCTTGGCAGAGCCAGCCGGGGGCCGCTTTATCATATCTGCCATCTGCTTGTTTGCTTTGCCATCCTCTGCTCCTCCTGGCTACACGCAAAGACTCCTACCTGTTCTCCAAAATCTTTGCTGGGTCTCAGTAAACAAGCCACAGGCAGGGAAGAGAATGGGAAGAGGAAGGCAGGGGAGGAGGGGAGAGAATCAAAATTTAATTAAAGACACTTTTGCTTCAGGGCCTCTGAAAATTACAAATTCATAAATCTCTTGGTAAATGCCCTGAGCGGTTGCTATGTCAGGCTGCCTACCAGTCCCACCAGGAGGGCCATAAAACACAAGCACACAGCTCAGTGGCTCCCTCCCTCCACCTCCACTCCAACACTGGCCAACCTTGAGCAGCCTATCAAGCCCCTGACAAGTGTTTCTGCAACCAGGAGCTATCAATCTGCAGCTCCATTAGCGGCACAGCGCAGGGAGCTGCTTGCTCTGTTTGCAGCCGTGACACAATGAAAGGTGGGATGCGTGGGAGAAGCCATGGCAAGATGGGACCAGAAGATCCCTAGGACATATTGCTGGAAGCAGTGAGTTCTTCAAAAGCATGTTTTCTAATGAGAATGGCTGAAAAACAACGTAAACCAAGAGGTGGATCCAGAGGGACTTCTGAGAGAACTACAGGGATAACCCAACTTCTGATAATTCCCCAATGAATCAGCCCACTGTTTTGTTCGGTACCCGAGACGAATCTTCACCAGGGGATGCACACATGCCATCCAGCCCCAATGTACTTCTCATGATGACAAAGATAGAGAGCATCTTCCACCAAACAGCAGCAAGAACAGGCTGTTTCACCACACACACCACTCAGCATTCAGTGAGGAACAGACTGAACGTCCGGCACACGGGGGTGTTGCACAGCTCTGCTATATTTAACAGAGCTCTCAGTACAGTCTCTGGCAGTGCTACGAACCAAGACGTCCTTGCCAGTAGCCTGTCATAGGAAGGCTTGGAAAAGGGGAATCTGGGGTATTTTTTACCCTTTATTCTCAATCGGTCACAACTTAAGGTGGGAATAAAGCCTGTTCTCAGAAGAATGGTCAAATCTTGGTCCTTCTCTGACAAGCAGGTGGTTAGTAAAGCAGTAATGAAATCTTGCTGGCTTTCCTTTAAAGTGGGCATCAGTGGGTGAGAATTGAAAGTTTCTTGCAGAGAGATTGGTATATAATGAATTCATTTGCTGAGCTGCATCCCTGGCTAAATTGCAACCAGAAAAATAAAGAGAAGCTTTCAGAATCACTCAAGCCACTGTGGGCCAAACTTTGAACCACATATCAGCTATTGACTCATCTAGTAACACCTATTTTCAAGAGATTGAGTCAAGTGGGATGGACAAGCGCTGGTTATAACAGGAAGCCAGGTCAGATAAAGTAAAAAGTCATCCACCAGAAAGGAGAAGAAAGAACTGTTCTGAAGAAGCATCACCCACACCAACTTTTGCCATTTCTAGAGCCAAGCTGAACACCAAAATCTTTCTAGGAAACCACAAGAATCTCACATTCTTCCCTTTAAGCAACTACTGTGCTTCTGATTCAGGTCATGAGCAGAAGCGTAAGAACTGAAACCTGAGGCAGGAGTATCTGTAATGGGAAAGCTTTGGGAGGCAGCCAGTTCTCCAAACCTTCCCAGCCAAATCCTCCAAAGCACGGTTTGAAACACCCAGGACAAATATAGACTACTCAAATCAAACCTACAAAGGATGGATGTCAACAGTCCACTCTGAGACATTGTTAAGTGTTTCTAGACCATCTGCTGAAGGATGAAACCCCACTATGCAGAGGAGGGAGCACAACAGATGCCATAGCTACCCACGGGTACCTGAGCACTGGAGGGGTGCAAGTTGCCATTGAGGCTGGTTTCGCCACAGCTCAGCTCCCCTCATCCTGCTGTATCAGGAGCCCACAGGAGCAAAACTGACGGTAGGTCCGAGTAAGGCTGTTCTCCTAAACAGATTTGCCTGACTTTATTAAACAATCTTTTCCAAGACTGGCTTCCAAATCAGAGATGTAGCACTTGGAAAGCTGCAGAGTATGGAGAGTAGAAATCAAGCCTTCCTGAGAAAAGGCAGCAGCTCACCATGCAAATCACTGCACTAACAGGAGCATCAGTGAAAGGGACAAACAGGTCAGAGCAGGATCAGAGTAATATAAGTAGTGTGCACCTCTCCTATTCTACAAAAGCATCCTGACATCATCCATGTCTATAGACTATTTGTGCACCCATGTGCCAACATAAGTATTTGCAGTATCCAAATATTTATCCACTTATGTATCTAAGCAGTGTCTCATTTTATTTATAAAGTTAACAACATTTGTCTCTATTTTAAGACAATGGTGCTTCTGTATTCCTCAAAATTCCCAAAGTAGGGCAGTTCCCTGGGGATTTGGCTCCTTCCTACCATGTCTTCACTGCAATTCAAGGAGGATGGCATGGAGGGGGTGAAATGGGATGGAGATAGAACGTGTGCCCACAGCGGCTGGGGGAAAGTGGGCAGGCAGGCAGAAGGATGCATCCCTGCATGCGTACGGATGCATTTGACAGCAGGCAGGCAGGCAGGGTTCAAGCTTAGAAGTGTAGAATATGCTGCCACAGGGTATTTCTTTTTCAGTGTAAGCCACGGTGGCAGCTGACCCAGCTTTCTCCTTCTACCTGCCTAGTCGAATCTCCCTCTTTCCATGGCACTTTACATGCAGGAATGAGCAAACCTGGCAATGCCCTGCTTTTACTCACTCTCAGATAACTTTGTTGGGGATGGCCATGCCTGGTACCTCTCAAGGTTGAGCCCCTGCTCATAATTACAGGCATTAAAACACCACATATAATCACTCCTTAAGTGGGCAGAAAGGGCAGACCCTTAAGCAGTAGCGGAGACTGACTCTTTCACCAGCACAAGCAATAAGCATCCTCAGATCACACAGACAACAGAGGTCATGCTCAGCTCCAGATTCCTCATGCTGCTTTACTTGTGGCATTGCCTTCTGCTTTATCCTCCCCCTTTTTCTCCCCTTGAAGAGTGAAAATGCAAACAAGAGCTTATAAATTATCAATTCTTGATTGATTTTTCTGAGAAAAGCACATAAAACAATCACACAAGAGAGGAGAAGAAAAATTTAGCATTTCAAGCGGGGAACAGTGATGCTGCTGAGACAGATCTATGTAGGCAGAGCACTTCTGAGCCACCAGTAAGATCTCCCCACTCCAGCCTCTTTCTCTTGCCCTTTGAAAACACAAGCAAAACCATACCCTTTTCTAGCAGCTGCCTTAAAACACAGAAACCTGTATTTCCTTTAGCAGGACAGTCCCCTTCCAACAGAGTTATCTTATAGTACACACATATGAATGCAGCTCCATGCACACAGGCTTCCACAGAGAAGATCCTGTGGCGTGATAGTCCAGGACTGACCCACAACCTGGGAGCTTACCTGCAGCAGATCAAGACTTCTGCATAAAAGACCACAATTTCCATCCCCAAAGCTGCAGCACAAGGTAAGAGAGGCTATCAAGAGCAGGTCTGTTAAATCAGTCTGCATCAACTTTCTGATGATGGTTTACGCAACTGCGGTCTTCCCCTTCATGCTTAGCTGCGTACTAGCAAGTTGTGAGCTCTTTTCCACCTGTAAACTCCTTAAGAAAATGTTCTGCCAAGTGTTCGCAGCTCTCAAGTTTCTTCAGCAACACATGCAAACTCTGTTTTCTATGTGGGAAATTATAGTCTTTCCCAAAAAATGAGTGATAGCAGCACCCCACAGTCTACTAAAAAGCTGCACATGTCACAGTTCAGCCATTCCATCAAGACTACAGATGACACCATACAGTGTTCTTTAGCCCTACACACAGCTTTTAACTTCTGCTTATGGAATTAGCACAATATTGTAGCTAAAATGCCTTCCAGGGTAGCTAATGAAAACACACAGGGATAACCTGCTAGGTCAGTGGCAGGAGAGAGCAAAACAAACCACCCCAAATCCCTCAAAGAGCTGATATTTGGGGACTGAGGCTCTCCAGTGCCAGCACGTGTCTATTGTGGCAGACATCAGAAAGTTACCCTTGTCTGGAAGCAATGATTTAATGGAGATGAAGAACAGAAGGCCAACACACCTACCAAATGCTTTACTCTCTGACATAACTAAAGGAGCCCTACAAGAGCTCGAGGATCCTTTTGTACCTTCTGCTCTTAAAACATCACCTTTCCCAAGTCCCTCTTAAGTATCTTGCTGACTTCAGAGCACAGCAGACCACTGGCTGAAACCCAGCACTAGACTAGATGCTAAATGACCAATGCACAAAGCTACTACTTGTGTCTTCAGCCAGCACCAGATACCAGTACCAGTTACAACAGCAACAGTGGTGGGTTTTGATATATTTTGGAGTTTTTTAGATACATTCATTTGTTCCCATCCCTTCTGTTCTGTAACCTTTGGCCACAAGAGCCCACTGTGCTAGACAGACAAACATGTCTGGTACCTGGATTAAGGTATATATATTTTTCATATATATATATTAGGAATAGGGGAATATTATTTGGTTGGCAGTGAAAGCATTTGTGCACGTGTCTGTCAGCACTAGATTTCAAACCATCTGGGGTCATTGCTTGGGTTTCATTGTGAAGAAAAGAGCATTTTCCATGCTGTCTAAACCCGGCTTACTTCTCCCTCTGCCTTTTACACAGAGTGGTTTCATTTTTGACCACACAGCAGAAAAAAAATAATTATTTAGAAATAAATAAGATGCTGAAAGAGGTGGTGATTCGTGGATGGGAAATCATATTCCTTCATTGCCGCAGTAATGATCTGATTAAGATCCAATCTTACCACATCCTTCATGTGCTAAGTCATCTTTACAGAGCTGAAGTCGCCTGAGGGTGAGGGATGGAGGGAGGAGGTGTGAGGAAGGCTCCGATACAATACGGTACCAGAAAGGATTGTGCATTTACCCTCTGGCCACCTTACAAAATGAGAAATTTCCTTGGGCACCGAAACACCTTTTCTGAGGATTTTGGCAGCAACGTCTTTTTAAGACTACAGTTTCATCCCTCTGAGATAATTTATGTGCATATCTGAATCCTCTGCAGGAGCTGGAAATCCAGCCATCCTTTTCACTCTGTTATTTCCCCTCTCTCCCCCAGACTTACCACCTTCCCTGCAAATCTGCCTTTCAATTCTCTCTCTTACTCCAGTTTCCAAGCTGCGTAGGAAACCACAAAGCGTGCCAGCACTGCTCTACCAAGCCCTATTCCGGCTGTTTCTGGCTAAATTTTGATGATATAGTCAGAGTATCAGATTTCCTTTCCCTTTTTTTCCCCTAATCCCCCACTGCCTGCATTTGCTTGGACAGAAACCTCAGCCACGCATCTCGGGTGCTGCCGACTCCCATGAATGTGGGCTACCAGGAAGAGTCCATCCCTTCCTCGCCCCACCCCAGCAGGATAGGAATATCACCACACAAGTTCAAGAAATAGCCAAAATGGACTGTTAATCTATTCCTGCAATTCAGGAGCTGGGATACTGGACCAAAGGGAACTTGCGGCTGGTTTGCAGACTTGATTGCATGTCCAAGCTAACGCAGCAGAGCACAGCTGTAATTTGTCATATGCCACCAAGAACACAGCATGCACAGCCAAAATGAATGTTTGTTAGAGGGAGTGAGATAGCAGAAAACAAGCCCAGGCCCAAGTGACTTCATGGGCAAAGATTACTGGCTGCAGCCTGCCCCAGCCTGTGCACAGCACCTTGGCAATCTTGGAGGGCTGTGCTTGACGCTGTGTATAGGAGAACAGCATATTCTCTGTGTGCAGTTCAATCTCCTTTAGCAGAGTCATTTGATTCCAACAGATCTGAAGACCAAACATCACAATCATACACGAGGGGAACACAGGGCAGGGCTGCACAAGGCTATCACAGCAAAGGCTGCAGCCAGGGAACAGCATCAGCTCCAAAAACCTCCAAGAACTGCTTGTGTTGCCTGTCACCACAGAAATAAATCACTGCCTGTGCCTCTTTCTACACACCATCTTTCTTATTTTCTCCCACTTGTTAGTTCAAACTCAGCCAAATTCATTAGTTTAGGTCACATTTATGGATGACACACGCTGTACAGCCACGAAACAACACTCTGGGTGCAAAATATTCTTGCTGTTTCCATTGCAGCTGAGGTCACAAGAAAAACAAATTCACTAGGACTTAGCTGGTGGATACTACAGCTTTGTTTCCAACCACAAAACATTCCTCAAAAACAAGGGCCAAGGAAGTGCTGTTGTTCTTTAAACGTTACATTTCTCAGGGGCACGCACTGGGTTATTGAGCGTAGGGAAGAAAGGGGGAAAGCTTTGGTCCCTGTTTGGGGGATTCATCTGGCTGCATTTCTTTTCTCATCATAAGTTATGTTTTCACTTATATTTTATTAAAGCACCCAGAGCCCTGTGGGAATGGATGCCCAGGAATAAAAAAAGAAAATGATATTAAAATGAAATTAAAAAACACCAGCAGCAGGATCAGGATTGCTGCCTTCTGCGTGTGCGCTTTGTCTAGAATCAAGACAAGGCTCAGCCTGACCATCCCCACTCACCATTGCCATCCGAGAATTAGTGTACCCGACTCACCCAATGGCACTCTCCTTTGAGATGGGGAGTTCTGTTATCCCCATACCTCTCAGACCTGCCCCATGGCATCAGTCTGAGCAGTGAGATAGGATAAGCCATAATGCCTGGCAGCATCTTGTGCCCTTGCACAAGATCAAAAATTGTCCTATGACTTAGGATGAAGCAGTGAGGAAAATCTTCTCATGCTGCTGAACCCAGCTGAACACAGCTCCCTGCTCCTGCCCCCTTGGCACATTACTGGGATATTGTCACTAATTATCAGGCTCAACAAGTGAAATGGTGCAATTTGCTACAGACACGCTGGAGAATGGATGCGGAAAGCAGAGCTTGGTGCAAGGAGGCTTCAGGAGAGGAGGAGCCTTTAGGCAGGGTGCTGTGGGGCAGCCCCACAAATGCCAGGTCCTGGCACAGGAGGGGTCCCACAGGTGGTGATGTTGTGTTTGCATTTCAGAGTGTTTGCCTTGTTTTTTTCGCCTGATGTTTACTTCAAGCATCACACTCTGAGGGCTTATAAAGAGGATTAAGTGGTGAGGAGGTCTCAAAGAGTTAGGAGGAATTAATCAAGCGGTAATCAGAAAGGAAATTAATCTGAAGAGTTAATTAATCAGCCAAGGCAGGGAGACTGCAGCCAGTCATCCCTATCACACCTTCCAGCTTGCTACTTCATGCACTGGCATGGCAGCAGGGAAGGGAAAAGGCAGTCCAGGGATGAGAAGGCAGGCCAGGGATGCCCAGCCACCCCTCCAAACTTTCTAAGGAAGACGTGGAAGCCCAACAAGGCCAGGAGGTTTCCATACCCAATCCCACCATGCAGGGACTTGAGTGAGGACATCTCCACCACATGGGATGAGCACTTGTCATCTGCCCCCCTCAGCCCAGCTCAAAAGCTTCCAAAGGCTGAGGCATCCATTTCAGAGACTCTTCCATGCTCCTCTTACGTCTTTTCTTTG
Source organism: Ara ararauna (assembly GCA_028858755.1). NCBI lineage: Eukaryota > Metazoa > Chordata > Aves > Psittaciformes > Psittacidae > Ara > Ara ararauna. The sequence continues at coordinate 36,005,449 of CM054383.1, read as the reverse complement.
GAAATGGGATCTAGATATGCAACCCACAGTTTTTTGATTGCTTAAGTGATTCTATATACCCCACATTCTCCTTCCAGCATCCTAAATAGTCTTTTTACTTCTCCATTGTTCAACTGTTGCTGAATATGCATCACTGGGGGATCACTTCCCCTTCACTCTGGCCTAGCTGCATTTTATATATTTAGCTTTTCTTTTTCTTAATCTTTCCTAATAACACATTCCCTGCAGAACCTTGATCATTTTAGTGGCTCTTCTCTGAATCTCTTCCAAAAGGCATCAGGCAAAATGTTTTGCTCTTGTCCCTTCCTGACTGCATTTTGAGTAATGCCTGTTTCCCTTAGGATGAGACATACCTTGTGAAGGCTACCTGACTGGGGATGCTCAGCCTTCATCACATCCTGAAGCACTCAGGGGAAGACAACTCCTCAGTTCACAGGGACTGCAACATGATGCAACTTTGGAGTTACAAACCTGGTCCAGTTTGCAAAGACATCTGAAATCTCATTAAGTTCACCATTATTATTATTATTAGAGTCATTTTATGCACACAGTAGATATTTTAATTGCCTCGATGGAGAGAGCAGCTTCTATTGTGTGTTTTATAGACCATGAGCAAAGGTTCATCTCTACGTGCTACCTACAACCTGCCTCCAGAGAGGTGCAGCCAGCTGGAAGCTGAGCCCAGGATGCAAGGGGTTATCCAGCAGCCGCAAATCAGTGCCTTCAAAGTCCCTTCCTCAGAGGGCAGCTGAGCCCATACCTTCCCATGGTCACCCAGTGATCACCGAGGTGCTTATGGGGGCTGCTGCTTTCTGTGAGGTGTGCTCAAACCTGACAGCACAGCTCAAACACAAGACAGCACAGCTCAGGCAGATTGTGTTATCCCAGGAACCAACAGTGTCCTCCCCCAGCATCCTCAGGTACATGCCATGACAAATAGGGGAACAGCACAGAGAGTTCCCAGATCACCCAAGGCTCCCACATCACCATTACCTTGTCTCTTTTTCCTTTTGATACATAAAGGTTATTTGCACACATCCTCTAGAAAGAAAAGTAACCTTGAAACAAAAGGGGGGAAAGGCAAAAACCTGCTGTTATTGCCTAAATAAAAGCTAAGCTCTGCAGAATCCAGAGGGAATGGTGAGCTCCTCCAGAAAAATACATATTTATGGATATCCTGACCCAGAGAAACAGCTCCTCATAGGTGTTTTTGGACAGGGAACACCATGCTCTCCTCCCAGCCGCCTATGCTGCCTGTCTGTAAACTGCAGGATCCACTTCATTATAACTCACTTCTCCTGTGACTGGCGATTATAAAAAATTGATTTTAATAATTTATAGCCTGCGCAGTACCACAGTGCTCTGACCACCAACCGGCATCCAAAATGCTGGTTCTGATCTGGAAATCTCTCCATTCAGAGCCAGGGACTCAGATACCTCAGCAATCGATGAATCTCGGTGTGGTACCCCAAGAGCAGAGATAAAAGAGAGGCTGCTGCTCTTCTCCACACTAATAATGCCACAAAGAGGGAACTTTAACAGACAGCAGCTCCTTCTTTTGATATCCGTTTCCACTCCCACCTCCAACAGAGACTAAGGCATGAAGATCTAGTCCCTGGGGTGGTTACCACTGTGTACTGACTTTTAGGGGTGCAATGCATTTCACTGTTGCTTTTCAGGTGGCATTTCAAAGGAAAAGGAATTAACCCCTTGCACAGCATCTGAAACCACTGCAGGAGGGCCCCCACAGCGTCCCCAGGTCACACAGAGCAGGAGATGTACTGGTAAAACACTCCAGGATAAACTGAAAGAATAAACACTGTGCACATACACAAAAATACATAAGCATGGATATAAATATGAGCAGATAAACGCATACCCCCTCAAATGATGCTATCAAATGCATTACTACCCAAATCCCTGCAGAGCAGTAGACCATCTCCAAGGTCATATTAGCGTGGAAGAAATGTAATCCCATTACCCAGACTCCTTCGCCCTCTCTTACTTTCTATGTTGATGTTTGTGCTCTTAATTTCAAACACCAGCCGTGTATCTCGTGGCGCAGCCTGGGACTGCTTTGCTCAAGTGGTAGTAAACACATGGATTAATTCACGCCTTCTCCAGGAAAGGAAAAAGCAGCTTTTCCTGTATGAAATACACACGTCCACCAGCGTGATGATCAACGCAGGGTGTGCTGAAAGCTGCTGGAACTAACTCGTACTCAGGGAACAACCGGAGCGCACAGGGTGGGAAGCAGAAAATCTGGACATGCTGCTCTTTTCAGGAGAAAAGCATCCACATTGGCAGCACCTAATTCAGCTGCCAACAACACCCCGCACAAGCCTCTCCGGAGCTGGGGATGCAGCTTCATGCTCTGTGCTAAAGGGTATTTGCTTATGCTCCCGGTGAGGGACAGAGTCATTAAGAGGAAAGCTGAACAGAGTGGTTAATACTGGGGGGGAGCAGGGAGGGAGGGTGAAGCAGCCAGCAAGGAAACTCCCGAGAGGGAGGATGGAGAATAGCGCAGGCAGGGACCACCATGGCACTCTGCCCTAAAGCCAGCAGTCCTGGCCCACACAAGACCTTTACCAGCTTCTCCAGGTTGTCTGTCCTTTGCAGTAGAGAAATCTTGAGACAGTTGGACCCTCAGGGTTGGACCATGTAATATGTCCTAGAAATCTGGCTCCGCTTCTCCTGTCCAAGCCCTAAATCCACCCCCATGCTGTACATCAGCTTTCTCTATTTTCCCAAAACTCTTCTACCCCCTCCATAAATCTTCCTGAAGTTCAGGCCGTTGCTACTTGTCTATTCACCTCCTGAAACATCTCCAAACTCCCTTTTTTCCCTTTCACTGCCTGCAGAAGGCTGTGATAATGTAACCTCCTTCACACCTCATCTCTTCTCTAGCTGACATTATAACAAAAAAGTTTAGTAACAATCTCCAACAAAAAGCACAGTGAAAGAGTGTGGGAGGCACACTTCTCATTGGCAGATGCCAGAGAGATCTGCCAGGAATATGCATCTCAAAAAACTCTGAGCATACACTTAGTCTTCTCCCAGAACTACTTTGTGGCAAGCCCATGTTGTAAGAAGGCCACGAGGGTGGTCAACAAGCACTCCCACTTTTCAAGATGATGCTCAGGACAGCATTTCAGGATGGTTTTCTCCTCAGCATGTTTCATCTTTGGGTCTCCCAGCCTTTAACTAAGTCTGATGGATGTCCCCGATGCTCACTCTGCAGGCAGTGGTGAGAGATACAGCTCCAAATGCTTCTGCATCTGCCTAATGAGGAACCTGCACCTCCTGGACAGCTGTGGAGGGAGTCTGCAGTGATTAGTCTCATTAAGCCTCTGAGAAAGCTACTCCAACATCAAACTGATGAACTATCCAAGGCAGACTTGTTAGCAGAGGATAAATGAAAATCCAGGCTTGGTATTTTAACAGTCTGCAAGGCGTCATTTCTGCTCAGATGGCCTTTAACCCTTGCATGCTCTGGGTGCCTCATTTGGCTGCTGGTTACAGCAGGGAGCAACTCTTCTCATTTTCCAAGCCCATCTCTGTCCCAGTCTGCACATCAGGACCATACAAACTTACCCACTCTGAGTTACTGTGAGCAAAGCTCTCTAATGAAACATTTTATTAAGTACCATCCCCTGCTCCCGTCATACATGCCTCAGCACTCATTAGACTTTAAACCCAGGACTGGTGAAGCATGGTAGAAGAATTTCTCCAGGACTTGTCCATTAATTCCCCTTGCTGCTTTTTAAACTGCTATGTTTAGAGAAACACTGGCACAGTTGTCCTCAACCAGTAGCCACTAACAGAGTTATCTTCCAGCTGTTTTCCCTGTAAAGCTCAGCTGATCTGATAAAAGAAGACCTTCCCCTAAAGAAAGTACCACTGGTAGGGCTTGGAGCTGCTGTCACAACTGGTAAAGGCTGGAGCAGAGGTGCATCACAAGGCCCTCACTCCTCCTGAAGCGCACACACAGTGTCTCCGTGCCTCCCAGCCCACATTTCCTGTGTCTGCAGCAGAAGGAAAGACACAACCACAGCAAAAGCCTAATCTGTGATACACCCCAGAAACAGGGATAAACTACCTCAAGCAAGCTCATTTATTTATCCTCTAGGAGCCAAAATTTACTAGGAACATTTCCCTCAGCCTAAGATTTCTAGGAGATTACATCTTGATCTCCTGAAGGCTTTCTTTGATACCACAAAGTGTTTGACCCTCTGTGCCTCAGCAGCTGCAGCATAAGGCATCAACTCAGGCAATGCTGCCTTCAGTGCTCCTCCTCACCCAAAACACATGCAGGAGTGTACACACCTATTTCCAGGCTCTGGACTGATGATTTTCATCTCAAATCTTCAGTCCTGTAGTAAGTAAATCAGAAAGGTACTGAGATGATTTTGTTGAACCTGATCTGAGCATGATGGAGACATGAGGTCAATAATGGCAAGCTGCCACTTAGTTTTCCCTGCTCTGCACTAGCATAGGACAGCCTTTGGCTCCAAAGAGATGGGTTTGTGTATTTTGCTATAGCTTTATTGCTTGATCAAGACACTTGTATGTACCTTCTCAACAATTTAAACTGACAGAGCTGTGCTGTATTCAGTATCAACCAAACCACTTTATCAAGACAACATCCTTCAGTAGAAATTCTCAAGGACTGCAATATGTCCATCAGCAGAGCCACATCCATGGGAAATGCATCTCCCATAGCTACTGTGCTCACTAGGCCAATAAAAGAAATCACAATTCAACCACCAATCTTCCATCTCCCACACTGCTAACCAAAATGGGAAACACTTGCTGCTCCCTCCTCCCGCCAGCCTCCTCCTGCCTTCTCCATTCACACCCTAGAAAAGACGCAAGCGCTGCCTCCCCCCTTCTTTGCCACTGCTCAAGGCACACCAGCACTTAGGAAATCGTCAGTGCAAGTTCCAGCCAAGATAATTTATCCATAAAGTCTGCCCAACAGCAAATCTCCTTCCTAGGTTCTGCAGCTCAGCGGAGATAAACAGGCACATACCACCAGCTACTAACAACTTCATAAAGCATCTTCCGACCTTTACCTCCCTGAGATACCTCCACATACAGCCATGCTCCTGTGTGCACAAAGCACTGAGTGGAGTTTCCTCCTTCCCTACCTGCTTTGGTAAGGGTGACATGAAACATTAGGCTGTCAAATAAGCACCTGCCTGCAGCATTGCCTCTCCGTCATCCTTCCTCATCCTCATTCCTTATCTCCTAACAGCAAACTGCACAATGCCTTTGCATGTCATAAAGCACCATGCTATCCAAAGCATGGTGTAGACAGTGATAGTGCAAGGGCCATCAAGTTTTCAGAAGGCTCATGTGCCACAGAAGATAGCTCAGAGGTCCTGAAGCACATGGGGCTTTGTATGTACTTGGCAGCTTAGCACCGACATCTGAAAGTGAAACACTTGGAAAAGTCTCCTGGGAAAAGCTCTCAAACACTGGGTTCAGGATTGAAGATTCTCTGCTAAGAATGGAGGATGTTAAAGGACCTGGAATTTGCACAAAAGCCTGATGGCTTCGAGAACTACATATAGGTGAAAAAATAAAGTCTAAGCCTGATTGAGGGAAACAACCGAATTTCACCTCCCCTCTGTTAACAAAAAAAGCAGAACCTCATTATTTTTTGGAAGGTTAATAAAAAGCATGCCCATACAGGCGGTCTCAAAACCACTGGCTCAAACCCTGCCAAAGCTCTGGCAGGAATAAAAACAAACCAAGTGCTATGCCCTTTGCAGAAGCGTCCCTAAACCCAGCGCAGATTTTAGCTTCTCTTTTGGGATGCACTCAAGAGGAAGAGACTCTTTTATGGTGTGACCTGATCACAGCACGTTCAACAGAACTTAAAACAATGCCTTTACCTATACAGATCAGGAGGTAGGAAGGTGCCCTGCTTTACCCTTGCAACTTCACTTTTAATATGCCAGGGTGGAATACATGTGCTTTGCTGATGAGGGGGTTTGGCACATGCTGACATCTCATTAACTCCGGTATGATGTTAATAGACAGTCACAGCCAAGAAGCATTACTTGAAAACTTTAAGCAGAGAGAATAAACCCAAATCACTCCTAAATACACCAGTAGCATAATAAAATTAGAAGAGAAATGTAGTGAAGACCATATGTTTTGTTATTAACAACTAAATGACAATATAAAAAAAGGGGACAAAAACCTAAAATCCAGCTGCCCTGCAGCATCAGAGTGGAAGGGGATTCCTGCAGACACCAAGAGGTGAAATCAGGCTGTATTTAATTTCAATTTCTATCTCAACACTTTACATCAAGGGAGATTGAAAGCAAACAGGAGACAGAAGAAATAATACTCCTTAAATTAAAGAAAAATAATCATAATAAAAGCAGAGAAAGAAAATGAAATAATGGTCAAAACAGCTAAACTAGGTCTTACTGGAAAATTCAGCAATATTTCCTCTCTTGGTTCCGTGCGCAAAGGGGACAGACCTGCAGCAGTCTATAGCAGCACTCAGCAGTCCAAAAGGCATGAAGTCTCATTACCAGATGTTGCTACCAATTTAATTCCAGGCTGAGAAACTTGTCAAGGAGGTAAATGCTCTGTAAATCTGTCAAGATATTTCCCATTATATACACATATATGCACACATCTTGTATTTGTTCTCCTGGCTGATGTGCAGAAGAAATTAATAAGCCTAACTTTAAATTTATAGTAAAAAAAAAAAAGAACAACAAAGAAATACTAAGAAAAAAATTATTTAAGAGCCTAAATGAGAGGATGAAGCAGTTGGTCTATGAAAACAAATCACATTGAACTACCGCCAATGCCTTATTTTTCCCTGATTGAATTACAAAATTAGTCAATGACAACTGTAATATATTTGGGCTTAGTAAAATATTTGATACTGTCTCAGGAAAAACTTCCTTGAAGAATTAATTCAAACTGGCTTGGACATGAGTACTGCCATATGACAGTATTAATAATAACAGTAAATTTGATTTATGTGTTTCTTCCCTGCTAGTGCTGGTCTGGGTGGCACAAGTCTGGCAAAGCTCTAACCCAGAGAGGCTCACCATGTTAAGGCTGGGTTTATCTAACATCCAACCTTCTCAGAATCACAGGTTGGAAAAAACCTTTAAGAACAAGTTCAACCTTTACCACAGCACTGCCAAGTCTGCCACTAAACCATGTCACTAAGGACGCCATCTGCACTGTTTTTGAACACTTCCAGGGATTTCACCACTGCTCTTGGCAGCCTGTTCCAATACCTGACAACCCTTTCAGGGAAGATTTTTTTTCCTAATATCCAGTATAAACCTGCCCTGGTGCAACTTGAGGCCATTTCCTCTTGTCCCATCACTTGTTATTTGGGAAGAGAGACAAGTCACCTTGTTAAGTGGCACCAAAGGCACGAAATAGATCCTGGGCCATTGTTACCTCAAAATTGTGGAGCTTGTCTTTACTTCTATAATATCAGACATCTCTCTTTCATAAAGATTATATCATAACTTAGTAAGTAAGACAATGCTAATTATTACCCCAGTATCAATCAGAAAAAGAGCACACATTGCTACAAGCACTTTGGATAAAGACATGCTTTGCTTATTCACACAGACCATGCACCTGCTGACTGTGGGAAATCCCAGCTCTCTTTCCCTCTTCCCAAAGCAGGACTGAAGCTCGAACCCAATGGAAGCACTGCAGCCCCCTCGAGCCTGACCTAAGAGCATCCCTGCATGCCAAGAAATCAGACCCAGCCAGAAGCTCCCACAGAGCTCTGCAGCCTGGGAGGAGAAGAGGCAGAAATCAGCCTCCAGGATGGGGATCTGCAGCTCTGCACTGCACGGTGAGCAACACATCTCAGCCCAACGGCAACAGCGGCTTTACCTGCCCCCCCAAGTGCTGGCTCCACTTAGTGAAATGATTATTAAGCCCTGTCAGCAGATATGAAACCAATGGACACAGCTCCACAGGCAAGTGCTTCGAAAGCCGCCAAGACGCCTCTGCTCACCGGCTTTCATTATCCATCTGGAAAACTGCGGATGTTACAAGAGCTTTTAGAGCATCAAGACGGAATCATTTTGTCAGCAAAAAAAGGGCCAGTTCTCTGCTGCCCCAACCCCAGGAGCTGTGTCTGCACCACAGGCTTCTGCAGCCTGCATTGCATCAGGACACCAATGCCATCACACTGCCCATCCCAGAGCAGTACCAAGCATTTCAGCCCACACCATGTGAAGCTCTCTATGGAGGAAAACAAAGTTTTCCCTCTAACACCAATTCACAGCCTTTTGTCTGACTCTTTACTGCATTAAGCTGGAAGAAATTGCTGTTTGCTGGGGAGGATGAAGCATGCCCTGGGACAGAGAGAAGATGGAAATGCAGGTTCACTGGCACCAGCTCCTCTTATAGCTGGTTCAGGAGGAATGAGAAGCAAGCCAAAGAGGTTTTTTCATCTGAAATCTAAGCAGACCCATCTCTTTTCTTTGCTATAATCATATGGGGTTTCATCCTCTGCAGTTTTTGAAGCTGCTGTGCTGCTTTGGCTAGAGTGGCATCAAAGGCAGACATGGCAAAACCACCTCACCAGAGGCTGTGCTTCTCAATGGGTCAGATCAAAAATGGCTTTTTCCTTTTCTGCAGGGAAACCCCCTCGCTGGTCACAGAATGAGGCCATTCAGCAACATCAGAGGGCAGCCAGCAGAACCACAAAACCACCCCAACCCAATACCAGGGTGTGCATGATGCTGGGCTGCAGTGTAAGAGTCCTGATGAAACAGCCCCTTCCAGAAGAGGCTGGTAACACCTGCAGATGCTGGGCTGAGGAATTAAACCAACTGAAGACCACTGTCCCAAATAGAAACTGGATTATAACCCTGCCCTTCAGGCACAAAATAAGAAAATCCAAATGTGATTTACTCCTCCTGTGCCCAAAATACTACCCAGCCATTTTTTGTGTACAGACATATCTTCTGGTCCATTGATTTTTAATAGCATAGTTGTAGACTGAAATGAGGTGCTTGAGCATCAAACAGGGTTCTGCACTGCTCCCACCTTCATCAACACACACCATACACTGGTGCTGATGACAGAGTTTCTCAGGGCCTCCCAGGACACAGGCAAGTTCCTTATTGCACTATAAGAAATAGAAGCTGGAGATGGAACAATCCCACCAGATCATCAGATGCTCCAGTGCTCTCTACAACTTACTTCCTCAGTGCTTTTGACAGTCGAAGCTTGAACAGCCCAAGTGACAGCTCCTATCAATTCCCTTGAGAGGTTATTCCGCTGCCTCCAAATTTCTAGGCACTGCTTCAAGTACATTCAACCCAAAACAAAGCAGCACAGTTCTCTTTCTTCTTTACATTTGCCTTCACAGCTCCCAAACCCTTCCCTTGCCAATACTGCCATTCACATCACAGTCACCTGTCCCCTGACCAAGAGCAAAGCTCTGCTGCTCCAGGGCTTAAGGACAGAGTGCCAGATCTTAGCATCCCTGGATAAACACAGCATAAATGAACAACAATCCTACAGCAAGCCAAGAGGAAGAGATGATAAACTCACGAGGGATGTCCTCCCAAAGGACCATTTATCAGCATTAACAATAGCAAAAACCTTTTTCAGAGAATAATTGGAAAACTGCAGTACAGGCAAACTACAATTAAGTTACTAATTAAAGCCCCTTTCTTCCCACACTGCCCTGCACCTTAGTAAAGCCACATCAAATTTGACACTTAGTTGTCTGGTTGTTAGCTGCCTTCAGAGACACAAGACAGTGCAGAGGATGCAAGGTTTGTGGAGATAATGTCTTTTCATCAGGCTAGTTATAGTGGTTGAAAAAATAGCTTATCCTGCTGCTGTAGATACCTGTTCTGGAAATAAACAGAATTACTCCGGCCCTGTGCTGTCATTCTGCATCTTTCACTAAAGAAGAGCCACATGAAGACAGAAGGACAGACACCATCAGGCCAAGCAGCGAACACAGGAGACAAGGAGTGGGCAGGCAGGAGCACCACTGCCACAAAAAGGAGTCCCCTGAGGATTTGTACCTTCTGCATGGTCCTTGGGGTGACTGAGCCTTGGTGATTTCACAGCTGTGGAAAAGATGTATGTAAGCAGTTGGATGAGGAATTGGTGCAACTCAGTTGCTCCTGATTGGCATCTTCCTGATCCTGCAGTGCAAGGAAAGCAGCCATGGCTCATTCTCACCTTCTCCCTCCCCAAGGTTGTGCCCACCACATACACAAAGGCAGAAGCAAGATGAGCCTGAAACACGAACGGCTTCAAAAAAATTACTTAAAAAACTAGATTTCAACAACTTTCCTCCACCTCACTTTGAGCTCACGTCGTGCTGAATCACAGGTAAGGCAAGGGGCACACTGTTGCAATGTTACAACCACTTGTGAAAGTCAGCTGTGAGACGCCTGCTAATGCAGAACTGCTCTGGGCAAATGCAAGTTGTACCATGGGGCTCCTCTGGGGTGAGTGTTGCATCTGGGGTCCAGCACCCACTGATGACCGGAGCAGCTTTGTGCCCTAGTGAGCAAGGGAGGTCACCATGGGATGGAAGAGCCTGCAGAATGTGGTGCGAAGGAGCCTTGGGGCTTCCTGGTCACCTGAAAACTACTGATCTGACTTTTTTAAAATGCTTTTAGTAGCTGCCCAAAATAGACACCTTGGTTTTGTAAAAGCAGCTGGAATAGATAATGGCTGGTCAGTGCACTTTACATTTCCTTTATAAGTAATCTCTTCGTACATCGCAGTGAGGGAAAATGCTTTATTTCCAAGTCTAAATAAATCCTGACCTTCCGCTAACCGTTTCTCCTGCAGGGTCATTTGATGCATGTCTCCAGCCAAGGGCAGCTCCTTGCTCCTTCAGGCAGCAACAAGAGACAGCAGCACCCCATCTTTCAAAGCCTTCACTGGACTAACACTATGTGGGACCAAAGAACAAGGGGTGCGAGTATTAACAGCTGCAGTGAGCACAGAGAGAGGAGGCAGAAGCAAGTGCCTTGTCACAGCACCTCTCTATATATGTATATATACATCAACTATACAGTGGAGAGGTCGGATCTCTTAGAGGTTTGCCAAGGAGCCCAAGGGCTGCGTAGCAGCTTTCCCTTGCTACCACCACCCCAGTTATGGACTGATGGCTTAGCAGAGGGTAAGGCACTTAGCAGCAGTTCTAAGAGCTTTATGCTTTGTCACCTTGAAGGCACTAAATAAATAAATAAATAGCACAACTCGCACTTGAGCAGAGTATAAACAGGCATTTAGAGAATGAAGCCCCAGTGAAACCACATGTCCTTTCAATGCACTTCCCAGGCAAATAAAATCAAGTAAGACTGAGCGCAAACTGTATATCGAGGGGCTTTTCAGGCAAACACAAGGATACCAACAAGGAAAAGCCCCTGCTTCCAACAGCCCCAGAGGCGTTTCTAGGGCTCAGCTCCTCAGCACTGCTGGGCTCTGAGCATCACACACCCAAGCTCAAAGAAAGCAACAGCAATCTGTTTTTACATCCAGTTCATTAGTATGGCTCACTATACATCCCTCAGACCCCGTGGTTATCTGTGGCTTTTAATGTATGGCTGCTTGTCTCCCGTAGCCGTGCCAGGATGGCTGATATCACTTCACTCTCTCTTTCTTCCTGCTCTTGTTACATGGCAGGCTCCCAGGAGGATGAAATGAAAGGGCCCTGATCACAGATCTCTCCTCAGCAACTAACCCTTAAGGTGCAGGCTCTCCAAGCTGCAGAGAGTTTGTTCATGCCTATACAACAACAAACAAATAATCAAGGAAAAACAACCAGTCCATGATTATAGTCAGGTTTAGCCAAGGCCAAACACGTGTCAGAATTAAGCCTCATCTGAAAGGTAGGTCATGGATCTTGTATATTATTTTTATCCCCCCTTTAAAGCTGCAGCAATAATTGCGCATTGAAGAAGGAAAGAAAAAATAAAAGAGAAACAAAAAACCCCCAAATCAACAAAAGCAAAGAGACAGGGACCCAAGATATCCTTGCAGGAGCTGGTCCTCTTGAATCAGAACCCTGGATTGCTCTGCAACTGACTCAGCGGACAGTTACCATCTGTTTATGGAAAAGAATGTTAATAACTCCCAATCATAATCAAATAGGCAACCACTTTAAGTACCTATTAACTAATGCTAAATTACAATGGAAGAGCTCTGCAAGTACTTCTGACATCCATGCGCACATCATCAGTGCCAGCACTTTGATCATGGCTATTAGAGCAAATAGCAAGTGCACTGAGAGCGATGCAATTCCTCACACATTACACAAAGCGTGGGCAGTATTTATTTACTGTTCTTTCATTTCTCCCCCACCTCCTTGTTGTTTCTGCCTATTCAGAGAGAAAGCATGAACATGCATGTGTGCAGATGTACACACCACCCACCACAGCAGACCCCAAAAAGCCTGGGCCCCTGTGTTTTGTGTTTCTGTCCTAGGCTGAGCTTCCATCCATATGGATTTTCTGATGTCCAGAAAGGCATTTCCATCAGTGGGGCATCACCTGAGTTGTCATCCTCTATTTAGCCCCACTACTTCCATGATGCCTATAAGGGCATCTCTAAGCCTTTTCCACATCTTCTCTGGGTGGAATGGGCTAGCAGGCCCAAAAGCTGCAGCAGAGAAAGGGAAGAACCAAGCAGGTAGAGCTGTGCACATACACTCACATGTATACAGAGAGGCAGCACAATCACACGCCTTATTTCTTTAGGAAATCAGATTAAAAAGCAATCGACTCTTCACCAGCTGTATCCAGGTCTGAACCATTAGCTGGCACTGCCTCCATCCGAGGAAGAAAACCTCTTTTGAAGAATGCAAGTAGTTTTTAATCTCAGAGCTTGGAGAACAGTTCACCTCAGCAAAACAAGAAGTGCTCTTGTCTCTGCATTTTCTCTATCACCTTTCTCTTAATATCCCAGCAAACTCAATTTGTTTGCAGTTTGTTTTTAAAGTTGTGCAGCACCAGGAATACACCACACAAATATGCATGAGCACATGTTCCTTATCCCTAGGCACTTGCAGACATAAGAGAAAACAACCAAAAGAAGCATCTATTTCAGTCCATCAACTCCAGCATTTACATGGCATCCATCGCTGTGCCATCCGATGTTTTGTTAGTCCCAGGACTTTTCTGTGCTGTTATTCTTCTATGAAATTTCATTTTTGTTAATCCCAGGACTTGTGTGTGGCTTTTTTTGTATTATATTATGAAATTTGAGTTCCTGTCATCTGTCAGGATTAAACTTTGATCAGAAGAAAACCCAGAAGGTGAGGTGCAAAACCCTCCATCTCTGGCGCACGGTCAGGGAATGTGGGACACTCTGTCCAGAGCAAGCAATGACTGAGCACAGGATGCCAGGCTCCTTACTACCATGTGGTTTATCCCACCTGTAAAACCCACTCCCCTGGGACATGGCAGTAAACCCAAAGGCCCTGACTCCACGTTTCTTGCACTGTAAGATCTTATCCTTCTTCCCACATGAACGCAAGGCTTTAAAAAGCATCTCAGCCTCCCCTCTGGCTACATCGCCCTTCAGCAAGTGGTTGCATCCCATGTTTGCAGCTTCAATGTGTCTCAGTTTTTACATTCACTTTTCATTGTGGTTTCCCGCCACTGTCTCCATGTTGCCCATGTAACACCACAAAAAGGTGCTTTGTTTGCCATTTCCCTACTGCGGCCACCACCCCAGCTCCAGTGACCCCCAGATGCTTCAGCCCTTCCCTATTCCTCCCAGCTACTGGAGCCAAAATCACCAGGCAGCCAGAAAAGGGATCTGACCTCTGCCATCCCATGCTAATGAATTTCCTCTTCAGAAGGAGCAGGAAAAGGCAAGAGGGATGGCACAGAGCCAGCCTCAGTGAGCTCAGCTGCGGGACACCATGGAGCCGGGAGCACAGTGTGTCACAACCCCCTTCAAAAGGAGCTTTTGTTGATGCCACCGCTCCAGCCGATTGACAGCACACTTGCCAGCACAGGCTTTTCCACCACTTGGCTGTTGGCTGTATCAGTAGCTGGGTCATAACCAGAGCAATGGTTCTGCCAGGACTCGTGCAGTGCTCCAAGGGTGTGTGTGCTACCAGCCAGAGGAGGACAAATGTGGACACACCATCCTCTCATAGGCCTGTATCTCATAGACCTCTCATAGTCTCATATCCCCCAACATACATGTGCCCCAGGATGCAGTGACTTTCTTCCCAGAAAAGGCAGCTGGGATGTTGGACACTTGGTAGCCCATTAGTCCACTTTTAAGCCTGGTGGACAACCCAGCAGGCTGGCCAAGTGGGACTTTTCAGCCCAATGTGATATCCAACCTTCAGAGTCCAAGTTCACCTCTCTCTCTGAGATGAACCATCTGCTTAAAGCTAGGAAACACAGAAGGAAAAAGATGTGCTCAGAGACTCACGAGGTGCTGTGGGCAACGTGTCCAACATGAGCACATAATGTTCTGTGTCCGTGACAAAAACAACAGGAAAAACCTGCTCCTTCAGGCCTGCCAAGATGGGATTTCAACAACAAGTGGCAACATATCAACTGGTGACAAACAGCTCCTGATTCAGGGAATCACACACTTCCCCAAAAGACACAGGGGCCTGGGGCTTTTTAATTAGTAAATGATAATATGCTGGTGCCATACAGGATGGCTCCTGCCCAAGAATTAGCTGATAATGAGGGACCCAGAGAGAAGTGCTGGCTAAAGGTGATTTGCAGGTGGTTGCCAGCTGCATTGTCCCAGACAGGGTGTCAGAATAAGGCAGAACCTATATGTGAGCCCCGGAAAAGCAGCTCAGGACCACTCACTGAAGCAATTTGATGAATAGGAAGCCTTCAGGGAGAAGGAAAGGAACAAAATCCCATTAGTGGAGTGAAAAAGAAGGAAAAGACATCCAGCACACACAGGAGAAACACAAGCTTCAAAGTACCACTGCCAGATTGGGACCATCCTGTCCACAGGGCAGAAGGATCTGCAGCCTCCAACAGGGAGCAGAGCTTAGGCACTACGAGTAGGCTGCTCCCTGTCGTGCCTGTGACACTTGTGACTCATTAAAGAGCTATCTCCCTGGTTTTAAAGACGTATTTCACTTCTGTCAACTCCATCTCTCCAAGCAATGTTATTAAAACTTCCAGAAACTTTGCAGGATTATGTTTTCATATCAGAACTGGAAGAAATACAGCACGGTGAGGAGGGATGCAGCCTTTTCTGCCTAAGCACTTTTGCCTCCCAAAAACTGCACACACAGAGACCTATCACAGAACTCCTCTGGTTTCTGGGAATGAAAAAAATCCACTAACACACTTATCCAAACACCTCTGAGCACATACACACATCTGTTCCCAAAGGCTGGTTACTCATGTAAGGCTCATTCCTCTTTGATTCTTCCACTAGGGTCAGAAGTCACTTTTCCTTTTTACATTTGTATCTCTAAGCACCATCAGTGGCAAATGCCCAAGCACTTCCAAAGTGCTCCAACAAATCCATCCAGAAGGCACATAACATCATCACAATTGTACAGATGGCGAAATTAAAGCAGAGACAGAGGTTAAGACAGCTAATTGCCTATGGACATTAAGTGAGTCAGTAGAAGAGCTGGGAATTGATCCCAGGAACCGTGTCTTCCATTCCTCTACTCCACCCACCAGTCAACACACCCTACCAGATGGTTCTTATCATTGGACATATGGACTAAATATAGCTAAGATGGTGTAGAAGAATCACTATTTAATTAAGTGTCCTGTCTTCCATCTCCATAGGATGCATAGGGGAAACTACAGCCAGAATCCCATCTGGACCCACTCAGGAAATGTCTCCCTAAAGCAAACAAAGCCCTAGGCAAGCACAAGAAACATTCCCAAATCTACCTGCCCTGCAACACAAACGCCAGCAAGGCCAGGAAATAGGCTGCAATTCAGAAGCCTTTGAAGAAGCTCATGTTTGTCAAAGCCTGGCTTCAAACAGTGTATGCATGAGATGCCAGTTAGGCTGGTAACTGCTTTGTCATGTGAAGGCTCTTCCTCCAGCCTTCACTGGGCACCACCAACGCTGCCCAGCTGGAGATACCAGCAGTCACAAAAAGCAGATGGTACACAGGCATTTACTTTCTTCTGACATTAGCTCTATCACATCACAGCACTGGTGTTGGCAGGACAGAGACCCCAGTTCTGCCTGGAAAACATCAGATGCCTTCTCGTTTTCTAATTGCTACACCAAGGATCCCTGAAATAGCTTCTGAGGTGGTTATTCATCACTCAGAGGAGGAAAACTTCCAGCAAAGAGGCAGCGAAACAGATCTTCCACATCACTGAAAGACAGGTCAGCAATTGCTTTCCTAGCATGGACCTTAGAAACTTACAGAAGCATCTCAGTCCCCATTTCACAAAGAGGCGCAGGATGGGTCCACCTGCCTTCCCAACAGAACCTAGACCAATTTCACATCCTTCTGGGAAAGGATGCATCATCAAGTCCACAGAAAATATTTCATCCAAGAACATGCTCTCCTGACTACAACTCCCTCTAGAAATGGCTGCAAGGAGCAGGCTCAAAGCTCTTCTGAGCAACCTGTAGATGCAGTTACGTACTGATAAGTAAAACACATGCATACTTTCGCCGAGCAGAAGCACATACAGATGAGAACCACCAGCCTATATATCTCCATTACTCTTTCAACGAACAGAAGAGGGCTGGACAACGTTATCCTTAGGAGGCTTTGCACCAATACCGACAACGTAGGAATTAAACCACAACACCTTTCCATGTGTGCTATAAGAGCCGGGCAATCCTGGAAGGTGCCTCCTGCTAAAGGAAAGTGACTGCACCTACCTTTCATCCCAAACTTGGACCGCCGGCCATACTTGTTGATCATAATAAAGAGGACAACCAAGAGGACACAAGCAAAAGCTGCCAGCCCAACCGCTATGGAAACCTGAAAGGAAAAAGCCTTAGAGTCAAGACAGAGGAATTTAGGAGTGTAGATTGGAAATACAGCACCTCCTTGCCAAGTTAACCTTTCTGTAGGCTCATACCATCTGCTGCAGTCCTGTGGATATCAGCTGTGGAAGAAAACACAAGCTAAAGCAAAGGGCTCTGGTATAGCTTGGAAGCATCACAAGCTGTTTGCAGGACAGGGAGCTCTGGGATGTCCCTATCTGTGATGCTGTTCTGGCACCATTCCCTCACTCCATATACCTGCAGGGAAGGAGGACTTCTGTTCCAATGCCTGGGGCTCTCCCTTTACTGAACACATCATAAGCATCTATTTCCAACATCACCACTGTGCCACAATGTTACAACACTAAAACTATATTAACCTGAGCTGGGAACTCACAGGAGCAGCAGAAAATTCAGAAGAAAGAACAATTCAGTCTCCATCCAAACACCCTTCAGGACAAAGAATAGGAGAAAATACCACACACAAAAAGAGATTAGAAGAAATTAATCAGAACTGTCTTTTTTCACCCCTTAAAACATTTGGTTGTCAAAAAAAACCCTAATAGTTCCCTATTTATTATTTTAGTAGTAAATATTTAAAATGCAACAATGTCCAAAGTCTTTCACTGGAACCGTGGTTCCACTATGGCAGTGTACAAGCAGAGGAAAGAAAATCTCCTTGCCCTGAAGGGTTTACAATCCCAGGCTTATTTGAATATTTATGAATATTTATTCCTTCAAGTCTTTGCTCGAGATACTTTTATTGCATTGATGTAAACAACAATTTCTTTGGCATCTGTCCAATTGTTCTCCTGTACTGGGTCTTGTGATGTGTTTAGGCTTCACTTCCTTTTATAAAGCTGTATTCTGCTGTAATAGAAAATACATCATTTAACCAAGAAAAAGTAATCTCATTTGCAGCCCCTTTCCCTGCCCTTGGTACATTAGTTACAATATTTTAAAGTGTTTTATTTTACCACGCTTTATTTTGATCCCCCAGCTTGTTTGCTGTGCTTTATATTTAATAATCAGTGCACATTATTACTCCAGTCCCACTCTTCAAAGCTTTCACTTCAGTTACAGGAGATTTTCAGTTGGATGAGAACAGAAACAAAGGTGGATTGAGTTTTGTTCATTCTGTTAACACGTGATGGGTTTCAAGATCTGAACACTCACACATAATTGGAGCAGTTGTGTAATGTGCTAATCCCCTCCTGTATAACACTTGTATGTGCTGGTTTTGTCTTTATCTACCTGGATTTGACAGAAGAAAGACAATGTTGAGATCTGACAAGCCATAGGCTTTCTTTCCTTTTTCATTCCTGGAATGCTCTGCAGAGCAGGAGAGAGGGCAAACTGGCACTGACAGAATTGAACCAAGCTGAATCTGAGTCCCTCACAGGGCTAAACTTAACAGATCAATAATAAGCTGAAACACACAATTGCCTGTTTGTTTGTTCTCTGGGTGCTATTTTTTTAGAGTGAGAATTTCTGACCCTGCCAGCAGCGACTTCACAAGATGTCTGATTTTCAAAGAGCTCTCTGGTTCCACACTGCAGACCAAGAGTATCAGATGGTTCGTGCCAGTATTTTCTTGCCTGACACGAGCCATAAAATCCTTCTGATTGTTGTCTTGAGTCATAAAGGAAGAGATTTTCCTTGCAAATATCTCAAAACAACACAGGAATCTAAATACTGAGTCATCGACAACAAGAAATGCATGCAAAACAGGTCAGCAGAGGAGGACAGGACTCACCCCAAAAGTGTCCTCCTCCGGTTTGTGGGTCACAGTGATCGGTGGGGTGGGACTCACTTCATAGTCACCGACTGAAACCAAAACACCAAAGACAGAAGATTTAACACGACGCTCACGGAACTCCCAAGGCACCCACACATTCCCAATGCCAGTGCCTGACCTAACAACATCCAGTTCACCCCTAACAGAGACTGCAACTTTCTATTTCAGAAGGCACCAAAATCAACCAACAGATAGTTCCCTACGCATAGCAACAGAGAAAACACAGACCAGGACAACCTTGATGTCACTCCAACCTTACAAATGAGAAACATTTGAGTGCCTGATGTCCTTGGGTGGGTGATCTCCACCCCTGAGCCATCTCATAGAGCTCTCAGAAATGGGCTAAGTAGGGTTAAACCCAAGACGGACTCCAGCAGAACTTGATCTAAAAAAAGTTACTTGGATGGTACAGTGGGATGGAAGAAGAGTTTACTGAGGAAGCATGTTGTAAATGGGCCATGACACAGAACTGCTTTGGAGACTGGCCAGCCTGCATCTAGTCAAGACCCCTTCCACTATACCTCAACCAAATGTAATTTCCACTACAGGACCTTCTTCAGGACATCACTACAGGGAAGTTAACATCTTCAGGGCTCTAAAGATCACCCAGCTTATCGAAAGCTCCCCAGCTATCTTGGCTCATGTATGGCGAAGCCAGAGCTTTGTGCAATCACCAAAAACTTGCTTCCAGCTTCCTTATTTTTCATCCAGGAGCATTTAAGTCACAAAACCAAAACACCCACGGTATGTGAAGGGCAAGGAGACACTTACTTGAAACAAAGTTGTCCGTACTCTCTGTGGAAAGGACAAAGAGAGAAGCAACACAGTTAGCAGCACAGCAAAGGGAGAGTGGTTGCACTCGCAATGCATCTCAGACACACTCCACCACCCCAAAGAGCCCAGGAAACCAACTTCTCGTGTTTTGTCCTTTTGGCAACTGTAACTGGAAATTGCAGCACATGTGCCAGCAGGATATGCTGGAGAGCACAGAGAAAACTGCAAGGGAGAGAAGGAAATTTTGCCTTGCATGGCAGTGTTCACCCAAGGACAAAGTCCTACAAGGATAAGGACCAACCCCCAGGGAGGAAAGCCCAACTTGGGACAGGGAATTAGGGGAGGTCTCTTAACATGAGCCATTCTGAAAAGCTAATAGCATCTGAACTGGACATGGAAGCTGTGGCCTCTTGCCAGAGACAGCCACACCAGTCCCTGCTGTCAGCATCTTGACTGCTTGAGTCTATTCACAAAAGCTCCTTCAGCTCTGAAGGTGGCCGAGGCCCCAGACAATGAGCTCTAAAGCTCTCAGTGACACTTGGTTTACATAGCATGAGGATAACGTCAGCTTTCAATTCACTCGCTCATGTAAGAAATTGAGCACAATATTAACTGGAGTTTACACAGCTTTGCTGGCAGAGAGCTCCTGGAAGGATGCTGAAACGTTCACGCTGAAGTATGGGTGAGGTTTGGAAGGGAAGTGTAAAACAACCCCCGGGTGACAAACATGGCTTTCCAAATGGGGGAAAAAAACTTGGAAAAATACTTTTGTTTCAAGTCAAGCAGAAGAACTTTCCTTGGCTTTTCTAGCAAGGGGAAAAACTAAGGAAAAAAGAAAAAAGAGGAAGAAATATTTCATTTGGAGACTTTTTTTTCCTTATTAAGGCAGAGAAAATCTAGTTGTAAAATTCTCACTGCTTCCACATTTTCCCCTTTCCATTTTTCTCTGCTGGACTAAACAAATTCAACAGAAACCCACAAAAATTTTTTCCCACTAAATCCTGTTTTTTTGAAGTATAAAACTTAGCCAAGAAATCTCCAACAACTTGAGTTCCCAAATAACTGAACACTTAGCACATGGGAGGTAGTAGGTACATTAACCTTTGTGTATTAAACAAGGAGATGGTAGCCTGTGGGAGGGATGCCAGTGACAACATGCAATGAGATTTTTACCCAGGATATGACACAAATCTATCCTGGGAGCCACTGCCCTAGCTCCTAGAGCCGCATCATCTCAAAGAATCAGGATATGGCATGGGGCATATCTCTCACCTCCCACCCAGCTTTTAACAGCACATTTCTTCTCTCAACCTGGGAAGATGGTACAGTACCAAGAGATTGCAGACCAGGGGTTTCTAAAAAACATGGTCACAGGTCCTTTTCTATGTAGTCAGGAGGTCTTCCAGGCATTCCACTTTCAAAAATCAAGTCTATAATCTTATCCTGGGTAGTGACAGCAAAACCCTAGCACATGTGAATAGCTATAGGCAATAAGCTTCTTTAAGATTCCCCAGTGTGGTTCACTCAATCTGTGGCATTTTCTGGAGTAATCTACCTTCAAATGGGAAATTATGAACACTGGTTGCACTGAGTGTTAATGTCAGCTGTGGCAGTGGAAGGAGCAACCTACTTCAAGGAAAAGTAAATTACATCCTGCATTAGACTGACAGGATCTGCCAGGGTGAGGAATGGGTTGGGACTTTGGATCAGAACAAATAAATGGGTCAGTTCCTGCTGAGAAATGGTTCAGGGTCAGTAAGTTCTCCACAACAACACCATACACAAGGTATTGGTGAAGGTACGCTCACAGGGGCAGTGTTTTATATATATTTCACACAAACCCATTCTCCCAGAGCCTCCAACAAGAGGTTCTTCAAACATCAATGTGCCTTTCCACTTCACAGCACGGCTCAGATCCATGTCCAGGATCAGCTCTCTGGAACAGCAGATTTGCCCCCTTTTCTGGAGGTCCATCACCTACTTGAGAGCTGCCCCTATTTGACAGATGGGGAAATGGAATCATAAAGGTGGGACCTGACAGAACAGAGATTGCAAACCTGCGCACCTCTCCTCACCTACCTACATTTGATAAGCTGCTCTTCTGCCCTGACAGAAGGAAACATAAATAGGTCAGATAGCCAAACAGGGCATCATTCTGGAAGCCAGAATACAAATTTTCCACTCCCGTCCATATAGGCTCATTTGTTCAATTGTCAGATCTTCAAGGCAGAGATTTGGGTTTGCATTTATGATATTTGACCTGTGGGAAAACTCTATGCAAATATATGGTGTGATATAAATAATAAATGAGAGTACTGTCGGTATTTTTCTATATTTAGCAAACACCCTATTTTGCTGTGTTTTCTTGGGCTGCAGGGGCCAATTTAGAGCTGCCACTTTCTCATGGCATCATTCCTAAAGGCAGCAGCATGCACAGATTAACTCCACAATGGCCAGCAAAATGCCGGTGTTGCAATGCCAGAGGGCAGGCCAAGACCCTCTACGCTCCTATATAGTGACATGTCATCAGAAAAGTCTCTACTGCTCTCCCCAGAGCTGGATCTTCATGTCTTCAAATGTTGTGGGGTTATTTTGCACTTAAGTTCTGAATCACTAGGGAGTACAACAGGGAATTCCAAGCAATCAGTTAAGAAATCCCAGCAAACTGATGCAAAGCAACTAATTGAGCCATCACATCTTTTGTAGACCTGTCATTCTGGCATTGCACATGTCATATTCAGAAAGAAAACAATCCTGACACTGCTGCATCCAGCTTTAATCATTTCACAACTGCAAGCTAGAAGGAAAAAAAAAGGAAAAAGCTGCATCACTTCAAAGGGATTTCTTTAGCTCACAGCTATCAACCACATTGAAGAATACTTTCTCTCCAAAAACCTGGGCATCTTCTTTGGGGCACCCCAGAAGAGATCCAAAATAATTGACCAAGCTTACATCCTATTCCCACTGAAATCCCTAAAGATCTTAAAAAAAGCCCAACAGTACACTGCAGAATATGCTACGCAACAAAAATATCTAAACCAGTGTGTGTCTCCCTCTGCACTTAAGAGTCATAACACCAAAGTACACATGAGTAGGAGAAACATACTGGAGGTGACCAGGCCTCCAGGGATCACCTCTTCCAACCTGCTGCTCAAAGACCAACTCAGGTTGTCAAGGCCTTATCTAGGTGCAAGTATTACTGGTGGGACCATAGTAAAACCTCTGGTTTGCAAGCAACCCTGATGAGATAAACTGAATATCCTACCTGGAAAGGGCTTTTCAAGGAAGTGTCCTTTGATGGTTTGGTTGGCTGAGCCCAGCTGGTTAGTAGCCACAATTGTGTAGTTGCCATTGTTGTAGTGAGTGGGTTTGTTGAAGAGCAGGCAACCCTCAGACACTTCCCCTTGTTGGTAAAACTCCATGTGGATGATCTCTGTCTCCCTCAGGACCTGGCCATTGTGCAGCCAGTGAAGGGTGGGAGCTGGGTTCCCATGCACTGCAAATGCAATGCAGTGCTCCAAGTGTAGCACCGGCTCCTCCAGAGTTAGGATGCGAGGGGGATCTAGCAGAGAGAAACAGGGCAGGCTCACAGCACATCTCCACTCACATCACTCCTCTGTGCACCACAGAAAATAAGATTATTGAAAATGCCTCTGAAATCCCTTGTTCCTTCTACTCCTCCCATGGATGTCTGCAAAGAAGCAGCACTAAATCACAAGAACCACTCCATGCTCCCCAGAAGGAGGATCTGAACCACAGCCAGATCTCTCTGGCTTCTGAACAGGAGTACAGATTAACAACAGGGATAGTTGTAAGACCAAGAGAATTTAAGGTTGGAGTTGCCCTACTGCTTCTCTCCTTCCCTCAAGAGATGATGGGGAGGTTGCGTGTTCCCATTATGGAGAATGCGGCGACACAGCGCTGTTACAGTACAGGTGTGCAAGGTGCCCATGGGAGCTCTCCAGTCACACTAAGCAGTTTTGCATTGCACAGCTGTGGAACCAAACGCTCCTCAGCGACTGCATGTCCTTGGGGGTTTTGGCTGCCTGAATACCCCAAAGGAGTTCTCACCCGCCAAACATACTCCAGGGGTATTTTAATTAAAGGGACTAGAGTGGGAGAGGGAAAAGCGAAACAGAGACTCCACCTGCAGTTTATTGCATATGCATTGTCTTCACCCTGGGACACCCCAAGAATTCAAATGTTATTCTGCCATTGCTTCTGAAACCCCATTTACAACGCCTACATGTAAGGCCCTAAACCACAAGGCTGACAAGGTCTGAACTATGACAACAGAATATTGAGCAAAGACACAGGACACAAGATAGAACCATAGAATTAACGAGGTTGGAAAAGACCTTTAAGATCATCAAGTCCAACCATTAGCCCAAGACTGCCAAGTCCACCACTAAACCATGTCACTAAAATGTAGGTGTTCCCTAAACCTCTCCTTTTTCCTGGTACCATCCAGTCGAAAAAGACAATCCATGGGGCATCAACACTGAACAAAAACAATGTACCAACTTCAGCCATCTTTTGGAAAAAAGGCAGAGACATTTTTAGGCAGTGAATGGGTTAAAAGAGATGACTGGAGCTGTGCAAAATTCTCCCACCAGCACAAAACTACCCCGAACCACAGAGCTGCATCCCAGCCACCTCTTTTTCACTCGCAAGCCTAGATCTGCATGTGGCTTGTTCACATCTTCTTTGCAAGGAGAATTCAAAACAGGCAGCCACCTACATGCATAAACCCAGATCTTTTCAGCTTGAAATTGCAACCTGAGTGATGGGTCTGGACAGCAAGAGCAGTGGGAGCAGAAGCCATCACAGCTTAGAGGATTAAATGGGTGAATATAAGCATTGACATGATGCTGTTTAAGGTGTGGAGGAAAAGATGCTAAAACACACACCTGCTGACCAGTCACCTCTGAGCTGATGTGAACTTTAATCACCTCCATTCTTCAATCCATCAATAGTACTTTACTGGGAGGAAGATGAAAGCGGTAAAGCATCTCTTCTTCCTATCCTATGTGACTGCCTTGTCTACAGGACCCATTGTCTCCTGCACTGCACTGTACACACAAATACCTGTGGGTTCACTCAGACTAGCCACAATCCCACATGGTTCTCTGCTCTACCTGCCGAGGCTGGGGGATTTTTCAAACTACAGAGTAAGGGCAAATATTACAAACGCAGCAACATATAGTAAATCTCAGCTGCTTGAGAACACAAAGCTGTGTAAACTTCCTCTTAAGGTCAGGTTTGTGTTAAGTTATATTAGAAAGCACAAAGAAAGTTTAGCTACTTGCAGCTAAAAAGTGAACAGTTGAAATTTGACATGTGCATGTTTACACAGTACTTGCAGTTTAACTTTGTAGGAACAGACCTGAGAGGAAGCACTAGCATTCCTGAAATAAGAGGCAAGATATACACTGGCTTTAGCAAGGGTGACCTTTAATCTCTCACATAGCATCAGGACAAGCAACTGTGTTTGTAAACAGTGTTAGTCCCTCTACAGCTTTTCCTTACTCTGCTGGATCTTCCAACAGATGGGTGGAGAGATGTCTACCACCAGTATGGTACTGCTGTTCCTCCCCTGCTCTGGTGCTTATTTCTGCATTAATAGAGGCAGCAGGAAAGCAAACATACTGACACTTAAAGAGCTGTGTGAGGATCCACCTCCTCCTCACTGTGCTCAGCTCCTAACCATCCACAAAACCAGTATGCCAAAGGTAGAAAGCAGCCATGCATTCAAATGGTTCCCAGAGCAGCCCTCCAGCCTCTACAAGATCAAGGTCTCTCCACTGCTACTTACAGTAGACGGTGAGCAGTACACTGGCATTGCTCATCCCCACCACATTCTCAGCGATGCAGGTAAGCAGGAATCCATTGTCCTCACTGGTGACATTCACCAAGGTCAAATTAATGGCATGAACATTGGTCCAGTTGAGGTTGGTCTAAAAATCCCAGAGAAATACAGAAAGAAATCAGTTTGGTGGCTGCTCTCCTTCCTGCTACTGCCACAGGAAAATGAGGATCAGTTTCCACATAAGATACAAGAAGGTTTCCAAAATCCAAGGACAGCTGGGAACTGGTTGAAGTGAGATATTTCCTCACCTAACTAAATACACCACATCTTATAAGAGGAACTACTAGGAGGGGGAGAGCCATAGGGCTGTAGCACTGATAAACATAACTTGCCACTGGAAAAGCTTATTTCAGCTGCAGCAGACACCCCCATAAACAGTTTCATTAGAGGAGACATGAGTTAATTCAATTAGGGAGCACTGAAATATGAAACTATCTCATCTTCACTTTCCAGCCATACAGAGGGAAGGTTTTGCTGCCTTCAGGTAGTTCCCAGGTTCTCATGTGGATAGGGTACAACCTCAATTTTCCTTTGGATACAATCATTTTATGTTTCTCATAGCAGCCTCCACCATCTACATGACCCTCTGCCCTGCATGCACAGACCTGGGGAGACAATAGCAGCCACCTTGCCTTTGCCACACCAAGCACAGGCAGCACTGAGATCCTGCAGCACCTACCTGGTGTGTGTTGATGGAGTGGAGATCAGCCACTGTCCAGTCAACATCGGGCAGTGGCGAGCCTGAGCCATTGCAGGTGATGACAGCATTCTCCCCTTCCCTCACCGTCAGGTTCACATGGCTCACACTGATCTCAGGGAGGTCTAGAAGAGCCAGAAAACAAAGTGCTCAGGTCTGGAGCAGTGTTTGCTACTGCCAACCACAGGACACGTGTGGATCCATATCCCACCAAGCTATTCCCAGAATCAGCCTCTAGCATCCTGAGATAAACAGGAGGGGGGCAACACCATGGCCTTGCCCTACTGAGAGAAGTTGGGGGTCTTGGAGATACGGAAAATGTAGATACTGGAAATGAGATGTACAGATGAACGGACTCTTCCATCACATTTGAATCTGAAAGCTGGTGTCCAGTTCCAGCTGTCCTTCCCTTCACTCAACACCCATCCCAATCTCAAACTCCCACAGGAGCTGCTCTCAAGGGCATATGGGAAAGCTGCATGCGCTGGGACAAGATCCAAAGTGTTCCCACCTCCAGGGACAAGGCACAGAGCACCCAGGAGAGTAAAGTGTCGTCTAATTTATAACAATCAAGAGATGACCAAGGATGTATCCTCATATTAACTGCAACTCTCCAAATAAAAGGTGTCCTTGTTCTTCTCCAGTGGTCGCGGAGGCATTCACTGGTTTATGGTAGCTCTGATTTACACCACTTCCATTCTTGTTCCCACAGGGACCAAATATCTTTGCAACATGAAACAAAACAGCACTGGTTTCAAGAAAGGCAGACAGCTTTCTTGCTGTTGTAGAAGCAAACTGGGTTACTGACCAATGGTCCCCTCCCATTATAGGGCAGCAGCATCCATCACGCCATCCCAAAGCCATGGATGGAGATACACATCTTTTCATTGCCATCAAAGAGTGACACCAAGAAGGAAACAACATTGAACTGATTTGGGGGGATACCAGAAGAAAGGAGGCAGTGTGCTAGCAAAGCTGCAGAGGTGGCAGGAATCAGTGAAATGAGATGCAAAGGACAACATATATTCTCTCCAGGTTGAGCTGGTATCAAACACGGCCACACAAAGACATGCCACCCCTCAGCACTGAAGGACAAAGGCAACAACCCTTCAGTTGTCCTAGTGCTTGAACAGACAGACTCTCTTTAGAGGAAAGCAGACCAGTGCGGCTCCCTGCCCTTCCACAAGACTACAAGGTCAGAATGCTCTCACCCTGCACACCAGCACATTCGTGTTCCCAAATCAGCACCCTGCTGTCCCCTAGAGTCTAACACCACCGTTGGTAGAGCCACCTCTCTTCCCGCCCCTGATCCCTAAGGACTTTTTTTCCCTTCTAATCCTTGCAGATTATTCTACCCATGCAGGGAGGAAATTACAGCACTCTCTTAAATCTTATTAGTTCATCCACATGCGAGCACACTTTGGTCAATTTCCAGAGCTTAATAAAGGGACATCATGAACTTGAAAATAATTTAAAAGTCATGCAAATACAAACGTGCATGTTGTCTGTCCTCTACTGCTGCAAGAAACCAACCCAAATTCCTAGAAAAAGAAAGAAAACCTCTGGGTTTCCTCCTTTTTTTCAGCCCTTGAGTTTGACAGCTGCTTGCACATAGACAATTTAATTGTTGTACTGAAGGTACACCTCCTTCTCCTCACTCTGCAAGAGATGCTTTCCAGTAATGGCAACAGCAGAGCAAAACCTGACACCAAACAGGCAGCTGATGCGTGACAAGGTGAAGGAGAAAGGGGTAACTATTGAACATGCCTCATGTTGCTCCTGGGGCCACTGGATTCTTAAAAATACCAGCAGACAGCAAAAAGATCTATAAAAGTCGCTGTTGCCTCTTTCCTACATATATGAGCTTTCAACTGAAAAAATAAAACAAAATTAAATGAACAGAGATGTGCATTCCCTAAGAGTAATTATGAAAGATACAGTGGCAGTGTCTTTTAATGATATGCTGCTTCTAGGATTTGTTAGACAGCCGAAGAGCAACACGAAACACATACCACCTTTTCAAGACATCACATAGACTCATCACAGACACTCTGTCAAACAACAGCATTACAGTGAAGGAAATGCACCAGAGCACCCCATACCTCCAAACACAAATAAACAGCAGCCCCACATTTAACCAGATGCTCTATTATTAATCCACAAACTACCCCTCATCAGCTTCAATTGTCTTGTTCTTGACCATGTGGTGGGATTCTCCTACACTAGGTTACCCAAGCAAATGGCTGAACCAGAGGTGCCTGATAGGACAGGGCTCCCTCCCAGCACCCTCTTGTCTTTCCTTGTGCCTGGCCCTAGGAGTGCTTACCACACTGGGTGATGTTCATCTCATGCAAAGGGATGATGGCTGCATCCATGTTCATGCAGTAGAGCTTCTGGTACTGCAGGTTCGCCTCACCCTTCTCCTGCCATAGCTGGATCCAGCGGATATCACAACTGCAGTTAAAAAGGTTCCTCTCTAGCCTCCTATGGGCAGAAAAAGTGTGAGAAAGGATGGTGGGATGGGGAAGGATGAGCAGGGCCATTGCCTGGCTCCAGGCTCCCCCAGCAGAAGAGCCACCATGCAGGTGCAGGGATCCCTTTATAGCTAAGGGAGAATCTCCTCTGTGTTATTTGCCCCGGGTCTTGTGGCACTTGTTATTCACCTCTTTTCCACCTCCACAGTGACAGAGGTTATACATCCATGTGTTTACAGTCTCCTTTACACAGACACACAAGGTTTTACATCTCCCAGGGCAGCACATAGATACACACATCTTTCACTGCAAGATCTGCACATGTGCAGCTTCATCCCACAACCATCCAGACACCCAAAGCATTCATCCCTCAGCAAAGGAGCAGGCAGCTCCTCACTACCCTATAATATAGACTGACATCTTCAAAGCCCACTTCAGTAGGGTCCAAAACGCTGCTGGGCAAAACACACCTCCAGTCCCCACAAGCACTCAGTGAGGCTGGCAGCAATCCTCCCGAGTGCCTTGTACGAACACAGCCTCCTGGTGACCCAGGACACGAGCTAATGCCCAGGATATCATGCATTTTAATCAAATCAAACAGCACTGCACTGAGACCCGGCTGACCTGGCCAGGAGAGATGAAGAAAAGCACTGCCTTTAATGTACTTCATTTAAACCACACTTACACATAGTTTATATACCAGGAATGTTTATTATAATTGATTTTCCAACCTATTAACCATTTCATTTACATTTTTAAAGCCCTGCAGCTCTCTGTGGAGATGCAAGGAGCGCAAGTCACAGCAGGGAGGGGAGCCCAGTGTTCAGCCAGGATAGAGGGAGTTACCAACACGGATTGCAAACTTGAGCAAAACAGGAGATACAGCCTGACCAAAGTATCTCCCCACATAAACGTGGGGCAAAAGAAAATAGGGAGCACAGGAGCCAGCACTGCAAAAGGCTAGCTCAGTCACCCCAAGCAGACAGGCATCTCCAAAGGTCAAACCATTGCTTCACGTAGGATCTAGATTCCCCTTTCCAATAGGAGGAAGTTGTTTTTCTGGTCTGTTCCATGTGTTACTGCAAAATTCATGCTTGCTTTTGCAAAATTAATTCCACCAACTAACAGGATTTGGAAACAACCTTCCAAACATGTGCAGCTCCTGTTACATCAATACAGTACTGCAAAAGAAGGAAGAGGAGAAGGGACCTTCTGGTAGCACTCACGGGTGTTCAACCTGAACCTTAATGATGCCACTTTGAATCTTCTCATAGAACAAGATGCCATCTGACTTTGGGTTTTTTTCCGCAAGAACAAACACTCAGTTAATCTTCACTCTGTGGCTTTTCATTAGTTCGTTCCTTTGCTGTCAAAAGCATGTAAACCTTTTCAATGCAGATACAAAGCTCAGACAAGCAACTCAAAGGCCAAAGCATTAAATTTAACAGACCAGAGCGGATTAGCGCAGTGATTTGGTGGGATTCAAATGACAAGGCATTAGCTGCATGCTATGACAGGTACTGACAGTGTTTCACACAGGCTTTGCATCCTCTTCAGCATGGCCATGAATTCCATCTTCACATTGGGATTCTCCCAAGGTCAGTGCTACGAGCAGGACATGGGATGGCACTTGCTAAGAGCCATGGGCTGAGCTAACAGCAGATCAGGTAACAGGAGTTGTACCCTGGGACCCAACAGGGAGCTGTGAGAGCTCAGAGACAACGGGAGAAATTCTGTTCTGCTGCAAATATCCTTACAAAATGAGGCTGCAGGGGAGATCTGCTGTCCTAGCACTTAAAGGCAACTCTGTAAGTAATAGACAGCTGCCTTCCCAGCCCATTGCTAATTCATGAAGGCCCATGAATAATACAGGAGCAATGGGCTTCAAGACAGAACCTACCCAAAACCTGCTCCACCATCAGTGATGCAACTCGCTCTAATCGAGACCCTCACAGGGGCTTTTGCACAAATTAACTCCCATCACCAGCTGGATGTGCCACCAGCAGCTGGCATGGCACCATGGGTAGAAAGGGCACAGATGTGTGCACCTGTTTTCACTAACATGCATTGCAAAAGCACTCTTGACATATGGGAGATGTCATCTCTCCTTGCCTGGAGCCTGCCTGCCATGCCAGCCAGCTCTCCAGAGAAGTGCATAGGGATTTCCACACTCACGTCGTCAAAAAACCTAGACCTCCATTTCAACCTGATCCAGCTGAAGATGTCCCTACTCATTGCAGGGTGCTGGCCTAGATGACATTTGAAGGTCACTTCAAACCCAAGCTATTTATGATTCTCTCCTCATTCCTTGCAGGGATCATTAGGAGCTGCAGCTCCTTCCAACTCTTCCTCCCACAACTTCTGTACATCTCCACTACTAACAACCCTCTGCTTGCCAAGATAAACACACCTTCCCTTCTCTGCAAGAAGAAGTGCCTTAGGCCTCACAAGGCACTCTTTGGCCAAAACCCGCCATCAGGCCAGAAGACGTCACCATATGCTGTGGAGATGTCTCCCATCACAGTGTGAAGTACAAAGGTCTCCATGGCTGTTGTGTGCTTAATGAATGCAGGAGCACCATAGTGATAATTAAGGCAAGGGACTCCTTCTCATGAGCTGTATCCGGCACAACTAACTCCCAGAGAGAACAAGTAAACCCAAAGGGCATTTTTGCACGTAACCTTAGCCTGGAAATGTTGCCAAAGCCTCATTTGGTTACAGGCGCTTAGGAGCTGTGCACACTCCCACACCTTCTGGAGGCCCCATTAAAACTGAAAATTACTGTGAGAAATAGCAATTATCACAGCTAGGAGCAAGCTGGAGTCCCTCTGCACAAGCAAAGCTGGTTCTGCACCGAGGAGCTGGCCCAAAAAAGGACCAGACCCGAGCCATGCACCAGCCCCTGGCAAAGGCAGCAGGGTGTGCTCCAGGAAGCGGGCACACTGCAGGGCTTGTGTTTGGGACAGAGCATAACTGTGACAACCATGCCCTACCCTGTCAGTTGAGGGGACAATGACAGAGCAGAAACCCTAAAGGCATGTGGGCAACCAAGTCAGCACTTCAGAGACAACGATGCTGCTGAGCCCAGATTTGCACCCCTCAGAAACCTGTACCCACTACCTCCCAGAACTGCCTGGGCAGCCTCCACCAGGGTGGACCAGTGTGGGAAGGGATGCCATCAGCATCCCAGTATGTACTGGGACAGATAGAACTTCACATGCACATAGAGCAGGTTTTTTTTCAGGCTGGGCAGCTAAATGATTCACGTGCTTTGTTCCACACCTCCCCACTCAGCAGCTAAAGCAAAGCTGTCTGCAGTGAAAACCTCTCAGAGGGCAGTGGAGATCCTTGCCACACTTTTCCTGTCTGTTTTGATTCACATAAAATTGCTGCCAAGGTTTCATACACTTGCAATTATAACACTCTCCTACCTCAGGACTGAGATCGCTTCCCTAAGCTTGAGAACCAAAGAGCGCCCAGCAGAGAGAGAACAAAATCTATTTTTGTTTTTCATTTCTATTTATTTCCCAAAACCAGGACTTCTCTTGGCAGTCCAGCCAGAACTTTTATTTCCAAACCCCTGCTAAAAAGGAACGGGATACAAAAGGAAGAACTCAGGCAGTGATGCAAGATGGCTGGATTAGCTAATGCAGAGAGCAGGCAAGTACCCACTGTCTAGCTACAACTCTATTAGTGTGACGGTTGGCAGCAATAAGTTTAGAAGCTAAAGGCACAGATGATAAATTGGACTCAGAACATTAACAGAGACACTGCTGTGCCCCATCCCTACCAAAGCCTCTTGCTTTAGCATCACAGAAACATACTGCAGAGCAAGCTAGCAGACTGCTGGTATTAGAAATGCTCATGGGCCAGGCAGAGCAGCAAGATGTTCAGGACTACAAGGTCTTATACAACCAAAGATGTAATTGGATCCAGAGTTTTAGGTCTTTCTGGGATGGAATTTCTTGATATGTCAGCCCTAAGCTCTCTGAGGACATGACAAAGGAAGCCAAGGACATGACAGAGGAAACCAGCTGTGACTTCTGGATAAGAAAGGCTCTAAGTCAATGTTTATGAGCTGTTGCATGTGTCAAATGTTTCCCTGTGCACATTCAGCTTCAGACCTCGGAGGGTTGTGCACACATTAGCCCAAACCCCTGTGGTCAAGGTCAGCCCATGCTGGGGGAATTAGGGCTGGAGTCACTGGAAACCATTCCAAGCCTTGCTTCTGGCCAGGAGGAAAAAGAGATAATATTCTTTCGAAGTGTGCCTCAGTTTTGCCATCCTTTCTTCACTGAGTCAGCAGGGGAAAAAATCTCAGCTCTGCTGAACAATAAAAGAAAATGTGCTTTAAAGCAATACCATTTTCCTGAGCTTGATATGCCTCGAATGCAGCCAGGCAGTTGTTTCAAGTCCCAAATGCCCATCCACCTGCCTGCTCTCATAGCGTGGCATGATCTTCCCATTAGTCTTCTGCTCTTTCCTCCTCCATGCTCACTGTGAGTAGCTTTGTCAGGTCTTGTGTTCCCTGGCAATCTCCACATTGCATCATTTGTAGTTAATCTTCTTCCAGCAGTCTCCTGGAGATGATCCTCCAATCGCTTCCCTTCCTGTGTTCCCTGCTGCTTCAAGCTGCCTCATTGCAAGTCAGTTTTGCCTTCAGTGACTATCCTCCCTCTGGATTCACAGTTACCTCGTAGAGCTGGTACTTAACATAAAGTGCCTCTGGTGGACCACTGCAGACCTGCATCCTCTTGTCCCACCAACCCTCACTGTAGACCTAACCCTCTCAAGACTAGCAGACTCTTTCCAGCATCTATGTGTCTCTGGGTTCTTCTTTCCTCTGCACAGCCATGCACAAGTGCTGCTGCTCAGCCTGCTCCCGATGGCTTGCTGCCTCTGCATCAGTCTCTACTGTTCACCACCTTCTTCCTTTCCAGAGTGTTTTGGCCCAAATTCAAGTCCTTGGCTGATGTCAGTCTGCATCTCCCTTTCTAGCTTTCACCAGTGCTTCACACTCACTTTATGTGGGCTATGTATTCCGTCTCCCTCCCAGGTTCTGGAAGCCTCCTTGGAGCTCAGCGTGCCAAAAAAACTGTCTTTTACTCACCCATCCTCTGCATTTCTAAAAAAAATAAATACAGTATTTCCCACTTTTCCATATCTACGACTAATTTCTCCGCATCTTATGTACTTGCTTTTCCTCATCAGCAGGCCCCAACTTTCTAGCCCACAGTAGATAACATATGCCTTTAGCTTGATTCCCAGCATCTTTATGTGAATGATTACTCAGAGCCCAAAGCTTAAGCTACACATCCATGCTGTCTTATCCCAAATAAATCCAAAGTTCAGCAGGACAGCTTCACGTTCCCAGGGAGGACACTGCAAGAACATCTCCCTGCCCCATTAACATCTATGTAGCAGTGTCCATCAGATAAAGTATCCCTCTCTCAGCACACTTTAGGGAACAGCACCATCATCTCGTTCTGGTACTGATCATCCCCCTTGCACTCGCGTGTAGGGAGGGTCCTTAGTGACAAGGAGCACCACTGACCATGCTCTTACTCCAGCGCAGCCAACAACAAGCCAGACCCTGCAGGTACTCACATTTGTAGGTCTAAGTTGGCCACTGGAGCTGGTACCAGGGGTGGTTTGCCAACCCCCTTTCACAGCCTGGTGGCAGGAGAGGTCAGGCAGAGGCTCCAGCCATGTGTAATGCCAAACCTCCACATGAGACACCACGTACACCACCTATCACATCAATGCTGCTTTCCTACCCCATCACCTCTTTCTACCAACCATCTGTGTGATCTCCCATGTTTCTATCTGCACTATTTCTGTCATCAGTAAGGGCGTGTTGAGCCCTTAAGCACAGTTCCTTCATTCCCATTTGCCAGGCTGCAGAGCACTGGCCCCGAATGACTCTGCTGACATCAACCAAAGCCACTCCAAGTATAGCAGCTTCCCTGTCAGGATCACCATAGCAGGACAACATGGATGTATACTTCATCAAGTGGGTACTAGCAGACTTTGCTGCCCAAACAACAGCATCTCAATTCCTTCCATGCTTGGTATTGGTCTTTTGAGCCTGACTTGGGCTGGCAGACCTGGGACATGCCTGAAGAAACAAAATATTACCAAATGAAACAAAGCCACATAAAAAC
Organism: Ara ararauna; assembly: GCA_028858755.1. Lineage (NCBI taxonomy): Eukaryota > Metazoa > Chordata > Aves > Psittaciformes > Psittacidae > Ara > Ara ararauna. Next base: position 35,970,711 of record CM054383.1, on the reverse strand, counting down.
AAGCCCTGTTGGAAGTACTGCCATTAATCTGCAGGCTCACCATTACTCCGGGCCATGCCAGTGCCTCTAGCTCAGGACTGCAGCCCCATTTGCTCCTTCACTCTTGAGTGTCTCTTGGGTAACAACCATCAATCTGAGTTTTGCCAGACAGTGCAATGACAATAACTAAAGGTCTAAGAATACAAATGACTCATGCTATTAAACTTGAAACCTGAGCCAGGCTACAAAAAATATTTAGAACTGTAATGAGTAATGCAATAAATTCCAAATTCAGCATTTCAACTCCGCAAGCCAGATCCCCCCATCAGAAGGGCGTTTCTCTATTTTCTAATATCACCATTAGTATTTTTCGTTTAGCAATTTGACAGAAATAAAATACACTGCAGTAACACAGGTGATAACACACTTACTCCCACTTGAAAGACTGTCTTTATTCTTTCATAAGTCACTTCTAGCTTACAGCTCTATTGATCATCAGTGAGGATGAATGGAGCTTCCCAGGATCCTCTGGGACAAATCCTACATATATATATATATTTTTATACCTAACAAACAACTATTTCTAAAATTCAACAAAATAGGTCATCAGGGCAACGCTCCATTGATTTCATGTCCACTTATTCTTCAAGCACAGCGCTGAATGCTCTATCAATAATTCAGCCGGCTGAAGGCCACCAACGCCCCAGGAGAGATACTATCTCATCTCCCACACAGGAGACTCAATTGCTATAGAGCAAGGGAGATATTTGCCTAAAAAAAAGGGGTGTCAGATAAAGCATGTCCATCAGCAGGAGAAAACCAGTTAGCCTTACCCTGCAACAGAGGAGGATCAAGTATTTGAGAAGATTCGCTCAAAATCTGGCCTAGTAAGTATTTCGAGTGCGTTTCCAGAGTTAGTCAACCATTTACTACCCCAAGCATGACTTGTTCATCATCCCAATGTTAATTACTCAGCTGCTGTGAAGTTGAAAGAGAAGCAGTTCTGCTCTGGTGCTCCCGTAGCCAGATAACCCTCCCAAGGACTGTGCTGCCCATTGGAGTTCTAGGTAATTATTCACAGGCTTCAGAATAGCTCTATTTGGAAGCTGCTCCTCCTCTCAGCCTCCCCTCTTCTCCCAGGAGATGATTCCAGAGTGCAACTTACAGTTCAAAGAGTCGCAGGGTCTGGAAGAGTTGCCATGACAGAGTGGTGAGCCGGTTCCCAGAGAGGTCTCTGAAAATTAACAAGAAAACAAAGTCATGGTAAGTAATTCCTCCTGCACGTGGCCCTACTGCCTCCATGGAGCTCATCGTCCTCCTCAATGAGAAGCTTGTCAAGCAGCTTAGGACACAAGTTTAGCTTTTATACTGAGAGATTTTAATGAGGATGGACCTAAAAGGAAGTTTCTTATTTTGTTTATTTTTCCAAGGGGGAAATGGCAGCAATGTTAAAAAATAACCCAAACAGACTAAGAGATATCCGATTCTTGCCCATGAATCTGGAGCTCAACCAACCGTAAGCAGAAAGAACAAGTCTAATCTCAACCTGAACAAAAAATTACGAACAAACCTCATGTTAAAAATAGCAACAGCCAGGTTCAAATGACAGCACAATGATTACCCAAGGTGTTACCATATGATCTGCAGTAGCTGTGTTCTCAAAGCATCCCGGTACATGGTTGTGTGCTGTTTTCACCCAGGGGTACTGCTGCTACAGCAGCTTACAGCTCCCCATCCCTCTCTCCATCTGCCCAAACTTGCAAAAACATCAATCTCATCTACCTGGGAGAGCTCAGCAACCCAGCACACATCACCTCTTGAGCTGAAAGCCAGAAAGGATGCAAGAGCGTAAAAGCAACCAAAGTACTAAATTAGAGGAAAGAATGTGTTTGGGGTAGAGTGAGCGCAAAGAGAAAACCCTTGCATTTCTAATGGTGTAAGAAGGTAATGAAACACCTTCCGTAGCTGGCAGCCTGGGGATGCCTGGCCAGCCTGAGAGCCACCAACCGAGGGACCAGCCCATGGGAGCAGAAGGATGGGGTGGTCACAAGCTTTGGAAGAAACCTAAGTCCTCCCATATCCATGCTGGCCTCCAGAAGAAACAGGAGGTGCTGCCTCCCATCCTTTGCTGAATCCATCCATGTTCCCGCCATCTTCTTCCCCATCACAAGCTGCCCAGGTGGGCTTGTTGTGGTTTAAGCCCAGCCATAACTCAGACTGGCATGTAGGCTGCGCACTGCCGGCTCTGCTGCCTTCCCGCCACCCCGAGTGTGCAGCGGCGGTGGTGCAGCTCCCAGTTAAACCCTGCAGTCTCTCTCTCACTTCCCCCCCACTCCCGGGGGGAATGGGGAGGAGAATCAAAAGAATGTAACTCCTATGGATTGAGATAAGAGCAGTCCAGTAACTAAGATATAACACAAACCACTGCTGCTACCACCAATAATAATAACGATAAGGGAAATAACAAAGGAAGAGAATACAACCGATCACCACCCACCGACCAACACCCAGCCCGACCGAGCAGTGATCTAACCCTTCCAGGTAACGACCCCCAGTTTATATAGTGGGCATGATGTGCTGTTGTATGGAATACATCTTTGGTCAGTTTGGGTCAGGTGTCCTGTCTCTGCTTCCTACCAGCTTCCTCTCCTCCCTGGCAGAGCATGAGACTCAGAAAGTCTTTGGTCAGACTAAACATTACTGAGCAGCAACTTAAAACATCGGTGTTATCAGTGCTGTTCCCAGGCTGAAAGTCAAAAACACAGCACTGCACCAGCTACTAAGAAGAAGAAAAATGACTACTACTACTGCTGAACCCAGGACAGGGCTGCAGGCAGCCAGGGTGGCTTGGTGCAGGACTGCAGATAGAAAGAGAGATGAAGGACCAGAGGCATGAACTACCTGCAGGTTCATTAAACTCTCAGCTGGCCAGAGAGGATGTATGGGACAAGGTGGCACAGAGGTCACAGTGGTAGTCCAGCCATGCCAGGCTCAGCACACAATCCCTGTTTGATTTGCAGAAACATGCTAAAACCAAGAAAGCAAATCCTGGAACAGCTCCTGCTGATGCAGGTCTAATGCACAAGGATTTGTGCTAAGAGATCCATTTGTTGCTATAGACCAGGCTGCAGCAAGGGCAGACATACATTGGGCAAATGCAAGAGCCCAGGCATCCACATGAGAAAAGCCACTCTGGTCTTGTCCCACTGGCCACCAAGAGATGCTGCAAAGCCCAAAACTCTGCAATTAGGTCTGCTTTCACCCAGCAAAGCACCATCCCAAAGGCTCTCCAGAAGCCTGGCAGAAGAATGAGCCCAAGCACCATGATGACACAGTGCTGCATCATTAAATTCTGGCTCTGCTTCACACCAGACTACCCTGCTGTGGAAACCATAGCAAACCACAGGTACCTCATTTCACATGACTGAGATCCCACCATTCCTACGGCTGTAGATAAACTGCTTCCAGCCTCCAATAAAGTTTAGAAAGGTGGTAAAAATAGCAGGTGAAACTGAGTGTGTATGGGGGGAAAACACTGCAAAACTCCCATTATCCACCCCAGAGCACTGAGCACCTGGAAACTCTGCAAAAAGACAGATGAAAAGTAGGAGGGGAAGGAGCAGCTCACTGCTACTGAAAAGCAAGGCAGTAAATTCCCTCCCCCAGCCCAGAGAGAAGAAGGAAGCGTAAAGGGGGATGCATGAGAGACAGCAAGATGTGGGAGAGAGGCAGAGATGCAGAGGAGGGAGTGAATCTTGCTGGAATGTCCTTTCTCAAAGGTCATGTTTTGCTACATTAGGCAGAAATGTCAAGAGAAAATTGGATTCTGAAAGAGAAGAGAAAAAAAAAACAACAGGCTTTCCACACAAATAAGGGAATCAAAAATAGCATGATCGTGTTATTACAATTTAGGACAGAGAGAGGTGGAGGAAAGAAACTGCCTCACTAATGCAAGGAGCTTTGCCAGGCAGATGTGCTCAGCTTCTGAAAACCCTGGAAACAAACTCCTACCGCCTCCTCCCTCCCTCAGACAACAAACCACAGCAAATATTAGGCAAAGAGGAGATGGGTCTTCCCTTGCACACAACTGGCACGAGACTCTGCTCTCAAAGAGCAAAGCCAGTGTCCGATCTGACCTGATCATCAGCTTCTGGTCAGGGGGACACTCACCAATAGCTCTATTTCTGATCAGCCAGGACATGCACACTGGGAGGAAAGTGTATGTCATTAGAAACAGACACCTTGGATGCTTTAAAATGCGAAAAGTCCTTGCAACAGACCATTGCGAAGGTTCCTGATCTCAGCACAGAGAGAGAAAAAGATTGTGCATGAAAACACGCATTAAAAATACACCATTTCAGTCACAGAAACCCCAAAGGTCAGAGGTACCAGGATTGGGCTTCCACATGCAAAGGCTATCTTTTCTTTCACAAAAGATAAAGAGCTGCTATGGAGAAACCTCAGGACACAGCACTGACTTCTCTTCAGAATAGATCCATCCTACACATTAGATGGGACAGGTTTCCTGGGGAAGATAGCTTGTGATTGTGTAATTAGAGACGGCATCACAGTACATGCACACAAGGAGATTAAATTATGGCTCCACGGGTGAAGCTCTGAGCTCCAGTGCTTTGTAAATCATGATGGTGCTTGTGAGCTTCCCCCTGTGCTCAAACCTCTGCTCCATGCACTGAGCTTCTCACTATGGAGCATGAACAGGGGGGGACTGGGGAAAATCAAGCCCCTCCCAGCTCCAACTGCTTGTTCTGCCATCCCATCACTATTGTGAAGGATGAAAACCTGTTGTCACCTCCAAATCTCTGTCCCCTGCAGTATCTGACTCCTTTACTTTCTCCCCACCCATCCACTTCTCCCCAGCAGGCTGAACCACGCTACCCATTGCTCTCCAGCCACTCCCAAACACTTCTCAGACCCAGTTTTCTTATCCATGCCAAAATTTCCTATCATCTTCCCCTCTTCTACACCCTACCACCCCAACCCCAGTGTCCCAACAAGAGCTGTGTCTCCTCATCAGCCTTATCCACTCCCAAATATCCTCTGCCAAACTTCTTCCCTCCAACTGGATCCAGAGCCATTCTGCCTACATAAGGAGACATCCCAGAGCAAAAATCAAGTCTTCCAAGGAAATCTGTCCTTTGACAAAGTTTTTTATCCCCTCCACAAAAGGAAGGTGCAGGTAGCTCTATAACAGGAGCATCACCAGTACTTTCTAGCTTGAACAGAACAGATCGGTGCCCCCCACTCTGCCACCACCTCAAACATTTGAGCAGGTTTTTATTTGAAACTAGAAAGAAAAAAGAAATAATAAAAAGAAAAATAATTCAGCCAGGAGCAGACACCCAACACAGAAAACTTCAGCCTGAGCAATGAAATCCTGGCAGAGTTATAGGAAAGTGGAAGCAGCCCTGTAGCGGAGCATGCCAGAGAACCTTTATAGCAGCCTATGCATCAGCTCCACCTGTAATAAATATAGCACATCACACATGGAAGAAACACAGCGGGAGGGAAGCAAAATGCCTTCCCTGGATATTTCTTAGCAGCAAACAAACAGGAACCTATCTCTCTCAGGACAGACCTGCCATCAGTGCTCCTTGAACATATTCATATTGCTTCTCGCCCTGGGACATTTTGTCCATCGCTCATAAGGTGCTATTTTGTATGGAGACAGTCTTTAAAAATAGTTGCCAGGGACCCACATGGGAAAAGCCATTCTGGAACAGGTTTCAAAGGAGTTGGGTAGGGAGAGGGTGGTGGATGGAGCTCATCTGGACCAGGTCTAGGGCAGCTGACTCCCAACCCACTCATGACTCAGACTCCACACCACTCCACTCTCCTCTTGCAGCAGCAGCCATGCTCCTTATCATCACAACATATCCCCACTAGCCTTGTACACCAGCAACCCTACACATGTCTCAAAGGCAGGACATTATCACTGGGTGATAACAAAATCTCAGTTCTTGCTCCTTTCCTTCATCCATTCTCCTCTGTTTCAGGAGGGGACATGCTATTTCCTGCACACTCTCCCCCTGCTCCTGCGGGCACCAGGGAGACCTTGCTGGTAATGCGACCATTGTCATTTTGTCCCAGTCCATGATTGACAGATGGGGCCATGGAGGTTCATCTGCTGAGCAAGCTCCTGTGTTTAAAAAGGGATGGGTAGGTGTGGGAAACAAAGAAGAGTTTGAGTGCAGCCCAGAACAAGTGGACTTCAAGTGCAAGAGAAGACAGCACATTTTCTTTTCCCTCAATTACCCAGCAGCCAAAAGTGTTTCCACTACAAAAGCCATTTTTATTCTGCTAAATTAAGCCAGTTGCCTCATTAATGACACCAACAAGGAGCCCCTGTAATTAAACTGTAAGCTATATTACGCAGCTCAGCTCAATGCAATGGCAGAAACGCTGCTGCTGGGGAGGAATCCTCCGTGCCTGTCCCTCCTCCACCCATCTCCATCCTCCACTCCAGTAGATGTTTCCACTCTGACACATCTACTTCTGCACGGGAGAAGTTTTTCACATGTTTTAATAACACAGTGCCACTGAAAACCCTAACTGGGGGGGGATTAACCGCACAGAGCAGCTGGGGCTGATGGAGCACAAGAGACTGCCTGGCAGAAAGGAGAGATGTATAACCTCAGCTGCAGTCCCCAGTGCTGGATATGCCACCAGTATCATGTGGGACTCCATCAATATTCTGTGTGCTCTGGGCACAACGGGTGCTTCCCATCACCTCACAGGTCACTGTAACCTTGCCTGGGTCTCATGGCTACGGGAGAGGAAAATGTCAACGTGCTGCTGTAGGGGTAGCTCCATCCTGGTTTCATTTCTGCAGCAAAGCTGCTAAAGCTTTGGGTTTGAACCAGAGATACACTGGAAAGTCACTCTGGGGCTTGCTCGTCCCTGCCAGATAACTCCAGTGACCTCTAAAAGCAGTATTACACTCCCCATCGCCTGCCCTGCCCTCTCCTTCCCTTTACCTCCTTTTCCTGTTTAGTAAGCAGCTTTGCTCATTACGGGGAAAAATGTACTGTCCTCCCTTGACGAATGTGCTAAAATTACCCCAGCAGGTCCCAGAAGCTGTGGCGTTACAGCCTCCACCCCCCCCCCCCCCCCCCCAAATCAGGCTCTGTGAATATTAGACTCAATTGAAACCCCTAATAGTACAGCACAAAGCCCCAACACAACGCGTTTGAGATGGAGCCTGCAAAAGCCCTTGGTGATGCCAGGCACAGGCAAGCCTCATATGCCCAGAAAGCAGCGACAGAATGCGACATGGTGTTAAATTGGTCAGCCTGAGTTGTCACAGCTACCAGCAGCTCTCCCATTTGTGTACCCTGTCTGGACTCAGCACCAGGACATTTGTGTTGGTGCTATGGATGAGTAAGATAGTTTATACTACCTTACTGGTTCTCCAGCCATGTTCTGGCATTACCAACAGTCCAGTTCTGCTCCTCAGGCAACCCCTTAGCAACACCCAGGTCTTTACTGATCCCGAACACAGCAGAATCAAAAAGCCTCCAAGATTCAATCTTCCTCTGTGAGTTTGGATAGTGTAAGTAATTCTTTTCTCATACCCACAGATACTGCCCTGTGTGCTGTCACATAGTGTATCCCATCACAGTATCATCTCATTCCCCTCAATTTTTTCCTTGTTTTAAGACTAGATTAAAAATTTCCAATAATTTCCCAAACTCAAAGCATCCCACATCACAGGAGAGCAAGAGACCATCATCAGTGACACAGAAGGTCTAAGACCAGTAGCCCTGAAGGTGCAATACTGGAGGAAGAACCACAACCGCTCTATTTCCCAGCTGCACAACCTCAATGTGTAATATCCCAACTGTCACCGAAACAGGGCTGAAGGAGGTGGAAGGGGCTGGTCTCCTGCATTGTCCTTTAAACAACAGTGGTACAAAACTGAAGCTGCAGAGAAATCAGGAAGGGGAAAGGCACCACGCCTCCATCACGGAGCTCCCACGGCTGGTGCCAGTGACACATCCACCCCACGCCTCTCCTCCCACTGCCTTTGCCAATACAGACAGCCAGTCCTGCTGCTGCCTTCATCCCAGCCCATCCCAAAACACTTTAAAGGCCATCTCCAACCCCATGACGCTTCCACACCCTCCAAGTCATCTCTTCTGAAACATCTCCCAGCTGCACGAAGCTTTGTTTGGAGACAAATCATGCCTCAGAGCTTATTGTTGCTCACAGTTTTGGTTCAGCACACACTACAGATAGGAGGCAGTCACCAGGTGTGGGTAATGTTGTCCCCTATGCTTTGAGGCGGATCAGACATAGGGATCTGGCCCTCTGGACTGCACTCGTCTCTCCCTTGTTGTGTGCAGTTTCCACTGCTTTTCCCAAAGACATCTGGGCTCTCAGAGGACTCAAGGGAAGGTCAAAAGTTGGGTCAGCCCTGCAGTTGCTTTTCCATTGCCTGCGAGCTTCCATGAAGGGCAGAGTCCAGCCGCATCCACGGAACATGCAGTCTTCTTCTCAAGGAAAAGGAACATCAACCTGCAACAGCCAAGATCCCCTCCCAGCCGCTGCCTTCCTGCAGCTGAGATGTCCTCGGGGCTGCTCTGCCCCACCCCATCTCTTCCCTCCCAAAATAAAGTTATTTCAGATCCATTATCCCTGAAATGTAACCGTACACTCGGCTTTTCTCCTGCTTCAGCACGCAGAAATAGCACTAAAGATGTGTGCTGATTGAGAACAACGGTTGCCAGCTGCCAGCTCCAGCAAGGGGTTGCGTTTATCCTGCCTGTTTGCCTCGAATTGCATGTTTCTTCAAGCTAGGAACAGAGGATGACAGGGGAATGCCTCCTACTCACAGGTTTCCCATAGACCCAGAGCAAACCAAATCGCGCTGTGTGAGAGGAGAGCTCTGTGCTGCAACGGGAAGGAAAGCTGTGCCTAAGAGGCACTTCCCAGCATCTCCATGTGCTGAAACTAGACCTCAAACACACACCCTCCCAGGCTCCGAGTGTTCCCACCACCTCCCCTCCTTGAATAGACTGAAGCAGCAAGGACAGGTACTCAAGAGGCCCCCACAATGCACAGGCAGGCACCGGGAGAGCTGGACAAAGTCCACAACAGTGCCTCCACTTCAACACATGGAGCACAGATGGTCTGGGACAGGGTCTGGTCCTCCTCCTCCCTCTTGAACTTTGGCTGTGCTCTCAGCTGTTAGAGGGATCCTGCATCAAATTTAAGCTGAAATAAACTCCCCTACTTTGATGCCCAGAAATCAATAAGCCCTGAATAATCTCAATACAGTGCTCTTGCTGGGGGTTAGGAAAGAGAAAAGTAACAGCTAGGCCTGAGTCCCAATTTGCCTGAGGGGTACCACAGGCTGCGATGGCTGGGATGGTGCTAAGCGCTCTGCAGAGCCTCTGAAGAAAGGAAGAGTACAAGTATGAATACACACACACACACACACACACATATATATATATCTCCAAGCAATAGCAAAACAACAGGGCATAAGGCAGGCTAAGCTCTCGGCAGACACTGCTAAATGGTTTCCAATTAATTAACTGATTACATGATAGAACAGAAGGGGATTCAAGTGAGTGCTGTTGACCTTTAAGAATAATTAATATCATCAGGATAGCAAAACTCGTCCAAGAAAAATAATTAGGAGGTTCTAATATTGCCTCCAAAGCCACATCAAAGGAGGAGAGGAAGGTTCTGGTTAATTCAGAGGCATGGTTCCCAAGTGTTTGCTAGTAAACCCATTTCCCCCTTATATTTGATTCCTCCTGCAGAGCTTCCCCACACACATGCTTCTTCTCTATCCCAGTCAACCTACCTCTCTCCTCCCCAGTTCCATTTTCCCCATCAGGTTTTCTATGCCCCATTCCCCTTCTGCTCCATCTCAGCCTTCTTTCCCAATGATTCCTTGTTCTAATCCTTTTCTGCAGCCCTCTGTCTCCAGACTGGTCCCTGTCCCTCCACAGCCACATACCCTCGCCTGCTCATCTTCGACCATCCCCAAGCTCCTCTCTCTGCTTTCCTGCACCTTAGGAAGGAGTCCTCGTCCTTCTGTATGACACGGATCTACTTTTTGTCCCCACTCACCACTGGCAGCTTCATAGGCTGACAGAAGGCAAGCGCTACACACAATCCCAAAAAAGCCCTTCCCTGTTTTCCCTCAGCAGTCAAATCCATCACAGAGGCTGGTCTGGGAAGCAGATGTAAGCGATGCACAGCAACAGGAGAAAGTGAGAAACGGGGAACTCGTGACTTCCTTTTCTCCCATTACACCTCACCAAGCACATGAATACTCCCACCTCACTCTATTTTCCTTGCTTCTCCTTTCCCAGTACACTTGGCCCACAGGTCCTGTGTGGGAGAGGGGCTGGAAAGCCACCGAGCCAGGCAGGAACTGCAGTGGTGAGCTTCACAGGGAAGGCCGCTTAAACACGCTGAAACGGAGGTTGCATGAGCAGCCAACGTTACTTGTGAGAGAAGCATAAAAAACCCCCACAGCCCTGGAATGAAACCCACCTTTGCAGCAAATAAATAAATTTCCTCTGCTGCTTATTATCGTTAAAACTTCAGTGGCTTGACACTTCATTAAATTATAGATAAAAGGAAAAATGCTCTTCCTGGGCTCAGAAAAGCAGGCTGCTGCCAAAGAGCTGTGTTTACACCAGCTAATGAAAAGAAAGCCTGCCATCAGCCCACAGCACTCGCCCCACCTCAGCAGGGAGCAGAGCTACCTGTACCCACAGCATGGGAGAAGCAGATGGACACCACAAGGGACCAGAGCTGGGGAACACACAGAGGCAGTGGGCTGGCATGGGAATGTGCATATGTGGGACCAAAGGGACCACACTGTCAGCCAGCAGAGATAGCAGCTGCCATGTCCCATGCTGTGTGGAGGCTCCTGGACACAGTGGGAGGCAAAGCTGATGTACTCCAGCTATGCCTGATCAAACGGCAAGAGAAACACTCAGCCTATGAGACAGACAGCATCAAGCAGGGATCTGCCTTACACCCGGCTGCTGCTTCCCTCCAGGGGCTGGTGGGGATGGGGAGCAGGGAGGCAGCAGGCACCTGGGGCACACCTGAGCATGTGCATGGCATTTTGGGCAGAAATGCTCCTGGTTGCAACTGAGCACACATGTAATGCTCTGAACAGAGACCTGCCTGCACCTACACCTGAGTAGTGATACCGGGTGCCTCATTACAGCCCAGACACGCTTTGCCTAGGGGGACAGAGAACTGTTGGTGACTTAATACAGGCAGAGTCCAGCAGAGCCTGCTTGCTGCACTCCTTGCTTATTACTACCTCAAAAGCAGAAGCATATTTTGTCTTTGACAATCAGCTCTGTTGAAGAAAACACAAGAATGTCTGGAGCAGTAGTTACATTTTTCCTGTTCTTCTGAACACATGGTGTACTTGAAAAGGAGAAGTATCTTTCCCCCACACTTCATCTTCAAATATTGGTCACTGCGAGGAATATTTTCAACTGAAAAGACTAATCATCATGAAGCACCGAGTGCTTCAGACTGCAGCAGGCATTCTTTTATTATTCTGAGACAGCAAATTACTCACAATTATCAACAGGCACAACTGGATACAACAAACATTTAACCAAAGCCCAGGGGTTGCAGTTGCAGGGAGGCTGGATGGCAGATCTCCTACAGAACTACTCATGTGAGACACCCACAGCCAGCAGCCAGGTAGCAATGCTGCAGGACGACTCCATTCATGCTGCAGAACAAAGCCAGTGCCAGGAGCCACTGCAGCTCAGAAAGTTCGTGCTGCATCTGTCAAACAGGCACCTTGGCAGACTGGCTGCATAGGAGGAGAAATGGAAGAATAAAGACACTGCTGGCAGTGAAATCAAGCAGGCCACCCCTCTGGTGGGCTCACATCTAATGGCTTGATCCAGCTTACAGCTGCAGCCAGCTGTGCACAGCTACTGCTCCACTCACTGCCCTGAGGTGCTTGGGAAGGAGTTTGTTCCAAGAGAAGGGCAAAGAGGCTGCATGCAGGGAGGCCAAGCTGCAGGCTGTGCCTGCAAAAGGGGTATGAAACGGAGGCTGGATCAGAGGCCAGACTACACGCAGAGGGGCAGGTAAGGCCAAGAGGCCTGGATGAGGGCAGAGGCCATGGCCCATGCTGCAGGCAGGGTGGCTGGGGCTGCTTCTAGGCTGCAGACCAAGAGGTCAGAGTTGGTCTGGCAGCAGGGAAGACCGGCTTCAGGCAAAGAAGACAGGAGGGTGAAGAACAGGGTTAGAGGCAGGGAGGCTGTAAATCTGGAGAGTGGAAGGCAGAGAGACCCAGTCACAGGCAGGAAGGCCAGGCCTGGCTGGAGGCTGGAAAGCAAGAACAGGCTTCCCAGGGGAGCTGTGGAATCACTAGTTCTAGAAGCGTTCAAAGACCATGTAAGATAAAGCCATTAGTGACATGGTTTAGGGGAAGACTTGGCAGTGCTGTGGTAACCGATGGACTTCATGATCTTAAAGGTCGTTTCCAACCTAGTGGGTTCTATGATTCCCAGCAGGGAAGCTCAGCATCTGGGTCGGAACGCAGGAGGCTGGCGGCGCAGGCTGGGAGGACCGGAGGCTGCCGCCCCTGTCCGTGGTGCTGAAGCGCAGCCCCGCGGGACGCACGATGTCTGGCAGGATCCCACCCCACAGGACACCCGTGGGCTCCTGCAGAGCTGCTGGTCACCATGACCTCAGACATGGCTACCCACCGCTCTGGGGGCCGAGAGACCTCTGTCTCTGACTGGCAGCCTTGTAAATATCCCAGAGGCTCTTGCATCCAACATAATTTGCAGCTCATCCCTTCACAAATGAGGGGAGCAGGATGGTGGGAAACTCCACCCCTCTCTGCCAGTTTTCTAGTAAGATTTCATAATTCCAATAAAACACACCACTGCCTAACTCATGACATTTAAATTCTTGCCGAGTCACACACCATCATTAATTAATGTCCCATCATTCACGCCCTGTCGTATCTTATTGCCCAAATAACATATGATGTTAATGTTTCTATTTTTCTGCTCTGGTGCTTATTGCCTGTATATCAAAAAGGGGGAATCAGCCATGCAATCACACTGTTAGTGAAACAGTATCATGGAAATTAAAATCCCAGGTGAGATAACTTGTGTGGTCACTGAAACTTTCACTCATCCTGCCATGATTGCTCAATTTCTTCCCCAGCAGCTTTCAAACAGGTTTTCATGTCCTCATGTCCCTCTTGGAGAGGATCTTCCTCCCTCTACAGCACCTCTTGCACTGGTACAGGAGGTTAACACATTCCTCTTATACCAACATCTAATCAACTGAGACACAGGGTTTGGGAAGCATGAAAAAGGGACAGCCAGAGGATGCTGCAGTGACTACAGAAGCCTAGGAACAAGATCTGGTCCTTATCATGCCCAAATCTCCAGAAATCAGCTCATTCTGTGCTGCTGGTGATCATGGATGTGGCGAGGGTTAACCAAGACACAAGTACTCCTCACCTCCAGGATCACATTCAAGAGGAATGTCTGGCCTCTCTTTGAAGGGAAGCTCACAATCAAACATCCATCAGGCTGTTGTTGCACAGCAAGGACTATGTCACAGAGAATAAGCCCCCCAAAACACCCCAACTAGTCTAAAGTTCACATTTTACCCCAATCCTGAAACAAGGCTTGCAAAAAGACACACACCCATGCACGACAGCCTCATTCAAAACATCCCATCTGCAGACTTTAAGAGGGGATAGAAAAATGCAGGACCTTTACAAAACCACAGTTGCCCATTTCACATGTCTGTTAAGAGACAATTGATCAAACTTTAGAAAGGGAAATAAGTCTCATAGGCAAATATGCAGCTGGAAAGAACATACTGACATTTCAAAGGAAGGAAGGTATTTGTGATAGTGTTATTATAACTCATCTTACATTGCAGCAGCATCCCACAATTCAACTAGAAACCATACAAGGTGTTACAGTGTAAATATATCAAATAAGAGAAAACAGAGGCTATTATTCCAGGTTCTCAGATGAGGAACCGAGACAGGACAAGCCTTGCCTCAAGGTGCACAGTGCTTGAGTTGAAAACTTTCTTTCTTGGGTCCCACTAGAACACATCAGTCACAAAGTCACCATTCCACCTCCTATTACAATACAATAAACCCTTCTCCAGGACCGAGTGAAGCAGCCTGCAGACAAGAATTAGTTACCAGTCCTCTGAATGCAGGTCAAACGATTTCAACCCAGCCTGAAGGAAAACCACGGTCCTGCAGGGAACTGGTCTCTCCTCTGGCCTCATGTACAATGGCTGGTAAAACATGGGACCTACCTCTGCTGCTGCAGAAAAAGGAATTGCTGCAGTTAACTGCTTATTACAGTTAACTGTTTGTTACAATTAACTGTTACCTGTGGTAACAATTGGGAATAAACATGACACCAAACCACTGTTGCTGATTAGCATATTAGCAAGGACACTGGCATCCAGGGGACAATGCAGATGGAGGTAGAACAGGAAAGTTTAAGGAAGCAAAGGAGATGTTCCCGCTGTTTACTTTAGTGACTGCACTACAAGCATGCCCAACGTTTTTTAGAAGAACTAAAGACATAAGGGGGAAAATGCCTCCCTATGTAAATGGTAGCACAGAGGTTTGCTTCTAGAAGGGGCTAAAGCAGGAATATCCTTAGAATACAAATGGGAATCAAAGGGTACCCAAGTTGCCTTCCTCATTAGGGATAGTAAAAGAACATTCACCTAACAGAAATTAAAGGCTCTTTAAATCTCATACTTCTTATTTTGCCTATATTCATGGAGAAATCCAGTTCTTATTTAGTCCTTCACAAATGCAAAATAAAAAGCCTTCAACTATTAAGGATGTGGTTTGAGTAATGTATTTTACTTCACCCTCCAGTGAGCTAAGAGCTTACATATAGTCATATCCTGTGCCCTGGCTGATATACACAGACTTGTTAGGCTGCAGTGACTTGAGAGTGTGGATGGGAAATCAAGAGCAATTAACACATGCCAGTTTGGGTTAGGAGACTGCCAGGGTGGGGATGACAGCAGTAAGGTGATGAAAGGACAAAGCAGGGAGAAAACACCAGGAAGGAGGAGGAAGGGTAACAGGAAATCTGGAATCAAGCACAGAGTTGCAGGCAGTCACAGGGCCTGGAGCTGGTTACAGAAGAGAGCAAAAGAGTTTAACCCTGCTTCATATGTAAAAATGGCTCTTTCAGAGCAAGGCAATAGATCATTGACCACAAAACAGGGGAAAATGACCCTCAAGCTGTGACCAAGAGGGAACAATGCTTTACCTCCAATAATTCAGCATCTGACATTTTGTTTATTTCTTTATTTAGTGTAAAATCTCAAGCTCCCAGACATGCAGACCAAAGAAGGTGAACCTTGCCAGCCTTGCAAGATGGTTGTCTGCAGCCCTTCAGAAGCTCATAGGCCTCAGTTGTTCGGGGGCTTCAAGTATTGCCCTAAAACAACACTGAAGAGGGCAGAGAGCAACTCACCAACCTTGTGCTGCACCAGCCACCTCAACTTTCACGGGATGCAGCCCAGTTTCTTTCCTACCAAAACCTACAACCATAACACATCTCTGGGAATTCCCATCTCAAAGCTACAAACTACCTCCAGTACCAGGGCACTGGGTTCATATGATATAGCACAACTGCCTTGAACCCAACCAGGACACCAAAGATAACCCTATCCTCAGAAGACAACACAGCCTACAGGAGAGGTTCTGGGAGGCTCCAGATTAGTCACAAATCAGGTTTGCCTCTGAAAACAAGGCCAGAGATCAGCCAGCTCAGTCTTCCACCATGCAAAGCAGGTTCCTGTACATCCCTGCCAGAACCTTCTAGATCCTCCTCAATCCTCATTTCTGGGAGAAAAAGACTGACAGGATCACATAGATAAAAATGCCTGTGGAGCAGAAGGTGATGTGACCATGCCATGCTCAAAAGCAAGTTACACTCAGCACAAAGCACTCCAGGGTCTCCATCTTCAAGACCCTTGGGTGAAGACTGGAAGAGGAAGCTTGATCCTCAACCCCATCATTACTCTGACGGGCAGCGCTGAGAGCGTTCTTTGATGGGAGCTATGTCTTGCCGAGCCCACAAACCAATTTAGAGCATGTATAAACCTCCAGAAGACACTTTAAGAAGAGCTTCTGAACACAGACAAAATGGCGATTATTAATTTCCTAAATAGAAATCTGACTACTTAAGCCTTATTTAAAAGTGTGCCTGTCTCTATAATTACACAACCTTAATTTGTTTTCTTTAACTACACAATAAATAAGGTGTGCACAATTACTCTCTGCAAACACAAGGCAGTGCCTCCTGACTGAGCAGGCAGCTGCCCAGGAAAGCATTTAGAGGGAATCACAGTCTCTTAAGTACCTGCTTTCCAGTAAAGGGGGACTCAGGCATGGCAAATGTCAACTTGTCTAGTTCTAAGTACCACCTGCATGCTTGCAGCTGGAAGCCTACTCTCCTACATGCACAGCTCTACTGTCTCACAGCCAGAAAAGGGTGGACACTTTGGCCAATAGCAAACAGGTCCTTGTCCTCTCCTGTGCACTGATTCCTCGTGCACTGTGAACCTGAACTCTCCTGTGGACTTGCCAGTGCTTAAGAGAAACACGGTAATGTTGCATTCTTTCCCACAAGACACTACAAGCTGTCTTTATTATTCCTCTCTCTATTGTCATGATTCATGCAGGAACTTGATACTGTCATAACTTGTAATCCTCTATCAAGTTAAATAGATTGGCTCAAGCATTTCAGTGTTATTAGGACAGAGTGAAAGCATGTAAGACTTTCCTCAGTAAGCTGTGCTAAACACAGCCACACAATAAATATATATTCAGATTGTTTCTGTGTCTAAAACTTAGGAACCATATCATCCTAAAGTCTTCTTGTACAGCCTCAAGCCAAAAACTGAGGTTTTCTGTCAACACCAAACATTTCCGACATTCACCTGCATCACCTGCTAACATGAACTTCCACAAATCTTGGCTACAAGATCTGCTTGTGATTGTACAGCTGGGGGCTGAAGACAAATGCATGCACAGAGGAAAGGACAGAAATAGAAGCTGTTGGGAGAAGGCAGCGTTATCTGTCCCATCTGAGAGGAGAAAACCTTGATGGAAGGCACTGGGAAAAAGCTCACTTCAGCGGGAAGCTGGGATTTAACCCAGGATGGGTTTTTCCAACCTAGTGGATTCTATGGGGAGAGAGAGGGGAAAGAACACAGTTTTTGGACCCTCACAATTCATACACAAGCTTCATGTGGAAAAATGCCTGCTGCTGCTCAGACCCTGCTAGAGCACCCTGTAAAGGTGTAGCCCAAGGTTCTGCCACCCTGTGGTAACGCTCCCTGGCAGTGAAACCTCTCTGTCATTTATTAGACTCATTTGCTACCTTACTGACTCAACTCCACCTGCGACCATCCAAACAGCGAGCAAAGAAGGAAAATCAGAGCATCAGCAATAACACATAGCCATAACTCAACAAGCTTTAAGTACACCATCCCACAGTCCCCACCCTGCACCCATCCGGCTGCAACCAGCCCCACCACAAAGGGTTGGGACAGTATCCCATGCTCCTGTCAGCTACTGTACCTGTTTCAGCAGCCCAAGACTTACAGCAGGGTGACATTTCATTAATCCCTTTATCCCTGGCTCCTACGTGCAGCAGCTGCAGAAAATGTCAGGCCTTTGGTAAGCTGAGCTCCCCAGGAGGCAGCTGCTGCAGAGCAGCGAAGGAGGCACCCGACGTGCTTGCATGATACGGTGGCCATGAAGAGAACCCCAGGTAGCGCCAGCTTCCTGCCAGGATGTGCAAAGCCTTGGGAACCACCCCAGAAGCAGCAACCTGGCTGCAAGGAAGCAATAGCACTGTGGCTCAAAAGCCTCTGGTGAGCAGGAAGGAGCCACCACCCCTGCAAACACCAGGTCTCCATCACTAGATGCCCAGCATCCACCATGGGTGATATCAGCCTGGCAAACATCCATGCTGCCAGGTCCCAGGAAGAGCATCAAAACACACTGGCAAACACTAACCAAATAACATACTTACTTGCCCCAAGCTTCACAAGGCAAGGAAAGAAAGACGTTAAGAACATGATCAATCTTATATAGCCCAAGCAGTAAACAAACACATATTTCATCACCACATACCAACCTTAACTCTTGACACAAGATGGATGTAAGAGGTTTTTTTTCCCCCCAGTCTCAAAAGTAATATCAAAAGACAAAACCAAGCACTTTTGGACAGGGCAGCAACACTTGCATATGTGCACATTAGCACCACATTCAGCCTCAAAATGAGTATACATGTGCCATTAAACTACAACATACAAAGTAATTTCATCAGGATTCAAATGTTACTTATTTTATCTGCTAGATACAGAAATAGCAACTGCACAATTGACAAACAACCCCCCCAAAAGAAGCAGAGGAAAAGGAATTCAGAGAGAAGGTTCCCAATAGCAAACAACTACACAAAACACAAATGCTACAAATCAAAATAACAAAGCACAGAAATCAGGAAAGTCCCAGCAGTCAGCATTAGTGAGGGTTTATTATGACAAAATACGCACTTCTTTAAACTCTGAAAGACCCCGTGCTTGTTCGAAAAGCCCTAAACTATCCCTGCCCCTTGGTACTGCAGATCTCCTGTTTAGCAAGTACTTTACTGTCACTTAGCAACTGTAGCAGGTTTTCCAAAAAGGAAGCTTTTGGGGGTTTTCAGCTCATATCATCTCTGAGCAAACATCAAAAGACAAATCTATCTTGCTCTGCAGGCTGCATCCATCTCCCTCCCCCAGGAACATGCCCATATTGATGGCCACATGCATCCATGGGCTCAAACGGATGCATGCTCTGGCCATTTTTTATGGAAGAAGCCACTAGCATTGATTTCAAAGAAGCCACTAACATTGATTTCCAAGAAGCAGGAATACACACACTGTCCATCCAGTCCATCAGCCCATGTCCCAGGCTGGAGCCTCTCACACTTTTCACCTTTTCTATCCACACCAGAGCTGAGAGGCATTTGATCTTGGACACAGTCACTTTGTCAAGGTATTTCAAGCCCATGGAGCAGCTCGCACACTGGCCTGAAATTCAAGCTTCCCTTTATCACCTTGAGAAAAGTAAATATACATCTAAGAAATCAGCGCCCTTGGCCTCACGGATGTGGGAATTCCCAGGGTCACTGTAGTTGTTGGTTAACAATGAGCCAGCACCTGGACACTTGTGCCATGTCCCATGATAACAGGACTCCAGCCTCTCTGGCACAAAACATCCCCACCCCAGAGCAGTCAGTAGTCAGTAATTAGAAGCAGAGCTGGCAGCCCTGTGCCCAAGGATTTATGCTGGAAAGCACAAAAGCTGATGAGCAGGGCAGGATGTGGCTGTCTGCTGGAGCATGTGCCCCCCTCCCAAACCGTGCAGAAAGGGAAATGCGCGCTTGGTCACTGTGAGGCTGAGCTCGTTGGAACAGCCACCAAAGCCAGGGCAGCTATTAGAAACCTAAACCCATCAACTGCCCAGCAGGACCTCATCACATCCTGCATCATAGCCCATTGCATTTTCCTGGATATTTGCTTTTCCCTCTCCCCACTAACAACCCCTTCCCTCCCATTGACCACAACAAGAACTTTGGGGATTGCCTTCCCACAGGGAGCAGAAGGAAAAGAGGGCAGGAGCTGCTGGCACTCACATGTAGTGCAGGTGAGGGTTCTTGGCAAAGGCGCGTGGCTGGATGTTTCGTAGTCCTGAGTTCCTGATTGTCCTGCAAAGAGATGCAGAAGGGCAGCAATGGAGTCAGGGTGGACAAGTGCTCTAAAACCCCGCACTCAGCACCCGAGCTGCACTGGGAGCCATCGATTCCACCCCACAGGGGGGGCACATCTCTTCCCAGACAGCCTCTCTGTGTTACAAGCAAAGAGGAAATTGGGCTTTTCAGCTTCATCTGATACGATGACAGCACAGGCTCAGCAGAGTGGCTGCTGGGTGAGACTCCCCCCACATCCATAGAGTCTTGCTGGGGTGGCACAGAGCATCTCCTGCTCCTCTCCTCTCTATGTCCATAAGCAGCAATGCCTACTCCTGCAGCAAACCTAACCCCAGCACCACCGTCTCCCCTTCCTCAAACCTAAGAGAAACCCCTCCTGCTTGCAGTGCTGATAAAGAGGGGAAAGTATTTTGTGTAGGGAACTATGGATACTGAAGGGGGAATCCTCTTCCTGTTGTGGAGAAGCTCTCTCAGCACTATGACCAGGATTTATGAATATCTGCTGCAAACAAATGTATGCTTGACTCCATTGCTGCTTTCTTAGGCGAGATGAGAACAGCAGCCAGCCTGCTTACAAGGTATGTGTGTGCTAAAAGTTCAGCTTGGCTGGGGTTGGGTTACTGAGTGCTCAGCGATGTACACCTCTCCTCCAGCCCACACACAGGCTGTACCTGATGGAAAGCTCCCAGTTAAAAACACTAGCAGAGTCTCTGATTAACCCTGGGCAACACTGTGCATCTCACACAAGCAGCACCCAGGTCACTCCCAGCTCCAGGAGGATGCAGGAGAAGGAATTAAGAGATTGGGCAGTATCCTCACTTGACCAGGCTTCCCAAGCACCTGGCAAGTCCCTTCAGCGTCATGGACCTGAGCTTCCCCTCCGTGACGCACACAGTTGACCTGTCCTGGTGCTCGGAGCGCTGTGCAGGGAGATGTGATTCCCTTATCACGTAGCAGCGCTGTGATGGCAACTGCACTAAATGAGAACCAACAGTCCAGCAGTGAAGGATCGGTGGAGACAGCTGGAATTCTGCATTGTGGGGCCAAAATGAGTCAGAACAACGCACGAGCCCAGAACCAGAACAGCAGGGGAGGAGAGAGGTCAGGGCTGATGTGTGTTGACAGAGCTGTCAGGAGCTACCAATCTCCTTTCCAACAGACCCAGTAAGGACTAAAAATCACTTCATCTCCATTTTTCAGAGTCTCATAGCAAAATACATCACAGCCAGTAGCTTAAACATGCTCTGAACACCACAGCTGATGGAGGGAAGCCACAGCTCTTTGCCGGAAGGAAAGGGCTGCCCAGGGCTATTCCCCACACACACACAGGACATACTCACAGCCTCTGGAGTCCCGTGTACAGCTCCATGTCAACAGCGTTCAGTGTCTGCAAGTTCTTCCAGTTCTCTATGTGTCTGTGGAGAAGAAGGAAAGGCTCAGCTGTGTCACAGCCAGATCGTTGTTCTACCCACACAGCGGATGACACAAACAGAGACCATGTTGTACCCTACAACCCAGCCCCATTCTGCTTTCCCAGCATTTTGGAAAAGCCACATTAAATGGTTTTGCCCACAGTTTAAAGTGTTGTAATGTGCAACCAAGCCATTGAGCATAGCACTGTAGAAGTCAGTGCCATCTCTGCACCTCACTGTGCACATCAGTGAAACAAAGACACAACTGAGAGCTCACACAAAAGGAGTGAAAGCAACTAAAACCTCTCAGCAACAACTTAGTGCCTAAATAGAAAAAAAATCATATATATATATGTTAACCAGTCTCTCCAGGTGTAGACAAACAGGGTCCTCGTTGTTGCTGTCTGGAAGTGCTGCTGGCAGGAGAGCACCCAATTTAGCTTGGAAACTGTGCCTTTATTGTGAACTGCTCAGTTGCCTGGGGCACTCTGGCAGGTATGTTACAGAGAACAAAACCAGAAATAGACCTGTCACCATGGGATTGTTACTCAGGAAATACTGGAGCCAGAGGAAGTTGACAGACCAACAGCCCAAAAGAATGGGGTCCCCTGTTATTGTTTGCACAGGAGCGATGCTGGCAGCACCGTGGCTGGCTGGCTGCGGCCACAGGGCTCCACTAACAAGCTGCAATGCTGTATGTTGGGGAACAAGCTCAGTCCTCCTCCCCCAGGCAGTGCTTGGCCAGTTCAGGCTTTCTCCCAGGTTAAACTTGAACACCCTCCAACCAGAAAGCACAAACATTTTCAAGAGGGACTTTGCTGGGGAGCAGGCGGAGGTGGACCTCTCTCAAAGAGGGGAAAACATGTGGCTGGTCCCCTTAGACAGTATGTGAGCAAGCCCAGCTTTGGACATGAACACATTCATCCAAGCTCACATCTGCCTTGATGCAATAGTTAGCTTTGGCCTTGGCGAGAGGAAATATTTCCAAGTGATGTAGGGGTGGAGTGATAAGCCAAAATTGAGAATCAGCCCGTGATTCTGTGATTCTATAAGGCTGCAGGACCCCACATAGTGGTCCAGAGTAAGCAGAAGAGGAACTTCTTGAGCACTTCCAGAGCAGTCACAGGGGCCACACATTCCTCCTCCAGCACTTGTGTGCCTTGTGCTTGCACAAGGCCAGATGAATTAGCATGACAGAAGTGCACGGACCTGTTTGAGCCATATCCCAAACACCATCCGGCTCAAGAAAATAAAATCCAGCTAGAATTAGCCTGGACTAAATCTAAACATGTTTCTCTGCTCTCACAATGCAGATCCAAGAAAAGCAGAGACCCACAAGAGCCACCTCTGCTTTCCACATGTTCCATAATTGCCTGCATACCCAGAGGGGTTACTGTACGGACACAGAGTAAGCTCCCAGCTGCCTGCTGCCTGACAGTAGAAGTTATGGTTCATCCTCAATGATCTGCTCATTAGCTTGGATCACCTGTGTTGCAGACACAATGAGAACCAGGACATTATTACAGCCATTATGCATTCCCTGACAAGGGCTAAGGCCCCTGCAAACACTTGCAGAACAAAACACACACTGGAAGGAGCCAGTCAAGAGATCCAAAGGCTCATTGAAACCTTCCTGAGACAGGGCAGGACTGTGAGTTCAGGTCCTAGGCCACAGGACTGAGCAAGGCTAGAAACACAAGTTGAAGTAATTTCCTCTTCCAACACCTACATACCAAAAGAGAGGGTCCTCCAAGAGAAAGAACATGGGAAGAAGCAGGCATGGGATGTTGTGGGTTTACCACTCAGGCATGCTGAAGCTACAGAATCCAAGCAGTGACCTTGTGGGAGGGATGGAGCAGCCCTGAGCCAGGAACTATGGAACAAGCACAGCTGGGGAGGAGGCAGTGGCCAGATTGGCTCTTATTCTATTGATTGTGTTTGCTAAAAAAAGTCAAGGTTATTTTTGACCTGACACTCAAACCATGTCGGCAGCAATCTAGAAGTGGCAGAAAGAGAACTGAATTTGTTCCCAGTGACACACAGAGGTGCAACTTTCTGATGACTCAGCACTGGGGTGTGAGGGTCTTAGGGGGCTCTCCCATGGCCAAACCCTCCATAAGTGACTACACTAGTCTGTAAATACAACTCCACAACCTCTGTTACAGCCTCCAAACAAAAACCATGAGTTTCCCAAGCTTTGGTATGTTATTAAAGGTAGAATCATAGAATGGTTTGGGCTGGAAGGGACCTTAAAGCTCATCCAGCTTCAATCCTCTTTCCACAGACAAAGACACCTTCCACTAGACAAGGTTTCTCCAACCCCCATCCCACCTGACCTTGAACACTGCCAAGGATGAGGCATCCACAGCTTCTCTGGGCAACCTGTACCAGTGCCTCACCACCCCCATAGTATAGAATTTCTTCCTAATATCTAATCTAAATCTATGCTCTGTCAGTTTGACATAGATACACAACACCCATAAAGTGAGAGACAAAAGAAGCAACAGTGGAAATAAATACACACACACACACATATAGAATAATAGCAGCTGCCTTACAGGAGAGTGCAATACAGGGAAATAGCATCATCTTGAATTAGGTACACAGGTCAGCAAGGGACTTTGAGTCCTTTAAGCTACACAGACACTTCCCTTTGCAGGGACTTCCAGAAATGGCTCTTCCCCCTTTTTATCTGATTTTTCAAGTTGCCAGGAGTTGCACCCTTGCTCCTAGAAGTGGAAAATTAGTCTTGGTTCACAGGCACCTCAAAGGTACACCAGAAAAAACATTTTCTTTGGTTCTCTGTTGCCTTTTTTTTGGGTTCTCTGATGCAACAGTGTCACTTTGCACTGGCTGGCTTCACCTGAATCCACTTTAAAGACAAAACAGGAACACATCTTATTCTGAAAGCTCAAGGATTCAAGCTGTGATTGCAAAATTGGCAGTGGTTGCAAAGGAAAGCACACCAACCAAGAAACCCCACCCCTAAAACAAGTCCCTCTTCATGTCCTTCAGTCTCTCAGCTAGCTCCCCCTCTTTTCTTTCCAGGGTTGCGCTTGCCCTAGAAATCTTATATCCTCCCAGTTGCTGCTGAAGGCTGCGACCTTCCCTTGTCCTCTGCCTCGGTTCATTAACCTGGCAGGAACATGGGCGCTGGGTTCACGCCAAGTAAAGATGTGACAACTCCCAGTCCTACCCTGATCTCTGCAATCAGGCTCTGAGGTACCAATTGCAGTCAGTGGGTTACTCCCTCCTCCCTGCAAACATCTCTAAATAGATATTCCCATGGTATTCCTCAGTTAATACTGAGGTAAACTGCTCTTCTGCAAGACGCAATAGCTTCAATACCATATTTGACAAATCCCAAATTGCTCACCCCGTACATATCCACCTAAACTTGTTTCCAGCTTCTAATAGAGACCATATGAGATGCATCACTAACACAGATGTGATCGTTCATTTTATTTGGTGAGGATGGAGGATAGGGGTTGTTTCTTTAAATGCTTGCTTATTTCTCATACTTCACATCTATTTGGAGGGTCCTGCTGGGCCAGGTCTTCTTGCACAATGGACCTGTCATTATACCATGTCTTCTACAGACAGATTGAAGTCCACTTTAGGAGTAACTGGGGCTCTACCCTTCCAACTCATACTGAAACACTGCACCAGAACTCCTCTGCTTGTTCCATTTCTTACCCAAATGTACTCACAAGCATTTTACATCCATCTTCTCTTGTGTCAAAACTGGTTTTGCTTAAGCAGCTCTCTTCCCTTCCTGGCATTTCTTCCTTCCTCCTTTAGAAGCAAGGGCCAGACCCACCCAGCTATGATTTATAAGCTACATGAAGCCAGCTCTTCTAAGACAGCGCATCTGTACCAAGCAGTGAAGTGCAAGGCAAATTGTCTCAAGTGCCTTGAAGAGATACTAACTCAAGTCCCAGAAGTGATGCAGATATATTGCTTAGGCAGAGTCCTGATAGCAAGGTTATTTTTCTTCTGGCTTCAGATCCTGAACAACTGACACTCACACCTGGTGACCTATACAAGAAGGACCACTGTGATAAGCACTGTATTAGAAAATGGCTATTTTATTCATCAACCTATTTAAGTCCCTTTTTCTTGAACAAGAGTGACTGAAAACACAGAGCAATCTCCAGGAGGTCTCACTTGTTTGACAGCAACAACCCTGCAGTTACACTGGAAACACCACGACATGCAGCCTGAGATCACACTGGCCTTTACCACAGCCTCATCAGCCTGGAGGGCTTGTTTTCACCCCATAATTGAGCATTGCACCAAGAATTTCTATCCACTGTTTCTTTCCAACTGACATGATTTCCTGGCTGGCAACAAAAGCCCCATTGCACCCACATTTGTATCCATCCCAATTTGCATCAGACTCTCTGTTGTCTTTGCTACTGGAGCTTTTCCCCTTGCCATCTTCACCCCACATTGTGCTCCCACAGCTCCAGCAATGTGCCAGCAGAGAAGCCCATGAGCATGCTACTGCCTTTCATGCCTCTGTCCTTAACAAAAGCAGGATCCAACATCACTTCCAAGGAGCCTCAGCGGTTTTCTCCTCTTTCAACACCTCCCACCATCACTTCTCTGTTATCCAGCTCTGCACCTACAACAGCTGGGCTGTACTTTGTCTTCTCTGGAAAACCAAACCACTTACGTAATGCAACATCATATTAACCTCTCACCATGAAGCCATCTCTTCACTGAGGAAATCAGTTAGCTTTCCAAAGATATTGGATAGCCTGACAAAAGCGAACTTTAGGAGGCCAACACAGCGTCATATCTCAGCCTCAAGTTGCCTACATGCCATGACTTTACAACTCGTTTAAAGCCTTGCAGACCACTGCAGTCAGAACAACGGTCAACCCACAGCCTGTGTGCTGCGTCCCAGTTAACAGCAAGCTTGTGAAGCATGAAGCCCTGTTTGCCAGCTCCACATCTCACAAGGATCACATCTCACTCACAGATCGCAAAGCACTGTGTGAAGCCAGTAAGGTTGCAGGTTTCTTTGCCCCCCATCACATAGAGAGATCAGCAATCCTGGTGACCATCTGGTCACCAAGCCACACATTTTAGGTTTCAGATAGTCTCCAGAAATGCCTGTACCTTGCCCCACTTGCCACCAACCCCATGGGAGCAGCAGTTCCTTTCATTCCCAGGACACCATGCCACAAGGTGCTTGACAACACAGGCTGGTGTCACCTTGAGACCACACAGCAAACCTGCACAGCTCTATATGCCCATGCAGCAAGTGAGACTAGAATATCCACTGGGATTTAAATACAGCCAGGCTTACATGTTCCTGTGCATGAGGCAGAGATGGAGAACAGCTTCTGCCAGTTTACCTAGTGTCATGGGTTCAGCAGTAGCAGTCATTTTTTTATCCTTCCTGGTAGCTGGTGCAGCGCTGTGTTTTTGACTTTCAGCCTGGGAACAGCACTGATAACACCAGTGTTTTCAGTTATGCTTAGTAATATTTTGGTCTGACCAAGGACTTCCTGAGCCTCATGCTCTGCCAGGGAGGAGGGGAAGCTGGGAGGAAGCAGAGACAGTACACCTGACCCAAACTGACCAAAGAGGTATTCCATACCACAGCACGTCATGGCCAGGATGTAAAATGGAGAGCAGAGACCAGGAAGGGTGGGGGTGCACAGCATGGTGAGGCTTGGTATCGAGTGGTGAGCAATTGTATTCTTTTCCCTTCTATTTCTCTTGTCATTATTATTATTGGTGGTAGCAGTAGTGATTTGTGTTATACCTTAGTTACTCAACTGTTCTTTTCTCAACCTGTGGGAGCTGCATTCTTTCGATTCTTCTTCCCATCCCTTTGGGAGAGGGGGGAAGAAAGAGGGGGGAGTGAGTGAGTGAAAAAACTGCGTGGCTGACAGGCTTAAACCACGACACCTAGTGACTAGCTTGAGGCTACTTAATGTGCCTGGCCTTCCTTCACCCTCCTCGTACAACAAGGATAATATTTATCTAATCTCTATCAGCTTCTCAAGCTCTGCAGTCAATAGCTAAAAACTGTTCTTGATAAGCACCAAGTATTATATAGCATGTGTACACACGTGCTACCAAATCTATATCTAACCCAGACCAGAGGGAGCAGCTTTCCTCAGGATGCCATCAACTCCACTGACTGCCAGAGGAGATGACACATCCCTGTTAGAGCCACACTGTGCTATTGCCACTGCTTGCGTTTGGATATCGGGCGGTGAATAAGTTGGACACCAGCAAGCAGACAGCATCCCAGCATGCAGGTTTTATATATGTATTTATATATATTATAGATATATATACACTATAAGTATATATAGGAAAGGTAAGCAGAGTTTTGAGTCCTGTCTCTTGTAGAGCAACAGGAAAATTGATTCATCATCCAGGCACATTATACCTCAGAATCCAGACAGAAACATTGGCTTTCAATTACCCAATATGTTTAGCATCATAAACAAACCTCCTGGCATGCCAGGTCCAGATCATGCAAATATGAATTAGACTGCAGGGGGGGGGGGGGGGGGACACAGAGGAAAAACATCTCTTAAAACCCTTAACTAGCAAGACCTGCCTCCTCCAAGTAGAGAGGTGTGGGAGATGTTGATGGGAAGACCTAGAAGCTGGGAAACCCATGGCACTGGTGCAAGTCCCACACCCCAGGGCAAAGCACAGCCACAGTGGGGACCTGCCAGCTCCGTTTACCCATCCCTCACATCTCCCATGCAGGGCTAAGGAAGTCATAAAGGAATCAGCCATCTTCCGCAGCATTATAAGGCACTTATAGCATACATTTAATAACCAGAGGCATGAAGACTTGATTTCCTCAATATGGAAGTTATAAAAGTGAATTGGTAACTGAGCATTAAAGGCAAGTGCTGCTGAATAAAGACTTAAGAGGGCAATATTTTCCCCATTTAAAGGGTGGTTTTCCAGTTCCCGAAACCACATGGAAAAGTCACCTAGCAATGGATAAGTTTGCGTCATTAAGGATAATTTGAGGTGAGTGGAAAGGGGGCAGAAGAAGGGGGAGAGAGCAAATCCAGCTTTGTAGAAGCAATTATGAGCATAAAACCCCACAGTGTAATTGTAATTCGTTAAGGTAACGGTCATAAAACAAACCACTGTGACACAGCTCCCTCTGCACCAACAGATCTGCTCCTCTTGCTGAGGCCATGTAGGGTACTCTGGTGCTTCAGAGGATGCCAGGGCGATGCACCCATTCCCCATGGAACCCTACAATCCAAACCAGGCCCTGCCCTTCCAGAAAGGGTGGGCAAAGGAAAAAGCTCCCAATCTCTGCCACTGGGGAGTGCATGAGAATGACACAGCCATGCACAAGCCATCACAATGGGGTGTCTAAACAGTCTTCCTGGAGAACCTCAACTGCTACTCACCAGCAACTCACAGAACACAAGGCATTCAGAGGAGAGGGCTCACCTGCAGGACTCCTTTCAGATGAGCCCAGACAAGCTTCATGCTCACCCCAACTCCATCTGTCTAGCTTCAGGCCAGCAGGAGCAACCCCTAAGTGCAGAAGAGCTGCTACAGCCACACTATCTAACAAGACTGTCATATAAAAGCACCCTACTGTGGAAGATATGAGAAACAGCTTTAAGCTTGGCTGAACACATGTTTTTTCCAGGCACTACTATTAAGACATGCTGCCTGGCACCTGTAAAGGCACATAGGAGCTGTACTTAATGGAGAGAGGGAAAGTGCCGCTGTTTAAAAGCAAACAGCAGTGCCAACATGACTGGGACCTCATCCTTTGCTTTTGTCCTCAAAGACATGAGATCCTCTCAGGCACAGGGTGCTCTGTGCCACATGTTTGTGTGTTCACACATTTTCCTCCTAAGACCCTCCAAAGCCTTCAGCTCACACCAGGACAGCCTCCACATCCTGCATTAGCTGCGGCTGGTGACTTATGGAACAGAGAACATCCCATGCAGGGACAATGTATCAGTATTAGTAGAGGACAGCAGGCTGCCTGGACCCAGCAGGGACAGATTGCTGTGGTACATGGGAAGGAGGATGTTCTGTTACTGCATCCTACGTCCCAAAATTCGTCAATGCATGAAGTTATGCGTAGTCACTCCCTTTCAGAAAGGAAGGGATAGGTGTAAGTCAGACAGCAGAACTGAAGTGCTGTTGGCAGCAGCACAACTGCCATTGCAACAAATGCCCTCCTTAATATCCCATCACTATTATTTGGCTAGCGCTGGGAAAAAGCACCCCTGGAGTTCTGAAGAAGAACTGAAGCATCCAAAAAATCATTCAAGTGTTGAAGCAACCTCATTTATCAGAGATGAGCAACAGTGCAAAAGCTTCATGAGGAAGCTCCCATCATCTCCTGCACAGCGGATGGGGTTGGGGGACAGTGCTCCTGAATCCCACTGTGTACAGGCTGGGCTCCTGGCTCAGCCCCAGCTCGCTGCCCACCACCTCATCATCTCCTCTTATTTATTGCCTATCACTGTCTGACCCCTGTACGCTCTCAGACACCACCAGAAGTAAGAGGGCAGGAGATGGGATGAGCACTTCAGTCTTGCAGACATGGACACAAATACATAATTCAAGCACCTTGAGGTGATGCGCTAGCAAGAGCTCACCCCCTACCTGCAGCATCAGCCATAGCTCGCTCCCCTTTTCCTTTAGGTGGCAGACTCAAAAAGTTATGATGTTTCCCCAAAAGGGCATTTCTTTTGTTACTCTTCAGCAGGAAAGCCTGCAGAGCCAGTCCTCTGTGCCCAGATAGGTGCTTCCCATTGTTACACATGGAGCTGGGGTACACAAAGCAGAGGCTCCTGCTTCGGACCTGCACGTGTCTGATCACACTGCATCTCCAGAATAGCCATGCAACCGAGTGGGATGGAGAGGGTAATCCAAGGGCAGAGAAAACCAATTCCCATGGCAGATTTACACCAAGTGAGGTCCTTTGCTTTATGGACCACAGGAGACCAAGACAGCTCCCATTTTTAGGCAGCTCCCCAGGCACCTGCCACACCAAAGGAAAGATGCTTTCATCCATAGGATTTCATATGCAGTGACAGCCAGCAGCATGCAGCGTTTTGTGGTCTTTAAAGATCAAAGAGCATTTGACAGAGGAAGCAGCACCCTGGTCAAAATCGACTTCAGCAGTTATGTTCTGCTTTATGAAACCCTCCCGGCATCTTCAAACTGAAGTCAGATCCCCCCACGTTCCCATCTCCAACAGATCTGGGGCTTTTCAGAAATTAAAATATATATACACATATTCAAGGCCAGGTTGGACAGAGCCTTGGGTGACATGGTTTAGTGGGAAGTGTCCCTGCCCATGGCGGGGGGGTGGAATTGGATGATCTTAAGGTCCTTTCCAACCCTAACTATTCTATGATTCTATGATATAAATTGATACAGGCAGAGCTGCCAAGCTGTGCTCCAAACACAGATGTTCCTCTCCTGAAGAGCACAGTGCCTATGCACATTAGCAAGACAAGGAGAGCTACTAAAGGTACAGGATCACTGGAGTTCAGTTTGGCAAGAATAACTCTCAGTACAGAGTAGTGCCAAAGAGCATGTGGTGGAAAGGAGATTCCCAAAAAGGCACACTGCCTTTGTGATGGTCAAGCCCATATCCTGATAGAACATATAAGCGTAGCTAGGACCCAAAGGGGAACGCGGCCAGCCACATGCATGCATTGCACTTCATGGTGTGCTGAAGACAGAAAAAGGGTGGAGGAGGAAAAGGAGAAGAATTCTCCCACAGACAGGCTGTTACAGTGATATATGGTGCTGGGAATGAGAAGGCAGAAGGGAGAGTCCAGCAATAGCAGACACAAGAGCCAGGGATGGGGCTGCACAAGCGCTGCAGTGGGAGGAAGCTGCGGTCCTTAATCTGGACCCACTGCCTTTCCTGGGCCTGCCTGCTGCCACCAAAACACAAGCACGCTTTCTAAACCCACAGCCTCCACAGAGTGTCTGTTTGGGACCTTCTACATCCACATCAGCTTCATCTCAAGTCTGTTTCAATGTAACTGCACATATTTGGGCTGACCCTTCCCACTGCTCCCAAAAGCAGCGCAGAACAGAGAGCTTGGAGCTGCCAAAGGGTCCCTCTGCTTCTGCACAGTTATGGCTATTTAGCAGCCAAATCCAGCACTCTCCTTCAGTCCCCCCTCCCACTTTATCCTCCTCCTCTCCCCCGCAGCTCCACCACCCCCATAGCACAGCTCATCCCATTTCCAGCTTTCCCACACACCCAAACACCAGGAAAGCCGCTGCTCAAGCAAGGAGAAAGGAGGGAAGAGCCAATCTTTCTTGGACTCGGATCCTGCTCCCATGAAGGGTTTATTTTCCCAAACAGCCCCCAAGGAGCATGAACTTTGATGCTGCGGCATTTTGGCTCCTCAGATGCTTATGAAGCTCTAGCTAGCGGGCAGCAATGCCCAGCTGGGCTGGCCACAGGCCAGGCTCCCAGCTGCTCCACTCAGGACAGCCACAGGCAGAGCAGCTCCAACCTGCAAGGAGACTTGCCAGGGTCCCCATTACCTCCATGGCATAGATCTGCCTGCCCAGCCCACCAGTGGCTCCCCCTAAAGTCAAAGGACTGCAAAGACCCTCCATAGAGTTGATGTTGAGCCAACAACCATGATGCCCCCGCAGGCTTGTATCTGCATTGCAAATAAATCACAGCCAGCTCTGCCCACCCCTCCCCAGTGATGAAGGGTTCGGTCCACTTCCCAGGCAAAGAAAACACCTCCCCTATTTCCAGCCTCCCAAGCTCTTCCTACAAGAGGGACACACACCAGCTTGTTCTTATTGCAGACATGTAAGAGCAGAAACATCACTGAGGAGCAGAGGGATATACAGAGTAAGATATGGTGATTCAGAGCTCTACTCTTCCCAAGGTAACATACATTTTGTGGGAAATCAGCTTGGTCTGACAAGGAAAAGCTAAGCAGCAAACCTATAAACGTGACACAGGCAGGAAAAGGGAAGAAAGGGGAGCAGGGAGGGAACAGACACTTTAAAAGCTCCTCTCCCAGTGCTCTACTTTGTTTATATAAACATGAAACAAAGCACCTTGCAGAAATGCTAAAGACAACACTGTGGCAGCCAGACACTGCTAACCAGGTTGTTGTGTTTGAGCTGATTTGAAACAGCAAATCTGGGGACCATTTCCATCTCGTGTCACAGCTCGGTCTGCCCTTCCTCTAGATAAAGGCATAACTGAATTATGGAGAAGCCTCTGCTCACCCAGCACCTCAACAGAGCACTCCAAAACCAGCTACCCTGAACAAACATTTGCCCTTCGCTCCCTATGGGCACCTCCTTCGCCGGGGCCAAAGGAAGGGTGAAGCCTGGAGCTCACACTATCCAAACACGCTGCTGTTGAGCTGCACTGGCTGTTAAGCAAATATGCTTTCCTTTACACCAGGAGCAAGGCAGGAGCACACAACCTGAGCGACAGCAGCTTGACCAACACTTGGCAACTCATTAACCCAGCGCTGACATTGCCACCCTTTGCTAGGAGGCTGGAAGATGCTCTTCATCACCAGGATTTGCATGGAGATTTAAGACCACAAGAGTGAGAAGCAACAACATATGGTCCTAGACAACGCATGCCCCTAGACAACGCATGCCCCTAGACAACGCATGCCCCTCTCCACAGCCCAAGGCCACATCCCCCTGTACAAGACACAAGCATAGACATGAGAAGCCTGATGCTCCCAAAAACGAGCCTCCTATTTCTGCAGCATTCCCAGGAGGCTGGCATTAAAGTGACAGCTATGAGATCTCACAGGAGCATTTGAGGAATCCACAGGTCCTGCTCAGTCTAGTGGAGAGGCAGTGAGTCAGGAAGCCAGTCTGCACCTCCTGACAGCACCTGCCCTTTCACTGCATGGGTTGGAGACATATTTGACTGCACACATGTCTTTCTGGCACTGTTTAGGGTCACGGAGCAATTTCAGAGGAAGCAGATCATCGGATGAAGACCTTCCAGTGATATTTTGTCATTGCTGTTGGATTTTCCCCCACTCAAACTTGGTTTCTGCTCCCTGGGCAGCTGGAGAGCCAGGAGGGTCCAAGCCCCCGCCCAACCTCAGAGCAAACCACATGAGCCCAGAGAGCTGTCAGCAAAGGGAAGCTGGTTCTGCACAAAGAATGCAGACATTGTCTGCCACCAGCCCTGCAGCTCTCCAGGGAGAAGCCTGGCTCACTCGCAGCCCACAGCAGCTGGGGCCCAAGAACCTGCGCCATGTGCCAGGCTGGGGTTTACTGGGGATGGCAGCTGGTGGGGACAGCCCTCCTGCGCACTGGTTCCTTCTCCCTCTGTGAATATTGCAATGGGATGGAGAAGGGCTTCCTTCATCCTCTGCAGCAGGAGGGCTGGGACCAGGCATCACCAGCCTATGTGGTTGGCAGCAACCTACCAATATGCCCCAACTACAGCCTCCTCGCACCAGCCCCTCAGCCACTTCTGAGCTCACCAGGAAGCCAGCAGACCTGCCCAAAAGCCCCCCCAAACCTAAGCCACCACCAAACCGCAGAGAAGCCCCAACAGCACTGGGTCAAGCCACTCTTCTCTTCTGCTGCAATGACAAGGCTCGGATTCAATCTCTGGGACAGGACACAGTGACACTGTGCCAGGCTCGTGCCCTTCACCACATTCATAGAGTCATAGAATGGTTTGGGTTGGAAGGGACCTTAAAGATCATCTGGTTCCAACCCCAAAGCTTTCTAGCATAAATGCATCATTTATAGCCCTTCTAGCTGTGACTCTCAGCAAGGGCAGAGAGGTAGAGGAGAATAAAGCAGGATGTGGATGGAAGAGAAGGCAGAGTGCAAAGCCAAAGTGCCACTGGGATGCTCCAAGGCCAGATGCTGCAGCTCCCTTCCCTGGGCCCTAAGGCAAAGCAGAGGCAGGTGAAAGGCATTCCTGACTCCCATGGCCCTAGCACTGCTGGAATGACCTTGCCAGCAACTAGCACAGCAACGCCACCAGCTTGGGAAATCATCCTGTGCATTGGCACCTGCAGCATCTTCCACGGCTCCCCTGAGAACCACAGCACATACCTCCTCTATGCAGCACAGCCCTGCAGGGTCCTGCCCCTTTCCCAGCCCCACAGGGGCATCCCAGCAGCACAACGCAAGCACCAGCTCTGGTTTCCATATTTTAGGTGGTGAGAGCATCAGGGCTGCCTGGACATGGGGTCCCACACCCATACACTGGGCCAGGGATCTTCTCTGGGGCAAGAGGCAACACACCAGCTCCTGAAGCCTCCACACACTGACCAATGGCTTCTGCCCATGACTGTTTTCAGCTGGGTTGTTTTTGGCTTTTTACATCTTTCCCCTATCTCCCCTCTGAAGAAGCCTGTAGTTGCTATGGAAATGGTCTCATCAGTATGGGTGGAGCATAGCAGTACCAGCCAAAACTCCCTCCGGTTCCCAGTTGACACCAGTGCTTAGGAATTGGCATCACTGGATGTTATCCCAAGCTGCACAGGGGATACCCAGAGCTTAAAGCAGCACTTGGTGAGCAAGATGCATCTGGGAATCAACAACAGGGACCTGAAATTCACTCAGGGATAAATCAGGAAGAGAGATAATCAAGGCATCTTCACACTGGCTAAGGGATAAGAGGGTTATAAACAGCAAAAAGCTGCCATCTGCCCCAGAGATACCCTGGCCATGGGCAGGAGGTGACCACAGACAAGGGTAGCAGGAGCAGAGCTTAGCCCTGCTCCCTGTTCAATGCACCCCCTCTGTACTCACACCTCTGATGTGAAGCTGATAAGCAAACAGGGTGTGAACAGCAACCATCAAATGCTGTGAGGAGGGTCAGAGAGCAAAGCAAGAATCTTTCTGTGTTGGGCAGCTGCTACTTGCTGCAATGCTTCCCTCAGTCACCCCCTCCCATCCGACGGCCATGGCCACATACCATTCAGGTTTTACACAGTGAGCTGACTCCTTGCTGAAAACACTGTCAGGGGTTTTGCAGGAAGGATCATCCTTTAACATTAGAGCTTGAAACTAGGTCTATGCCACTACCTTGGGCTGTCCTCTGCCATCTCCAACCTGAGATCACTTCACAAATGGCACTTCAACCCTGATGCAACCTGATGCCACAGCAATGACCTTGCGAGCTGCGTGGTGGACAGACACATCGTCAAACCCTTGTCAGCACTCACTGTGGACCACCAAACATGAAATCCCTTTCACAGCATCATTACATGCTTGGCAATAAGCAGGCTACAGATGTTTCCTCATGCATTTGTCTCCTGGAGTGGGTATTTTCCTACATTCAGTGCTGATACCACCATGCAGATCTCATCATCCTCTGCCACCAGCCCTACATGAAGCCACTGGGGCTGTCACACAGTGCATCCCGCACTCTGCTCTCAGTCCTGCCTGCAAAGGGGGAAGCATGCAAGCATATGAGGCGCTATGGCATGTCCATTGGGCTGACACATTACTGTTGCCAGGGTGGATCTGAATGCAGCACAGAGCATTGCTAGTCCCTGCCAGGCCTTACAGGAGTAAAACCCCAATTAAAGCTCTAAGTAACAATTTGCATCGTCAAACTGCAAGGAGCACACCTAGTTCGGAAGCCATTCATATCCTCAGCCTTGCCAGATCCTGAATGATTTCCCAAAAGGATGCATTCAAGAGAATAACACAGGCTTGAGCTGTTACCAAACCACTCAGGCTTGGTCAGAGAAGCTGCAAACAGGAGCCTGTGCATCAGCGATTATCCTTTTCTATCCAGATTTAACAAGTTCAAGACCTGAAGCATAAATTAGCAGCTGAAATGCTTCCACCCCCATCGTTCTGTCCCATGCCTGGGGAACACACAGTCTCTCTTGCTCCCTGCTGGCAGAAATCTCATTGCACCAGCCCAAAACATCTTGCTCCACAGTTTTGGGGAGCTGTTATTGGAAGAAGCTGCCTGCAAAGCAAAGAGGCTCTCTAAAAAAGCAAATGGAAAAGTCCAAATCGCCCCTGCTTGGACCAGGGACATCAAACCCAGGCTGGAGTCAGGGGAGCAGCCAGCCACCACATGACACTGCCACCTCCATCTCATGCTATGCCAGCACACATCACCATCCCTCATGCAGCATCTCTACAGGCCTGAAGACAGTGCAGTTTAAGCTCCCACAGTCCCTTCATCCCCTGTGACCAAAAAGCAACAGAGCAGGGACCATCCCATTCCACAGAATACTGAAACACAGACCAAGAAAACAGCTCATCCCTCATTGTACAGCAAACCTTTTAGAATGCTTAAAGATGCACATCTCCCAACATCCACCCTTCCACCATCTTTACCCCAACCCAGGGGTCCCCATCCAAGCCTCAGAAGCAGGTGGTTGCCTGGGTGCACCCCACAGCATCCCTAGATTCCCAGTGGAAAGCTGCCGGCTGCACCCATTACTTGAATAGCAGCACAGCGCCTCAAATCAAAACTCCCCACAGCCAACACAGCGAATAAGATTACAACAAATATAAACTAATGATACAGCTGTCAAGACAGATTAGACTGCACAGTGTAAAAAATTGCAGGGCTGTTTAGTCACAACAATATAAGATTAATTTATCAATACAGCTTATGTGG
The DNA here is from genome assembly GCA_028858755.1 of Ara ararauna. Classification (NCBI taxonomy): domain Eukaryota; kingdom Metazoa; phylum Chordata; class Aves; order Psittaciformes; family Psittacidae; genus Ara; species Ara ararauna. The sequence goes on along the minus strand of CM054383.1, from coordinate 35,933,896 downwards.
CACTGGAGAGATAGCAAATTGAATAAGTGAATCTTTTCTACACCTTGCACAAAAAGAGAGGCTCAGACCCAATGGGCGCATGGGTCTGGATGCAGGCTGGGATCAACCCAAGGAGGCTGGTTGGATACAGCCCAGGGGTTCTGCATCCCTATTCTATGCTTGGGCATGGGCACATGTCCCACCCACATATATGCCCTCCCTTCTGCAGTACAAGGATGCTGCCCCATCAACATGTATAGAGGCTGCTGCTGCAGGCTGGAACTTCCCAACCCCTTTCCACAAGCTCCTCCAAGTCCAGCCTTACAGGACTCTGGCTGTTTGTGTTGCCTAACCCTTAAGCTCCTAGTTACAGCATGTGTTCTGGTGCACACAGCAATCAGAGGCAGTAATACACAGTGCTAACGCATGCAAATACAGGCACAGCCACCTCCACCCTTTGGGGGCTAAGCTCTGGCAGATAGAGGGCTTGAGGACCTCAGAACATCTCTCAAGGGTTCCCAACAAGCAAGAATCCAACCCGCAGGTCCTTAAGAGATGCTTCCTTATTCATCCCACAGCTTCTGCCCAAATACTATAACATCTCCAGTGGGCCCCTATCATTTCAGATCTCTCATACATTGCCATCTGTGGGTTAAAAATGTGCAAGCAAATAAATAGCTGCAGCGATAATGAGCCAAGGTTTCGATCTGTGAAGGTGAGAGCACAGCGGCATCCGCCAATGCGAAGGAAGCACCCGTTTCTATAAATATTGAAATCCGGTAATTATCATCATTAGAACTAGTTGTGATTTAGCCATAGCTCAAACCCAACAAGTAAGAATGGCATTTATTTGCCACAATTAGAACAGCTAAAAATACCTCCCACATCTTGCCTGGTTCATCCCCATCCCACCACCACCATCACCACCCAGCAGGCTCAGCCTTGGGCAGGGATTAGTGCAAAGAGGGGGACCATCATAGGGTGGAGAAACCATGTACTCCCCGAAGAAGACCAAGACACTGGCACAAGGCAACCCTATCTTCAAGGAACTCTTCCCAGCTCTGCTCCATGGCTTTCTCCCTAACTCTGGTTCGGCCCAGCAAACTCCTGCCCTGCTGCACTGGCTTGCCAGTGCAAGATATATTATAGAATCATAGAATGGTTAGGGTTGGAAAGTACCTTAAGGTTATGTAGTTACGACCCCCAAAGATCGCAACGTCCCCTAGAGCAAAGTGCTTTTTCCATACTGAAAGTTTCTTTGCATTTGCTTCAAAAGGCACAGATTTTCTTTAAAAGGCAGATGGAAAAGCCTGACTCACCAAAGCCATCCCACTGGCAGGGGGGCAATGACCCTGGTAGCATCCAGTTGATGGAAATAGCCATGACTCAAGGACATGTGTTTTCTCACCTTGTGAGAGCACTACAGTTATGCCAAGAACCTCTACACACTCACCAGCTCTTTCAGCCCTCAAACAAGTGCTGAAGGACCTCAAGAGCTCAGCGTGCCAGATGGTTCACCCTTCATGGGTGAACTTGCTGAGAGATCTCATCCTTCCAGCCTTGTATGGGCAGGGCTCAACCCTTCATATAAAATCCTATGAGGGGCATCAAGCTACACTGTCCTACCTCTGCAAGGTGACCAGGGACCACCACCTTTCCATAAGCCTTTAAACAAGGACTCAGCCACCCTCCCTTGGGGAAATTGCACTCCAGCAATTTCCCTGATGATAAATAAATGCCTGTAGGGTGCAGATGTTGCAGGAGGCAGCACCTCAAGGCAGCTACAACCACCCCTCAGCTTCCCACCCGAGCCCACAACCCAGAAAATCTCCATCTACTGACTCAAATCACTCAGGGCCATTTCCTCGTGCTTGCTCCAAGACTTTCCCTGAGGAAACGTGCCCGGCTGCCTTGTCAGGGATGTTCTTTCTGACAGTCACGGTGAATATTCTCCCCCACTTACTGAATAATATCTGGAAAGGGCCGTAAAATGGGCAGCTTAGCGGGGGTGAAAGCACTGAGGTGCTTGCTGCCAGGTCTCAACAGCAGCCCAACTATTCATGCTGGCTCCATGGACCACCACCTGCTCCTCCTAAAAATGCCTCCAAGCCCTGGGACTTGCTCAGCCCCCAGCCTCTGAGGGTAATCTGACCCCTCCAATGGATTTGTTTTCCACTTGTTTGCTTCTGAACTCTCTCCAGTTTGTCTATATTCCTGAAATAAGGTGCTTAGAACTGAGGCCACATTCCTGAAGGGGTTTCTCATGATTATTTGGGGGGAGTTTCCTGTTGATTTGGGGTTTATTAATAGGAAAAGCCAGTCCATAGCTCTGCTCCCACAGCTCCCCCTCTCCCCAAACACAGTCCAATGTTATTTGCTTAGGGCCCTAAGCCAGTTTTCAGTCCATTTGGCAGCATCATATCCAAGGCAAACTGAACTAATTTTAAGAGTAAGATTTGGCGAGACACTATATCAAATGCTTTTCTAAATCCAAATATATTTGGATTTCCACGTTCTGCTCAGCCACTAATTTTGCGATTCCATCAAAAAGAAAAAGCAATCAGGTTTGTCTGGCAAGATTTATTCTTCCTAAATCCCTGCTGTTATTGCTCATGCTTTCCTTATCCTCTAGTGCTTCACTTTCTTAATACTGCAGGACTGGAAGCGCTTGCTGGAAATGTATTTTTGCTGTTTATATGGATTTGGAAGATCTGCCTCTGCTCTCCTCCACTGCCCCCTGTCTTCCCCACTACTGTCAGCACCCCTGTGCTGCCACCCTACACGTCTCCTTCCAAAGCCAGAGCACAACAGTAGCATAAGCCCAGTGTTAACACGCAACTGGCCTCAGACACGAGATACAGGAGAAAAACTAATCCAAACCCAAAAAAGGATATTTGGCAGCAGGAGAAAGGTCTAAAGGAAACATCCAGCTGGGTCAAGCCCAGGTTCATCACAGAGCACTGCCAGCAGTGTGAGCGGTTGATATTAATGCCTCAATCAGACATCCCAGAGCATCACCTCATTCCTCTTACAAGTCTTCTGGCAGCTGCCCTCTGGGTGATCAGGCAGAGTTGAGCTATAGATGATATCGGTCAGTGCCTTCCCAATGGACATGCGCAGTCCTTGGTGCAGCAGGGCCAGCATGTGTAGAAACCAAAGCCTGAACCACTTGGGTGTCTGAGGAGCTCCTCCAGGCTTGGGGCTTGCAGAGAGGGGTCAGGCAGGGCTGCACTTCCCTGCCCTAGGATGGCACCAGCTTCCCACCCCTACCTTGTGGATCTGGGGCACCTGGAAAGCTGCATCACAAAGCACTCAGATCTCCTGCAGCGTTTCCCTCCATAGGGAGCCACCAGAAGCCTCTAAACCTTATGTGTTTGCAGACAGCACCATCCCAAAGCACTCCAGTGACCCCATCCTGGCTCTGACTGCATCTTCTGCAGCCTGCTCCACTGACCTCCATGGGAGCAGGGCAGAGCTGCTTACTTCTGCTCATTAGGAGGGAAAAGCAGCTGCGCTGGAACACAGTCTCTGCTCTCTAAGTCCTTGGACACAAAGGTTCAATGCTTTGTACACCAAATAACACCCTGCCTGGGAGCCAGGTGCTTGTGCACCCTCAAGACACCCCATCCAGCCACAGCAAATCAGCATCAATGCCAGCCTGGACTGAAGATGAGCCATGCACATTGGCCAAGCCACCAGCTCTAGCCACAGCCTTTCCTGACACAAACTCCTCCCCTGCAAACCTCAGCACAGCATGCCTGGGGTTATGGACAACAGCTTTCTACACTGAGATGATGCCCCCATGCTTGGCTTCCTATACCTCCCTTGTGTCAGGTCTCCACCAGACCCTTGCCTCAGTCAGCTGCTACATGCTGTCCCAACATCATCATAAGGGAAAAATCACAGCATGGCCATCCCAGCAACTCAGGGCTCAGAAATGGGACACCAGCATGCAGCAGGTGATGTTTTTCCATTACCACAAGGGACCTTTGCTGCCCACAGCTCCTTCAGTGCTTAATTAAGGGAGCTCTGAAAAGGGCACAGCCAAGCCAAACTACAACAAGACCCTGAGCACTCAAAGGATAAATGAAGTTTTCTCTTTACTCTGGCTATTTTTATATCCCCAAAACATGTCCTGGGGAAGTAGCACACTCCAGGAGCCCTCCTGAGGGCTGGGATGCCTGTGGTCAGGTACAAGCTCCACCAACACCCTCTGGTCTGCACCCAGATGACAGCCCAGCCCTGTCCTGCTTCCAGCACAAGGATGACCTTCCCCACATGCAGCCAGACAGAACATCCTCCAACAACTCCAGCTGGAAAACAAGCCCCTGGGTAACTGTCTGGAGGGATTAACCCATCCCAAGGCAGTTGTCCTCCATCACCCCATCACTGCACCCTCCTACATCCCCCCAGCCTCAGCAGGGCTGAGGATTTACAGTGGGTTGTCGGCAGAAAACTGATGGGGACAGAGGATTTACAGCGAAGGGCTGGTTTCAGGGGAGGCAGAGCCGAGCAGAGGGTGATTTACAGGGTCAGCAGCAATTCACACAGCAGGTAGCAAGGAGCAGGCAAGGATTTACAAGGGGAGAAATACTTTTAATGGGTGTTTATTAGGAAATTAATCTCCTTCCCCTGACCTCTGCGACCTGGGAAGGGGAGCAGGAGCAGATAGATTTGCAAGGAGCCTCCCCCTTGCTCTGGAGGTCACAGACAGGCCGGCTCCGGTTACCCTCCCTGTCCCAGCATAGGTGCACACTGCAGCTCACTCTGCTTGCCCATGGCACCCTCAGGAGCATTTCAGTCTGTCCCTGTCCTGCCACTGCCCCGATGCAACGTTCCAAGACCAGGCTCCATGATCAGTGCCTCCAGTGAGGCTACAAACAGCAAAGCCTAAGACATCTCCTGGAACTGAAGGTCCTTCCTCCTGGCACACCACATGGTCCCTTCCTGAAAGGGTCTGATCCAGCCTATCTGCTGGCAATGAGGCAGCATTTCTCCCAGCGCCAAGGCTCCTCGATGTCTCCAGGATGGGGCTGCCAGGCTGGTGGCAGGCAGGGGTCATGGTCCGCCATCCCTCCATTCTGCGTCAGGGTCACCAGCACAGATGCACAAGTCGCATCACTCAGCCTCCTGTCCCATTTCCCACTGCTTCTGGCACCCAGCAGGAGCCAGGGTCTAGGGTCAGCCTCACACATGAACCTTGAGCATATGAGTTTGAGTAAGCAAGTCCTTTCCCTCTCCCAGCACATCTTCTTCCCGCTCCTGCGCTGTAGCAGGACTGGCACAGGGGTACAAACACAGGGGGTGGCAGCACATATGGGTCTTCCCCTACCACAAACCTCCCATCCCAACCATGTCCTAGCAGCACCCTTGACCTGGCACATACCAGGCTGGGCACAGAGACACATGGGTTACACCTGGCCTGCTCACACTACCAGGGGTTAAACTCAAAGGGTTGTGCAAAGAGTAAGAAAAGAAATACAAGGGAAAAGTTGTCCCAGCACCAAGACTTTTGTTGCTGTTCCATCACATTGAGACATCTGCCCATTGGAGCACGCTGTATGGGGCACTAGGGGAAGTGTGACAGGCACCACACTGGCCTCTGCCAGCCCAGGAGGTGCCAGCTCAAGTTAACGTTCAGGAGCAAGCTAGGAAACCCTGATGCCCCCAGCCCTTCCCTGCCACTGCTCCCCAACAGTGGTACGGGGCTGCCTATGCAGAAGTGATGTTTGCAACAAACACGTCAGGGCCTGGGGACCAGAAACTCAATCATGCCAGCAGGAGGGTGTCCAAAGATGAGATGTCAACCCATGTCTTGCATGCTCCTACATTTACTGCCCAAGAAAGACACCAAATCTGATTTACAATAAAAAAGGTGGAGAGGTTGGTCCTAAAAGAGACAAACGAAGAGGGAACTGACTCGGACATTTTGTCTCCATCTCATCCTCCAGACACTCCCCAAATACCCTATTTTGTACCAGACACCCCCCAAATACCCTATTTTGTACCAGACACCAGGAGATCACAAGTTTAACAAGTGCAATCCCTGCAGGGACACCCAATTTCTCAGTGTTGGGTTGCTCAGCACAGAACTGCAATAGGACCAGGTACCACTAACAGACAGGCTTCAAGCATTGACCGCAGACACCCATAAAAGCATTGAGCACTGTGCAGCCTGGCATAAACAGGATGAAAACAAGTTGTTAGCAGCTTATACAGAGCAAGGGAAGAAGTTTCTATCTTCCAGCCTGGAGAGATGGCAGCTTTGCAGCGCAGACAGGTTAGGAGTCACACCAAGCAATACCCCAAGGGAGAGCCCGCATAACATCCCATCTCCTAGAGGACCTCATTCCCACCACATGTGGCTGATCCCACAGCTCCTCAGGGGCATCTCCCCGACACAGAAGCACAAGCATCACTGGTGCAGCATCCCAAGCAACATGGATCTGTTCTCCACGCAAAAACTTCCAGAGGCATTGAGCAGCATCCACCCCTCAGAACATCATTGAGCAAAAACCCGTACATCTTCACCCAAACCACAGGCAGCAGCACACCATTGCCCCCCCATGCCACTACCCCAAAGTTTGACTAAAGCTCAGGAGTATCTTTGCCTTTATATATCTCTGCTTTTTAACGATGGCTTCAAGGCTTGGAGACAAAAAAAAAGGGCCATTAAACTCACTGAATAAGTTAATGGGGCAGAGAGAATCCATTTCAAAGCCACCCCAGGCTATTTTCCTCTGGAGCTAAAGCCTGAATAAGCAAAAAGGAAAAATTAAAACTGTACAGTGCTTTGCCAATAAATAACCCCCAGTGTAATCCACTACCAGGCAGGTCTCCATTTGCAGAGATAACAGGATGTAGATCAGCTGCAAGCCACCTCCCCTTGTAAGGACCACCACCTTTTGATTGCGATTAGCTGTGCCATGACACGAACCTCCATCTCCTGCCTATCCCCTTCTACCTCCATCCACTGAAATCCAGCACTTGGCTCTGCATTTCCTCAACACCCATGCTCCAAGCACACTCATCTGCTTCCTTTTTCACCCTTCTGCCTGTTCATGCCCCTTCATTCCCATCTTTTCCTTTCCTTTACCAGCAGCGCTGTGGGTCCATCCCTTACCCAGAGGCCACACGCAGCCAAGTCCTCCCCAAACACCTGAAACACAAGTGCCTGTCCCAGAGAGAGGGAAGAAAATAAATTAAGAAAGCCCTGATTGTAAATGTTGATCCCACTGGATGTGGTTTGTTTACTACTATTAAATATTTAAAGATGTTAATTAAGTCTCCGAATAAATAAATCTCTGTTGCTTGTGCCTTTTGGAAGGCAGGGATACCTCCCCTGGGGCCAGGGCAGCCCAGAGCACAACGGGTGCTGGGCAGCATGCCCAAGGCTGAGGACAAGCCTGGGGCAGAGCCTGAGGATGCCACCACCATCCCTCCTGGAAGGGACAGCTTATCTACAACCAGGCACACATCAAGCTGCGTATATCAGGGACTTCAGCCATAAAGACCTGGAGGAGTGCACAGGCAAGGCACAGAGAGGACAATTTCCAGGCAGGGTTACCCAAAGCGGTGTCTTTTAGCCCCAAAGTGGGATCTTGGCTACAGCCACTGAGCCAAGAGCTTGTGCTCCCAATTGCCAGAGGGTGAACCCATGAAGCCCTGAGGGGCACAGAGACAGGCACCAGTACACATCACACAGCCCACCATCAAGCAGGCAGCTCTGCTCCAGTGACCATCTACTGCCACCCACATCCCTCCCATTGCCCACAGCCAGGGCAGGCAACACACACAGCTTCATACCTGAGAGCATTCCCGCTTCAGAGCCTCTTCCCAAATCACCACTGCAGCATCCTGTGGGGAGCACTGCAACTGTCTGCATTCCTCACCCACAGACCCAGCATCTCTCACTGCCCACCTGATGCCTCTTCAGCCTCTGCCTCTCCCAGATGCTCTCCAGCTGTGCCCAGCACCTTGCCATTAACCCCCAGGGTGCCAGGCTCTGCAGAGCTCCTGTTGTAGAGGCCCCCTCCTGCCCAACCAGCATCCCTGCACTGCATTGGCACCCTGCATGCACTCCTTGAGCTCAGGCTTTGTTCTGATGCTCCCAAAGGACACTCTCCAGCATCTTTCCACCCCTGAAATAAGGGGCACAGCACTCGAGGGAGCATCAGGCTGCTGCTCTGCTCTCCAAATGCAGATCCTGGGATAGTCCATGAGACGGATGGCAGTACTGATGTGTCCAGAGCCTATGCGAGGCTCAAACTAGGAAACAGTCCTCAGTAATACTCCGAACAGGCACTGGGAGAGCCCCAGGAGAACGGGAATTCTCTTGGCATGCTGGGGAGCTGGGAACACACAGCATCCTCAACACTGTGTCCCACTGAACTTTGCTTGCTCTTCAGGTTATGTAGAAGCAGCCACCAAGTGACTCAGGGGCTTTCAGCACACTTTTCCTGGGATATATTTTTGCGGGGAAAACACAGGCAAGGCATTAGAGTCCAAACCAGTACCCACATCATTATTGCACCAGGAGCACACAGCTACATCCTGAAGGCAAGAGACTGGGGGGACAAGAGAGATCTTTCCAGTCACATAAGTCACAGAGGTCCCCAGAGGCAATCTCATCTGTACTGGGATGGACACAGGGGATGCCCAAGCTGGGTTAAAAGCAGGCTTGCGGAGGGCAATGGTTCAGGACAAGGCAGCATTTGCACAGCTGGATCAGACTGGAGAGCCAGGATTCCTGGTTCCCAGCCCAAGTCACTGCACAGCATTGCCACAGAGAGCACGGGATGAGGCCAGAGCTGCTCCAGGGAGCAGAGGGGAGGTCAGCAGCTTAAAGCACCCGGGCTCTCCCCCATGTGGCTTCACGTCCCAGCAGGGTCAGGAGTTAGAGCCTGGCATTGCTGCAGCTCAGCTGAGCACTCGTGCTCCTAATTTATCCTGGTGAAACCGTGAGCCTGCAGGGTCCTCAGCATTCCCAGCATCTGCTTGAGCATTTCCACAGTAACATTTCCTTGGGGGAACCGCCTGAGGAGAGCTGGTTAAGGGACAGCTTTGCAGAGCCCAGGAGGGTGGAACTTCACCAAGCTCCCATCTGCTCCTACTCACTTCTCAGTTTCCAAGGGACAGACAGCAAAGGCATCAATGCCCTGTGCCCTCCCCAGCATGGAGCCAAAGGAAGGCTGCAGGGAAGGGGCTGCATGGGGGATAACACTTGGGCTCAGCATCTCTCTGCATCCTTCCATGGAGCCCCAGGATCCCAAGGCCATTTTGTTGTCACTGCTGCAAGCACTGAAGTTAAGAAAAAGCCCCCCAAGCCACCCATCTGTGCTGTCACACAATGACAATCCCTTGTGAATCCTTCCTGACCTCTCTGCTCCACTCATGGGACTTAAAAAGGCAGTTTTCCTTTCTGTTTAGGCAGACCAAAGCTGGGAGAAGGTGAAGGTGGGGATGATGGCACAGGCTGGAAGGGGTACATGATGGGGATGGTCACTAGCAAGCTCCATTATGTCCTACCCCAGGAGTGCTGGAGGAAAGCTGGCAGCACACAGGGTTCTGGCTTCTCCTCCAGCTCCCCAACTGCTGTGTCACATGAAAACAAGACAAAAACACAGCACGTGTTTTGCTGGTGCTGCTCCTCCAGACAAGCAGGGGCCAGGTCTCACACAGGGCAGGACCCACAGCCCCATGGGGTCTGGAAACAAGGCGGCACATGGAGGATGGAGGTGCAGAAGGGCTCCTGGAAAAGCCTCGGCAACTCCAGTGCAGCCTTCCAAGGAAGTTCCATACAGAGATTTTAAACTCCCGTTGTTCAAATGAAGTAAAGGGCAGGCCCTGAGCAATGTCACAGCTCTAACCCATGTCCATCATCCACACCTCAACACACATCCACCAAAACATCACCCTGCCATGATGCTGGGGACCCATTTGCTGTTGCGTTGCAGGACCACTGGGTGTCACAGCCCTTCCACCATGCTGGCAGCACATGGAAAACCAGCCTATCTTTGACCCAGCTGCCAGGAAGGATGAGGTACACCCAGGAGCTGCATATGGAGGATGCTGCAGGGCCAAGGGCAGCTTCCTACCACCACTCAGCCTTGCCCTATCTCACACCAGGGTTTTCCCAGCCTTCCCACTTTGAGGAAGGCCATGTGGCTTCCTCAAGCCCTCCAACCTCCATCCAACCCATGTAGCAGAGGTTGAATCAGAGGATCAAAGAGCATTGCACCTACCCTGGAGGACCAGGGTCAGCTCTCAGCCTGCACCCTCTTGCCCCTACCTCCAGGATTGCTCTGGGGACATCTCATGGCTGCTGGATACAACAGGACTGATCCAACAGCCTTGTTTAACCCCCATCCATGTTTGACCTCTCCCCAAACCCCAACTGATCTTGAGCCAAAGGGTCTTCCATCCCTACTCTGCTGTTTGCAGACCAGTTGCACCACTGCTCCCTGCCCCAGTTTCTCCATCAGCAACATGGGCAGAGCGGTTAGGGTCTTCCTTGGAGATGATTAACAGCCAGAAACCAGTCACAGATGGCAGCACCATCGCCAAACACTTCAAACAGCCCAGAAACACCTCCCCAAGCACTCACTCTGTTGTGGGTCGCCACCTTCCACAAACTTGCAAATCACCTCTATTCACAGATGGGCTGGGGCTGTATCCCCTGCAGCACTGGAAAAGAGCTATCAGTACATGGGGGTGTGCAGACCACATCATCCCGCAACAGCGAGTAGGCGAAATCCACTACCCGTCCCGATCCCATGGGACCAGCTGATGCACACCCGGGAATCAGGATTCTGAGACAGAAAGCAAGCAGGAACCCAAAAGGATTACAGCACCACGGGCACCTCAAAGGCTCTTTGCCCACGCAGCATCCATCAGGGTGACAGCGGCAACCGAGCCTCCCGTCCCGGTACCGCTCCCGGTGCCGCCGTGCAGGGCCCCGCACCGGCGCAGCCAGGAGCCCTCTTGTCTGCCGCTACCGCTTGCCCTCTAGCGGCATAGCCACCTTCAAACGGTGGATGAGAGGAGAGGATGAGCCGGGGCTGAGCAGGGAGGGAGCATCCCCCGGGGCGCGCAGGGCGCACAGGCTGGGCTGCGGGTTGCGGTACATCCGCGGAGCTGCGTGTGCCAGCCCTCCCGCACAACTACCGCGGGAGATGGACAATGGCTGCAGAACACCGCGGGGCTGGTGCCGTGTGCGTGGCCCTCAGACGTGGAGCATCGCATGAGGAGATAGGGGCTGCTGGTTCTCATCTCTTCACACAGGGCACAAAGGGTTGAGATCTCCAACCACCAGACACAAACTGCAGCCTCTGAGCAAGAAATCCCACAGCACCACCTTGACAACAGTTTTACCATGCATCCCTTGGTGTGGAAGGGAGAGCAAGAGAATCTGGGAGAGACCAGAGCCCATGGGCTGCTGTCAAACATACCTGCTTAGAAAGTGCCTACACAACCTGCTGAAACCCCCACTGCAGGAAACCCACAGCTCAGTGTTACTACTATTGCACAGTGCCTGGTAAATAACACACTGAGTAACAAGCATTACTACTCTCACTTTCGGAAGCCTGGCACCGCAGGATGAGGGGTTGGTTCACTCCCTGCTCGACTACAGGCCCACCTCGAATGAGATGCACCAAATCCAACCATAAACTCATGGGAAACACCTATCAAGAGCACAGCATCGAGCAGGACAAGCCAGTGTGCCAGGGCAGCAGTGCTGAGCACAAGCTACTTGGAGGGCTCCTCAAAGGTAATCCCATGGGACATCCTGTGGCCTGTTTGGGGGTTAACTGAAAGAGCCCAGCATCTCCGGATGAACAGATGGTCACAGGCCTCTGGGAGATCACAAGCAGCCTCATGATAAAGCCCATGAAGGTGTCACCCCCACAGGGGTGAGCTGATAGAGTAGAGCTGAACCAGAAGGCTTTCCCCTAACAGAGCTCTACAAAAGCTCCTAGGTCAGAGGCAGCACATCTCCAAGCCTCCAAGAGCAGAAAGGCAAGACCTTCCCTCAGTCTCTTCCCTTCCATCTCTGCTTCTTCCCCCCATGAAAACATGTGCCCTAGACCCAAGCATCCCCACCTCACTTCTCCAAGCCCAGGGAGACAAGCCAGCAGGCAGAGCAGACTTAGATCTCTCCAGACCCTATAGGAGATGAGGGCTGGGGAGGTGTTACATCCACCCTGAAGGTCACCAGCTCAGGCCCTATGTTGGGCTCAGAAAGAGCCTGGGAAGTCCTGGCAGGCACCAAAATTGTCTCCCCCCTGGCAGAATACCTGGTGTGGTCCCTGTCATGCTGAACCCAGGACAGGGCCCTCAGCAGAGCCAGGCAATGCAGATATGGCTGGGGAGTACTTAGGGACCAAGTGGGATCAGGCACAAGGAGGGCAGACACCAACAGACTCAAAGGCAGGTGACTCAACCCAACAGGAATCCTGTGTCCCAAAGCAGGGCTGGATGGGTGCCTGATGTCCTCTGCTCATCATTAGCTTGGCCGCTGCTGGGAAGCCAAGCTGAGACCTGGCCCTAACAGACAGATCTCTCCACCTTTTATAGCCCATCGACCCCAGACTCTTCTGCTCTGCCCCTGCACATAGCCTGGATGGTCACTAGAGTACTAGAAGTCCAAGGCATCACCTGTACCAGGGAAGTGCCTCTACCAGAACTGGTCAGTATTGAGAAAGGCCATAAGAACAGGACAAGGAGCTATCAGTCAGCCCAGAGGATGCCCCCAGCCTTGGGCACCCCAGTGCAATTTAGCTACTTTGGTGCACAGGGCAGCACACACCATGGACCCAATTCCTGATGCAAGGGGAATGATATGGGACAGTCAGGATCAGTGGTCATGGCTTACAGCACCTCTAGAGCGTCAAGACCATATCTCAGCATCCTCTTCTGTCCCCACAGCCTCATGCTGCACTCATCTTCCTCATCCTAAGATCTTTCAGGACAGCCATTCTGTTTAATAGCCCCGCAAAATAAAGTTGGGCTGAATTTTGAATGATCCCTGCAGCAGCCAAAGGCTCTGGGACCAGGAAATGGAATGGGAGGCTTTGGGATTACAAAGCCCTTCATCTCTGGAGAGCAGCAGCACACAAGACATGCTCTGGCTGGTTCACAGAGAGGGAAAAAGTTTGTTCCCTGTCTGAAGCATCACAGCAGCCCCTTTCCTGGCTGTTCAGGGGCCACCAAAGCAAGTTCTGCTACACGCAGGAAGATGCCTTCCCTTTCTTCCTTCCTTCCCAGACATGGGCATCACCGGTGCCTCAGTATTCCCTCACCAGCAATGAAGGGGTGCTGCCACTGCCAGCACCCCCCCCACTCTCCCCCACGCCACATGCTCCCAGCTCCCGCAGCAAGTGGGGGCTGCGCTGTTCTCACCCACAGCACCCAGCTCTGACGTGGCTCTCCCACCCCCAGCCAGGCCCACGGTGGAGCGGATGCTGCCGTCAGCTGGTGGGACAGAGCAGGAGCGGATAGGGCTGCTCTTCTTGTCTATGAAGGGAACAAGATGCTTCCCCTAGGCTGCGCAAGTGAGACCGTGAAATCCTGCTTCCCACAGCACTCCGTGATGACCCACCTCCTCTTGGACTGCTCTGAATTCATCTCATCTCGTCGAAGGCAGCTACAAGCTGCACAGATAAACCCTTGCAAATTTACCCGTCAAGGGTGTTTCACCATACGAAATCCCATTCTCCCCTCGTAAGGCTGGCTAAAGAACCAAGGCTTTTCACACCGGGGACATCTTCCTATCTTGGAGGAGCCCAGGGGTGACAAATGCAGGCCACTGCCGCCTGCCTGGCAGCATCTCTGCAGTGCCATAGCAACAGCTGAGAAGTAGGGAGGCCCAGATGGCAAACTCCTCCGTCTGTCCTTCCCCACGCGCCGTGCCGGCATACGCAGGCGCTGCCCACGCTGCCAGAAGGGTAACTCCCTCCCTGCCCCAGCACGTGGCACCCGCCAGCACCCCAACACATGGCAGCACACGGCAAGCCCAGCCACCCCATGGTGCCATGGATGGGGACCCAGTGGTGAACAGCCTCTGGGTGTTGCTCAGTACACATGGGTATGCACAGAAGAAGGTTTGTGCCGGGGATATCCAGGACCAAAGTTCTCCCTGTGCATGCAGTCTTTTCAGGGAGGTCTTGCAATGGATGGAGCCCCATGGCATGGGGGTGAGTATGGGTTAGGGGGAGCTGGAGCATCTCTACCAGTCACATTTGGGTAGGGACACAGCAAAGGCCACCCAGCTGCACAAGGAGAAGCGATAGCATGAATATATACAGCCCCATGGTCATCCTCCACCTAAATCAGGATAGGGAAGTCCAGCTGGCCCCACGGCTAAGACAGGACCCTTGTCAGCTCTCAGGGATCTCTGTGTGCAAAGCCACATCCCCAGGGATGCAATCCAAAATTGGACATGTTTTGGGTAGGCTGAGAAAGGGCAGAGGGACATCAGCCAACACAAACTTCTCCATCTCAGGGCAGGGACCTCCTGCCCTTCCCCAGCTTCACCGTTAACATGGCATGGCCTGGATTTGCATGACGGTTGTGTGCCACCATCTCCCCTAACCCAGCCAGGGCAGAAGCTACACAGCCCTGACCATGGCTGCTCCACTCAGAGGATGGGAAACCATAAGCAACAGCAATAGGAGCAATAACCATTCATTTGAGGGGTGCAACAGGAGGCTCAATGATGTGGCACCACACTGCAGGTACACGTAGGTCTGACCTGCCCTGCCAGCCCCCATGGGTAGTGCTATAGGCTGAGTGTCTCCTGTCCTTCCATCACCCTTGTCTCAGCAGTCTCATCAGCCATCAAGATGTGAAATAACCCAAAGCTCCTGATGGCTTGGACCCAGTGCTGGGGGGACCTGTCTGGGTGGGGGTAGGCTGGCATGGAGGGGTCTCTGCCCTGGCTCAAGGGACAAGATAGACAAGCCCTCCAAGCCAGCTGACACTGCCTTCTTTCTCCAGCCCTTGGAATGGGCCCTGGCAGCCTTTCAGCAGTTCCACCCAAGCTCCAAAGGCAAAGCTGAGCTCGTCTTTTCACACATGAATAAGGTCCTGCTTGGCCCTGGGGTGGTTTCACCACCCCACATTCCATCTGCCTTTTCACCAGTAGTGGGGTGGAACAGGGAACATCACCTTCCCCAGGGCCTGAGAGGAGGACCCCCTGGAGTATCACATCCTCTGGCCACAGGGACAGGGCTGAGCCATCCTATTCACCCCCCAGCCCACTGAGAGAAGATGCCTTTGCCTGCTTGCTGCCCAGAAGTAAAGTGAGCTGCCTACAGCAATCGGGGGAAACACCATTCAGTGCCCAGCTGAATCAGACCCACATGCTGGGAGTGATTCAGTGATGACCAGGCTGGGTTTGATGCACCCCTCACCCAGCACACATGATATGGGGGCTGGCAAGGAGAGAGGCCTGACATCAACCTGGAAGGGTGTAGGACCTGATTTCTCCCACACAAGAGCATGAACATAGGTTCAACCCCGGCTCCCAGCAGCGACTCTTTCACTAGGAAGCTGCCCCCCTATCCAAACCACCTCTCTGCTCCCATAAACATCCCCCAGGAACCACTGCTGTCTTCCCAGTAAGCACAGACCCCTGGGGAAAGTTTCCACTCATGCTCAGTCTCAGCCCCTTGTGGCATTTTGGGGTTCACCCCAGTCCTGTTCCTCAGCCTCCCAGTGCCTGAGGAAGGAAGCTTAGGGCCAGCAGCAATGCAGGGAGGGAGGGAACGTGCTTTGCTCAGTGTGGAGCAGAGATGCATACAAATTCCAGCAAAAACTGGCACCTTCTCCTCCCTTCCCTAACTTAAAGAGCAGCTCCTCTCCCAAAATTACCCAGCATCTCCGTTTCTGGAGTTGTCCACTGGGTTCCCCCTCCCTTCCTTTTTACAGTCCACTTATCAGCATATTTCAATTTCAAAGCAGTAAAGACATTTTCTGGGCACAAAGGACACACATAATGCTACCTCCCGCAACAGTTCAGATGTATGTGTGCATCTAACAACGCACATCCATTCACGCTGATGCCTTCCAAACCCTTTCCTGCTGCTCCCTCCCCCTCAAAGGGTTAAAACCAAACCACAACAAACAGCAAACACGGGGGGGGGGGGGGTAAAAACAACATGAGTTTCTGACTTCCCCAGCATCACCCACATTCCTCCAGCATCGAAGAGAACATACTCCAGCACTGCGATGCAGGATAAGTATGGGGCGATTGGAAGGGAAGCCCTTCCATGAGTTTTCTCATTTACTTTGCCCATTCCTGCTAGGTTTGCAGAGGTTTGGTGGCAAGGTGAAGGCAGGGCTGGGGGATTAGGGTCAGGTACCTGCTGAAAACCTGCTTGGGCATCACATGAACCTGTAAGCAAGCGGAGAAAGCAGCTCCCTTCATCGTTACCCAGCAAAGGTGACAAGCAGAGCTGCGAAAGAGGCACTGCAATTACTCTATGGCTCTGCTGCAACTGCACTGTGACCAAATGAAACAGCCTCGGGAAGAGCCCCAGCACAGCCCTCTCCCTCCATACAACTGTGCCATCGATGGGGGAGAAGAAATAAATAACCCTCCATTACTCATTTCAAACCTTGCTGCATTTAACTGCCAGAATATAAAGGATTCCACCTCTTCTCTGCTCAACTCCCACTGGCAACTTGCTCTGGGGGCTACATTTCCCTAAATGCTCACATTTCAATTAGCATTAGAATAATGAAATGGCTCAGAGTTCATCACACCCAAAAATGTACTGGAAAAATAAAGAGCAGAGATTGGAAGCGATGAGAATCTTCAACACCCCCCCCCCCCCCCCCCCCCGCACACACACACTGTGATGGATTCAGGAGAAAAATATATTCCTTTCTCGACTCCACGCTGATGAGATTACCATGGGCTTTGCTAACTGCCTCTCCAAACAAGGATAATGCAACTTGGAGTTGATTTTCCAGATAAACAAGCATGCAAACAAACGCAAAGTGCTCAACTAAAAATATCCTCCTGCTCCGACGCTTCTCTCCCCACTGCCACCACCCCGCGACGAAAACACGCGAACCCGGTCGCAGCACCACCGGCGAGCTGCACAGTCGTAACAATACGAGTTAAATAAGCTACTTAAGGGACATCTCACTGTCCTATTTTCCTTTTCACACCCCACTCCCTCCCCTCCCAAAGGCGAAACCGCAGAACCCCAGATCCACTCAGCCAGGGCATGGAAGGAACATATTCTGGTTTTGGGATATAAAAAGACAAGACATTCTAACCGGATCCAAAGTCTCGAAAAAGAATAAGCAGCTCAGAACTTGCTTTTCTTACCCAATTTGGGTAAATATGTGGTTGTGTGCGGCTGTGGCGTCCCCCCCTCCCCTTGCAGAAGCAAACAGTTAAAGACAGAAGCAGCTTTAGCATCTTTGCCTGCTGCTCTCTCCCCTGCTAAGGAATCGTATCTCATTTACTTTATTCCTCTTAAGCCTTGGCCAAACTGTTGCTGGGCTTTTTATTTTGGGGGAAAAGGGGGAGGGGGGGGGAAGAGGGAAGCCGGATTCCTCCGCCAGGGAAGCTCGGCGGGCAGCGAGCGATGCCGCGGGTACCTGAGCCCCGGGAGAGCCCGGGGGGGACCCCAACTTACATGGAAGTGATGTTCCTTGAGATGTCCGTGATATTGATGCTCGTGTTACCATTGCTGCTGCCTGAATCCTGCCCTTCCAAGAGAGGGAAGAGGTTCCCATCATCCGGCTTCTTGCAATTGATGTCAGTCTTGCTGCAAAGACAATTAGCAGGGCAAGCCAGCACCGAAAGCAGATAGTCTCCCCAAATGCTCCAGAGCAAAAATACCCTCCAGAAAGTGCACTTGGTAGGGCAAAGAGAGACATCCATCTCCGATTGCTGCTTCTAAAAAAGAGGAGGAGGAGGAAAGGGGGGATGGAGGGAGGGGAAGGGGGGGAAAAGGGGGAAGGAAACAAAGACAGGGGGGAGGAAAAGAAAAAGAAAAAGAAGAAAACCAACAAAACCTCAAGCGATCAGATGCAAAAATCCTCCAGCAGATGAAATCATGCTGGCAGCTGGCTCGGAGCGGCTGTAATCCCGGCTAGGGCAGCGGCCGCGGGCGGGGATGCATGCTGGCCCGGCCGCCGCTCCCCGCCAGCCGCTCCGGAGGATTGCAACGGGAGGCGAACGGGGAAAGCGCGGGGGGGGGGAGGGGGGGGAAGCGGGCGGGGGGGGAATAAAGAAATAAATAAATAACAAAACCGGTGCGAAAGTCACCAAGTCCCACCTACTGGGCAGAATTAAAATTGACACACCTGCAAAAAAAACACACAGAGCGAAAGAGGAGGGGGTGACCTCCCCTTCCCATCGCTTCCCTCCCCCGGGCTGGCCAGCCCTGCTGCGGCGGGCACAAAAAGCAAGGGAGGAGGAGGAAGAGAAGGAGGAGGAGGAAGGCTTGCAAAGCGCGCCGGGCTCTGCAATAAAAAGGATTCCCCACCCCCCTCCGCTAAAATCAATGGAGGGGAGGGAAGGGAGAAAGGGGAATAACGCACCCCAGCGCTGCTGGAGCCCCTCCGGCACAGGAAAAGTTGCATCTGGGGTTAAATTTGCGCTGGGGGCAGAGCGGAGGGGCTCGGGCTCGGCTCCGCTCCGGCTTCCTCAGGCGCTTTCGGCTATTTGGAGGAGGACGATGCTGCGTTTCGTGGGGTTGTTGGGTGGGTTTCACGCACACGCTCATCCCCCTCCGCAGTCCGGACGCAAGGGTGGAGGGGAAAGAAGGATTAAACTGAGCTGGAAAAGAATGAACCCCAGTGTGGATTACAGCGTTTATTCTGTTCTTTAGCGGCGAGAGGATGGGTGGGAAAAAAAAAAGCGGCTGGAGAGCACCCAGGAAGGACTTTCTAGAAAAGACACAAGCAACCCCCCCTTCCAAAATGCAACGGGGGCTCAGCCGGCTGCCGGGAAGCGCAGGCAGGAGCACCCAGGGCCGGCACTCCTGCCCTCCCTTCCCTTGGCTTCCCCCTTCCCTCCTGCAGCAGATTCTGCAATCAGACATGCAAAAAAAAAGAGCCCTGAAAGAGGAAGACTGAAGTGTTGAAAAGGCTGAGCTCAGAGCGCCGAAATGGCATCAGGAGAGCAGTGAGTGCGAGCTGAACAGCAGAGCGAATTAAGATGCATGGTGCATTTTTGGCAAGCACAAACCCAAGCAGATCAGAGCTCTGCTTAATTTGCTCTGCTTTTCTCCAGCGCTTTTCTGCATGCCTTAACCCCCCCCCCCCCCCAATAGTTCCATGTCTCTGCTCCTCCACCCAGAGCCACAGCGATAAAGGGATGGTGCTGCAGGCAGAGCACGGCTGAAGGGAGGAATTACAGGTGTAGGACTTCAAGTATTTCAAACGTTTGTTTCTACCAAACACTGGGCTTTTCATAGGGAGGAGAGGCAGAGAGTGAAGCAGCACCTTCAGGCTTTGGAATGTACCTCAAGTCATCCTAATCTAGGAGAGGCAACGAGATTTGGGGGCATAAAAGGAGGGAAAATTAAAAATCAACCACAGGGAGGATTTGCAACCCCACTTTATGAGCCCATCCGACTTCATGGGGGCCCATCCCAACAGGGTTTATGCTTGGGGAACACCTCCCCTATTGCTGCCAGCCCACAATGTGCAAGGAACTGCGCATACCTGGGCATCAGTCCTGCTCCCACAGGAGGTTCCAGGGTGCCTGATAGCTTCATCAAGGCTTCTCCTGCCAGGAATCCTCAAAGGAAGTTGGTGCATTCAATTAAAGGATATATACTAAGGTGGGAGGATTGGTTTCTTGCTGAGCCCCACCTGCTTGTAAATGACTGAAGCAGGGCCCCTGGATCCAAAGAGGTCACTGAAGTAGAACACAGAGGGGTTGGTGGGTCCTGAATCCTATGAGAAGCAGCTCCCAGGCACTTGTGTGGAAACTGTGGCTGGGAAGGCACCAAAGGAAAACACACAGGTGTATTTTTTACTCCCGGCCTCAGTTTCCCCACTCGTCTCAGAGAAATGCCATACTTGTGGTTAACCACTGCAACCAGACTGGAGAAGACACTGATGAAGACACTATGTCATATGGCCTTGTTGAATGCTGGGTACCCCAAAAAGCCTGGCCAGCATGTGGGTTCATCCCTCAGTAGTAGAGGGGACAGGGATGTCACATTACCCACAGAACCAGCACCTGGGGCAAGACCAGGGCTTCCTTTATACTGGAGCTGGTGCAAGGTCACAGCCTCCTCGTGGCACTTGACATCAAACACGTGTGAAACCAGCGTGAGACCAACAGCCTACCCAGGTATATCACCACAGGGCCACAGTGGGAGGACACGTTTGGGGGCGCACATCCACTGTAGGGACTCATTGCAGTCCCACAGCACCTCAGGGCTCTCCTGTGGGCAAATCAGTGCCAGGACCTGTTGGTGCTAAGGTGGCATTGCTTGGTGCCCACCCAGTGGCAGCCTACCCTGTGTTTTTCCATCCCCTGGCGTGGAGCAGAGCACAACTAACGAAGCACAAACTCACCCAGAGAGGCTTTGGGGTTTGAATTCTCCTTGCAAAGATGAGGTTTAACCCACAGCAAGCTGGGGAGGTCTCATGTGGGCTGTCATGGGTAAGGGGATGCAGCAGCCCACCCATCCCCATGACATGCACACCCCACTCTGCCACCCGGTGCCAGGCAGCCCCGCTTCAGCAGCTGATGAGGAGGTTTAGTGCCAAGCCACAGCTTCCTCTGCCACTAATAGATAAAGCCACTGCTTGCAGAGGAAATGTGGCCGGGCAAAGCAGGGAAATGGGAGGAGCGGGAGCATCCAGCTGGGTGCCCAGAGGGCAGGCGGAAGGTAGGCAGGGAAAGGAAGAAACCAGGGGGCTGTTCATCCTCCCCATTGCAGGCTGCCAGGGGGAATGGAGAGTTTG
Source organism: Ara ararauna (assembly GCA_028858755.1). Lineage (NCBI taxonomy): Eukaryota > Metazoa > Chordata > Aves > Psittaciformes > Psittacidae > Ara > Ara ararauna. Next base: position 35,912,968 of record CM054383.1, on the reverse strand, counting down.
TTGGCAGAAGAGACTGCAGTGACAGCAAAGTCCCTGCCACAGAGAGCAGATGGGCCACCAACCTTCACTCAGCACCAGAGGTGGGTGGCCCCTGATCCTGCTTCCCCTGCTTGAACCCTCACTGGTCCATGAATAGACAGAAGATGATGCTCAGTGAGGGCAGTGCTACCTCTTCTACACCCAAACCCAAAAGGGGACTGGAGTATTTGGGACCTGTTGGTGGCTGGAATACACCATCCCTGCCTCCATCCCTCACTCTTGTCCCTGTGGAAGAGGGAGGCAGGAGTGGGGTGTGAGTGATGGGGCTGTCAGAGTGCAGAGATAGTATCTCAAACGGACGCCTTGCTGTTATTGCTCTGAGGGATGCTGGCAAATTGCTCTTCAAGAAGCATCTCCATGAAGGACGAAATTAGTGCCTCCTGCAAGAACTCTGCCCACAGGGGCTTGGGGCTGGGTTCCCTCTGGCCTTTGAGACCCTCCAGAAATTCCATGGGAAGCACTTGGTTGAGACTAAACACCAGTTCTTCCGCTTAGAGGTCCCCATCTGCCATCTGCATGGAGACACAAGTTGCTAACAAAACCCCAGCCCAGAAGAACGAGCAGGGCTGGGAAGTGCCCAGGGCACTCCTGGCCATGGGCAGAGGTGAAGGCAGCTGCTTTGTTTGCATTTCTGCTCTTCTCACCTACACAGCTGCCTTCAGCATCACACTCTAGTGCTGGCCGTCCCTTGGGGACAATCCTTATTCTTGCCACCCCACTTCCCAAGTAAAGGCTCCCCAGTACACCACTTGTACCCCCAGGCGCAGTAAAACAGCCCTTTGGGGCATGAACAGAAAGAGATCCATGGTCCAATATCTGCTCAGTCATCATAAACCCCGACATCCACTCCTGCCTCTGATCTCTGTATCGATCCGCAGGCCCACACTGAGGCTCGCACCACCCGCTCCCTGTTACCAGAACAGCACTCACCGAGCACTGGAAGTGATGAGCTGACATTTTTCTAGCCCCCCTCACGTCCAGAAGGATCTGCCTATTGCGGGACCACTTTGCACACCTCTGAAAGGCAGCCAGCCCCAGGGCGGGCAGAGCAGCTGCTTGGCATCACACAAAGGATGTGAGCTCTGAAGGGAAATGCAGGGAGAAGGGTTTCATCCCCTATATTGGGGATTTGGCTGCAGGTTCATGTGCCCCTTGGCAGAGACACCCCAAGAAGTGCAGTTTTGGAGAGGGTCCAGTTTGCAGGGTAAATACCCAGGAGCTGCTGCCAGCTATCAGGGAAGGCGTCAGGGGTGGTTTGGGGCACAGCATCCCTATGGCATCACTGGTATGAGATGCAGGAAGAAAACATCAGCCCCAGCAGGACCAAGAGGCGTTTACCTCTTGTTTGGGCCATGCAGGCACATGAGCATCAAAAGCGTTGCTCCCTAAGCAAAGCTCCTCATTCCCACTTACCTGGGAAGAGCTTGGAAGCAGCTTTTGATTTGATGTCCATATCACTTCTCAGATGCAGAAAGTCACATCATGCACATGGGTCAGCCTGGCGCCAGGGCACCTGCATGGAAAGAGGCAGGGGATGTGCTGAGATCATATTTGGGCAGCGACAGCTGTGTGGTGAAAGGTGAAGGTCTCAGCTGGGGAGGTGGATGGAGAGCAGCTGGTGATAAGAAACTCCAGCCTTGGCTTGTCCTTGCCTCTGCTATGGGAATGTGGGAACAAGGTCAGGATTGAAGCCATTCCAGCAGATGTCCTGTTCGTAAACTCTCTGAGGCCATTAAGGGGAAAAGCATCTAACCAGGAACCCTTAGCTCAGATAAACAGGAGCAAAAGATTCAGGAGAAAACATTGAAGTGAGGTCTAGGAACAGCCCTGTCACAAAGGTAGCAAATATTGCTGTGCTTGCATTCATGGTAAGGACCTGAACTGATCTCCCACCTCGACAGCTCCTGCATTAATGTGTCTAGCCAGGAACAAGGTCTGGTCACGGCTGTAATGTTCAAGAGATGGCCCAGGGAGGGTGTCTGCAGTGGTGAGAAAGAGACTGAAATGAAGGTCTTGGAAAGCCTAAGGAATAGAAGGGGGAGCAGATTATAGCCACCATCAGGGCAGCGCTTTGATCTGCCAGTGATGCTCTGAGCAGAGCTGGTCCATCCTCACCGAGAGCAAAGAGAAGCAGTTCTGATACTGGGGTGGGGAAGCTCTGTGAAGACTGAGGCTGCAAAAGCCTGAGGGCAGTGCTTGGAGAGGAGCTGGGGAGGGGGCTGCAAGGGGTCCCTGGAGGCACCCACGATGGCCATTCTGCAGGGAGATAAGGGGAATTATAGTCCCGGCATTGTTCCTCTGATGCCCTGCCATCTGCACGTCTCCCAGGGTGTTTGACATGCTCGGAGACACGGGGTTGTGGGCACCAGTCAGAAAACGTATGATGTGAGCGGTCAGGCTGTGCAGTCACAGACGCAGCCCTTGCCAGGACAAAGGAGCAGAGGTCTCCTTCATGTTTTCCCCTATGATTTTCCCCAATCCAAGCCTATGCTTTCAAACACCCGTTCCTAATTCAGTCTCTGAATTTGCAAGTGGAGCATGTGGGACTGCAGGGGGTCAGAAAGCGCCTGGAATAGTCCTTAACGCAGGACCTCAGTGTAAGAAATATTGCTTTAGATTTAAAAAATAATCAAAATTAATAAAAAATTAAAACCTCCCAACCCTCTAGCTTATTTTCAAGCATGGTTCTATGATTCTATGCTTTTAAGAACAAAAGGAAGAGCTACATCCATGCCAAACCCTGTCCCCTTGCATTGCAGCGCACCATCCCCATGCCCCTGTCCTCTCACCAGGCACCTGCAGCAGCATCCCTCCCCACTGCCCTGTGCTTCACAGAAACTCAGGCTGCTGCTAGGATGCTGAGGAGGAAATAGTGTGAAGGGAAGAGTGACCATGACACACGCCTCATCAGAGAGGTAACAACGCTCATCTTGGGCCCCAAGGTTGAATCACAACTCACTGGAGAATCAATTCCTCCTCACCCTCAGCTCTTCTCTACACATGTGCTCTGCAAATTCCATCCACTCTTGTGAGGAAATGGAATTACTTTAGAGAAAGCTCCCTGGTTTGTTTATGCCTCCAAATCTTTCACAGATCTTCATTCCTGGGGGGCTCTGTTGACTTTGCGGATAGGAGCTGCACCAGGGTTAAGCAGGGAAGAACTGATACAACCAACTCTTTGTTGATTCACCAAAATCATTTCGTAGGGCGCTGCTCTCCCAAATAAATCCCAAGGATAAGTGGAGTCAACAGCTGCTTGAAATAGTTTCTTCCTCCACCGAGGGAATCACGAAATCCCAAATTACTTGAGACATCCCATGATGGGTGTGAGACAGCTGGTCCCACCCTCAACCCACCATGCAGGGAGAAGTGATTGTGCTGAACCCAAAGGGACCATGACCCACAAAGCCTGACTTAGCCAGGAGCCCTGTCCTGAGCAAACAGGACTCCGAAATGCTGTGTCCCAGCCACCTCACCCCACTCTGGAGAAATGCAGGATGCTCCCATCAATGGTGGCAGCCATGTTTTCCTTCTTTGACACCTCTCCAGCATCACCTGAAAACCAGAGCTCTGGAGCACAGGGTGACAAGTGACAGCAGTGCCAGTAGCAGGACCATGCCTCTGAGCCCTTCTCTCTGGGCACTGCCACACTTGTTTCTCAACAAAGGTTTTGCAGAGCCGTTAACAATCCCACTAATGCACAGCATCCAATTGCTCCCGCCCGGGAATGACAGCAGCTGGGGCTCAGTGGTGTAATTGTGTTTTGCTGCCTTGTGCCAGACTTCCTAGACGCACACACTGGAGGTTGATACCACCTCACAAGAAGGGTCTTGCTATGGGAAACAGCTTCCACGAGCTCTGCTTGCCTGGGGAAGGAGAAGGCTTGGATGGGGGGCTCTGGTTTTGGAACACCCTTCACCATTCCCACAGGACTGGGCTTAACAGGTGTTAACCTGAGAGACCCTATGCGTGCTGGTGGCCACAGAGGGATGCTGCGCTCAAGCTGGACATATGGTCCTCAGGTCACCCCTATAACACTGTCCTCAGCCCCTGTGAGCTGCAAGGCGAAGCGAAGGCAGGAGCCTGGTGTGTGAGCTGTGGCGAATGTCCTGCCAAAGTGTCTGCAATAAACAAATCAATAATTAAGGCAGGATGTACATTAGCCTTTGAACACACTCCAGGTAGAGCTTATTTTAGCCTTTCCAAGGAAAGTGTGTGAAGCGAGCAAAGAGGGGGCTGCAAAGGGACGACGGGCTGCAGGAAGATGGGGTGCAGCTGAGGGATGAAAATGGAGGATCAGGAGGAGGAGGGTGTGATTTAATAGGCAGGCAAGTTGCAGGATTAGGGATGTTTGTGGGAAGCAGGCACTTGGGGAACCACTGGGAGCTAAGGAAAAGAGGGATGCAGGCAAGGGCTGGAGGTGATGTGCATGAGCATGCCTGCAGTGTGATGGGCACAAAGTCTCCTTGAACATGCAGCAGTTTTGCTTGCCTACTCCTGCCTGGCTCCTTCTTCAGCCATGTCCTTTGCCTTCCCAAAAGCAGCCTTACCTATCTCTCACTCACCTGTGTAAGCTCAAGATGCCAAATAACTTGTCAAACTTCAGCCCAGCCAATTCCAGATCCAACAGAGCATCCTACAGTGGGAAGTGATCTCTCCGGTCATTTTGGCTTGTGACAGGCACCAGCAAGTGAAGCTCTAGAACACACTGCCAGGGTTGGAAGGCAGAGAAGGACACCAGCAAGCCCTGAAGATGTCTGGGCAGCAGTGCCATCTTGTCCTCCACACTGGCACTCATATCCCTGCTCTGCCACTTTTAATACCAAGAGAGAGAAGCCAAAGCCCAAGATCCATCTTGCAATGCAGAAAATTCTTTGTTTTACTAAAAAAGGTCAGTTCCCCACATTTTTAGCACATTGCTAAGCATTTCTCAGAACTGAGCAATCCCCCCCCCATCTCCCCCCACCAGTCTGATAAGAAGCTTTCCTCATCCTTACAGAGAAAGATCTGGATGATGTGATTTATGCCTACTGCATATCCGAGCTGGCTTGCCACAAGCCTCTGCATTTGGGCTAGTGCTGGAAACCACACAGGAGCATCAGCTAATGTGAAACACAACCCACTTCTCAGCGGGATGGGGTCCCCAGAGCCCATCTTCCCGTTCCCCCGTCTTCTGGCTCCACACCCGCTCCCCCTGCCAGGCAAGGCTGGGGCTTGTGATAGCCAAACACAGCAACTGCTGACGGTGCAGCAGCACTAACCAGAGCCCTGCCAGCCCTGCTCCTCCTGGGATAGCCTGGGGAGGGATGGAGACAGACCTCTGCAGTGCCTCCAGGGGAGCCTGAGTTGGTCCAAAATCTCAAACACTGGGGAGTTTTCCTCTAACAAAGAGCTTCCAGTGTGAAGAGCGATCACTGAAACACTTGTGATGCAGTTCAGCTGAGTAAAATAAATAAAAGTGACTAATAAGTGATTAAATATTAAAGGACCGCTTTATTTTTGCAAATGCACTGAACACTGCACACAGCTGAAATGTGGAGATGGCCCTAGAGCTGAAATGACCAAGGATAGCTAAAATGACACCAGGCTCTTCCTTCTGCTGCAATGAGGAGCATCTGGGTACAGACTTCAGTTTCTCACTAAGACAGAGGTGGGACCAGCAGCCATCATCACCGGCTGCTTATGTACAGATTATCCAAACGAAACTTGTACGACCAAGACAGATAAACTGAGCCTGCAGACCACGCTGTGCCAGTCTGACCTGTCTGCGTGCACAGACACTGCTGCACTGAGCACGCAGATTCAGCAGCAGTTGCTTCATCATGCTACAGGGCTCCCCTTGCTCCCTCGTTAGATGCCAGAACCATCTAACGAAGCTGAGATAAATATTCCTTCCTACTGCCTATTAACACTGGCTGGAGGGGAGCTCCTTCTTCTGACACAAGTCACACCATTTCAGTGCCTGCAGCATCATATCCCCATTCATTCCTCTTGGGGCAGTTCTTCCTGTGTCCTCCTGAAGGTCTCCCCACCTACAACACAAAGCGTTGCTGGCATTTTGGTGGGTGAGCTAAGGAAGAAGTTCTTTCCTGTGAGGGTGGTAAGGCACTGGAATGGGTTGCCCAGGGAAGTGGCAAATGCCCCATCCCTGGCAGTGTTCAAAGCCAGGTTGGATAGAGCCTTGGGCAAGGGGGTCTAGTGGAAGGTGTCCCTGCCCATGGCAGGGGGTTGGAACTGGATGATTTTAGGGTCCTTTTCAACCCAAACCATTCTGTGATTCTATGAGATCTGTTGGAGAGGATGGAGCAGGCTATCCTGGGGGTCTGGCAGCTCCGGGGGCTCTGGACCCAGATCTAGACTCTGATCCTGCAGGGAGAGCACGTGAAACACACCATCACGTACCAGCTGGAGTAGTCAGGCTGCAGGAGCTGCGGGTGCAGTGCTGAGGCAGAGGAAAAGGGGTTGTACAGTCCAACGTCCAAGTCCTGTGGCTCAGACACGGGAGCCCTGGGCTGAGCAGCAGCACACCTCATGCAGGGGATCCACGTGAAGACTGCGTGGTTGCTTCACAGGCACCAGGGAGAAAGAGACACACTTTGTTATGAAATAATTCCCTCGACACCATCTCCAGTTGGCTCGCTCCATCCCCAAAAGCTTGCTGGAGAGGGTCACCCTGATCCTAAACACAACTTCCTTTGGAGTTATTGCAACTGGGCTACAGTTTCAGTGCTAATTTCATTTCTCTTTGGTAAGGAGGAGTCCAAGAGGCACTGCAATATCATCTGTGCACCAGCCCCATCTCTGGAGAACCCCAAGAGAACTGCTGTCCTGATGCTGTCCATTCTCCTGCCATCTCCCACTGGCCACATCCAAGTCCGAGCACAGAGAGGGATGCTGCTCAGATAAAATCCTGGAAAATAGGAACTTGAAGGGAAAGGGAAGAATGAGTGCCAAATGGCAAAGGATAAAATCAATATGGGGAGAGCTGTTATTTAAGCTTCTGAGCTCCGGGGTATTACAAACATTGGAGAGCAATGAAATAAAAATGATACATAAAGTGACAACATCATCATGTCTGTATAACTGACGCCCTAAGCAGCTGTTTGGTCTGAACAACAGAAGTAAATCCAAATCTGTGCCTGCTGCCCAGGGCTGTCTGGCATTCCTAAGGGGGTACTTTGTGATGAGAGAGAGAGGAAATTACAGGGTGTTTTTGCCAACCGGATCATTTTTAACCTCCTTTGGTCAGCGTGCCCTGGAAGTCCAGAGGATCCATGGTCAGCAACCCACTCCAGCTCTTCTAGAAGAGTTTGGGTTTTTCTGCAGGTAGAAGAGACCCTTTGGGGCATCCAGAAACATCAGGGGTACAGGGTGGCAGTGGGGCCCCCTGGGAGCAGGGACCTGCCCTTGCAGGACACTAGTCCCTTGGATAGCCATGGGCCAAACTGCACTACACAGGCAAAGCTGGGCAGAGATCCTGCAAACCAGGAGTGAAAACACTAGGTTGGCATGTAAAATGTGCTTTCCTTGCCTCCAAGGCTTTCTGACACCCTCTTATCACCCTTTAAAGCTTCCCCACACCAACACAAAGCAATAACATTTTTATTTCTCTCTATTAGTGGAAAATTGAGCTTTCTCTTTTTTTTTCCCTAGCTTTCTCTACTTCCCCATCATCTCTTCTATTGACCAGACCCTGGTAGCTTGTCAGCCCTCCCAGCTCTGCCTGCAAGCTACTTCTCACTGCCAGCCCCTTGTGCATCCTCCTGCCAGGGCTTGTTTGGGTACCGCTATTGGCACTGGTGGTGGTTGGTGTTGAAGTGCTCTGGGTCCCCCAGCACTGGCTGTGGCCAGGCTGGACAGCATGGTTGGGGAGGGAGCCACAAAACACAGTGCTGTGTGCTTTGGGAGGCAGAGGGACACCCTGGAAGGTGCAGAGCTTAAACACCGGGTTTGAGGAGGATGCTGCAGTGACGGGATTCGCACTGCCACCTTAGGGAAAGCAGCAGAAATGCTTAACCTGAGAGCGGGAAGCGATGTCACTCTTGCCTTGAGTTGAAGAACAGCTCCTGCAAGGCCAAGGCAGGAGTTTAACCTCCCCGGCAGCGTAGGGAGCTCTGGGAGTGTTAACCCCACTTAGAGCTGCACTCTGCAGCTGCCGCAGCATTAACCTGGCCCTGGGAAAGCACCCAGCCCCGCTCCAGCTTGGGCAGGTAGAGGCTTTTAGCAGAGCCCAGCCATTACAGCACCACGCGTGATGAGTTTGCTGGAGGGAGAGAAGCAGCCTCTGGCTCCCAGAGCACTGTTTAACCTCCCAGAGATGCTGGGGGATGCGCTGGCAGAGAGAGAAACAGTGCCAGAGCCAAACCAAGCAGCATGGCCATGCCAGATGCTACCCAGCAGTGGGGATGAACCCAGCAGCAGGCTGGGGATGCAGTGGGCAAGCTGAATGGGGACAGGGTTGGGATAGAGGCTCTTTTCTCCTTGCTCACCTTGGCATGCTGCTCCTGAGCCTGGGAAAACCTTGGCGTGGCTACCAGCCCTTCTCTGCCCAAATTGTTTCACTGGATTTGTTCTGTTCTCCCACCCCTGCATCCCTAGCCTGAGCTCAGAGTTGTTAGATCCACCCCACAGGGTTATGCCTTTCTCCTACCCTCCTGCCTTGCACCCAGCTCCCAAGCAGCAGAAGAACTGGGGAAGGAAAAGGGAATTTTATGGACTGAGCTTTCTGGAGAAGAGCTGGGATCAGTGCTGCTTTGAGAGGAGATGGGACAGCAAGGACAAAGCTGGGGGAGCAGATGCAGGATGGGGGATGCTGACAGCATCACATGGGATGGGGTGGGATGGATTCAGGTTCTGCAGGACAGACTAGAGAGCTGCACACTCTCTGAAGAGATACAGCATCCGGGAAGGCTCAGGGCTGCAGCAGCGGCTTGGCAGGGCAAGGAGCTGCTGACAGGCACATCCAGAGAGTAAATGGGAGCCAGTGGAAGAGAAAGTGTCTAGAGAAACCTGAGAGCATTGCCTACTCTCTGCTGTCCCTGATGCTTGCAGTCTTTCCCACTCTGGGGGAGAGGTGGAAGGTCCCAGCTGCAGCCACAGGCACTGCCTAATCCACAGGTTTCTCCCAGCTTCTCCAGAATTCCTGGATTTTGATCTTTTCCACCTCCTCCCAAGGCCTCATCCACATCTCTCCTGGAAGTGCTCAGCTCCCACACATGACCCTAGTGAAAGACACAGCATAGAGCATCTCCATGGTGGGTGGTTACACTGCACTTCGCCTACTGGAAATGCTGGGAGTAGGGAAGAAGAAGAAAGGAAAAAGAAACAGAAGCAGAAAAACAGCTTCTGGGCTCTGCCTCTGTGTGAAACTGCAACAAAGTGGCAACAAACCTGGGGAGATCCGGGCTTTTCCCATTCTGCTGTTTCCAGGCTCAATTCCCAAAGCTGGGGGAGTGTGGGAGACTGGGAGTGCAAGAGCAAGGCAGGGGCATCTCCCCTTATGGACTTCCCAAAATCTTAACCTGGGAGCACCAAGGAAAGCTGAGAGAAACTTGCTGAAGCCTCCCTGTAAGCATCAGGTTAAGGCAGGTTTCCTTGGATACAGAGAGCACTCCAGCTGTTTAACAAATGGCCAAGAGAAAACTCCAGCCTTGCTCTGCAAAACAGGCAGGGATTGATGCCACCCTAAGGGGATGTTCTGGGGCCAGCAGTGCAGATCACAGGCTAAGGGGACATCAGCTGTGGAAGCGTGCTGATGCCTGCTGGCCTGGGATATAGGTAACGTGTGGACAGGCTCTTGTCCTGCAGTGGTTTTCAGGCTGGTCCTTTGCAAAGCGCTCATCTCTAATGGGTGGGTGAAGAAGGCCCAGCTTTAGTCCAGTGGATAATCCATCTGTGCTGATGAGCAAGGTTACTTGCAGATAATTTAGTGACAAGGAAATTCACTAGGGGTGTCCCTGCCCAGATGGTTGGAAGGGTTTATCCAGGTAATTAAGCAAGCATCAAGGGCTGGGAGAAGCCTTGAGAGGAGATGCAACATGCACCTCTGCTCATCACTGAAAATGTGGGTTGCAAACAGCTCCCACAGGAAAAACAAGATGGAAGAAGCTAACTCATGCATAAGAGGAGGAAGCAAGTCTGTTCTTCAAACTCACCCTGCAAGCCCGGCCTCCAGAATCAGGAGATGTCAAGATGCACAAGCCTGACAGATAAGTGCTGAGACAATGGCGACAACCTTAGGAAAGATCCTGCATATCCCTGTGTGTCCATGGCAGCACAGCTGGCTGGAAAAAAGGGAAATGAAGTGCAAGGAGTGTCCTGTTTATTTGGTATGGCACTTCCTTCTGGTTTCAGCTGATTAATTTTTGTAGGGGCATAAGCTGAGGCAATGGGAAATGAGAATGCCACTAGGACAACTGCCCTAGAGATCAGTGGAGTGAAATTCAGCTGGCCTCTAAAACAAATCCAATCTGGCTACTTTAATTGGAGGGGGAAAGCATTTACCTGCTAGAGACTCAGTTAACATAGCCCAACAATTGCCAGGATGGTGACAGGGAGCCCTGGTTGGGCTCCTCCATCCATTTCTGCTCTTTCTCTCCCTTTGCTTCATCAAGTCATTGTTAGGCAAATGCTTGAAGATGACACCTGCGGCAACACAAGGGAAAGCAAAGCTTCCACGTCAATGCACATGACTTGACAATGCAAATAGCTTGGGATACACAGTGCATAAGTATATATTATTAAGCAGCAATAAATGAACGATTTTCCCGTAATTGCCTGGTGGGAGGATGCAGGAAAGACCTGGGAAGGACAGCCTGGTTTTCTCCTTTCTCAGCTTGTCTCACATTGAGTGGCTCGTTTGCCCCAGGTGTTTGAAATTGATTCAATTAAGATTCTTTAAGCATTTAGATATAATAAAATCAGGACAATAAAACCTAATAAACCTCAGGTAGTTGTGTCCTATGCTTCCTATGCCTTGTTCCACTTGCAGCTTCCCATGAGAAGCCAGGGCATGCCTGATGGATTAAAATGGGCAGGGTGAAGGGTCAGCTGATACAGCCCTGCTCTGGATAGTCACAGATATCCAACACCCTATGGAGAAGGAGAGAAAAGAAGGTCCCAATTCTACATTGGCCCAGAGATCAGCCCAGGTGCACAGGTGGCGTGGGATGGATGGGTTGGGATAGGTGGAGGACTAATAACAGGAAGCATGGGACAAGTATTAAATAGGGGTCTCCCCAGTTATGGGTGGGGCCAAGCTGAACAGATGAAGTTAGATGGAAAGCAAATATTAGGCTCCACTGAAAAAACCTGGGAGCTCACCATGCCTCTGAGGACCAAAGGACATAGAGGAATCCCACTGTATCCTCTTGAAGACTGGCTCTGATGTGAGTTGACAATGAAGTGCTCCCAGTACTGTCGCTAAAGAAGTGGGAGAGGCAAATGTACTCTACGGGCGCTACCACAGAGGGACTCCATACAGGGCTAGGTCCCCTGCCACATGTTCATGTCCAGGCTTACGGCAGCCACAGTGGTGAGAAGAAGGACAACCTTTGGACAATCTTCTCACAGAGTCCAGCCACCACTTTGGAGCATCTCACACCAACAGGGTCTCTTGTGCACACAGTGAAAGGACCAAGGCCACATCATATTGAAGGCAGGGCTTAGGACCTAAGAAGTTAGATGGAGAGTGCTGCATTTCTTCCCCAGAACTGGATGAAGAGTGTGTGGTTATGAGCATGGCCATCAATGAACCACAAAGCCTTTTAGCGTCCATTATTTGCAACTGCTGCTGAGCAAACAAATGTGACCACATCAGTCACCAGGCCCATCCCCAGATGAAAGCTGTTCACATCAGCCGATGCCTCCCCCCAGGAAAGAATAGCTGACCCTGAGGGAGCATGGTACAAACCCATCCCCCTTTCCCTTCTGTAGGCTTGTCAGGAAGAGACAAAATGGGGTATCTCACTTCTCCCTCTCTCTATCATGCCCCCTTTAAGGGGTTCAGCAGGGTCCTTGAATGATCACTGTGTGCCACATCTTCCTCCCCGTGTCAGCTGAGAAAGTCCCACACATGGGAAGGTTTGGGAGATGTATACATACCCTCACCAGACTTCTGTTTGCAGCCAGCAGCATGGAACCCCCGTGAGCCCCAGCCCCTAAGAGGTCAGATCCATGTGAGGACCTTCCTTCAGCCCCACATCAAAGAGGAGTCCAAGGCTGGGTGTCAGCCCAATGAGTGTCAAAAAGAGGAGGTTCTCCTGGGCAGCCAAGGGGGATTTGGCTGGCATCCTAAGGGTGGCTTAAGTGAGAAGTTACTGGGCTTCCTTGGCAGAGCAGATAGTGAAAACCCTGCAGATGCCTCTCCCCAACCGCAGACCTGCCCTGGCTTCGGAGTGAAGGCTCCTGTTTTGCCAGCACACTGGGGCCCCTGCACCTCTCTGCCTGCTTGCCTGTTTATGCACAGGCTGCCAGCTTAACAGGATGGCTTATTTATTTATTTTATTGCTCTTTCTTTCTTCTCTCCCCCTTATATCCCTCTTTTCCCTTTTGTCTTTTTTTTTCTTCCTCTATGAGTTGTGCCGCAATTCTTGGTAAAGCACTTTAATCCATTTTAATGCCCCAGTTCTGCTTCTCAGTGACAGCCTGGTGGTTAGTCTAATGCGTCCCGCTCACCTCGGGGTTACTAATGAGGTCACGGCAAAGGCAATCTCCAAACTGAATAATTCACTAATCAGATGCTGCAGACTCCAGTGGTAAAATTTATTTCTGACACCTAAACAGCAAATGGGTTTGTGGACACACACACGGGCGAGCACGTGCCTGCACGCACGCCTCTCCTCTTCTTCTTTCTTCAGGGCTATCTTTGGTGAATCAGTGCTGTGTCATGCATTTAATGACAGATTTCACCAAGCTCAGGGCAAGGAGGAACTAGTGTGACTGGTAGATGGACTGGGAAGCTCTATGGGATGGCTGGTTGAGTGATGAGACAAAGATCTGGGGACAAAGGCATACACATGCCATGTAAAGAGACTATCTGCTGTCAGTTTTGTCTTGGATTTAGCCCAAGGGGAACTGTTTGGTCAACTACCTAGAGGGACTCACCATTGATTCAGATACAGGGAGCTAAGGAGTCTTGGGACTAAGGGCTAGTTTTAGCCTTATATATTTATAGCTGGAAAATAGCAAAAAAGTTCCATTGAATTGAAGCATCCAGCCTATGGAGGGTTTGGTGCTGGCATGGCCAATCTCATACTTTATCCCCTTCAAGACAAGTCTCCCAGATCTCTGCTCACCTCTGTAGTATCCAGATAACATCACATGAGTTCACTCTTGTCCCTTTTCTGTACTGAAAGCCTGTTACTGAATGTCTGTTGCTGAATGTCTGTTACTTCTACATGCTGCCCCAAGGCATCTCCAAGAGAGGAAATAGTAATAACCCAATTAATTAGAATGGCTAATAATAAAAGTCACGGGGGTCATTAATAATAATTAACACTCCATATTCCTGGAGGAAGCAGCAGTCCAAGAAATTTGCTTCTCCATTGCTAAGCCAGGAAACAAGTGAATGTTGTTGTTAGGTGCCTGGTGGGTCCTCAGCAAGGGGTGCTTGTTGGCAAGACCTCCCCCTTGCTTCAGACCTGAACTAATACTGGAAAGCCCTGGGATGCTCCATTGGTTCCACTCATACCCATGTTTCTCCTGAAATTGTCGATCCTCCTCCTGATGGTTCTTCTGGAAGAGAGGGAAGGAAGGTCTGGAGCTGTTTGGGTGACAAACAGCTCTGGATGGGAATTGCAAGGTCTGGAGATGGCTAAGCTCTGTCTGAGGTGGATCTTATCATGCATAGGAGGGCTGTGGCACCTATTCCAGCTGGATTTGGGCTGTGCTGAGGGGATGAAAGGGCACAGAGCTATTTCAGAGAAGAGCAGCTCCCCATCAAAAGTATAAGCTGAAGCTGCTCTGAAAAGGGATGGTGAGGACACGGTGATGGAGCTGGACACATGGAGGTGCCCATCCAGGAGTCTGTCTGCAGGAGGAATAACTGCAGGACCTGGCTGAAAAATTGCTGAAAGCTTTGTCCCAGCCAAAACGTTTCCTGGTTTCCTCAGCCAAGAAAGGTGAGAGGACCCCAGAGAATGGGTCTGCAGATGGAGCATTATGGATATGGGATGATGAAGTGTCCATGAGGGAAAATAATTCAAGTAGACAGAGGATGTGAATCTGTGCTTGCCATCCCTGAACCAGTGCCCTGCACACCAGCCCAGCCCTTATCTCCAGAGCTCAAAGGTTTGGTTTTCCTTGGGAAAGAAACAAACAACAAAACCTGAGAGCAGTGACAAAGTCGCTTTCTCATCCTGTGGCCAGCTCTAGTAATGACACAACCAAGTGCTCATCTGTGACGAGCCTGTAGGAATTTGCTACATGGTTTGGCACACCACCACTTCTCTGGAGATCCAGAAGATGATGTTAATCCTAAAGCCCATGCAGAGGGAAGGTGCAGGAGCAGTGGCTCGGTGGGCATCCAGGTCCCACAGCCTGGCACTGGAACTCTGTGTGTGAACTTCGTTGGTAGCCCATCCCCAGTGTGAGATGCTTCCATGAATGGTGCTGAGTGCCATGCAAGAAGCACAGGGGATTCATGGGGCTAAAGAGAAGCATAGCTCTTCCTTCAATTTATGGAGGAGGAAGAGCTTAAGAAGAGGAAGAGTGGATCCTGATGGGGCCAATGCAGATGCAGCCAGTGGGGTTCCTACCCCACATACTCACAGCCCTGGCTGGGGAAGAGCTGTTGGGTGGTCACTAAGCTCCCATCCCCCTGCCTCGCAGGAAGGGTCGAGCAGAGGGACAAATGAGCTCATCCTCACCACAAGTCCCGCTTTGATGTCCGGCCATTCCCCTGGGGTGTGGGTCACATATGGTCCAAACACAGAGCAAACCCTAAGATGCAACATGAGCAGGGAGTGAAATTCCCTCGCTGCTTCCTTTTGGTAGCACTTTCATACCAACCCCTTTTTACAGTGCAGTTTCTGCAATGCCTCTTTTTATGGCCGGGGATGAGGAAGCAGTAAATCCAGGTTCCAGGCGAGTGGCTAACACAGTGTGGAGCCAAAATGACCTGGTGATGAAATGTCTTAGCACAAGCAATGAACTGATAAGGTGCCATGTTTTCTGACAAAGGGTCCACAGCAAAGCCATATTAAGACCCAGTCTGGCCCTGGGGAGGAGGGAAGCATGCAGGAGACAACAGCAAGAGCAAGATGAGGCAGGTACAACAAGCATGATGGTGAAAGGGAAACCTCAAGCCCTGGAGAAGCCAGGAGAAACAACCCTCACCAACTGGAACAGGGTGCTGGGGGCCAAGAGAGTCTCCTTTGAGTGTCAGGTACTGCCAGGCTCCCTACCCACCTGCTGAGGAAGATGAGGTGATAAATGATTGCATTAGTCCAGACAGCTTCTCATTTTCCTCCAATCTGGCCTGTCTGCCCTCTTAGCACAGGGC
Organism: Ara ararauna; assembly: GCA_028858755.1. Lineage (NCBI taxonomy): Eukaryota > Metazoa > Chordata > Aves > Psittaciformes > Psittacidae > Ara > Ara ararauna. Next base: position 35,897,427 of record CM054383.1, on the reverse strand, counting down.
TCCTGATAGCATTTCTCCCTTCACTGACTTCATTTTTCCTGTTAGGTTGTCAAGCTGTCAGGGGGAAGAAAGGAGAAGCACGGATAAGGCTGTTACTGTCTGTGCTCCAAGAACATCCTGTGCCTCTGCTGTCCCTGCCCTCCCTGGCCCATCACAGGCAGAGGCCTTCCAATGCTCATCCTCCTTGGAGACCTCCCTGGGTATCACACATACTCCCACTCATGAGGCAGTGGCTGCCTCTGCCCATGCCAAGAATGCATTGTGGTTTTGTAAGGATTAAGAAATTAATGTGATGCACTGATAACAGTTTAGGGGGGAAAGACTCATGGCTGCTGTGTTGAGGTGCACAGATGATGCTTACAAGCCCTTCTGGTTGAAGCAGATGCTCCTGTCCTGGTTGATTGTTGATGGAGGGAGCCAAACTGATGGTGGGAACCAAGCCAAGCTTGTTCTGGTACAGCTTCCTTTTCTGCACAGCCTGCTTGACGTTTCTGCTGTGAAGACAAAATGGGGAGGTTTTCATTAGAGTCTGCTGTGTAACCTTCAGCTTGGCATCCAGGCAGCCACCGCTCCTCGCACCAAGTAGCTCCATGGAGTAGAGGTAGTGGCTTTAACAAGGCTGTAGCTCCAGAGTCCTCTGGTCCAGACCAGGGACACAGTTAGGGTGAAACAGCCCTGTTACCCAGCATATCTCCAGTGCCTCCTATGGATTAGGGGGATGCTGCAGGAAGAAGTGGATGAACTTGAGGCTTGGCCTGATTTGGAATAGAGACACACAGCCAGAGCTGAGCACTTGGATCTCTCCTGTGTCCTTCAGGCTAAAAAGGGAATGGTCCAGACAATATTCTAGTTGCCCTGCTCCCACAGATGGAGGGTTTTGAAAACCCTTGATTGTGCCTCTACAGCAACATTGTCAGTCAATACGTGCTTCGTGAACACCAATGTCTTCAAGTCCAGATATCCCCTAGGTGGAGATCAAAACAGCATGCAGGACTGGACTCTTCCCTCCTAATCCCAGCTGTGTGAGAGGTACTCAGAGGCTCCCTATGTTCTGTATCCCTGTTTCTCCATTTGCTGAAATGGCATGATAATAATACCTGCACCTTCTGCACATGCTAACAGAGGTGACATGCTGTGGTATCCTCGGGTGGAAGATGTCCCATAGCTGTGATCCTCTCACCCGAGTGACAGCAGCACTGGGAGCAATGGTGCTGGAAATTGCAGCATTTCCAGGATGTTTCTCTTTCTAAAAGCACTTTGCAAACATAAAACAACTCTTCTAAGACCCTGTGAGGGAGCTGGGGAAGCCTAATTACTCCCAGTACCAGAGCACCCCTCGTTTTCATTTAGCACAGAGTAAAGAGGGACTTTCATGTCTCGTTCCCCACCACCACCCCTAGACAGCATTCCTTCATGTTGATACGATGGGTAACAGCCTTTTGTAATTGCATTAGAGGCGGTTTAATTCCAAGGAGGCCTGTTCCCTGGACTCACTCCCCTCCACTGCATCACAATGAGCAGATCAAACAGCATCAGTTCCAACATGGAGATCGATCCGGGATGAGTGGAGCACATCCATGGGCTTGGACCGCAGTGAAGACAGCGGCCAGCATCCTGCTCCAACAGCAGAGATCTTTGAAATGTCATTAAGGAAGGGCTGAATTAGGATATCGGGTACCAGGGAGCAGGGGGTGGCTGCAGGCCGGGCCATACCCAAGTGATGGGGACATTGGGTGACCTGGGATGTTATCACTTTGCTGGGGCTCCATGGAAATTGCCAAGCTCAATAAACACAGGGGATTTTTGGCTTTTCGACGCCAAGGAGAAAGCCACCTTCCCTTCATGGGGTGGGATACGCAGCTGGGAAGGGCTGAGGTAGGGTAACAATCCCATATGCCCATATTTCAGGATTAATTAGATTCTACACAAGAGACTAACATGTGGAAAGTGGAAAAAAATGCTGACTTGCTCTTCAAACACCTTCCCTGCACACCCCATTAGAGAGGCTGTTTAGCTATTTACCTGCTGGATGGGTCTCTATTGAACCTGTCAATATTAGCATTTGCGTCCTTTGAAGCTGGGATAAAGTGGCAGAAATCGAGTGGATCTGCAAAACATCCACACATCTCATCTCCCCAGGTCCGACAGATGAAATGTAATTCAGGAGCAGCAAAATCTTAGCTGGAACGAGGGGTCAGCTCAGGAGGAAGGTACAGAGACATGAAAGATGTCTGGGAGATTAATTGCTAGATGCAGGCTTCCTGAAAAGCTGGTGTTTCAGCAAGGCTCTGATGGGAGATGGAGGTGCAGTTGTGGGGTGCCCCATTCCTGCCACAGAGGAGTGGGGCACAAAGATAGAGCTTATAAACCCTGATGTAACCATGAGAAGGTGCATCTCAAAGGGCTGCAAAGCTGCCAAGCTCCTCTAACCCACATTTCTGCCCTGCTTTAGCTGTCACCACTGCCTTGCCCTGACCACACTGTTCCCTCTGGGGACTGCTTTCAGGGTCTGGATGGGTTTGGTGCCTACAGAAAGCACCAGGCTGGTGATGGAGAGGTTGCAGCACCATGAAGGGGTCCCCCAGTCTCCTGCCAAGGGGTCCCCATTCAAACGTGCTGCTGGAAGGGGAAAGAACACCTCTGCAGAGACAAAATCTCGTAGGTCCTAGTGCATTTTCAGATAGTTAATCTCTCAGAAGAAGGAGATAATCAGTCACTGCAGGCACTGATGAGGTGTCAGCCTGCTCTTCAGTGACGGTAATTGCTTTTCCTCTCTCCCCTTCACTGGAGGGAAACTGAGGCTCCTCCATTGCTTCCAGCCCCTGCCCCAAACAGGCTCTTCTGCCTCTGAGGCCAGCATGACAGATGGGAACAGTAGGTGCTCCCCAGCATCTCTTGCTACCTCCTGCCAAAGCTGGGCTGCTTTTCCATGGGACACACTCCCTATCTTTGCTTTCCATGGGACACGCTTCCTTCTCCATGCACCCTGACTGCCCAGTTCCTGTAGAGGCATGGCCCTGGAAGGGATCTTGTGGGTCACGAAGCTCTGCTGTTGATGAACTGAATCAGCCCCTAACCCTTATCAGCCTCCTCTTTAAATTCATTCAGGCACAAAAACTTCGGTGATTTCCCCAGTTTTGTCTCCTCTTCTGGCTGAAGAGAAGCAGGGACAAGGTGGGGAAGGGACTGCAGGATGGGGGTCCATGGCCTGCAGGAGCCATGCTAGGCCAGAGGAAACAGCAGACTTCGTAAGGATGCAAGTTGTTCTCTGCAGCAATAATTTCTTGTATCTCAAGGGCTGGTGATTCCCATTGTCTATCCACATTGTCTCCATCATCCTTCCAATGCCTTCTCCACCCTGCAGAACTGCAGGACTCAGCATCACAGAGACTTACAGCCCCCTGTGCATGTCTAAGCTCCTCAGTGGCTTGTTAGTCCGCCCCAAAGGCTTTCAAACAGGGACACGTCCCAGCCACACACTAAAGGAACCCACTTTATTTCCCACTACATGCCCCCAAGGGTAGCTCCACAACCCCTGGAGTCTGAGTTTGAGACAGAAGCCATCATTGATGACATCCACGTTCTTTCAGTGCTGTGTCCTGCAGGGAGCATCTGATCTGCATTTTGACAGGGACACAGGGCCCAGTAGACCATGTAAGTATCAATTTTCCAGAGTGGGCAGATCGTGTGTAATTATAGACCATGCCAGGGCTTATGGCCGTGGAGAATCTGTCTGACTGACACAGTTGTTTTGAACTGTTTCCAGGAGGCAGGGATCCAGCCTGGGTCATCCAGCCCTCCCATCCCCTCTTCCTGCCCCTCCAAATACTAAATCACACCACGCTCAAGGCTAAGCCTTGAGGGAAGAGTAACCAAGCAGTAAAGAGCTATAAATGCCAGAAAAGCTGTGCAGAACTTTGCTTCCCTTCTCCAAAACACTGTGAAAAGAACAAGAGATTTGGCTGAGGCTCTTGACAGCTCTAAGAGAACACTGCAGCTGAGCGGTTGCTTTGGGCTGGGCTGGGCCCCGAATATAAGAGGATTCTAAAACATCTTCAGGATCATGGATTGGATGGAGATGGACTGTAGGATCTCCTGTTATTTATCCTAACTCCTCATCACCCATATTTTTCCAGGACCAACACAAAGATCAACAAGGAAAGTGCAAGTACAAGTTTGCTTCATGAGACATGGTGGAGGCTATGCAGGCCCTCGCACTGGTTGCTATTGGGAGACTTGACCTCTGGTCCCCTTGTGTAAGCCAAGTCAACCTCCAATGAGCCCTGTGCAAGGACAGAGCCATGTCCAGGAACATAAAGGCAATCCAATGCTTTGGCATTGAACTAAATGGTCACCCCTTTGTCTATAGCTCCCTCCTCGCAGAAGTCATCATCTTTCATAAAAGAACTTCGCTGTGAATTAGGGGGAATGAGCCACGTGAGACATGAGGCAGTCTCCTGAGAAACATTTAGACTAAATCTGGGCTCCCCAGTGAGTCAGTGGCAAAGTGGGTGAGAAAAAAAGTGCTTTTAAGAAAGAAAAAAAAGTGAGACGTTCTGAAAGAAGGGAAAAAGCCCTTTGAGCAGATGTTTAATAGTATGGTCATAAAGCAGGGCAATGAGAAAAGGACATGAAATAACAGGATTGGTGCAATCTTCTCTAGTTTCTGAATCACCACCTCTTCTGGGGCCTGTAAGCATGTAATGGGGGAGTCCGCCCCATCCCACCTCACCTGGGTAGCCAGCCAGATACAGCCATGCTGCTATCCCATTCCCCATCCCTCCTCCAAAAACCCCCCGAGAACATCCCACCCACAAATGGTGGGACTTCTCCAAGCCCAGGATGCATCACCAAGGGGACAGTGGTTGGTGGAGCAGCAATGGTTTCAGATGGCCCGCTTGTGCCATTCCCAAATAGCTAGCTCCATGCAGACACTCTTTGTGGGAGAAGAGAGATTTCCCTTCCAGAATAATTACTCCGCTTGGAAGCACACTAATTAGCCTGGAACAAAGTGGCTTGAGTGTCCGCATGGGGAGCTATTGTGGAATAGCTTATTCTGTCAGAGCTATTCTGGGCAATTTCCTCTCACAAACAGGCTATAAGATTTAATTTTCCTTCTTTCTACAAACAGATGAAAGGTCTGTGCTCACCAACCCCAAATCATCCGAGCCTTCCCTGCCAGGAGCAAGCGATGGGTGCACGTTGTTCCGAATTCTCCTCTCTTTTGGGACTCCCTACATTTAATTGTTTTGGTGGGTTTTTAGAGGGGATACATAAATCAGGAGGATTTACACTACCAGGACTCTGGACCTTTTCCAAAGAGTGAGGTCTAACCCAGCATAAATTAACCTGAACAATGGCAAGTGAGGACAATGTTCTGAGCATCCCATGAACACGCTGTGGACTTACACAATACATGTTTACCAGACAAAGGAAAAGACAGAGAGGAAAAATCAGCCCCAACAAGTGGCTCTGTAAACAGAAGTACCCTCTCTTAACTCAGATTGCAGGTTTTCAAGAAATGCATTATGCATTTCATTAGCCTGCAATTAAATTCACCTTTCCCCAGCATGCGAGATAGCAATGAAAAAGGAAAGGGAGATACCAGGGCAAAAGAGAAGGGAAGCCCATGGCACTCACAGGGTTGGAAGGTGAGCGGATACTGGGGGTTGTTTTGTGGAGCCTTTAACATCGAGGTGCCCCAGAGATGGGCAAAGTAGTGAACATCAGCATAGACCCATCTCTACCACAAATGTAGCCTTCTCACCTGGCTCTTTTGGCATCTTCTTGGCCTTATTCATTTTCTTCCACTCCCTCTACACACAGCAAGTCTCACAGATAAGGGAGAGCAGACTTGAAACACAAGAGCAGCTCCACAGCAAAGCAAAAGAGACGTGGGAAGGACCAAGACCAGCTGCTCTGGGAGACGAAGCAGAGGGTGGCTTCAGCTGTGGGTCTGAAAAGGCTCAGAGGGAGCACTGCCAGGCTGGAATGACTGGGAACAATGGGACATGGTGCTTCAGGGCACTGGGGGGGACAGTGTGGGACAGTGAGCCGCAGGGCTTTGCAGAGCAGAGGACAAACCACTTTCCACTTGGTAAAAACACCAGCACTTTGGTTTCACTTGTACCTGATCTCAGCATCTGTTCCCCTTTATGAAAACGCCCTTATTTAAAAAGAAATCCTTGGGTAGGAAGGAAAAAAGAGAGAAGAAAAAAATCCTCTGCAATTTGTTCCTCCAAGCTGGGCTGCCTTCCTGGCCCTGATTTTATCAGAGTGGAGACAGGCTGTCCTTGCAGAATGATTTTACCATCTTGAAAATGATTACAGAGCTGCACAATGCCTTCAGCTCGCCATGTAACGATATTTTTATATGCTGTCTCATTAGATCGCCACCCGGGCTGAGGATATTTTCAAACATTGTCTCTTCATGGTCGGCATACCGCAGCAATGGGAATAGAGTGACGGATTGGAAGGAGTTCAGGGGGCAGTGGCAATAATCAGAGATCTGACTTACAAGGAAACATTAAGAAAGCTGAATCCATTTTGCTTGGCTAGAGCAGAGAAGTGAGCTTCCACCCACAAAGATGTGGAAAGGGCAAGAAGCTGGAGCTGCAGAAGGTGGTACCTGGTGTAGAAGTAGAGGGGAAATTAATACGTGGAGAAGCACAGTGATTTCTCCACAACAGTTTGTTTTCAGCAGATCTGGTGTGGATTCATAGAAGGGACAGGAAAACTCAACTGGAAACATTAGGGAAAAAATGACCCTGCAGGGCATAGTTCTGCTAAGGCAGAGATGTAGATTACAAGACCTACTGGGTCTGCTTCTCCTCCAACATCCCTGCTCCCTAAATCACTGCTGACCAGCAGTGACAGCCAGCCATCAGTGACCCAAGCTGCCACCGGACCCATGCCCAGAAGATGATGGGCTCCAGAGCTCACTAGCGTTGCTTGGAGTCACTTAAGCCCTCCAGACCCTGGCCCTGGGCAAATCACACCACATGCCTGAATGAACTGACATTATGCCTGCAAATAAAGATCATGGTATGTTTCACACTTGGAGGTTTTTTTTCCCCTCTTTATAAATACATGTGCTATAGTGTGGCTGCACTCTGTGAACTGAGGGTGTGAGCAGCCTGCGATTATAGGAGAATGAAATGCTGATTATGGGTTAATTAGCCAGCTTAATAAACTGCCTGTAGCTTCATTTAGGAGAGAAACTGTATTAAATTGCACAAAAAACAGTGAAGAACATGGATTGGAAGAGTGTTTTTCTTAGAAAGATTGAAACACTGCCTCTGGGAAGGAGGGAAGGATGGAGGAAGGGAAAGAGTTGCCCTGTGTGGATGTAGAGGAACACTGCAGGTGGGCAGTCTGAGTTCATCCCTGCTCTTGCCCTACAGCCAGGCTGGAGGAGCAAACTGGGACTGCTGGAGGGGCTAGGGGAACCACAGGAGGAGGAAAGCCAAAATCAAGTTGACTGGAAATGTTATGTCTAGATCTGGTCCTCAGCCATGGCCAAAGGCCGGTTGGGACCTGGCAGGGAGATCATCCCAATGAGGCAGGGGGAGGATCAGGACTCAAGGGGCAAAGCGCTTCTAGTACTGGAGGAATGAAAGCAGTCCAGCACAACTTAGCCAGCGCATGTACGAGACACCAGGAAAGTGACAATCCTGCCCTGGGGAAGGATTAAATGATCTACAACGCTTACACAAACCAGTTGTTTCCATTGCTTATTTCTCTCTGAATCAGATGTTTAAAGATTTATCTGAAGAGGCTTTTCTTTCTTCCCTTCTTTTTTCCGTTCCCCTTTCACTCCACCATGATGGGACTACATGCAAGGCTCTGGCATCAAATTAAATCCCACCCATCACATTCCAGTGTATTAATAATGACACTTAATAACTTCTGCTTAATAGTCACCATATTTGTGTGGAAATCTGTGACACAGGGAGGACTGGACATGCTTTCTCAGCACAGGCAGCATGGTTGCCCCATATGCTGTGCAGCTTGCAAAAAGAGGAGAGAGACAAACAAATGGCACACTGGGGAAAAAAGACTGCAGATTTTAATTGGATTTCATGTTGCTGATAAAAACAGGGCTGACAGCTCTGAAGATCGGGGTCTTCTCATTCTACAGTAGATATAAGCACCACGCATGGCTATGGCCAAATCCTCTCATGAAGGGGTTGAGAGGACATCTCTTAGTGTGCATTGCATCCTCATCTCTCAGCCACTGTGGGTCTCAGGAACAGGCCAGGGTTACATGAGGATGTTTTACTCTCAAGAGCCGTGCTTTGGCCCAAACCAAGCCATACCTGTGGTTTGCTCCATGTGTGTACAAACGTAATCATGAGGGCAGCCAAAGTACGTCCCTGAAGAGCCAGCCTTAACATAACTTGTGAGTCCAATGAGCCCATTCACAAGCTGAATGACCATCAAATAACGTCCTGTGTTTAGGATCATGCAGAGGGGAAGGGAGTCCAGAGACAGTCCCAAAAGAGTTTCTCTCTATATGGATGGAAGACCTCAATGGCTCCCAAGGAGACATCCCTGAGAGGGAACGTCTCTGCCATGTGCCCAAGCTGGGTGAGGAAGGGGTCTCCTGAGAAGATTTCAGGTGGAGATGATGCAGGGGGAAGCTGCTGGAAAGACCCCTTCATGTTGGAGATGTGGGCTTCACTTCTCCAAGCTCTTGACCATTTACAGCTTCTCTCCTTTTAACTGGATTTCCGGCACAGGTTAGATTCCTGGCTCTGCTCACTGAGTAATTAAAAACACTCATTTAAACAAGTGCAAAACCAAACAAACTAGAAATCAGTCAAACCTCATCAGTCAAGACTGCGCTGAAGCAACCAGCAGCTACAGCCATGGAAAGGCTTTGATTCCCCACCCGTCACCCTAGGTTTGCTGCGAAGGAAAATCACCTTCCCTATGTAGAAGGGGCTGCTATTACAACCTCTCCTGGGAAGACGTGCATAAATCCCAGATCACCTTTCCTTGCTGTGAGGAAGGAAACACAACCTTAGGTGACTCCCAGGGTCTGCAGGAAGGCCGCCCCTCCAAATAACTCTGCCATTGTCCACCCATCCCTATTGGTCCCAGGGAGAATTTTGCCACCTAAACTCTACACAGGGGACCTCAACCACTTAAATCTCCTTCATGTACCATAAATAGGCAAGGCTAGAAATAACTGTGATAGAAATGGTGGTGATGGGGAGAGAGATTTGGACATGGCGATTCACAGGTCTTCCTGCAAAATCTTTCTAATTGGGCATTTACCTAAGCTGCATTCTCTGCCACATGAAGCCATTGCTTAAAGCAGTGCATACTGCAAGAAAATTTTCTTTTTATTTTGCTGGTTATTATTCCTCATTGGAAAAGGGAAAAAAAGCTATGGCTGTGGATTTTTTATCAGGTTTCAGCCACTCTGCCTGATGTTCAATAGAAGAAAACCTATCTCTAACAGAGATGAGGAGCCCTTTAGAGAACAGCCATTGCCTGCAAAGTAACCTTTAAGCACCTGGCTGTCTCTTAAGTTACCACAGGTAGAGGATGGAAAGGAAGTTACGGTCACTTCTGGGTGTTTAAAAAATGCAGCTATTTCTCTTAAAATTCAGCAGCCATCCACACACACTTTGATTGGTTCCATTGATGTTATTGTTTTCAGTTTTCCTGGAATCACTGTTCTTCACCTTCGCTTTGCCCAGCTCAGCCGCCCAAATCCCTATGCAAGCAGGAGGAGGGAAGCAGCATCAGCCCTCTCTTTGGGGACCAGCAACATGTCCCCTTCCCACCACTGATGCTAGGAGCAGGAAACCCCTAAACCTTCTCTTTTAGCAGCTCCTTCAGGAGAGTGCAGAAGGAGCCAGCAGATCCCAAGCAAGGGTCTGGGCAGCAAGTGTTAGAAGGGGAAGGGCTGGTGTTGCACCCCAAGCCCTTGATCCTCACCATCCCAGCAGCTTGTGTCTTATATGCACTCTCTGCACATCTCTGGGTATAACTTCAGCAGCTAGGATTGGCCTCAGGGTTACAAACCATCCCCTGGTGCAACACATGCCACAAGGCAGGCAATCCCATCCCAACAGGAGATTGGGATCTCTGTGTCAGACACATCACACACTTCTCCTAGGGCTTGCCAAGAGCACCAACTCTCCCACTACAACCACCCCAGCAAGGTAAGTTTGCAGCCAGGCCATTAACATGGGCAAGGTTTGCCGAAGTACTTACAGCAGGGCCATGTTAGAGCCCTTGGAGGCTTTTGGCATGGCAGCCTTAGATGCCCCTTGCATATCAAAGCCCAACCCTTTTGCACAGTTCCATCCTCCTTTAGGGCCCACCAAATGGGACAACAGTCAGGAGGATACAGGGCTGAAGGATGGCCAAACAAGAAGGACACATGGGGGTCACCTACTGCCTCCCTTCACACGTATCCATCCCCACATGCTCTGAGCTACACCAGCAGAGAAGAAACCTCCATGGCTTTGCTGATCTGTCTCTTCAAGAGCAGAGTGGCAGAGCCCAACTGGTGAATCTACACATGCCATAGGAAACCAGAGCCCTCCCCACACAACTTGCACCATGGCAGCATCCTAGGATGAGGGAGGTTCAGGATTTAGGGTACCCTTGGCACCTACTGCATAAGCGACAAGCAGCTGTCAGCAGCTTATGGGGGTCTCTGGCTGCCTGCAAATTTCCGCATTAAAGCTGTAAGCTCTCATGCCTCGCTTGGGACCAATAAAACAGGATAGGGTAGAGGCTGTCGTGATAAATGGGGCATAAATCACACCTCCCCCTGCTCCTTTCCCTTCCCTGGGGGGAGGTGGTGCTGCCAGAGCCTTCACCAGCCCTGCTTCAACATGTTCAGGCAGGTCCTCTTCTGCATGTGCAGTCAATTAGAACTTCATCAGAAATCAATTTGCAAGGCCCAGCTGAGATGTACCTATAGATCAGGCGATGCCAAGTGATTATTACACTAATGGAATATTCCATTGATTAATTGAATATTTAAGTCCTGAAATGTAAGCCCCACTGTCTTATCCATGGCTTGTTACAGTGCTGAGCAGCAGAGACATCATGCCAACACAAGAAGCTAGCCTTGGAGTTCACTCTTTTGGGGTGAAAGGCAGAGGGAGTGGTCCTGGTCACAGGGGAAAGATTTTTACCTCTTTGGTAGACTCCTCCGCCAGCCTGAGACACTGCTTATTCCTGTGGCAGCAAAAATAAGATCCTACCTTTTCTAGTAGGGTCCTGAGTTGGATGTTATGCAGGAGCTGAGCATTCTGGGTGAGAAATTCCATGCAGAATAACAAAGGGACCTACAAAAAGCACATGCAATAGCTAAAAAAGCAGAGAAGATGCTGTTGGGTCCATTGTCTCGACTACTTCCTAGGGCTGTCCAGCCGGACAGCACCCATCACACCACCTCATCTCCAGTGCATAGCTCTGAAAAGCTCAGCCTTTCTCTGCCTGTTGCACAGCAATAGCTGGGGACAGCACTGCTCCTGCTCCCCAAGCCCAGGCTGGAAATCCTCAGTGGTTCATCTTCCTTCTTACACACAGCAGATGTGAGAACTGCAGATCACAGCCAGCGGGTCAGGAGGGACATCCCAGGGGTTTCTCAGCTCCTCTACACACACCTTGAGATCTTCTCCACACCATGGAAGCCCCCGGGGTCCAGAGGGCAAAGGTGACCACATGCCTCCTGCATTGGGCTTTCAGATTCACCGCATGGAGAGGGCCAGGTTACTTGTTTGGTGGAACACCTGGTTAAGTGCTTTGTTGGACGAAGGCCATAATGATCAAGAGAGGGAGAACAAGGCAGAGATGGGGAGATGGGAGGGACAGGAGGAACAAGTGGAAGAGATTTAGGCTGCAGCTGGAGCAATCACCACCAAAAGGCCCAGCGGTGAGTTAATGGATACTATCCCCAAATGGTATTACTTGATTAACTCAGAGCCATTAACTAGGTGAGCAAGAGAAAGGAGTCCAGTCCTCTCTCCAGTGCCAGACAGTGAGGACCCCTTCCCTGGCTTGAAAAGCACTGGTTGCCTGTACCCAAACCCTTTGGGTTGGTAGCTGGAAGAAGAAGCCATCCAATCCATATGGCAGATGTCCAAAGAACTGGAGAGCTATTTGCTTTCCTCCCAACAAGGCTACAAGCATCCCCTCAAAAGCTGACCCAAAGAGGTGGAAGAGGCTACAGCAGTGGTCACTGTTTTCAGATAAATCATTGCAAGGGTGAAACTGGATCCTTGTTCCTACCTGGTTCCTATCCACAAGGCCTAAAGCAATGGCTGTCATACAACTATAGATAGTAAGATGCACCTAGGCTCTCCTTTGTTCCCACCTTCCCTTCTCCCTGGGCGCAGCATCTGCCCTTCTTCCTATCTTTGGTATTGAAAAGGACCTTGGAGCCAGCCAGGCTGAAGGGAGCACATGAACAGCAAACACTGTGCCTTGCTTCTGGCTGGAGAAAACCAAGTGTTCCCCCTGCATCTCAACATCACACACATCTTTGCACTACCCTGGTCATCACTGGGAACTCCTGGTCTCCACTATTGCCCCCAGGGTGTACTGGGATCTTTGGCCTGGGCTTTGGCAGTAGAAGATGCTTAGCTGCTGTCATGGGAAGCAGCACTTTTTTCTCCTCTCTATGTATGCTTTTTCTGAACCGGAGGGTAAAAGTAAATGGAGAGGAAAAACAAGTATTGATGGAACAGCTAGAAGGGAGAAGAGAGCTTTTCGTCTCACTAAGAGACCTGACCTTTCTGTGGTAGCTTCAAGAACCCTCAAGAAAATGTGCTTTGCTTGCATTTGCTGCAGGTAAATCACAGGGAGTTTTCACCCCCTCTCAGGAGATAACGTCTAGACGTTTATTAACTTCTAGGCTCTGGGTGTCTATGAGACCTGAGGAGTCTAGAAACTCCCAGCTGGTGAGACCAGGCTCTGAAATGATGCCCTCAGCCTTTTCTCAAGCAGTGGATCCCTAAGAAACCCAGCATTTCTCCTGCTCAGCCCACCCTCTTGCCCTCATGCTTGGACCTGCTAACAAGGCTACAGCGGGACATGGTTCTGCAGGCGCCTCATGCACTACTCGTGGTCTTCAAACCACACTTTATTCACAAAACACAATAGACTCATAAAAGCAGCATGGGAAGATGGGCCAGAAATTAAACACATTCCACTGGGTTTGGGTTTGTGTTTGTGAAAGAGGAAAGTTCATCTGTGCTGACATAAAACCATACAGCCCCTCCTCTCCCATAGCAATGAGGAGCCAAGTGTCCAGGCTGCCTTCCTCACTGGAAAGGGCTGGTCAGTATGCTGCTGATGAAAGGAACTGAGAGGGGAACTGGTGGTAGGGCAGCAAAGGGGGTCGTACTGTTGATCAGGATGAAATGAGATGCAGAATGATGGAGAACCCATCTTACACATCTGCCCTTGAGTTCCGTTAGCCTCTCCTTGTCCAGAGGGATGCAAGAGGCCCACGGCAAAGGTATTACAGCAGCAGCATCTGCACACATGCTGAGGGAGGCAAGCAGTCCATCCAGACATGGGCCTCCATCTCCTGCTGTCTGCAGGGCAGGAATCTCTTTGGTAAGCCCTGAAACGCGGCCCCTGGGGCAGAGGGCAGCAGAAGCAGCGGGCTGGCTAGTGGAGGGTACCATGGAGGTTCAAACAGCAGTCACTGCTGACATGGGGAGAAGAGATAACATCGATCAAGCAGGGTTCACTGCCTGCCAGGCAGTGCACAGAGGTCAAATGTTGCCCTCATGGCCCCTGCAGCCTCCTGCCAGCAGGCTGCTACAGCTGCTGAGTGCCCATAAACACATGCACCATCTTTCTTTTCCTCTGCAAACATCATTGCTTTTAGATGAAGGATCCGCAAAGCATCTTCCTTCGTGCAAAACAGAGGTGTTTTGCACAAAGGCAGAAAGCCTGGGGTGGTTTTTCCACCCTGGTAGCTTTGCAAGCAGGCAGCTCTCCTTTCTCTACCCTCACCAGGCTGCTCAACCTCCCCAAGGATTGATCCTCAAGCTGCAGGGAGCTAATCTCTCTGGGATCATCCCAGCCTTTCTAGATGAGACAAGGCAGGGGGAGAGGAGGCAGAGATGAAGTCCTGCCCACTGCAGCCCCACAGCAGAGACCCAGAGACCCTCCTTCTGCCCAGGGAACCTCAGCTTCATACCCGAAAGGTGGGGAGGAAAAATGGAGGTATCAAAAGCGTGGCATGAATCGCAGGGAGATTTCAGACTGATAAATATTTCAGACTGACAACTATTCCTGTCCTTGAAAGTTCATTCATCAAACTCTCAGCAAGGCCTTCACTTCTCAGGACCATAAATACTAAGACCTATTTTAACAACTGCTTTCAGCGTGGCCAATACTAAAAGTATGGAAACCTGTTACAGATCAGCCTATATCCTTGCATATCATGGTGCAATTTATTGCACCTATAAAAGCTATATTCAAATATACTTCTGTTGTAATTACAGTCCCTGACTGTGCAGGATCTATTTGTGAGCTGATTGTACCTTGTTTAGACATGACTCCACACAATGACAACAATTTAGAAACAATAGCAGGTATTAGTATCACAGTAATATAAGCAGCCTTGGTCTTTCATGCAGGGAGAGCTTTACTGTCTGTCCAGGAGGGAAAATTTGATCCAAACCCAGGAAAACCTGCTTGCTGTCAGAAGAAAAGAAATGATGCAGACTTGGAGCTGTGATACTCTCCCCTCTGTGGTGCTGGTGTAGTTTCTGAGCAATGCTACACCAGCTCATCCCTGCCCCCGGCAATGGTTATCCCAGACTCCAGCCAGCAGACATGGGTCCTGCTCCTGTTTCTCTGCAAGCCTCAGACACCTGAAATAATTGATGGCTTGGTTTGGGGGGTATTTGATAGTTTTCTAGGTAAATTAGCCCTGAATTTTTGGGTTGCTCCCTTCATGGTGGAGCAGAACTGGGATCCCCTTGCTAAATGCCACCGTAGGAGAGAAGCGCAGAGCCCGTCATTGCACTGCATCCCTGTTAGAAGCGGCAGCCTATGATGATAAAAAGGAAATTCACTCTGCTTTCTGTCCCCCAGATAAATATCATCCCCAGATCCTTACACCAATCCCAGCCTTTGACATCCAAGCACTGAGCAATCATCGGGCTTCTTTGGTTCCCACCTCCACACACCATCTTGGCTGCGAGCTCTTTAAGCAGAGCCTTTGCCTACCGGGCTCTCTTAAGCACATTTCATTCGTGAATTAAGTCCCTGACAGCCCATATCTCTATGATCAATATGTTTGTTTATTAGCAGCAGCTGCTACGTTTCAGCAAAACCGGAGGGCTCCAGCAGGAGCAGCGTGCTCTAACCGCAGAGCAGGGCTTGGGATGGGGAGGAGAAGGACCTCCTGCTGGCAAATGGGAGCTGGGCTGGATAAGATTTCACGCTAATGACCCTTTAATTGAAATCACTGCTCGGGACAGATTGCTCAGCTCGGGGGTATCTTCCCTGATGGCTCCGGGTTTGGCCACTCCTGAGACGAGCCCATTAAGTCAGCAGTGGTGAACAAAAGCAAGTGAGTGGGACAAGGAGGGGTCCCTCATCCCCAGCAGAGCTCATCTGCACATCTAAGGAAGCCTAAATCAGCTGTAAATGGAGACCTGTGCAAAGGGAGGAGAGGGTGTGCAGCTTGTTGGACCTTATTCTTCTGTTTTGCTGTATCTGCTGTCCCAGGCTGGATATAGCCCCTGCTATCTCATTGTTTGGCCAGGGCTGTCCCCATGTGCTGGTCTTGTGTGCCCAGGAAGGAGAATCAGTACGGATGGACCTCATTCCCAGCTCATGGTGTGACCTGAGCCTTGCTTTGCGTTTTTCCACCTTCCTCTGTCTCACGAATTGGATGTTACAAGGCAGGAGTAATACCTGTCTACCCTAATACATGCTAGGCAGGAAGATGGACACAGCAGAGAAGAACAGGAGCTACAAAGAAGGGGAAAGGGCAAAACATGGTTTTCCTCCCCTTAAAGGCTGGGGAGCTGTGATATGAAACTCAGGATTGAGTCCTCAACAGCCACAGAGATGCTCCAGGGCATGATTCCTGCTCTGTGCACCCACCTTAACCCCCGCCAAGGGGGAACCTCCCTGTCCCCCTTTGTATCACAAAGTGTATTACGGGATGGAGAGTGCTAATGAAACAAAGGCTTGTTAGAAGTAGGCAGCTCTTTTGGATCTGTTCTGTAACTAGAAATGTTGATGTGTGTCTCTTGCAATGCAAAGAGATGTCTGAGTGCACAGAAAGGAGGGTTACGAACCTGCTTTGAATGCATTGATTATTCCCATTAATTACTATGCCTGCTAAAGAGGACCAGCTGTTCTAGGAGGCTGTGGTACCAATTTATCAGGAGAAGATTCCAACAGAAGTCACAGAGAGTTTTCCTCTGAACTTGGGAGGATGGAAGATGGAGTTTTTTTAATTAGAACTTGTTATTAATGGGAACGTAGCAAATTAAAAATAGTCTCCTTCCCTCCTCCCCATTATATGAAGCTCTGATCTCAATTAGAAAGATCAGGGACTAACCACTGAATGGGAATTACTGCGATGAAAACTGACTGAAAGACAAAAAAACAAGGACAGAGGCATCACAGGGAGAGAATGGAGACGAGGAGCAGCAGGACCAGGGAACAATGAGCAGAGGCTGGCAGAGGCTGCCTGCAGCTGCCCAGCATCAGCGGCACAGCCGGAGCTGATGGCTTTCTGCTTTCCCCTCCCCCGGGCTGCTGCTAGCAGAGATTGTCCCATCTAAAGCCATCACCGGCCATCACTATTTGGGCTTGAGACATGGTGCTGAGCATTGTTTGTACCCCATCTTTGCAGGCTCAGCAGAGTGGGACCACAGGGTCTGGTTTATGTGGACATTGCTATAAGAAGGGAGATCCCTGTTCTCAAGCTCAGGGCCATCTCTGCAAGCTCGCTGATGGGGGCAGGCTCCTGTCTGCTTGTCATTGCACCTGCAGAAGTGTCCCATTGTCACTGTATGTCCCCATCCCAAAGGTCATCACCCCAGGCTCTGCCCCCATGAAGGCTATGAACAAGGCTATATCCTGCCCTGGTTTTGTCCTGCTAGTTCTCCAAATCCAGCAGCATTGAGGATGCCCTGAAGCTGCTGAGTTGTCAGCAAGAAATGACCAAACTGGTTCCCAGACCCTCCAGCGCAGGAGCTGTATTCCACCACACGGGTATAGAGCAGAGACTGGCTGCAGGATCAGTCACTGCCACGTCTGGGTGGGCAAGGATGGAGTAAAACAACCCAGTGTGCAGGTTGGGATGAAGCCTTTTGTTTCATTCAGGTTTTACCAATCTGAGTCATACCAGGTCAAGGAATGGGCCGTCAGGAGTCGAACATGTATTGATTCTATAATTCTATGATGCAAAGGGACAGTTGGGTCAAACCAAACCCACCTCCTGCATCCCGCTGTTTGAAAGACTTGGTTAATGACTTCTTGATGAGAATCTCATCTGCTCCTTTCTCTGGTCACTTGTGGATCAGAGCCCCAGACTCCTTTCCAGCATATAATCCATGACATATTCTAGGGCAGGCAGGGACCTTAGGCTGAAATTACAGCCTTGCTTACTAATTGCTGCATGTTCTCTCTCTGTAGGTATATCATTGCCAGCAATTAGCACAAAATCCTTTCCCACTCTTGTTAAGTTCCTGTGCTGCAGTTAAATACTCCCAGATCCCATTTAAATGATTTCAAATGCAATTCATTCTGGCTCGTTAAATAATTCCACAGCAGTGTTTGTCGTGTTCTCTCAGTTTTCCAACTGCCACTTTCTCCCAGAAAGAATGTGATGACTGAAGAATGGAGAAGAAGTGGGAAAAGTAAGCGATATGAACATGGAGATATCTGGGGTCCATTCTCTGCACCTCTGATGGATAACATGAAGGTTGTGTTCAGGGGTGAAGGCAACCTTGGTCAAAGGGCAGAACTCTGTGACTGTGTCCTGTGACTTGTGATAGACAATGTTGTGGGATGCTGCGTAAATGGTGATGACAGGCAGGCAGCAAGCTCAGCCCATCTTGGCCTCCCCCTGTCACTATCTCTGCTCCTAACGTGGGATATTTCCCTTAAAGCCTCAGTTCCTGGAGACAAATGACTCAGCAAGACTGAAAGAAAAAAGGAAAGAAAACAAGGGAAAAAAAAAGGAAAAAGTTCTGTTCTTGTGGCTGGGTGCAAAATAAATAAAAGCTGTGAGTGCCATCTGAGTGCAACCCAATGGTTCCAGAGCCAGAAGGCAACTGGAGAGAAAACAACATTTAATATCTTTGTTTGAATTTGCAGACCAGACTGGCGAACTCTGAACGTCTGGGGTCAGCGGTCTGGCATCTGCTGTGCCTCTGTGCTGGAGAGGAGGCGAAGGAGCCAGGCTTGTCTCCTCAGGCACATCTCTGTGGCTCCACAGCCAGCATCCTGCTCACCACAAGGCAGGGACACTGTGGCAGGGAAAACTCCCCACCAGGAATATAGCCACACTCCCATTGCAACTTCAGTAGCTTCTTATTCCCTCCTGTATCCGTGTGTTAAATTTGATGGCTAACCCATTCCCAGCTATAGATGCTACATGAAGTGATCTGCATATGCAGCTTGATTATGTTGGTGGCTTTCAGTCTGCAGTTCTTGAGGCCTTGGGGTCCAGGAACTACTTGCATGGAGTCATGAAAAGGTTACAAAGAAAAGCAGTCTCCTTTCTGCCATTCAACAGTCTATGGCTGCGTTACTGCTGGAGAATTTGTAGTGGTTCTTAAGTTGATGAACCTGAAAGCCACTGTGCTAAATGCATTAAAGATCCTGCGGGATGAAAGGTGGAAGAACAAGAGAGTGCGCTCTTGTCAATAGGAAGGCAGCTGCCAGACTGCCTGTCGGGGAAGGAGGAGAAGGATACACAGGGTTCAAGCCCCCACTTTGTGTTTATTCCTGCATGCTTTTGTTTGTTTATGGTGGAATGAGTTTCAAGTGAGGTGTGTGGATGAACTCCTCGAGCCACTTTGTTTTGAGGGCGACATCGAGTGCTCATAGCTAATGGTCCTCCTGAAAGGCTTGGATGAGAAATGAGAGTTTGGTTGGAGGGGAATTAGCACTAAAAGGGGAGAAAGCATACCAGAGATGCCAAAAGTGTTCGTACAGTAAAGTTTGCTGCTGAAAATCAACTTGGCTAGCAACGCACCTCAGACGGGGATGCTGTCCTATTCCCAGGCAGCTATGGCATTGCAGGGATGGTCCTGAAAAACACCCTCTAAAATAGATAGGGCAATGTAAGGGAAATCTCTGCTTGAAAATGTGTGTCCCCATCTGTTAAACAATATTCAGGTGCGCCTGCATTTATGCTTCCTCCAGATTTATGCAGCCATGGCTTTCAAAGGCAGATTGTCTATGAGAAGAACAGATGGAGAGAACAATACTCCCATCCAAGCTTTGTACCAGAACTGAAGAAGTTTGTAATCTGGTTCTTGTTTACAGAGCCCAGGCTTCAAATTAAGCCCCCTCTGGTCTGAATCACTGGGTAGCTCAGGAGCCCGTGGCAGAGATGAGATCCTCCTGGTTTTACTTACTCTTTTCTGCTGGTTTCCAATCGCGGGCTATTTCGTGAATGCAACAGTGGCTTCAGGGATGTTTTCTGCATGAGCACCCATTGGGGTCAAAACCTGGGCCAAAGATAACAAGGCGTCAGGGCCAAAATTTCCTTCTTCCCCATAGATATGAGCGAGCATTTTTCAGGTTCCCAAGCTTCCCATGGCCACGTGCTGAGCAAAGTCTCTCCACTGCCCCAAAGCTTTCAGCAGCGCAAAATTTGCTGTAAAATGATAAAACTAAATTTATGGAAGAAAAATAACACTCAGTTGTATCGGCAGCTAGATCCCGATCTCTCTGCTTTCTGCATCTCTGTCGATATTCAAAGGAAAACAATGTGATTGTTAATTACAAACTGTTTTGAATGCATGAAAGAAGCCGTTTCAGAGCCAGAGCCTGCCGGAGGCAGGGAAGCTGAGAATACGACGTGTGCCGAACTGCTTTAAAGGGCAGAAAGTTCCACTGTAATTAAGGCTGGTGTAATCGTTGTAACAGACACAAGGTGGAAACGTTACCTTGCTTAGCTTCCCTCGTCTTTTCTCTGCCTCTTGGGTTGTGCTTTGGACTAGGTGGAAAACTCTGAAATATCAACAGAGAGCTTTGCATTTCAAAGAAGTTAATGCATAAGTGATGTTGTGATTCATTAGTTGTCTATCCATGCACTGGTGTCCCAGGGTCCACAGGTAAATCAGTAGCCCTTATTGAAAGCTGGTGCTCAGCTGTGCTCATCTTCTGCTGGCAAGGCAGAGATGCACAAGAAGGAAGAGACCCCCTTGGTGCAAGAGTTAATGCTCAAAACACAGTTGCTTTTCCCAGCTCTACATGATCTTCTTAATCCCATCATGATCCAGCCCACTGTGGAGAAAGCAATCCCAACACCCTGATGATGTATAGGACAAAAGAAAAGCACACCTCAAAACAGAGGAGGAGACTGAATGCAGCACATGTACAAGGCAAGATACGTACAGGCATGCAGCAAGACATGTGCAGTACTCCAGTGAATACTGGGCAAGGAAGGAAGTGCCTCAGGTGCAGACACACAGACATGCACCACACACATATGAAGATAAGCTTCCAGAGGAACTCCAGGCATGTGGCACATGGGCAGCTGTAAAGCAGCAGCTCAAAAGGGAGGGATGCTCAGAAGGTCCCAGGACCAGCCCTGGGCAGAGTGCATCCATGTGCTGTACACTCATAGCTCACTTGCTAGCAAAAGGTCCCACTTGAGCAGGACCAACCTTCTCCAAGCCCACCTGGGGCTGGAGAAGATGTGGAGGATGGCATTTCACAGCAGCACATCTGTGGGGACAGAGGTAAGGGGACAGTGGCTGGAGTATGTGTGTGACAGCAGGGAGGGGAGACAAATAGGATGTAAAAGAGAGGCTGGATCAGACACCCAAACCAAGGAGGCCCTTGGATAGAGCCATGTGGAGGGTCTGTGGAAGGTCCCAAGAGCCCAGGACAGCTTGCAGCACCAATTCGGTCACCTACTCATCACCAGAGGGGGACTGCAGAGCCCAGAGTGCTTGTACATGCCCAGCCAAGGGCAGACACACCATTGCCACTGCCACCTCTGACTCCTCTCACCTCTTCTCTACAGCGCCATTGGAGAAATCACCAGCACCCCATGGCAAAAGCACTGTGCCTGCTGGTGTGCCCTGAAGAGAACAGCTGCCTGCATTGCAGTTCAAAGGCAGCCTGTTTCCACTTACCAGCAGGGCTGAGGTTAATCCTCAGGGAAAGAGATAGTGCAAGTAAGCAACTGTGATCGCTCTGTCCTCTGATTTGCTACTCCACAGGACTTGGAAGCTGCAGATCTCCTTTCCCAGCTCGGTGGCTGCTCCACACTTTGCAGCCAAGGCAGCTGATGTTGGGACCCCTCTTCAGCATAGCCAGCCAGGCTGTCTTCTCATTGCACCCTCTTGCAAACTCCTTGAAAGCGAATGTATGTTTGCTCAACCTTTCTCTGCTCCCCTTGGAGCCCTACAAAATGATCTCAGCACCCCCACAGCTGCCTTTCTCTGCCCCTGCCCTGGTTTATAAGACAAACCTCCCCGGCGCTTTTCTTTCCCCTCTCCAGTACATCTTCAGCTTTATCTGCCTGCCCTTGCATTCCTTCACATGCAGCTTCTCCTCCCCAAAAAGAGATGCTCATAAATGTTTTGGCCCCATCACAGAGAAATGCTCCCATGGCTCTGCCCCTCTCTCGACCCAATCCCAGCCAAATGTCCCCACGTCAGCACAGCCCTTCATTCCGGGGAATTTGCAATGCTCCCAGGGTGTTTTTTCTCTTCAATAGGATTCATGTAGATATTGGTTCCCCCAAACACCCTGCTCAGGAGGCTGCCTGACCCCAACAGAGTCCCACCCCGCTCTAACCACAGGGGTGGCCAGTGGGAACACCATGCCTGAGCCGGTGGCTGTGGTCTTACTCCACATTGTGGCTCTGCTCCTCCTCCTCTACTCACAACCTTCCTCCTACGGGCTCCAGTGACTAATGCTGATGGCACAGGCTCCTCTCGTCATGCAGCATCCAGCACATGTGGGTGTGCGAGGGTGAGAGCGAGCACACAGAGGGGGAGCTGGCGAGAGTGTGAGACAGGCTGTGGGAGCCTGTGGGTGATGGTGTGAGGGGGGGACAACCTGGGGACCAGGAGGGCAGTAAGATCTGGGGATGCGAAGAAACATCCATGTAGCACTTGCTGGTGGGACATCGTTCAGAAGGTCCTGATCACCCAGAGAGAGCAAGGGAATGGACTTGAAGAGCACTGGGTACACTGGGAAGATTGGTTTCTCTTACATGAGAAACAGAGCAGGAGGCCAGGCAGAATGGCTGAGACCACAGACCCCTGCCTCAGTTTCCCCCAGGCAACACTTACTATTGCCACAGCCATTATTTCTCAGCAGCCCCTCAGGCTGTCATTCTCACACTGGTGACGCTGCTCCAGGACTTGATATGACGCAGCTCATGATGCACCAAGCCATCTGCAGTGACCATGAAGATGGATGTGCGGAAACTCGGAGACAACAGGGTGGCCCAGCACTGCCCAGTGTCCCTTTCATGGGCTGCTTCATCATCCATGGGGTGTCAGAGCCTCAAGAAAAGGAGCTGCTCTGGGTCAGGCACTGAAGAGACCCTTCCCTCTCTCAGCAGTCCCACCAGCCTCCGTTTAGCCCCGGTGCACAGGGCACCGGTTGGTGGTCCCTGGGGGAACGCATGATAGCATCCCCAAGGAGCCAGGTCCATGCAAACTCTCAACCCAGCCATGGAAAAGTGCATTGCATTGAGGTCTTCATGCCTGCTGTGTCCTGGCCAGCCTTGGGTGCTCACCTGCAATTTATCTGGGCATGTGTGCACTCATGGAAGCCTTGGATATTGCTCCTAAGGGCTGTAGGGCTCCAGACAGGGCTCCCTTTGCTTTGTAGGAGGTCACACACAGTACCTGTGGCTGGGATGCTGCTATCATCTCAGGCTTTGACTGCAGGATAAGGCCCAGCATCCTGTCCACCAGGTATGGTAAAATCCCACCTCCAGAGCCTGTTGTCCCCTCAGGCCATTACATCACATCATTATAGCTATGAACTGCTATTAGGAGCTCATGGCACATCTGCCCACCTTTGACCACCCCATTGCATGCCTGCTACCCACTGGGACAGCCAGGAGTGAGACCCTTTGTCCTCAACCTCTCCTGCCACCCCAGGTGCACCTCCTTGGGTATCCCTGGGAGGCCATGCAGCGCACATAAACCAGGCAGTTAACCATGCCTGTGCTTCCCAGGCATGTGGCTTGTGTTTTACAAGCCCACTTAAGAGCATAGGAAGGGGCGAGCTGCCAGCTGCTGGTGTTCCCAAGGGCTCTGGCACCCGCGCAGTCCTGCAAGCTTGGGTAATGGGCTAAAGAGCAGAGGAGAACAGCTGGAGCAGCCAGATAATGTGAGCAGAGCAGACAGTGCTGCCCGTGGGCTGCTCCTCCTCCTTGCTCACAGGGAGAGGATGGTTTTCTCCATCCCTCAAGGAAATCCCATGCCCTGATGGGGCCAGATGGGGAGGCAGGATCGGACTGAGGCCCAGAAAGCCTCTCTTCCCACCCTTGCATCCCATGGGAGTTGTTCCAATGCGGCTGCTCGCTTCCCTGCCCTTGCCCTGCCAGCACCATCCAAGCCACATTAAGGGACACAATATCCTGGAGCAGCAAGAAGGGTAACAGGATAAGACCTCCAGCATGGAGGCTGGGAGCCACCTAATAAACTGAGGGTTTTCATTAGCTGTGCACTGGGTAGAGCTTTGCCTTGAAAGGAGATGGATCCAGAACACAGAGGGCAGAGACGGAGATCCTTCCCCCAGGTCCTGCCCACATCTCACGAAAGACATGCTGTGGGACAAAAAGGACACATTTAGGGATGCTGAAGGTGTTCAAGCCTCTGATTGCAAAGTTGCAAGGCACAACAGTCAGCAAATGTCAATGCAGCAGGTCAGCATCAGCATTGACTTAGAGGATTTCTCAAGACCTAATCCCCTCAAAAGCCTCCAGATATCAAATCCCATCACTGACCCCACGACCATCAGAGGCAGGTTTCATTTCCTAGCAGTGGTGGTGATTTGTTGTATAAACTGTGTGCATAAGCAGCAGGATGGAGCCCCAACCAGGAGGTTTCATGGTGGGTCCTGAGCATTTTTTGGCATCTACTTTTTGCATCAGAAACTGAGTCCTCACAGGCACCTCCAACCATAAGAGTGGACAGGAGAAGCAACAAGTACTCCTCAGTCTTTGGCATAAAAACACATATGAAGGAGGAAGAAGAGCACTTTCAACCCAAGCAGCAAGGGCAGACCATCTGCAAGTCATAGAATAGGTAGGGTTGGAAAGGACCTTAAGATCATCAGTTTCAACCCCACATCCCTATGTCCCCAGCGTCCTCCAGTGCAGGTCCTCACGCTACCAGGCTCACCAGGACCTGTCCCCTTGGAATGTCCCATGCTCAGCTGCCCCACAGCATCCATCCATCACATTGAGAACATATTTACCAGTCAGCCCTCATCCGGAAGGCTTTTGGCAGCTGCTGCATCACAAAGCATTTTACCAGCTTCTAAGTGAACATCTCCATTCCAGGAGAGCCCATAAACACCCGGCAGCAGCTCTGGCATCAGGGTAGATGCAGGATGGAAGATGCTGCTGCCAATTCAGCAGTGCTGTGCATTAACACCTCACAGGGGCCTGCTGCAAAGAGAAAGCTGGTCAAATCCTGCTTATCAGATGGGATCTACCCATATCCCTGCTCACAGCACTATGGCTGCCTGTTCTTTTTGTCAGCTGATGATATGAGGCTGAAATGAAGATAAATGAGTGCAGAAAAAAAGATAAATCCCTCCTCAAAACACATCTGAACTCGGGATAAAAAAGCAATGTTGCAACGAGGGTTTCTTCTTCTCTTCCCCCCAAACTTCGGGAACTTCGATGTGGGTGTGAATATCACTTTAAGGATTTATAAAATGACACATGGCCTCACCTGTCAGCATGCCAAAATCTGAATGTCGGTTTTAATTACACCGAATATTTCACTTTCTTATGCAGAGGCATAATCAATTATCTTATTTAAAGGCATTACGATAATGTGTGTGTAAAATGGAGCCATTCCCTGTATTGCATTAGATTCTCTAATTATAGGAGAATGTTTGGAGCTAAAATGTCAGCCTGTCATCTGGCGGGTGTGTAATTCATGATCTGCATTTGCCGGCACGGATGGAGCTGACAAAAATCACATTCACTCCTTTCCACGGCTTTGGCCTCAAACTTGCCTGCTCTGGAGGTGATAAATCCCACCCCATCTCCCTTCTGGGAGCACAGCGAGTCCATCCCATCCTGTCACAGGTGGATGATGCTGTGGGGAGCAGAGTCTGACGAAGTGCCTTCTGTTGATGGGTGTTTCTTAGTTAAACCTCATTGTGCACAGAGATCAAGTGTGAGGTTATAGATAAGCTCTTGGGCAGCGTGGAGCTGTTAGGATGTGATCATGGGCTTAGCAAACAGCTTCCTTACCTGGCAGGAGGCGACCCAGGCACAAGCAGAGCTGAAGGCAGAATACAAAAGCCACCAGGGACTTTTCAAAACACCCTCATCTGAATTATGAATAATGAAAGCCCTCCAACTCTCAGTTATTAAAGCAAAGGGATTAGATAAAAATAGTGTGCTTGTTTCTTGGGAACTCAGTCCTTTCTCTGAGCATTACCCAAGTGAAAGCAGCCTGGATTGCTTCACTGCTTGTATTTTGTAGGACATTTCATGATCGCATCCATGGCATCACTTCAAGTGGATGACCACACAGTGTGGTGGGAGGAGAGAAACCCCTTTGACTCGGGGCATGGGGAAGGAGGAGCTTGGGGGTTTTGGTGGTTATTAAACCCTCTCAGAAATGCTACAGGGGCATTGCTGTGACAGCACCAAAACAGCAATCGTGATCCCTGCAGGGCAAGGGATGATGAGAAGCATCACCCTGGAAGTGATACTTCAGCAACACCACATTATCACAAAGGAGATGGTTCTGATGAGAGAAACACAGCTGGTGGCTGTGCCATTGACCAAAGGGACAAATCACTCATGGGAGGGCTGTCACTTCATCCAAGTCACCCCAAAACACCCCTGTAGAACCAGTCACACCACACTGTGCGATACCACTGGCTGCAGGCAGTGCAATGTCCTGACCTGTCCCTGTGTCCCAGCTTTCAGATCAAGCCACCTTCTTGATTTGCTGCAATGACCTGGATCTGTGCAGCACAACTGGACCCAGGACCACCTCATGCTTTCCTCATCCCTGCCCTCTGTTTCCCAGCATCATCTTTCCCATGCATGGGCATCCTAATGCAGACATTATCCCAAAGCTGCCGAGGATCCACACAATGCCATTAACAGGCTTATTAAAAAGTGATGCTCCAATTTAACACCTATTAGCCAGCATGGTGCCCTTTAGCAGGAAGCGGGGAACCTGCAAATGGAAGCCCCAGCTCCCAGCAGAACCCTAAGTAGCTGTATTAAACTTTACAGCTCCAATTAGAGGAACACTAAAGCAGCACCAGCACTGCGGATTTATTAACATTCATCCCATCCCCAGACTGCTGCTGGCCAGAGCTAGCAGCAGGAGCAAGCAGGTGCTTTGCTGGCCATGCCCACACCATAGTGATGCTCCATCTGCCCCAAGGGGAGGTTTCGGGGAGAGTCTAGGGATGGGATAATGTCAAAAAAAGGGGTATTGGGGGGCACAGAGGCTGAACCCATCCCTGGTGGTTGCTGTGATTTGAGTTTCCTGTTTCTCACCAGCTGGTAGGATGCAAAGGCAAAGAAGGGTTGAGTCTCTCTGGGTTCCGGTTCTTCCCTTGGTCCGGATGAGCAGGGCGAGAGCAGGAGGAGGGCAGCAGCATTCACACACAGAGTTCAGAGTTGTTTAAAAAGCGTGGGTTTGTTCCAGGGAGTTTACAGGCTGCCTTTGCCTAATAAAGTAGTTCCTTAGCATCTTGCATCACCCTAATTACTTGTCACAATAACAAGAGACAGCCCTCGTGTGCTGTGCTCCATGGCCTTGCCAGGGGAGGCACAGCCAGCCAGAGAGACAGTGGGATGCACAAGTCTGCAGGGAGGATGGAGACTTGTCGTCGTGCATTCCCACCCCTCGGCCCCAGCATTTGAGGTCACTTCCCCACTCATCTGATGTTTCCCATTCCCCCATCACAGGTCCCCAAAGCAATAGAACCAACACCTCATGAGAGGCCCCTCTTACCCAGGTTGCACTGCCAGTGGGACCCTTTCCCAGCTGCAGGGATGGGAGCAGTGTTCTGGCACTGTGCTGCTCCTCCAGGATCACAAACATTCCCTCCCTGGCACAGAGGGGTGCTACCATCCCTGAGCCACTAATGCGTGTGTGGGAGTGCCAGGGGTGAAGAAGGACAGCGAGACCAAACAGATCCTATTCTGGATCCCTCAGTGGTGCATCATCCCCAGTGGGAACCACCACAGCCCCAGAGGCTCAGCCCCCCACCAGCTCCTACCTAGAACCGCAGAATGGTTTGGGTTGGAAAGGACCAAAAGATCATCCAGTTCCAACCCCTGCCATGGACAGGGACGCCTCACCCTAGACCACATCACCTAAGGCTCTGTCCAACCTGGCCTTGAACACTGCCACGGATGGATGCCCCACGGAGCAATCACTGCCCACATTGCTGCCTGCACCAGCAAAGCAGCTCCCACCTCGCCATCTCTTCTCATGCTGCTGTGACAGCACAGGAAGGATTTCATCTCTGCTGTTCTCTCCCCGTCCCCACTGCTGGCTCATCACCCCGCGTGCCCCCGCCAGCCGCGCTGTCATCTCCTCACAGTCAACAGCATCTAACAGCTCTTTTCCCCCTTCTTCGTGCAGGCAAACAAACAAACAAACCATTCCCGGCCTTTGTAACAAGAGGAAAATTAGTAGCAGGTGAAAGCAGATTTTAATGAGAGCAAACTGTTCCCAGCATCACCCAGGAACAGTGTTTCCTTCCCCTCCCTTCTCCTGTTCTGTGGTTTGAGTGGGTAAAAAGCAAATCAGTGCGGGGAACACATAAGGCTTCTCCTGAGCAAAGTACAGGCCTAACAAAGAGTTTTCCCCAAGCATGTGTGTCCCCACTTGCTCCCTGCATGGGCTCCCTATCATCCATCCTCTGCCTGCTCTCCGCAGGCTGAATCCAGCCCTGATTCATGAACACTGCTCCATAAAGTGGGAACTTTTCAAGCTGAAAACCAAAACTGCTCATTCCAGTCCAATATGAAACATCTCATTTTGTTCTCACATTGCTTAACTTGGGAGTTTTAAGCTTTTTAAAAAAGGAAGATCAATGGCAAACCTCAAAACCCCAACATCTGGGAACAAAAGGCCCAGAGTTTAGGTTCCAGAGGGACTAAGGAATTGCCTGGATGTGGTTACATGTTCCCCAAGAAACGCTGCATCCTTGAGGCAAAAGGGGGTGCTTGGCTTGAATTCATTAGTACCTTTTGTTCCTCCTGCCACTATTTGTTCTGCATTTGTTTACATGGAGAACCCCCCCTTCCCATTCCCCAGCTCCCCTCACATATTAGAGGAACATATTTGGATATTTATAGCTCAGCTGAGCTTGCTAAATGCCTTCTTCTAGGAAAATAGTTCATCAGATTGTCTATTTCGGCTCTTGGTTTAATCTCTCTTACCCATCCATTCCCACTGATGCCGCCAGAAGCCCAGCACCACCCGAGTGTGATGGGGCACCAGTGACAGTGGTGCACAGCTCTGTTTGGGGATGTCACCTTGGCTTAGCAAGGAGTAGTGAACTCCAGCCCTGCCACCAGCTTTGCGGACATCCCTTCAGTGCTATTACACTCAAAATGGTGCCATCACATGCCTGCAGCCAGGCTGGGCACAGCAGGGAGCTAGAACAGCCAAGCCGGGTTAGCTGAGCTGAACACCCCACTGGCAGGGCAGACAGGGCTTCGAGCATCCATGGGACAGCTCAGATGGGAATAAAGGCTTGCCTCACTCCAAAGGAATCCCAGCCACTTTGAGCAGTGCTGGCATAGAGACAGACAATGCACTGTCTCTGCAGGAGGCAAGAACAACTTTTGAGCTGGCTGCACCCATTTATCACACGCTGGGCAATGCAGAAATGGGCCCCCCAAGGCACAGAGCAATGTGCTGCCCACAGCCCCGGCTGGAAAAGAGCATCCCCAACACAGGGCTCTGGGCTGCACAGCTCTGCTGTTATTGAAACTTGACAAACTTTAGAGAACAATCCCTGTGCCCACAGTCTATAGCTCCAAAGTCACATCTGTACCAGCACATCTGGCTGGTGCCACTCAGAGCAAATCTGTGCTCACCACCTAAGGACACAGCTCTGAGGCATCCCGCTAATCCCCCTGCACCCCCACCTACAACCACACAGCCAAAAGCTTTTCTGATCCCCTTTCTCTTAATATATAGGAGGGAAACATCTGAGATCACTGCAGTTTTATTGTCAGATTTGGCAGCCTTTTCATATTTGCTTGGATTGAGATATAAATTGAATTTGGTTTTCTCCTGCTGACTCAGTTATTTGTTATAGGAATAAGCATGTGGTAATGGATTAGACTGGGGGGAAAGAGATTTCTCTTTCAGGCGTGTGTATGAGGTGGGATTTGCCATTCCCTATCCCATATTTTCCTGGCACAGCTTTGCATCACCGATGACTTTGCAAGCTCCTTCCCCTGGTGCCCAGCCACAGCTGGGTGTGGGATTTATTCTGTGTCAGACTTGTGCTTCTTCCCTCAAATTCTGCACTGTTTTAAAGCAAAGGAAACTTAACCAGTGGTGAAATCATTCGTTAAATCTGCTCCCATGTCCTTCCCCCCTCCCTCAGTCCCCATCAGTCACTGTGGTAGAATCAGTGCAAAGCATTTATGGGGCTCCTCAGCTGTTTCTGCAGTGATCTCCCTGCCTAAGGAGCTGTCAAACTCCCTTTGCCCTTCCCTTTGAGCAGACCAGGAGAGCTACATCGTGTTCTCTGCATCCTTTCCACCTCCCTGTTCACAGCAAAGCTGTACTGCACCATCACCAGCCCACAGGGACTATGGCAGCACATGCAGCATTAACGCATGGATCTGCCCACCAGCCCTGACATTTCTGTGCTTCCCATCCCAGCATTGCTGCTTCATCTAGGGTTCAGCACCCCGAGTTTCCCCCATTGCCTCCAACTAGTGGCAGAGCCCCCAAACCCTCAGGCACAGTGCAGGCAGCCGAGCCCAACTGTGGCTCTCCAGCATCCCTCCTCCATGGCATCATGTGGGGAGTTCTCATGGAACACCCATTGAAACCTCCTGTCCCCAGCACTTGACAGGGGCTGCGGGTCCTTACAGCATCCCTGAAACCACAGCACACTCTGCAGGCGTTCGCACCACAGCACCGACCCCAAACGCTGCTCCGGCTCATCCCAAGCAGCACAGCACCAAGCCCGGGCCACCACATGGGATGGAGGCACTAGGCTGCAAACGGGTCTGGTGCCACACCAAGGCCATATCCACAGACACCAGCAGGAAGGCAAAGGCATGAAATAGACCCCTCAGCATCATCCTCCTACCTAGCCCTGCAGTTTTACCTCCCCTCTGCATCCTCTGTTTGCAAACCACTGCCTGCAGCAGGATTTGGTCACGGCCATGGGACTTTGCCCCTTCCAATGCTCACCCCAGCTCAAGGCTCCAGTATAGCAGTGGCTCCACTAATCATATCAGCATGAAGGCTGCTTATAGCACTGCCACTGCTGCTCACCAGCCCCTGGCCTGACCCCTGATGAGGTTAGAGGTGCTGGGAGAGCCCCCTCAACAGCAAACAGTGCCAAAGGGAAGTTTTCAAAGAGCTACCTGGCAGGGATGGGGCTTGCTGGAGGCACCAAGAGCAGTCTCCAGCAAGGAGACCTCCACAGCAGGCAGAGAGCAGGTCAGCCCTGGAGCACATCCTGCAAGGAGTCACTGAGGAAAAGAGGGAAAACAAAAGAAAAAGCAGAGCCCTAAGAGAAAAAAAAGCTATACAGCTCTACCAAGGGGAGCAAAACAGAGCAAACACAGCCCACACCATGCACCCAAGACCCTTTTATACCCAGGACATGCCCAGTTTCCCACCCATCAGGGCAAACACCCCACTTAACAAGCCCACATCAAGCTGGATATGAAGCAGTTGTGGTCTCCCCAGACCCATAAAGCCCTCACATCAGTGGTTTCACCTGCAGAAACCATCTGGCCCCAGTCCCTGGGCATCTCCCCATCCCAGTGCCTGATGCCTCGGTGCAGGGAAGGAGGCCAGAGCCTGCCAGAAACCAGCAGTGTTTCTGAGCAGAGCTCTTGCAGAATCCCCATCCTTTCCCGCACGATGCGCAGCAGGAGCAGCCGCAGTGTTCCCTTCCCACCTCAGAGGGAAGGAGCCGTGAGGCAAACAGAGTCTCTCAGCAATGAAGTGCTGCAGAGCAGGCTGCCAGGAGCCGGCTGGGGTGCTCCTAAAGAGCATCCGGCAAGCCTCAATAACCTGGATCTGCTGCTGGAGCCCTGTGCAGCAGAGAAGCCCTTGTCTGCGGTTCTTATCAGGAAGCTGTTGGCCAGGAGAGTCACTGTGGGATGCCCCAGGGCTGGACCAGCCTCATTGATGACTCTTGATGTCCCCTCAAAAACTGTGGGAGTTGTCCCTGCAGACAATGAGAATGATGCTGGCTCAGGAGAGATGTGCACTGGGGAAATCTGGCTCCAGTCACAGCCCAAGGGAGATGTGTGGGACACCAGCTCTCTGCCTGCAGGGCCTGAGCCTTGAGATGCACACGTGGGGGGCAAAACCCACTGCTCTGTTTACACTCACTGTTGGGGGTGGTGGGATCCCATGGGCTGCTGCGTCCTCCCTGCTGAAGCTACACACTGCACTCAGCATCCCTCCCTGGGGTATCCCACACAGCCCCATCTCTGCCTGCATCACCCGCAGGCTGGCATCTTCATGCCCAAAATCAGTCCCAGATGTGGAAAACTCAACAGCTAAAAGCAGCACATTCCAGCCCCTTGGGGCTTCTGTTGCTAAAGCTGCAAGGCTGCAGTGGGGCTCTTGGCTGACCCTGTCCACCACTGGTGCCTCAGCCTCTGTCCAAGCATGTCTGCCTCTCATGGGTGTTTAGAAATAGAAATAACAACAACCTCTTCTCCCTTTGCTGCCTGGTTGGAGAAATAGCTTAATTAGTTAATAAGTGGTTTAATTTGTTGTAGAGCTGTGTGAAGAACTTGCAGAGGGCAAGCTAAGTCAGTAAGTCAGAGCAAGGAGCTTTAGAGGTAGGCTGGCAAGGGGAAGGTGCCCCACCGTGGCTGGCCATGTCCCACAGGGAGACCTGGCTTTGCCTCCAGCCTCAATAAGGATTTCTAGTCAGGCCTAAGGAGCTTCTCTTGGTTGCAAAATGATCGTGTCCCAGCAGAAAAATGGGGTAAAACAGTGCTTTTTGTTGTGATGAACAATGTTAGCCCACTTTAACAAGGCAGGAAGATGCTGCTGGCCCCAGATGTGGCAACTCCCCTTCTATGCAGATGTGCAGCTCCCAGTATCCTCCCAGCACTGGGGAAAGGCAGGGAGGTGACCACAGGGCAGCTTTTATTCCCGTACACTCAACATATGAAGATGCTGCTCCTGATTATGGGTTTCAAAGTCTTTATGTCCAAGTGCACTGGGCCTGTATACCCAGATCTCCTGCATTCTTGTCCTGGCTGTTGCAGCAGGACCTGGATCCTCAACACCCAGGCCCCTTGGTTAGCAAAGCTCTGTCAGCAAGCTCCTGCCTGATCCAAAACAACATGGAAATGAGTGTTTATCCATAGCAACATTTAAAAGGTGTAAAATGGGTCTTTATGTGGAGTCACACTGCAGAAGAGGCTTCAGCACTCCTTATCCCCAAGACTGCGGCAGGGGACAAGGACATGCAATGGCAGCCAGGATGCTCAGTAGTGGTTAACAGCTCTCATAAATGTCCTTACAACCCTGGTTTCTGCTGGACCTTGTTAAGGGTGAGCTCTTAGGCAGACGAGCAGGGTAGAGGAGACAGACAGGGACCTGATCTAGCTTCTGGCACAGGCTCTTTCAGCCTGCTAGAACACAGAGGGCTGATGGAAAAAGCTGAATGCAGACTGCACCAGAAGCTCATTACCTCTTCTCCATCCCCCTTCCCCATCAGGCACCACAGTGCGGCCCTGTTGAGGACTCTGCATCACATCACATAGCTCTGATCAATTTAATGCATGGCTTTACCATGGCTTTTTCATGGTGGCTGGGCTTCCCAGATAAGCCTCCTTGATCCCATTGAGCACCAGCTGATTTCCCAGCAAGGAAAGGGTCAGTCCTGGGCCCAGAGCCATGGAAAGCTGCTGGGGTCCACACCAGGAGATGCCAGAGGAGCCAAAGGCTTCTCCCCAGCAAGCCAAGGCAAACGCACAACAAACTCGCCTTTCTTCCCATAGCGCAGCTCTCCTTGTCCTGTTTGGGTGTTGCTATAGGTAATTCCCTGCTTGATGTCTCATCAGGGATGGGGGGGAGGGAGACACCATTTCAGGATAAGACAAAAGGGCTCTTTCTTACCCAGCATCAACCTCAGGCAGCACTCGAGAAAAACTCTGGGCAATTAGTGGAGCAGAAGAAGGTTTATAATTGAAATCCAGTTTGTAGCACTACAGGCGGTTCCCTCGAAAGCTAATTTCTCAGAGACCAAAGGAAAAAATAAGGGGAGAAAATAATGGAGACAGAAGGGGGAAAAGGAACTAGTTAGAGAGTTTTAAAACCTCGCCGAAAACTCCATTTAGTTTAACATTGCATGATAGCTTTCATAATTCAGAACAAAGTGCAAAGCTCTTTAATGAGGCCATTAATGACCCTTTAATTTACTCCACCAGGGCTGAATTCATAAAACATTTATGTTCCATTTACACAGGATTTTCCTGAGACTCTTCAGGGCAAGTCACCATCACAGAGCAGGTGCGATGAAACGAAGGGCTCTTCTCTTCTGTTCCCTCTCTTCTTCACCCTCCGCATGTGTCTTTTAATTCTGCCAGAGGAGCCGCAGGGACCCAGGGGGGAGAAGAGCCATTTCTGACCCTTCTGCATGGTAAATAGATGCAGAGTGCTCTCTTGTATTCCTGCCCTAGGAACAATGAGACCCTTTCTAACATCTAGCTGGGGCCTCCACAGCCAGCCTTAAAAACCATCCTTATAAAGATCATTACAGCCCAGCTCCAGCTCATTACTCGCTTGCCTGCTGGGAGAGGTCTTGCTTGTGGTATTGGATTTGCTCTTGGGGCTGCACTGTTGATCTCTGAGCATCTGGGGGGATACATGCCACCAGCTTTCCAGGCTGCTTCCCGCTACTTTGGGGGGTGATGGAGGAAGGGATGGAGAGAGGCTTGAAGGATGCAGGTAACAAGGTGGGTGCTGAGGCTGCTGATGCTGACTGCTTCTCTTGCTAGGGAGGGTAGGCTGGACTGGAAGCACTGTTAGGCACAAGCTGAGCTGGTAGCTGAGGCTGTCTCTTGGCATCTCAATATCTCCTGTCCCTTTAGCTATGGGCAGCTCATAGAGCTGTCACAGCACACATGGGGCAGCACCCCCTGGTGAGAATGGCTTTCTCTGCTTCAGGACTTTTATGCACTTCTGGCTTTGACCTAAACAGAGTTTCTTGCACGAACAGACACAACATTCATGGCAAACTCAGGAGGATGGAGGTGCCAACCCACAAGAATCAGTCTCCCAAAAGCCTCTGCAGGGAGAGGCAGGGAAGATGCTCTCAGGCTATCAGCAGAGGAGAAAGTTGGAATGCATTGGAGAGTACATTAAGAGCCAGTGTTTCTAATACCTATAAATGACAGTCACAGTCCACGCCTGAAGGAGCATGGAGCTGTCTCCCTGCTGTACATGCCTGGTAATTTGTGGGGGCACAAGCTCAGAAGCAGCTTTATTTTCCATATCATTGCCCTCTCCCCCTCACATCCAGGTTGGGTTGTCACTCCCATTTCCTTCTTCACCCCCAGTTTTGCTGACGCAGGTCAGAAACCTGATGGACCATTGAGGCACTGACACTGCTTGCGTCTGTGTGGTTCATGAGTCATCCTCCTGGTTTCACAGCTAAAGGACTGCTGACACTGATGCCCTCAGAAAGGACACAGCAGCAGGAGCATCAGTACATCTGAAACCATATCAGCGCTCACTGGCAGTGGGATATGTGCACGTTGGGTTTGTTATTGTAAGGTCTCCTGCGTGCACCAGGTTTTATACACCAGGTTTCTGGTTGTAGGGTCATTTTTTTACTTCAGGGGAAGGAAGCAGAGAGGAAGATTGCCTGACCTGCCTGGTTCATTGGTGCAGAACAGCTTTGCATCAGGGGGTCAGGTTTGTCAGAACACTCACGTCACAAAAAGAAATTATGGCCAAAAGAAATCTTAAACACCAACAAAAGCATCAGTTAGAAAAATAAAAAAACCCACTTCAATGGAGAGGGGAAAAAAATAGCCACCATTTTCAAATATTCCAATCTCACACTCAAAAGGGATTAAGCATTAAAAGCACCAGGACAGGATAAATAGGGAACTGGTCCAGTTCAAGTCCAAAGCGTCCAATGTCAGCAATGCAAGTGGTATTGCAGGAGATCAGAGAATGGGAGGGGAAGGAACCTGCAGCAAGAAGAAGGGGCAAAACAGAAGTGGCTGCCCAAGGGACTAGAACATCCAGCAACAGGTTGCCCATTCTGCCTGCCATAGAAAGGATGCTCTGCATCCCTGTGTGGAGGTAGGATGTGCCTAGTTGATGCATTTGTGGACCACAGAGGCAGGGAAAGCCACATATCCTTGCTGATATCACCCCAAAAGGAAATGAAGAAGCGGGAGAGCAGTAGTGCTAAAGGGAGCCCAAAGGTGGAGCTGGGATTATTCCTGGAATGCTGTCCTATACAGTGACAGTCAACTGACAGAGAGCAGGGAAAGGAGTCGGCACAGGGACGGTCACACAGGCTGCCTGCACATCCACATGCTCCAAGGGCTCTTGTTCCCCTTGACTCTGGCAGCAAAGAGCTCTGGGCAGCTCCACGAACAAGTTGCCTTTAGCTTGATTGTTATTTGATTTCCAGAAATCATCAATTCAGGGACCCCATCCAAACTGGACCCGGGTTGTTTACAAAGCACAGGCTGCCATTTAGTTAGAAACACATGAGCTCTTCTTATTGCATTTCCCTAGAAAAGAGACAAAACCCAACAAAACAAACAATGATTTAAATTAAAGGGAAACATATTTAGTAAAAATCAAAACTTGCACTCACACCCAGAGGCTGTGATGGTTCACAAGCACTCAATTCCTTGCTCCTCCATCCCAGTTTCCCACTTAGCCTACAGCCACGGGCTTTGGTTTGCTGAGGTTACCCATGTTGGCTACGGAGAGGGCCACATGGGGTCAAGACTTGCAGACTATGAAATACAAGCAGGCTCTTGAAGCTGCCTACATTTGTATAGATTCAGCACTTCCAGGTAGCGCACACACCTACAGGAGCGGAGACCTCATAGCTGCTGCCCTTGAGGACATGCAGTACTTGAAGCCAACAGACACACCACCATTATGAGGATCTTTTTGTACTTTAGCTAAACCCAGAAACACAGAGTTTCAGACTCATTGAAAAACCTCCATACAAATATCCATGAGTGAGACGAGCTCCTCTGAGCAGTCAAAGATCTCTCTCCACCACTATAGCTGAGTGCACAGACACCTGAGCATCCTCATTCATCTGCTTTCCTTCTGCTGCTTAAAATCCCCCAGGAGAAGGCAGCTGAAGCATTTAAAGCCTCAGGTTGGTCACTGTGACAGGCCCCAGGAGGTGGGCCAGTGCCCACAAGGTGTCTGTCCTAGTGCTGGTACTGATGCTGTCTGAAAAATCAAGGTGGTTTCTCAGCCAAACCACAAGCTACAAACAGGAGAGGATCAACAGGCTAGTGGGAAAGCACTGTTTTCTTTAGTACAGCTGCTGGGGTTTATAATCAAGACTATCTGATACACTGATGTCATGCTAGTAATGGTATAAATCTATATCAGCTTAATGGCACAATGGGTTTACAAAAGGAGCAATATACGCAGAAATACGCATTCATGCTTGCTAATCCCTCATAAGCCTGTAATCCTGATTCTTTCTTTTCCAAATAATAAGTGCAGCTCTATTAAGACCCTATCACTAGATGCTTACTGAATTCCTTTCTTCCTGCCTGGAATCAGCTGGATACCCTACACATGGCGGGGCAGGGGGAGATATGTCATCTCTGCCAGCCCTTAGCCCCCTGTAATGGTGACTGTGATTGTGCATGCTTGAAAATCCCATCTTTGGGCTTCTCCCTCACCTGTGCTAGAGGGAGCACATGGAAGCAGTCACAGCTTCGCTACTGCTTCCTTTCTGGAGGGTCAAAAGTTGCCTTTTTCAGGGCATTTCTGCATGAAAATGAAGCACATTTACTCACAGGCATGCAGGAGGATACCCACTGGTGTTTGACAGCCTCCTCCAGCCAGCCCCGGCAGAGGTTTTTTACCTCCTTCTTACTGTTTATGTCCCAGCACTGCCAAATTTCCACCTCAACCAGCAGACCCCGCCACAGACAGCAACTTCCAGGGACTCTTGGCATGAAACAACATTTCATAGGATCTCAGACTGGTTTGGGATGGAAGGGACCTTAAAGCTCATCCAGCTCCAGCCCCTGCCATGGGCAGGGACATCTTCCACTAGAGCAGGTTGCTTCAAGAGCCTGTGTCCAACCTGGCCTTGAACACTGCCAGGGTGGGGGCAGCCACAGCTTCTCTGGCCAGCCTGTGCCAGTGCCTTCAAATGGTTCTTTCCTAACCATTCTCTAGCCACTGCATACAAACAACCCGGAAATAACCCTTCCAGAAGCGACAAAGTAATAGTCACTAATTGCACGATTTATTCTTTGGCACCAATAAAAAAAAATGAATTTGTGTTACAAAGAAGGAGAAAAAATATCTAAGGATTTGTTTAATTAAAACCACAACGTATTGAAACCCCAAGTAATGTTAATGGCATAGACAATTCTGTGTGCATTTAATTAGTAATTAATTACCTCAAAAAATGACACTTTCTTTGCTTTAAAGCTATTCATCTCTCTACTTGTTTTCTTTTCCTCTTGCATGTGACTGTCTTCAGGGAACACAAATCATGGTGCATCAGCTCCCCACCTTGCTCCATGTGCAATTCCTTACCTGCAGGCAGATGGGCCACATCCTCACCTCTCTCATCCCGATCTGCTTCAAGGAACAATCCCAGTCCTCTCTCCTCAGCATCCCTCTGCCTGGAACAGCTGCTCTCCACACCTAGAGCTCAGCAAAAATGGTGCAAATTGTGACTCCAGCCATGAAGAGCCGCTGGGATAGAGCTGACAGGCAGAACAGCTACAGCCTTCTGCAGAAGGAGGCATGGAACAGGCTGTTAACCCAGCACTATATACATATTATGCTTATAAGCCCTGATGTTAACCAATGTTATATATATATTTTAAGTATTCATGTATTCATAGCTATAAAGGCCTTTCTCTATTTGAACTAAATTGTATAACCATGACCTATTATCCCATAAGGCTTTTTAGTCATGTTATATGGGCACTGAGATTATAGTGCTCCTTGGTAGTAGGTGCAGAAGCATTCTGGAGGAGACAGAAGGTGATGGATGATCCTACTAAGGCTCAGCAAAGAATCCAAAACCACAAGAACCAAGCAGCTCTGTAGCACAGCTGGCTTCACACCTGAAAGATCAGCTGAGGGGTTGGCTTTTCCTTGGGGGAAGGATGGGATGTCACTCGACCTTGTTCCTTCCCCAGGGAGGTGCTAACTGTACCAACAGAGTGGGGACAACAGTGCTCAGCACATATTTCTTTCACACTCACATGTCGCTAGTGCTGGTGGCTTCAACTTCCTACAGTGGTCCCTGTCTGCTCCCTGACCTGTGAGGCAGGCTGCCCTCTGTGGTGCTGCTGACAGTGATCCTGGCTCAAGGGCTCCATATGCTGCATCCCCAACATGCTCCTCTGCCCTGCTCCCTGGGGACACTGTATCTGCTCACATCAGCACCTGGAGACAATGTGACTTGTCACTGGCTCCCGGTACTACCCATCACAGAGCCCAGATGCACCCTGGCAGCACCCTTAATGTTCAAAGGAAAACACAGCCTCCTTGGAAAAAACACTGCATCAGCATCCTGCAAGGTGCGCCTGTGCCTTTGTCTCTCCCTGTCCAGCCAGGAGATCAATGCAAGTCATGTTGGTGAGACTGACAAGTCCCCTGCTTGGATCTTCACCTGGGGACCCCTCTGGCTGCTGGCTTTGAGACTTACGGTCACACAGGCATAGGCAGTGTGATGTTCCCAGCCTGCCTGTGCATTCCCAGTGCACACCAGGGACACCCTCTCAGACATGTTAGCTCATTGCTGTCTTGGGAATCATGACAAGGTGCTGGTGCCAGGACACACAGTGGTGGCCAGGGATGCTGGTGTCCTCTCACCGTCTCTGATGCTCCAGTTGCTCCAACGCAGTCGGGGTGGAAGCAGCAGCGAGCTGGCTGCTGGCTGTTATGTTGGTGCCAGATGGTGGATGAGATTAAAAGAATTTGATTTTCAAATAATCCATAAACCTGGCTGAGCTAACGTCGTTTCATATGCATTATCTTGTAATCCCAGCGAAGAGAACATTTCAGAGCAAAGAGCCTTATTCTCCTTCCCTGCAAGGACTCTAACAAGCTATAGATAATCCCCTTTTTGTTGGAAAGGTGCTTACAGGGGACCTACAACACCCAGAGCGTGGCAGAGAGGCTGTGGCTCTGCACTAGTGCTTGGGAAGAAGACAACCAGGTACCAAGCACCACCGGGGCTGTCTTGCCCTGAGCTTCAAAGTGGTGAGAGCAGCACATGGCAGGGCCCAGGGACACCTTGGACTTTAGACCCCTGGTCAATAAGGAAGGATAAAGGAGGAATTTTTTCACTCTTATCTCATAACAGTGCATGGGAGCCCATGCTGCATCACTGAGATAAGGGAAGATACATACCCTTTTCCAGGCAAATTCACTGTTATGACCCTTTTTTAGGGATAACCCCCCCAAAGCACCCCTTCTGCACCCCCATTGCCCTGCACAGCACCCTGAGCATCCCTCAGCATCCCATCACCCACCCTCAATCCTCAGATGCTGCCTGCCTGCTCCCTGCCTCTTCTCTGTCCTAGAGACTCCTTTGAGGCTTCTGTTACTTGTCAAGCATCCACGGAGCAAAGACGACCCTCTCCCAACCTCTGGGATCCTTCAACGTGCAAGTCACCAAGCTTGGGCACAACAGTTAAAAATCAGTGATCCTGACTCCACGCTGCAGGCTCCCACGCTGGAGCGTGCAAGAGATGGAGCAGGAGGTGACTTTAAAGGGAGAGAAAAGCTCCACGAATGGGATTTCCTAGTCACTGCCTGCCATCTAGTGCCTAGCACAGCGCTGTTTCACGGGCAGCCAGTGACATCCACCTCCACCCTCAGGGGAACTTAGCTCTTAAAGCAGAGCCAGAGACATCCGCATATCAGGCTCCCAGAGATGGGAAGTTCCCCGCTGTGCTGCTTACTGTGGGCCAGGGAGAGGGTTTTGGTGCCAAATAGCCCACATCCTGGTGGGATCTGTCAAGGAAAGCATCCAAGGAGGGAGGGGAGGTGATGCTGTGTGCCTGCCTGGGTTGCAAACACAATGCCCAGCCACAGCAAACTAACTAAATACAACAGATCTTGCTTCACTGCACACTGTTACCTTCAAGGTCGCGTTGCCATCATTGTCAGCAGCTCTGATCAAAGCGGTGCACACATGCATTGTGTGAAGAATGCCACAGACAGGCTAAAAATAGGGAGACAAATAGAAGCATGAGGAAAAGGAGTGAAGGGTAAGGCTTTGTCTGCTGCGCAGGAGCCTGAAACCCTGCAGATGATCAGGAAATAAAAATAAGCAAGAAACACTGGCTTTGTGACTCATATTCTGGCGCTTGGAAACACTACTGGAGTTTCCCACCCAGTTTAATCTATGGGCAACCATTGCAGCAGGAACATGGTCCCTGCAAGCCACTTGTAGCCTTTGGGTTAGCACCAACAGCAGGTGATGTGGAGCAGTTTATAGGTCTTCAGGCAACTGCCGGGGCAGGGGGGAGGGCTGATGCTCTCCCTCCCTTCAGTAGAGGTATATATACCTGTGCTTGCGTTAGGGGCTGGTCATCTGGCAGCTTATTTCCCCCCTGAAAGGGCTCTGATACCCACAAAGGCAGGAGAGGGCAAGCAAGACAGCTACAGCTCACCCCAGTCCTGTTTTCCAAAGACAGAAAATTAAGGGATATGACATCCAGAAGGGTCTGGGACAGGCAACATCCGTCCTGTGCCACATCCCCTACCTCTGCACAAAGGACAAGGCTGGACATTGAGCTGTGAGCGCTGATGAAGCCAGAGCAGAAAAGTGGGTCCCTATGGGCGCTATCTCCAGCAATCACTGCCCCTCACACACGGTACTGGTAGGATCAGACACCCTGATACCCATCCTCCCTCTGCAAACCCCTTATCACTTGACTGCCTTCCTCAAGCTCATCCATCCTGCGCTGTTCACTACTACCATGGCTTGGGAAATGGTGTTTTGCGGAGGGGTGTGTTGGGTCTGACACAAATGGGCAGCCCTGGTCATTAGAAAAAGGCAGGCAGGGCAGGGAGGGAGCGAGCTTACAAAGGCAGGCAGGGCAGGGAGGGAGCTTACAAACACACACAACCAGATTTACCGATTAGTACACGGCTCCGATTTCCACCAGTGCTTCCAGAAAAGCAATAGGCAACATTAACAAAAGGATTATTCAGAACTCAAAAGCAAATGGGATTTGTGACCCATTATATTAACTGGGGACTGAGGAAAGCTCTACAGACAGAAAGCACTGCCGGCAGGTCAGCAAACCAATTATTAAGTGCTCACAGATCATGGAGCTAGATATATACATACATCAAGATAACTTTCTATTTACCTGCAGAAGGAGGACGCTGGCTGAGCCATGCTCCCAACCCCATGTGCTTTCTCTATGTGCCCAT
Source organism: Ara ararauna (assembly GCA_028858755.1). Taxonomy (NCBI): domain Eukaryota; kingdom Metazoa; phylum Chordata; class Aves; order Psittaciformes; family Psittacidae; genus Ara; species Ara ararauna. The sequence goes on along the minus strand of CM054383.1, from coordinate 35,855,158 downwards.
TAAACCTGGATTATATCTAGTTACTTTCCCCAACAATTCACTTCCCCCACAGGTTTAATGCTGTGGAATAACATTTGGGAGGGTAAAACCTGAAAGGAGAAATGTAATGGGCATAATTACTTCGATCAATGAAAGACAGCACAAAGCAGGCAGGCAGCACCTGGTGGGAGCAGGCCAGCAGCACACATTCATCCCTGACATCCCTCTTCCCAAGAGCAGAACCGGCCTATGCCTTGCTCCAACATCCCCAGCTTCCCTCTGCCCTGATGCTTGAGAGGGACAGCCGCCCTTAGACACAAGATGATCTGCCTCAGACGTCAGCTCTCACCTCCATCTCAGATCAGTTTAAGCTGCACATTGATAGCTGTAAAACCTTTCCCTAAATTTTTGCCTCAGTCCATTATGAGGCTGAATATTCATAGTAGGCAGGGAATGGGCCAGCTCCTGCTAGCACACTGTCCTGTTTCTGGAGGAGGCTGTGGTGGTAAGTCTTAAAGCCCTGTGTACACTGCATAAAAGCTTTATTGCATTGCCTAGGTTTTAAAGAAGCTTCATTTTAATGTTTCTGAATAATCCTTCACATTTTGATTGAGGAATGCCCCTGGGTCTCCCAGCATTGCCTATGAAGTCCTGCCAAAGGATTTTATACCTCCCAAAAGATCTGTTTGTGAAAAGTAGCCTCGACAGCAAAGCAGTAGTGAGAACTACCTGAAGGGGTTTCCTGCTGTCAGCACTTTGTACTGCTCTCACAAATTCCCGGCTTTGCTTTTTGAGGGCTGGGAGTTAAGGATCAGGTATGATCAGCACAGCTTCTGGAGCAGGTTTACCCTGAATTCAAGTTTCTCAGTAGCACCCCTTCTTTTATATCCATCTTACCTTTGCAGAGATTCACTCAAGAGTTCCTTTCTGCCTGTCCTGTGTCCTTCTGAGACGCTGGTTATGTCAAAACAGTGGGGTGTTTTCACAAAAGGGAGGAAAAAGATGTCCTCAAAACAAAAGTAAGGGGCCTAACCCATTCCTATCACTGGTGACCTCAACCACACCATTTGCTGTGGGTCTCTGGGCTGCCATGGGCAATGCTCCCCATGCTGCATCCCCTGCAAGCAGCTGAGAGCAACGGGCAGCACTTGCAAAAAAGCCCAGTCACTGCCTGAAAAACTTCCTCCAAAGAGACAGATCCCTTCCAACGTAAGCATGGGAATGTGAACAGAACAAAAGCAAAGTGTCTGACACTGCTGGAAACACCTTATCCTCCAGGATAGGGAGTGAGCCCACAGGCAGCAGAACTCCTTCCCTGCCTGGGGGCTCCCTGCACCAGAACAGAGCTCTCTGCTCTAACAAGCTCAGGGCTGTGTTTGGGAGCAATAGCATCTTTCCTCCTGCTTTCCAGAGAGCAGGAAGCAGCATAGCCTGTGGCTCCAAAGGCCTCTCCTGGCTCTGCATGTATTTATCTTCCCAATGTTGAAGCCTTAGGCTGTTTAGGGCCAGCCAGGAGGAGCAACAACAGCAGCTTCCTATTACGTGAGAAAGAGTACAGTTCTGAACAGTTCACAGTGTATCACAAAACACGTTAGCAGGACTCTGCTTAGGGAGCATCAATCGCCAGCCCTCCCAGACAAGGAGGGGTATCAGCTAGGGAATGTACTTTGAAGGGCAAGTAAAGGAAAGCTGTATCAGTGAAGCTGGAAAGTGGTTTTGTTAGGACTTGTTTTCTCTCGGCTGGAGGGGTGTGCTAGCATCAATTTGTCACAAAGAAAACCTTCATCTCTCTTTTCTAACATGGTGGCTTAAGCAACGGTTTAGATGCTGGTGTTTAAGACTGCAACAGATCCTTCCACTTGTTTCTGCTCCTGGAGGCTTTCAGGAAGAGCTGCTGGACTGCATCACACCAGGGAAAGGTCATCTTGATATACCTCCTTCCCCCCTGGAGGGGAAAAAAGATCTGGCTTTTGTGTATTACCCACATGAATAGAATCATCCTGTGCTGAAAGTCTCTGAGGAGCAGAAACTTCCCCAGTCTGAGTGCTCTCCAGCTTCCTCTCAACATGCAGACTCAGGGGAAGATAACACTAGGTGATATCCTTCCAGTAGTTACCAGCAAAATACAACCCACCAGCCTGCCTGATGAGACGTCTGCAAGGAGTATGGGCACAGGTTTGGCCTGCAGCCACAAAGTTCTTCAAGGAAAATAACAGCCTCAGTACAAACCATCCTCTCCACTAGGAAACCTGCATGATTTCCTTCTGCTTTCCCTCTCAGGCTGAAGAGAACAGGCCACACAGAACTGAGCAAAAGCACCTGAGGTGCAAGATCCAGGATTGATTGCTGCAAATGGCTAAGGGCTTTTCAAAAAGGACCTGTTCCTACAAAGGCTGAGAGCAGGAATATGCATTTTAGGTGATGAGAAAACAATTTCATCTTGCAGAAGAGACCAAGCCTCTCACACATCTGCTACATGTTAAGAACAAAGGCCATGGCAGCTGTTGATTCTGACTTTCCCACTGCTGAAGGGAGCTACGCCTCACTCAGCACAGAGAATGCCCAAAGCCTCATCCCTCAATAAGTCAGAGGGCAAGAACTCTCTGGGTTTGAAGATCAGCAAGCTCTCACTGCAGCCTTTTCTCTCTTTTGTGTTCCTGGTTTTGAGAACGATTGACCAGCATTTTATATACACTTTGAAAGCTCTGTTCCAGCTACACAAAACCTACCTTTGGCATGGGAAACAGGGCAGAGACCTTGGCAAAGGGCATGCCCTAAGCCTTTGCCCACAAAGACCTGCTCAGGGGCTGTGTGCTATGGAGACAGCAACAGCCTGATACAGAGGGGAAGAAAAAAGCCTAATCAGGGCTGACTGCACCCATGGCCCCCTTAGGCTGATTAGGAGGACTCACCTCTCCCTTCTGTAGGGGCTTTCAGTGCTGGAGAAGGCAATAGCATCCCATTCAGCAATGCTGACCTCAGGCAGAAGCCAAAACATCTGCAGTTTTTCAGGCACATATTCATGTTAATTTCCTCTTTCCAAATGCTCTTTGTTGCGGACACAGCCTCCTGGAAGGGTGCTTCAAGACACCAAGTTTTGTTTTGTTGGTAATTTATGGTAAGCCTGCACCTCCCAAAGTGCCCAGCGTTAGAAAATAGGAGGCCTCTGTCCTACTCCCAACCCCAATGGCTTGTGGCATGATTAAGGATAGCTTTAATTTGAGGCCTGTAGCTCAACAGCTCCCAAAGGATTGATAAAATACATATAGCAATCTCCAGTTCCACCTCTGGAAGCTGAACTCTCTCCCAGTGATTAACGATGGCTATTTCCTCCCTCTCTCCTTGCCACTGATTCTCTGTAAGGTCCAGCCACCCCTGAGCCCACTGTCTGACCACCAAACAGCAACAGTTACAACCAGAAAAAAGCCTCCAAGAAGCAGACAGCACCACATAGGCTCAGGATAGATCTTCTAATAAAGAAATTGGGGGAACAGCGTCAGGCCACCTGAGGCAGACCCAGCTAGGCTGGGTTAGCAGTGCTGGCCTAATGCATCACAAATGAGAGCCAAGAACTTCCCAGAGCCACCTTTGGGGGTCCCCCCAGGAGGCAGCAAATACCAGAGCAGCCAAGGAAAAACTACCTTCCCAGCCCAGAATGTTGCTGCCCAAGTGTTACCCCCCTTCAGTGTCTGTTATTATAGCTTGAGGCTCAAGAGGAGGGCAGAGTGGGTGGGAAAGCAGCACTCATCTAAAGAAAGAGCTGATGCCTATTCCTCATGCATCTGTGTGCTCCACAGCCACCATGTATCATGGGCTCTAGGCCAGAGGCAGCTCCAACACAGATTAAATATTAATAAACTGTGAATACCCCAGCTTCCATCTCTCCCCAGAAACTCACCATTCCCAGCCTTGTGCTCCCACCTGGACACACAGATAACCCCCAGTGCTGCTCTTAAAGAGCAGTTACCAGAGACAAGCATTAGCCACTGCATAGAAGAAACCATTTGAGTTTGAGGCTATGACAGAAGCCCAGAGAGGAAAGCAAGCCCCCTGGGTACCACAGCCCCAGGGAATCACACACTTGGGAGAAGAAAAGATCACAACATGCACTTCCAGCAGCGATGGAGGAGGAGGATTCCACAAGAGCACTGAATTCCCTCAGGAGAACTTCACTTCTGAGTAGAAGTTTTAATATTTATTCAGTACAGGCCTGGTGAAGAGAAGTGGGAAATAAGGCAAAGGCAAATTATCCTCCAGAGCCCACATTAACATCTCATGCACACAGACCATGCAAAGCAGCAGCTGTGCTCCTCCCTGGAGTTGCATCCCACCTCTTCCCCATCTGCTGGAGCACAGCCCATCCCTCACAAGTCCAGAAGGAATCGACTGACTTTCTTCAAGTATTCTGGCTTCAAGTAATCTCCCAGCTCGTCCTTTGTGACCCACACGTGATTCTCCTTCTTCTCTGTCTGGGACAAGTCACTGCTCTGGAGGAAGGCTTTGAAGAAGAATACTTTAGCTCCCACGTTATCTTCAGTCCTGATGGCCCTGGGGAATTTATACTTGTAAATCCCATATGGAGCATTCCCCAGGACTTTAGCTTCAATGTGATCTCCTGCAAGACCCCAGCAATGCAAGAAAAAGAAAACAAGAGGTAAGAAAACAAAGCAACAGTAACTGCTCGCCTGTAGTAATAAAAAGGCAGCATAAGCCACACCTTGTGCCTCATTCAGACCGACTGTTCCCTCTCTGCAGAAACACTGCCAACTGTAGACCTCTTCTCATGACAAAACCAAGCTTGTCTGTAGTCCAGCAAGTACTCCCAGAGTGAGAGAGGGAGGGAATTGAGCTTTGTCAACCCACAGGGAAAAGCAAGGACATGAGCTTGCCATCACTCATCTGCCACAGGGTGACAAGAGGGAAAGAGAAGCCATAAACCTGAAGCAAGCCACAGAGCATCACCAGAGTGCCCCTGCAACATCAGAGGGCCAGACCCAGCAGTGTAGCTGGTGGCAGGCAGAGATCCTGTGAGCACCACCAGCCCTCTGCACACTGCAGTTGCTCCATGACAGTAAGCACTTACAGAGCCGGGATCACAACTCTTGCCAGCAAGCCCACCCCATTGAGCTCCATCCCTCTGCCTTTTCCCAACAGATGAGAGGTGGTTTCACTACAGCAGATGGCAAAAACCCCTCAGATAGGGCACAAGAAGGAAACCACTGGGACGAAGTGGAGGTAGGGCCGGGCACGGGGCAAAATACACACCCAAGAAGGTAGCCATGGCTCGCTCAGCCGTGCTTCGCAGCGTCTCCCCAGGCTGCCATTCCACTTGAGGCACGAGCCACAGCTCCTGGTTGCCGATTCTCTGTTTCACCAGAAGCATCAGGTTTCTGTCCAGCTTCCTGTTCAGTGATGTTCGATTGTTGCTTTCATCAGCATCTGCCAAAAAACAACACATGCTGGAAACAAAGTCTCCCAGCAGCACTGCTCTGATCCCCTTGATTCATCAACCCTCTGCATCTCACACCCTTCCAGCAATACTACACAGACATGAATACGTGGAACAGGATCTAGACAGAAATGCTCCAGAACTGCAGGATTCAGCTGGAACCCACAGTTTAGATTGCACTGTTTCAGAAGGAACTTATAGCAAGAGGTCTGAACCTCTACCTTGACAAAACTCAACGTGAGAACTAGGCAGAGCATGGGAACCAAGAAACCAAACATTTCTATTGCCTGGAAACAATATCTTTGCATCATGAGAACACAAATTCTCTTGTCGGCCAGTTAATTCCTCATGTGCTACCAGTGCTGTCACAGAGTCAAGACTCTCTTTAAAACAAAAAGACTCAGCAAATGCCTTCCCTTTACTGAACTGCACTCAGCTGTGTCTGGCAAACAATCAGGGTGTTCTCACTCCACCTGAACTTCAGACTGTACCTGTTATCCGTGGAGCAGCTTTGAATCGAAGGAACTTCTGTTCCCACTTGTCCTCCAGGTCCCGAGCCATGATGACCGTTTTGCCGGGCACTTCATCATCGTAGGCGCTTTCCTTCCTCTTCCTGAGCAGCTCCTCCTCCTCCAGCTTGCGGATTTCATGGTCTGAATAGTGGCTTTTCTCCAGCTCTATCTAGAAGGACAACGCAGGGGGTTGTTGAGAAACCAGCACTACGGGCTGGACTCGGCACATCGAATTAACCTAGTTCTACCTCAGTGAATGGAAGATGGTGGGAATCTCCCTGCTCACAGCAGGAGCCACTAGCAGCGACATCAACAGCACCAAGGAAGGTCATGGGAGCACTATTAAGCCCCGCAACACCTGGTGCAGGCAGCAAGCCTCACACACAGCACTGGCTATGGCTTCACGGTGAGAAACACCACCAAAGTGAAGAGAGGAAAATTATTAAGGGTTTGTACTCATTATAGTTGAGCAGTTACATACGGTGTGTGTGTATGATAACCATGTAACCATTAGGATAGATAAACCCAAATGTCCCCAAACATAGTGTCCAGAAAATGCTGACAAAGCCACAAAATTGTGTTAAATTGCAGAAGGGCCTCAATTATGCTGAGCTGCCTCCTGCCCCTTATCTATGAGGCTGTAAATTCCCAAGGACAGTCAAGAGGGGGGTGGAAGAACCAGCAAAGGACATGCGCGAGGGAAGGAGGTAAAAAGTTCGACCTCAAGAAGTCTGTATAAAGGTCACTGAGGAAGACTCTTACTTCACCCCGAGACCCTCGCCCAAGACCACCAGAAAGCAGCGCGCATGGGGGAAGGACTTGTGAAATTAATTTACATATTACGATATCCTAATGAATATGCATGTATAAGCTCCGTAAAAAGAGTAACTGTATTATCCTCGGTATGCACGTTAGGAGGAGTGATCCCCCGTGCATCCAGCGCTGTAATGAAGAATAAAGCTACTACAAAACTCTAACTTGTTAGCTCCCTTGAAGCAAACGGTGCCCGGACTAGCCGTGTAGGCCCGCTCTCCCCTCCACGGAAGCGGCCATTCCCGCCCGGCACCCCGCGCTACCTGCCCCATGAGAGCCGCCATCTCCTCCTCCTCCTCCCGGAGCGGCTGCGTGACGCGGGGCAGCCTCAGCAGACACACGGCCCCGAAGAGCCGCCAGCACCGGGGCGCTGCCGCGGCGCACACCCACCGGGCCCCCGCCGCCGCCATCTTCCCGCCCCGCTCCCGCCGTGCTTTGCGGAGACCTCTCTCCGGGCGAGCCGCGGGAGCCCGCCATGAGCGCGGCGCTGGCGGTCGCTTGGCAACGGCTGCGCGGGGCGGCCCGCGGGTGAGCGGGGACGGCGGTGCGGAGCGCGGTGTGTGCGCGGGGGGATCCCGGTGTGGGAGGGGGGTGTCGGGGTCCTCACCGCCGGCGGCCCTTTGTTTCCCGCAGGGGCCTCGTCGCCGCCCTGTGCCGCGGCCTACGGAGCGGCCCGCAGGACCTCGCGGAGGCGGCAGCCTCGAAGGAGGCGGAGACGCGGGGCACGACCGACCTGAGGTGAAGCAGAAGGGTTCTGGCGGTTGCAGCTTGATGGGGGGGGTTTATCAGCTCCGGTGTTTCCTCAGCTGAGGAAGATTCAGTCATAAACGCGGTTTGTGTGTTTTGGAGGCTTGATCTCTTTCTTCCCTAATGTCACAGAATCACACAATTACAGACTGGTTTGGGTGGGAAAGGACCTTAAGGTCATCCAGCTCCAGCCCCTGCCACGGGCACGGACACGGACACGGACACATTCCACTAGAGCAGGTTGCTCCAAGCCCCGTCCAACCTGGCCTTGAGCACTGCCAGGGATGGGGCAGCCACAGCCTCTCAGGACAACCTGTGCCAGCGCCTCACCACCCTCATAGGGAAGAATTTCTTCCTTATATCCAACCTAAATCTCCCCTGTTTCAGTTTGAACCCATTACCCCTTGTCCTATCACTACAGTTCCTGATGAATGTGAAATAAAACTTTGCAAAGAGTATCTGATAACTGTTGTTTTGCTCCTCAGCCCTTTAATCCTGCAGAGGAGCTCCATGAGATGGGATGGAAAGGTCTATGAAGAGATCCCGATAGCTCACATCAAAGCTACGTACAATAAGTAAGCAAATGAGCAGCTGCGCTCCTGCTAGCATGCAGAAGAAAGGCTTACAACATACCTGGGCTTTGGTCAGTTAGTGTTTCACCAAAAGGCAAAAACCCAGGGGAGTGGTGGTCATTGCTAGGAAGAATTCAAACCTCGGTGCTGTTCAGGAAGCATAACTGTCCTTACAGTGTCCTTAAGAGTAATAAGATTGTTATTACATACTTTGACTACATTCTGATATGAATAATTACATGCTGATGGCTTTAATGACAGGTTACTTCCTGCTCTAGCACCGTCAGTTTTCTCAGCAGCTGTACAGCAGTGTGTTCTCCAGGAGAGATGATTGTGTTTCAGTAGTGATCCATAGTGTGGTATTTTACTGTTTCTCTTTCAAGTTCTAGGAATGTTTTGTGCATTATTTTAATAACCAGAAGAGGTAAAATGCTTGTTGCACGAGGTGGGTCTGAAAGGGCTAAGCAGTGTCTAAGGTGTACCTGGATAAAGCATACCTTATCCAGGAAGGTTCTGCCACATTGCTCTGATTCTCTGGGGTGATGGAAAGGCAAATGCTGGGAGGTCTGTCCAGCAGGTTCATGTAGATGGGATACCTCAAAGGGGAATGATGAGTGAGGTTGGCTTGGAGAAAGGAGACTCGAGTTCCGTGCCAGTAAGATGAGTGACAATAAAGTTTTGTTATAGCTTATTTCTTTTGCCCCTGTCTTTCTGTAGCACCCACGTCCAAGTGGTCACCTTTGACAACATGTCATTGGCCCACACATCCTGTGGCACAGAAGGCTTCCAGAATGCCAAGAAGGGAACTGCCATTGCGGCACAGACTGCAGCCATGGCAGCAGCAGTGGTGAGTCTGCACTGGTGACCCTCATCCTCCTGGAGGGGAGCACCCCCTACCTCCCCAGCACCTGGGTCCATCCACGCCTCACTGTTCCTCCGTGCTTGAGACCCAGAGGAGCTGCCTCCACGTGGTGGCAGCACGGCTATGCTTTGCAGCACATTCTCATTTTCAGTTCGCAAGCCCCTTGCATTTTGGCACTCAAGGTGTGGACTCCTGCACAGCAAATATAAAGCTTGTCTGCTTTTCTCATTTACCCTCTAGAAGGAATGCACTGCTCACAGGAGAGAAGTTGCCGCATTACAGAAAGGAAAACAGCTTTAAGTTAGGCCTTGCTAGTCCCTTGCCAGTTCAGTCACATATCCATGGATATGTCATTTTCTGCCATGGCTTTAGGTCACAGATAGTTTGAGTTTTGTGTATGCAGCCCTGAAAGCTTGGCACAGTTCTGAAGCAGCCATGGCTATATCCAGGTTCCTTTCCTCCTAGCATCTTTGTGCAGTAATCCCCATATTTGCCTTCTGTATCCATTACTACCTACTCTTTACTTAAAGAATACTATGATAGTGGGTCAGAAGGGAATGGAAGAGCCCAGGGAAGCCAGAGCAGCAGTAGTTAGATCACAGAGGACAATAACCAGTTCTTCTTGCAGAAAGCCCGTGGGAAAGGTGTGCTGCACGTACGAGTGATGGTGAAAGGACTGGGACCGGGACGCAAAGTAGGTGCCAGTTTCTTTACACATTTTCCTGTCTCAGGCATCATGCAGGGGTTTTAAACTCTGGCTGGTCTCATGACTGTACCTGTGAACTTGGTTCTTCTGAAGGTGATGTAAAGAATTCATCACTCAAGCGCCTAGTAATGAAGTTTTAGAATTTCAGAGTTCTGTCACTTTGGAGGCAGAACAAAAGCTGTATTTGGGACTTCTTTCAAGTAGGAAGATTGCTGGGAATGCCAATGAAAGGAGCAGATAGGTGTAAACTGGGTTTTCTGACACAAATTACTTAGTTTTAAAATAATGACAAAGTAGAACCACTGGAACAAGTTGATTTTCAGACAGGGACCAAGCTATTTTTCCCTGAGCTTTTTCCCTTCTCTGCTGTTTACTGTGTTGTGTGCTGTCTCGTTATTCCAGGCCGCCATCAGGGGTTTGACAATGGGAGGTTTGGAGGTCATCTCCATCACTGACAACACCCCAGTGCCACACAACGGCTGCCGCCCTCGGAAGGCCAGGAGAATGTGATGAGGGGAGTGGAAGAGATAGACAGCATCCAACGTTGGCTCATGCAGCAGCAGCTGAATGTTGCTCCTGTGCTAGATTCTGGGAATCCACCCTCCCTGGAAATACTTGTTGAGAGAAGCTTGAAGAGAGACCATCCTGGGCCTTAAAAGCCCAGGTGGTAAAAGCAGGAACATATGTACTCCCTTAGTGGGAAGCCTCTTGTGTATAAAGTTTGCTGATTAAAATGTTGGTCTTTTGACAGTCATTCCTGCTGTGTTCCCAGAAGTATTTTGGATTATTATTGCCTCTCGACTGCTCTCTTCCTCTTACCACCATATGTGGCTCTTGTCTCGCCCTCTATGCTATTATTGTCCTTGTTAGATGAAGGGGAGCTTGAGGTCTAGATCTCCTAGTCATGTGTAGTAAACAACTGCATGGGGTCACATCAGCTTCCTTCCCTCTTTCTCTTACTGTACACATTTGGAAACAGGGCCTGGGGTAATGCCTCCCCTTCCCCTGGCTTGCAGAGGTCAGGGTGCTGTGCAAGAGGCAGTTCCATGTCTGGATCCCTTACTGGCAAAGAGCTGCTGTGGTGCTTTGTTTCACCCAAGCTGCCAGTATTGCTGGAAAATACCAGTCCTGAAGGGGCTGAGATCTTGCCAGTTTTGATGCTGGCAGCCTCTTTGCTCCTGCCTTGTGCACCATGAACTCTATTTTCTAGGGTCCTGGGGAAAGCAAGCAGAGGGGCAGCGGGCCTGAGGAACAATGAAATGCTGAAAGGAGATTTAAAACACTTAAGTGTTGAACTGTACCACTCTATAGCCACAGGCAGCATGGGCATGTCATGCGGCTGTGATGTATTATTGCTGTCCCAGCTCCATCCAGAGAAAATTTCTGCCAAGGTAATATGTCTGAGGCTCTCTGGAGCATTAAACAGAGAAGGCAACAGCGGTAACTGACTACAGGATTGATTTTCCTGGATAGCAGAGGCAAAGGGCATCTCCCCAAAATCCTGCTGCCAGAGAAGCCCTGGCCACACCCAGCACATGCTGGCCAAGCATTTCACCTGTAAACAGTGTATTTTGGTGAAGGCAGCAGTTCTGTCACAAACCCAGCATCTCCCTTTCTGTTATTTCTCTTTCTGTCGTTCCTCCTTAGTTTCTTAAATTGCATAATTAACTATTCTCTTCCTCTTTAGAGAAGGGCTACCATGGCAACGAGGCAGTGAACCTCCTTCACGGGGCTGAATGGTATACGGCAGGTTTTGAAAGAAATCTGTCTGCTTAGAAGAGCCTGTTGAGTTGCATTTGACAGAAGAGAAGAAAACAAGATTCAGGTGAACCCCCTACCTCATTTCTGCTATCTCAATTTGATTAGAGGGTAGGTTATCTTAAAGGGAAGTTCCTTGAGCTGTCACAGATTTGACAGCAAAGAAGAGAAGCTCTTCCATAGATGTTTGACACACTAAAAGAGCTTCCCCCTCATTCCAGAAATATGGCTGAGCTTAAAGTGACTTCATATTCCTTTTTTAAAGGGGAAGATATTCAGGTCAGCTATAAACTGCAAAGCTCAAACCTCTCAGTAGCCAGGTAGCTGGATAGGGAGGGCATGTGTGAGCACTGATGTGCCTTAACTTAAGCAAGGCTGGACTGGCTTCTGTGGCCAGCCCTGGAAGGGAGGAGCACCAGTCTGCACTGGCAGGCTTGTCAGTGATGTACTATCTAACACACTGAGAAAACCAAACACTACCCCTCTCCACCACAAGCTGCTCATTGCATCAATGCAGAAGTGCCCACGTCAGATAAAGATGAGACAACAAACAGAAAAATAAGATTGGGAAGAGATTTGCAGTCTCTGAAACTCAGGAAAGAGGAGGTGGGTGACTTGAGAGCCAGAAAGCAATGACAGAGAATAAAGCTCTGTCTTATCAAGGCTCAAGGCTGTGCCCTTTGTAAAGGCCACTTTGGTTTCTGAGTATTTGTGAGCATCTCATGAAGTCTACCAATACACTGCGCTGCTTACACAGTGCTAAGTTTTATCTCCCTACCTAGTTCTGGTGGCTCCTTTACCTCCTCCTCTAACCGACACACAGCACTGAGAGCTACAGAGAAGAGGCTGGGTTCAGCGGCTGGGTCTGTACAGTATGCAATATTTGCTTTCCAAGTCCCCAGCACCATATCCTCAGCTTTCCAGCATGGTGCTCCAGTTGTGCAGCTTTCCACAGAAGTCACATTTTCCACTTACCTGCCCTCCTGGAGCACCCCCAAAGCCAAACCCTCACTTAATGCTCAGTCTGAGCTGTAGATTCTACAGCATATCCTGGGCCTCTGGGGCAATGGGTAGGGAAGAGGGAGAGCACAGTACTCAAGGCAAGCTCTCCCACCCTCCACAAGCTCTATGTTGCTCCTTCCTGCACACACTGTACTCTCTATTGTCCGTCTTGCAGGGGATGAATAGACACCAACAGCACTTCATGATTTCCCTACTCCTGAGATTAAACTATTGAAGGGCCTGGTTTTAGTCAGCCACTGCTGTTCATCAGTTCCAATTGCTCTTCTTAGTGCCTGGGTGGAATCCTGTTTTCTACTGGCTCACATTCTTCCTGAGCAGCATTCACTTGTCAGTAGCACAGCCATGGCATTAGAGCCCTCATTAGGGTCACATCTTCTCCCTTTGGGCTTCCCCTTTGCTTTGGGACATTTTCTCCCCACTCCCTCCTAACTTTTGATTCCCTACCCTCAACTAAGCCTTTTTCTGTGAAACAAGCTCAGAAGCTGCTACTGACTGCAAAGCTTCACCCTGGTTCAACCCTGCTCTTTCTGAGGTTTTGCCCTCCAAAACACCACATGGACCTTTTTCATCATATAGGGGGTGAAATACAAACCAGTCTTCTGATTTACAGGTACAATGCTGCCTCGGGTCTGTTTATCCCGTAATGAGGTTCATTCCATCTTGGGGAGTTGGTTTAACTCAGTTACCCTTCCCTTGGACAGGGATAGCACCTGGTTGCTTGGAAAAATAGCCCCCAGCCTTCTCCCTAATAGTACATTATTCTGCAAAGAGGAATTATTTCCCTACCCCCAGCAACAAGGACTTTCTACCCAGAGCTGCAGCTTTATGCACTGAATTGGTGATTTACTATTTCTTATGTGAGCATCTCAACAACAGGACTTGGACAGCCAATTTCAATTCCTTTGTGAGATTCAATTAAAGCAGTAAGTGATGTCAGTGTCCTTCAACAGCTGATTGCATGTACAGGCCAGTGAGGAGAGGGCAACTAATAACCTGGAGCAGCTAATAGCTTGGAGCAGCAGGGGTGGTTAACCACAGCCTCATTGCTGGGGACATCTGTAGGTCTTGCTGGCTTTCCCTCTGCTGTGGGGATACCTGGCTGGAGATGTGCACAAAGCAGGGTGGTGAATAGAGCTCTTAAAGGCTCAGGAGCCTCTGGAGAAGAATCAGTTCAAGATAGGTGATGTTTTTGCAGATAATTAGGATGCTGCTTTCCTGCCTGCTGTCCTAGCCTGGCCCCTCTTCCCCTCACAGCTGCCCCTTTAAGCTCAGCCCACGACTTTTCAGACCAAAAAAAGAGATCAAGGACCCTCAGATTGTTTTTGTGCTTTTCCAATGCTCTCCTCTCCCCTCAAGAGGCATTAATAGGTACTCAGCAGTGGGAACTGCTCAGAGGTTTTACTAATGAACTGCCTAATAGCATCCAAGTTCCCGTGCTGATGGTGAAGCTGGGCCATGGGGTCCTCTTGGGTAGCTGCAGAGGAAGCCAAGCTTCAACACCATTCCTTTTTGATTCATGCTTCCTCTTCCATGCTTTCCAAGCTTCCCCAGCCAGTGGCACTTTTCACGGCCCCTTCATCCCTCAGGAGTTCATAACTCTCTTCCTATGCCCCATCTATGGAGGGTTGGAGGCTGTGCCCCTGGACCCAAACCTCCCTGCAGCCACAGAGCCCTGACAGCTATTGCTGCTCCCAACAGAGGCTTCAAAGCTTGTGCTTCTAAAGTAGGCAGGAGGGAGAAAGGGTTGGGTGCAAGGGGCTGGATGCTAGGTGAGGATGAGGGAAGAGAGAGAACACAGAGGAAAATGCAGGAAGAGAAAACAGAACATCCCTGCCCCCCCTTCCCCCCCCCCCCAATACTTTCCTAAGGCTAAAGTCTCCCAGCTGGTGGTCCAAAAGTCAGCACAGATGAGGAGAAGGATGCAGGGAAGGGCTCTCCGGAACCACGCTAGATGCGCTCCCTTTTTTGCTGCTCCCCCAGCCAGACCCCCATGTCAGAAGCACAGGGTGGCCTTGCTTAGGAGCCCCTTGCCAGCATGACCGGCTCTTAGAGGCTTTCACTTCACTATTGTAAAGAAGGCACAAAGGCCATCCCAAAGCTGTATTTAGAAACTGCTCCAAAGCCTCTCCAAGGGGCAATGGCAGTCCTCAAAACTGGCTCTGAAATCCTTCCTCTGTGCCTTTACACTTAACAAAGTCACTTTGCAAAGCCAAACTATGCCGGCAGGGCTGGGACTGATACCTGCTGTACCTCCCAGCCACATCGCTCGAGACTCCAGCTTTTGGCCCTTTCATCCCTGTGCTTGCTCCTCAGTGCAGGAGCAGACCAAGCTTCACACCACACACAGGACTCCAGGTAACAAACAGAACCTGGGGCCCCAGGTATGATAAAGACACGCATTTCATCCCCCAGCTCCTTCAGCAGGTCCCAAGGTGAGGTGGTGAAATAGGGCTCGTTTCTTCATGCACCAGCCTGCAGGCAAACACCTTGCTCTCCTAATTGCCACCCATAGCTCTCACACAGCCCCTTGCCCAGGCCTGGATGCTGCCTATCATTGTGTTCCTACTGAACCCACAGAAGGAATTTATCAATCTCCTGAGCTGCTGGGGTCAACCTGACCAAGGAATGCAAGCTACCTGAGATGAGCCAATTGTCTGGGCTTCTCTGTAATGGCAAAGGTGGGAAGCAGCTGGGAGATGCTCCGGAACAGTCTGCCCTTGGACATGGCTGTAAAAACAACCCTGTTTACCAAAATCCCTGCAAGGGAAGCGGTGCAGCTGGCTGGGGAGATCCCATCCCTAATAATCCTACAGCCAAGAGCAGTAGTGCTGTCACGAAAAGGGACAGTGTAAAAGTGGGACAAACCCTGCTGGGTCTCAAGCCCTTACCAGAGCACCAACATCACCTTCAAATCTGAGCTCTCTCTGGGGAAGAAGCCAGCATGGGCAGAGCAACTGTCTGAGGGTTTAAGGGGTAGGAGGCAGGATGGGGAGAGATTAACTCAGACTTCGCTGCCTGAAGCCAGATGGGCTGCACTACACGACATTTGTCTGCCCTATGTTACAGGAGACCTGTTTGACTGCCAGCTGCTCCATCTCCCTTACAAAGAGGGATTTCACCAGCATTAAGGATTCACCTGTCAGGACTGAACCAGTGACCTACGTACACTGCTGCAGGTAACAGCACAGCTAACCAGGAGCTTACCCTGACCTCAGGACTTAGCCCTAAAAAAATAGGGCAGCAGCAATGAAAACTATCCTTCAGGGCCACACACTGGCTGTGCGAGGGGGGTAATGCTTCAGGAGGGGTGTCCCAGCGATGGGGACGGTGCTGATGCTGCAGTACCCCACAGGATGTGAGTTCAGTGCAGCGACACAGACCAGGGCTCGCTGCCGGCACCCCTCACCTCTCCTAACTCACCGTTTGATCCATTATCCCCCCAGATCGGTTGCTGGGTGAAGCAAGGCCGTTTCCATGTGGATGGCTGTTTCTCACCGTTGCCATGGCGACAGCGCCTGCAGGCCGGAGGCGAGAGGGCCGAGGACCGAAGCTCCCGGAGCGTGCCAAGGGCAGCAGGTACATCTAATCCAGCATCGCTCCATTTTACGCCTTTGAGGAGCACAGAGGAGCTATCAAATGACCGGCTGGGCTGCAGGGAGCAGTGCTCGGGGCAATGCGGCGCTGCCCGCTGCTCCCATTAACACCCTGAAATCAGGTTGAACAGCAGCTGGATGGTGCTGGCACTTACCTGGCTCTCATCCCTGTGACCCCCATCACACAGCCAGTCCCACACATCCCCCTGCAGCTCAGGCCCAGGGTCACGTATCAGCCCCACTAGTGCATCCTCACGATCCCCATCCAACATAACACTAATGCCAGTTCATGAGGCGCTGGGTCACCCCCCTCTGTCTTGTACCACTCTGACTCCATACATGAGGCTGTCACAACATGCCCAGATGGAGGAAGGACACTGGAAGGCAAGAGAAGCCTGTGCAAGAGCAGCTTTCAGAGGCAGAGGGTGCACTGCCAAGAGCAGGGGCTCAGGGAGTCCTCCGGGCAAAGCCAATGCCTGGCATGTTGCAAAGCTACTGGGGAGAAAGAAAGAGGATAGCCATGGAGAGCATAAGTAACATGTTCCTTGCTTTAAAAAGGCTGAATTCACACTAGTTCTGTCACCCAAAGAAAATAAACTCCTCCAAAAGCTCCAGTTCAAACCTGGACAAAGCAGAATGCAGAAAACACTTGGGGCTTTGCAGTGTTACCCACAAATTGCCATTGCCTTGTTGCAGTTTTATGGGAGTTTCTTCTACAGTGGCCAAATGTAGTAGTGCTGCTGCTCCTCTGGCGAAGCTGCCCTGGAAGGCACAGCTCTTTGTGGTCCTCCTCCCTAAAACCTGCCAAGGGCCCTGGGTACCCACTGAGCATCTCCTACCATGCTCCTCTAAAACTGTCCTTTCAGTGCCCTTGGCATCCTCACAAACCCAAGAACATACATCAATCCACCCTGGCAGCAAACTGCAACAGCTAAAAGGTGCCCTAGGAAACGATTTGATTTCTGGGAGGGAAAAAAGAAGTCTGAAACCAGTGTGGTATTTTTATGTCAAAACATTGAAAGAAGAATGTGCAATTCAGGGTATCCCAACATAGATGTTTTCTTGAGAGCTCCTTTCTTTACACAGTCAGTGCAGCTCTTCCCTGGGAGAAACAAAGGCAAATCAGACCTTTGCCAGCAAACAGCTCGAGCAGGGGATGCCGCTGCCTAATGAGGCATCAGCCTGGTAGGCAGGTAGTGCCAGGTTGTTACTGCTACAGTGACCGACTTTGCACAGCTCAGCCCACATCCTGCAGCCCTGGAGCAAGGGGAAAAGTTAAAGAGATCAAAGTCCTTTCACCATTCTGCTGAGCAGTGCCTGGCCAGAAAAGCTTTTACAAACATATAACAAGCATGAGGATTCAGATACATTGATCACCAGGACTCAGAAACTCGGGAAGCAAGGCAAAAGCAAACCCACAAAATCCTGTCCTGTTGCTTGCCCACAGAACCATCAATGTGCTCTGCAGCATGCACCCACCTGGTTCACAAGATGAAAGCTGTTGGAGTGCCACATGTCCCATTGCCATACAGCCTTTACCATCTCTCTGCCCATAGCCCTGAGACATCCTGCAGGAAAAGCTGGCAGAAAAGCAGCAAGACAGGGGACAGACACAAGACAGACAAATAGACTTCTTAAAGCATCAGAAATCTGATCGTTCTGGCTGGGTGAGAAGGACCAAGGGAAGCAGGATAGGTACCAGCACCTGAGCAAAAGGATGGTCATACAAGTGCACCAAGAACATCAGGAGCTAAATCAGGGCCAGTCACTCAGTGCTGGAAGGTTAATTGAAAGGAGTCTTTAGCAGGGACACACCATTACCGAGTACGGAAGTTTGAGTCTAATGGGATTTCTGTGGCTCACTGTCTAATGCAGTTTATATAAGAAATATTGCAAGTGTCCTGCTTTTACTGCTTCTTTTTAAAAGCAAAGGCAGCACAAGAAGTAACAAAAGATGGATTCTGCTGCCAGTCAAACATGGCTCCCAAGTCAAGCATCACCTCGTTACTTAGTGCCTGTCTGAAAAGCCACAGGCTCAAGAGCTTTCCGATATGGTCAAGGTCTCCAGAGGAAAGCATTAGAGCACTGCACACATGAAAGTGGAGGTGGGATTCAAAAGAAAGTGGATTTCCTGCCCAAGATGTGGATGCTCAGAGGAACTAACACAAACAGGGATGCTGCAAGGTTATTACAGAGCAGCTTACAAGGGGATTCCAGACACTGGGAAGGTGCCATTCACACGTTGTTCTGCAAAGCTGGGAGCAACACACAGTGGGAAATCTGAGTGCCTCAGCCCAACCTAGAAGCCATGGAGAGGTGATGGCTCTTCTGCCCAGACAGGTGTGCTCAGTTTGCGTCTTCTGATCATGAACCATCAGCAGAAAACAGCCCCAGGGTTAGACAAATGCTATAAATGGAATAAAGGAAGAGTCTGTAAATACAAATTGGGCTAGCAATAATACACAAAGCGGAAAACATAACTGAAGGCCGAGAATGCCTCTCCCAGCATTAGCTCATGTAAACAAGAGCTTGAGAAATCTGCAGTAACCAAAGGAATGTTCCCAAAGACAGGAACATCCTTGAGCGCACTTGTATCCCAAATGCCAGGAAGCGGTGCATGTGACACACCTGCGTAGTCCAAGGCACACCTCTGCTAATTCCCTTCTTAGCAAAGGAATTCCCATCTGCACCATTAAGCTTTTTGGAAGACAAAGACAATAAATGAGGCTCTTGAAGTAAATTGTGTTTATTCAATTTCTGTCTTTTGTGTTGCTAACAAATCTTCATCCTAACCTAGGAAAAATAGCAGGTAGAAAAGATCTCCCCTTTGCTCCCGCCCTCCCCACCACACACACACACTTCTTGTTTCTTCAATAAAAGAATCCAAATTTCAAGCATGAGAAGCTTTTCTTTCAATACATCTCAGTAGTAAAATTAACTCCGTGGTAGATATAAAAGGCAGCAGCCAAGACCAGAGGATCTGCTGTGCTACTCCTAAGCAATTAGTACCCGGAATGATCAATCAGTTTGTCTGCAAACAGAGTAAGAAAATACTTCGCACTTAGGCAGCACTTTTTATCCATGAATCTCAAAGTGGTTTTACAAAAGCTGAAAAATACGTTTTTGGCCTCATTTACAGAGAAGAAAACACCAGCTGGAGCAGGAGGAGATTTGCCCCAGTCACAGAACAATTTACTAGCTGAGCTAAGAACAGATCTCTTATGTCTCAGCCCCACATCCCACAATCCGCGCCATGCTCTCTGCTTCACACAGGACAGCCTGAATTTGGCAAAAGCTCTGGTTTCAGAAATGAAGTGGTTTATGTTTTTGCCACCAAATAAAAGTCTAAATAGGGATCTGACAGCTCTTTTAGGAAGCAGATTTCCCAAGGCTGTGATGCCAAGGAGAAAACTCAGTCTTGGATGAAGCTGCTGAGAGCTTTGGAAAAGAAAAAGTTTCATACTGGAAATGTGAACAAATAAGAGAGTGGTGCAGGAGGAGGTAAATCCATGATCTGCAATGTGCAAATGATTCTCGGAGCTTTAACTAAATGTTTGAGGAACAAATCACAGGATAAAAACCTAAACCCTTGGCAAATAGTGTTATTACATGGAGAGGAACCTGGAGCTGAAGCACGCATGGCCTGACACGTCCTCTACTAGCAGGCTTCTGACCTGAAGTTGCTCCTGACAAACCTGAGAAACCAACAGTGCAAGCATGAGAAAGAGAGCGGTGAAATACAATATCTTACTCTAGAAATACGTTTAGCAAGGCCAGGAGAGGAGAGAAGTACCATGAGATAGAGTAAAGGCTGATTCAGGGAGCCCAGAGCACCCTCCATTACAAGGTCCACTCTTGATACTAAGCAAGCACCAATATCCCACATGGTTCTTTTCCTATGCACCACCATGCAAAATGAATGCGTGACTTCCAACATTGTTCTTCACAACACATTACCCACAGCTCAGTTTGGCCCAAGCAAGACACCCCCAAGGGTTCTTTAAAGTAGAGGGTCTCTCATGTATAAGCACCAATTTTCTAATGCCCCCTCTATACCTCCTGTAGGAATGAGACAACAGCAGGCTCGTGATGCTGGGATGGGTGCAGTGCCTGGCAGCACAGAGCCATAAGCCAGCCTGTGTGCAGGAAAGCCCAGATGTTGGCCTAGAACTAAAAACATGTTTAAGAGAGAAGGTCAGGCCAGCATCCTCACCAGCCCACGGTGGCAGGTAATACTATACCCAGGAGCTTATTTTATCAGCAGCATAAACACCACAGTGTTTCAATCAGCACTGATGCACCAGCCAACTGTGCTTTGAAGCCTGGGAACAGCAAATCAGGTTCTCACAGAGAACAACATATCAGACAGGGATAGGTAAGCAACCTAAATCAACAAGCTCATCTCCTAAGTCAACAAGCTCATCTCCTAACTGCAAACCTGCAGCAATGCACATTAATTCAGGTTTCCTCTCTCTTTTCTCAGCAAACCCAAATGCTACTAATTCTCCACATTGGTACTCCAGCACGTAGGAGGGTGCCAGCAGCTGGGTCTCCCTTGCTTTCAGCAGCAAATGGCTATGAGGATTCACCCCCATGCTGCAGAAAAGCCCTTCTGATGTGAGCAAGGAGCTGTTGTTGCTCCCCACACCCTTCTCAGCCACTCATCTTCCTTCTGTGCCCACCTTCTCGTGCATTAGAGACACAGCCAGCTGCCCTGGCTTAATGGTATCAACACACCACCTTTCACTTAGGAGCTTTTAGATACTAAGGCACAAAGATTAAGTGACTTGCATAAGAGTCTGGAACACACCTCATGTCTCTCAGTTGCAGTGATTTCTCACACCGTTTTTTTCTGATCTCTTGCATATTAAAATCACATGAGTGGATTGTGTGGATGAGAACAGGATTTCATTTCCCTACTAATACTGAAGACACAAACATGGATAGCTGCATTTCTAAGCCCTCCCCATGGCTCCCATCCATTCCCTCTATGATGTTTGTCTCAACAAAGTAGGAAAGCACCAGTGCAGAAGGGAGCACTCCACAAATAGAGTGCAAAACTCCAGCTTTGCCATCCTGAGACCTACAACAGGAGAGAAAATGGATGTGTCTCTGGGAAACCAGGAAAGGAACCTCAGCTACACTTTGTTCATCAACAGGAACAGGGAACAACAGCAGCGCCTAATGCAGCAGGACCTCCGTGGTACAAACAGGGTGAGAAGAATCATTCCCATGCCTAACTTGAGTTAGGGCAGATAAAGCCCTGCGAGATGCCAGCTGGTCGGAGCTCCCAGGTCAGGATGCTTGACACGAGCGATGGTTTGGTTTCCTAGAAGGCGCGAGGGCCTGGCTTTGGTGTGCGTGTGGCAGAGCCCCAGCCCCAGGAAGAGCAGCCGAGCCATGCTACGTGCAGCTGTGCCTCATGTGGAAGTTCACCACGTACTCAGCGTTAGTGCGCTGCACCGAGATGGCGAAGGGCTCGAAGGGGTGGAAGGTGAACGCAACCAGGCGTCGCACGGTGTGATTGATGGGGCGCCCCAGGAGGCCCGCCTGGATCTCAAACTTCAGGAGGCCAGAATCACGAGCGTAAAATCTGAAAGGAAGAGAAAGTCAATTATGGCTGTTCCCGACTATTGACTTTGCCATCTGGGCTCTTCACACAGACAAGTACCTTGTTCAAGCTCTGGTACTCCCTCAGGGGCAGGAAGTCCTCAGCTGGGTGTCTGGCTCTTGGCCAGAAAGCCCCTCTCAGGGCAGCTAGTTTTCCACTGTCTAGAGAAGCCTGATTTCATTTTAGTATCATCAGTGCCTGTCATGTTGGTGGACAAAGCTGACTTCACAAGACGGAATAAGCTTGGGCCAGACCCCCCTTGTGCTGGCTCTCCATCCTCTCCTAGTGTAAGCTGCTCCCCTTCATCCCTAAGGCAGATATCCTGTACAGAACTGAGCTTACTTCCCTTAGTAATAGCCTTCACTGTGAATGTAAGGCCATGCCTTCCCTCTCCTAGTGCTGCCAGGTAGGCTTTACGCTGCTGCTACACGCCCTTTCAGCCAAGGAAGGTGAACAGCTTGATCCAATTCTGCTCAGGGGTGCCACGATGAACTGTGCAGCTCAGGCAGGGTTTTGCAGTTCCTTTTAGTTTTCCATCAAGAATAAAAAGCATTAGCAAGATAGGCTGGGCAGAAAGCACACAGTGGATTGCACCCAACAATCAGAGCAAGGGCAGCAGTCAAGGGAAGCCTTGCATCCTTCTCTTGTCACTCACAAACCTGCCTGTGGGTCAGGCTCATTTACGTCTCCAAACAGGGGAGCTCTGGAACACACCTTCAACACACAGCAAACACTGCGAAGCAGATGAGGCAAACACTGCTTAAGAGACAGGCGAGTCTGGGAAGCTCTCTGCTTCTTGAGCCTTCTCTGTGTAACCGACATGAGCCCAGGTAATAACCAGGATCCTGTGCTGCTGTGGCAACACAAGACTCTCTGTGATGACCCCACACTCCCCAAGACTGTGGTGGAGGTTTCTGGATGCGGTGATGGAGGTTTCTGGATGTGGTACCTTCATCATGCAGCTGGGCTCTAACTCAAGTCCTCAGCCTTGCCTTAGAGTTGTCTCAGTTCTTTAGACCCATTTTCTCTGCTCTCCCAGCATTGCCATTTCGCCTCCCAGCTGCCTCCTTTTCTACCATCACTTAGTACATGTGGGTATTTTGCATTTTTCCTCTGGTTTTCACTTCGAGAATGCTTTTAATCTCAGAGCACATTCCCCTCTGCCACCAATACAATGCAGTCCGCTCTCAGCCTGGAAGAACAGGTGATGACAGATAGAGGCAATGCTGTTTCAGAAGCAGAAATACTCCACATTTTAACAACAGAGCCTATTGAGAACCTCATGTTCTTCCTGGAGGACCACTCTCCTCTCCCTTCCTCTGAATCCAAGTGCCAGCCGGCCCTGCCTGAAAATTGCACACAAGAACCCAGCAAGAGAGTCACAATCTTGGTATTTGGCTTTTCAAAAAGCCCTTTCCCTCCTACACAAGGCTGGTTATGCAGAGGGTCATTCTTTAAATAAAGCACAGTCCCCCCTGTCTGCTCCTCTCTCTCCCCAATTCACAACAATTTACTACTCGAGATGAAGCTCCCTGTAATCTCAAAGATGGCCTCAGTTTGGTATTTTTAAATGTAGTTTTAAAAGTGCTCTGCAATCAGAGGCCATTTCCATGGGCTCGCACTCTGGGGATAAATTAGGCACTGCAATATAAAATTGTATGTCAACAGAAACAGCAAGACCAGCCTTTTCAGACTGTATGAAAACGGAAGAGTCATCTGCAGACCAATTTTTTTGGTTAAATGGCTCCTTATTAACCATCCAGATGGATTTGAGAGACCCCTACTATAGGCAAGGCTATGTTAGAGCCTCTTCCTCACAAGTGCCATCATTTCGCCCACTGAATCTCACTTCAAGCCTCCTGGGAAGATACTGGAAGATGACAGTGATGGCGAACCTGAAGTCCTTCCTACCTGACAGCAAACAGCTACTGGTTCCTCAAGTAGAAGGAGTTGAGAATTGCACCTTCAGGGATGCAGAAAGGCACTAAAGGCACTAAAGGCACTAAGGGTCGAAGTGCCACAGTGCACAGAGGCACTGAAGCCCATGTGTAAAAGGTGTGGAGGCCTTCTTATCTGGCACACAGTGCCAGGAAACTGCACATGGATTATAACACCCTGAGCTGCTGAAGGGTTTTCCATTGCAGACAATTACATGCCTTACATTACAAATCCCATGGCCCCTCATTTCCAAGCCCTCAAACCACAACAGGCAGCGGCATTACTTTATTAATCCCTTTGTTTTGCATGTGAGAAGCACAGCGGCACCATTTCAGCTCCTGAATGGTTAAGGTTAGAGCCTCGCCTTCTGCTTACTTGCCAAAAAACAGGAGCCCCACAGCTCTGAGCCTCTATTCAAGTCCTAATTGACTCTGCACAGCTTTGAGCTTTAAAAGCTCTGGCTCTGAAGGGCCGGTTTGCTCAGGGGAAGGAGGGAAGGTGGCACTTGGCTTTGTTTACTACAAAGACTTAACCACAGCAAACACTGCGGTTTTGCTCCCTTTTGTCTGCAGGAGCCATACACAGGTTGGCACTGGCAGACAACTGCAGCCCTGCAAGCTTTCCCAACCTCAGGCATGACAAGGGGGAAAAGGACAGGCTTTTCTCTGCAGATAACACAGGAGCTGAGATCAAACCAACTCATACGGGCAGAAAAAGCAATTAAATATACATAATTCGGGAACTGAGAGTGCAGGAATAAGCAGAGGTTCCCCAGCACCTGAGTCAGGGCCAGGTGAGACATGAAACCACTGTCAGAGAATACATGGATGAAAATGAAGTTGGGAAACTGGCCAGCATGGGCTCCCCAGTCTGCCTGAGCCCCCACCATGTGTGCAGTTGCTAAACAAAGCACTTGGGCATTGAAGGCTCGCTCGTTTTCAGAGCATAGGTTTGCTTCTGCAGTACTATAAGTGGAAAGACTGTTCTCGCCTGGGGAACTCAGCCTCTTTGTGACCCTCAGGCCAGAGATGTTGGATTTTTATCCACTACTACCTGCAGCCATGGCTGCAGCCAAGGAAAATAAGCCTGTTTCTGCAAGAAGCATCGCAAACCTCCTTAATCCCAAGCTCGGGCTTACTCCTGTATCAAAGGCTCAGATGTAAAACACAAAGAATGGTCCTTACACCTGGCTAAAACTCCTAGTATGGAAGCAATTTCCTCCAGACCACAGAAAGAAGGGGGGTATGAAGAGGAGTACAGCTCCCAGCGTGAGAACTGTAAACAAGGCAAGTCTGAAAATAGCTAAATCAATACCACGAGCATTCTGAGAATCACCTAACCCAGCTACTATTTTATTCACAGGATAAACCAGATCATCCTTGCCAGCTAAACCCACGTGCTCAAAAAGGATCCTTCCAGCACAGGAAAGCAGGCACCCAGAACCATATATATCACACTGCAGCCCAAACACGACAGCAGGAGTGCAAGAAGAGGAGGATGAACATGAGCATTCATATGGAAAAGGCTCAGGCTTCACTACCCAAACCTTCCCCAGGGCAGCTCGGGGAGAAGACCTGAAGAGCCCTCCTACACATACAGGATAAAACAGTTGTCACAAGTAGAGAGGCCAAGCTTTGTGCTGGAATAAACCCTCTGGTGAAAAGATGTCACAACAGAAAGGCCTCAATCTACCCCCTTCTCTGCACATTTGATGCCACATGGCAGTGATTTACTCTCTCTGGTCTCCTCACACACAGCTTCTTGGCCTGTTCCGTACCTTATAGGGTGATCCCCGCAGGTCTTGGGCCGCTCCATGACTGACACCCACTTGTCATCATAGCTGAAAAGAGAGAGGTCGAGGTATGGGCTGCCACTGTAGGACTGGGCGCTGATGGGGAGCTGGCCCAGCAGCCTCCGAACGGCCTCCGTGTGCCCTCCATACTTGGCATTCACGATAGTGTCTTTGAACCTGGAGCAAGCCAAGGAACAGGTTTTACTCTCAAAGGCCACAGGTGAACAGCACAGCTCAAATAAACTAAGGAGGAAAACTGATAGGGAAGGAAAAGCAGCAGCAGTGTAAGAACTAAACCAGCTCATTTCCAAAGATGTATCACAGGGATTCAAGCAGCAGCCAGAACTGGTGACCTTTTTATCCTCTCTCATCATTACTGTTTCTGCTCTGAAATTCCAAACTGACAGGAGAAGGCTGTGCCTGGCCCCAGCTGCTCTGCAGTGCAGGAAATGAACAGGATCAGAAACAGGGAGAGATGGATTAGCAGCTTATCAGACAATCCAAGTTCTACCATGAAGCCTGGAAACAGCATAAGCAAAAGCCGGAGAGTTTCACAGTAACAGCTGAGCCCTTAATGTTGACATAGGCACTATGTTTGAAATGCATAAAGGGAAAACCTGAGATGAGGAAGAACCTTGAGAGGAAGCCTAAAGCTCTTCAGAAACTCCACTGAGCTGAAAGTTCTTCCTGGTGGAGACACGAACAGAGGCTGGATTTCCTTTCCAAGTAAAACTGGAGCTTTCTATGTGCAAGAACAGTCAGATCAGCTGCACAGATGTCATACATCAAGGAGGGTAAAACACTTCCACTTGGCCAGAAACACACAGCCAAAAGCCACCTCACTGTGGCCTATGCTCTATAATACTTTGCTGTGGAAGTCAAGCACTCCTGTTAAAGCCCCTTGTAGCCAAGAGGATGAAAAGATTCTCCTCTCTATTTTAACAGAAGGCAGGAGTTGCTCTTTGGGTGTCTGCAGTGGGCTCTCTCATTCTCTCCTCTCCCACTAAGCACTATGGATTTCCTGACAGGCAGCTTTAGAAAGTTACAGACACAGTCAACTTCCTCTTACTTATGTGACGTCAACCTAAAATCAACAGAAGCTTCGTGCCAAGAAGTGGTTGCCAAGTACTTTGGATGATGTGAAACAAGCCACTGGAAGAACAAAACACCCTGAGTCACATAAAAATATATTCCAAGAGAAATAACACACTCTGGCTCATTAAAACCACATCTGACTACTGGAGTACATTCTAGAAATCCAGGTTATTTTGATGCTTTGCTCGGCTCCCACAATAGGCCTAATCAGATGAGCTTCCTTTCTCCTAACAGAGTTTGATGAGAGCCACAAGCCTGTGACTGATGTTGTAGAAAATGCTACAGAACAGTTTGATACACACTAAATTCAGAGAATGCCACTTGGCAATTAGCATCTTGACAAATCTTATCTTCAGGGACCGAAGCTACTGGGCTTTAATAACCTCCAGAAGAGTTACTGCTCCAGGAGGACCTGAAACATCTTTCCCTCAAAACTCCCTTTCCTTCTTCTAAGCATTGGATTGCTGCTGCTTTGCTCCTTCCTGCAATGAGACAGATGCTGTGGAATATCAAATCAGACGCATGAGGCTGCAAGACGATCCATGTCCAAGCAGCACTCATGCAACTAAAAGAACTGGTTTTCTCAGGATTGCTGTTGTTATTTGATACTGGCCTTCAGCTGATGGGGCTGAGCGCGTGTCTATGTGGGATAAAGCATGCTCCGAATGGCTCACCGGCGCTGGATCTGCCTGGCAAAGTTGTTGCTGGAGGCTGAGCAGGGGAACTGGACGGCCTCGCTGTGCAGGGTGGCGTTCCTGAACAGGTCACAGAAGTTCTCAAACAGCTCCAGCAGCTCGTCAGATGTGTTCTCAAAGACAGCAATAACCTCTGTGGTCACCATGTTGTACACGACGAAGAATGAAGGCTGGGAAGAGAGGCAGAAGTTACCCACCTTACCCCCACATGACACCACAGACCCTACCCAAATGTCTTTGCAGTGCAGGAGAATCCCACATCCCCACACTAATCCATTTTCCTTCATCCATGCCTCCACAGGTGCCAAATTATCCACCTTTTAGCTGTGATTATTTACAAAGAAAGCTTAATGGGCTTCCAATTTGTCAACTCGAGCTGGATGTCAATACTCCTGTTTTCTCTTCCTCTGCCTCCACCAAATGCAAAACACTTTCTAAAGTGCCAAATTTAACTTTCATTCCTGCTGACAAAATGATCTTAAACCCAGAGCTAGCTGGCCACAAATGAGTTTTTCAGACATACATTTTCTTCCTCTTCTTAATATTTCCATCCCACAGAGATGAGCTCTTCCAGTGTACTGTGCACTAAAGCACTGCCCACAAGGAGTTGTGACCTCGGTGCTCTGCCAGTACAGAAATTAAAAACTGAAAGACATTAATGGCTTCTTTTTAATGACAACATTCTTGTGCAAGAAGGCTCCAGAACCACGCTGCAGATTGGCAATGGCAGTGTTTCATGGCAACAAGGCAAGGTCCTGCCCCTGGGTCAGGACAATCCCAAGCATAAATAGACTGGGCAGAGAATAGATTGAGAGCAGCCCTGAGAAGGGGTGTTGGTTGACGAGAAGCTTTGCATGTCCCAGCAATGTGCACTCGCAGCCCAGAAACCCCCCATGTGCTGTGCTGCATCAAAAGGAGAGTGAGCAACAGGTCAAAGGAGCTGTTTCTCCCCCTCTACTCCCCTCTGAGACCCCCTCCATGAAGTCCTGTGCCCAGCTCTGGAGCCTCCAACACAAGAGGGACTTGGAGCTGTTGGAGCGAGTCCAGAGAAGGCTACAAAGCTGCAGGAGCAGCTCTGCTCTGGAGCCAGGCTGAGAGAGCTGGGCTGGGTCAGCCTGGAGAGGAGAAGGTTCCGAAGACACTTTATAACAGTCTTCCAGTACCTAATGGGGGCCTAAAAGAAATCTGGAGAAGGATCTTTTTACGAAGGCCTGTAGGGAAAGGACAAGGGGCATGGCTTTAACCTGCCAAAGGAGAGACTGAGATGAGATCTTAGTCACAAGTTCTTCCCTGTGCTGAGGCACTGGCACAGGGTGCCCAGAGAAGCTGTGGCTGCCCCATCCCTGGCAGCGTTCAAGGCCAGGTTGGACACAGAGGCCTGGAGCAACCCGCTCTAGTGGAAGGGGTCCCTGCCCGTGGCAGGGGGTTGGAACTTGAAGACTTTTAACTTCCCTTCTGACCCAAACTATTCTGTGATTCTATGAAGACAGTGACATGGAGACAAGATTCCCATCCCATTGGAAAAGGGCACATTTAATCCTTGATCAAATGTAGCATTTATTAGAGACACGAGTGCTAACAACCCAGCACCCCAAAGCAAGAACCTGCCCCACCTTCAAAGGTAACAAATTCCCATGGTACCTGCACACATACCCGGTTAAATTGTCTGTCAATAAAGGCAATTACCTAACTGCTTCACCTCCTGCTCCCAAACAGTGCTCAGGAATGATGCAGGCACTCTGCCCACCCTCCCACCTGCAAATCTCCCAAGGTTTGTTTGGTTTACAGCCCCAAAATAACTTGTGATAATACAAACCAGCCCCCACATGTCCATATGAAGAGCTCTACATGAGGTTACTCACTCGACTACTGCCTGAGGAAAGGAAAGCCCTTCTGAAATACCGGGCTGGAGCAGAGACAAAATATGAGGAGACAGCAGAATGAAAAACTATTTACATCATTAGAAATTGCAGGGAGTATCCTCCAACCTTAGATAAAAAGTTCCTTTGCCAGGTTAACATACAGACACATCTACAGGATGCCCCTGACCAGAGAAAACTACCCGCACTGCTCTTTAGCTGTAACACAGGTAAAAACCATCATCACAGCAGAGGTTGCAGAAGTCAAGTGGCAGAAATCACACAGCAAAGCTGCCAAGTCTATTAACACAAGCCTGGAACAACCATAAACCCCAAGCTACATATACACAGCATAAAAATCTTGAAGGATTCTGTTCAGACCTTGACAATACAAAGCACAAGCAGCACCTTCCTCAACCTTCTTGGCAGGGAAGCCAGACAGAAGAGAGGAGCCTGAAATTGGATGAAACCTCATGTTCGTCTCTGATAGACGAAAGAAAAATTGGAGCTTTAGGTATATTGTGAACCAGGTTTTCTTTGTTTGGGATGTCCTAACACAAAGCTTACGTTCAGGCAGGTCTGTGGAGCCTGCGCCACATCTGGAATTATCTCCTGAAAGAACTGAGGTTCCTTTCTCCAGCATAAAACACACTGCTCCAGGAACACCACAAACCAACCACAATCTGCACCTTCAAGTAACCTTTGGGTGAAGAGAGTCCAGAGCTGCAGCAAACTGGGTACAGCAGCCTTGGTAACCACAGTGCAGGGCACAGCTGAGCCAGCCACAGACATCAGGTGAGGAGCACTGGTCCACATACCAGCAAGGAGTACAATGCTGCAGGCCACTTCCACAAAGCTTTAATGTTTTTAAGGCAGATGCTCAGTTTCACACAAATGTGTAAAGTTGAACAGAGTACACCTTAACCTATTCCCTCCCAAAGCAGCTCTCCCAAACAAACACCATATAAGAGAAAAATAAAGAGAGACAGTTATCTTCCAGGAAGAATCAGACCATGACTACAAAGAACTACTTGTTGTAGTTTCTTCTTGTACTTGGCTGTTTCTTCTAGGAGCTAAGTCCTGGATCTGGCAAAGACAGGGAGGAAGAGAAGGGTATGAAAGAAAACCAAACATCTAGGGAACAATCAGGCCGACACGCAGCACTGGAGATTTATTATGAATTCTTGCTAAATACTCTCAACAGAATCAAAACCAAGTGGATTAAAGGAATAGAACAAGCTAATAAACCATCCTTCTCAGTTTCACAGAGCTCAAAACCTGACCAGAGCTCTAATGGCAGTGAAAGAGATAATCAACCTGGGGCATGATGAAAGGTCTGGAGGGACCCAGCACTGACTGAGCTACATGTGCCCTAATTTGACTTCTTTAGTACTAAACTGAAAGGAGAAGCAATTGGCACATTAAACAGATCTAAAAGCTGCTACTCCAATTTGGAGAGATCATAAATACTAACTCACTGAAGCTTGAAAGAGTGTGTAGGCAGAACAGAAAAGGGAATTCTACTGGGGAAAAATGAAGACTATTCTGTTTGAAAAACATGCTTGAAGATACATGAGAGAAGGGAGAAGCTGCCTCTGCAATTGAAGTGTACTACCTGAAACGTCAGCTAAAAATTAATCAGCTGGGGATCTGGGAGGGGAAGAGGCTTGTGCAGCATCTGTGAGCAAGGGGAACAATCCCTGGAGAAAGAGGACTCCACAACACATCACAGATCTTCTCTCTCAGTTTTAGTTCAGAAGGAAGGAGTGAAATTATGAGAGCAAAAGCTATGAAAGTTATTCAATATCAGAGGTATCAAATGTTCACACAAGAACAAGTACTGAGTAGCCTACGCAACACTCACAGGCTCAGCTATGAAGCACAACTCACAGCACTGCACACACTTGAGCTGCCCCAAAGCAACGAGCAGCCTGAGGAGGCCGCAGTACCTGGGAAGGGTCCGTCACCCTCAGCGTGACCACATCTTCACTGGTGTATTTGATGAAGAGATGGTTCTCATCCAAAAGCTGCATCTTCCACATGCGGAGCTGCCTCAGCTGATCGAAGTACTGGAAGAACCTTCTTTTTGCTATGGCACTTCCATCCTGCTCGGCCCTTCTCCACAGGTACACCAGCAATCTGTGCTTCAAAGAGTTTATGAAGGGCTCTTTGTAGGGGTTGGCCATCCCCGTCTGAGTGTCCCGCTGCACCTCAGGATACACAGCAGACAGCGTCAGGAGATCATCCTCATAGCAGAAGCGGCCAATAGTCCGTACGTCAATGAACGTACCCTCGGGTGTGACTTGAAAGACATGAATCGTCTGTTGCTGCACAGAGAGAATGGCCAAGATGTTCTTATAGAGGTACAGCCCCTGGTTGTGAGACAGGATGACTTTGTCACATTTGAAAGTCCGTGTGTCACAAAGTCTGCCCGTGTGGAGGTCTATGATATGCAGGGAATAATCCTCCAGGGGGGAGCGCGGATTAGGGGTCACAGACTCGCTGTTGCGGTAGACCTCGAAGAAGGGAGGGTGAGGCTCCTCGGGCAGGTACGCGGCCGAGCCCACGATCACATACCGGCAGTCATCGGTGAACAAGCTGCACTCCCGGTTCAAGTGCTCCCCATTGGAGGCCACGTTGGTGATATGGAGCAGGACAAAGAAGCGCTCAAAGAGCCGCCCGCGGATGTTGACAGATCTTTGGTCGTTGCCGTTGGCCAGGATCTCCCCCTCATAGCCCTGCAAGAGGTCTTCTGCCGCCTGGCAGCCCTGATACTCATAGATCTCCAGAGAGGTCTGGTCAGAGGAGAAGGCGATGAAGTAGCGGCCATCGGGGGAGAACTTGCGCAAGAAGCAGGGCGGCTTCTCCACGTTGACCACGGTGAAGTTGGGGAAGACGTTCTGGTGGAAGACGCGGACCTGGTGCCAGTGGGTGCCGGCTTTGCCCGAGCTGATCCGGCGGCGCTCCAGGCGGTGGATGACGTTCTGGTTCTGGATGCGGCGGGGCCTGATTGTGGGGGCATCATGGTCCATGGTCAGGGCTCTACTTCATCTTCACCCTGATGGGGAGAGAGCACACATGTGCTGTGGAACCACATGGAAATGGGGGACCTGCCGGCACGGGTAGGGTGGTGGAAAGACGTACAGCACCCAGTGGAGGTGGCTGAAAGTGCGGTCCTGCTTTTGGGAAGGGAGAGATGAAACACGAAGACACTAAGGGGAGAGTCTGGGAGAAAGACCTCAGTGGCAGAGGAAATGGGGAGGAGCACAGAGGTAACCCCAGCGCGCTGAGGGCTGATGGTATCTGCAAACCTGCCCAACTAAGAGGGAAACACTGAGGGGGAACTGGAAGGGGAGCGAGGGACCCAGGAACTGGACAGGCACAGGGAAGCACTGAGGGAACGAAGGCAGCCCGCAGGCACGGGGGGGTGTCCGGACAGCCGCGGGTAACCCATAGCCCTTCTGTCTGACAGGCACCGGGAGGGGGCTGCTTGGAAAGCACGGAGGGAGCCGGGGCACCGGGAGGCGAACGGGGCTGCGTGCCGGGGGCACAGGGAGCTCCGGGTCGCGGCTGCTCTGGAGGGGCCCCGAGCTCCAGGGAGCCCTCCCGCGGGCCGGGAGAGCAGAGGGGGTGCCCGGGCCGGAGGGGCCGCGCCGCGCTCACCGCAGAGCCCGGAGCCGGGGCCCTCCGCTCACGCCACGGCCGCCGCCATCGCCCCCCACCGCACGGCTCCCGCGGAGGGACGTCACCGCCCGCCCGCCGCTTCCGGCAGGGACAGGGAGGCGGGCCGCGGCTGGCCAGAGTGTCAGCAGAACGGGAGCCTCTGCCACCTGGCGGGAAGGAGGGAACACTGCGGGGCGCGCCCGGGCACCCGCCCAGGGCACACGCTGCACCCACCCAGAACCCACCCTGCACCCATCCTGCATCAATCCTGCACCCATCCAGAACCCACCCTGCACCCATCCTGCATCAATCCTGCACCCATCCAGAACCCATCCAGAGCCCATCCTGCATCAATCCTGCACCCATCCAGCATCAATCCTGCACCCATCCAGAACCCACCCTGCACCCATCCTGCATCAATCCTGCACACATCCAGAGCCCACCCTGTACACATCCTGCATCAATCCTGCACCCATCCAGAACCCACCCTGTACCCATCCTGCATCAATCCTGCACCCACCCAGAACCCACCCTGTACCCATCCTGCATCAATCCTGCACCCACCCAGAGCACACGCTGCACCCATCCTGCATCAATCCTGCACCCATCCAGAACCATCCTGCACCCATCTGGCACCCACCCAGAGCCCACCCTGCACCCATCCTGCATCAATCCCCAGGCACCCCGAATCCCTGCACAGGAGCACCCCAGGGTATCAGCACCCCGACACCTCACCCCCAGCACCAGCGGCAGAGGTTGGGGTCACCCCTGGGCACCCCTTCAGGCTCTCCAAGGAGCTTGAAAGCTTTTTGCTCGCCCAGGCTTTTAGCAGCATCCCCCTTTGTGCCCCCCGCATTAGCTGCCGGCAGCGAGGGCAGCTCCGAGGGGCACTTGTCCTTCAAAGGGAAGGAAGGAGGAATGTCAGGGGGGGCCCTTGAGATCCATTTGCTGGCCTCTCACCGGGGTCAGCTGCCACGCTGGCACCTGGAGCCGTTCCATCGGCGGGTGCAGGAGCTGGGAGCAGGGAGCAGAGAGCAGGGGATGGGATGCTCAAACCGGGATGCTCAAACCAGGATGCTGGAGAGCCTGATGGGTGCATCCCCTTTCCATGGGGTGTGTGGCCACACAGGGACACAGCACTAATAGCACCAGGATGGAGAGGGATGCTCCTGCTGCACCAAAGCTGTTGAAATTCCCAGGGATCCTCCATGTGTTTCATGAGGCACTTTAGGGTATTGGGGTGGAGCAGGACTCCACTATTCCAGGGGATGTGACTTGGGTGTCTCCAGCTGCCTTCCACAGGGATAGGGGAAGGAAGCCTGCCTGGCATTTTCATGCAGCAGGAAGGGGTCCCTGGATGATCCTTGGGGCTGCATCCCCACCTGCCTGCCCCGTTCCCATCTCCCACATTTCCATGCCCACCAGCCATACCCCGCATCTATTTCCTCTCTCCCAGTGGCAGGAGGCACGATGACAAGACTAAAATGAATGGCCCCAGCGCCTCTCTTTGTCTCTCTGCCTCCTGCCTAATTAATTGAGATCCACCTTAATAGGATCAAACTAAATACCAAAGAGCATCCAACCACACAGCAGCTGGCAGAAAAACAACCGCCCGGCACACACGCACACAGTGAAAGACAGCTCGCCGGACAAAAGAGCCATTAACACACCTGCAATTAATGCTTCCGGAGCTAATAACTTCATCACCACAATATTCCCACAGCCACAGCCCCCACGGTGCTGAGGAGGGGGCCGGGGGACTCTCACTTGAAGCAGTTTCATCCCTCAGCAGGGTTTGCATCACACGCAATAAAGCTCATTGTGGGCACAAGGCTGGGGGCAAAGTTAGTCCTGGCTCCCTAGGGAGCATCCATCGAGGTGGATGCCGAAGGCTCAGTGCTCCTGTGATGCTTCACCAGCTGCTATTTCCCACCTCTGCAGTGTTTTGTGCCACCCCTCGGGAGTCCAGCAGTGGGGGACATGTCATCATCACCATCATTGTCTGCGGGGGGAAAATGGGGTGTCCCTCTGCACATCCCTAAGCCAGGGGGAGATGGCAAAGCCCAGCCCAGAGCGGGTTAACCCCAGCACAGGGGTTAGTGCGGTTGGTCCACAGGTTACTGGGATGGATATGAGGGTTACTGGGCTCCTCCAGCCTCACACATCAGTGGCTTTGGGTCTCATTGGGTTGGTTTTGGTGGAAGTCCCTTACCTCCGCTTCAGCAGCGTGCTCTGTGCCTTCACAATGAGCCTCAGCACTGGAGGGGTATCACCAGCCCCAACACCCTCTGCCAGTGCCACATCCACATCCAGCCTGTTATTCCAGAGGCAGAAAGTGGGTTAAAAAGGAAAATAGTAAATCTCAGCCCATTTGGGCTGGTTTGGAGGATTTCTGCCATTCCTGAAGCAAGGCCCCTTCTGCTGTTCTTTGGCTGTTTCCCAAGAGCCTCCCAGCTCTGGATCCCATGGCTGTTTTCCCAGGATTGGAGAGGGTGTAAGGAGAACAGCGCTGGGGAGATCACAGGATACATCAGCCAGATACAACCCCCAGCATGAAATCACTGTGGGGAAAAGATGGATTGTCCCCTTGCAGGGATGCTGGTGGAGGAAGAAAACTCCTCCATGTCCTGAGCATCACCATTCCCCTCCCATGGCCATGGAGCTCAGTTGCTGTTGACTTCCCCATTGTGCCAAGGGTGGGGAAAATAAAACCCAATTGCTTTTTATGATACTAAAACGGGGATGAAATATGCACAAGAGCCCAGTGTGGGGGACTGAGTCCTCCCCAAGCCTTGGCTGTGCATCCCTGTGGCCACTCTGGCTGCCTCCATGGGGTGTTTTTTACCTAGCAATGATAGCAACAAACTTCAGAGCAGGAAACTCCTGTTGGCATGAGAAAAGAGCAAAGGGAACAGAAGGAGACCTTGGATGTCTCTCATTATCCCAAGGAAACAAGGATGTGATTCCATATTTAGATCTTCCCCAAGCCTGGGCAGTGACTCCATTCATGTTTGCAGAGTTTTGGATGAGGAGCCACATACACATGGCTTTATAAACGGGATGAAAAGGTCCTGTCCTTAAAACCTGCTCTGTTTAGCTGGCATCAGAAGCTCTTTTTGAAGTGGAACTGAGGGGCTCCAATGGGATCACCACCATCAGACTGTGGTCTGCAGGGCTGGAATCCATGGGTTTCTTGCTCTTGGGGTTCTCATTTCTCTGCTTGAAGGCAAGATCTGCTTTAAACACCTCCCAAAACTCTCCTGGACTTTGCGCAGTGCATGTAGAACTCCAGGGGCAGGAGACAGGGGCTCACTGGGGTGCACCATCCTTCTGGGGCGCCCCATCCTTCTGGGGCACCCACATATGGGTGCCACTACTGGATAATGGGGATCCCCTACGCACAGGGGACAGGCAGGGAGGCAGCAGCACCCTCATGGGCAGGGGGACAGTATCACCCACTGCAGCAGGGTGTCCAAGCTGGGGGGGGGGGGGAGACGACACACCTGCCTGCCACACATCACATGGTAAGAGCTGGGTAAGCTTAGCCCACAGCCAGCTCTGTGCATGGGGTGGCAGCCCTGTCCCCTCCAATGCACCCACCATCACGGGATGACACCCCACTGTGTGTGTGCCCCCCCCACAGCCCTATACCCCACCATACACCCATCACAGGGTGACAGCCTTGTCCGTCCGTCCCCCGTGTCACCCATGGGGTGACAGCCCTATATCCACCGTAACCCACCACAGGGTGACAGCGTGTGTCCCCTCGCGTGTTATCCGATGATGGGGGGTGCAGCCCGTCTGATGCGCAGTGACATTTGCAATCTGTTGCCATGGGCGCTCAGGGACTTTTGCTGTGGAGGGGAATCGCGTTCCTTCCCCCCCCCCCCCCCCCCCGCTTCTCCTTCATCCTTCTCCTCCTCCCCTTCCCTCCCTTCCGATGACGTCATGGATGACCACGACGGTGACAGGGCCACCTGTGGGCTGGTGAGGGGTTTAAAGAGACAGTCGGCAGCTCCAACAGGAGCCCCGGCTATTGTCTCCTCACCTGAGAACAGGGACGACCCAGACCAACATCCATGCATCCATCCTATCCAGTCCCACTCTATCCCCGCATCCCCCTTGCCTTCATCACTGCAGCTGTCTCCCGGGACCGGGGCATCCCAAGCCGAGTCCTGTATCCCTGCTCTACAGAGGCTTTTCCAAGGTAAGGCTGCGCTCCGTGATAACCCATATCCCAGTGGGGATCCCGATGGGCTGCGGCTCCTAACGCAGCCCATCGGGATGCTAGCGGCATTCGGAGCCGCAGCCCATCGGGATCTCCTCAGAATCCAAACCCCATACGACGCATCCCCAGCTAGGACCAGTCACTTCTATCCTCTACTGGGTTGCTGCCACCTTTCCCACACCTCCAAACAGGACATGGGGCTCATTCCAGAAGACAGGACAACAAAACCCCTGGGGTGGCAGGTCCCCACTCACATAAAGGGGTTGGGATGCTCCTGCCTGGGGTAGCACTGGGATGTGAGGGTCTCTAGTGTTCTTCATCCCTTCTGGCATTCCTAACTCACTTTGGAAGATACTCACCACTGGGTATCTTCTATGACACCCCCCAGGCAAGAGCCTTGGGCATCTCTTTGTCCCTGCTGTGGTCCTCATCAAGGGGACCCTTAGAGCTGATTCTATGCCTGGTATCTGAAACCCACCACGGCCAAGCCCTGAGAGGCCACAGGCGATGCCAGGAGATGTGGGTGATGCTGTAGGAGCAGGCAGAGGCAGGGGGTGAGGAGCACTTCTCATCTTGGATGGGGGAATGGGCCATCTCTGCCTGGACCCCAGGGCTTTGTCCCACTGTCCTTCCAGCTCTGATGGGATGAGCAGCAGGTAAGTGCATCTGTTTGGCATCACTCGAATCTGCGGGCAGGGAGCTGGATAGAAAAGGGATTTGGGACCTGGGAGAGGCTCCGAGAAAAGCAGGGTGGAGATGTGTGTGTAGGGACTGGAGTGTGCATATTCCCAGCAAGAGGAAGGTGATGTCCCTTCCCACAGGACATAATCCCGTGGTGAATGAGCAAGTCACCAAACTCCTCGGTGGCTCTCACCGGACACCCCTCAAGGGTCTTCCCAAGATCCAGATCCACTTAACTCCCAGCAGCTACAGAGCCGCTGGTCCTGCTGGGGTGGCTGTGATGGCAGCAAGGCAATCAGAGTAAACCCCATGGCTAGTAGCCTGGGCTGCCCCTGCGTGAGGGGAACATGGGGCAGGAGGGGAAGGGGACCATGTTCCAGTGACTGTGTGGCCCATTCTGGAGGACCTGGGCAGATCCAAGGATGCTGCTGCCCAGTTTTGGGGTAGAAGAGGCAAAATGCAGATTGTCTGAGTGTGGAAATCTCTGCCGGGGTGGCTTTGGCATTTGCCCACCTGGCAGCAGCTGAAGCACAGGGGCACAACCTGCACCTTGCTGCACATGGCCTGGGCTATCTGGGGGAATGCCTGCAGTCCCCTGTGCTGCTCAGTCTTTGTCTTCCTCACTGCCATAGGGGGACACTGGGGACAAAATGGGGAGCTCCGGCTCCAGCATGGCATGGGGCAGCCCTAGCTGAACCCACCTTGCTTTGGGGGGCTCTGGGGAGGCTGCTCCAAGGGCGGTTGCCAAAGGGATGCTTGGAGACCTGTGGTTGAGACCTGCTTGGGGGGGGTCATCCCCATCCCCTCCCTGCACTGTGTATGGGGTAGCGGCTGCTTGAGCAGCAGCAGCAGAAATCAGGAGTTAATTTAGTCCTAGATGTGCACAGATGAGGGCTGCCTGTTGTTCCAGTGAGGCTAAAAGTCGAGCTGAATAAACCCAGCATGGAGCATCTGACTGTGGTCTACGTGTATGGACACATGGAGCAGGCAGGGGACATACAACACACGGGAGGAGTTGTAGAGTAGCGGCTGGCTGTGCCTGGTGGTCCAGGGATGTGCTGTCTGGCTGAGCATCTTCTGCTGCTTCATAATCCTGTGAGGACATGTAACCAGAAGGGAATTGATCCCCGTGCGTGAGGACACCCAAATATACATTCAGACACACGTGTCGTACCCAAATACGTCGCGGCACTGGGGAACGCCAGCGCGCAAGCTGGTTACACTCCCAGCTCCCCCCAGCAGGCGATTCCACCTCCCCCCGATCCCTCAGGGAAAACTCTTCCAGTGCTGGTGATGGATAACGCCCCCGGAGCCCGGGCTCTTCTCCTGACCCTCCTTCTGGCAGCATTCGAGTTCCCTTTGCTGGCTTTGTAGGCTCCAATTCCAGACAGCGCCTGAGCTTGAGGCTAAGTGCCTGCTTGCCACTGTAATAAGCAGGGATGGGGTCTCCAACAGGGGTTTGTTCAGGTGGAGAATGAGGTCGGGACCTCGATCCAGTTGCAAGGAGCCTGATCCTTTACCCGTGAGAGGCAGAGTTAAGTGATCCATTCCACCTTCAAGGCTCCTCCCTGGGCCGTGTTTTCTTGTCAGCACCCAAGCCCACCCAAGGCTCAGGCTGTTACTGTGTGCTGGAGCAGTCAAACACCAAGAGGGGATGAAGGTGGCTTTCATCCCATCCTTGTCACGCTTTGGGCTGGACTGTGCCCAAGCCATGGGGAGAAGGGGAGGAACTGATGCCACCAGCCACCATCCAGCATTCCCCCTTGGAGTGTGCACACAGCAGGCACTGACTTCTCAGCAGCAGCACACGGGCTTTTCCAGCGTGACCTCTTAACCCTGCTAATTCCCTTGTTTACCCCTGCCAGGCCTGCTGTGCCCCTGCCAGGGGGTGTCCCGGAGCCTGCTAATGGCACTGGTGAGCTCAGTGCCTCTCTCCATCACTTGGGAGTTTTTGCCTGGGGTTGTTTAGGGGACTGCTGACCCTTGGGAAGGGGCAGTGAGCAGCAGCACTCTTGCTCTTTCCCCCTCACCGTCTCCATCCGAATTATCTCGATCCTTGGTTGACTCCCTTGCTCCCGGCTCACACTGAGACGGGGTGTCACCAGGGATGATGGTGATCCTCAACACAGTGCAGTGCTTCTCCCATCCCGTCTTTCCTGTCGGGAAGGCACCAAAGGCACAGTGTGAGGAAGGGCTGATCGAGCTCACCTAACCCACCCACCTAAGTCCACATCTCCAAGGCTGATTTAGAGCTGCCAGAGTTGATTTGGAGGTACAAGAGCTCATCTCCATAGCGGTCCCCCACTCTCCTCCCCTCCTCATCCAGGGGAGGCTTCAGGGTGCCAAGAACACCCTGGAGCATCCCTCACCTCCCACCTTGCCATCCCCACCTCCTGTCTCCAGGCCATCTGGCCACACTCATCCATGTTAAACAAATGCTGGAGTCTATTATCAGGCCCTGCCTCCCCCTTCCCCCCTGGACAGATGGAGGCTGAGAGCACCCGGAGCCCCGGCCCGCAGCATTCATGTGTGTGAATGAGAAAATTGAATTATTTATGGACATGCGAATAAGGCTGCCGGCTGCGGAGGCCAAGGGAAGGGACTCCATTACGTGGCAAGTACCTGTTGCTATGGAGCTAGGGCTTCTTCCCCACAGCCCCCCGTGCATGGCTGCACCCCTGCTTGCGCCCCATCCTGCCCTTATCTTCACAGGGGTGGGATGGAGGGTAGCGCTGAGCACTGGGTTGGCCATGGTGTGCTCAGCCCTGCGTGTTTTCATCCCTGCACTGTTCCTGTTGCTTCCCCAGACTTGTTTGGAGGTCACCCCAAATTTCCCCACATTTCAGAGCTGGACCCCCAGTGCAGTGTGGGGACGGTGTGATACTGGTGGCCAGCAGCTCCCTGGTCTGCAACACACAATGGAACTGCTGGGAAGTGTTGGGATGCACAGCAGCAGCAGCAGCATCTCATGGCTGGGGCTGGGTGAAGCAGATACCAGCGCAGCGCGGGGTAAAGGGTGACTCAGCTCACACCCCTTAAGTCCTCTTAAACCTCCCATCCTGGGAGGCAATGGGAGCTGTGAGTCAAGGTCTTCATCTCTCCCAGTGCCCAGGCAGAAAAGCAGCTTTACAAGAGGGGGGACCCCTGCCAAAGCCGCTCCCTAGGGATGCCGAATCCTACAATGATGCTGAGAGAGATGCTGGGACATCCCCCTCTCCCACTGCCTCCTTGGCCAAAAAGTAGGACTTTGTCCCTCCTGGGGCACAGTCCCTCCCGCCTTGATGCCCACCTGTGGTCGGGACAGGCTCCTGGGGACCATGAAGGAATGGGACCCAGCAATCTCCATCCATGTGCAGTGGCAGCGCAGGGACTCCCACTCCCTTCCCTGCAGGGCTAAGAATAGACTCCAGCTCCGCTCCTGGTGCTGAGTGGGCTCTGCTGGGCTCGGAGGAATAAAAAGCAGGCAAATGCCTATTTTAGTTGCTGCAGTCGGCAGCTGTGACTCTGATGTACCCAAGGAGCTGCTTCACACCGTGTTTACTCGCCCGCTACTGGGAGCAGAGGCACCATTGCAGACCACTTATCCAGGCTATGGATGCTCCTGCCGTGCTCCCAACCTCATCCTGGCTGGCTCCCAACCCTTCTCCAGCACACCCGGCTGCTTCCCCTCCTCCTTTCCCCATGCTTCTGGTGTGAAGGATGCAGATGCTCCCACCCTTCCCATGCCTTGAGGGATGCTCCCCTGCTGCTCCCTGCTGCTGGAGGCCAGCAGGAGATGAGATGCTTAGGGCTTGTGTAGGGGCACATCCCACTATACAGGACACAGGGGTCTTGTCCCCACCACCTGAAATAAAGGGGATTTGCAGACATCCCTACGTCTGAGTGAGGCATCTGGCTCAAGGCCGGGGGAAGCACCTGCTCCTCTGGGAGAGCATCTCTGGGTCCCTCTCCCCAGCATCCCCCCAGAGGTAAAATCAAGGGAAAGCTAATTGTTACCATAGTTACGTGAAGTGGCCTTTCTCAGGGAGCTGCGTCATCACTGCTGTCACAAGGTTAAGGCGGTGGGGAGTGGTGGTGGTGGGGAATGGGGGGGGATGTGTTTTCTTTGGGAAAAACCATGGCAACAGCTATTTCTAAGGGAACAGCTGTGCACGGTGAGGCCATGGGGAAGGGGAAGGGGTTGGGGCATCTCTATGCCAGCCATGCGCTCAAGGCAGGTCCAGCAGCTCGGCATGGCAGCCTGTATCTCCAGGGTCCCCTTCCCACCAATGACAGGGCTCAAGGGTGCCTCACACAGTGCCAACATGGTGCAATGAGCTCCAGCAAAGCAACACAAGGCCAGTCCAGTCTGCTTGCCATGTGCAGCCCCCTCTTGGCATGCTCCCATTGGCCAGGGCAGGAAGGGGTGACAGGTAGAGGTTGGAATTAGATGATCTTAAGGTCCTTTCCAACCCAAATCATTCTATGATTCTATGTGTTGGATCACCAAGACCAGACGCCATGAGGAGCAAGGATGCGACTGTTTGCCCAGAGCAAATACACCGGGGAAAAGCCTCAATGGAAAGCCCAAGGTTAATCAAAGAGTGACATGAAGTTTGAACAACCATAATGCAAGTACTGGTGGATATCATAGGCATGGAATCAACCCCACCAGAGCCACTATGGCCTGGGATGGTGAAATGACCTCCTGCAATTCATGCAACCAGTTCTGATGGGACCCGCTGCTGGTGGAGCCCAATGTGTGGATAAGCATGGGAAAGTGCTCTGAAGAGGTCTGAGGAACCTGCACCCCAGATCTGCTTTGCAACAGCCAAGTACACCCAGTGAGAAGATGCTGGTCTCAGCCACAGTCTCCACCCCTGGTTCATGGAATCACAGAATGGTTTGGGTTGGAAGAGAGCTTAAAGACCGTCTAGTTCCAACCCTCCTGCCACAGGCGTAGCTGGAAATTATCTCTCTTTGCAAGGCAGACACTTAATTAAGACCATTTTCCTGAAGGAAGCCAAGATGGAGAGCTTCATTCCAGCACTTTCTGCCGTTTGTTTCCACACCAATTAGGGTGTAAATTAGTCATCAGGAATGCAATTCAGTGGCTGTGCTCAAGG
The DNA here is from genome assembly GCA_028858755.1 of Ara ararauna. Taxonomy (NCBI): domain Eukaryota; kingdom Metazoa; phylum Chordata; class Aves; order Psittaciformes; family Psittacidae; genus Ara; species Ara ararauna. The sequence goes on along the minus strand of CM054383.1, from coordinate 35,812,477 downwards.
GAGGCTCTGGAGCACATATACCGTCTTCCTCCAGAAAGGCGGTGGCAGGGACAGGGAAGGGACAAGCATGGTCCTGGGGGTGCTGAGGTCTGTGGCTGCTGGTAACAGCCCAGGGCTGGGCTGGGCATAGACAGAGTCAGCAATAGGGTTTAGGGTACCTCCATGAGCTGTGTATGCTTCTCCTTGTCTGCTCGGCCTTGGCATGACTTGGTGAACTGCTGGACTCTGAGACTAAGCATTGGGACTGAATGCTGGAGAATCTGCACACGGCAAAAGAATGGAAACAGAAAGGGTGTGAGGAAGAGCAAGGAGGCAGCTGCTCTCCACGTCCTTCTGCAGGACCTCACCATCTGCCTTTGCACTGTGGGAGGAAGGCTGAGAGAGGACAGGGAACTCCTCCAGCCTTGGAGGACTGAGCCCACACACCGAGGAGGAAAGCCAGGAGCTCCCTGATAGCGCTGACAGGGCAGGAAGAGGGATCTGAGGATAAGATGCGCAGCGCTGTGCCCTTCTGTGACAGCATCCAACCTGAGGGTGCATCAGTGTTGGCACAGAAATGTGGTTTAAGGGTGATTGACATGTCAATCTTGAGGTTGTTTGGTCTGGATAGTCTCCTGCTCAGGTCTTAGGATGGACCTCTGCTGTGGTCGTGGCTGTGTGTTCATCCATCTGCACGTGTACCTCTCCTGGTTAGCTTTAGCCAAGAGGGTTTTCTAGAAGATGCAGCTGAAATGTGGGATAAGAGCTTAGGAGGAGGAAGGTTCAAAGGGGAGCAAGCAAAGCCTCTCTGGGCATTGGCACAGACACACTGGCTACTCTCCCGGTGGAGCTCGTGTGATGCTGTGATTGTAAGAATTCATTGAATGTGATTTATGCAGGGAGCACTGGCACAGTGGTCCACCACAGGGGGGGACTCTGAGGATGGGATTGCTGGGAAAGCCAGCATGTGGTGGAATGGGGAGCCGGGGAGCCGGAGAGCCGATGGAGAGGTGGTGGGGAGGAGGCATATGAAAGCCACTGCGGGCTGTTTGTGTCTCCCAGGTGATCTGGGGAGCAGGGTCTCACTACAGAAACACTGCACCAAGCTCCATGCTGACCTTAAGAGAGTCAGGACGGGAAGGCTCCAACTAAAACACCAATTTCTCAGGGATCTCGGTTGCAAGGCTCAGTTCCCCTGTTGCTTTTCAGTGCACTGTGCTGAGCCCACAGGGCTGGTGCCTCCTGCTCCATCAGAGCCATGTCTGGCTCTGCCTCCATGGGACAACCTCAGGGTCACACGCTCAGCACCGCTTTCCCTAAATACTCCTAATTACCAACAAATACTCCCATTTCCCACGGGCACCACGCAGGGATCAGAAGCCTTGCTCATGTTCTGCCCAACCTACCTACTGCCTGCTCCAGCTCCTTCAACACAGCCCCAGGAGCCCTTGGAGGAGTCGCCTGCCCCTGGGACATGTCCTCCAAGCCCCCATTAGTTAGCAGTTGTCTTAAGCACTGCAACATTTGTAGCCTTATTCTTCCTAATCCCGCCTGATGTAACCGTGGCTGTCCTCATTAGCCACATAATTGTCTGGCAAACACAAAACAGGCCCTGACGCGGTCGAAGGAAATTGGTTTAAAACTATGAAGCCGAGTCCTCAAGATGTTGTTGAAGGGGTCTTCTGTGTTTATTTGCATTCACACAGTGCCCAGTGGAATAATGAGAGACTGACGCAAAAATACCTGGTTTTCCTTAAAGATCATCTTAGGAGAACGTGGGTTTGAAATGATGGGAAAATCCAGCCCAGCCCCTGTGCTGGTGGACAACTGCATCTCCACTCGGTCTCGTCTGCTGCACCAAGGGGTTTCCAGGGAGAGAAGGTGGCATCTCCCACCTGTGCCCACACGGGTGTGGTTGCCCAGGGAGAGGTTTAGCCATCCACATCTCCCAGGGATAATGCCTGTGAATTTCAAAGGGGCTCCATCCACTTCTGACAGCAGACCACAGGGCTGAGTTAATGGAGGCAGTGGTAAGAAATCTAATTAACCTGCAGTATGTTGTTTAATTTGTGTGAAGTTGTTGTGGTTACTCAGCTATAAACTCCATCCCCAGCTCTAATGACACAGACTTGCGTGGTAGCAGCAGAGAGCATCCTGGAGGTGAGCAGCCACCTATGCTCACCCTTGAAGTTGCCCTCAATTACACACGGAGCGTTCTGGTGGTTGCCTCCATCTGGTTCTTCCATGGCATTTGAGACACTTCCCTAGCTCCAGCCTTCGGAATGAGCACCTGTGCTGCTTTCTCTGCCTGCTCTGGCATTCAACCCTGGTGCACAGCTCCCCAAAACCAGCCCGCAGGACCCAGCAGTGTCAATCTGTTGATTGCACTCAAGTCCAAGAGATGGCTTCAGGTCATCGAGTTCCCACCGCAGCTCTTAGGGCTGTAATAATGTTCAAGGCTCTTTGCTTGGGTTATTTCTTTTTGCTAATGCTTGCAGCTGCTGCACTGATCTTTTCTTCAAGGCTGACCTTCATGTAGCTTCCCAGGAGAAAGCCTGGCCTGCTATTTAAACCAATTCACAAACCAGCTCCCGAAGGCCAGTTGTCCATTATATGATATTTTGAACAGCAGGAATTGGCAGGGCTGATGGTGGCCAAGCACTTAGTGTCAGTTCAGGGAGAAGCATAGGAAAAGGGATGGATGTTGTGTGTCTCTTCCCAGGTTAACCTTCCCCCAGGATCCTAGACCACCCAATAGCTCCCCTGCGGCACTGTTCAGAGGGGCTCTGGAGCCTGTGATGTCCGTAATAGGGTGATGCTGAGCCTCAGCTTCTCCGTCATCTCACACCAAGGCTTTGCAGTCCCCCTGTGACCAGTATGAGAGACACAGACACACTCATGCCCCGCAGGGACATCATTCCTGTGGAGGAAAAAGCTTTTAACCAGGTCCCCGACACCTGGTTTCCCGATGAGATGAGGTTTTGCCAAGAAGTGAATTGAGAAGGAAGATGATCCATCTGCGGGTCCTTAAAAGCCAAGTGGGCCAAGGCCATGCTTCGCAGGGTTTGTAGGAGGACAGACCTCCAGCATTAAGCTCACTGAGATCCCTTCCAAGGCTGGTGCTCTAAGTGGGGGTGTGAAATACAAGAGCACTCCTGGCAGATCCACAGCCTCCTCCCTGCAGCTCACACTTGCATTTCAAGGGGACTTCAGTCCCTCTGTCCCGTGGGAAGCCTGGAGACCTTGGCTCTCTCCTCCCTGGACGCAGGCAGTTGCTGGTGGTGATGCCCAGGAGCTGCCCACCATCCAGGGTGTGTTTCCCAGCAAACAGGACTCCCAGCAAGCCAACCTGCATCTGCAAACAGGGGCTCTGGTGGAGTTCCATGTGCAGGGACACAGGAATCACCCTCGGAGCCGGTGTGTCTCAGCCACCACTAGTTTGAAGGATGGACCAAGAGCGTGTCCCTATGCAAATCTCTTGGCATCCTGAGCTCCACAGGCATTCCCCTTCAACACAGGAATAAACCTGGTCCTCTGGGGGACTGAGGCAGTGGCCACCGAGTGGAACAGGAGCTCAATTTGGAATTTTCTTTCTTTTTTTCCCTTTTTCCTTTCTTTTTTTTTTTTTCTTTTTTTTTTAAGGAATTGAAAAGTGGCATCGCTCCCACTGCGTAATTATCCCTCTGTTCCAGCTGAAATACAATTAAGGCAGCTCTCAACGTGCCCCCGGGATATTGTGGTTTACTAATTAACAAGCGGATATGCTGTGGCCCCTGTCATGGCAATTACAGCATGAGACAGGCTTCAGGAGCTCTAATTACACATCAGCCCGTGACACACGCTGCAAGACAGATTAACGAGGGCGACGGAGGGGTCTTCACCCAGCAAGAGGCTGGGATGGGGATGGAGTGCAGGGATCTGACATGGCTCCAAGCTTGGGGATAACGGTGTGTGCGGCAGGACGAGGAGGATGCAGGGAGCAAATTTAGGGTAAAATACCCAGTGGTTGGCAAAAAAAAGACGTGGATCAGAGGAAGGAGAAGGGTTTTTGCTTTGCAGAGCCATGGCCTGCTGAGATGAGTGGCATTTGGGATGACTGCAATGAATAACAAGTATCGCATCTGCCGCCGTTAATTCCCAGACCAATAAAGCTGCTGTTAAGAAAAGAAGTCAGATGGGAAATGCCCAACAGGGTTTTTGAGTGCTGACAAATAACTACGAGGTCTCCCAGAGCCAAGAGGAATTTTTCTGACAGATTCTTTATTGGGAAAAGTTAGGCACTTTCAGGTGGAATTCAGCAAAAACCTTTGGCCAGGTATGGGGATAGGGAGAAAAGAAAGCAATCAGGGTTTATGGAAATGCAGTTTTGACGTGGTGCATTTAAAAAAGCTGTTTCTTTTCGAAACACATTAAAAAGATACAATTAAACCCAAATACAGACTGCACACCTAATGAGGACAGTTTGTTTCTGACAAAATGAGACGATATTTATCAGCTTTGCTGATATCCATCAGAATTTTGCTGGTCCCAGCCCAGCAGCGACACAGATTTGCTGTAACATTAGTGTCCCTTTTGAATTTATTGCTGTTATTATTTATCTCTTCTCCAGCACTTGCCTGCTGCAGGCACCCAAGGAGGGACGGTGACATGGGCTTTGCACACCAGCATTGCCTCCAAATGCTGCTGCAGATGGGGTGGTTCTCAGGCTGATGGGAGGATTTGAGAAGGCTGAATGGGTTTTGGGGCTGTATCACAGGAGGACATTCCTTGTAGAGGATGGAGTTTCACACTGTGGGGATGTGCAGAAGGTCCAGCTGTGATGAAGGGTTGAGATGAGGCAGATAAAGGGGTGTCAAGGAGATTTCAAGTGGGTTTTGGAGTAAACCCCCTATGCATTTCAGGGAGGACACTCTGTACCCAAAGCACGAAGCCACTAGAGGCCATCTCTGCTGCAGTGATGGCAGGGGGAGGGCACGAACCTCCTCTCGCATTGCTCCCAAAATAGATCTCATCAACCATCGCAATTAACACGAGCCAGGCCCTCTCTCCTCTGCATAGCCCCGGCCAGAGCCGTACATAAAAATAACTGTTTATTACACAGCGGGCAGAGCCCCGCTTATCGCTGCAGACAGGAAATTGCTGCGCAGAAACCGCACGTTTCACTTTTAATAAGTTTGGCAATAAAACATCTCGTCAAACGAGGCCACGACAGGGCGATAATGAAGCTTCCGCATGGCCCATAATTGCTCACTGCTCTCCTGAGGGCGAGGCAGAAAACGGGGAGTGAGAAAGATGTGCAGCGGCAGCAGCAGCCCTCGTCTCCTGCTTTGGGAGCATCCTTCCTTATCCCCAGCAGCATCCCTGGAGCATCAGCACCCACCAGGCTGATGGGTGGATCACCTGAGGAGGAGGGATGGAGGCAATTCCAACAGAGTGGTGGAGGAGGTGTCAGAAGGGAAAGGAAAAGGTTTTTTATTCCTTCCAAACAGGAGTTTTCAGCACTGAGAAGGCTTAAAAGCTGGTTGGGTGCTGTCACACTCAGTCCATTCCTGTCCTTAGCCAGGACGGGAATGTTCTCCCAAAGGTTTTGTGCAAGTGGGCTCAGGATGAGGAACTCACAAGACCAGCTACAGCTGAAGCATGAAGGGTGTAAAGCAGGAATGAGGAAAGCACTCACTGACTGACACCTTATGGACACTCCTCACTTCTTTCCAAAGGTCCTTGCTAATGGGAGCTGCAGAAACCCTTTATGTCTGTGGCTAATGTTAACATCTTGCCTTGCAGCCCTTAAGGTTTCAAGTACTGAAATACTTGCCTAGTCCCAGCCGCTCCCCTGAGCAGAGAAGCCAAAGACTGGCTGAGTGTTGAAGGAAGAACCACTTTGCCCTCTTCAGAGGGGACTGAGGCATGGCAAAGCAGAAGGTCCTGCATGGACCCCTGTGCTGTACCTCTGCCATGGATCAAGAGGGCTGCAGAGCTCTGAGCTACATCATGGCAAAGGCCAGGAAGCGACATGGTGCCTGTCTGTTCTGATGTCCTCATGCTGGTGACAACAGCAGCCAGGCAGCACCAGCTGCCTGGTCCCTTGCACCAAAGGATGGTCATGGTGTTCCCAGGTGCTCCCTTCATGATAAGTCTTTATTTCTCTGAAGGAAACCAGGTCAAGCAAATGACTGGTCACAGCCCTGACCTAATTCTGTAGCTCCTACCTGATCTTCTAGATGCTGGTGGACATAAACCAGCACTGCCACAAGCCTATTTGCAGTGATGGGAGCAGCTCGAGGGAGCTCTGGTGGGGTGGGCAATGCCAGGCACTGTGCAGCCTGCAGAGCCCAGGATGGTGAAGTGGGCCCTCATCACCTATGGAGGCAAAGCTGGGGCCTTGCTGCCTTCTATGGGTAAATTTATCCTTGAGCTCCTCATTCCTACCATGGCAGGGCAGGAGCAGAGAGGTCCAGGGGGTGCAACCAGCCCTGCAAAGACCAGCAGTACCAAGAGACAAAATGAGCCATGCCCAGGCTGGGACTGGGAACTGAAGAGGTTTAGAGTCACAGCAGGAACGTGCTGGCACTGCCGGGGACCGCTGCCGGGCTCCAGGGTGTGCAGGAGCCTCAGCTCACCTGCAGCACTGCTCACGGAGAGCTTACCTGGAATCACTGATCCGCATTCATAAGCATGATCAAGTTAATTGGCTGTCGTGGCTGCAGCCGCCATCTCCTCCCTGTGCTGGGACTGCATCTCCCTCCCCATCCCAAATGTCACCATGTGTCTGCTCCTACACCCGCTTGGTTAAGGACAGGGAGGTGGTTAGAGAAAAGGAAGAGGCAGAGGACGGGTGAGTCCATGAGCCTGGAGCTGGTGACAGACACCCACTGCCACCACTCTGCTCTGCAAAGCAGTGCCTTGAAATCAAACCACAGACTCCTTCCTGAGGGGAGCAATGCAGGATGCTCTGTAGCCCCGGCAGCGATGACCTGGGGACAGACATCTTGGCTGGAGACCTGCTTCTAGTGCAGGATCAATGACAAGGTGGCTGGAGAGGGACCAGCTCCCAGGACAGAACCAGCGGGGCCGCTCAGCCTGAGATCAGGCTGGTGCTCGTCTCGCTTGGGGCAAGGCCAATCGCTTCTAGTAAATTATTCATCTGACAAATGTAGCCTGTTATTGTAGTCATGCTCTGCCCAGAGTTTTACAGATTTCATCATTATTTCAAATTGTGCAAACACCACGGAAGCCTCTCCCGGGCTCTGCCTTCATCTCAGCTCTCGGCTCATCTGCCACATCTGAAACAGGATTTCAACCATCTGGTGACAAAGCCTCTGTCTCCAGAGAGGCCACAGGACCCTGTGGAGATGAGTGGCATCCCTGCTCAGCACAAGGCATCTGCCAAAGGGAGAACCATCTACCATGTGAGAACCGTCTACCGATGATGCAAAGGTCAGTGGGATCAGAGGAGGCCGTGGTACACCGATGGACACATTCAAAGCTATTCTGACTTTTTTCCACTTCCATCCTTGCATCTGGGGTAAGGAAGAAAAATGACACCACTGTTTCCTTGGGCTACCACGGCCTTGGGAAATGGGTAAAAGCTTCTCCTTCCTCCCTATGTGCCCATAACTTCTTCTGTCAAGGAACCATAGCGGCACAGCTAAAACCTTGTCCTGCCAAAGAGAATCTTCTGTCTCTTGCTAAACATGCAGCCTGGGAAGGAAGGAGCTACAAGCAAAGCTGAGGGGAGATAGATGGGTTAGTTGTGGACAAGCCAAGAGTGACCAGACCCGTGAGTGCAACAACAGCGTGCCTGGGGAGGAGCTACCAACCAAGAAGCACTGAATGGTTCAGGCACTTGAATCTCCTGTCCCACTGCAGGGTGTGAAGGGGAAGAGCAGCCAGCAATGCCTCCTCCTCAGAGCTGGCAGAGAAATGCCACCAGCAATGCAAGCCCATCTCCCTCACACCAGAGCTTGAGTTTGCTCCCACTCGTGTGGTGACAATCACTCACACCTTGATAGGGGTGAAAAATGGGGCAAAGAGGGCCAGAAACTTCCAATGAGTTTTACATCATTATATCCCCAAGAGCTGGAATGCACAGTTTCATCAAAAACACCAGGAAAGGGTATAAATTCCTATACAGAGACCTGCCAGGGCTCCCTAGCAAGGTATTGTGGGACACTTGAACGACTCTCATTATGGGGGGATTAATTAGCTGAACAGCAGGAACAGAAGCAATAGATGCAAAACACAGAGCAACAGATTTAAGGAGGAGGTTTACTAGCCAGAAGAAAAACATTAAAGAAACAGGAAAATATAAATCACAGGGTGATCTAAGCCATTTTTTTCTGCCCAGGCTGAAGCAGCTGATGGGTGGTGAATAGGGGGAATGATGGAGCATGAAAACACTTGTCCTGCTTCCCTGCACCCCCCCTTCCGTGGCAGGGAGAGGGGATGCTCAGCACAGGGCCCTGTGGGACGACGTGGTGCCTGGCTCCCTCTGGAAGACTAGTGATTTTGTTGTTGTATGGCTCATCCCACCACAACAAGTCACAGTCTGCCCTAGGGCGCACGGCCTCTCCGCCATGCTGGAGGCACGGGGACAAGCTGGTGGCTGGGGCTGCCATGGCCCTGCACTTCTGACCACCTCAGCTGTTGCTTTTGTGAGTCTTGAGAGTGAAGCAACAAGGGGCTGGTCTGAAACCCCATCTGCACCCATGTCCCAGCCAGAGCTGCCCTCACAGAGCACCATGGGAGAGCTGGAGGGGGCAAACCCCATGCTGCAAGGCCTCAGCACACCCCAAAGAGTGGTGCTGCCCCAGCCAGCAGCCTGAGCATTGCCAGCAGGAGAAGGAATGTCCATAGGGTCATAGAATCATAGAATCAACTCATTTGGAAAAAGACCTTTAAGATCATCAAGTCCAACCCTTACCCCAGCACTGCCAAGTCCACCATAACCCATGTCACTGAGGGCCTCATCTCATGATTTTTGAGCACTTCAAGGGACAGTGACTCCATCACTGCCCTGGGCAGCCTGTTCCAATGCCTGAGCACCCTTTCAGTGTCTCTCTGATAGCAGCGAGTCCAAAGCTGAGCACAGGATTCAAGCTACACCCTCACCAGTGCCGAGCACAGGGTAAGCAGTGCCCTGATCCTTCTGGACACACTATTTCTGATACAACCCAGGATGCCACTGTCCTTTTTGGCTGCCTGAGCATGATTTAACCGGGTCAGCTGTATACCCCAGCAAACACACAGCAAAACCACAGTGAATTGGTGCTGGGTACCCTGGTGAGCATCCACCTCCCAGCAGGAGCCCTTCCCTCCAGGACCAGAGGTGGAAGCCCTGAGCAGCGCTCAGGTCTGGGATGCGAGAACCAGATGTGCACCACCAGATGTGGAGCCCCAGATGTGCAACCAACGCTCCCCTCCCCGCACCCCCCAGCAGCTGCGGACCACGCCCCTTGTATGCAAATAACCCACCGCACAGCCAATGGGAGAAGCGAGGGGCGTGGCCACGGCGGGACTTGCCCGGGCATGCGAGCGCGGCGCTTCCGGACGGGACACGCGGGAGCCGCGCCGGGCCCGGTGCGTGCGGAGGGGGGGGGGGGTCCGCAATGGGGCCTGGGACGTGCAATGGGGCGAGCAATGGGGTGGGCAGGGGCCGGGGTCGGTAATGGGGCGGGCAGACGGCTGGGGCCGGGCGTGAGGCAGACAGGGCCTTAAGGGGTATGTAATGGGGTGGGCAGGCGGCTCCGGACCGGGACGCGGAATGGGGCAGGCAGGGCCCGGGCAGTGAGAGGCAAGGGCGTGGGGACAGGATATGGCAACGTGTCCGTGTTCCCCGTGCTCCATAGCTCCTGCTTGGACTCCGCATGCCAGCCCACACCGCGGGGGGGGGGGGGGGGGGTGATGGTGTGTGGGTCTTATTTGACAGGGGTATGGGAGCTGCAGTGTCACTCATGCCCCGCTGTGCACATCCAGCAGGGATGCCTCCTGGTAAAGGGCAGATGATACCACTGTTGCCCACCCCGAAGGCCACGGCATCCACCCCACCCAGCACCCATGGCCCCTCTGCAGGGGGCCATGCTCAGCCCCCCGAGGGTCACAGCAAAAAGAAGAGCCGTAAGCACCAGCGGTTCATGGAGCGCCGGTCACTGCTGGAGCAGAAGGGGCTGCTGAACCCCCCCAAGTGCCCAGGCAACCAGACCCCCATGGCAGGGCTGGAGGCAAGCAGCACACTCACCACGGTGGATGGCACCACAGCACCGTGCTGTGGGAAGGTCCCCAAGCCCAAACAGGCTGTCTCCACATCCTTGTCCCCATCCACCTCTCCGGACAGCATAGCCAGGCACCACTCCGTGCTGCTGTCCCAGGGGAATGGCAGCTCCAAGAGGGTGCGAACGTCCTCCCCGCTGCTGCGCCCGCGCAAGTACGTGGCCATCGACTGTGAGATGGTGGGTACCGGTCCTCAGGGCAGGCTGAGTGAGTTGGCACGGTGCTCTGTGGTGAGCTATGAGGGGGATGTCATCTATGACAAGTACATCCAGCCCGAGCTCCCCATCGTGGATTACCGGACACGCTGGAGCGGCATCACCAAGCAACACATGAAGAGAGCGATTCCCTTCAAGGCTGCCCAGGCGGAGGTGAGGAGGAAGAGAAATTAAGAGTAAAATCTGTGTGTTACCTGCCAGATACATCTTGAGGTATTTGTTGGCCTGTGCTGAGCTGCTCTGAGGCACAAGCCTTTGTGGTGGGTTGGTCTGCTTGTTACTGCTCCATTCTGGGAACCTAAAAACTAGAAGTGAAGGAATCGAATTGAATACAAAATGGTTAATTTTATGCTTAATTGTTGGGGGTGTTTCTTTAGCTGCACTGCCTGTCTAACCCTTTCTGACGCTTCCAGATCCTGAAGATCTTGAAAGACAAGATTGTGGTAGGACACGCCATCCACAATGACTTCCAAGCCCTGAAGTACTTCCACCCCAAAGACAGGACCCGGGACACCAGCCGGATCCCGGTGCTGAACGAGAGGGCAGGGCTGCCCGGCAGCACCAGTGTCTCACTCAAGAGCTTGGCCAGGCAGCTGCTTCACAAAAAGATCCAGGTAAGCACCAGGAACCTGGAGATGGAAGCATCCTGTGTGGTCAGCCCGGTCCCCCATCTCCATGGGTGCTCTTTGTGAGATGGGGGTGAACCTTGTTCATGCTCTGCTCCCGGCTGGGTCAAGCTGGGGGAGTGCAGGACCTCCCAGACTGATCAGAAAAGCAGAGAGAGGACCTGTGCCCTCCAGAAAGTCCTTAAGAGATTCCTGCATCTCAGTGGCTACATCAAACCTTTGCTGTCTCCAACCCCCCCAGCACTTGTATCCTTCTAAGCAAGCAGACAACATGATCTGGGGTTTTTGCCATCCCCTTTATCTAACAAGGCTTTTCCCCCTTTGCTCAGGTTGGCTGCAAAGGGCACTCATCGGTGGAGGACGCTCAGACAGCCATGGAGCTATACAGACTGGTGGAGGTGCAATGGGAGACAGAGCTGGCCCGTAGCCTTCCCCCCCGGCCCCCCAGCCCTGTCACAGACCCCGCCGCAGACAGCAGCCAGTACATGGATGACCAATACTGGCCCACAGATGTGATGGCAAGCAGCTTATGATGAGGGACAGCGCCTCCTCCACGTGGTTCAGGCCATCCTGGTGCCTATTCAAGGTGGAGGCAGCTGCTGATCTCCTTCCCTGGGGCTTGTGCCCCATAGGCTCTGCCTGGCACCCATCTGTGCGCAGGGGGGTCAGACGCTCTCAGCCCTGCCCTGGGACAGAGAAATGGTGACACTTGGACACTAGCAACTCCCCAAAACACTGAAGCCTCTTACTGTGGCTGTGCTGTGTTCATTTGGCACTTGGTGCTCGGGGATGAGCAGGGTCCTGGTGTGAGCCTGGAGGAGCCCCCATGGGCATGCAGTGGCTGCAGTGGTGGCTGTGCTGCGAGGGCACCTCCTGTGCCCTCTGGGAAGGGGATACTCCACGGTGGGCAGGTCCTCCTGTGGGAGGACCGAGGTGTCTTGCTGATGCCCAAAGGCTGCAGACCACTCGGAGCCAGTTTCCTCCTCACCTTTTTGCACAGTGAAGCATGGAAAGCCTGGATCTAATTCAGCCTGGACAAGAGGATAGGATACACTTCATTTAAATGGACTGTTCACATAATTGTCCAATTCTGAATTAAAAAGTGGTCTTGCTAATCCTTTGCTTATGTGCTGCATGTTCTGATCCAGCAGCTCTCCACAAGGGAGAGGGCAGGGATGAGGTTGGCAAACCTCTGCCTTTGTACCGTGGTGGCAGTTCTCTGGGGTATGGGCTGGTCCCCTCTGCTGTGGGGACATCCCTACAAAGGTTGGAGGAGCAGGGCATGGGCTCAGCTTACAGAAAGCACAGTGCAAGAGAATGAATCCTGCTGTGTCACCCTCCAGCAGCTGGGCTGTCCCAGCTTAGGGAGCTCCCACTGTAAAGGGAGAAGCAATGTTGGGATTTGCCCACCCTGCACATCAGTATCCCTGCACACAGGGGTTAGGAGCAGGTGGGAATGATGCTGAGCTGCAGTGGATGATGCTGGAACAGTGTGGGGACAGGGTGATGCTCCATGGGTGACACATGTAGGTACACAGATGTATCTGCAGGAGCACCAATGTGGGGTTTGGGGCTGGACGGGGGGGGCACTGGACAGCCACGATCCAGCAGTCAGCATTGAAATGAAATCCCCCATGGCCAGGATAGACCGGTCCCAGGTTTTTCCCAGCATCCAGAGGGTGGGAAGGAGAGCTCAGCCCAGCCTTGGGAGGTGGCCAAGGAGCCGGGTGACGCAGGCACACCTGACGCATGCATCAGTGCCATTATAAGACACATCTTGTACTTCCCATCTTAACTCCTCCCTGCCCGGCTGGGGAAGCTGGTGACAGCTTAGAAATGTTTCAAACGATGTTGGACCTATCTAAAAAGCTCTGGCCTCCAAGCACAGCCATCCTACAACAGAAATAACAGTAACCTGGGCTGCACTGTGAGCCTGTGGTCCAGGTGCTCTGCACCAGACCTGGTAGGAAACATGCCCCATGGAAGGTCTTTGAATCCTGCTTGTGCCAGTTTGTCCCAGACACATTCCTGATCCAGTAAGCTGAAAAACGCAGGACCACCGTCTGTGCAAGCCGCAGCACGATGCCATGCAATGCCAGCAGGACCTGGTGGGGTATGGGAGGGATGTGAGCCCAGGCGGTGCAGGAGGAGCAGAGCTGGCACAAGTTTCTCTCTCTTTCCTCATCTCTTCTGTTTCCACCTTTCCCTGGGTGGCAGGAAGGAAGCAGAGCTGTAGGAAAGGTGAAAGCTCAGCAGATCCACCATCAGAACATGGTGGCATCCCAAAGCACTGTCTTCTACTCCCGGGAAAGCAGACCCGGAAGAATTGCGCAGCAGAAGGATGCTTTGCTTATGGTCATACAACCTGGCCCATATCACTGCATCCCCCTGGGGGTAAGTATATGGGGAGCTTGCACAGGGCACCCCACAGCTCCATCTGAGCCCTCCTTTGATGTCCCCCCAGCCCACCCTGTATTGCCACCACGTAGCTCTGATTTGCTCTAGGCCATGCGGTGGCTCGATGTGACACGGGTGCTGGGATGAGGCTGGAGAAAGCTGCAGAAGGCCAGGAGGCTTTATCAGCCCATGACTCATCCTGCCTTGCCGTCAGCCAGCCAAAAGGGAAGGTGTGACTGAGGACAAAACCCACCTCACTTCTGCAGTCTTGACCATCCAAACAGTGCTGGAGACCCGCTTCCAAAAGTAAACCTGAGCTGGGCTCCAGGTGCTCCTCCCCTGTGATCCAGGGCAGCTTTCTCCCTTGATGGAGCTCCTGGACTTGCACAGTGGAATGAGATGCTGGAAAAGCCACAGGCTGTCTCTGAGGGCCTGGCCCCACTGCCACCACACTGACTTAACCCTCTGCTTCAATACCACCTCTGTTTTAGGGGTGAATTTCAAGGCAACCAAAGGGCAGCTGCTCTTTGTTGCTCTCATGCCCTGCAAGCTTTGCTTCTGTGCCATGGTCGCCAGCTCTTGGGTCAGCTGAAATAAATCTGGGGAGTCAGTCCCTGTTTATATCAGATCTGAAGGGCTGGAAAACCCCTGACATTGTGCACTGCAGTCCCCCACAGCAGGGCTGCTGATGAGCAAACCCCCTGAAGGATGGATGGATGGATGGATGGATGGATGGATGGATGGATGGATGGATGGATGGATGGATGGATGGATGGATGGATGGATGGATGGACGGACGAACGGATGATGAGTGTCAGTCTGCTTCCTGCCAATGAAATGATGCTTGCTCGGAATAACCTGAGCAGCCACATTCCCCTGTTTGCACCCAATGAGCCCTTTAAGAGCTAATCAGGATTCTCACAGGTGGCTCTGAATATTCACCTACACGCTATGACTGAGAGCAGCCAACCTTCTCCCTGGTCCATCACTCATACAGGGAAGCTGAGCATCCTTAGGCGGGCAAAGGAGTGCAGGGCTGGCTCACCATTTACGCTGAATGCCCTGATTATGGAAGAATCTGCAGAAACCTGGTCCGTTATCTCCCCAACCCTCAGTAATGATTAACCCAAACCCACGAATCCAGCAATGGCTTTTTTATCAGAGGAAAAACATTGTCAAATGAGGGTTGTTTTTTTTTTCCAGCCAGCTGCAAGAGCAGGTAACTGATAAGCCCGTTATTGGAGTGGGGCTGAGCCAATGGCGACAGCTTCTACTTCTGTCTAGCAACAGCTTCTCCTTGAGCAGCAGATGGCAATTCAATGCTGTCCCTTGCTCTTATTGAGCTTCCCTCCTGCTACATGGGGGCTTTCATGGCAGACACTCAGAAACTGAGTTTCATGTGGATTGTCCATGGTTTTCCACATGTTTTGGTGTCTATTCCTATCAGCAGCTGGAAAAGTGGATGGATGCATGCTCCTATCCTGCCCACACCCTAGGCTCTGCTCACACCCTGCCTTACCCATGCACCCAGAGCTCTGCTTCTGCTGGGTGGGTGTCAGACACCCATAGGGTGCTTGAGATAACACCATAGCAGAACAGCTGTACCAGGAGATGTGTCTGACCCTCCTGCCCTGCATCATCAGCTCCTGGCATGGTCCAGCATTGATCCCAGCTGCCGGGGGCTGTTCGCACATGGACCACTGCTGGGAGCAGCATCCCCTTATCAAGCACCCAGTTTGCTTTGCTGCTGGCTCTGGTTATCACCGTATGTGTGGTTGAAGTGCCACATATAAGCCACAAATGTCTTGGGGTGGAATGATGCTGGTACCTAATAGCAGCCCGGAGCAAGCCCCTAACCTGAGGCAATCTGTCCCCTTGCTGTGGGGATCCAGAGGGACCATTCACCCTGTTTGCATGCAGAGAGCAGAGGCTTTGCTCAGGTGACTCATCAGAGACCAAACTGTTGTAGTGCAGGGAAGAACTGGCCTCCGTGCACCACATCAGTACCCCCACTCACCATCACTCTCTGCTCTGCACCCAGAGCCTAAACTAGGCGGCAGAAAACTCACAGCCAGTTAACAATCAAAATCTCAGGAGCCTTAATAACCTGCTTGGCCAAGAGAAGCAAATAGGTGTGATGTGGAGATGAATAGGCACATCTGGCAGCCGCTTAGCACTTCGGCTGCAGGAGGGGTGTGCGTGTGCATGTGTGCGTATGCATGTGTGTATATGTGTGGAACCGCCAGCACAGCCTCCCGGATTGGCTGCAAAACCCCTTCCCGACCAATGCCGGGGACCAGGGTGGCCTAGCAACAGCCTTTTCCTAATGAAAAACAAGCCACTTAACCATTGTGACTGTCTGCATAGGAGAGGAAGAGCCACAATTCCTGGTATACTCCATCCTCCCCAGGGAGCTGGCCCCAAAGGGGGATGCAAAGGATGAGCTGGATGGGGTGGCCTGACTGGAGTACTCCTTGGTCCGTGCTCCACGGATGTTGGATACTCAGGAAGGGTTTGCTGCAAACACAACACAAGTAAGCCCCTGGGAAGAACCCTTTTCCCACTCAGCTGTGGCTGCATCCCACTGTTCAGGCAGCCTGGGTGCCAGGCTCACTCCCATGCATGGCAAGGGAGCCCTGACACAGACACCATACATTCTGCACTGAGTTGGAGGCTGGATGCCAGGGGGCCATGGGGACCATGACCTGCTGAAGATGCCCCCTTTAGGGCCGGAGGGGTTTGTGGGTGCAGTGCTGGGAACATATGGGTGAAGGAGGAGCTGAGAGGTTGGTCGCTGCTGTGGTCTCACTCAGAGATGTCACCTTCCCTTGTTTCTGCTATGGGGTTCTCTCCTGCAACAGCTGCCCAGGGAAAGGGCTTAGAGAGCAGTGGGGTCAGATGTACAAGCATAAGCCCATGCCTTAGTGATAGCCCTTCACGAGCCACATCATAAAGCAGCCACTGATCTTATGGCTGGGGGGACAACAGGCTGGTCCTGGGATCAGTGAGCATGGGACACGTTGCAGGAGGCAGGCTGGGAGCTGCGGACAATGGCAGAGCATATCAAGGCACAGCTTTTGGGCTGCAGGAATTCCTTTTCCATGGGGAACAAGCTTCAGCTCTCTGCTGGCAAAGGGCGTCAATCCCAGTAAGGCAATGTGGGGAGAGGCCTGAGCTCAGCAGCAGTGTGGCATGGCACCATGCTGCCTGCATCTCTAGGTGCTGCATCATCTCAGGGAGCTTAAAGCTGCGCACCAGACCTGTGGTCTTTCAGCCTGTTTTTCCCTACCAGCTCACTCTAAGGGTGATGGGGAGATGTAGAGCACCTACGGTGGGGTTTAAACTCTCTAATTCAAAAGCTGAAAGCATAGCCCTGACCTCCAGTTCAGACCTGCCTGACCCAGTCACTTTCACACCCCCAGACCCCTCAATAATAAACCCTTTAATACCTTTTGCCCTAACCAGCAAAACAAAATCAGGTCATGCTTCCAATGCTACCTGACCAGGGCAGAGCAGCAAGCGTGCTATGCCCCAGGCCAACATCTCTGCTGCGATGGATGGATCGCGCAAAAGGCAGTTCTCTGGAATCTGATGGAGAACACTAAAAAATAGCTGGAGTGGAGGGAAAGCACAAAACGTTTCTCTCCATTCCTCATCTGACCAAGGTTTTGGTCCAACCAAAGTCCAAGGTTTTCGCTCCATTCCTGCCCATTCCAGGTCTGCTCGTCCCGGCTGTTCACTAGATGGTGCCCTCGGGCTGCTGGTTTCCTCTCTCAGGCTGGGAACGGGACGGGACCAGGCTCTGCCCCGGGCTCCTGCGTGTATTTCAGGCGCGTCACACACACAGAGCAGTGTGAAAGCCATTTGCACTGCTCAGTTAAATCCCTGAGCGTTTTGGGATCTTCATCTGGTAACATAATGCAAGTGCTGGCCTCCCTCCTGAATCCCAGGTCTATCGGAATCCTGCAGGATTTTATATTTCTGCCACTGTGAAGGTGGTTTCCATCCCCAAGACAGGAAGATGGGAAGGACAAAAAGGCAACTCCATAGTGAATGCATCTGAGTAAAATAGCAACTAACCACCCACAACCATCACTAAAAACCCATGTACAGGCACAGCTCTGCAGCTCTGCTGCAGGAGAGGGAAGAGGAAGAAAACAAGCTAACACCAATGAGTGTTACTAGGAGGATGTGTATTCATTCAGAAATGTAAGTCAATGGGCATAAAGCAGCATTAGCTGCCTCCATTAGGCAGGAGCGCTGCCATGGGCAGGAGGATGCAATGGGACAGGGATGCAGGGCATCCATGGACCCAGGGCAGGAATAGCTGGGACCGCTACAGGTCAGCATCAGGCTCTGTTTGCATTTGGCCTTCACCTGGCCAGCATGGAGACTTTGTCTTTTATTGGAAACCACTTCTGCCTTTGTAACATGGGGATCCCCGAGTGGCAACTTTGGGGGCCAAGCCACACAAGGGCACACATGCCAGTGTCCCTCTTAACTTAAAATAGCAGAATGACAGAAAAGATCAAAGACAGAGCTCCACAGAGCAGCATTTGTTGTCCTTTAAAGATGGCATTACTATGCAGATTTGTGTGGAAAATGCTTCAAAAATGGTTTCTTGTTGGTGCTCATCTCTGCTTGGCCCCAGGCAAGCCTTGAGTCCTGCCCATGCACAGGGACTCATGCTGCTATAGGTCCTGCAGAGCTGTCCAGATGTCAGGATCTGAGCCACAAAGGCCAGGGACTGCTTCTAATTTTGTTATTTTTATATTTTCATGTTTAACTTTTATTTTTTTATAGATATACACATGTATATATATCTACTGGGCAGATTGAGCTGGAAATAACATGGGAGAAATCATGTTTGCCTTCAGCATCAGCAGCCCAAATGTCCTGGAGGACTCATTGCCAATGAGCCTTGAGTTGCTAATGTCAGGAGGAGGCAGGAATCACCCTCTTGGCCTCTGGCATCATTGGCTCTAATAAAAAGATGTAAGAGGGCAATATAGCACTCAGAGGCCTCCAGAGCATCTCCCATTTTGGGGATGAATGTGGAGTATGAGCACATGAACACAGCTACTGCCTACAGAGCCTGCTTTTGATCTTCCAGGTCACCCTCATCGGAGGAAAGCTTGGCCAAGCCAATCCATTATATTGGGAATCCAATCCCAGGTGCCTCTTTGGAGACTGTTCTTCAATGATGCTCCTGCCTTGAACAGGCACATTTTTGTCCCACCTCTAGGAATGGCACTTTTCTCCCTGCTGAATCCTCCCAATGGAAGCCCTTACCTCTGAGGAGACAGACCTTCCCCTTCATTCTCAGGCACCTGATAATCCACTGCCTTCAACCCTGCAAATAAAAACCCATGTTAGCAAAAAAGCCCAGTGTAAGGAAGAACACTGCTTTAAAGCTACACACCCTCTCATCTCCATAATTTACCATTGTGTAAGCTCAGAATATTTCCTTATGAAGGAGTTATTTTTGTAGCCCATGCTATATTGAGCATGAATGTGTTCTCCATCTTTACTTATAGCTCAGGACACAAAAGGTGCTTGGTTTTGACCCATTTCAGCAGGTTTCCCAAGCTCCCAGAGAATTTAACAAAGAATAAAACCATTAATTCATATTCTGATGAAGGAACATGGGCACAAAGAGAGGAGCATCTAGCAAGCTGTCCCTCCTCTGTCCCCAAGCTTCCCTGGCCTCAAGGTTGTCCTGCATGGATGCTAGCCAGGAAATGGGCTAAACCTGGCTTAGGCAGGTTCTGTCTCCTCTCAAAGCTCCTTTGTTGGTACCATGCAAGCGCTGAGTCCCTTGGGAGGAGACAGGGCAGTAGGTCCAGGGGGAGAGAAAGATGAAGCAGCTGATGGGGAACAGGCTTAAGGCAAGGGAGTTTTCCCTTGACTTGCCTCAAAATGCATCCCACATCTCAAGGCTACCTCCGCCTTCCTTAGGGGGTCCATTTTTCACCTCCCAACAGCTTCATGCACGGGAATTGCTGTGGCAGACACCCCGTGGGTTTTGCCAAGTGATTTTGGTACACAGCTCACCCGTTTGCTGGGAGCGAGCACCAGGTATGAAGGCAAGGGGATACTCAGCCATTTCCAAACTCCCTGACAGCCTTCACCGCCCAGGATCAGGAACCATCCCAGCTGCATCCCCCGAGGCTGGAAGACACCCGTGCCAGGACCAAGACACTACACGTGTGTGCACCTATTTGGCCTTTCCCCGTCCCCAGAAGCGGGGCCGATCCCGATAAGAGGCCGTTTTGAGCAGGAGCCTTATGAAACTGCCTTTCACGGGCAGCACAGAGCACGGTTGTTCCCAGGGCCAACCTCTCCCCCTCTCCAGCCCCGGGATGCTCGGCTGCTCTAAACCCGCAGAGCCCGCGGCGGAGGAGGAGAGGTGGGAAGGGGGGGGATTTACGGCTTGCTGCGAGGCGGCAGGAGGAGCCGTGCCGAGGCAGGGCTTGCGGGGGGAAGAGCACGGCACCAAGGCAGGGCTGTAGCCGGCTGACGCCAGCCCCGCTCTGCGGCCTGAGACCCTTCCAAGGCGCCGGCCGAGGTACAGATGTTCCCATTGTGCATCTTGGGAGCCTTCTCGGAAAACTCCAGCAGCTTCGTTCCTTTCAGCTCCAGCTTCTGGGGTTGATTTCAGCGGGTTTTTATTACTTAAATCATATATATAATTTTGGAAAAGAGCCTTCTATGCTGCTGCGTTTGTTTGCCTTGTGCCAACCTCCCCTCAGCGTTTTAAGAGCTTCCTCCTCACTTTGTGTCCCCCCTCCCTGAACCTTCCCTCAGCATCCTGGGGGTTGGCACCACAACGCTTCAGCGCAAAGCTGCCAACCACAGCCTGTTCTGTATTGAGGGGCTGGTGGAGGGGGTAAAGCAGGCAGGTGGAAAGGCAGAGGTCCTGCAAACTGGTTCCTCTCCAGCAGATGCTTTAGGTGCTAGAAGTGCGCATGACCCCGTTATTGCTCCCTGACTCAATTTTCCCACCACCAGAACAAGCAGCATCACAGTGGGGTTTTCAAACTGCTCTGAGATCCACGTTTACAGGGTTTATGATTCCTCCACCTTGTTTTCCTATGGGCAAAAGCAGCTAAGCAGGGATGAGAGTAGACACATTAAGAGCAGTGTTAGATCAGCCCTCAGACACAGTGTGAGAAGCAGCTTTGAAAAACTGAGATGAGGATGGAACTAAAGTGATGGAAGGATTTTGGGAAGAACTTTTAGAGCAGGATCAGGGCCAGGAATCAGAGCTGCAAGGTGCCTGCCTTTAATTCCATCATGAGCCAACTTTACGGTGTGTTTGGTACTTGCAGGGACAGGGACTGACCAAATCCCTGGGTTGAACATAGGTGACCAGAAGTGATAAAACCTTATTTGGGACCAGCTCTGTTCCTGCATCTCGCACTACCCCTGCTTAGAAATCATTCTGGCCAAGCCACAGAGCACTGCTGGTTTGCTATGGCTGAGGTTCCCACTTAGCCTCTAGATCCAAACACAATTGGAGGACAAGGAGAAAGCCCTGCAGTGCTCTCAAATCCTCATCCTGGCCCGAATCATCTCTCAAGTACAGCATGCATAAGGTTAGCAGTGTGATTTAGTTAGGAAATACAGCTTAGGGTAGGTGAAATAGTGCCATCTCTCCTTGCCAGCATTAGCAGCTTATGGAGAAGAGGGCAATAAATGAGGATCAGCTTCTAAAGAGAAACAGCAAAGCAACACTGCTTAGAGCCAGAAAGCAACTGAAAGGGCACATTTGTAACAGGAAAGATGTTTTTAGCCCCCTAGCAGCAAGAAAAGCCATAGCTTTCAAAGGGGGCAGGGGCAGAGGGCATCTGTCTTTCAAAGCAATCAGGAAAGGGAATCTGAAAAGCAAACACAGCTTGCTGAGACACTGAAGAACAGGCAGCAGCCGGTGGAAGTCACTCTCAGATCACGAGGGCAAATGGAGCAGGGATCATTTGAGGAGGCATGCCAGCAGCAGGGCGACAGGCAGGGCTCCCACGAGCCCTTTGCTGGCGACAGACTACCCTGGGAAACTCCAGGCCAGGGGGGTTTAATCTGCAGGCAGGCTTTTCCTTATCGGCTTCCTCCTCAAGGCACAAGGCCCTTGGGAATGGCGAGCCAGCACATTCCCCCAGTCTGTTGGTGATAGCAGAAGAGGGCAGCTCTGGGCTGGCATCAGCGTGGTGCTGATTTCACACTTCTTGCTTCCCATGTTCCATAACAAGTATGTAGCAAAACTGTGGTTTTGCCCGCAAAACCCGTCCCTGAGCCCACTGGGGCACCAAGGTATAAACATAACCCAGACCAGCATCCACTGCTCTCCAACATAGGAACTTGGCCTTACAGGGGCTCTTTCACAGCCTACAAGTTGCATTTAAATTCCCCAAAGCATCACATCCACCTCATCATGTCCATCTTCGAGGTCTCTGTGCCCACCAGGGACTGTGGCCCATCCACCTTCCCTTTGTGATGGGCAACCCGGATGTGAAACATTGGCACAGCGAGGTGCCAAGGGAAGGGGTTTCAAAGGCTGCTAAATAGGGAGTCACTTAAGCAAGGCAGGGAGAGCCCCATGCAACAGCTTTGAGGTGTCAAATCTGAGACACTGAGAAGCACCTGTAGGATTAAGGAGCCAAGCAGAAGCTTTGTGAGCACTCTCTGCCCAGAAATGACAAATAGGAGCCATCTTCCTTCCTCTGACATCCAAACCCCTTTTGAAGTCCCAGCTCATAGCCTAAGAAGCTGATAGTTTTAAAAGAAGCAGAGAGAAGGAAGCACCTTCCAGCGAGGAGCAGGTGAGCATGCACACCCAACTGCTGTTCATTAAAAGTACCTAATAATCTCATTTCTTTGCCAGCCCAGATAAAGCACTGTGCATAAGTAGATAAGAAGCTTACATACCCAGGAGGATCAATTAATGTTCTTAGTTCACACGGCTCCAGGCAGAAGTCATTTCTGACCCTAGGCTGTAGCTACTAACTGTTTAAGGAATAGCTTTTTTTTAAGTCCTTGTAATCCAAAGCCTTTTATTTTTAGGCTATTCCTAGTACTCCTTCTCTCCACAGCAGCACTTCGGAGCAGTTTTCACTGGCTCTAGACCTATACACCAACAGCATAACAAAAATTACTTCTCTTCTCTCCCCCCATCACCTAAATCCTTACACAAAAGGAAGAGGTCCCTGCTGAACCTGGGCTTATATAGCCCTGCTGATGAGCCAGGCAGGCTCAGCTGTGAAGGGCTGCACTGGCCCACCTTTAGCCTCTGTCCTGTGTAAAGCAGGAGCTGCCTCTGGTGCTGTTTTAAGTGAGCATATGGGAGCCCAGGCTGCCTGGAGGAGGGATGGTTGTTCTCCTCATCTCAGCCTGCTATTTACTCATTTGTATTCTTATCAGAAAAGAAGCACTTCGGGATGTTTTTTTTTTTCCCAGAAAAACAGTGTGTGTTTGAACTGGAAGTGTGTTTTCTAAGGAATGTGCTGGTGTGTAACTCCTAAGAAGTTCCTCTGTCTTTCAGAGGCGGTTCTTATGATGCAGCCTGTGCAAAACACCCTGTGCTGGGGCGATAGGTCCTGTAGCTACTGAATGCTTTTCTTAATCACTTACTGCAGCAGCAGGGTTTGGGTCTATCTCTTTTATAGGGCTGATCAAAGGAGCAAAGTGTCTTTCACTGCAGAAGCCAGAACAACAGTTGTAGCAAAACCCCAGAAGATGCTTTTGAGTTGCTGGGGTATGGTCATGGGAGAAAGCTGCGCTATAGAAGTGCTGGTGATAACATGGGTACAACCCTTTTACTGAGAGCTATAGGTGCTCAGAGGCACATCTGAGGCACAAGCACTATCAGTATGACCATGGATCAAGGGAATACCAATGGTAAGCAGAGCTGGGCAGGGCTGGGGCTTGCATAATGCCAGGCTGCGCCTCTGGGGCCTCCATCCTGCTCTCTGGATACTGCAGCAATGGGCACCAGAGCATCCTAAGTATGTATTGGGTGAGGCAAGTGACCTAAGTGGAGGGTGCTGTGGTCAGGAAGGAGAGCACTGTTAAGTAGGGGGTTCTGGTTCTTCTGATAGGGGCACAGCAGAACATCTGCCAGCAGCTGTATCCCACCCCTTATCCCTACTGGCATTGCCCAGAGCACTGCCTGTGCCCTGGGTGTAGAACACAAGTGTCTGCCTGTTTCTTCCTTCTGCTTGGGTTCAAGTTGTACCCTGACCCAGCCTTACAGGCTTTGGTCCCTTCTGGCATCATTGATGACCGCATGTCATTTCAGACACAAATGCTTTCAATGTCCAGCCTTATGCTCCTCACCTTACAGCTGATCTTTCTCATAGGTGGGGGAACCTGGCATAGCATTATGCAAGAGCTGAGATGAACACTGTGTTTTATCCCAAGGTGAGGTGCATACTGTTCCTATGCTCCTGGATACATTGTGCTCCCAAATTAATCCTGTGTATCTAAACTGATCAGTAGTTCTCAAGCCAACACATATCCTTCCCCTCCTGCCCTGCTCCTCTCCACAAGCTCAGCCCTCCTCTGGGACTGCACGGTGTCTGCAGAGGACAATGTAGGCCAAACGCTGCTGGCTATCATAGCAGGGAGGCTTCAACAGCATCTGCCCTAAATGGCTGAGAAGATTAAGTGCTCTCTCTGCTCCTGAAAGGCCCATTTAATTCACTTTCAGCCTCTCTTCCCCCTCCTCCAGACCTCCCTGGCATCCAGGACACAGGGACTTTTATTACACCACTGAAAACCTTGAAAGGAACTGATCTCTCTTTATTTTTTCCCATTCCACACCTTAGAGAACTGTCTTCTCTGACTGGCCACCAAGCTTACGTGCCTGCTGTCACACACAGCCAGCTCCAGCCCAGGGACAGCCAGTGGGTTTGCTCAGCCACCATCTCCTTCGGGCTCAGATGGCCCCAAGAGCAAGATTTAAAGCCAGAGACAAATATGATCTATTGCTACCTGGTCTTTTTCAGTGTTTAAAGGGACTTGCAGGAGCCCTGAGGTTGCTTCTTGCCAGCTCTCAGTGCCTATGACAAGGCACAGCTGCTTAATGAAATAGTTGAAATACTTGAAATAAATCCCCCCATCCATAATTAAATCCCCCATCCAGCTGGGGATGCTGGAACCCATTTCACCAGCTTTCCTCTGTGTGCACAGGACTAGCCATACAGCTGGGATGGTTTTCTTTATTCATAGGGGGAATATGCAAGGTATCATGGGCTTTGCATGCATCTGCCTTCCCCTGGCTCAGTGAAGGAGTGAGTTTGCTGTCTACATGGGGACAAGCCCTCCTGCTGTGACAGCCCGGGGCAGCAGGAACATAAGTGGGACTATTTTGTCCCACAAAGCAGCTTCAAATGACTTGCAGGCTGCAGGTGTCTGAGTTTAACTGGAAAGGGGCTGGATTCCCCACTGCAGCACACAGCTGTGCGATGTACTGGCTGTTAGATGCTTAATTAAAACCTCTCTTGACTTGCCTCATTAAAACAAACTGGGAAATCAAAATCTCTTAAGAGATGCACAAGCAGGGAGAGATACCTGCCTGTTTGGTGAGCTCCCAGTGTCAGAGAAGCTTCCCTCTGTTTGCTACACTTTACCAGGAGGGGTTTGAGTTAACCTTGTGCCTGACTTTTAGATATTGCTCTGTGCCCAGTGAGAGATAGAAATGCACTGATAGAACCATGACAGCAACTCTGCACTGCTGTAATTGCAGCTTCTGCAGCACAGGAGGGCATCTGTAGAGACATACTGCTGCAAGGCCACTGCCTTCCAGCCCTATCCTCAGCCCTCTGGGGTAAGCCAAGATTGTGTCCTTGCAGAATCCCATGGCAAAACTCCAGCTGAGCTAAAAGGTCTCAAGTTTATTAGGAAATCTTGCTGAAAGTACAGTAATAAACCCAGTAATCCTCAAAGAAAATCAAATCCCAAGCAAGAACTCTATTTTCTTCTAAAGATGCGCCAACGATGAGAAACCCTCTGTCAATAAACAGTGAGAGAAATCAGGTAACAATTAGTCTGTTACCATTGTGAATGCAGCACATCTGGATTTTCTTTTCTTGCTCAGACATGTCTTTTCTAGCAGACATAAGTGTCCAACATGTCTTTTTATGCTCCGAGACAGTCCTGCCTTTCCCAGCACTCAGTCCTCTGGCAGTTGTGCTTCCCTGCTGTAGGTGGCAGAGGTGCCAGCCTGTGCTGTGGGATTCTGGAGCGATGGTTACATACCCCAGGGAAGGTCTAACAGGTGAATTTGAGCTGCTTAGGAGAGCAATAGGCTTTGAAACTCTGAACTGAACCTGGAAAGGGTGTTTGCATGAGCTGCTGCAAACCACCACCTTGCTAAAGTATAGCTGTCCTCTCTCCTGCCAGCTGCAGTGTGCTGCTTTGGGTCAAGAGCAACCCAGACACACAGCAGTGTCCCCCAGAGCAAGTCTTGCAGCTCTGGTGATGTGGGATATGGCACGTGTTCTGATCTCCATTACATTTTCTTTATACATTATGTGCATAAATAAAAGATGCGGATAAGAGTCAAATGAGGCTTTCTGCTTCATTGCAACTGCAGGCTTTGAAGATCAAGAGCTCTACCATAAGGTCTATGCCATGGGCTTACCCAAACACTCCTGTAGAACCCTGGCTCTGCCATAGAGCAAAGGGGGGCACTTCCCATCCAGCATTCACCAAACGCTTGGGGAAATATTCAGGGCTATGAATAAGGGCACAACTTCATCCTAGCAGACCCAGTGTTTGGATAAGGTGTGTTGGCAAATATCCCTTCACTCAGTAGAAATAGGGAGAAACCTGTCAGCCAGTGAGTTACTAAAGACTTTGTGCCTTTTCACCTTGTCCATTGCTTGAAAAGAGAGCACAGCTTTCTACATGAAAGGAGTTCTTGAGCTCCTTCCCTCCCTAGGTGTCAGGCTGTAGGACGTCTGTGGTGTCAAAGCAGCACTGCTTGCTCTGAAGGTCCTTTCCAACCCTAACTATTCTATGATTCTATGGTTCTATGGGACATGGGTCAAATTTCTTTCTCAATCTTTCACTCCAAACAGCCTCTCTAATATTTGCTTAAAAAAAGAAATCACTCTTTCCACATCCATTCTGCCAGTAATTCCTCTTACTGGAATCTCCTCTAGTTCAAGTGCTGTCAAAAGAAGAAAAATTGCCCAAATACTCTTATTCCCCAGTGTTATCACACACTGGCGGCTCCATCCAGGATGTGCCCACACTAAGGCAGAGCTGGAGTCGCCAGTAATAATGACTATTATGGTGCTGCTAAAAGCCTTAATAGGTATGGTGGTTATGGGCAGGAAAACCTGCGGCTAGCAACCAGGTCCAGTTTATGCAAACACAACCTGACTCACAAAAGCCATAGACAGATGAAGAGTTGAGAGCTCTGTCATCCCAGGGCTCTTCCTGGCTTTTGCTGGGCTGGCCAAGCTCTGGGATGAGCCATAGCCTGGCTGCGCACCGTACCAATGCACACTGCATGCGTCCCAGCAGTGCTCTGTTTCCTTCCCTTCAGCCACTAGGAGAGAAGGAGGGCCCTGAAGGATTGATCTTTAATTAACATGCTCATTTTCCAGGCCTCAGGACACATGGAGAAGGCACTTCTGTTTCCAGATCTGCCCCACCATGTGAGGGCTGTGGGAAACAGGGCTGTCTATGACTTTCCCTGGGCGCAGTCCCTCAAGCTCACACCTCATCCATTCACACTACCTGTAGCAACAACCACCCTCCCAGTGCTCTGACTGTTCAGAAACAAGCTGTGTCTGACTGTACTTTATAAAGAGATAGGCCCTAGAGTTTGCTGGAAAGGAAGAACCTGAGCTTCCTTTAGCAGTGTAGTACATGCTGATGCTCTCCTGAGCAGCACTTCTGCCTAGAGACACTGGACAACATAACCAGCAGTCATTATGTGATGTTTATGCAGGATATGTGCTGTGTCCTAGCCAGGCTGTTCTTCTTGCCCAAGTTCAACCTCCTTCTGGCCCTGTCCTGTTGTAGAAGCAGAGGGAAAACAGGTCCCCAAGACCAACACTTCAGAGGAGTGTGCTTGGTTCACATGGCAGAGATGTGACTGCACGTTATCCTTGCAGCAAGGCACATTATCCTGGCAATACCTTGTTCCTACCTCTTTTCACATCTCTTTACCTTCCCCTTGTTTTGGCTGGGAGCTCAGGGAAGGCAGCAACGCTTCTGCACCGCCATGAAGAAAACTGTAGGTGGGTTATTCAGTCAAGTGTTTGGTGGATAAACACTTCAGAGCCATTACCTGAGCAGGAGAGGAATTGAGTTTTGATATCCTAATCACATATCTCTGGTTCTCACATAGCTCTGGTTCTATTGCTGCTTCGCTGCCCATTTGTCCCTCCACTGTCAACCAGGAGAGGCTTGAAGTGCTGCCCTCCATGTGTGCATACAGCTGTCAGAAGCTGTCTGCTGGTCACAGAGCTGTGTTTTTGCCCGTGAACATCATGAGCAGGGGTAAAATGTGATGCTGAAGGCAATATTGCACCCAGGGCAGAACCTTGCACATACCAGCCTCCCGTGCCCCAGGGGCAGGAGAACTTGGCAGGGTCTGTGGTGTTTTCCCTCCTTGCTGTGTCATCCCAGAGGCTTCCAGTTCACGTACACGAGGGGACGGCCACCAGGACTCTAAACCACACCACTGCCATCTTTCTCCCCAGACATCCTGGCTCCATCCTCCGCAGGTTACCATGGGAGCCACAGAGCTCTGCCAAACTTCGCACCTTATAAGAACTTCTGAGTGGAAACTCCGAATCTTTGCAATTTCCACCCTTTCAGTGGCAACCTCTGCATCCTTTCCCCCTTTTTCCCGGTACTTTATTATCCTACGGATCCACGGGTTGGACAGGCCCCCTTATTTCAACGTCTGTGCCCTGCAGCTCTGTGCTGTGCCTGCACTCAATGGAGCCATTGATAGCAATCCCTCGTTTGTTTTGGCCTCCAGTTCAGCTCCTCAGAAACCCTGAAAAAGGGACACCAGCATTTCCTTGATGTATCTCTAGGAATAAAGCATTTCAAGAGGGCCAGGGAAGGTCCAGCATAATCCAGATGAAGATTTGGCTCCACCTCCTCCCTGCTTCTCCTTAGCTCCCCCCCAGAGATGTAGAGCAATGGCTTTACTGAAGCAGAGACTGTGAGTAGTGACCTCACAGCTACTTACCTCCAGCCCAGGTCCTCATAGTCTCATATAATTGTGGAGGTTGGAATAGACCTTTGTGATCATCGAGTCCAACCTTTAACCCAGCACAGACAAGTCCATCACTAAACCATGTCCCATGTGCCACATCTACGCATCTTCTAAATACCTCCAGGGTATAGGCCAGGATACTGGTGGCCTTCTTGGCTGCTTGGGCATAAACTGCTCATGTTCAGCTCCCTCGATCAGCACCCCCAGGTCCTTTTCCACTGAGCAGCTTTCCAGTCACTCTTCCCCAAGCCTGGAGGATTGCATGGTTTGCTGTGGTCCAAGCGCAGGACCCAGAACTTTGCCTTGTTGAACCCCATACAGCTGGCCTTGGCTTATTGATCTAGCCTGTCCAGATCCCTCTGCAGAGCCTTCCTATTCTCCAGCAGATCAACACTCCCTCCCAACCTGGTATTGTCTGCAAACTGACTCGGAGTGCACTCAATCCCCTCATCCAGATCACTGATAATCCCTCAACCACTTGTTGGCCAGCTCAGGGGCTGGTCTAATTTAGGGACTTTATGCATGTTGTAGGACACCCCCATGTCCCCTCCTTCTTGCCCCTGGAGTGCCCTGGAGTAAAGTCCATGTCCAGCTGGTTCACAGGCTGATGCTTTTGGCTTATGCTAATGGAAAGTTTTCCTCTACAAGGCCAGTTGCAACTAAAATCCAGTCCTCAACTTAGCAAGGACGGAGCAAACGTCTCTGTATATGACTTGCGGGTTCTGGCTGGCAAATCTGAACATCATATATGGTTGTTGACTTTTCAGGTTTTCAAATGTACAAGTCACACATTTTGTAGACCAGCTGGTGGGAGGTATTTTCTTTAAGCTCTTTGAAAGCCCCAGTGAAGAACAGTGACCATTTCTTATCCCCAGGCTATATACTTATTTTATCCTTAAATGTTCCTAGTAAATATTCACAGATTAAGTCTCTAATTTTCTTTAGGAGTAAAGGCCAAGGTAGATTGTAGATAGCGAGGGCTATCAGCACAGACAGGAGACCTCAGCTGAGATCCCTTTTTGATCACTACAGGGTGACACAGATAATTTAACAAGCTGCATGTTGTAAAGCGAAAATTGTACAGCCCTACATTTTGATGAATTACGTAAAGGTTTGTGTATACATGTTATCATGTATTAAAATGCAAATACAAACACAAACACATGGAGAAAATGACCTTAACTAATGGTTGTGCTTGGCACTTACATTGCCTTCGTCATAGAAGGAGCTCAGCGTGGTTTATCAGGCTATAGGAGAGAACTTTTTCCCCCACCATTGAAAAATGAGGGTAGTTGTTTTAATGTTTTGTAGCAATAACTTGAAAGAGAAAGCACAGTGCCCAAGTGAAGCTGCTGGCTAACTTGGGGAGGTTTGTTGGAGGCTGGGTAGTGCAGCAGTTAATGCATTTCTTCCATTGGGTGCCAGGGGTTTCTTTAGCTACCACAGGCTGCCAGAGGACCTCTCTTCTCTGTCAGCCCAAAGGAAGCCTTTTGTGGTGTGGCTGGTCTTTCCATAAGAGCTGGCTTGAGCTCACAGCTTC
The DNA here is from genome assembly GCA_028858755.1 of Ara ararauna. NCBI lineage: Eukaryota > Metazoa > Chordata > Aves > Psittaciformes > Psittacidae > Ara > Ara ararauna. The sequence goes on along the minus strand of CM054383.1, from coordinate 35,782,210 downwards.
TTACTGAACTTAAAAGAGAGATTGACAGCATCCGTGCATCCCTGCGGATGCTCCTTGGACCAGCCTGCCTGCTGGCATAGCGGGCAGCCCAATGCGTGGATGGGCAGGAAGCAGCCTGGCTTCCAGTGTGACCTCCACACTCTCTAGGAGACCAAGAAATTTCTTCCCTTGTGGACAAACATCCCACAAATCAGTTTCAACCAGGTCATGCTTGGGTTCTCTGGAAATACCTTATGGACCCATCTGCAAGCTTGAATGATATTTGTCTCCTGTATCTACATTGTGGTGGAGTCCAGTCATCTCAGTCCTGCCCACTGCCGCGTTGTGCTTGTCTCCTAAATGATGATAAAAAAAACAGATTTTGTTCCAGATTGTGCCTTTCCTGATGAAGCAACTTTGTTGATGAAGTTTTGGTCCCTGAAGGCTAAGTCTAAGCTGCTTTCTCCTTAGCACACCATCAGGGGAACCAGTGCTGGATTTCCATGGCTGCCTGTGGCCCAGCAGAAGGTCTTTTAGCAAACAAGCAGATGAGAGACAACATCTGGTCAAGCTGGGCATGGGAAGGAACAAGCACCATCCCACATGGGCCAGAGGAAAACCTCTACATCCCAGTGAGCTCCCTCCCATCAGTCAGTGAGTTGTATGGTGCTGACAATGAGAAGATACCATTGGTTCTGACCTCATCCTTACTGTGGCCCTCTTCTCAATCCTTACAGTTGTTCTTTTTAACTTGGTTCCCCTTTTCCTTCCCTCCCTGTCTCTTCTCCCTGTGCCTGCTCCAAGCCATCTCCCTAATTGCCTGCATGTATGTTTTAAAATGAAAGGGCTATACAAACAGAACCCTGCGAGTGCCAGGCTAAATTCCTAAAACAAGCTTTCTCTTCCGGGAGGAGACCCAAACACATTCACTCATTGATTGAGCCGCTAGCTGATACTCAGCTCACCCTCCTCCTCCTGTATTTCAGATAGGTTTTCTTTCTTATTAAACGTCTCTAAAAAAGACCCACAGATTGGCTGTGAATGACCACACAGTAGAATCCTACAAAGCTCCCATTCATGGCCAAGAAACTTGTACAATCCCAGTGGTGCAGCAGAAAGACAGCTCTTTATAAACCAACCTGAGTGAAAAGGTCAATGGCCATAAACTCCCCCTCCCTGCTTTCCTGCAGGGTTTGAGTTTTTAATAGTAATCAGTACTTTATTACTATCATAAGGAATAGGTCTTTCGAAGGGCTGGGGGCAAGGGTTATTTTTTTGCTTGAGGACTGCAGGGAAAGGGCTGTATCATGCTGAGATGTGCCTCAGAAACCCTCCACTGCAGTTCTCTTTATCCAGGGGAGCCCTTGGCTGGATGGATTAATCCTGGCCTGGTTTGGTTTATGCTGCTGGCATTGGAAAGCAAGAGGGTGATTTGGTTTGAACATGGCCTAAAGCTAAAATAACTTCCTACAGAAGATGACCATGGACGTGGCCTCTGAGAGAAGAGAGGCAATGGAGTTACGTGGTCAGGAGTCCTAAAATCAGGCCATTTGTTTATGACCAAGGACAGGCAAGATTCTACAATGTCAAAAGTCTCAGTACTTCCAGCAGCATCTTTTCCACTTGATCATTTGATCTTCCTGCCATGAAATAGCTGCCTTGAATCATTTTGAGCTTTCTGTTGCTTAAGATAATGTACAGGCAACATATAGGTCTCTTCAAAGCTCTTTCATTTCCACTAACAAGAGGCCATACAAGAATGCCTGAAAAGGTAAAAAAACAAAAGGAAAACAGGTTGTTGTGCACAGAACATGCGGGTGTCCTGTGCCTGCGTGGCCACATAACATCTTGACATCTCTCCACAATGGCAGAGCTATGACAGTAATTAGGCGTTTCCTAGAGACACAAGTGGAGATGCAATTTAGGGAGAACAATTTAACCTTGCCACATCTATGTGAACACAAGTACTGCCTGCTCCAAACAGGTTCCTTAGGTTCCTATGGACATCATTCATTAAAGCCTGTGGTGGATTACCAAAGAAAATAAAAGAATAGGTTGTGCTGTGCTAAGTCAGGACCAGAGAGCCCTGTTAGCAGACAGCCCTCAAAGGTTTGTCCATGTAGGAACAACTTTTGCCACCCTCTTGGACTTTTAGGAATTGAGTACATTAAGTAACTTTTATAGGAGACAATAAAATCCCTTTCCTAAAACCCCCTGAACTCAGAGGAGATGCAGTCCTTCATTGCAATAAATAAGCCAAGGGACCATAAATAAGAGGACTTGCAACTGAAGTGTTTATGAATTGAGCATGTATTTCCTTTCTCAGAGGCATGTATTTATTCAGGAATTATCAGGAAAGGATTATAATTCCCCATGGCAGTAGGGATGGATGAATGGGTAGGTCTGGATGAAGGCAGATGCGTGCCCATGGAAGGCTATGTTCAAGTGAACTTCAAAAAGCATCAGTACACAAACACACATGCTCAGAGTGGTGGGAATAAAAGGTTATTTAGGTTATTCCATTAAAAAAAATACCATCTTCAATTATTTTAGCATGTTTCAGATGTTTAAGCCCTCATTAATATCCTTTAAATCTGCCGTTCACACACACTACAAAGCCTTTCAAAGAAGGGCTCATTTTAATGGACTTAGAAGTAATCTTGTTTTTTAGCAAATAAAATAAAGGTTTCACTAATTAAAAATGTTACAACATTTAGACTGGTCTTTTCTTTCCACTGCTTTAATTAAAAGGCATCTTGGTGGAAGGTTTCAAGAGCTGGATCCAACTTTTATTTAATAATCCTAACACCGAGGCCAAAAAGGAGTGAGCTATTCCTGAGAGAATTGCATCCAGGACATGCAGAGTGGGAAAGGCTTGGCTGAGCTATGAGCCACTAGTTCAGGTGGTCAGAACTGAACAGACTCCATGAGAGCAACAAGGGGGTACATGAAGCAGCGATGGCATTGCTCCGTCTCTGTTGCCATGGAGAGTGGGGTTAAAATAGTCACACTTGAGTTCAAGAACAAGCAACATGCTGTTTATGTCCCTGGAGAGCAACCACAGGGATGGCATCTCTAGCCCCCTGTTGATGGCTACGCATCCCAAAAGCCATCCCATCAGAATATGAACTCACACAAGGGCTGCATCCGTTCCAAATGGCCCCACAGCTTGCCAGCAGAGGGATGTGAGTGTTGCTTTGTACACTCCTTTGGCAGCCCCCACCACCCCAGTAGGCAGTTGAGGTACAAGCTGGAGGAGCAAAGTTGAGATGTGGTGATCCCGGGTGTTTGCTGAGAAAAGGCAGGTTACCTGTTACTCAGGTTAGCTGTCTGCAGGAGATGGTGTGAGTGCTCCCACAAAAGCACATGCTGACTCCCACATGCTCTGGGCTTGAATCAATGTCTTGGTGGAGAACAGGTATAGGATTTTTGATAGAAGAGGTTCTGCTCCCTCCTCTTTTTCCTTTTCTCTCTCGAACTCCTGTTGATGAGCACCTCTTTTGTGCTGAAATCAGTGAAATCATCAAGGTTGGTAAGAAAGGTTGTGTTTATTCTCGAGGACTTATTTTAAACACAGATCCCTGACCCAGTTAGACATGAGCTGGCACAATGGAGTGCAGTGGCTAGCTGCCTCGCAGCAGAGAGGAGCGAGTAGGGGGAGGCTGGCAAGATGTGAACTTCAACTGGCTTTGTGAGTAGGAAATTTGCAGTGGCACCACACCCTGCACCTCTCCTTCCTTCTCCTCCTCCTAACAGTGCTTGACCAAAAGACCAAATCCCAGCCTGTTCTGCAACAGACACTCTATTGCACAGCGCTGCTCTATGCTTAACCCCAGATCCTGCTACCTTGACTTCGAGATGCTGGAAGTCATTTTGTCAGCACTAAAGATCCCATCTTATGCTATTCTATCCTCTCCTCTCCTAGTCTAGTCTAGTCTAGTCTAGTCTAGTCTAGTCTAGTCTATCCTATCCTATCCTATCCTATCCTATCCTATCCCATCCCATCCCATCCTACCCTTTCTTATCCTATCATATCCTATCCCATCCCATCCCATCCTATCCTATCTCATCCTATCCTATCCTATCCCATCCCATCTTATCCCATCCTATCCAACCCTATTCTATCCTATCCTATCCCAGCCCATCCCATCCTATCCTATCCTATCCCATCCCATCCTACCTTATCTCATCCCACCCTATCCTATCCTATCCTATCCTATCCTCTCCTCTCCTATCCAACCCTATTCTATTCTATCCTATCCTATCCTCTCCTATCCAACCCTATTCTATTCTATCCTATCCTATCCTATCCTATGCTATGCTATCCCAGCCCATTCTATCCCATCCCATCCCATCCTACCCTATCCTACCCTTTCCTATCCTATCCTATCCCATCCCATCCTATCCTATCTCATCCCACCCTATCCTATCCTATCCCATCCCACCCCATCCCATTCCATCCTACCCTACACTATCCTATCCTGTCCTATCCTATCCCATCCTAGCCTAGCCTAGCCTGGCCTATCAACCCCCTAAGCCTGTTTCCTTTAGCTAGGGCAGGGGCAGCTGGAACTCTTGTTCCCACCTTGTTCTGGGGAGCAGCAACGGGTGAAGTGAGGTGGTGAAGATGAAGGCTTCTCTGGCACTGACCTAAAGAGATACTCGCAGCTATCACCACGGGAGAGGGCCTGCTCTTCCACCTCCAACACTGAATGCCTCTTCCACCACTGGGTGGAGGATCCCTAAAGGACTCTTGATCTTGGGAATGTTTTATAGCTTTCACCTCAGTTGACGCCTGAGCCATGAAAACATAAAGGGTGAGATGGTGGGAGCCTGAACCTCAGCTTCAGAGAGGCACCATGTCACTCATTGGCATTGTGGGTCTCTAGGTTAACTCATTCATCCCTCCTAGACTATAAAAACCATTTTCAAAGCCTGGTCTCATGTGTCTTTATTGGTATTGAGCAACGACACCACTCAGTCGCTTGCATCCCTCCCACACATCTGTCAAAGGACTGGCAGCAACTGTTAAAGGGTACATGACCCATCGGTCCCTTCTGGAAAATGTTAGCATTTTCCTACCCTGATATGCTCGGTTGGTCTGGAATTGTTTAAAAGGTACAAGAAAGGATTTTCCACAAGATTCCTGGGAGGGGTCTGCAAAGAGGAACTTGTCAGCCACAGCTCATGACTAATGTAATATAAAAAGCATCTGTTTGGCAGGATTCAGGGCAAGCGACTGTTTCAGGAATGAGGGTATTATTTTATGGGCAAGGTTATATTTAGAACCTGCAGACTGCAGAGTCGCAAGAAAATAATTGCATCAAGGAAATCTGGTGGAATCACAAACCATGAGAATGCAAAGCCTGAATCATCCGAGCCCACAGGAGCCCGGGATTTATTCCACAAGAGCTCACAGCAGCTCATCTGTTTGTTGGTGTTTGGGGTATTTCCTTCACTTTAAAGGAGTTTATGCTTCCGTGTTGATATATTTACTCAGGAAATAATTGCAGCATGTGAGAATGACTGAGGCTGTAAAATGGTTTCTAGACCCTTAGGAAACAGACTTCAAACTGTCTCCTCCTGGCACAGGCGCATCTGAAAGCTCCGAAGATTTGAATCCTCAGGAATTTAACTATTGTTCAGATGTGGCTTTCCACATGATGATTCAGACCCTCCTTGTTTTGGGCATCCTGGCATTCAAGAGATGATGTGTCCCTTCCTCCTAAGTATCAGCGTAGAACACAAAATGCCCCAAAACGAGATGGCAAAGCTGAGACAGCCTCACCCCCTGCCCTCACCAAAGATCCTCTTGTGCCAGCTAGAACCTTCCCAAAGGGCTTCAGAGGTGTTTACGGCTCCTAGATAATGTACTGCTGACATATATGATGTTGGAGGTGGGAAGATTGAGTCTTGTGACTCTTGTGTTCTCATCCCCAGAAGCAACGTTCAGCTTTATGACTCTTGTGAGTAGACAGCAGTGACATTCTTGGGCACGTACAGAATCTGACTATATCTGCAAGGCAGTGCTGGCAGCAGAGGCCACAAGGAAAGCTGAGAGATAATTCCTTCCAGACTCTTGTGCTGTATCTCAAAAACGGTCTGATCTTATGCTTTCATGTGTGGTCTTTAATACTCCTCAACAGGTTGCAGTCGGCTAAGCTGAAGCTTGTCTTCATTTTTAAATTAAATAGGTATTTTATTGAGTCTTCACTCCAGATGGGTCAGAGATGATCCTGACAGTCACTGATTGTGTGTTGTCTAACAATAAAGGCATGTGTTTATCCCAGGGCAAGCAGGACATGTAAATGGTGCCAAGGGTTGGCGCTGGTAAATTTGCTTTGCAATAAAACCATAACGCCTCCTCTTCACTTCTGCATGTAAGCTGAAGGGCATAATGGGTTTCAGTTACTTAAATTTGAGTGGTGAAGACAAGGCCCTTGTCACAGCATCTCAAGGGACAGTCAAACACAAACTGTCCATGACTCTCAACCTCCCTCCAGCTGAAGGGCACGTATGATACCTAAGAAGAGCCTCTTTCTTCACAAGTCAATACACTGCCATAGTGTCCTCAGTGAGCAGGAAGGAGGGATGGGGCAAAAGAGGGTTTCAGAGAAAGAGATGAGAGTGGTGGTGACATTTATTTCAAGACCTGCTTGATGAAAGGTTCCCCACACTGTAAGAACTCATTCATGCCATTTCAGAGCTGGCATTTGACCAGGGTTTAATACAGTCCAGAATGAAATCGGGCATTATGGAGAGATGGATGGTTGTAATTGAAATAATAACATAAATATAATTGAAATATAAATATATGTATGCACACACACATACACACTGTATAAAACCCACATGGAAACAACAATAACCTTTTAGCTCTGCAAGCCAACTGACCTATTCCTGTAACTGCCTCTAATCTGTATGTTTGCACCTGGGGTTCTTTAAGGAAACACAAAGTTGTAATTAACTGGGGGGTGTGGAGAAGCCAGATGAGTGGGATATTCACACTGTGAGACCAGAAAGTGAATTTGCACCAGGTCACAAGCATAAAGAGAGCAGGCATGCCAGGTCCATCCCAAGAGATCGCTTTACGTGCTCTCCATCATCAAATAGCCACACATCGCAACTCACAGATTTCCTCCACTGACCGTAAAGCTTCTCAAAAAGCTTTACTTCTGAGTTAGTCATTCAAATATGCTACTCTGTGACATTAAAAAAGACCCTTGGATTTCTTTAGACTTACACACAGCTTTAGCAGCCGTGAAGCTGGTACCAGGCTGCCATGAGACATTACAGTACCTACATTGTTGGTGAGAACTGAAGGGAAAGAGGTTTCTGGACATGCCCTAGGATCCACTTTCAGGTGATAACTTCTTGGCTAATAAACACATTTAAAACACAAAATATGAATTTCCCTTATTGCTCATGACGGAGTGGCTGCCAAGCGCTGGCAATTAGGATTATGTCTGGAGAGGGAAGGGGCTTAGCCAGTGCCTTTGGATGTTCAGCACAGGAGTCTTGGCTCACTGCCGAGACGACTCTCCTATCTGGCTGGAACGGCTGGCTGGTTGTGATGCTTAGGTGAAGCTTTAAACTGGGTCTAGATGAAGCTCACCCTGGGTTCCTGTGGCTCAGCAGGTCCTTCTTTTTCCCTGTCTTGCCTCATTTTATCTTGGAGCTGAAAGTTGTCTGCAGAATCTCCACATCCAAACCAGTAGTGTCCATGGTGTTCAGGAGGCTCCAATAAACAGAATCAAAGAGTTTATAAATTCTAATCTCCAATCAGTCTAATACAGTCCCAAAATTGCTTTTGAAATGGGATGATGTGTGTATTGTTAGAAGGATGTTCTGTAAACAATTGAGACATCCATAGCTACCTTAAGCTAACATCATGGTGTGGCTAGCAGCACACACACGGAGAATTTGGCAGAGTGAGTGACGGAGCTGAGAATAACGTGGAGGCTTCATTTTGTCAAGGTAGATTCTGCTATTGGGTGGAGGTGTCTGGTGTGTACTCTCCTCAGTGACAACTCGGAACATGCCAAGAATTTGTCATTGGTGATTAAGCTCCCTTATGCAGGGAGGCTTTGGGGATAGCAGACACTGGCTTTATAATCAGCAAAAATTACTGGGAGAAGAATCATGTGGATGTTTCTTTTTCCTCATCAAAGACTTTCTGTCTCTAAGTCCCCTTCTGAGCTGGTCTGTCTCCCAGCCCGGCCTTCTCATGATGACAAGGGACATCAGACCTGCTCAGATCACACAGGGCACGACAGATTCACATTTACCAGTGTGTGAATCATATAACAACTAAAGAAACTCCGCTGGAGTCCTCCAAATGCCAGTCAGCATTTGCATCACACCTGATCCTGGCTGGGTGGTCAGTCTAAGGCACAGCTCCCTGCTGGGTCTCACCCCTGCCAGATCAGTTGGTGGTTCAATGACTTGGAGCTGGCTAACAGACCTGTTAGCTGTGCTCTAGAAACTCTCTTTGATCCTCCCAGCCTGCAGCTCAAAGATCCAAGTGGAAAAACTAGGACCACATGAGGACCTTCGGCTCTCAGCTGATCCCGCTGGACTGAGCATGGCTTATGTGCCTGGTACCATTAAATCCTCTTTTCTAGCTGGACCACATGTGTGCGGTCAGAGGAACAGGAGCCTGGCAATGTTTAGAAGCAGGGTTGCTGGTGTTTTAGGCACAAATTACCCTCAGGAAATATAGCTGGTGTGGTTTGCTTGCTCAGCTCCCCGCCATACATGTAGGAAGGCTTTGCCAGCACGTTCTGGCTGATGCGCAGGGTGTTCAGAAGCCTGAACCATTCCTTCTGGAGTTGATGAGCCCAGCTGGGCCCCAGGGAACTGTGACAGATTCACACCCCTGTTTGGATGAGGCCCCAAGAGGATGCGTAACACTCCTTCCACAGGCAGATTGCATACATTAGTGTAGGAATTTCTCAGGAAAACCCATTCTAAGAAAGAGCTGGCTTCTATTTAGCAAACGCCACATAAAATGAGTTGTTATGAGACTGCTGTTTCCTAAAGTGTGATGAAGATCTTTTATTTCTTAAGGAATCTTCTTGAATATACAGATTTTATCTGCTCCCCATCTCCAAAAAATAATTCACCATCTTTGTAACTTCAGCTATATTCTCCTTCCAGAGGGCTGGAAATGCCTGCCAGTGATCCCACTCCTATTTGTATTAAACCAGGATGTATCACCAAAATACAGTGTGATGAGGGTCTGAGTGACTGCGTGCAAAGGACCTGGTCGCACTGTGTTTAGAGGTCGTATGCTGACCCTGGACAGCATGGTAAGAGCCAGCAGTGGAGTGCTGAATTCAATAGTCAGTGCATAAACTAAGCGGTTGGACACCAACAGGTTGATCCTGGGTACTTGGACTGATTCCATTGACTGCAGAGGGAACTGTAATGGACTGGGCAGTGAAGCAGACACCTAGGAGAGGGATCTGTTTTCCCAGATGGGCCATAAAGATGCTCCAAGGGTTGGAGCACCTCTCCTATGAAGACAGACTGGGAGAGCTGGGCTTGTTCAACCTGGAGAAGGGAAGGCTCCAGGGAGACCTTAGAGCAGCTTCCAGTGCCTAAAGGGGCCAACAAGAAACCTGGAAAGGGTTTTTTTACAAGGGCTTGTAGTGACAGGACAAGGGGAATGGCTTTGAACTGAAAGAGGGGAGATTAGATCAGATATAAGGAAAAAATCTCATCTGTGAGGGTCATGAAACACAGGAAGAGCTTGCCCAGAGGAGCTGTGGCTGCCCCACCCCTGGCAGTGTTCAAGGCCAGGCTGGATGGGGTTCGGAGCAACCTGGTCTAGTGGAAGGTGTCCCTGTCCGTGAGGGATGGACAGGAGCGAGATGATCTTTAAGGTTCCTTCCAACCCAAACCATCCTATGATACTATGATTCCATGATACTGCTTCTATTGCACTCAACAGCTGGTCCTGTAAAACACACCACCAAAACCAGCAAAGATCTTGACAACAGAGGCCCCTTAGCAGACATCGCTGCCTGCTCACTTCTTCGCAGTGACACTCAGGAAAGGTCCCTGGAGGCATCAGTGGCTACTGGGGCTCCCACCTGAGCCAGCGCTCAGCTTCCCCGTATCCCACAGCCTCCGGAGAGCCCTGAGCAGCATCTTGCCAACAGGCTGGAGCTTCTTAAGGCTGGAAGACTGGCAGTGTTGTTCCAGGCATAAGGCAGCAGTGTTTTAAGCCGCTGGTCCCCAGGGCTTTCTCTTGTGAGAGCTGCGATTACGTCGTGTCTCCAGTGAGGTCAGCGCTCAGCTATCGGGATGGAGTTTCAGTTGCTCCCGGGCTTCCAGGCGCGCTCTTGCCATTGGAGGATGTGGCCAAGCCATCACCAGGAGGGTGCAATGGGGTTGTCCCTCCTCAGTAGTCCTTTCTTTAGGGACAGGCTTCCCCCCACACATCCATGTAAGTCCTGTGATAGGAAGAAAGGGGCGTTTGTTCCTTGCCCACCGTTAATAGAAAGGGCTGGAAGTGTAACCAGAAATGACAACTCGAGTGAAATGTGATGCCTCTGGAGGGGCCCTGAAGGCAGCAAACGCCATGCCAGAGACCCCTTTCTCCAGGTTGGGAAATGTTGTTTTCACAAACGTATATTTTCCCCTCTAAAAACAATAAATGGTGTTATTGATGGGCAAAGCTGAAGTCCAACGTGGCCACACACTGTGAGGTTTGGCTGGCTTCCTCTGTTGTCGCTATGCTCTTCGTTTCCCAAGGAGACTTTGGATGCTTCCTTCTGCTGGGAGGGCCACACAGACAGACAGAACAACCCATTGGAGAATCCTCTGTACCCCATCCAGTCCACCCAGGATGTGGGAGTGGGAGCTGCAGAGGGGCCCAGGAGGATGAGACACTGCCCCTGATTGTGATCTGTCCCTGCAATTCCTTCTGTCACTGCTGACCTGCAAGAGTGGAGCCTGCCTGAAGCCTCAACATCCAGTCCAGGCTGACCAATCCCTTTCGCAATCCTGAATTTCAACCAACAAGGCTGTTAATGCAGAAATTACCATCCTCAGATAGAGAAACAACTCTGACTAATGGCTGCTCATTCAGTCCCACATACTGAATGGGCTGTGCTGATTTAAAGCCATCCTTATCTCGCAGGTACAAGTGATGTGGGAGCTTTGTTGAGCACAGATGCTCAGGCACAGGTCCGATGTCATCTGGACAAGGTCTAAGCACGGAAGGAAACATTGTTTAGTGTCTGGCTTGGACAATGCTTAATTCTCAAGAGCTGTTCTCGCAATTTTCCCCAACACTGCCTCTAACCAGTAGTTGCCAATAAAAAAAAAGGTCAGACCCCAGACAGATGTTAGAAAAGAAAAGTTAGAGCAAATAAATGGCATCTGGCTTCATGTCAGGAATCTGAACTATGAACAAATCCCAAAGGCCGGTCACCATTAAAGCAAACATAGGAGAAGAAAGCGGAAACTGGCCAAGCCCTTGATCTCTCCCACACATCTGCAACACCAAGCTGCTCCGTTGATTTACATCCCTTCCTGACTCTCCCATCTCCCATACATCACGTCCGCCTTCACATGTCGAGCTCCATGCGTGCATAAGCACGCTCACACTCATGCTCACATGCACCCTTTCCTCCTGCCTGCTCATTTTGGTCAGTGCCCTGGCTGCAATGGCCCAGTGCTGCTGATTCACATGTCGTCACCAGCAGCTGCCCCCCCATCCCTTGGATCTGCTGCGCCGCACGTCGCTGGCAGGGCCAGGAGCATTTACTGCCGTGAAGTAGGGTACTGGGGCACATGCCCACTGCATAGCAATGAGTGGAAAGCATCCCATGAGCAGGCACGGAGCAAAGGTTCCCTATTCTCTTTTCTTGGCTGTAGGCACATGTGGGGCAGCAGGGAGGTGGGAGAGGAGGGAAGGAGCAGTATAGGGCAGAGACAGGAGTAGGAGCTCTATCGCACTTTGGGATGAATGCTAAGCAGACCCCACCGGGCTGGAGTGCCCAGATGAATGGGATCCTTTCACATCAGCCTGACAGAGGAGGGATTTCATAGTTCTCCGAGCAGCACAGAGCTGCCTTAATCCAGCAGATACAATGCCCTGCTCATACAGCTCAGGAAACAAAATAAATATGTTCTTGCAAAGGCATCACAATGAAGCTTTTAAGGACTCAACACAAGAAGGCTCTACCTGGTTCTTGAGCCTCCTCACATGTGTGGGAGCTAAGAGCCAGGCTTTTTATTTTCCTGATCTCTTTGCTTTTCTCAGCATTTTCCTCCATCACTGGCCCTGGGATGGAGGAGAAGAACATTTCCATATGGGCTCTCCTCTAAAAATAAATAAGAAAGGTCACCCCCAGGTTCATGATAAAGTGATCACAAATACACCTGGCAAAAAAAGGGTAGAAATGCAACTGGCTGCAAACCAAGTGAAAATAACCAAAAAAGATTAAAAGAGCTGAGGGGACCATACCTGGGCAGGACAGAGGAGATGTCTGCTCCCCATGTCTAACATCTTTGGTGTCTTTACCAAACAGCCATGACAGCAGTAGCAGGACAAAGTGGTTGTGACTAAAGGATAACCATGGAATGAAGCTCACCACAGAACTAGGGGCTGCTCCTTTCACCTTCCCATTAATCCCACATGCAGACAGGGAAACAGCAAAACAGCCCGACAGGGTGCAGTGTAGCAATAAGCAAGCCAGCCTATGTCAAAAAGCAGTCGCGGAGCTCGAGGTGGGCTGTTTGCATTATGGCTTAGCCCTTCAGCAGGTACACTGGCCTGCTGAAGGGCTTGCATCCAACCATGGATGGAAAGGTGTGCTCAGCATCAGCAGCTAATCCGGCTGCCCTGCTCTGGACACGCTCCTGGCTTTGATACTCTCTTTTGTTCTGTGATGCTGCAGCAGCAAAGAGCATTTATTCTGTGTGATATTAGAGGGGATCTGTGGCACATTTGCTGTGCTGCATGGGGTTGATTATGGTGGTGCTGTCAGGGCTTCTTGTGTCCATCCCTCCCTCCCAAGACTGCTCTTTCCCAGCTGGTGCGCGGCATTGAGAAAAGGCTGGGTGACTTCAACCCACTTAGGCTGCATAGGGTTCATTTCTGATTTCCATGGTGGTTTGGGTTCCCAGCTGAAGGTTATCCTTGTTGTGCTAGAAGGGGATCTATTAATATCTCTGCTAGGAGGTAATGAAGGCTCTTTCAAATACCATAGCTGAAATCTCCCTTAGGAATGGCTTCCAGGAGATGGGCTTATAATACCCGCAGGTTACAACAGAATGATACTATGTATATGGGAGGTGTGACTGCCTTGTTTGTCCATCTGTGCTGTCCTTGTGGAGGACCAGGTACATGGTATTACTCGGGCAGCCTTTGGTGCCTATCTGGAACCAGTCTCAGACTTCAGGACTCTCTGCTGTCACACATCAGCTTGGGAAGCCTGTTCTGCACATGGCAGGTATCAAACAGCAGTATAAAACCTGTCAAATCCATTCCTGAGATAAAAGTTTGTGTCAAGCTGATCAAAGCATGAAGGCATGAGAAACACACATAGGCAAAGGTTTTAAGGCCAGAACTGATGGCTTTTGCACCAGACTTCCCTGCATAAACCCACACCATAAAATGTCAACTGTCAAATCCTGCAGGGGCAGAAATTGTTCTTCCTATCAAAGAGGAGAAACCTTTTAGAGACAAAGCTTTGATTTCCAGAGCCCAGCAGCCTGCTGTCCCACTGCAAGACTTTTGGACACATTTCCCTTTCCCAAAGTGTTAAGCTCTGTCAAATACCCCAGTGCTGGTTCCTGCTGCTGAAACGGAAACGTGCCTTTCCAAAAATCAGCCTGACTATGGCCCTTCACCATCAGATCCATGTTAGCTCCCATGCATCTGCCTGGATGGGGACTAAAATGTCCATTTCTCTGCCAGCTTCCCCTGACCCTCCATGTGCGACTGCTGCCGTTCCCGTGCCAGCGCTGCTGAGATGAGGCCATGGGTTGGCTGGGATAACAGCAGCTCTGTGATTCCCTGGGCCGATGATGTATCAAGCGCCAGACTGTGTCAAGCGACGTGTGAGTCACCACTCACAGCTTCTGCTCCGCGGTGAAGCAGAAATCCACAATTCTGGCAAAATTTAGGCCCCGTTATTATTCTCTCTAGCAGCTTCACCAAGCTGGCATTTTAAGTGCCCCAAACCGAAGTCAAACAGAGCTGCCAAAGGCTGTCCTCCCAAGTGTCTGCTTCTAATTTCCTTGCAGTGGAGATGCTGAGATGGCTGAGAATACTTCATTTTACCACCTGGCCGCCAAAAAGCTGGGTCTGCATTTTGGATGATGTCACATTTCCTGAGCTCTGGAGAATGGTTGCCTCTCCTTTCTCTTTTGGCGCAAGACGAACTCAATCATTCAAACCCAGAAATCCCTCATGAGCTGCCAAGGAAATACCAATGAGAAAGACAGGAACAAAAGCACAACTGTAAAATCAGAGGAGACAAAAGGATTCAATAAATCTGACTTCTTTTATTTTCCCACCCAGACTGTAGCATCCATGTCAACTGATGACAAGAATTATTTGGTGACGTTGGAAGAAGTTGGAACAAATCTGCTCTTCCTTAATGGCCCTGTGTCTGAGCCACTGATCCCAGTGGGTTTGTGGGTAATCTGGCTGAGGTCTATGCCCTCTTTGACACAAACTGTAGCTCCCTTACAGCCCTTCCTAGCAGGATTAATCTCAGAGATGTCAAGGAAATGACAAATAACCGAATGTGCTCTCAGGCTCGGTGGCTGAATTCATTTGTGTGGCCAAAGACCCCATTAGTAGTCTGTACCCATAGTATATATAGGTACTTTTTAAATATAGAGGCATTGTCCAGAGGTATTTCTATTTAGCCCTATTTACTTCCAAACTACTTGGGCTCAGACATCTTGACGTCCTGAACCTTAATGTGGATAAAGTGTGAGGCAGTGCTCCAAAGGGTGGGACAGCAGGGAAATCACCACACCAAGCAGCTTTAATGGAAAAAACATTTGAAGTTGCCACAGTTCAGCGTTCCTCTTTTTTAACCTGGGTAACCCAAAGAGTGCAATGGCTGGGCTACATCAGGGGTGGGTTGGTCAGGATTAGGTGGTAGGGGTTATGCCTAAAGAAGGAGGTTAGGTGTTCATGGAGAAGGAAATGATATCTGTCACGGGGGGAACAACAGATCTGGTTATTGTTGTATCTCACTGATGGAAAACTTTGGACACTGATTTGCTGGGAATTCCCACAGCAGCCACCGTCTCCTCTTTGCATCCTTATTTGTCAGGGCATGGACTTCTCTTCAGTCTGCTAGTAGGGGCACCCCAGCTTCTTTGAGAACATTTGCTACTCCAAAGCACCTACAAATGAATGTTTCTTCAGTGATTTTTAGGATAAGAAGTATCTGATGGCTATTTCCAGTTTGTTCCTTACACTGTGCCACTCAGGAGCTGAATTGATTTTGGTTTGGGCTTGGATTTGTTCTTGAGGGTGTTGGTTTGGATTCATTTTTCCTTTCTGAATGATGAAAAGGAAATCATTTTAAAATATCAAAAGCAAAAAATAGCACCTCTATGGCAAGGACATGTGAGCAGATGATCAATGGGGCTTAAAGAATAGGGGGGATTGTAAATATTTTCACCCAGAAAAGTTCTACTACCTGTAAATAGCAGCAATTCAAACAGAGGGCTCAAGCTCAGGAATAAACGCATGAATCACTGTTTTTATTCTCTAGTCACATTAGTTACTAAATACTTGGGAATTCCAGTTCTTCCACTCTCCTACTTGGGCTTGGAAAAGCAAAAGTGTAAGGCCAAATGCTGACTCAGAGCAATGAAAAAAAGCATATATGGGACAGAAGAGCTTTTGAGAGCCTTTGTTCTTTCAGTCTGCCTTGCTCCTGCTAGAGTCTTCTGAGCTGAGGACTTGCATCTTTAGAAATGTGGTTTGGTCTGATCAAAACCCAGACAAAACTTTCCAGCTAAAGGAAAGCATGAAGGTCTACGGTTCTGAGGTGATTCTGCCGGCTGGTATGATAAAGGATACATTGAGGGTCTGATCCTAGCCTCAAATAGCTGTTGGTCCTCACTTCTCTGCCATTGCCATCACTGCCTTAGACCTGGAAGCTGTGTGGTGCAGGAGCTGGGGACCATCCTCTGCTGACTGCAAAGGCAGCTGATGAGATTAGTGCAGGTCCCAAGACACTGAGCAGGCTTCTGGAGCATCCCCTGACATGCCAGGCAAGGCAGCCACTACACAAGCTTTTACTCCCACATTTAGCCCCCATAGAGAAACGCTGTTGGTGGTTTTGGCAAGAATGAAAGCACATCAAAAAATAAAGGGTTCTTGGGAGAGAAAATGGGGAGAAATGAAAGGGAAGAGCCTGAGACTGTGTCTCTGTCACTGAAGGGACAAAGAGAAATAGGCGTTGCTAATTGATGGGTGGTTTTCAACATTATTTAAGATGTTTGGAAAAGTCCCATTTGAACAAGAGCTGCCCTGATGCGCCGGGGGATGTTTGAGCCCTTTCAGGTCTCAGCTGGCTTGCTCGCACCTCCAAGCCCACCCGGCTGCTCCCACAGAAGCAGAGCATTCATGTGCCTGGAGTGTTAATGATTTCACCCTCCGTAAACCCAGACGCTCAATTGTGTTCAGTGGGACACACACCAAGATGAAATGCTCATGTTGAAGGCTGGGAGGAGGTGACAGGATTGAAGTTTCTTCCTGGGATGGTTTCACCTCCATCCCCGGGGTGTTTCCCATGGGAAGGGTTGTCTGATTCCCGTCAGCTGTGGAGGCATCGTACCCTCACTGGTGTTGACGTATGTTAACACAGTCAGCCAGTCCTGGGATCATGGAGGATGTTAATGCCCACCCTAGAGGATTTCTCAAAGCCAGTCCTTCGGCTTTGACAAAGGGGCATGGGGACTTGTACACCCTGCTGGTGGTGAAGGGCAGGAAAGCTCACTGCAGAGCTCTCCATCCCAGGCACACACAGTTAAATTCTTCAACCAGCACTTTGCTGACAAATTTTACAGGAGGCTGGGAAAGTAATGAAAAAAGTCTGCGCTGCATGTTGATTTGAAAAATGCTATAAAACCCAGGAATGATTTTCACACTGAGGTGATCTGACCAGCCAGACCCTCCCAACCTAGGAGCATGAGAAACACTGAAGGAGCCTGAGCCAGGGATTCTCCTGCACTGGTAGATTATCAGTTGGTGATGTAAGGTAGAACAGCATCTACCCAAGGTGAAGGCCAGGGGGAAGGGGACAGCAAGGAAAACACAGGTTTTTCCTTCTTTTTTTTTTAAGGTAAAGAAATTATGCAGCCATTCAGTTGCAGTGAATTAAACATGATCTTATCTTCTAACTAAAGCATCATGGGGATGACATGACTTCATGACAGGTTCCTCTCCGTGCAGTTTGGACATTTTGGAGCTCAAATGAACTACAGATCCCAGTGCACAGTGGCCCTCTCCTTCCAAAAGACTTGAGGGAAATGTGGGTACTATTGGATTAAAGTGTTTTTACTTATAAAACTCCATGCCAATACAGATGTTTCTATAGCTTTTATCCTTGCTCCATCTGCTTGAGTGTTCTTAAAGTAAGGGATGAGAGGCACAGCAAGTCTTCATCTTCTGGAATATCCAGGGTCCAAAGATGAAAAAGCAGGAGACGAGCAACACAGCCTCCATAAAAGTATATGGCATTTTTGAAGGGAGGAAGGCATTGATTTCATGGGTCAGAGTTGGACCAGTGTGTGAGTGAGACAGCAACTCAGGCTGTGCTTCAGGACCAGGCAATGCATCTTCCAGTGACCACCACTCTTTCTCCCTCTTTTGTGGCAAGAAATGTCATTGCTCTGCCTCCCCATTGCAGGACATCTGCCCCCCAGTGAGGTGAGGAGCAGGTCCAAGAGGATGAAATCCCTTAGATGCTGACATCATGAACAGGACATGTCACTGAAGTGCAGGAAGTTGGGAAGAGGACACACGCCGCAGACTTCCTGAGCAAATGGGGAATTCCATCCTATGCCTGACACAGCCCCTCCAGCCCTTTGCACAGGCAACCCCTTCCTCTCCGTGAGCCTGACCATCTGCCAGCCTTCCTGCCTGTCCCTCCCATCCCCTCCTTCCTGCCTGCCCAGCCAGTCTCTCCTAGAGAGGGTAAGCAAACAGCTTCTGTTTATTCCCTTTCCTCCATCTGTAGTGCATAATACGAGCCCACTCTTCCGCTTTCCCCCTTCTTATCCTCCTCTTGCTTTGCTGAAGGAGCCAGTCTCTATGGAGCCAAGGAACAACCACACACATTGCCCCGCTGTGGATGTCCACATGGAGACATGGTCCTTGGTCCAAAAGAGAAAACCTAGAAACAAATGAAATCTTTCATTTGCCTTCACCAGGTTTGGATATTTGTCACAGGAAAACCAGCCCAAAATATTGACTTCACGTGAAAAATGTCTCTTCTATTCTTGACCTCAAAGGCTTATATTTTAAAATTATACCAGTCAATCCCAATGAATTAAAAATGGACCTTTCCACAGAGGGAAAGCTATAAAAATCCCCAATTCTTGCGAATCTGCCTGTTCTGCTGGCTTTTCCCATTCCTTTCCCATCCTACCCTGCAGTGTGGGATAACTGCATGGTTGTGTGTAGAGCAGCCCTGCAACAATACAGTGCGATTTTGGGGCTGGGAAGTGGCAGGGCAACATCCCAGCTCACTTTCACAGCTCCTCCACCACACCACCACCACCATCACAAGCACAGGACACTCACAGTGTTTGCCCTGTGCCTATCTTTCTGTGGAGCACTTATCTTGAGCATGAAAATCCTGCCTAAACACATAAACCAGAATCCTTTTCTAATTACAAACTCTGCTCTGATGTTTTCTGAGAAGAAATGGCTCGAGAGTAGCCAGAGGTGCAGCGGGG
Organism: Ara ararauna; assembly: GCA_028858755.1. Lineage (NCBI taxonomy): Eukaryota > Metazoa > Chordata > Aves > Psittaciformes > Psittacidae > Ara > Ara ararauna. The sequence continues at coordinate 35,763,277 of CM054383.1, read as the reverse complement.
ATTGAAGGTCCATCCTTTTTCTTTCCTTTTTTCTATTCTCTGTGTGCGACATCAAATTATTCTGTGCCTCCTGCATGATTAGAGCAGGTTCCCAACAGGGACTCAGAGTAAAGCCATGCTCTGTATTTCTATGACAGCCTGTCAGCTCCCTGGCTGGATGCTCTCGTTACCCTGCCCATGAGTCTCACATCCTATATTTCATTAATGCACGCTGTAGGCTTCACCCATGGGAAGTCAGGATTGTGTTTCTCACATCTAGAGGTGGCAAATCATACCCCAGCACCCATTTCTGAGCTGTAGCTCTGCACGGGCAGCTCCCAAAGCCAGCAAATAGTCAAAAATCTCTTAAAACTCCTTTTTCAGTAGTGGGTGGAGATAGGAGGAGCTCTCCCACTGCTGCTGCGAGTTATCCAAGGTGAGTCTCAACTGTACGGGTCTGCTTCCAAATAACAAACATTGCCTACACGTAGTATTTATATGTTCCTCTGCCCTGGGTTTGGCTCCGTCCCACTTTTCTTCACAAACTGCAGCCTGAAAAGGGCCATTCAGGGATGCGAATGCGGCTCCAGCCCCTCTCTGCCAGAGCACAACAGATTCCAGCAGGAGACAAATCTTTATTGGCCTGTGTTAACATTTTCACTCTTACACTTAGACTGTGCTCCCATGGGGTTTGCTTTTTTCTCTCCTTTCCTCGTTTGAAGCTAATTGTTGCAATAGAGACCATAGCAACAACCAAGGCAGCAAAGCATGGCCCATGGAAACTCATCTGAGTTCTGTGTATCCACACGAAGCCTTCTTCCCATGGCCCCACTTCTAAGAAAACACTAAACCAACACAGGCAGCCTTTGGTTCCTGCCACCGAAACACATATGTGCCTGGTTCACTATCAGTAAGTGCAAAACAGAAAATAAACACGATCTTGGGTTTCCCTATGGTGGCTCAAACAGGTCCTTTCTTCCTTCAGGGATCAGATGGGAAAATGTATATTCACCAGCAGTTCTGAATGTCAGGTGCAGTGGGCATCAGCAAAACACTCCTTGCCTGCTGCTAGCTAGATGTATAACCATTTAAACCTCCCAACATGTGACAAACCACATGCAGGTTAAGAGGGGGAATATGTCAACAGTGAAGCTGTCTTTTCTTTCTGTCTTTTCCCCAAATCATGACACTGAAAAGCTGTAGACTGTTGCAGGATGTTCCTAGGAATACCCGACAGCCCCAGGACAGCAGCCAGGGCTCAGAGGAAGGGGCAGCTTCCTCTCAGAGCTTACAGAAAGCTCAGTACTAATCATTCCTGCTGCAACCCTGGATTTTATTGTTATGCCTTTCAAAACTTAACCTTTAAAATAACATCCTTTCTGCTTAATCTCATCACTGTCTTTTTCTGATTAGATACATTCCTTCTGTCTGTACAGATAAAGGGACAGGTTGAGCCAGGCATACAGGAAGAGAGAAGGAGGGAGGCACAAGTACAGAAATAGTATTTTTAGGTTTTGCTGAGAGTAATGGGTTTAAAGCTAAAAACAAACAAAAAAATGTATTTTACCCTCCTTTGGAGACATGATCTTTATGTTTCAGGATAAGGATTTCCATCTGCTAAAGAAATTCCCCAGTGTGCTTCCTTTTGAGGAGAGACTTGAATCCCATGCTGATCAGCATTTATTCAACAATTGATTTCTTCCCAAGTGATACTGGAGCCCACATTATTTTGCTTGATGGATATTTACACAAGAGGGTGCTTGTTTCTCATTACAGCTCAACAGAGGCATCATCTTCTTAAAATAGGCCCACACCATCACAAGCTCCATCTTCCTCAACTTACGGATACAGAATAACCTTGTATTGGGGCATACAAATTCTTTGGGTTCTTTTCCTTGTTGGAAGCTGAATTTCTTGCTTTCTGTAATATATTAAATGTGTCCTAGTGACCAGCTCTGCAGCCAGGACAAACCAGTGTGGTTCCACTTAGTCACTGGAGTGTGGCTGATTTGCATTTCACACCTCACTTCCAGTCTCTTGTAGGCACATATAAACACTTCCAGTGTCTTCAGAATTGCTATGAAGCTTATTTTCAGAGGAGATTTGAAATCTCTTCACCATATATGAAGTAACTGAAGACTTTCTTAGCTCTAGTGCAAGAGCTAGATTGATAAACACGGATTAGAAATCCTCTGCTCATTAGTGCAGGTACGGTCTGGGTAGAAGTGGGACAGAAACTCCTCATTGGTCAATGTGCTCAAAGGTAAGCTGAACCTGGTGGTAGAAGCGCATGGAAATCTCTGGACCATGCTAATCAATGCCATACCCCACAGCTGCTGGGGTTTTAAGCACACTGTCACTGGGATCAAAACTGGGATTCCCCAACCCTTGCAACCAAAAATAGAACCAAATTCAATGGATTTTGGACATAGTCACTGTCAAAACAGAGTTCCAGTGCTCTAGAGAAAACCTGTTTTCCTCTCTCAGCACTAAGCTGTCTGTGCAGTAGACCACTATCACCTCAAAGGAATAGTGGACCAAGGTCCATTTTGCTGTGATTTAGGGTCATGTTTATCGCACACAAACACTCCAGCCACCGGGAGCCTGCAAAAATATTTGTGAGTCCAAAGGCAGTGTACATGGGAGCACAAAGATCTACCTGTGAAGGAAATGGCTAAGGAGAAGCACGTTATTATTGTCCTGTGTTGGAAAACACGCCTTATACAATCAGGGGGCTGGACTCTGGTGGCCAAAGGAAGATTCCAAGTAAATTAAGGATGCAGCCCACAAATGACCCATGGGCTGGCTGGGGTGACTCAAAATCTCCTTAATAATGCATAGGAGAACACGCTGGGGACCCACTCTCGTGCCAGGGTTTGTGGTGGAGGCGGCAGGATGCTGAATAGGTGCTCACATCAACTTCATCCCAAGCAGCAGCTCCTGTCTCGGACTGAGTCAAAGAAGTTGGGGAGAAACTGGGATTTGAAGCTGGGAATGTGCAAGATTTTGTCCGGGAGACACGGAATAATGGCAATCTGAGGGGAGGACCTGCAATAAACCAAACTGTGGGAAGGGAATGATGTTCTTTGCTCCCACAGCTCCACCCAGAACTAAACCATCCCCTGAGGACTGCTCATAAACCCCATTCCTGCCCAGCTTTGCTCTCCTAAACATCTCTGAAGCAAAAAGCCCTGCTACCTACTGTGCCGTAAGCAGACTAGTGAGCTTGGCAGAACAGCCCCCCAGGAGCAAAACCAGGCCATATTTCTCTCACAACACTCCAAGGCCTGCCCAATTCAGGGCTCTTACAAGCCTTTCTTCTCTCCCTGTGTTCGCTACATGTGTTTGCTTTGGCCACCTCACCCTAACCTCCTTTTCATTTCTAATTTTTGTATTCAATCACTTTACACACAGCAATTGGCTCCAGTCAGAGCACACACAGCTCCTCATTTGTTCCCCAGCCCGAGCCATAGACTGTGCAGTGTTCGGTGTCGCGAAGAGGAGGAAAATGGAGACAGAGAAGAAGTGATTTACAGACAGAGGCAGACACAGGATACAGCAAGTGGAAGGGACTGGCTCACAGGGATGCTGGCCAGAGGGGTTTATGGCGCTGGGCTGAGCAATGATTTTCTCAAACGTCTTTCTGTTGTCCACACGAAGGAACATTGTGTGTTCTAAAAACCCCACCAAATCACAACTGCTAGCCGGGATGCAAAACACTGTGCTGTTCATTGCGGGATTTTCACCCGGGACTGGATTTGACTGTTTTCCCGTTGTTTATTCCCACTTGCGGTGTGTGCGTAAGCTGGTGTCATCGTGCGCTGGCGAAACGAGGCATCAGTGGTTTGGTTTGTTTGCTCTTCTCCAGGAAATGTGGCTCCCTTGTGGTGGCCTGGGCCTGGCTTTCTCTCCTGCCTCATCGTGTAAATGCAGAGGTTGCAGTGGCATCTGTGTTAAAAGCTGCTGCAAAACCGCGCCCAAGGTTATATGGAGCACTGAGGCGAAGAGGGGCACAGGGTCCAGCTCTTTGTTTTGGGCACAGCCTCTGTCCTCACACAACGGCAAGAAACTAGATAGTTTTTGCCATACAAGTCAATGAGAGAATCTTGAAGGGGTAAAGCTTTAAGTGGTGGCCATCCATGTACTACGCTCTGCACTGCCTACTGTAGCTGGGTTTGACAAAGCCTCATAACTCAATAGCAACTAGCAGGTATGCTGAAATTAGCTAAAGAATTAGAGAACACCCTCTCTCTTTTCCTCAATGTTTATTGCCTTGAAATATGTCTGCTACATGATGCTGCCAACTTTGTCACGCAGGATTTATATTGATCCCCATAAACATTGATGCACACACCTATAATGTCACCAGTGTCCTTAGCACTTGAGTCAAAATTTTTATGGTTATCGTTCATTTCTAAGGATCCCTTTCCCATTCTGTTTTGACAGGTGACATTTAATTTATCTCTTATTTTTACAGCACTGAATAATCCCAGTCTGAAATAAACCACTGCCAACCAAAGACATACATCACTTCCAGATGCTGACTAAACACAGACCAAAGCCTATCTAGATCACTCAGGAAAGGCTCAGAAATGAGACACAGAACTTATCCCTGCTCCTGGGGACCTGCCTGACCCTCTCCTTCACTCACTGTCTTCCTAAATCTCAAGTCATGAGCAAAATCTTGTGTAAGGGGCATCAAGAAAGTGAATGTCTTTTGAGAGAGAGAGACCACGGTCCCCTTTGGCTATGGTAGCCCGGCAAGAGAGGAGTTAAACCCTGGTAGCACTTCTGAGGGGCTGGAATCCACAGAGGTGTGCAAACATCAGCCAGCCCCTCAGAAGTGCTGAGTTTGCCTGGGGGCTGCTAAATTCCTGCTTTTCTCCATGTAGTTGACATCTCCATCCCCACCAGCTCAGGGGCTGCCTCCCCTGCCCTGCCTAGCTGGGCAGAGAAGTGAAAATAAAGGTGACTATGAGGATGGAGAAAACACTGCTGCAAAGGAGGATTTGCCACGTTGTGAGACACTTCTTGGCTTCAGCCCTACAAACAGCTCCCATTGAGGCATCCGAGGGGGAGGATGGAAAAGTACCAGTGAGTGCTTGCTCGCAGCCCTCCTCCTCCTCCCATAGGGAGCTTTGCAGATACCCAGCATACGCACTCCCATGCTGTGGCATTTAACATGAGGCTGTGGGGAGCATGATGCTTCTCTAGGGTCGCAGGCACTGCAATGTGAGCAGGGAGAGTGCAGGAAGGCAACTGTGAGAACAAACTGACCCGGTGCTTTCAAAGGTGGTGTTAGGAAAGGGTTTCTGACTGGCCCTGTTCCCACAGCTGATTCCAAGGAGGACAACAGAGGGGTCACACGGGCAGTGCCAGCATTTCCAAGTCTATCTCCAGGCAAAGGGGTTAAATCTATAGGCAACTCATGCCAAACCCGAAGCCCAAGATCCAGGGGTGACAGACTGGCTGATCTGAGAGCTGAGTGTTTCGCAGTCACGACTTAAAAACGAGAGGTGAGCAGTTTATAATGAAGCAGTGTCACCAGCTGGCATGTGAAAAGCATTTCCTCTCTGTCAATGGGCAGGAGAGAAACTGGAGGAAATGATATTAAACCCAATTTCATTTGCCTCTATGCATAAAACTTTTCCGCAGCTCAGCAGCTGAGCAGATTTAGGGCAGTCTTTGGGCTCAGGGCTTAGAGTGTGTGCCCTATTTACAGCATAGCGCAGAACAACACACAAGTTAAGACCCATCATCATGTAAGTTAAGCTAACATCAGACTCATCCTGGTGTCAGAAAACATGCCAAGGCAGCATTCATGTATGGGTAACAGCAGTGGATGATTGACCATATTTTCTTAAGCTGAGATTAAGTAAGAGATAAGAAGACTCAGATCCCATGTCTATGGGCTTCACGCACCCATGCACAGGGAGAGAAACAGCTTTCCTCCACCTCTGAATCTGATTTGCCCATTATCTCCCAGCGCCTGCCCTCCAGCCTGGGGAGTAATTGGGGATACAGATCTCTTTACAATTCTCCTCCATAAGCACATGAGTCAGAGCTGCTGCCTTCATTTGCAGGTAATCACACTAGCGAATGCAGCCACACTAGCTCCTTGCCTTTTAACTTCCTTTGGAGTTTTAATGTTCTGGATCTGGATCAGCTCTCGCTCGCTATTTATAGCCATTTCTCCCAACCTGAAATGGGTCCCACAAGCTCTCTGCTAGGCGGGATGAGAGATAATCTAATTCCAAAGGAGTTTCTGGAAGTGCCACTGTCCTCTACTCTAAACAGCATCATTCAGAACATTTAGCTCCTTGATTTTCCAGTGAGTTAATGCTGTAACCATCCCTTCCTTGCCCCCACAGCTACCAGGGGCATTATCAACATCTGACAGCACTAGGGCAGTTCTGCCACTTCTCTTTTGTAGTAGGAAACTGAGTTACTGAGAGAACAAGACTTGCCAGAGCTCACAGAAGCAATGCAAGGAACTGAGGGAAACTGTTAGAGGTAACACTGTTACACACAGCATCCTCCCTCCTGCCAGGGTGCAGGTAACCCATGGAGGCACAGCACTACAATTTATATCTCCCGCAAAGTACCATGCACTTAATACAACTTGCAATCTGATTCATACCAATCCTTAGCATCATTTATGGGTGATTTGCCATTTCATATCAGTCAAGTTCCTGCAGTTATTCTTTTCCAGCATGGAAACTCCTTGTTAGAGTGGTACAGTCATCCAGGGCTAAGCCATGAAGGGTACTAAGAATGGTCAGGAGTCTCAGCATCTCCTGATCTCATCAGTCAGCCTGCCCTTTCCTCTGAAGATCTCAGCATGTACACCACGGCTTGGTAATATAGGAGGGAATTAGAAAGCAGCACTCCTCACACCTCCAAACACCTCTTTCAGCTTTGCTAACTTAGGAGGACCAGTGCGTCTTCATGAGATGTGGTGGGTGGCTGTAGCCTGATTCTCTTCACTGGCCAAGTGCAAGGCTGCAGTCAGACCACTCAGGTAATGGCTTAACCCCAGATAACAGTTTAACTCCTGCTTAAATTCAGCTAAAGGATCCAACAGCAAATGTCTGTTGAGTTCCAGTGGAAAAAATACAAAAGCAGCAGGCACAGGAGCCTGTTGATCTGTTGATTTAGGAAGGGTGACAGGGAGAAAGCAGCTGTCCGGCCAAGATGGGGAGCGTAAAGCAAAGTGCAGGGCCCTCTCTGAGACTTGCTAAACAAGGGTGCTCTGTGCATGGAGAGCTGCAGGACTTCCAGTTCTTCCAGAAGTCCAGGTCTTGAGCTGCTGTTCCCTGCCAGGTGCCTGTGGTCATCAGCTCCAGGGCACTGGCAGCCAGGACAAGATGACCAGCACTGCCTCTTCTCTCCTCAAATCAGAGTTGTGCAAATTGCTCCCTGGCTTCACAAACTGCTTTACATTAAACACAGGTCTCTTTTCTTACCTGAAGGTTGTGATGCCATCCCTGCTACCCCCAAGAACAAGAGTGTATCTTAAATTCCTGCTGCCTTTATCCATGGCCTTAAAGAAAATCATGACCAACCTTGTTAATCCAGCTTGTATCCCAGTCCTCAGTGTATGTTTAATACCCAAAAACCCAGCTCTATACACTCCCATACTGTTTTGCTGATGAAACTTAACCTTCTCCAAAAGAAGGGATCATTAGCATCATCGGCAGGTGCCCTGGGTTTATGTTCTCTTTGGTACCTTCGAAGCCTATTGATGCGTGCTGTGTTAGGGCCACTTCTTGCAATCCCCTAATATCTGTGCTGCTCTGCCCAAGCAGGCACTGCATAAGGAAACAACCCTAAGGCTCCTGTATTGTTCTGCAGCAGAAGTGTTGGCTGTTTTCACACAAGAGCCTTGAAGTGTACCCTATATTTTATATCAGGCCTGCCAATGTCTCCAGGAAGATTTATCACCAGTTGTTGGAACAAATGCCCAGCAGCTGGAGCAGGGCCTGGAGAAAAGGTATCTGCCATAAAACCCCTCTCTACATTGATTAGAGCTCAGCAGGCTTTTCTACAGAGACACTAGTGTGATTCTTGACCTCAAAGAGGGGCATTTTGATAGCCTGGAGTGGCTTGTTCATGGTCCAGCACTTAATTCACCAGCCAAGATTCCTGCTTTTCAGCCCAGAGGCTGTGTGCAGCTTTGGTCACGTCCTTTAAAGCCAGTTTTTCATGGGCTTCTATAAAGGGGCTGCTCTTGGGCATGTCTGCACAGCCAGCAGTGCAGCAAAGCACAGTTAACCCAGGTTAGCACAGCAGCTGGAAGGAAGCAAGTCCTGGATGTTTGGCTGTCTGTGCTGGGGATCCAACCCACTCCATATAGCATTGAGCTGGGCTGGGGCAGGAAAAGGGGAGTGAGAGGAGAGGTGACACCCCAATGTGTCCCACCACACCACTCATCCCATGGATTCACATCCCTGCACTCTGGGTTTTGCCCTGCTCTGTGCTTTCTGGTCAGATAAGGGCCACCTGAATTCCATGTGTGAGTGCAGCAATGCAGGCATGCCCAAACCTTGCTGCTACTGCATCTCCAGTCCTTCGTCCCAGACACATATCCAACAATGCAGGCACTTCTCCAGCAGAAGGGAAATGCATCTCTGATCAAATCTTAACATCTTTGTTTCTCGCTCCTGCTCTCCATCTGCTGGTGTTTTTTGGACCCACTGCGTGTTGCTGCTCATGCAGAGGTCTCCAGCACATGAAATGAAATACAGGGGTGGCTACAGGCCCTGCAGTCAGGATCTGAGAGTCTTCAACGGTAGCAGGTTGGCAGCTTCTCAGAAGACAGCACTAGCATTCACCGCAGGGCAGAAAACGATGTCTGAGCGTGTTTGAGATCAGTCTGCTCCAAGCTGTGCTTCCTCCCGTTGAGGTCTCAGCTCTTATTAACCAGCTCCTTCTTTCCCCTGCAGCTCATGCTAGTACCTGGAAAGAAAACCTCTTTCTCCACCTTTACATACTGAAATTCCTCAGCAGGAGCTCACTGCAGCACAGACAGAGGAACCATAGGGAGGTTGGGCTCAGATCAGGGAGGGCAAACTGCTGCCCAGAGAGCCAGAAGCTTTTCTGTCGGACCAATCTCTTCTCCTTCATACATCCTCATCAACCTCTCATGTCACCCCTCATTTGCTATAAGTGAAAAGTGACCACTTATTCTCAAGCCACCCAATCTCTCTCCTTTGGTTTCTAATCCTAGCTCTCTGATGTTGACCCTGAGGAAGAGTGTTTCCCATCAGCTCCCTCCAGACTTGCTGCTTAGAGGGAACTTAAAACAATTGATCTGTTATTTCGCATTGTATGCTTATATTCACTTGCTAAGTGTTTTCCAAATGAGTTTCCTGCTTAAAGCTGGGTTCTGAAGGGGTCCTTGAGTAGTTTCTTGTCACATAGCAAGGGGGTAGTTTTCCTCATGTGCACAAGCTGCCTTTCTGGTTCAAGTTATGCAGTCAAGTTAAAATTAAGGTGCCTTAGTTTGTTTTGAGACTCAGAAAGGACAAAAGAGCTTGGCAGGGCCAGCAGCAGGGAGGCAATGCTCTCAACATCCGCTTGAATAAATGGCAGAGAACATGATGGACTCTCACTCTGAGCGTGCTTGTGGCTAGGGACTGATGCAGGGATCACATACCTGGTGCAGGCATTGTGGAGGCAGGGATGGTGACCAAGACCAGTGCTGTGGTCTGTGGGGAGGACTGCTATGGTGTGGAGCATCACAGAGCCCAGGCAGTGCAAAGGCAACGTGCTTTGGGCCACTTGGTTTGCACATCTCCCTTTCCCACCACTTGTACTGCCCTGTTTTGCTCCGGTGGGTGCTCTCTTCTCTGTGTGGTTCGCACGCGCTGCATGGCTGTGGCAAAGGTGCTGGGCCACTGGTTTTCTTTAACCGGAGACATGCCAGCAGCTCATTTGCCCACATCAGCAGAGAAAGAATTAATGTCACAACCCAGCCTCAGCACTAACGGACATGGAAAATTGGCAGGGAAGAGACCGGCATAATTGCAGTGGCCAAGGGAACATGGAACAGCGCTGTCCAGAGACACACATCAAAGGAAACTCCCTGGCTCTGCCATCAGCCCTGCTTCCCTCCTCCATCTTTTGTTTCCTACCCTGAGGCTACCATGAGCCAGGTTGTGCCTGCCAGCCCTCCACCTCTGCATCCAGACTGGAGGGTAAATAGCGTGGCTTTAGATGAAGAAATGAAGTGCCCAAGTGTCTCATGGACTGTGTGGGATTCACGCTGTCCTTCCTTGCACCCCAGCCTCCTCCCCACAAGCTGAGCAGGGTTGAAAAGAGAAGCCTGTGTAGGGACAGTGGCTTTTGCAGGGCTGGCATGTGTCAGGGGACAAAGCTGAGAGCCACACACAGGGCAAGTGGAAAAATACAACCAGCTCACCTTGCTTATGACTAATAGAGGGTTATTCTTGGCCACTCTCTCCCTGTACCAAGGTGGAGTGCTGTAAACACTGTCCCAGAGCCTTCTCTGCCTCCTGGTATTGCTTCCCAATTACTCTGCATCCCGAGTTTCAGGCAATAGCTTAGTAATGGGCAGAAATACTCACCTACCTCATCTAACTCCCAATGCCCTGGCTGGCAGTGGCTAGTTATGTGCTGTACTCCTCAGGGCCATTCTCAGACACATAAATACTCATGTATCATCTTCACCTATGACAGACAGGGTTCACCAGGCAAATCCTGCCTGCCTAAGCCCAAGTATCTTAATGCTCTTCCCTAATAGCAACCACCACAAATACACTTCACTCATCTCCTAAGCACAGGAGGAAATAAATGGCCACAGTACATTTGTGCCTTCTGTAAAGCTGCTTCTGTAAAGCTGGGACATGTAAATACAGCAGGGAAACAGGCTGGGAGATACAGATGCGCAGAGAAATCAGCTTCTGGATTGGAGATCAGACAGAAAATTCAGGGATATTTCAGTAGGGAATATTGAGTAAGGAAAGGTACAAAGTCCAAGAGAAGAAAAAGAAAGGAGACAAGCTCCCAAGAAAAAGGGATGGGCATAACTTGAATGTGAAGTAGTTAAATATATCAATGCCCCTGTCAAGGATGAAGAGACCCGGTCATGTCACTTTGCCTTCTAAGTCAGTGTCATCACTGTGAATATAACCCAGAAGTCCTGACTGCCAGTCCCTGAGCTAACCACCAAGCACTGCTCCTCCCTAATGTCTAATAGCAACCACCACAAATATGCTTCACTCATCTCCTAAGCACAGCAGGAAATAAATGGCCACAGTATATTCGTGCCTTCTGTAGAGCTGCTGTTCAGTTCTGGTGCTGCCCTCAGGTAACCTGGGAAAGAGAGGCTCTTATAAGACACCCAAGACACTGTTGGCCACAGAATGATGTAAGCTTTAAAAACGAAGCAAGCAGCAACAATAAGGAAGATAAACCAGCCGGGAGCAAGCACTTTGTTTTCATAGGGAAGAGCAGGATTTGCAAGGAGAGTTGGAATGCTGCTTCCCCTGCCTGGTTACAAGCATGCTCGGCCACTGTAGGGCTATGTGTAGGCAAGCAAATATGTGTAAAGCAGAGGGGTTTTTTAACATGGCTTTAGGCAAAGCTGTGCACTTCACTTTTTTCGTTTTAAAGAAGGAATAATGGTACTTCTGTGAATCACAAGTTAAAGTGGCACATTGGCATGGGCAGAGAGCTCAAATAGATTATGACAGCTCAGATAAGTGCCACGCAATAAGGTAGCAACATGGGTCTCATCGACACACCAGTTCTCTACTCCCCTCATCAGTTTACTGCAAACTAGAATGAAACAAACTCCAGATATTCATTTTCAGGGATCTCAGTGAGCCCAGGGGATCCAATATAACTGTAGGACAATGGATCCAAAAACCCCAACAACAGCAGAAAAAACAGCAGAAACAAACATGTAAAAAAAACCAGCAGAAGAAACCTTCTAAGTAAGTTCATGCCCCACTCACACAACTGTCTTTATGGTGAGAAACGCACACAGAGCAAGGTCTGCCAGGGTACTCAGAACTCTAGGGGATGCAAACCCCACAGTGATGGGTTTCGTGGAAACACCCAGAGAAAAAGAGATCTGTGATGGGCTTGTCACTAGTGTATGGACAAGGTTGAGCAATTTGAACCTGTCTTGGGAGATTCTGCATCAAATGGAACTGCTGTTCTCTGTGGAGTAGGATCAGGAGATGAAAGAAGCTTTTACAAAATGTTGGCGATGCCGAAGAACTGTTACCCCGTATGCACAGGGGTAAAACTGAAATTGGGTGGGTTTAGCTGAAGAAGGTACCAAGGGATTCAATATGAGGAGTAACTCAGGCTCTTGGGTCCTTGCTCTCCTCCCTCCATAGGGATGGTGTCCTACCCATGCACTCCGCACCTGACCACCCAGGCTGTCTGTCTGCAGCACTCAGTCTGGGGTAGGGAAGCAGGGAGCATCATGGCCTGGTTTTGCTTAGTTTAATCCCAGATCCTGATGCACACGCTGCCTTCCTGAGCAGTTTCTTTATTGCAGCTTCAACACTCCACATTGTCCTTCCCCACCATTTTGCAGGCAAGTTCCTTCTCCTGGTTGCTAGTGTTAACACAGGTTTCCCTTGTTCTGTCCCTTGAAATTTCCAGTAAAGCACCTTTAATACAATCTCTCTGTGGCTGCTGTAATTATGTGTGAAATACTTTTTCCCCCCATAAACCAAAGAAAACAAATCAACACAGTGAGATCCTTTCTCTCGGGCTGTTTGGCAGGTCTCATGGTCTTCAAAAACCTTACCCAAGGTCCACACAGTCTCTGCTGTCTTTTCACAACAGCTACTTTTGGGCTCCTGTAAAAGGACCCAACAAAGGAAAGGGTAAAACAAATCACAATGCCCTCAAAGGCTATTTTCTCACCTGAATGGTCCCAAGTCAAAAGACAGGCTGTCTGATGAAGAATGTGTGTGCTCTGTGCCAGGGCTCTTTCTAAAGGGAGAACGGATATAGAGTAGCATGGCAGCATCTCACCACCTTGCTGCTCCATCCCCAGGTAGCATCCTGGTGTGCACGCAGCCTTGATAGCTCACCTCAGTCATAACCCATAGACCCCAAACCCTTTCCCAGTGCTTCTCCACCCATATCCCAAGGCTCTTGCCTTGCACCTCCATCCTGACCCGCATCAGCCCTGTTCCAGCCCAGTTCTCCTCAGGACCCTATCCATTGCAGTGGGTCTCGATTTTGCTTGCCACTGGCCTTTTCTAATAGTGCTTGGGAAAAGAGAGTCCAGAAAGCTGCTGACCTTTGAAACGAAGCATGGCTATCACTCCTTCCACACAGCAAAGTATCTTTGTAACTCTTTTTCCAATGCCACACACTTAACACTTAAGGGAACATTACCCCCACTTTTAGGACTTATTTGAAATGCCACAAAAGTAGAAAAAAAGAGAAGGAAGTCAAGCTTATATACAATGGGAGCAGCTAGCCTGGAGCTTGTAACTACACCAGGTCTATTACTCATCTGAAGGGCCCTGGAATTATGTCAGGTTCCTTCTTTCAGAGATGGCTGGTCCCCTTTTGGGAACAGTGATGTTACTCTTGCAGCTGCCATCAGCATCATCACTTCAAGTCTCAGCTTTCTGCCTGCTCTCATACGAGATCTACGTCACCGTTAACTCACTCCTCCAAGCGAGCAGCGTTTTGACACAAAGACTGCTCTGGAGCAGCATTATTCCTTTCCAGACATCAAGACTCTTCCCCCATGCCCTCAGGCATCCCTGCTACTGTGTCCAAGCTGATGCACTCATGCATTTTGCTGAAGCAGAAACACAGCATCAAGCACCGTTTGCTGTCTGCTTCTCTGAGCAGCAGTGTACATCTCACCCAAGCCTCTGAGGGGCAGATAATGGTTGAGAGCAGAACCCACCTCCTGCAGCAGCTCCAACCACAGGTGCCCCAGGCTGAGCCCCAAGCAGCTGCCCCAGCCCTGTGCACAGAGGCTTGTTTCTGGGAATGCTGCATCTGGCAGAGCCCTTCCTACTTCACAAATATTGACATTGAGCTCTCTGCATCCCAGACGAGGAATAACGTTTTCAGGGAGCCCTTGATCTGCAGAGCTTCTCTGTTAAACACTGAGAGTTGGATTTTATTCCTTTGCTCTCTTATCACTGTCACAACTCCTCAGGTGGATGAGTCCAACCCTGACCCGGCTTTGTCCACCAGGAGCCTCTGAAGGCCCCATGGAAAGTCCTCCTGGAGGCATAGTCACTGCTTTGTTGGGATGTTTCACAAGAGTACAGGTGCCAGGAAGCAGCAGTTGTCAGAAGGAGACCTGTTAGGAGCCCTGAGCTCAGTCCTAGCTGGGGTTTTAAGAAAGCAACAGCAATCTGTAAAGTAGAAGCATACACACTGCTGGAAAGATATCCTGAGGAATTTTCCCCTGCTTCCCCATTTAGTCCGGTGTTTGGCAGTGAGTGTGGATCTAATCCCGGCATGGATGCAAAAAACCTAGGTCAGTTCAAAAAGTTCTCTGCTAACACAAACACAAGCCAAGGCAAGTTTTGCTTATCAGCCATACCATATGTACCTCAACCCAGGCTCAAACATCTACCCTCCATCAACCTAGAAACTCAGCAGAGAGCACAGGGACACGCCAGCATGTAGCCAAAGGTTCAGCTGCAAGATGCTAAGGAAAAGGAGGAGGTTGTCTGGAAGTGTTCTCTTGGTGACCCAGAACCTTATGAGCTCTAATTCTGGATGCTCCATAGAGAGCCTCTCCAATAGTGGGGGAAGGATAGGAGGGTCACAACCAGCTGTCCAACCATGGGTGTTTTAATGGAAGATTTGGTCTGAACCCTGAGTACTCAGAGCTCAAAGGTGAGGCGGGTTACATCTTTCACTGGCATAAAAAGTTGAGGTGTGTTATTAGGAGTAACCCTGAGGATATTTCTGGGCCTCCTGAATTAAAATCCCAGCTCCAATCCAGACAGAGAAACGTCCTCTCTTCTGCAGCAAACAAACAGACACTTGTGCTGAAGACTGAAAAGCAAGGAGCAAAATGCTGAAACCAGAGGATGAGGTTTCATGGGTAAATAGACCAAGAAAGAGAAAGACTAACAATAAATGTAAGAGAAGTGAAAGGAACAAGCTGCCAACTCACTACCAGCCCTGGGGCTGGGTAACTTATCAAGGTCTCCATATGTCATGCCTGGAGAAGCCGCTTCCATCCTTGTCCCTCTGTACAAGGCTGCTACTGAGATCTGACAGCTCAAGCAGAAGGGCCAGCAGCAGATAGCAACATCCAGCAGTGATCTTAAATCCGTGTGTTATATGCAGGTCCATATACATATATACACATATTACCACTGAATTGTGGAGCTTTTAGTGGGATTTTTGTTTCAAGACTGATGACCCGGTTTTACAACATTTTCTTGCTTACCAACATGAAACTTGAAGATTAGGAACTGAGATATAAATGGGAAAGGGAAAATGAATACTCTAAGCAGGATGAAAGGGTTAAAAGGCTCATTGAGGGATGACAGAAAAGGCTTTCCTCCAAAAGATGAGTGTACACCTCTTGCTGAAGGACTGAAAACCCATTTAACTACAGCCAGAAAAGCCTACAGCCTGCTGTGAATGTTCTTGGACTTTCTGCTTTAAAAAATGACCTCTGGGCTGTTGCATGCCAATGAAGCCAAGTCTGAGATCCCCTTATTTATCAACTAAAGTTGTCCAGCCTGGATGATTCCTAGAAAGTTCTTTGCAACCAAGTGCCTTGGCCTAGTCCTAGTCCTTTGCAGGGACTTAAGAGCTGCTGGCACAATAGCCATGACCTGAGCAGAAGATACGCAAGATATTCCTTCTAGCTCCTAGGAGGAAGCCTTTCCCCCTCCAGAAATAAGTGGCTTTGGCTGTGGAGGGCCTCATTCACCTCTCAGCGCCGAGATGCAGAGATTTGTTCCTCCTGTTCCTCAGCATGACCGACCAAGAAGACAAACCCTACCCAGAGCTGCCGGCAGCCCCTTACATGGTGTCAGACTATTGTCTATGTTGAGCTTCCCTTCCACCACCAACAAATCAGCTAAAATAGCTCTTTATGGTACTAGCATTACTATTTATATTATATTGCCAATTATAAAGCATTGGTATACCCATGTCAAAATCCTCTTCAGTAACCTCCTCCCATCTCCAAAGCAGCCAAAAATCCTGACCACTGAGGCCAGAGGAGTTTTCTGAAGGCAGATTGAGCCATACACACTGCTGGACCCTATTTGCTGCCTGCTCTTTGCACTCCCACCAGGCTCAGAGACGCAGACACCTTCCATTGGAACAAGACAAACACCACAAAGCACCTTGTTCAACAAAAAAAGGGCAAACAAAGCAAAAGGGGAAACCCTGCCAAATTCCCCCTGATCAACCAGTTTCACTGGGGGCCAAGGACAGCTCCGGGTTTCCCCATTGCCACTGTGTGGGGAGAGGCATCCAACCCCACTTGGGAGAGAGGCACACATCACCCCTGTAGCCAAAGCAAAAGGGTGCGAGACTGTAAATACCTGGCCCAGCAAAACCTGCTGGACTTGACGTAATCTCTCCACCAGCTTCCAAGGTCAACAGTGCCCTGTTTATACTGCACAGGGCGAGAAAAGGCATTCTGGGAGGAAAGCAAACAGAGAAGATGTCCCATGCCCATACAAAAGGTGCTGTATTCCCATGTTGCTCTGTCCTAGGTTGGGAGGAACATAAAATTAGACCTGTTTTCATTCATTCATTGTATAAATACCCTGTGTGATGCCCACCCCTATGTTTTCTTATTCAGCCTGCATGTCTCCATCAGGGATGGTGGGGGGGGGGGGGGAAGTGAGGTTCAGTCTAAGGAGCTGATTAACAAGGTGAGGTGAGGGCATGAATGTGTGCAAGAGGAAAGGAAAGGAGAAAGGGAGAGCTGGGGCTCGTGTTTGAAGGCAAGTCGTGAGCGAGGGCAGCATGCATGGGCAGGGAGGTGCACTCAGCATTGCCTTGGCCAAGGGAGCGGTCCACACTGTTCCTCATGGACAACAGCGCTGTCACCATCATCTAGGGCTGGCCAGGAAAGTTGGATGCATACTGCAGACCCTGAGCATGGAGCTGTGCAGCAGGAGGGACAGCAGGTCCTTTGTGCCATAGGAGCACTGTGGATGGAGGTTGATGGCTATGCAGTCACATGTCAGCAGATGAACAGCACCCTGCAGAACTGTCACACCAGGCTGCAGCCTTGCCACTGCCCACTCCCCTCACCAAGGAGGTGCCAGCCCTTCCCTGCACCCTAAAATCCCCAGCCAAACACAACAGACTGCTTCCCAGGGGTGCCCTCCATGAATGCAGAGGGAAGAGCAGCCTCAGGACACCAGCCATCCCTTCTATGTGCCAAGCTCCAGCCTGAATGGCAGCATAAGCCCTAACACTGCACATGTTTAAGCTAGTGGAGCCCATTCCCTTCACACCCTGCTTGTGACCACTCGAGAACAAAGGTGAGATGCTGGGCAGGCATGACAAGCATAAGAGACCTCACCTAGGCAAGCTGATATTGCCCAGAGCCAATCTGGAGGCATCCATTCCCACTCCCTCCATAGAGCCCTGTTGAGCAATCGGAAAGACACCAGGAGGATGGGAGAAGCAGAAAGAAGAAAACATTTGTTAAGTAACCCGCTGCCAGACAAAGGCTGGTCTGTGAGCACCATCCCTGCCCGGGCTGCTATTTTTATCAGGTGATGAACAAGCCACAATATCAGGGTGGGGGAAGCCCCTGTTTATGTCTGACTGTAGGGACTGCAAGCAGAAGGCAGCTCATTCAGCATGAGCCAGAGCATCCTGGTCACTGCAGGTTCAATAGGTACATTGTCCAGTTCAGGAGGTTCAGGAAGGGTACCCTTTCCAATCTGGAATGCAAACAGGGCTGGGACATTGTGTGTATGGGGTTTGCTTTTTAAATAGGGGGTGAGTTTTCCACCTGCACCAACAAGGCTGATATTCACACTGGAATAAAGAAGTACAAGTGTCATGTCTTGGGGAGGAAGGTTTCTCTGTGCCCTTTTTACCCTGAGGTGTTGATTCATTCTTTTCAGACACCTCCTACGCTCTCAGGATAACACCTCAATGGGTAAAGCCTCTCCTGGGAGGCTTTAGAACCCTCCTGATTTTTAGCTAGAGGGATTTCAACACTGTCTCCTCCAATCCCTCCAGTGGGACCCCAAAGTAAGACCATACAATCAACCCCCAGGACAGTGACATGGGACACAGACACACGTACTTTACACCACGCTTTTCCCATCCTGGAATCTTGGCTTGGAGAAGTGAAAGACCCAAATATGAGGATCAAAGCCAACACTGAGGCAGTCTTACAGCACTTGGGCAACAGCTATTCAGGCTTTGCCCATGAAATACTGGAGGGAATCCTTGCTAATGCAAGGATCTGCAAGCTCTGAAGGGATTTCTTCCTAAAGCAGCAGTTTCATCACCAGAAACACAAAGCTGTCCCTTGGATAAGCAAGAGGAAGCAGCAGCACCCACACAGCAAGGGCTCTGTGTGTGTGTGTCAGCAGTACCATGCAGCCTGAATGATGCATATGTGCGAGTGCACATCAGAGCCCATACCCCAGCAACTCTCTCCCATGCACACCCAAGCTGAAAGCCAGAAAGTATGCCAAGTGTCAAGCATCTGAGCAGAAGCACAGAAAAGGGCCACCACACCTTCTCCCCACCATCCCAATTAGAGGCTGCTTTCTCTCATCAGTCAGGGCACAAAGCAATGCTCATCTCACTTCTGCTGCAGGAGGCATGGGGCTGTCAGCCTCCTTCCTTTGCTCCTTATCTCCCAGCCAGAGAGGTGAGCTCCAGGCTGGCAGGTAGGTGGGAGCTGGCTAGTTATTTTCCCACCAGGATCAAAGACAGCAGAGGTTTCTAAGTGGCAGCTTCATCTCTGCAGAGCATCACTGCTTCAGAGAAGACAGGTTAGCAGCGCAGGCTAAGCTCCTGAGCTGCTGCAGTGGCTCAAGGCCTTCACTGGTTTTAAAAGATGGAATGGGGTCAGAAAAGGAGATTCTCTGGCTCTGACACTGGTTTAACCCCTAGTTTTGAGCAAGCTATCTTGCCTCCATGTGCCTCAGTTCCATGCGGTGCCAGGGCTTCAGCACACCACGAAGCAGTGAGAACTCAAATAGTATCTGCAATGGCTGGTCAAGAAACATCTGTTTAAAGCATAAACAGAAATGCTTTAATGAGGTTAAAGCATGAACAGTACTTTTGGGGCACAAGCTCAAAGCTCTTGGGTTACCACCAGATCTCCAGTGCCTTTGCCTGAGGATAGGTCACAGATTTGGGTACCACTGCGCTCAGATGGTTTTGCACAGAGAAGCTGGGATCCCAAAACCCCTTCTCATGTCCCTGCTGCTTTGCTTGCAAGTGCCTAATTAGCTTTTAATAGGACACTCTATAAATGGTAAGTGTTCTAGGGACATAAAACTTTCTTGTTCATCCTGAGAGAAAGACAAGGGTTTGAGCTGAGAGCTGGGAGATGGCTGCACTGGAAAGCAGCAGTAGTTCACAACAGCGAGTGGCTTGATTTGTGCAGTTCTTAAAAGCACAAAACTTTCTAAAAGTTTGAGGGTTTTATTCTTTATTTTACAATTTGTTCTATTTTTTTTTTTCCTCTCAGCTGGATAAACCACCCAAGCTTTTCGTTGCTTTAGGAAAACTTCAAGCAACTATCACCTTAACAGATACAACCTTCTTCTGCTATTTTTCCCTTTTCTGCCCATTTTCATTCAGTGACTGCTTCCACCATAAACATTCTGGGCATTCAATAGTTTTCACGGCAAAGCTATTATCCGCCCTTCCTTGGCCATGGGGTTTGTTCTCTGTTCCAATATTTGCACTCCTAAAAGGCTGAACTTCACTGGGAATAGACACAAACCTCCTTTGAACTTCATAATGACACTTAAAAACCTTACCCAACTGTAAGCACTTTTGCAATGTGTTACCTGTGTTTCAAAGGGCTCTGAGCTGTTGCTTCTCTGCTTTAAACAAAAAACAAAGGCCATCTATGTGACTTTCTTTGACCTGGCCTCTCCTCAGCTTTAAAAACCAAACAAACACAAGAGCAGTTTATGAATCACAATTTCTCTGAACATATTTAGCTGTTTTTCCAACCATTCCTGATGCAGACAAAAAACTGGGGCAGGCAGCAGGTACTGAGCAGTTCCTACCCCTTTCCTGAAGTTGCTAAGAAACCACTTTGTGTGGAGCATCACATTTTCCTAGCTGGTCAGCTCCGAAGTGGAATTTTCTCTGTTCCCTGGCTTAAGCTCACCGAAGGTTGAGATGGGGTTTTCGTTGCCAAACCACAGCAGCAGCAGAGGGTACACAGGGCTCACCGTTATTCCACAGAAAAGCAACTAGACATATACATTTTCCAAGAGGCCTTTATGTTTTGGGGAGAAAGGACTGTGGCCAGGCATGAGACGTTTCAGCCTCTCACGTACAAGAGTCTGAGCAAAATCAGTCAGGTCACATTTTATAGCTCCTGTGTATGTACTTCTTTTTACCCCCAGCTGGAAATTCCGAGTCCTACCTAAGGCATGAGCTGCCATGCCCCATCTGAAGTGTGTTTTCCCAATCCCCTCTTTGCTACAGCTATGCCATGCTGCCCGGTGCAGACACCTCAAGGAGGGGAAATGGGTGATGCTCCAGTACAGCCTGTGTGTCTTCATCTGTCCCAACCCACCCAGCAATGGAGGTGGTGGCAGCCCTGGAATGGATCCGATGCTCAGAAAGTAGGAGGGAATGGCCCTGCTTGACTTTAGCAGACGGTAATTAAATGCGATATGGACAGGCAGCAGTGTTATATACTGAAAAGCATATGAGGTGGTGGAAGCAAGCACAAACTGGGTGGAGAATGGATTGAGAGCAGCCCTGAGGAGGAGGACTTGGGGATGTTGGTGGACAAGAAGCTCAACATGAGCCGGCAGTGCACGATTGC
Source organism: Ara ararauna (assembly GCA_028858755.1). NCBI lineage: Eukaryota > Metazoa > Chordata > Aves > Psittaciformes > Psittacidae > Ara > Ara ararauna. Next base: position 35,742,297 of record CM054383.1, on the reverse strand, counting down.
AGCCCAGAAACCAACTATAACCTAGGCTGCATCAAAAGGAGCCTGGCCAGTAGGTCAAGGGAGGGGATTCTTCCCCTGTGCTCTGGTGAGACCCCACTGGAGCACTTCATCCAGCTCTGGGGTCCCCAACATAAAAAGGCTGTAGACCTGCTGGAGCAAGCCCAGAGGAGGCCACAAAGATGCTACGAGGGCTAGAGCAACTCTCCAATGGAGACAGCTGGGCTTGTTCAGCCTGGAGAAAGAGGGAGACCTCAGAGCAGCTTCCAGAAACTAATGAGGCCAACAAGAGGGCAAATGGGGATAGGACAATAGGGAATGGCTTTAAACTATCAGAGAAGCTGTGGCTGCCCCATCTCTGGCAGTGTCCAAAGGCAAGTTGGACGAAGCTTGTAGCATCCTGCTCTAGTGGAAGGTGTCCCTGCCCATGGAAGGGGGGTGGAACTGGATGAGCCTTAAGGTCCTTTCCAACCCAAACCATTCTATGATAAAGTCCAAGAGATATGGCTGTAAATGTACTGTCGTTTCCAACGGCCATGAAGTTTTCCCTCTCTGCCCTTTTGACTTGTTACATAGGGGTACCTTATGTTAAGTTTTAACATTAAAGGGAAATGTTTTAACATGTTAAGTTTTAACATTTAAAGGAAAGCTTTAAAGTTATTATCTAGCGCTTCACTGATGAAAAAAAGGGAAGATCCACAATCAAAATCTGGCTTTAAATCTCTAAGACAGAACAAGGCACTCATAGGAAGAAGCGAGCCTCCATGCTCTGTGATCTGGGAACACTACCTGTCAGGATGATGGATGTACAGCCCTCACAAGGAGGCGTGAACTCTGGGAAAGGGTTCTGAGTCTGAGGTTTAAAAGTGAGATGGTCAAGGAAGCAAGCTTTGAAATGAGGTATGGGATGAACATAATTCATGGAGAGGGGAGAAACTGTTATATCATAAGCCAGAAAGCAGAGAAGGGTCTTGGGAAGAGAGAGGGAAGTGCAGGTATTAAAGATAACACTAAAAGAGACCAGGAAGGAGAGAGGCCAAGAGCAGATGCATGGCTTGGGTGCAAGGAGGGTGCACGAAGACCTCTCTGTACGCAGTCTAGAATTTTATCTTTCCTTTAGGCTGGTGATGCTCTCTTCTATGTTAGGAAAACAGCTTTGTGCTCCTTAAAATCCAGAGGGTTTCCCACCTTTTGAAACCTCTTCAAAATTAAGGGCTTTAAAAGCTTTTCTGCTCTTTCCCACAGGAGCAGCAGTTCAGACAGTAGGCTGTTAAGATTTGGTATAATCTGACCTATAAACCAATTAATCTCTGTGTTTCCCACTCCCCTCTGGTCACCCAGATCACTGCCTGCACAAAGACTCTCTCGGGCAGAAGATACTGACTATCTTTTAGCAGAGAGACCTTCACCAAGAAGCTGCAAGGAGAAGTTACTACTCAGGCAGCATCACACAGTTGCACTTCCATGCTCAGGATCACCCCACCTTGATCTCTTGGAAATCTCTCAGCAGTTCAAATAGTGATAAACAGGGAGGTGAAGGGACTCACAGTGTGAACAGCCTCAGCTTGAGCTGGGACCTTCCTGCAAGCCTGAGGAGCTTCAAACCCAGGATCCTTTTCCACCTTCAGGTTTTACCATTGAAGTAAAACAGGGTTTTCAACCAGAAGAGTTTTGTCAATTATGAAAACCCCATCAGCTTCCCACCTCCTCCCAGCTGCCATCTGGCTCCTTTGCAAACCAAGATGAGGGTCTCAGCAACAGACCCATTCCCTCCTCCCCCAAGCACAGCTTTTTCTCCCACTCTCAGGTATCAGCATCCCTCACAGAAAAATAAATCAAAGCACAACACATCATCAAAACTGCCAAAGACTCACTTACAGAATCACCCCCAAAGTTTTAAAGTGCTCAGTTTTTACCATTACCAGGAGCTTGCAAGCTCTGTGCGTCTCCCCATACAGCTTGTAGGCAAATTAACCCTCGACAGCCTCCTTTGCCTTTATATCACTTATCAGTAATTGATGCTCCAGGTGCTCTCCATTTCTTAATGCCGAGCAACCGTTTGCTCCCTCCCTTACTCTTCACTGTGTTCTCCTACCATCATCTGCTTCCTCCTCTGTAGCAGCTATTAAAGATATGTAAGAGACTTCCCTAAGCTTTCCTGTTGCTGTTCTCTCTGGGTTTCCCACTAAATCTGTTTCTGCTCAGACTGCAGTGATATTGACTGCATTGCAGGCACACACATACTTTACTCAGGTTCCTTAATTAACTTCATCTTATTTTAGTTTGTGTAAACCACGTTCTCTTTTTATTACATAAACTATTTCTTCTCTCTCAACCACTTGTGGTGCTCCAGGCAGTTTGCTTCCAAACCAGAGGGCTAAATTTAATCCCCCACTCCCCATTCAGCCTTCTCCATTTGCAGTATTTTTTTGGGTTTGTTTTTTTTTTTTTTTTTCCTTTCTTTTCTTTTTTGGGTTGGTTTAGGGTTTTTTTCCCTCTTTCCAAGAGGCTGGGCTTCCCTTTCTGTCCATAAGCCCTCCTATTTCCCCCCCTGCCCCCTGGATGCCTGCCTACCTTTACTCTAAAATTCAGAGGAGGATCCAATACACTTAGTTTGCCAGCTCTTCAAGAGGTATCTAAGGAGGCTGACAGGAGTTTGATGGTCTCTCTTGCAGCCAGTGGCAGCTAATGTGGTCTGAAACCCTCTCTCTCTTTTTTGCCATTCATACACAGTACTTACTCTTCGAGCCTGCTGCTGCTGCTGCCACTGCCTGAAAGGACCTGAAATACCACACAGGGAATTTTGATTTCTTCTGGGGAACCAGGGAAAGAAAAAAAAGAAAGGCAGGAAAACTCATCTGGAGATTGTGAAGAAGGCATACAGTAACAGCAAGAAGTGGCTAGCTCTTTCCTTCTTGAATGCTGAAAAAGACCTCATTTCTCTGCCAGGTGTATGGGACTTAGATTCTGGAAGCACTGCACTGAACTGTTAAAGGTAAGGTGTTGCACTTTTCTCCTTCCTCTTTGGTGTCTTTTTCCTCAACTTCCCTGTGCCTTTCCTCAGTGCTCTAAGGATGCAAGCTCTCAGTCAGTGGATTGGTTGTTTCCCTGGTGAGGGAAATGTGAAAGAAGTTGTAAACTGACTGAGCCTGAGCTTCTCCATGGAGTTTCCCTTCCGCAAGCAGCATGTTGTGAGCAGGTAGTCTGTGCCTGGAATGCCTCTGCGATGGTCCTCACCAACAACCCACCCGTTACAGGGAGCAAACCTGTAGTAGGAGGCAACAACTGTGTGTCAAGTTTGTTGGTTGGCTTGGGGAAGGGAAGAAAAGCCAGCCACAAGCTTGAGAGATTCCTATAGCCAAAACCACGAGGTGGGAAAGCAGAGGCAGCGTTATCCCACTTATCCCTCCCCAAAAGACCCTCCAACCTGCTGGTGTTTCTTTGTGATGGATTTCAGCTCCCGCTCGAGCACTGGTGGTGTGTCTGATCCTGCTTCTGAGCACTGGGGAAGGAGGCGTATGATTTGTTGCGAGTGTCCTAAATGGCTGTGGGGTTTTTGATGGTTATTGCTTTGATCAGTGCCATTGCTTTGCTATAGGGTGATCTCTGAGCTAGAGGGGTGTTAAGCTCTGTAGGGGCTGAGAAGTTCAAAAGAGAATGAAAAGAGCCTGGATGCCAGAGGGTTTGACAGCGCTCCCCTTGCATGGGGATGGCGGGGACTGGTGGTTGGCAGAGTCTCCTGGGTTATTTCCAGTTAGCTGCTTCAGGCGTTACTCAGTACCTGCCCTCTTTCCGAAGCCATTTGCAGATGAAGCGTATTTTTAGCAGTGGTTTTCAGGGAGCTGAGCTTTTCTGCAGAAGTGGACACAGCAAAAAAGGCCGCGATTTTCTGAATCTTTATCAAAAATTCCATTGTTTTGTTAATCTACTACTTTTTAAGACTTTTCATTTAAACCTCGTTCCAAATAACCCTCGACATGTAGCAGAAAGCAATGCATTCTAACCTTTCCCTTTTGAGCGGTTTGGCCAAAAAAGTTTAGTCTTGAAAAGTTTTCCTAGCTTTCTAAAATAACTTTGCCAGATGTGGAAAGGGGGGGAACATCCCACAGCAGAATAGTTGGGAGAGCAGAATTTTTTAGCATTCCTCACTTCTTTGGTTTTTTTCTATAAGCTCAGGATGTTGGATGGGCAGAGGGTCTGGTGATTCAGGGTCTGAGTAGGGTGGGTTTTCAGATCCCATGTGCTTTTGGAAGCTGAACTATTTGTTTCTTTGCTTTGGTTGTTTGATGTTATATTTTCCTGCTGGCTCCAAGAGACTGTATCCACCTGATAAGTTAAAGGGGAGATGTTGCCCCTTTCTGAGATGCTTCATGTTGCTGTCGGTACAGAAAGGGGAAGGCATCACCTCCCACCACGGCTGGGTAAGAGGTGAGGGCTGGAGATGTACCTGTGCTGACTGAGGGCTCTCAGCAGCCTGAATGGTTTGGGGGGGAGGGGGTAAACTCCATCTGTTCCACTTGAAATGCTGTTTAATGTTTCTTATAATCACCTCCGTGTACAGTAGCAGGGTTTGACAGCAGCATGAGGGCTGGAGGATGGATAGGCAAAGAGAGCCAACAAGATAGAAAATTGAGGAGTGACAGAGACAGAGGGGAAAAACCTACTAAGGAAAAGAGCATATTAAATGAATTTCAGCAGATGTAGAGATGTCAGAGCAAACAGCAGCTCATCACTGTAAAATACTACCTAATTAGTGAGGAACATTACGGGGTTTAGAGGAGAAGAGGATGAATGGTATCACTTAAAAGACAGAAATGACTGAATGAATGTGTAAATGAAAAGAGAGACCAGATTGTTGTTCAATGCTCTGGTATCACCCAGGGATGCAGATGACAGTCAGAAACCCTGGGGACTCCAAAATCCACTCCATTATTGTTATTTTCTCTCCTCTTCTCTCTCTGGGGCAAACATAAGTTGCTCACATCCAGTGACTTCACTGCCTGACTTACAGTGAGCTGGTGTAGAGCCAACTGGTTCCACTGTAAAAATCAACAGGACTTTTCTTGGCTGCCTGAGACATCTTTTCCACCCCTCTCTGCCTCCTCGCATCCCCCTTTCCCTCGCCAGCAGTGGGGCATCTGCTCTACCACAGGACAGCTTTCCCCAAGCTGCTATCTTCCTCCTCCTCCTCCTTTCCACCCCCTCCATCCCGCTACAGCCTCCACGTGTGAAACAAGCCGGGCTGTGTACGCTGCTCTCAGGCAGCTTCCCAGCAGCAGCAACAAAAGCCGTGTTCATCGCGGGGCTGGACCACATACGGAGCCAGCGTGCGACGGCTGCCGAGCAGCCCAGAGCAGCCGGGGCTGTTTAAAGAGTGAAAGAGAGACACAGCAAAGAGAGGGAGCTGTTATAGGCTTGAAAAAAAAAAAAAGACCCTAAGAAATCCTTGAGCCCAGTGCAACAACGGAAACCTTACAGTTTACTTTTAAAAACTCAGTGCTTCCTTGTGAGAGGGCAGAACAGCTCAGCCTGTGTGCGCGGGTCAGGTCTGCGGGCTCTGTGTGCACAAGGGCGGGTGTGTGAGCGCTGCCTCCCCTCCCTCTCAATGGGCTCACAGTATAAATCTAAAGAAGCTTTTTGTTGGGCTGATGAATAGGCAGGGGCTTTGTCGTGCTCCCCGTGCAGCGTTTTTTGGGACGCTGAGATTTTTCTTTCTCCCATGTGCTTTTAGTTGGGTTTTCCCTTTTTAAGGGAAATTTCCATTTCTCTCTTGAGTGATGTTCACGCTCCCTGATGTTGCTCCATACAGAGCAGAAGGTGGAGGGAAGGATGAGGAATACCAAAATCATCTGATGTGGGTACCCCAAGAGCCTCCATGTGCTTTAGCTGTTGAAATGCCCCAAGGTGTTAAGTAGCAGCCTATGGACCGCCTTGCTCCAATTTCCTTCCCCTGCTTTACAAGCTCAGACACTGTGCAATCGGCTTCAGTGATCTAATGCTCCTGATGGCTTCAACCCATTGATGGAGGCAGCTGGAACCATGTCGCAGCTGGAACCATGTCACAGCCGCTGCAACCAAGCGAAGATAAGGGAGATGATGCGAGTTGAGCAGCACAGTCCAGAAGCCATCAGGCTCCTGCTGCGTAAGCTCCATGGAAGTAGCCTGGGAGCTGGCTTTGCCTGGGGGTTTCTGCATTTGCTTGAGGCTGGCTGAGGAGGAAACCTAGCTGTGCTTTGGAGCTGGAGGGGAGAGGACAGAGCAGAGGCCACAATAAGGACTCCCTCGAGAGAAGGGAGCAAGAGATATGGGTGACCCTCTGACAAGCATAATCATGTGGGTGTTCACGATTATTATTGCTCTTCGTCGAACAAGGCATGGCAACCCATAGCTTTTCTACAAACCCCAGTGCAACCTGAGTTGGTTGAAATAGGGGGAGCTTTGGCAGAATTAACTCAGACAAAGAGTCCTACCCTGTTGCTCACAGTTCCACCCAGGTTGTCACTGTGTCCTGAGAGTGTGGAGGCTTAGGACGGAAATGGTCACCGATTACTGTGAAGAGCTTAGGTGTGATGAGATGTCCCAGAAGAGGCAGGTCTGTGTGGTTTAACCTGGCAAATGTACTTGCTATGATAATGAGGCACAGGCTGAATCTTGAATACGAGGAAAGGCACTTGCTTCGACAGAGGCCATATCAGGCAACACAAGACAAAAGGGCATCTACAAAAGAAACCACATCTTATCATAGGGATGAAGTGATCAGGCAGGAAATGTCTTCTGGCAGGGTAGTGCTCATGGGTTAGGCCTGAGAGGAGTAAAGCTGTCTATTAAGCTATGCCCAATAAACCTAGCTTACATTAGCGGGAGAATATGGAATGTAAATACTCATGCTTCGAGGCATAAGGTAACCACTAAATGCCTAGTGTTAAAAGAAACTTCCTCCTCAGCAATTTATTCCCAATTTTTTGATGATGAGAACTGTGCTCTGAAGCCGGTGATAGAGGTCTTGTCCAAGACAGGATCCTGGCCTGAATATACCATTGGCTTCATCTGGTCTGGCAGTTTCCTTGTGCCTTTGGCTTCTCCAATGCCCTTGCTTAGCACTGGGTAGAGGACTTGGGCACTTTATTACCAGCAGTGTAGAAACCCACTGAAGGACAGAAGGAATTGTCTGTGAAGGCTGCAGGAGATACGGATTTGGCTTAATAGGCGAGAAATGTAAATAGGAATAATTTGACAGGGTTAAAAAATAAATCCATAGGGAAAACCAACAAGAAATAACCAATGAACATCTCATGACTGAGGTTAGATCACAGATTGGAGGGAAAAGGTGTGTAAAGGAAATGCAGAGGCCAGCAGCTGATAAGCAGGTAAAAATGACAGTGCTGATCGCTTCCAGCTGGAGTTCCCATCCATCATTCACACCTCCAGCTGCTGTGCTGGTGGTTGAATAACCTGTAATCCATGGCAAAAGCCTGCTGCTCCTGCTGGGATCCTGCACAGGGTCAGAGATAAATACCCTCCACTACCTTGGAAATCCCCAGGCACCGCAGGCTTTGTCCAGGGCAGGGTCATATCCAGTAGTTTTGCTGGCACACTTCTATTGACTTCAGAAGATTACTCTTGCTTAGTGGTCCTGTGGCACAGCAGCTGTAGATTGAAGTGTAATTAACATTACGTCATCTGCACCACAGCTTCAAGGTTGAAATAACCACGTAGTTCACATATTGGAAATTACAGGATGGCTTTCATATAAATGATGAACTGTCACTGTTTCTTACCCCAGAAAAATAGTTTCTATGGTGTTTGGTGTATAAATAATACCCTGTACCTCTACATCGCTTGGCTTCAAAGTCATTCTTCGGTGCTGTACCATAACGAATACCCTCCTATTCTGTAATAACCAGTCTGGGGAAGATGTCTTTTCCTCTGATGTAAATTACAACATGCAGCTACTGCCACTGCTGCTGTTGCATTCAGTCTGGTTTGTAAATAATACTCTTTCTCTGCCATTGTATCTGGGGTTCAAATAATACCTTGTCTTCTTGCAGTATTTGGTATGTAAGTGTCACCCTAATCCTGTACTTTGGAGTGCACAGAGCATCCTGCTACCACAGAACAAATTGCAGCCTTCCCCTCTGTAGTATTTGCCCTCTAACTATTACCCTGCTGTTGCGTATAGCACTTATTGTATAAATAATACCCTGCTGCCTTGTAGTAATTCATACGTAAGCGATACTGTCAGACTGCAGGGTATTTAGTCTGCTAATACTGCTTACTACACTGGCATCAGATAATACAGCAGAGCTCTGCATTGAGGGACATTGGGCTACCAGCTCAGCCCTCTGGCACTGTTACTTGGGCCTCCTATCAAACCCCAGGGTGGTCAGAAGCCACAGAGCTGGAGTTATCCTGCAACCATCACTGTGTGTCAGCAGGAAAGGGGGTCACCCCTTTGCTTAGCCAGCTAGCCCATGGGATCTAGATCCTTTATGGTGTCTGTTAAGATCAGGATCGGCTTTGCCAGAGGCAGGGCAAAATCCTTGTCCCTTCACTATTCCCACATTCCCTGCTGTTTACCTCCTAAAAAACCCCACTTGAAGCTAGCTAACAGCAGAGATCACCTCTACTAACAACATATGCTTTCCTGCCTGTTACAGGACAGCATGAGATGATCCAGCACCATCAGTAATGTTGAGTCATGTTTATCAGAGGACACAAGCATCTTCATTGCTCTTATTGTTCAGCTTTGAATCTGCCCAGCATTTTGAAATGCTCTAGACCAACCTCAGCACATCCCTGAGACTACGGCGCTATGCTGTGCTGTACCCATTTCATCTGCAGAACTATTCCCATTGCTACTTCAATGGGCATGCATACCTTCTTTTATGCCTTTCTGAAGTATGTGTATGCTGGCTTGAGCCATTTCTCTTGCTGTATTCAGGCAAGCATGTGTGGGTTATAGGCACAAAGATCTCAGAGTGATCTCATAAAATCAGAGTGATCATATAAATGATCTTCATTTCAGTTGATTTTCAGGGCTGTTCTTCCAGCTCTCACTAACGCACCCAAAGTAATTTTGGATTAGCTGCTCCAGGCACCATCACCACTCTGACCATGCAGCACTGAGTTCAGCGTGGGCTACAAAACTTTCCTGAGAAGTGAGATAGGTTCTCAGGTGAGCTGTGCTGGATATCACGCTGACACAGCATGGTGCTTACTATGGAAACTGACTTTTTCATTGAGACCTGGTTTCAAAGAGGTAAGAGTTTCTGTCCTTTCTTATGCTACCCCTACCTGATATTCTCCCTCAGTTAAGGTTTGTAGGCAGAGGTGATACCTCCAAGAGCAGCTGAGAGCACTGGAAAACAGAGGTGCTTTAGCTCACACAAGCTCATTTTTCCATCTTTTCAATCCACACAGAGTACGTCACTTCTGCTCTTGTTTTGGCCAGTTCCCATACACTTTCCACTGGCCTCCTGCTTTGAATAAACACATCAAACCAACATAAATCTGTGTGCTTTATGAATGTTGTGCTCAGCCCTTTCTTTCTCAGGTGCTAAGATCCTCCGCTCCCCCTGCATCTTCCGTGGCAGCTCATCTGTTCATGTGTTGTTGGAGATTGGGTGTTTTGGCAGCTTCAGAATCACAGTCTAGCATCAAAGATGAGAAGGTTAAAGGATCATGCTTAAAATGGAAACAGCTTTCTCATCCTGCAGTCTCAGAGTAATACTGAAGCTTTACTCATGCCTCCACTATGTGTATTGGTGAACGCGAAGGCACTCAGATACATTGGTTGGCACCTTCTTGTCAGTCCTGGCACAGTTTGTTTCCAGTTTCTCCTGTTCTTTGACTGGATTGCTCCCTGTTCTGCAAATAGGGCTGGCTTTTCCTGTGGATCTGCAATACCTCATCCATTAGAGGTGTCTCTCTCATCTGTCCTGTTGGTGTAATTAAACAATAATATTTTGAAGCTGATTGGGTATTAGACTGTCAGATGGATGATTGAGTTTGTCTCCCTTACACAATTACGTCCTTTCCCAGAAGTTGTTCTAAGGGATTCAAATCCATGTTTTGCAGGAGCCCAAAGACAGAGAAGCATTTCTGTAAATTCCATTAGGTGCCTAGCTCCATTTCCATCTTTAATTTCTAGAATACCATTGGCTGTTTGCAGGCTACCAGAGCCTTACTGAACACCCTTGACGTTCTCGGAGATCCCACAGCATCTCACGATAGCCTGCTGTATCTTTTGTGGTTGTCTCCAAACTTGTATTCAAGTTCTAAAGCTCATCTTAGAAGCCATCTGCTAGTTTTGTTTATGACCAGTGGGGCTTGTTTCTCTTTCTCTCCAACATACTTGCATATACTCCTAATTTCTCTTTTGCTACATCCTTATGGTAGGAAGGAGCTTGCATTGAGTCTTTCAGAGACCAAGCACTATGCCCACAGCCACAGGGGAGAGGATGTCCAACATGGCTTTTTAATGTCCTTAATGCTGCACACTTGAGAGGCCCTAGGCACTGGCTGGACAGACCTGGGCTCTGTATAGACCAATCTTTATGGCCAGAACAAACATCAGTTGTAGTCCCCCGCCTTCCCCTCATACTTCCATTGAGAATCATTAGCTTAAAGCATGACACATTCAACTACGTTTGCAAGAATGCTCATCCTAAATGCTACAGAACTTTCGGTTTGAGCATTTAGCTGCCAAATAGTTTTCCTGAACATCACTCCTGTTGTTTATTTAAATAGTGTGGATCAATGTGCATTAATGTTGCGATGGGTTTTTTTAGTTGCAGCTCTGGAATTACCACAATTCTGAGACAATGCCCAAATGTTATGTATGGTCAGATGCAGTTCTCATACTGCATGTAAAAGCCAAACAGGATTATCCTTACTCTAGTGTCTTATGCAATTAATTCTTCTGTCTGAAAGCAGAGTGCTCTGTGCAGATTCATGGAGATTTAGACTTCCTTTTGAGAGCCCTCCCTGCTGTCTGTTGGGGACTTGCAAGCAGTTACTTGTCTAGACCAGGTTTTAATACTAGAACTCAGCCTTAATGCTCCTAACCTCAGAGGTAAATGGCACCTTTTCTGTTGATTCCAGTGGTAACTGGAAATGGCCACCAGATGATTTACCTGCCCACCTTACTGGAAGAATTACAAGACAGTTTGGTTAAAATAGATCATAATTATTACTTGCCTTTGAATTGGTCTTTTATGCCAATAGTATAAAACAGATTTTAGTCTTACACAGTTTCTCTTGCTAATGTTGTACGTCTGAGTTTAAATACCAGTGTAAGATGCTCCAGGATCCATTTTAAAGCCCACATATCCTCCATCAATGCTGGAGCATGTTTACAGGTTTGAAATGCTTCGTGAGGCAGTTATTTTACCTACAAAGGGATCTGTGTTGGTGCCTTTCTGTTCTTCAAAATGTGGGTGCTGTTGGTTTAAGCTTTTCCATGTACCTCTGGAAAAACAACATTTTCCGTTGCCCTTACAGGGCTCTGCACCAAACACTGGGCAATGCTTTGGCCCTCTCCCTCAACCACATCTCATACACAGGAATGTATTTGCCTCTCAGAAAACTTTGTATTCCTATGTAATTGCTGGTTTGGTTTCCTTCATACCTCGCTTTCTCTTTCTGAAGGTACGACAGATTGACTTTTCTTAGCAAACTGTAGCTTGGGGCTTAGCAGTAGCTTTCCAAACATCTGTGGCCTATATCAAGGTTAAATTTCTTTCCCTTCACAGTCTGCACAGCACAGAATGATTTTATATTTCATGTAAGGGCATTGCTTTTATGCAGGATTCCCGTGGTCTCCCCAGATTCACATTTGGGCTGTCTAGGTTTGGTCAGGAGCATACTTTCTAGATTGCAAGACCTTTAAGGCAGGGGCTGCTGTCTGCCTGTGCTGGGGTTATTCAGTGGAGCCCTGAGATCTGGGCTGTAATGAAAAGATTATTGGTATGCATTCATTGACCCTAGACTCAAACTAATTTTGGAGAGGCTAATTGTCTCAGTCTCACTCTCTCTTTCAATGCCACATCACAGTTCCTTCTGTACCTAAGCCCATTTATAAATTCATGTATATGCAAAGAAAAAGCTTTCTATCCATGTAACGTCCATTCAGGTCAAAAAGTTTGGCTGTTTCTCAAGTGCAATGCTTCTCTTCAGACCAGTTTCACTGCATTTGAAGGGAACAGACCTTTCAGTTAGGGTGGAGTATTGTGCACCACTGAGATCCCCTTTGGGAAAAGGCAAAAGGCTGTGATTGAGTTTTAGACTGAACAATGGGTCTGATGATTGAAAAATTATCTTTTAATGTTTGCTGCTTGTTTCAGAAAGTGCTTGTTTGAAGGGTTTTCTTAGGCAAGCTTTGGCCTAACCTAAAATGGGCACCTTGGCCAGGGAGCTAAAATGCTTCTGCTACTTATTGCCTTTCCTTTGCAGAGGGATCCCATTCTCTTTTCTGGTGGGTGGATGAATACATCACCCAGAGATCAACATCCACCTCCATGGGCCAGTGGCTAGAAGAGAACAATTTCCTAGGCATCTTTTCCATTGCCTTGCCCCTTCCCTCCAGCTCCCTGCCAGTCTCATAAAGTAGAACTCAAAGCTTTTGAGGTCTCGATGGATGGTCTTTTCTCTGTGGCAAACCCAAAACAAGCTTGTATGACTGTGAACTACTTTGTTGTTATCTTCTTTCTTGTTGTGTTTTGTTTTCTGCTGTACAATTTGGCTTGGTTCAAAAGCATCGCTACAGTTGAAAAAAAACAAGAGATTTATTTTCTGCCTTGAGACCCTATTGGTTTCTTCCCAAGAAGAACAGGCTGAACCACAGGCAGGAATTACTGTTCAGATAAAGTGACTTGACAACTGAATAGGAGCGGTGAATGAATGTCCGTACTCAATGAGACTGCTCCTAGCAAGGAGAGCTGAGCATCCCCCAGTGTTCTCAGCATGGCAAAATCCCCTTGGAACAACTGGTGCAGGACAGGGCAGTTGACTGTGCTTTGAGGTACCACCGTTCCCCTAAAGGAATGGAGCAACATTAAAATAAACAGGGAACTTATTGACTGAGCCCGTTAAATTGAGTTAAATACACACTGCGTGTCTTGGCGAAGAGGGAGGAGTGTCCTGCGTGCCAGAACAGTCTCCTGGTACGTGAACAGTTTGAGCATGTAAAAAAGGAAGGAATTGTACAGGGATACAGAGTTACTGGGTGCTGTGAGATGGCACTGGCTGGGGCTGGAGGGGGTGTGTGTGACTGGGGATGAATATAAAGGAAAAGCCTGGAAGAAGAGAGAGCTGATGAGACTTTAATAGGGCCTTAAGCCCTCCACACACAGGAAAGCCCCTGGTTTGCACTGATAGACATAGACACTGACCCCGCTCAGCACCCACCTCCTGCAAGAGGTGGTCCCTGGAAGGGAGGTGAGGGGAGCCCTCACCTCATGTCCATGGTCCATGTAATCTTCCGCCACTGCTAAAGCTGTCAAGAAGGGGACAAAATGGGCTGGGAGAGCTGGTCTAGGAGGAAATGAGAGGAGACAGCAAACCATTCCCCTGCTGGCATGTGCGAGGTGGTTTCAGGGGGTGCAGTGCCAAGCCATTGATTAAGCTTTCCTAGAACCAGAGATGGGAGTGAAAAGCTGCTTCTCTCTCTTAATCCTTCCTGTACCATTCAATCTCCAAGATAGGTACAAGCTGCCATGGCTGATCTGTGCTCAGTCTAGTTGTCACGGGTTTGCTGGCGGAGGAAACTGAGAAGAAGGAGAGTCTTCCTCAACACAGCCAAACTCTTATTATAGTCTGAATATGAAGTCTGTGGCCTCTGTTTATACTGTGTGCCGTCTCTGTAAACTGGAAGGCAAAGCCAGCCCAGTGCCTCCATAATTGAGCTTCATTATATCAGTCGCAGACAGCTTTGAAAACCTACTCTGTTTTGCTACAGACCCTTCTTCAGACCCCAGAGTGTGTGAGATCCTTCAGCAGCAGCATCAAAATCCACACTTGCATTATGGTGGTGGGTTCAAATTTATGATAATATGAAGTCCTAGTGAGCAAAGGCTTGAGAAGAAAAGCTCTTTTGCTCCTAGGAGACTCTCTTTGCTTGCCTGCGCAAGAGGTGCACATGAAAGTTTGATGTGCATGCGCCTTTCTGAGGAGTCACAAATAGTTTGAGCATCTGGAAACAGAATATCCCAACAGAATTTCCAAAACAAAACAGATCCCGCTCTGCTCCACTGAAAATGCCAGTGATGTGCTCAGTAGGAAAAGATGGTTCTCTATTTTTTGGGATTAAAAAGAGGAAAAAAAGTGCTAAGAGTCTGGTAGAATTCAAATCTTGCAGATTGTGGCAAGTAGTAACACTTGCTTAGACCACTGGTATTGTCTCCTGAGCTGCACATGATAGGATGTCTCCCCCCTTTCCAGCCAGTAGCCAGAAAGCCCTAGGCCCTCTCCCATGCCATTTGTCCTTTCATCTTCCAGGTCACCCCAAAGGGAGGATGGAGTCAAGATTCCACCTTCCAAGCAAAGCTAAACTGTGTATGTCTTGAATTTATGAGACAGGAAATCTACTCGGGAGGAAAGCTGGGGCTGAAACAGCCTCATTTAAGTAAATCGAAGAACAGTGTTTACACAATGTCTGGAATTAATGCAGAGAAAACTTTGAGGTGCCAACTTTGGAAAGAGAAAATGGGGAGAAAAAGAGGCAGATACTGAGACTGTGATGAAGCTGGAAGCTCTTCCTCCAGGTTGGATGGAAGGTTGCTTTTACTGCTGTGAAGCACCAGCAGCATGCTCTACTTGGTAATAAAAAGGCCAGATAGGATGTGATTGCTCACTTGCCTTTTGTGTCCAAGCTGTGACAGTATGAGGATGTTCGGTATTATCAGATGTGTGTATTCCCAGCATGGACAGCCTCACCAGAGATCATGGTGCAGCATGGTGTATGTAGCACATGAGTAGATGTCCTTAGCAAGAGGCTGCTGCAGGCTTTGTATCTTTGAAGAGGTGCTGATCCACATGAAGGGACATGAATGTAAACCAAGGTTATGCTCAATATTACACATGAATAACACCAACCAGAAATGTGGCCACACTACATGTCATTAGCATGACATATGCAGTTATTACAGAGGCCCTTCAGCCATGCACAAGGTCTTGTGGCTCTCCCTTTCAATCTTCCATGTTTGTTGAGTTCCCAAGCCAGCATGATGTTTTCTATGTTCCTGGAGCACAGGAAAACTCTTTACCACTGTGAAGTTGACAAGGGCCAGCTTCATGCTGTCTCTTCCAGTCCCATCCAAAGCCTTGTCAGATGGACTTTGACACCAAGCTTCTCAGGAGCACATATCTTGCACCCAAGGCAATTTTTGAGTAGCAGAGTATTAACAGATGAGGTGGGCAGTAACTAGCAAAGTCAGTGAAGGCTTATGTCTCCGTGCCTATGGATTCTGTGTTAAAACATGATTTCAAAGGGTTTCTGGAGGGCTGAGCTGTGTCAGAGCACAAGGGAAGCAAGGCTTAAGATGTCCATGCATCTTCTGCTGGCTGTATGCTTCTCTGTAAACACGTTTGCAACTTGTTCTGTAGCCAGAAGGGGGTGTTTTCTCATTTTTAAGGCTGGCTTCTTGCACAAGTGAAAAGTCACATCCTGCACCAGCGGAAGTCCCCTATGCAGCCTTCACACATCCCAGCAGAGTAATGGGCCATTCCCAACGGGGTTAAGCAGCCACTGCCAGTCAGCTGAGCTTTACCCATCTGCAGGGAACCTACCTGTCTGTTTAGCTGATGAAGAAGGTAGTTATGTGGTGATCTAGAGAGGTTCTACCATGTTAATGGAAGGAGGGGTTTCCAGGTCTCTCAGCAATTTCTTTCTACTGCTCTGTCCTGGTCTTGGGTAGCTTGGATCCTAGGTGCTCAAAAACAGCAGTTTCCCTATTTCTCAGTGGTTCTATAGTGGTTCAGTGAACTTGAATGGGAAAAGCCCTTCAAGGGCTTGTTCTTGACTTCCTTGGATCATGCCCCAAGCTGCCTTTTTCCCACTTATCCAGGGAGGATCTGGCTTCTCTTTTGTGTTCTGGTGGGCTTTCTCTCTGTGTTAGGGGAGCTTTGCTCAAGGCTGAAAACAGCTCCAGAAAACAAATGTAGGTTGTAACTTTCTTTCCCTGGAATATAATTGTTTACCTGCCTCCAATTGTTTGCCTTGCTACCAAAGAAGGGTCACGGGTGAGAGCCACTTCCAGAGACAGCATATCCTGGAGGAGAGAGATTTCTAAAGTCCATGGCTTCCCTGTGGATTAAACTCTTCCTTCCTATCCTAAGCAAAAGGATAGATCCCAATTAAACCTGATTGTTGTGCATAAAAAAATAGGGTGTAAGGAGGCTGTATGAAGTGCATGATCACCCTCCCATCTCTAAAAGCTGGATGTCTAGCAGTGCTCCAGGATCTCTTACTAACCAACAGAGAAACAGCTGAACCACTCTTTAAAGGCTCTCTACTGAGACATCTATTTCATAAGGAGATGAATTGCTCTTCAGAAGTTTCTTTTGCTCCCCTTGGAGTAGAGAGGATTTTGAGTTCAAGCTTCAGCTAGACTCAAAGGTTCATTGTTCCCATGAATTCAGAGGCTCTAGGAGCTGTTCAAATGTGGCTTTTGCTATCCATATTGAGCAGATGCTCAGAGCCATGGCAGCTCTGGGTTTGGGGCTGATCCCACATCTTCCATGAAAGACTCCGGCTGTCATCTGCTTGCCATAATGGGCATTTTGCAACTTCTCTGTCCTTGAAGGGTAGGGAAATTACTGGTGTGTGTTGTAGTGAACAGGCAGTTCTGGGTTTCCTGCAAGAGAGCTAGTTTTGGGGTGGCTACTGGTATGGGCTTCTGCTGTTCTGGAACCTGTGCGTTTAGGTTGCTTCTGATAGCTCAGAGGGGAAAAAAGAAAGAAAAGAGAGAAATGCTACTGAAGTTACTGGAGCTGCAACGTAAAACCAATGTAAATCAGGGGAGAATGAGAGAATGATGTGGTAGATACCAGAAAAGAGATAAATGCTTATAAAGATTTTGGGTTCAGTGGGACATTTATTCCAGACCATATATCTGAGCTTGGGTCACTAACTGAACCTAGAATATTACTAAAGTTTTGCTAAGATTTCCTGTGGCATCTGCATATTTAAAGCATGTCCGTACATGCTTGGGTTATTTTGGCTTTTCCTGTACTGTATGTGCAATACAATTAGAAAACAGTCAAATTAGAAGAGACTGCAGCTCTTTCACTGAAAGAAAATTCACAAAGACCCTGAAAATGGTGAGACACAGAACCAGGTCCAGTCAGCTTTGGTTCTTTGTGGAGAAGGACAGAGAGGAGCTCTGGACCACATGTTGTGGCTGTGGGACACACTGATACCATCACCAAGGTGCCTTACCAGGGCTATGTCTGAGCATATTCATGCCTGCAGTAGCAAGAGGTGCTCGAGGACAGGAGCTAGCTGAGGCTTGAGCTGAAATCTGCCATTACTCCCAGTCTTGAATAAATGCTCTCTGTTTTGTGCCTTATGCAGTAAAGGATGCCTTGGTGCCATCAGTTTGCCATGTCCTGTAGCGATACAGGCAGGCAATGCTGCAGGACTGTCAGCAAGTGGAGGACTACATCCCCTGATGACAAAATATCTGAGCAGTTACTGCCATGAGTCTTGCTGATTGGGGAAAAAAGGACTTTATTGTTGCAGGGATGGTTTCAGTAACAGAGCAGGCGGGAGCAGCATCCAAGCTGCTCTGTACATAAAGACCTTACTCTCAGAATGGTTTGGAAGCCAGACAGAATGGAATATTTCTCCTATTTTCTTTACAGCTGAAAAAACATGAAAAATCACAGGAGCGCATTTATTGCCATATTTCAGTTCCAACGTTTGCCTTATTTAAAAAAAGAAGAAGAAAAAATAAAACTGGTTTTGCCCACCCCCACCCCCTCACTTTTCTCCCCCTTTTCCTTCCCTCCCATTTCCTGGACCAGGCTGAGGTTTTTAACAGAAAAGCTCTCAGTCCTGCACAGAGGCTGGGAACATGCAGAGGGACAATAAAGTGTTTGTTTGTAGAGATCATACAGGAACGGTCTGTAATTTTACACAGGAGAGGAGAAACCACTGTAATTTTACACAGGAGAGGAGAAACCACCATCTGACTCCAAAGCCTACAAGGGCATGGGACCTGGTGCTTAATGTCCCTGCTGGTGATGATGTCTCCTCAGACCTCATCAAACCCTTCGTCCCCAGTGCTTGTGCCTGAAATCGTAGTGCTGAAATAAGGCTGGATGAGATGACCATGTGCTTTAGAGAAAATAAGGTCTGTTTCCTGATGGGGAACAAACTGGGGATGGAAAGCCAGTTGAAGAGTGAATCCAAGGCTAAATGAGTAGTGCTGCTTTTAACTGTTGTTCAGGAGCCTCTTTACATCCACAGTTTTAAAGGAAATATTGTCTTTGGATATACTTTATGCCCAGGCATATCTTCTAGGCAATGAGTGACATTTTCCTAGCTGCCAGGAACAATATGTAAGTGCATTAAAGGTCTTCCAAAACTGAGAAATAAGGAAGCTCAGAATGACCCATCCAGCCCATTCAAAAGACAATAGCAGGATTAAGGGTGATGAAAATCAATTTAATTGCAACAAGGGTAATTAACATGGTCTGGAACAAGCAAAGGCCACTGGAGAAACTGCAGATGGGACTCAATTAAAATAGACTAGGACAGAAAACGCTTTCCAGCAAGCAAACAAGTTAGACTGTGCTGCAAACGGGCCATCTGGCTATTTTCCACTGTACAGCCTTACTGTGTAGGCACTTTGTTGGACTTTCACTGTAGGGACATTTCCCTTTCTTACTCACTCCAGATTCTCCAGCCTTCTTTCAAAACCTGGGAACAGCGTTGGAAGAGCAAGGGATTGAACCTGTCTGTACATATGTACACACTTCCCTCCACACACACTTGGATTCTCAAATAAACCTATTTATATGCAGCCAGTTTAGGACAGTCTGCACACAGACACATACAGAAGCACTGCTTTTAGGCATAAAATTAAGTGGAAATAAGCTTCAATGAAAGGGACAGTTGTTCTTTGGAGTGGAGAGCTCCTGAGCCTAACAGCATTTCCCAACTCTGTCCTTTTTGGAATGAGCTTTTCCTGAATTCTCCCTGTCCCAGGATGAACTGGAGAGGGTTTTTCTTCTGTCTTAGTCGCTGGTTAGAGAGGGTAAGATGGATGGGATTTCCATGGCAGCTTGGTTGGATTCTTCTCTCTCCAGACTGCTTGGTACCCTGCACAGGGACAGTTATTCTGGTGCAGAGGCATAGCCATGACCTTGCACAACTTGTCCTACCTTCTCCTATCTTCTCACCACTCCTATTCCAGCTGTTCTCTCAGCAAGTGCAAATGGAATTGTACAAGAAAACAACCTGCAGGGCTGGAAGGTGTTTTTGTAGTGTGGACCTTGCAGAAAGCATAGAATCATAGAATTGTTTGGGTTGGAAAGGACCTTAAGATCATCTAGTTCCAACCCCCTGCCATGGGCAGGGATGACTCACACTAGACCATATTGCCCATGCCTCTGCCCTTGAACACTGTCAGGGATGGAGCATTCTCAATTTCTTTGGTGGTTGCTGCTTGTGTGTAGGGCTCAGTGCTGCAAGATTTAGTCCCTCCCTACTGAGAGGATTGTTCCTACCTTAAACAATGCTCTCAGTAGTCACCCTAGGAAGAGCTGCACCAAAGTGTCTACAGAACTTCTCTTCACGCTGACTTTTTGTGCTAGAAGATAAGGACTCTACAGCTGAGTTGGAGCTTGTCAGCAGTGACCTGGTAGCTCCTATGGGTTCAGTAGTTCACCTTTTTCTAGTAGGCAGGATACTTTGGTGTTTTCTCAGAAAAAAAAGCAGTCAAATTAAGTTATCTCCAGAGGCCTGTGTTATTTAAGACATGGTAGAGGCATTGACTGTATCCCCCTCATGCTGCTCAGGTCCACCTCCCTCCTTAGCCATCCTGCTAAGCATCCAGTTAGGGGCCAATCAGTAAGATGCTGAGCAAGGGATGTTTCTGACACTACGTAGCCTGCTTCAGACTTTATTCTGCCTTTACTCAGTTGTGCAGCTCAGGCACTACCTTATCCCCAAAAGCTTTTCCTATGTGCCAAATTCTACCTCAGCATGCCCACACTGCTCTGGCATGGTTCTCCCTTATGTTGAACTGTACCTTCCTGCTCATTAGGCACAGCTCGTTTAATCTCGGTAGAGACAACATTCACACTTGAGCTGATCACCCTCCTGTTATGGTAGTGGAGGATTGTTAGCTTTGAGGTATGCGCTATATAATCCCTTCTAGATGTTTCTTTAGAATGAGAGGGACAGCCTCCCCAGTTCATTGGCTTGACAGACCAGGTCTACATCATCTGCACTATCCATATCTGCTCGGGCAGACCTCTGTCTTGATTTACTTCCAGAACTGCTCCTTCAAGCAGCTGTTTGCTCATTACCGTGTGCTTGGACATCCCACTAGAGACAATATGGAATAGAAGTATTGCAGCACGGAGCCACTGCTGTAACAACAGGACGTTAATCAAAGGCATTCCCAGCTTAGTGAATGCTGACCAGAGCTGAGTGCAGACTCAGGGTTGGATCTCTTTGGCATGCTTTAAGGGAATGAAAAATGGAGATCAGCACTGCAAACAGCACCCTGAGGAGTAGGTTGGGTTTCTTACTGGCAGGGAGTCAACGCTTTCGCAGAATGCACCCAAAACATTGTTACTGTGATTTGTTTAAGTGCTGCTCACAAGGAAAACCCATTGCCTCTGGGCTTCTGTGGGATAATAGGAGCTTGGAGTGGTTTTCTCCATATCTTAACAAAACTGCGAAGATACTGCTGGTCACATCTCTTACCATATGAGGATATATTTCCTCATGGAAGATGAGCATAAAGTTTGAATAAGACCAGGAGCACATGAGGTTGTTTTAGCATTTGGGACAAAGTGAAATTTCCTCTATTTAGGGCATTTTTGTTCTGTGATGTCTGATGGACAGATGAACCTGCTCTCCTCCTACCCACTGCCAGTGTGCACAGAAACAACTGTGTGGGACTCGGAACAATACCAGTTTAGCCACAGAACCTAAAAGTCTTTTCAGCCAGCCAGCTTCCAGCATATTTAAACACCTCTCTTTCCATGCTCTAGGATGTTTCTATTCTTTAGGAGGTAATCTAGATCTAAAGCTGCCTGCCACACTTGGCCAAGCTTATGACACTCAGGGCTGTTCAGCTTGGCAAAATGCAGAGGTGTCTGAAAGGTGCTTGATCTAAGGAGCCTGGAGAAGTAAGAGTTTCTATTTAATGTTCAAGCAGGTATCATGACTGAAGACTTAGTTACTAATGGCTTGAAGAATGTCCTTTACTTGAATCCCCTCCAAGCACCTTCTGCCCTGGAGGGTCCGTCCCTGCTCCCAGGGAGCGCATTATCTTTGCTTTCCTGCTTCTCCTTTTATCCAGAGGATGAAAATGGAGGATACCCACTGGAATGGCACCTTTGCGATGGTGCAGGTAGAAATAATCTGAGCCCACCCTGTAGCCTCATTCCAGGGACAGTCCTCAGTTACATAGTGAAAGCGGTGACCTACTTGGGGCAGTTCTGAATACATAGTCCCACAGTTATCTGTTCTTGTAGGGAGCATTCCTCAAAGTAAACAAGAACATACTTCAGAGAGCGGGCTTCACTTTTGCTCCAAAGCTTAAAGACATGCCAAAACACAGAAGATGTCTGCTTCAAGTTTTCTGCAGTGCCTCGTGTGATAGCAGTGACTGGTCTATAACCTGGAGATGTTCCCCAAAATACAGGTTGAGCCCTTTTCCTTCTCTTCTACTGGCAGCTTACCCCAGAATCCCTTTCTCGCTGCCTGACTCAGAGCCAAGGGATGCATTGCTGGTGTGAGCTTCAGGCTTGGCAGGCTGAGATTGAGCAAGGAAGGGATTTAATTTTACAGGATGCCTTTTTGCCTTGGATCCTCCAAGACAAGTAAAAAAATGTGTGTGATATTCATAAGCATGGTTCTTTGTACTGCCTAGAGCCAGACAAGATGAATAACACAAGAGCAGAGATCGAAACGTTATACGTTCGTATTCATGAATTTTAATGTCAGAAGGGACAATTCTGGGCTGATCTGTGAATGGAACTTTAAACTTCACCCAGTTATCTCTGCACTAAGCCCATTGACTTGCATTTGCCTAAGTAGTACCCTCCAAAGAGGCCTCCAAGTTTGAATTTGAAGCTACTGAGAGATAGAAACTCCATTGCTCCCCTTAGTAAGAGTGTCAATGATCCATCAGCCCTGTGTAAAATGTGGGCTTTGTTTCCCATGTGAATTTACTTGGCATGTGGCTCCCAGCTATTAGTTCTCTTGATGACTTTGTTGGATTAGTGGGCCCTTTAGCAACAGCAGCTTCTGCTTGAAACAATATTTGTGCACTTCTCAGTCTTTTTTTTTTTCCTTTTTTGTTACAATAATTGCATTCAGACTTTGTAGTATCCCCTCACAAAGCATTTCCTCAGATCCTTGCTAGTGGATGTGTTCTGCACCACCTTTTCCTGATATCCTCACATCAACCCAGAAGTGTGTGAAGTCTTCCCATTGCTTACCACTGAAGCACAGAGGTATTCCTGGGGGTTTTTTTGGTTGGATAATAGCAGTAGCTCTTCTGAGTGACTGTCTTCTAGGACATGACACCCCATTGTCAGGCATGTTCTGTGTCCCTTGTGTAATTTTATATCTGATTCTATTAAAACCCCGTGCAATTGGAAACACATTGGGTCTAATACTGACCCCTGTAGACACCCAACAGAAATATCTCCTTCAGTGTCAATGTCCCTCAGATGGCTTCTTCTAGAGACCTGCAGTTAGGCTTCTGCTGAGCCATTTTAATGTATGTACTACTGACACTGCATTCTTCATATCATGCAACCCTGTGAAAGTCAAACCTTACCAAACCTGATTACATGATCTTACATATAAGCAGGCAGCTTTATCAGACAAACTTAGAATCATGCCAACTAATATAATCAAGTCTGGAAGTACTTGCTTTGTATACAAGTGCCTCAACTAAGATTAATATTGTACCTCTTCTTCAGTGATTTATGAATTGAAGTCTGTATCTGGTTTTTCTATTATTTTGCCTGGAATTTATGTCAGTCAAACTAGCATGTATTTGAGGCTCATCGTTGTGTATCTTGCCTGATTATTGGCACAGTGTTTCAGTATTTGGGACCTGCCCCAGTGCTCCAGCACAGATTATAAATGAACATCAGTGGGCCAGCAATTTACTCAGCCAACTCTTTAAGGACTCTTGGGTATGGCTGTTTAGGCAAGCAGATTTCAGCCTGTTTATTCATAGCAGATGGTGTTTCCAATTCTCCTTGCTTACTATTAAGCAGAAGGCACTTCACTGCCCCCACACCCCACCCTATGGGGCACATCCCACTGCCTTTGTCCATCTACTGACTGCCAAACACTTTGAACTCTTCTGCATCATGGTAGTTGACTTGGTGCTGGCCATAGGTAGAGGCAAATGAAGTCAAATGTCGTGCTGCAAAGAGGTTCGTAATACATTGCTCATGCAGATATCATTCCTAAGCAGAGAGACACCCAAACATAGGTACAGTTCTATGGTTTCTCCGTGATGTTGGCACTTACCTGACACTTTATTCCCATACACAGCAGAAATTGAGATTTGTCCGCTTGATTTTGTTCAGCCCTACAGTTGCACGCTCAAGCAGCTTCTCTGCTGATGTGTTTCAGCCCTGTTCTCTCCTATTGTCTGCCAGTGTAGCTGTGTCTATTAACTAAAGCTTCAACAAGTTAAGATTGTGTGATGTGTCAGGTCAAAATGGATGAGCGCATGGAGGTCAATTCTTTCATAAGTGAAAAGGTTAATGCCAGGCTGTACAGGATGAGGTTTATTTTTGGCCTTTTCTTGTGCCAGTGAGGACACTTAATGTCTTTCTGCAAGGCCAATAGGCGTATACTCAATGTTCACTGTCAGCTGGGATAGTTCTAGATCATAGGAGTTAAACAGCCAATATTTGGACAGGTGACCTCAGAGGAAACACCAGTGATTCAGTAGGTGTGGTCCTTCTGAGTCAGGGCTGAGATGTGATGCCAGACGATGCTGTATTGCTGGAGGACATGGTTTGTGTTTGAAATACAAACCAATTTGTGTGTTTGTGGCCTTTTAACATCTCATGATATTACGCTGGATGATAATCCAGTTAGGATTAATTTAGTTGGCCTCCTTATGTTGCTTCTGCCATCCAGTGTTAGCAGGATGCTCCTTTCCTTTCCTAAAGGTTTCAGAAAGAGCAGGTTGCTCTGGCTAATTGAGGGAACCCAGAGGATATTTTTAGGGTGGATTTAAGACATCCAGAGTTTTATCCTGTGGATTTCTTGTATCAGTCCAGGAGCCATTTGCAGTAAAGACTATGTAAGCTGTCAGCACAAGAGCATTGGACCGAAGCATTGTAACCTTTGCCTTTTCCACCATGTAGAGGGCAGATTTCCCTTTAGAGCACTTTAAGGCATGCAAAATGCATCCAACTTTCTGGCCTAAGAGCCAATGCTGATTTAAGTGGGAGAAGCTGATGAGGGGCAGCTCCTGCTCTGAGACAAAGACTTAGTGGATGTGATGGTCCCTCTTGAGTAAATATGTAGTAAGCGTGAGGATCTGTCACAAAATCGTCTTTAGGCTTCAGAGGTAAGATCAAATCGCAAGAGAGAGAATGGCAGAGCAATATAATAAGTGATCTATAACAACTCTTCAGCCTGTCATATGTAGCAGCATATTGTCTCAGACTCATTTCCTGAAGCAAGAGGCACTCGGAGACAGCGTCCTTCCCCAAGGACCAGCTTTCACTGCCACATGTAAGAGGCTTAAGGGGTGACCGAAACCATCTCACTGCCCTGCAGCAGCATCCACGGCTCTCTGCTCCCTCTGAGCATACAGCTCTCATAAATCCTCTCTCCCTGTGTTGTTTCTTGCAGGTAAACTATGACCACTTTACTATTAGTGTTTGTGTGTTTGCAAATCATCACCGCAGCCACCTCTGTGGAGCTCTCAGGTACGTGCCCTGGGCTGTGGGAATGCGGGACTGAGCAATGTGCTGCTCCTCTGTTGGGATGGCCACTGTGCCATAACTTCTCACTGTTCTCATGCTTGAGAGTCAGAGAGGTAGCTCCAGGAAAAGGCAGATTTGAGGGGAAAATAAGGGAATTTCAGCATTCTGCTTTTTAGACTCTATCAGGTGTGATCTATCTGTGTGGACTGCAGTAGAGCCCTTCATTCCCACATCCAGAACTGGTCTAAACCCCAAAAGCAACCATGGCACAAGGTTCCTTATAACTTCCCTCTCTGAAAGTCATTTTCAGCAGACTAGACTAAAGAGGTTATGTCTGAATATGGAGACACAGGTTTGCAAAGGAAATACAGTCATTGGAGCATATGGAAACACTGGATATTTGGGATTTAATGCTTTATTGATGCAAGCAATATTTTGTTTGGTAATCAGCAGACAGTAGTGATGGCCTGGAAGTCAAGATACCTGAGCAGTCTCCCCTGCGTGTTATCCTGGGAAGCTCCTTGAACATCCCGTGTTACTTCAACATCCCAGAGGAACAGGACACCAGTGCTTTACTAACCCCAAGGATCAAATGGAGCAAGCTCTCCAATGGAACCGAAGTCGTCTTGCTGGTGGCCACCGGTGGGAAAATCCGGCTCAACACTGAGTACAGGGAGGTGATCTCTTTGCCCAATTACCCGGCCATCCCCACCGATGCCACTTTGGAAATCAAGGCACTAAGATCCAACCACACTGGGATTTATCGCTGTGAAGTGATGTACGGGATTGAGGACAGACAAGACACAATAGAGGTCCTAGTGAAAGGTGAGATCCTGCCCTTGCTCTTGCCTCTCAAACAAAAGCAAGACAGAAAGGGGGGAAGAAATATATGGTCCAGAGGAAATTTTGCTCTCCCCGTAGGCATAAACCCTTTCAGTCAAGTCATAGATAAGGCAATGGGATGGTGAGTGGAAGCCATGGGTCAGTCATTTATTTTAGCAGGCCAGGACCAGACTAAACAAACCAGTAAAGTGACTCATGGCAGAATATATGGCAATAAAATGACTCTTCTGGCAGAGGGTGAGTTACAGAGACAACAAATAACATCCTTGGCAGGAGATGGTACTGGGCACGCTGGGCTATTGCTCAGAAGGGTGAAGCTGGGCTGTTATGAGACCTTTTATTTCTTCCCAGCATTTTAGGAGATGGGATGCCCTCAGCTAGAGAACTGGTCTAGAAAACCTTTCCCATCATCTCACAAAGCCCGTCCTAGTAATGGGTGGATAACATAACAAGTTTCCTACAAGTCTTATCTTGATCAGGGCTTTTGCTTTCAGCATAGGACAGAGACAGCTCCCACTACAACAGTTCAGTGCAGGCCTCTGCTGCTCACGTACAGTGAAGCTTGTGTCTGACAGCAGAGGCTGGGAGCTGCTCATTGCCTCCTGGTGAATTTTCCACATGACTTAAAGCCCACTCATGCCGGACCAGAGCATACCAATAGCCATCTTTTATAAAAGATATATTTAGCAGCAGGTCTGGAGACTTTTAAGTATATTTACCCCTTATTATTGTGTCCTGGGTGTTTGTACAGTGGTTGACACCCTGCACCCTTGGTCCTGAGCAGAACCTTGGGAGGTGTCAGCTTCCACAGTCTCTGCTCTGCCCCCTTGGCTGATATCTGAACCCTGCACTTAGAACACTGCACAGAGCTGTAACAGGATAGCATTGAGGCCTGATGGTGATATTAGCAATGGGTTTGCTCCCACTGTTCACACTACTATTCAGGTTTTTTAATGCACTATGGCTTTGTTACAGTACTATGGGAGAGCAGTCTCTGTCCTAGGTCACCAATGTGCTCCACAAGGTCCTGTGAAAGGAGCCCATCAAGTCACCCTTGGCTTGGGATGCTCAAATAAAATCAGCATAAATAGTTCTTTGTTTCCAGTCAGTATATGCAGTATCTGTCCAAGTCAATAACTTATCTATAAGGAGAGGGGCTGGTTGCTCTCTAGCAGACGTGTGAGTGATGACCATTGTGTTTTCCAGGCGTCGTATTCCACTACAGAGCAATCTCCACAAGGTACACCTTGAACTTTGAGAAAGCAAAGCAGGCCTGTATCCAGAACAGTGCTGTCATTGCTACTCCCGAGCAGCTGCAAGCTGCCTATGAGGATGGGTACGAGCAGTGTGATGCTGGCTGGCTGGCTGATCAGACTGTCAGGTAAGGAACAGTGCAGGGGAAAGCCACAGCAGGGTCATGGGGAAGAGCTTCTGTCATGAAGACACCGACTGAAAATGGTTGAGAAACCTGCTAAAGAGCAGCTGTTGTAGTTGCTGGTGTGCAGAGGGAGGTGGCAGATTGCACATCATTCTCTGCCAGGGGGAATCTGTAGTAGGAAAGCAGGGCAACCACTGTCCTCCTCAGCTGGTGGTGACAGCTGAGGGGGCAATGGTTCAATCCTGATCCTCCATCTTCCCTGAACAAAATGATGCTATGCCAAAAGACAAAAATGCGGCTCCACTGTAGAGCTGCGCATCCCCTCACTGGGAGGTACCTTGGCCTGACATCTTTGGCCAGTGATCCTGCTGTGCTCCGGACTATCATGGGGGGGGGCAGCACAGCAGATCATCCCTCCCCTTCCCCATAACCCAGGAAAAGACATAACCCATCACACTGCATGCAGTACTTCACAGCCCATCCTAGCCTCACTGCAGCTGCCAGGGTTCTGCCCCCCTCACTTCTTACACTCTCTTTCCCCAGGTACCCCATCCACTGGCCCCGGGAGCGCTGCTACGGTGACAAGGACGAATTTCCAGGAGTGAGGACCTACGGTGTCCGTGAGCCAGATGAAACCTACGATGTTTACTGCTATGCAGAGCAAATGCAAGGTGATTTGGGGCTTTTATTGTTACTAGATGCAGAAGCAGGACAAAGCTCTGATCATGCTTATACTGTACAACAGTAAATATAGAAAGGCAAAGGGTCTAGAGACATGACAGACTAAAGATACCCAGCAAGGCCAGATGTTCTTTATAGTCTCTTTGTTAGACCTTGGACAATTTTAATGTCAAATGACTAATGTGTTACAGAGGGTGGAGTCTGTCTAGCCTCCACATGAATCCATGCGCATCTCTGGTCATCCATTTGAGGGTGTGACATCGAGGTGTCCATCACCCACTCTTAAGACACGGACCCATTGGAATACTCAGCACATTAGAATTGAAATCTTCCTTTGTCTTCCTCTTGCCCTGTGGCTCCAGCTGGTTTGGGATGTCTGTATTCAGCCTATAAGAATCCCTTTCTTTTGGACAGTCACCAACATGGGGTTGCAGTTCAGCTGTAACAAACAGGGCTTTTCACCTTATCCACACTCGCAGGAGTGGGAAGGGGAAAGCAAAGGAATTGGGATTAAATCGCACAGCCCAATCCTGTGCTAATGGGTGCTGTGATTGCAGGTAAAGTCTTTTACGCCACCGCCCCCGAGAAGTTCACCTTCCAAGAAGCTTTTGACAAGTGCCGCAGTTTGGGGGCCCGTTTGGCCACCACCGGGGAGCTGTACCTGGCCTGGAAGGACGGCATGGATGTGTGCAGTGCCGGCTGGCTGGCCGATCGCAGCGTCCGCTACCCCATCTCCAGAGCACGGCCCAACTGCGGAGGGAACCTGGTGGGAGTGCGCACAGTGTACCTGTACGTCAACCAGACCGGGTACCCTCACCCCCACTCTCGCTACGATGCCATCTGCTATAGTGGTGAGTGTGTTAGGGCTGTGAGATAAAGGAGTGTGTAGTGCATCAGGAAGCAGGGGCTCCCTGGCCAAAGCTAACCTCTTGCTGCTTTAACTTGGTTTTAAGAGGGGAAGAAAGCAGGTTTGGCAAAGGTCTCGGTCCTCTGTTCGTGTTCAGGTAGGAAGCAGATCCAGAAAGGATGCCTGACCTGTATTAGAGGTGGTGGTGTAATGCACCCCTCTTCTATCCCGTTATCTTTCTCCCCCTGCTCAGAGCTCTTGAGGTTATCCAAGCTGCACCCCCCTCTCTCCGGCCACCTTAAATTCCTCGCAGCAGGCACTAGAGGTCAGTGCACACTTGAATATGGGCAAGGTGTTCCCGGGAAGAGCTGGAAGGAGGGCAGGGAAAGTCCGCTCTGATTTATCAGCTGTAGAACATGTGGTGGCTCATTGCCTCCAACTCATGAACATGCCCTTCCTCCTGAGGTGTGGCAGAAAGCAATAGCAGAAGCAAGGAAACCATTTCTTCAACCAGACCATCACAATTTCCCTGCTCCCCCCAGAGCCAGCAAAGACCCAGCTTCCCAGAGGCTAAATTGACCACATCCTCTCTGATCGCTGCTTTGTGTCCTGGTGCAGGGGATGACGTTGAGACTCTGGTGCCAGGGCAGTTCATTGATGAGACTGGAAGCGAGCTGGGCAGCGCTTTCACTGTGCAGACTGTCACCCGCACCGAGGTGGAGCTGTCACTGCCCCACAATGCCACGGAGGAGGAGGCCCGCGGCAGCATCGCCACGCTGGAGCCCATGGACATCACCCCCACTGAGCTATATGAGGGCTTCACTGTCCTGCCCGATCTCTTTGTCACCGGTGTCACAGTAGAGACAGCGGTCCCAGAGGAGGAGAACGTGACCAGGGGGGATGTCACGGGGGTGTGGGCTGTGCCTGAAGGGGTCACCACCATCACCTTAGGCACTGCCATCACCACCGAAGCGGCAGAGGTGAGCACGGTGGAAGAGGCCCTGGGGGTGACTGCCACACCAGGGCTGGAGCCCACTTCAGTGTTCACAGTGGAAGATCAGCTCGTGCAAGTGACAGCAGCTCCCGATGTTGGTCTCCTCCCCAAGCAGCCCATCTCCCCCACGGGTAAGTCACCAGGACTGAGAAGCCTGAAGGTCAATTTCTCCTTGGGGTAACCATTCAGCTGAAAACAGCCTGAGCTTCTGCTATCAGAAGGTCCTTGTAGATCTGCAGGCCTGTTTGGGGTCGAGGATAGGCTGAGCACATCCACTGCACTATGATAAGGAGGGGTGAGGAGGAGGATGTGAGCCACCCCATCATGGGCTGTAAAGGACCCAGCTGGCTGGTGCTTGGAGCTGAAGTGGCTGCACTGCGCTCCCATGTGCATCTGCCCCCAAGAAAGGGGAAAAACAAGGTAGGAAGATCTTAGAGGAGGGCTAAAAAGATTCCCACAACATGGCAGTGGAGCTAAATGAACACGGCATCTCCATCAAAGTGGGGCTGTCGGGCACTGGGGCCTGCACCGCTGTTGGGAAGACACTTTCTGGTCGCACATCTTGGTGTAGGGGGGTCCCGTATCTATTGTCTCACCACAGCATCTCCTCTCCCAGGTGTGGTGTTTCACTACCGTGCTGGCACCAGCAGATACGCCTTCTCCTTCGTCCAAGCCCAGCAGGCCTGCTTGGAGAACAACGCCATTATTGCCACTCCAGAACAGCTCCAGGCTGCCTACGAGGCTGGGTTTGACCAGTGTGATGCCGGCTGGCTGCGGGACCAGACAGTCAGGTACTGATGTGGGGAAGACGCCTCTCAAAATGACTACTTACCCATGAAACTGAGGCTTTACTCTGGCTTGTCCTGCTGCTCTGCTCATTGGCATCTAAAGCTTTGCTGACCTAAGGTTGTCTCCAGGCCATGATATCTAATGGCCAATAGATGTGTTCTTCTCAACCTGTCCTACCCAATTCCTAACCTGTGTACACATTCTGCAGTGGTGAGCTCCTTGACATGTAGGAGAAGTAGAGGAAAGTTTGCATTCATTGCCCCAAGCTGTAAGTTGTCTTGTTTCCAAGTCGTGCTGGGTCTCTGAGCATCCCTGTCAGTGAAGTGTTTGTGTCTTGTTCCCAAGTACACTGGGGTTCTTCAGTCCAGAGTACATAAGGCTGACCTTGGGTTAACTTCTTTTCCTTTGGTAGGTATCCCATTGTGAACCCCCGAAATAACTGTGTAGGAGACAAAGAGAACTCTCCAGGCGTACGGTCTTATGGCATGCGTCCAGCCTCAGAGACCTATGATGTGTACTGCTACATCGACAGGCTCAAGGGTATGTTCTCCCCATTCCTATGGGCACTGCTGTGGAGCAAAAACATGCTTCACACCTCCGCATCTGCAATGCGTATGGATGGGATGCAGGGACTCATGCCTGTTTTCTCTCCCATCCCTCAGGCGAGGTGTTCTTCGCAACCCAGCCAGAGCAGTTCACCTTCCCAGAAGCTCAGCAACACTGTGAGAGCCAAAACGCCACGCTGGCCTCTGTTGGCCAACTCCACGCCGCCTGGAAGCAGGGTCTGGACAGATGCTATGCTGGCTGGTTAGCCGATGGCAGCCTCCGCTATCCCATTGTGAGCCCCCGTCCTGCCTGCGGAGGGGATGTGCCTGGCGTGAGAACCATCTACCAGCACTACAACCAAACGGGCTTTCCCGACCCGTTGTCCCGGCATCACGCCTTCTGCTTCAGAGGTACCTTCCCACCCATTGCAGGGTGTGTACAGCTGTCTCCTCAGGGAAAGGGATTCCACAAGGGAGGTTGGGAATATTGGGGTGCCAGGTCGGGAAAGCACCGGCATCCTGAACCGTGACTTTTTGGGAGCTCACTCCAATACCTTTCTGTCCCAGCTCTGCCACCTGCGGAGGAGGAAGGGGTCACCTCGTTCTTTGAAGAAGATGCGCTGGCAACCCAAGTAATCCCTGGAGTGGAGGGGGTACCCTCTGGGGAGGAGGTGACCATGGAGACAGAGTTTGCCACTCAACCTGAGAATCAGACAGCCTGGGGGACTGAGGTCTTCCCAACTGATGTGTCGCTGCTCTCAGGTGGGTCAGAGCTTCCCCATCTCCTGGGTCACACTTGGCTGGTGTTGCAGGGTTGGGATACTCAAAGAATAAATGGGCTGTGTCCTTGCTGAAGGGGAATACCCCTAAATCTACATGATTATCACCATATTAGCAAAGGCTGAGTCTGTGCAAGCAGGAGGAATTACACATGTATTATTGAACTTTTACCTAGGACTGAATGAATGACCAGCACATACAGCGTTGCTAGAGCACCTCACAAAATATGTTGTTGTGTATCTGGGATGGCAGGCTAGAAACAGATCTCATGTCATGTCTTCTACAGAGGACAGAGCTGCAGCATGCTCAGAGCAGCACCAACCTTTTTCTCTTCCAGATGTTATCTCCAAGGAAGCAGTAACTTGGTTGTGGCACCTGGGAATTAGTGTGGCTGTTGCCAACATCCTGTCTCAGAAGATTATATATTCTGTCAGTTTATATTTATATTTATATATTCTGTCAGATATATTTAATTTACAGTTGTTTAAGATACAATGTTCATTAAGAAATTTGAAGGGACCAAATTATTTCTGCAAGCACATAGGACTTTTTGCCTTTACCTCAAAGGTATCAGCATGGAGATTAGGTCAATCAGGAAATCAACAGCCTTTTTAGAACAGTTTAGTAAATAATCTTCCTATCTTCCTGTCTTTGTTTTCTCTTTCTTTTCCAGTGACCCCATCTGCTTTTCCTCCTGCTACCATAATACCAGAGGAAACACATACAGATGCTTCTGTCAGCGAAGTGTCAGGGGAGGTGACTGAGTCTGGAGAGCATCAAGTCAGTGGTGAATCTTCAGCATCTGGGTGGGTGTCCGGAGTCCCGGATACGAGTGGAGAACCATCTTCTGGAATTTTTGGACTTGGTGGAGAACACTCAGGGATTGGAGAAAGTGGATTACCGTCAGTAGACATGCATACCAGTGGGTTTCTACCTGAAGAAAGCGGGCTACCCTCAGGGGACCTGAGTGGTGTAACTTCTGGTATTGTTGATATCAGTGGCTTATCTTCTGCAGAGGAAGATGTATCAGTGTCTATTTCAAGGATACCAGAGATTAGTGGGATGCCATCTGGAGTGGAAAGCAGTGGGCTGCCTTTTGGATTTAGTGGAGGAACATCTGGCACTGAACTAGTCAGTGGCGTGTCATCTGGAGAAGAAAGTGGACTCACCTCTGGTTTTCCTACTGTCTCTCTTGTGGATAGCACATTGGTGGAAGTTGCAACAACAGCACCAGAACGGCGAGAGGAGGGAAAAGGATCCATTGGAGTCAGCGGTGAAGGAGACCTCTCAGGGTTCCCATCCACTGAGTGGGACACGAGTGGCAGAGCCCAAGGGTTACCCTTAGGAGAAGAGCTCAGCGGGGAGCCCTCCAGAGGGCCTGAGCATAGTGGGGAACCTTCTGGGGTACCTGAGCTCAGCGGGGAGCCCTCTGGAAGGTCTGAGCTCAGTGGGGAGCCTTCCGGGGTACCTGAGATCAGTGGGGAGCCCTCTGGAGGGCTTGAGCTCAGTGGGTTGCCCTCAGGACTGGATGTCAGTGGAGAGCCATCTGGAACACATGAGATCAGTGGTCTGGTGGACATAAGTGGCCTTACTTCTGGTACCGATGGAAGTGGTGAGGCCTCGGGCATTACCTTTGTAGATGCCAGTTTGGAAGAAGTGACCACAGCCCCCTCAGTTACTGGAGCAGAAGCAAAAGAGATCTTGGAAATCAGTGGGTTGCCTTCAGGAGGTGAACATGCATCAGGCATGGCATCCGGGAGCTCAGACATCAGTGGGGAGCCTTCCGGGCACATGGACTTTGGTGGGAGTGTTTCTGGAGTGCTCGAGATAGGAGGGCGTCCAGGTGGAGTGATTGACATCAGTGGAGAAGTCTCTGGGGTCGATGTCAGCAGCGGGCTACTGTCTGCAGAGGGAAGTGGACTCACCTCTGGCTTTCCCACAGTCTCTCTTGTGGATACCACTTTGACAGAAGCTGTAACACAGACATCAGTTGCACAAGAGGTGGGAGAAGGGCCATCTGGAGTCATAGAAATCAGTGGATTTCCTTCTGGAGACAGAGGACTATCTGGAGAAGGGTCTGGAGCCGTGGAGGCTAGTGGGTTTCCTTCAGGGACAGAAGACTTCAGTGGAGAGCTGTCTGGCATTCCATACATCACTGGAGACATTCCTGGAGCCACAGATCTAAGTGGCCAATCTTCAGCAGTGACTGACATCAGTGGGGAGGCCTCTGGGCTTCCAGAAGTCACTTTGGTCACTTCTGATCTACAAGAAGTTGTGACAAGACCAACAGTATCACAGGAACTGGGTGGGGAAACAGCTGTCACATTTCCCTATGGTTTTGGGCCAAGTGGTGAGGCCTCTACATCTGCTGAACTAAGTGGGGAAACATCCGCATTGCCAGAAAGTGGTGTAGAAACATCAACAGCTTATGAAATCAGTGGTGAAACACCTGCATTTCCTGAAACTGATATAGAAACATCCACAACTCAAGAAATCAGTGGTGAAACATCTGCAATTCATGAAACTGGTGTAGAAACATCAACAATCCCAGAAATCAGTGGTGAAACATCTGCAATTCATGAAACTGGTGTAGAAACATCCACAATTCATGAAATCAGTGGGGAGACATCTGCCTTTCCTGGATTTAGCATAGAAACATCAACAATCCCAGAAATCAGTGGGGAAACATCTGCATTTCCGGAAGTGTTCATAGAAACATCCACAAGTCAAGAAGCCAGGGGTGAAACATCTGGCTATCCTGAAGTCATCATAGAAACATCCACAGCTCAAGAAGTAAGTGGGGAAACCTCTGCGTTTCCTGAAAGCAGCACAGAAACATCCACAATACAAGAAATCAGTGGGGAAGCATCTGCATTTCCTGAGATTAGAATAGAAACGTCCACAAGTCAAGACATCAGTGGGGAAACGTCTGCATTTCCTGAAATCAGAATAGAAACGTTCACAAGTCAAGAAGCCAGGGGTGAGACATCTGCTTACCCCGAAATCAGCATAGAAACATCCACAGTCCGTGAAACTAGTGGGGAAGCATCTGCCTTTCCTGAAATCAGCATTCAAACCTCAACAGTCCATGAAATAAGTGGAGAAACATCTGCCTTTCCTGAAATTACCATAGAAACTTCGACAGTCCATGAAATCAGTGGAGAAAGTTCTGCATTTCCTGAAATCAGAATAGAAACATCCACAAATCAAGAAGCCAGGGGAGAAACATCTGGCTATCCAGAAATTAGAATAGAAACATCCACAGTCCATGAAACTAGTGGGGAATCATCTGCCTTTCCTGAAATCAGCATTCAAACCTCAACAGTCCACGAAATCAGTGGAGAAACATCTGCCTTTCCTGAAATCAGCATAGAGACTTCAACGATCCATGATATTAGTGGGGAAACTTCTGCCTTTCCTGAAATTAGCATAGAAACTTCAGCAGTCCATGAAACCAGTGGAGAAACGTCTGCCTTTCCTGAAATGAGAATAGAAACATCCACAAACCAAGAAGCCCGAGGTGAAACATCTGCATTTCCTGAGATCAGCATAGAAACTTCTGCAGTCCATGAAATCAGTGGGGAAACATCTGCATTCCCTGGGATTAGCATAGAAACACCCACGAGTCAAGAAGCCAGGGGTGAAACATCTGCCTACCCTGAAATCGTCATAGAGACATCCACAGTTCAAGAAGTAAGTGGGGAAACCTCTGTGTTTCCTGAAATCAGAGTAGAAACATCCACAAACCAAGAAGCCCGGGGTGAAACATCTGCATTTCCTGAGACCAGCATAGAAACATCCACAGCCCACGAAATCAGTGGGGAAGCATCTGCATTTCCTGAAATCAGCAGAGAAACATCCACGGTCCATGAAACCAGTGGAGAAGCATCCACACTGCCTGCTGCTAACATCGATACAGCTGCTAATATAGATATAGCTGCCACATCTTTGGCCAGTGGTGAGCCCACTGGTGCTCCAGAGGAGAAGGAAACTCTTGACGCAACATCTGGATCTGTGACGCACTCGACTGCAGGGGAAACCTCTGTCCCAGACACTGTAATTAGTACCAGTGCTCCTCATGTGGAACCAACACAGGGACCCAGGAACCTTGAAGTGGCTCAGCTCGAAATAGAGCCCTCCCCTCCCTCCGTGTCAGGACAAGAGACAGAGGCAGTGGTTGTTCTAGACAATCCCCATCTGCTGGCCACCGCTACTGCTGCCCTGCCTCAAGTCCCACAAGAAGCAATAGACACGTTAGGACCCACTACAGAAGGTACTGTGTCTCCTCATATGGAAGGGAATGTGCTAGGGGAGGGAGGGAGGGAGAGGGCATAGCTGTTACTTTTCTTGTTTCTTCTACAGCAGCCAGCATTAACACAGAAACAGGCTTGAGCAGAGCATTATTGTGGCAGGAAACCAATCAAGCGTGGAGTTTTTCACAGGTTGCACTCATTGAATCCTAGCATCATCTAGTTTGGAAAAAACCTTTAAGATCATCAAGTCCAACCTTTTCCCCAGCACTGTCAAGTCTACCACTAAGCTATGTCCCATCTACACATCTTTTAAAGACCTCCAGGGATGGTGACTTCACCACTTCTCTGGCACCTGCCCAGAACGTGATGGAGGCATCATCTGCTTGTACCCCCTGGGGTACCCAGATCAACACATAGGGACATAAGTAAGCTCTCCCCTCTGTCCTACTGGAGATTGGGGTTTGAGAAAGAGTATTCTGTGAATGGTCATTGAGAGCCGCTGTGCCCGTGTCCCTGGGTGTAATACAGCTGGGAAGGCACTAGGGCATTCGCACCCCCTCTGAGATTGCTCTAAGGCATTGCTATATGCCAGAGAAAACAACAGTCTTTTTCCTTTTATGTGGAAACAAGAGCAAAGACAGCTCCACCAGCCAGAGAATTCCAACCTGGCTGTGGATGCAGCTGAGAAGTTGGATAAGATGGGCTGCAAGACTCTGTCCTGTTTTGTTTCTCTTCCCATGATGTGTCGACTTGCTGCCTGTATCCCCAAACAGCACTTGATCCGGAGTGGGAGGCTGGCCATCAGCAGCTTTGCATTGCCAAGGGGTAAGAGGCAAAGCAAGCCAGCTGGGGATAAAAACCTCTGCTCTCAGCATCATCTGCAATGTTTGCATTGGGCAAACTGCTCCAGTCCCTTTGGCACAGGGCATGGCCAACCTCTGGTTTGTCTTAGGCTATTCTCTGCAGATAGGATGGGCTAAATGTGTGAGAGAATGCTCAGGACATCGATACCTTTTGTCAGCTCCACTACCAAATGCCCTTCCTTCCACCCTGCCCCTTTCTGGTGTGTCAGTGCTTTGTCTTTGGTAGGAACCCTTGTTGCCAAGTATAAACGGACACAGTATTTAAATCTGAGCAGCCATTTATGGTGAAAACACACTGTTAGCTTTCTGACAAGCATCCCCCAGGCAGTGTTCATGTGCTGTGGAGGCACTGGGATATTGCAATGAGAAGAAAACAAGATGGGACGTTGTTGTGCTTGCTGGTGGCTGCTTCTTGGTAGAAGAGGAGCCCTGCAACATCCGTGCCCATGGCCTGGTTTCACTCTGCTGCAATTAGGAGCCTGTTCTTGTGTTTCCCATTTGAAAACCATCAGTGCTTGTGTTGTTGTATAAAGGTCTTACATATGCTCAGTTTCCAATGGGTTACACCTTCATGTGGGACAGTTGCTTCAGTATGGTACAAAATGAATGTGCAAAGGGATTTGCTCAGTTCCTTCTAGCAAAAGTAATATTAATTCCACTCCCTTCCTCCATTTCCTCAGGAACTGCTGCTTTTGGGTTAATTTACACCATTCAGCCTGGGTAGCTCCGGACTCAGTAGGTGTCTGTAAATGCAGGGCTTTGTGAAGCTCAGTCTGGTTCCTAACATCATTTCCATCCCCAAAGTGTTCCGAATGAGTCACTGCATTTCTCTCGCGTCAGTTCTCTCCCTCTGAGAAAGCAGGTAATCACAAACCTTTGTTCAGTCCTGCTCACAACACATTTCAGGTCCTGTTTGCCTCCGCTGAGCAGAGGATGCTGCAGGAGTGGGTGAGGGCAAGTCAAACGGGGTCATTGCTAGATGACTGGCGCAGCATCCAGGGCTTGGCAGGGTGCTGCAGTATTTACACACCTAAAAGCCCTCCTTCCACACCTAATGTGCTCTGCTTTTGGGCCATGCTCACTGCCATATCCAATCCTGGACATAAAAACAAGCCAGCAAAGGCAGGGTTGAGGAGAAAGAAGGAAACCAGCCAGTGAGGCTCAGCGAAAAATAACAGAAAGAAATACTGGTCCCAAAGTAGGGTTTTATTTCACTGCTTTTTCTTTTTATAAATCACCCACAAGGCGATTGCCAGATTCTTGGGAGCATTTGTTAGCCAACATTCTCGTGAAGTATTTGGAAAGAAAACCATGTGTTCGGCAGCTCATGTGTGAAGAAGCTTGAGAAATGTTCTGAAATTGGAACACTCTGTGTATCTGCAAGTGATGGGGATGATGATGTAGCAGCTGGGGTTTCTTAGCAGGTGACAGGGAGAGGTAAGTGACGACTGAAGTTTAACTGTAAGCTCTTTATATAAACCAGAGATGGGCTTTAGTGCACGTGTGAGATTGGTGCTCCCACTAGGGAAGATATTCTAGGGTGAAATGTCTCTTTTTACTGGCAAGTTTCTTTACTACAGTGTCCCTGTAGGGTTAAATGCAGTCAGGGTCTGAAGGAAACTCATCCATGTGGCAAGGAGTGTGTTGGCCATGAACTGGCAACATCATTTCCAGAGAAATAGAGCAAAGTGATGGCAAAAGAATGCAAAAAAAGAGAAAAATAATCGCAGATTTCCTTTTTTGGGTCGTTACCCTTTTTACAGTTCTTTGGGGATCGTGAACATGGAAAGACTACAAGGAAGAACCACAGGCTGGAGCCTGAAGTGCTATTTCTCATGTTGTGGCTGCCTTTCTACCTGAAGCCTCCCAGTTCTTGCAAAAAGATCAGTTCTAGTTATCTGTGCCTTGTGCTGTGCTTGGAGTTTGGAGGATGTAATGGATGCCCACTAAGTGCAATTAATTTTAACTAGCATTGAAGCACTCGCTCAGCTTAGTGAGGAGCAGGAAGACATGGTTGTTGTCCTCTTGTGCATCATTGAAGGGTTCCAGTTAGATCTAGCAGTCTTTTTAGTCGGATGATTTAAGAAGAATGATGTTTTTTTGCTCTGCTGTAGCCTCT
The DNA here is from genome assembly GCA_028858755.1 of Ara ararauna. Taxonomy (NCBI): domain Eukaryota; kingdom Metazoa; phylum Chordata; class Aves; order Psittaciformes; family Psittacidae; genus Ara; species Ara ararauna. The sequence continues at coordinate 35,703,056 of CM054383.1, read as the reverse complement.
ACTTTTCTCTAAAAGCCAGAAGCACAAGAAGACTGAAGATTAACACTTAGAGTGCCAGTATTTTTCAGTATTTAACCAAATTGAAGGCTATGCATGCACATGTCTTTAGTCAGCAGTTTGGTTCCTCCATGAGGACAAGAGCCCCACAAGCTTCAAGAATAGTCCAAAGGCTTGGCTTCTTCATCCAGAGTTTTGCCAATTCAGCAGCTCTTTTTGCTTCTTGTAACATTGGAAGACAAATAATTATTAGTTTAAAAAAGCATGCTGGTGCTGCAGTGGAAGGCTGTGGTTTGGAGCTCTCTGACCAGTCAACGGCTTAAAAACTTCACTCAAGTTAGGGGGAGAAGAGAAATGTGCTGAAATGGCAGCTACTTATATTAAGTTTTGCTTGCCTCTGATGAAATGAGTTCATGAAGTCTGCTGCCTATGGCTCTGATAACAGCTAAAGGTTAGAATCCGAATGAGGAAAGGTCTTGATGGGCTTTTCTGATTCTTCATACCCTGGAAGTCCGAGAGATAGAGTTTTGTTGGTCCACAGAATATCAACCCAGGAGGGAAGTCTTGAAAGCATTCACCTGATTCATAATGTCTCACCTGCCATGATATGAGACATTATTGAATGGAATGAAGACTATGCTCCTAACAAGGACATGGAGGTAACAGTCCTGTTTGAGAGACAAGCAAAAGCGCACACCACTTGTGGCTAACCAGATGGTTTGATGGCACCTGGATGCACTGTCTATTTTGCATTAGAGGTTTATTAGCTTAATTAAAACTTCTCTCTGAAAGGTTTAACTACAGTCCTGGACTAGTGTTACATACATTTCAGTTTACTTCCACACGTAGTATTTGGAGGCAGAGATGTCCAAATTTCCTGAGCTCTCCTTCTATGACAGTGTTGGATCAATTGAAGGTCCCAGCAGATCAACAGGTTCTCCTAGAAGCTTGCTATTCTCCAGGTGAATATAGCTTTAGAAAGCTGTAGCAATATCTGCCCCTTCTGCTGCTTGAAGGTTTTAGTTTAATTACTGTAGTTAATTATTTTCATGACTTAATTGCTCCTCATAATTCACAAGCTGGCTGTGATATTCAATGCTCTCCTTTTACATAAAATGGGAGAGGACTGTTTCCCCCAACTTCTCCTATTCTTTTCTTGTTGGAGTCGCCCTACAATTGCTCCAATGTTTCTCTTCACTGTCTGAGCTATCAGATCATCAATTCAAACTTCCCAGGAGCCTCTGAAGACCAAATTTAGTTTGCACCTGGATTTTTTTTCTTCCCAAAGGTAATTACCTGGCTGGTTTCCGATTCCATGTTTGGATAATTGCACTTACAAGGAGGCCTATAAAAAAGGGTGATGGACACAACAGGGACTGTTGGACATCCTGAAAATGCCTTGCCTTTCTGTTTTACTTTTTTCCCCTCTGCAGAGCAAAACTGAGTTTGAATCCTGTTACAGAGAAACTATGCAGTTTGTTCAGGCTTTGGGCGATAGCATCCTCTCTGTTCACAAGCAGCTTCTCCTTCATAAATGTTTTAAGTGCAAAGCTGACCTAGTTTAATGGGTATTCTTGCTCTCTTCCATACAGGCTGACATCAAGACAAACGCACAGACTGTATTGTTTTAAGAAGTGTTAGCACTGTTTCTAGTATTGTCTTCTTAGCTTGGGATAAAGGATTTTCAAAGCATTTCCTTCTCACCACTAACACTGTGTGTTCACTTTTGCTGCCATTTGCCCTCTGAGCAAAACCAGGGCCAATCCATTTCTCTTGCATTTCTAAAGGATTTCTCTTTCCAATTTCCATGATCCAGTACAGCAGATTGTTTTCAAAGGCATTGGGAGGATACTTGTGCTAAGTTGCGCAAAAAGGAAACAGTTTCTGACTAAATATAGTATTGATCTGGCAATGCGAAAGAAATCTTAGTGAGAAGATGGTGAAACAAGTTCAAAGTTTGCATTGTAGCTGTGTAACTCCCCTTGCTTTCTCGAGCCAACGCTTTACATCTTCCAGGTGCAAGACCCAGGGTACAGTGGGTATTTTAATTGTTTTATTAAAAACAAATAAAATATCCAAAAGTTAGACCTTGGGACTTGTTAGTAGCAAAAAATAGCAACTGTTGTGACAATAGATTTTAATGACCTTTTGCAACTTCTGGGCGATATTAACTATGGTACGAATTGTCTTCTGGAGAGCTGCTAATTTTTCATTATCCTCCAGAAGTGAGTTAATGATATGTTTGAAATGGGCTTCCTGTTCTTGCCACTGTAAGGCATTTTCTCCCCTGTCTCTCTTTTAGAGCTGCAGCTCTTGAAAGTGAGGGCTGCCTCTGCTCTGCATTCCATGCCGCATCGCTTGTCCTTTGTTAGCACTGGGTAATAATAGCAGTTGTCTTGTCAGTTGATAAGCACTTGAGGGGCATCTCAAAGCAGAGCTGACTTTGAATGACTGCTCACCCAAGCAAATAAATGACTCCCTTCTGCATAAGATCCTTGTGTGTCAAGGTACCTGGCAGCTGGTGCTGTGGAAGTGGGGGCTCTCTCAATGCTGCACAAAGCACACTTAGTGTGCCGCAGGTTTATTAGCCAGCTGAAGAGGTGTACAGTGGTTTACTAACCTCATCTGGCCCTAAACAGTGTGGAAGCAGACATGTTTACGGTATATAAAAGGTTAAGAAGAAAATCGTCATGCGTTGCATGATAGATGGGATTTATTTTGTTTTACTGGAGTTCTCGCCTCCCACAAATCCTGTGGCTGAGATGCGATATCCTAGAAACACCTAGAAACCAGCTTGCCAGGTTTTCCATAGACAACAGAACTGTTGATTTTACTGTTTAGAATTTACTTCTCTAAAAGACCTCTGAGACCCAGATTTTCTGGGAGGATCAGAGTGAGCAACGCTCCCTCCAATCTGGCAGATACATTTGAGTTTCCTGATATCAGCTTGCTAAGGTGATCCTCCTGATGGAGGTTGGGTCACTGTTCCAACAGCCCAACGGGAGAAAGAGGGGAGTTTGGTATTTATAATCTTCATGTGTTTAAAACATCTTCTCTCCAGCCTTCTGCAACACACTTCTGGAAAGAAAACCTGTCTGTGTCCCACTTGTATTTGTTGTCTTGTTTTTCCAACACAACCTACAAGTACACACACTTTATGTGCGCATATAAAAATATATATGTGTATATATGGAGAGAGATATAACATATATATTGCATGCAGAGATTTTTTTGCAGTATATATAACATATGCAACCATATTATATGCAGTATCTGTAAAGGGAAATCCTGTTCAAGTGTTATTTTCCAGCTGGAAATCTGGGGCAATGACTTTGCATGGGTGTGCCTGCACCCCCGTCTTCTGAGACCAGGGATGGCAACTCATAGCGGGTCTCCTGCATCTCAGAAGAGATCCTGGACACATAAAGATTTAGTCCACACAGTTGAAGACAGCCGAAGACTCATTATTCCCTGCTAACTGTTCGGCTTTAGCTCTCATATGTGGTTGTTCCCACTTATACAGCATGCTTTACACTTCATGGAGCCTAGAGGACAAAGAGAGCCTTTCCTGACTTATTCAGCTGGAGAACTTTGGAGTCAACATGAACTTCTGCTGCCACTGCTGTTGGAAAGCCCAAGAGGCCTCTGGAGTTGCAATCATCCCTCAGGATGCCTCATTTTCCTTTGTGCTCTCTATCATACAGGAACTCCAAGTGTGACTAACAAGCAATAATCACGTTTAGCTCCTCTATTCTACTAAGCCTGTGACCCCCATTTTGTTCTGGAAAGTCTCAAAGTGTCACGGAAACAGGAGATCTCTTCATATTGCAGTGAACAAAGAAGTCCAGAAGGCGTTCATGAGTAGAAGGGCAATCCAGATGAAAAACTGTAAAACTGGAGTAAGATGTTCATCAGCCACCTGAGGAAAACCTGCATTGCTCTCAGAGATACAGCCTAGAACAAAGATGCCAATCTTCTTGCTCCAAAGCACAAAAGGATTTTCTCCATCGCTTACGCATGTTACAGAATATGTCAGCTTTTTCTTGACATATCAGACATTGGCCACAGAGGGACTAGTCAATTATATGGGGTATAACACACATCTGCTCTTGTGTGTCTGAGGACACAGAGCAGCTGGGCCATGGTTCTGCAAGGAGACAACATCCGATCAAATATACCCCCATCAGAACATGAATACAGACCCTGGGGAGTTGCTGCTCTGCTGTGGTATTTCCATACTCAGCATGTTTAGTGTCTTGGAATGTTTCTTCACTAACCCCTCTTATCCACAAGAAGAGCATGGAGTGTTAATTGGCACTTATAAAGCCTTTACATTTCTTCTGAGTGTGAAAGAGAGAAATGTCTCACATGAAGATCTAACCAGGCATCACTTAACCTACCCTGGGTGGATGTGCTCCCACTTTCTTCCTCAGTCTTCCTCCTTGTTTCTGAGCTGAGCATCTCTGAAACTTTTCCATTCTGAATGGTTCTTCCTCTGATTCCAAAGCTCAATAAGTAAGATTAAGGTTCAGCTTGGAGAGATAGTGGGAGAAGAGCTTTAACTTCCAGCACAAGCTAGATTTTACAATATATAGATACCAACTGGCTACCTGTAGCCTTCTTCAGAGCATCTGTGCTCAGAAGGATCTGCCAGGGAGTAGAACTGCTACCAGATGGTGTAACTTACTACCCAGGCTTGTGCTAATTAGCAAGTTGAGAAACACTGGAGAGTTGGGGGCCAAGCTCTTCACATACCAACATCTCTTTTCAACCTCCAGAAAAGCAAAAAGGATCTCAAGGGCTGTTCCATCTACATTGGAAACTAAGGATAGTTTCCTCCACCGAGATGGAATCTACAGCTGGAAAAGATGTACCAGCTTCTTCCAGCCCCATCACAAGCAAGAGAGCACACAGTGGGGACAAGTCTGGGGAGAATGGTGCTGTGCTCCAGTACTCTCCAAGGAAGAGACACCTATAGCTAGGCTTAATATCCTCAAAGGGAAAAGCTGAGGGTGTCTGAACCTACTTCTTTTCTTCTCTGCATTTTCGTCATCTTCACTGAGAAGAGATTTCTTGCCCTGGAACTTCATCTAAATTACAGTTAGGAAGAAACTAATAGTGAGCACTGGCAACCAGAAAGTCCTTTGGGAGACAGAGATCCATCTCAGGATGTCTCCATCACTTGTGAGAATTCCACTATCTTCTTCATAGACCCATAGCTGATGGAGACACAGACAAAAGTTTGCATGTTCAATGCATCAGGCAGACAGCAGACAAGGACGAGTTACCACAGCTGAGTGCTGTGTATTGGATGCATCTTGCTGAGCTTGTGCTATCTTCAGAGTGGTGTTCAACCGTCAAGTGACCAAAAACCAATGTCTTCCTTGTAGGGTGGGCTGGGTCTCTTGCCTTCATTCTTCCAGCAGCAGCAGTGGCAGTATATTTTAAACTAAGACCCTTGCAACTCTCAGGTTCCCCAAAACCAACTGACCTTCCTTCCTAAACAAGCAAGGAAACAAGTTCTCCTGTTGGTGGAGTTGTCTGCCCTAATGGAAGCCCTTGATTTCTTGCAGACACTGATGAGTGCCACTCAAGCCCCTGTCTGAATGGAGCTACCTGCGTTGATGGCATCGACTCTTTCAAATGCTTATGCCTTCCCAGCTACGGAGGGGACCTGTGTGAGATCGGTACGGCCTTCCTGGCTTCAGCTAATCTTACTAACTGCTGCACCACCTTCTTCCCCCCAAAAAAGGTGAACCCCAGTGCTCCCATCAGTCCTGCCCTCATCTCAGCAAGCTAACCTCTAACAGCAGCTTAAAATACGCTAAGGAAAAGGCTTTCAGACTTGTGTTTATATATTTTGATTAGTTTATTCATCACAGCACCGTGTCCTCTAAGGTTCCTAAGCAGGAGCTTCTGGTATCTTCTTCAGCTCTCTCTTTTTTAAGTTTCTCTAGTTTCTCTATACAATGTTGATGACAAAAGTTGCTATCTCTTTGAGCCAAGGGTCTTTCTGTTCATCTGTAACAGTAGGGAACATCCGCGTATCTGAGTACATCTTCACCCCAGGCAAACTTTCTCTGCTGGATTGGAATTTCATGGAAGGATGCTTCAACTGAGCCATGGAAAATGATTGTGTTTCTCACTGTGAAGACGCAGCTGAGAGAAGCCTCATTCACTCCAGGAATCCCCACCAATTTGACATTTTTGTCATCTCTTCAGCACGGCTTCCTGTGCAAAATCAGAGGGGAATATGTATCTTTGAGAAAACATCCAGTGACTGGTTTTCCTATCAACACTTGACCTACAGTGATCCTTGTGTTTGTTTCTACAAAGAAAGAAAAAGAGTTGTGGGTTTTTTTCTTAAAGCTGGTGAAAGGCCAAACTTTCATCAGTATAGCTGAGGGGAAGCTCTCCTGTCTTGCTCAAAAGCGAGAAATAAGGTAGCAGTGTCTTCTTCGCCTTGGCACAAGTAATGATAATATATATCAGATTTCCTCCTCCCCTTTCTCTTCATCTCTCTTTCTGCTTCCAATATGAACATAAGGAGTAGACCATAAGAAGGCGGCTCAGGATAACCGGACCATCTGGGAAGGAATTGTGCTGTCTTAACATCAGTTTCCTAATGCAACCTAATTAGCCCCTGATTTACCTGTCCCTGCCACCTGTTGTTGAAGATCCCTGTAACCCAACAAGAGACTTTCCACCCTGCAGCTGCTTATACTGTCTTTTGGTCCAAGTCAGAATGAATTCCAACTTTTCTCTGATTTCTGGGCTCATGATGCCTGTGGGCTACAGCCTAGGAGGTACAAGGAGAAGCCAGTGCCCTGAATTCAGTGAGGAATGTAAATCTTCATTGTTCCTATGAGGCAAACCATCCTTTCTGTTGGTCTCCAAGAACAGTAGGACACCATAGTTGAGCTCTGCTATCTGTACATGCAGCAGTCCTTCTCATCACCATGGCAGTGTCTCTATCAGGGAACAAGTTTGTCATCATCTTTTTCCAAGATGATTGCCCTCATATTTCCTCATAACTAACAGCTCTGTGGGAAAGAGTGGTCTCTCTCCTAGGAAATGTCCCACTGAGGTTCTGTGCCATGTGCTGTCCTATCTCCAGGCTGTGATGACAACGGGTGGTGTTCAAGCTGCTGGAAAAGTCTTAAATCTCAAAAGACAGAGCAGGTTCTCTGCTCACCTTGTGTAAGCAATCTGCCTGCAAAGACCAAGAATCCTTAGAGATTCAGCTAGTTCCAGTTAATTCATTTCATCTGTTGAAGAAGGCAGAGAATTGTTTTAGTGCCTCAACTAACTACAAACTCTTCCAATAGCTATGAAGCACCAGCAGTCTCCAGCTGGAAGAACACCAGAAAGGCGGATTAGCATGATAGAAGGTGACAAGTGCTTTGACCAAATAAGTTTAACAAAGAAGAAAGAAACTGAGTACAGAAAACCTTACTGGAAATGGAGAGAGGTGTGAGGACTCATTAAAGGCTTCCATTCCAACAATGACAAGTGCCTGAAGGATGGTTAATTGGGCATCTGAAAGACTGAAGTTAAACAGATTTCATTTCCTTCAGTCATATGGGGCACGTGTAGTGTTTTGCATTGGATGAGAGCCTTTTCTGGTGGTTTCTCCCTTTGCCTTTGCTCTCCCCAACTTGTGGCTTTATTTTCCCAAATTAATGGATTCAACTCTTTACTGTTTCTCAGATGATAAAAGGTGTCCTAAACTATATACACTTCAGCAGCTTCCAAGCTTTTTCCTTGAGATTTCATTTTCCATCATGGTAAGTTCCTGAATCCTCTTTACTTCTCTCTTGGTAGGCTTGCTTCTCCTCCAGAGCCACAGAACAACACTAAGCAATGCAGCCACCCAAACCTGGGCTCTCCTCCCCTCTTTCATTTTCAATACATACATATTGATTCTGGGCATCTGGGTTCAGGTTTTGGAGTTTCTTTCCAAAGCAAGAAAACTCTGCACATGTGGAAGAGACAAATTCCTGCTTCGTCAGTTCCTCAAAACCAGAGTCCAGGAACATGATACAGGGATTGAATTGCTCAGGAATAAGTTTGTATCATTCCATTTTTCTAGTAGCACTGATCACACAGCTGTACACATGGGTCTTCAGCACAGGCTCCCCTCTCTGTGTCTGCTTCGGATGCCTTCTGGTAATTTTCCCTGCAATATCCCACAGGCAACAGTGTCAGGGTTTGCTTTTTAGTGGAAGCAACCATGTGTTGTCAAACGCCATGAGAGCACGAGCTGCTAAGAGGTGAGTTGGAAGGCTTCCAGACATGCAGCTCCTTTTAATCCCTCCTTTGTGTCTTTCAGACCAGGAAAACTGTGAGGAAGGCTGGACCAAGTTCCAGGGCCACTGCTATAGGCACTTTGAAGACAGGGAGACTTGGACGGATGCAGAGGCCAGATGCCGACAACATCAAGCCCACCTGAGCAGTATCATCACCCCAGAGGAGCAAGAGTTTGTGAACAGTGAGTGCTGAGGGCAGCCTGAGACTGGGCATGGGTCCATCCATTGGACTCTATGGAGTCTATGGACAGATTTAGCCAAAATGACATAAAACTCACAATTTTCCCCCCTGGTGCTCAGATATTTCCTAATGAGATCTCACACTCAAGTGGGAGAGGGAGAGCCATCCAGCTCATTGCAGAGGGTTGGAATAGATGACCTTTGAAGGTCCCTTCCAACCCAAACCATGAGTCTATGAGCTGTGAGACAAAAAAGAGCCCTTTCTCAGCTAGGACAGAACTTCACTCACCACATTGCTGATGTGGCTTGTTCACAACACGTTCACTTGATGCAACAAGAGCAGTGACTTATGCCAGAGTAGGTGGATCCATGCTCATGGCGCACTGAAAGGCGAGGGAGATGGTCAAGCATGATGCTGGGGGGGGGAGAGGAAAGGACATCAGAGAGAGCTGACAAAGAAACACTTCCAATGAGGTATAGGGGAACCACGACCCTCTCTTCTTTCCTCCTTTATCTCTTCTAGGCCATGCACAGGACTACCAGTGGATTGGCCTCAGTGACAGAGCTGTGGAGAATGATTTCCGCTGGTCCGATGGGCACTCCCTGGTAAGCCTGCATCCCATGGAACATTCAGTGTGGGAAGAGGTTCCCCTTGGGTGGAAAAAGTCCCATGAGTTATGTGCTGAGGGCTTGGGTTGGACATTGAAAGGAGGCAGCTCTAAACTTTGTAGAGCTCATGGTCACCATCGCAATAGATGTAACGGCTGTAGTAGCAGCTGGTGAGGCAGCAACAAGGATGAAGGAGTGAATAGGAGATGAGGGCTCAACCTTTCTTCTCTCTGCAGCAATTTGAGAACTGGAGGCCCAACCAACCCGATAACTTCTTTGCGGCGGGTGAGGACTGTGTGGTGATGATTTGGCATGAGCAAGGCGAATGGAACGATGTTCCCTGCAACTACCACCTCCCTTTCACCTGCAAGAAAGGAACAGGTCAGCACCCCATGTCATGCCAGCAAGCATAGGGAGTTTGGGCTGTGGTTGCGGGGCTTGAGTGGAGCTCATGAACATGGGTTTTGTCACTGTAAAGGGTGGTCTAAAAGGTGGAAGGAATTAATAGAAGTTGGAGAGTTTCCCAAGGGATTGAAAACAAGTAAGATGAACCATTAAGGAAGGGGTTTCACATTCCCAGGCAGTGAAACCTGGCTGTAGCATCACTCCTGCACACAAGCTCCATGCCCTCCCATGGAAGCAAGTGGCTGTTGTGATGCCTGCTTTTCCTTCTCTGGGAGGCAGGAATGGAGCACTGAGGCAGAAAGCTGCTTAATCCCAAGCCCCATCACAGAATTTCCATATCCCCTATCACTCAATTTTGTGGATCGAGGCAATCTCAGGGGGATTTGAGCTTTTATGATCAGTAGAAGAGGAGCACCAAGGCTGTGTGTGCCGAGTGTGATCTGCCTGCTCAGCCAGGCGGGACTCTTCCAGCTCTCCATGTCTCTGCCCATCTCCTGCAGTGGCCTGTGGGGACCCCCCCATGGTGGAGAACGCCAGGACCTTCGGTCGGAAGAAGGACCGCTATGAAATCAACTCCATGGTGCGATACCAGTGCAACCAAGGCTACATCCAGCGCCACGTGCCCACAATCCGGTGCCAGCCCAATGGGCAGTGGGAGGAGCCACGGATATCCTGCGTAAACCGTATGTAAAGGCTCCTTTACCTTCAGGTTAGGGCTGATCCGTCCTTGCAGCTGGGAATGAAGGGGCATCATCTTAGGGTGCAGGTTAGCTCTGGGCAGAAGGGGACATCATGGTCCACATGACTAGTTGAAAGCTCCCCTATGATCGGGCAACGGGAGCTGGCATCTTCAGGGCAGGTGTGGACCACAAGAGGGACAGCCTGGGGAATCACGGATTCTCCTCCACTGGGCAGGGTAGAGGCAGCTCCAGAGCCAGGAAAGGGAAACAAAGAGCTCACCAAGGGCCCAGGCTGCTGAAAGAAAGGAAAGTAATAGAAATGGCTTCTGAAAGGGTGAGTTTTGGCACCACCTGCATCAGCAGAGAGAATTAGGAGGGGGGACCTGTGGTCTCCTATGGTCCCTCCAAACGCTGGGAGTAGACAGGAGCCCTGCAGCAGAGCTAAGCCGAGGAGCAGGCCTGGGTTCTTGACCCTTCTCCTGTCAGGGCTCCAGCTGACAGCAGCCAGCCCCTCCCACTGGTGTCCCAGCCCATTCCCAGGCCTGCCTACACCCCTGTCCCATCCTTTCTCCTCTGCAGCTTCCCGGTAATCTCATCAGCATCAGACAAATCACATCTGTCCAGTGGCCTCCTTGCCAGGTGCTGGTCCAGCTGGGCAATTCCAGCTAAAGCAATGCTCCCACAGCCAGGGAAAGTCAATATGGGCTTAAGGGACAAACCTCCGCCCCAGGGAGGAGATGGAAGGAGGAGGGATGGAGGAGATGTCTGAGGGCAGCCATAGTACAGATGAAGCAGCTGACTCCCTTGGCTCTGCTGCAGCCCCAGGGAGCTGCAGGCTGCTCCTGGCATGGATCACCAGCAATCAAGGCAGCCAGGCAGTTCCAAACCAGCTTTTGCTGCTTCCATCAATCCTGAAATTATCACACTGGAGTAGTGCCAGATTTAAGGAAAATTGGCAGCAGAGATCAGGCAGAAACCTTGTTCCTGCCCGCCGGACAGGGCTGTTTCCCCTCCTGTGCCCTGAGTACATCCCGCTGCTGTTGGATACTTCCTTCCCTTTCCTAGGGGACTGGGGAGGGACCAGTATTGCAGCAGGTGAGATGGGGAAGCAGTCCTCATGCCCACCACATTAGCAGAGCTAAGGGATGGGACAAGCATCCACAGAGAGGATGCTGCTACCCAGTGCCGCCTGTGTTTGTCCAGCGCAGCCAGCACAAGACGAGCAGCGCCTCTATCCCACTTCCTGCTTACAAGGTGCCTTTTCTTCTTCCTCAGCCTCCAACTACCAGCGCAGGCTATACAAAAGGAGCCCTAGGAGCCAGTCAAGACCCAGCGGCAGAGCCGTGCACAGACCCACCCATTAGAGCGGGCCCAGAGAGAGACACCGAAAGTGAGAAACAGAGATTTTTAACGGAACACTTCTATTAACAGAGCCGATTTCTCTACTTCTTCTTCTTGTCGCTTTTTTTTGTTGTTGTCATATAAGGAAAAACAAAAATTATATTAAAGACAAACCCACCTTTGTGTATATATATAAAAAACAATAATTAATGTGTTTTTTCCAAGCACCAAAGCAAAGCAAATTAGATCTCAGCATTTTTACTAACTGTCCGGTTCCAATTATCTTCGTGCCTTCGGGGACAGGGAGGGGGGTGGGTTTGCAGAGGGCAGGGGTTAAGTTAAATAATAAAGATGAATATTTTGTCCTGAATTTATCCACGAACAATGTAATTATTTCTGTTATTTAATCTCCGGGGTGAGCAGCACCTTTTCGGGGTTTTATTTTATTATTATTATTGTTTCTTTTCCAGAATCCTTCTACTGCTGCAGCACATCAGGTCTGGGGGGGAGGGCCGGGGGGCTGTGGTGGAAGGAGCTATAGGAGGAGGGGAGGCGAGGGGATGCTGAGACCCAGGAGCCGGGTGCTGGGGGCTGCAGCCCCTCTCTGCTTCCCTGCCACCCCCCCCCGTCCTGGGACGACGTGCTCTTTCCAGGGGACCGTGCGGGGCACCAGCGTTCCCTGCACCTATTTATATTTTTGAACATATCCTATTTTGAAAGAATGATAAATAATAAAGAGAGTGAAATCGGAGCGGGCGCTTTGTCGGTGTGGTTTTTAATGTGCGCGGCAAGGGTCTCTCCCATGGCAAAGCAGCAAGGAAGGAAGGAAGGGGAGTCCAAACTGGGTGCTCCAAATGGGACCTGCTCAGCACCAGCCAGCACCCAAGAGTTCAGCCCTGGGGACAATGGAGGTAGGGGGGAAGAGTCCTAAGCCCCAACTGAAGAAGGACCCTGGGGTAGGACATCACCCCCTTATTCCGGTCTCATCCCAGGAGAGGTTAACCCGCAGACCTAAAACCCATCACCAGCAGGAACTGCTTCACCCTCCGGCTTTCAGTCCTTATATCCATAGAGTTAATTAACACCCATTAATGAGGGAGCACAAGGCCCTTGCAAGAGCTCAGGTGGGCACAGGGCTGAGCAAGTGGTGGTGAGATGATGTTCAGCCAAGGGTGTCCAGCCAGAAATCCCCACATTCTCTCTGTGGCAGACCCCTCTCTTGTCCTGAGGCAGAGATGGGGACACAGCCACATCGCTCCAGGGATTTCTCCATGGATTTATTAGAAGAGGTCCAGGAAAATACACATTTTCATAACCAAACGCTTTGAAGGAGAAGGCACCAGAGTTCAAGTGGAGTCCAGGCGAGGGGTACATGGAGATAAGGCACTGGCACTCCTGCAGGAACAGGCGCAATGGCATCCTTCAGTAGGACAGGGATGGGGCTGGGATGCAACAGACACCCACTCTCTGCCTGTGGCCCGTTCCAGCCTCTCCTCGCTCCCACTCCATGAGTTCTGGGGCAGGACCAGCCTGGAAGGGCAAGATGAGCCTGGAAGGGCAGGCGGGTGCTGGTGACATCCTGCCACTCAGGAAGAGGCCACCACCCATAGGGTGGCCGGGGCCCATGGGGACCATCAGGGACAGTCCTGTGCTGCCCCAACTGCTGAGCAAGACGTGGAAGATATAAAGGAAGTAAAAATAAACCAAAAAGAAGCCTCCCATCCCACCCCCCATCCCGCTTCCCCTCAGTCACCCCAAAAACAGCCTTGGGAAATGCCCAACACCAGGCACCATCAGGCTGGAAACATCCTCCGGACAAGAAGGAGCCCTCCCTGCTCCTTATCTCTCTTTGTAGCAGAAGACCCCAAACCTGCCCTTGCTGGGGAAGCCGAAGCTGCGGACACCAGGCTCCGGAGGGCCGCAGTTGGCACGGGGCTTGGCAATGGGGTAGCGGACGCTGCCATCCGCCAGCCAGCCGGCATCGCAGCGGTCCAGCCCCAGGAACTTCCAGGCCGAGTAGAGCTGTCCCACCCGGGCAATCTCAGCCCCTGCATTCTGGCAGCTCTGCTTGGCTTCCTCCAGCGTCATCCCAGCTGTGTGGTCCAGGTAGAAAACTTCTCCTAGGAGGCAGACGAGAACATCAGTGCTGAGCATCATCCGGAGCATCCCTGCCCGGAGCATCCCCGCACAGAGCATCCCCACACAGAGCATCCCCACCCAGGCTCAGCCGTAAGGGGACGAGATGCCAGCAATGGGGCACGAGATCCCTGGCCCAGCACCTACCTTTGAGCGCAGAGGAGAAGCAGAAGGCATCAAAGCGGTGCAGGTACCGGTGGCGTGGGCCATAGCTGCGGATACCTGGGGCGAGCTGCAGCCCGCCGCAGGGCTTGCGGGGCAGGCGAATGGGGTACTGCACGGTGCCATCGGCCAGCCAGCCCGCGTTGCACCAGTCCAGCCCCTCGCTCCAGGCCTGGAAGAGCTGGTTGAAGGTGGCAAGGATGGCACCTTGCTCCTGGCACACTCGCTCGGCTTCGTGGAAGTTGAGTTTGTACTGCCCGCGGGGAGGCTGGTAGGGGAACACGATGCCTGGGGAGGGACAGGGCGCTCAGCCAGATTCCATGGGAAGCCCCCGTGCGTCCCCAGCCCATCCCAAATTCAGGCTCTGGGACAGGGACCACTCCAAGCCTCAGGCATGCAGGGATGGGGATGCTGCGGGGATGCAGGAGCCAGAGGCGAGTTGCCAGCGACATCTGGTGGCACAGGGACACAGAGACCTGGGGACACATGGACCATCTTCGTGGAGATGGCACCTGCACATACAGGGATGCACAGACTATGATAACAGGAATGCAGGGACCACCACCACAGGGTCATAGGGAACACAGTCCTGGGGGGACACAGGCAGGGGTCCCAGGGGGGCATAGACCACCCCTTGAGGATGGGGAGACCATCATCATGGGGATATGCAGGCTACAGGAACATGGACACAAGGACCAGCATCATGGGGATGTATGGGCCACAATCCCAGGGACACATGGTTCACCAGCATGGGATGGATGTACGACAGGAACATGTGCACCACCATTGACCACAGCCACAGGGACCAGTGTGGACAGAGGGACAGCAATAGGGACATTACCACAGCTCTGAGCTTGGCAGTGGAGCCAGGGCTGAGTCATGTCCCTCATTCCAAGTGAAGAAAAAGGGGTTTGCCCAGTAATCAGGATGCATCCCAAGATGCAGGGGATGCCCAGAGCTGGGAGGCGAGGGGCAGCTGCACCTGATGCAGCACAGCAGGAAGATGGATGGTAAAGGAAGGAAACACTGCAGCCATGGGGTAACCCCCAACTCCAACTCTGCAGTAGCATCCCCAGCATCCTGCTCTGGGCTCAACTCACTGTCAGACAGCCCCAAGCCACCACCCCATCACACCGAGGGTCCCACTCCACCACCCAGCAAAGAGGGGTGCCATGGGAAGGCCAAGCTCACTGGCTTGGCTCAGGGGGTCATGCAGTCCCCATTGTGCCCCCACCTTGCAGCCGGAGGTCCACCACATCGCTCTCATCCTCCAGCCCATCGATGACCTCGCAGCGGTATTTGCCGTCATCCTGCAGGCGTACATCGCTGACCACCAGTGAGGCCTCTCTCCGGCCAGCCTGGTGGAGGTGAGCACGGCCACGGAAGTCCCCAAAGGCCATGTAGGTCTTGCCGATGGCCACCAGCACGTCCTGCTCCTTGGTGTAGTCATCCCGTAGCTTGGACCACTTGATACGGATCTTGCGCTTGGCCTCCAGGTCGGGCTCATAGCGGTAGTAGCAGGGCAGGGTGACATTGCCACCATTGAAGCTGTAGACGGGGTCTTTGGAAGTCTCCACCAAGAGTTTGGCTCCATTGAAGTAAACCACTGGGGATAGGGAGGGAAGGCATCATGGGCAAGTCAGGATCTGGGCAGCATCCTCAAATCTCCCTCCAGCCACCCCTTCAACCTGAGCATCCCATGAGCATCCTCTGAGCACCCCTGGAGCATCCATGCCTGCTCCTCTGGGCTCCACATCCCCTCCATGAGCTGGGTCCCAGCCCCACCCAGAGAGAGGAGGACACTTCAGCCCCTTGCAGCAACCCACCAGCCCCCCTTTCCTGCCCGTCCCTGATATACCTTTCTCCTGCCCATTGCCCTTGTCGTTCATGATGTGGTTGTAGTAGAAGCCGTTGTAGAAGGGGTGGTGGGAGCTGCTGGCCAGGCTCAGCAGGGCGGCCTCCAGGAGCAGCGGGAGCAGCATCATGGCTGAGGAGCAAGGACAGACCCTGAACCTGGGCTGTGGAGGGGGAAATAGCTGGGGTAACACCCCACAATAACCAGGACTGCTCCAAGCTGCCTGGCACATAGCTCTGGGCTGACCCCATCACAGGGATGCAAGGAGAGGGGTATGAAGAACCAGCAGAGCAGCTCCAGGGGAGGGTACAGGCAACCTGAGCCATGCCCCCAGACCTGCCCCACAACTCCCAGTCCCCTCCATCCTCATCCTCCTGCATGGATCTGACCACGCACCACTGCACTCAACACAGCCGCCCGCTGGGGCTTGAGGAGCACCTGACCCAGAGGAGAAAACTGAGATCAAGCAGGGATCAGTGCATCCGGTAGAAATGAGATCCCAGGATGTCCTTTGAACTGGGAGCACCGGGAAAACATCATGTATGGGATGTGCGGGGAGAGAAGTGGCCAAGCCCCGTGGTAAGCTCAGTTTACAGAGGCAGCCGAGCGTGCAACCCAGTGAGGAGGGGAGGAGAGAGCTCGGGGCTGCCCTAGCTCTGGACAGAGCCGGTGGGCACCCACCCAGCATGGCTGAGGACCCCCTGCTCTGATCCTGGGCTGCTACTTTGCACCACAGACACGACTGGCACCATCCCTGTGCAACACATTTCCCTCCCAGACCACATCCCCTGGGTGCAGGGAAGCCCGGCTGCCCCATAGCACCGGAGACCCGTGCTGCCCGAGCTCTGGGTGCCCCGGGCACCCAAGGGTGCCCTGCACGGGGCTCACCCGGGGCAGCTATTATCGGTACCTGCTGGCTTGCGAGCTCTCCCGGAGCCGGCAGAGGGGGCCCGGCACCCGGCAAGGCTCCGGCAGCCCCTCTCCAAGGCGGGGAGGGGTCTGGCATCACTGCCCCTGCTTAGACAAGGTCTGTGGGTGCCTGCAAAGCTGCCCCGGGCCAGGGCGCTGTGGGAGTGAGGATGCTCCCCCCCAACAGGGTCCGATATGGGGTACAGAGGTGGTCTCTGGGATACAGAGGTGGTCTCTGGGGATCAGGGCGTGAATCAGCTGCTGTTGCCATCATGGGTTGCCCGCTCCAGGGCTCTCCCATCCATGGTTGGTGCCACTGCTCACCCTTCTGTGGGGTGCAGCCACCTGATGGGGTGTGCAGAGCCAGAGCTGCAGGGCACAGGGTGCACCCACACCACAGACACCGCATCCAGTGGAGCCTGGCAGCATCACTGCATGGCACTGCACAGCACTGCAGGGCACTGCAGCCCAGCAGGCATGCACCACGTGCTGCCCACATGCGGCACGGTGGGCTCGAAGCACCCGCAGCTTCACACCTCGGTTTGGGGGCACCAGCACCGGCCCCCCTGTGCCCCCCAAGCCCAGACACCCCCCCAGGAGCCCACTGGTGAGGTGACACACCAGGAAGGTGGTGTCCTCAGCTGCAATGGCACTGAGCATCGTGCTGCAGCACCCACCATAGCGATACCTGGCACCTTCCGTGGTGATGCCTAGCACCCTCTATAGTGATGCTACTCGTTCCCTGCCAAGCAGGGTGCCCACCACCCCGGGGTGCCAGCCCTCCCCACCACCTCGGGGCTAAGCCCTACTCACTGCTGGTTGCGGGCAGGCTGCGGGCAGGCGTGCAGGCAGGCTGCAGGCAGATGCACTGTTTAGGGCTCTCTCAGGGCTAAGAGGAAGCAGCTCCAGGGCCTGCCTCTTAAAGGGAAACACACGCCTTTCCCAACCCCCTGATCACAGCCCGGAGCTGGGGTGGGTACCCCCGGCCTCCCGCCATGCGCCTGTATGATGCTGCCTGTACCCTGCCCGCACACCTCTCCTGTGATGTATCTGCTGCCCGCGTTGCCCACTTGGGGAGAGGAGCGAGGATGCCCCGTTAGGGCTGGTGGGCATGCGGGACCCCATAATGTCCAGGGCTAAGATCTGGTGCTGGGGAAGAAGAGACATCTCTTGTCCATTGTCCCATCAGGCAATGGAGGTGTGGAGCACACATGTGGCTGGAGCACACATGTGGCAAGGGCACCATGGGCACGATGGGTGACTGCGCCTGGGGACATGCAGTGTCTGTCTGCTCTAGGGTCAGGGAAGACAGCTGAGCCATGGGGTTCAGCCTCTTTGGGGTGCACTTGTGTCTATGGGGGCAAAGCAGAGGCACAAAAACAGAGTAAAAGCTTTGGGGTGCGTGATTGCACCCATCTGAGATGGCATCATCGCTACACTTGGGTGATGCCCTCCATCCAGCTCCCACCAGCACACGGATGTGCAGCCCCGGCTCCGAGGGCCCCACATCCAGCCCTGAGGACGGGCAGCGCAGTGATGGCACAGACGCAGGGATGCTGGTCCAGGGGTGGCCAGTGGGGCCGAGGACACAGAGGAGCCATGGAGCAGTGTGTGCCCTGACCCAGCAACGCCCTGCCCTGGCCCGGTGGACCTCTTCATCCCCCACTTTGTTGTTTTATGGCAAGGAAATGAGGCGCAGGGGCCCCGGCCCGGCTCTTGCCACCACGTCAGGCCGGAAAGCAAACAACTGGTATAAAAATAGACCACCCCGGGCTGGCTGCGGGGTGAAGGGGCCGGGACCCCCCTCCCTCACTGCCCCCTGCCACGGGTGCAGTCCGGTCTGCCCGCCGCCGCCGTGCTGATAGGGAGCAGCCAGCATGGAAACGGTGTTATCTGCCTCCAGCACCAGCCCCTGCTTCCCATGGGAAGCCCTGACCGGGGGTGGCTGTGGGACTCAGGGTCTGGAGGACTGGCTCTCATTGCTCTCCTTCTCCCTGCACACACACCCATTGGAATCCTTCCTGACACGAGGGATGTGTGAGTGTGGTGGCTGGGAATGCTGCAGTCATCCCAACTGAGTGTCCCCTGTCCCACCAGCTCTGCTCTGATAGCAGAGGAGTGGTATCGCATCTTTGCTGCATCCCGGTCGCATCCCAGCCATCAGTTGATTGTGAAATACATCCATGACACAGTGAGGCAGCGATGGCGATGGTTCCCTCCGCCCGCCAGGCTGTGCACAGACGGACAGCCCCATCAGGGCACGCTGCTCTTTGGTGTGGCTGTCCCATTGTTCCAGAGCCAAGGAACAAGCCACACGCTGCCCCGTGCTGCCTGCACTGGGGCGCCAGCCGGGAGCCATCCTCTGCCTCACCTGAGCTGGCGGCAGCAGGAAGAAGATAGGGATGCTTTTGGGTTGTCATTTCAACAGCAGCTCATGTTTGGCCATAGTCGTGTATGGATGTGGTCACTGATGCCCCTGAGCAGCCGTCTGAGGAAGGAGGAATCCCCTTCACTCCCTCCCACTTCTCTCCCTGTTGCTGGAGCTTCAGGGATGATCCCGGATTTGTGTTCTGCTCCCCGAGGGTGGGACCGTGGGTTTCAGGGTGAGTGAAGCTGCACAGAGCCAGGGTAGCTCTGACCTGGGAGCACGTGTTTATGGCACATGTTTATGGCTGGCAGAGCTTATGGTCAAATGGGAGACACAGTGTCACCCGTGTCTTCCCCACCTCAACCCCAGCAGCGCACAGCTCCTCCATGGCCACACCAGAGGGGTTTCTCCCTGTAATGCCACTTGCACGGGGCAATTCCAGCAAGAACCTGCTGCCCAAGGCTCAAACCAGGGAGGAAAACCCGTGCTCCTGGTGGGATGGAGGCGGCTGTGATCTGTGCCGGGCTTTCCGGGTGGAGGCGAGAGGATGCTCTCCCCGACGGCTGCTTCCTGAGGAACTGGCTCGTGGGCAGCCGAGTCAGCAGCAGCGGGGTGCCGCAGCCTTCCTGCTGCTCCAGCAACCCAGCTGTGTCCAGGAAGAGCATCCGAGGCATAGGGATGAGTCGTGAGGGGCTCTGCATGGTGTGGAGGGTGCTCTGGTCCCTATCAAACCCCCCATCCTGGGGCTCTGGAGGAGGAAGGAAATGCCACAGAGCTGGGAAGGGGCTCAGCATCCGTCAGAGCGGCTTGCCTGGGGGGTGGCAATGGGCCACAACAGGATCCCCTGCTCTGACACAGGGCATCTGGTCCTGTCACCCTCCCCATGGAGTCTGCCGTGCCCCAGCTCAGGGCTATCTTGGCTGGACTCAGAACAAGCTGCTCTTATCTCTGCCCCAGCTTCCCAATGATAAGGGTAGCATGTCTGGAGGTGAGCCGGGCTGCCTGTCCCTGGCTAGAGCTGTGGCTGCTATTTGTCACTAAGCAGCCACAGTGGATTCAGCCTGGTCCATGCCAGCAGCCCCTCTGGCGCCCAGGGGCCAGGCAGGAGCCTGGGAAGGGGATGCAGGGGCTGAGCAGGGCGCTGCTGCCAGCACAAAGGTGCGTGGAGGTGGTCCAGGGCTGCAGGGATGGAGAGATGTGGTGGGATGCAAGTTGTCCTGGGCCAATTCATGCCAACTTCAGGGCAGAAGGCTCTGGAGAGGAGCAAAGCTCCTCTATCCTGTCCACCCCAGTGCTCCTTTCCTACCAGGGACCCTGTCCTCAATGCTGGGAGCATCCCCATGGGCAGCCCTGGGTTGTAAGAGCCGTTCTTGCTCCCAGCTGGTGGATCTGCTCCAGGATCAAAGCCAAAGGAGGAGACACAGGGCGTGGGGTGCTGATAGCAGCTTCCCCTCCCCATGTCCCATCACACTGTGCTTGTCCAGCTGCAAGCACAGGCTCTGGCAGCTGCAGTGGGGTGGAGGCAGCGGGAGAGATGCACTGGTACCCTGGATCCTGTGCAGGGAAGGGTGCTAGGAGGGGCTGTGAAAGCAGAGAGATGTGGGCTCAGCACAGCATGGGGCAGCCCCCCGGGATGGAGGAGGCTCAGAGGGGATCCCAAAGGATTGTGCTTCGGGAGGTGGCTCTTGGGAGCACAGAGCAGCCAAGCCAACAGTTTCAGCTGGTTTTAATACTGTCAGAGACATCCCGGAGAGGGACTGCCACCGTCAACCCACCCAGGCTCCCTCGGCCTTGGGAAAGCCATCCCGCTGCCAGCCCAGCTCCGTGGACACTTCGCATCCCAGCAGGAAGGGGAAGCATCACCAGGGAAGGACACCTTGATGCCAGTGCTGGGCCTTGCTCATCTCCTACTGCTAATCCTGAGGGCTCGAGCATTGCAAGAGGCTCCCCTCCACCCCACAGAAAGGGAAAGAAGTCAGGGTACAAAAAGGGTCATGGCACAGCGCTCTGTGGTGGTTTAACCACCACCCTGCCCATTGTTCCTCTGCACCTTCGTGGCTACCAACCACCTCTGCCCCACCACCAGATTGTGGCCCCCCAGTCACCGCTTGGCTCTGGGGACAAGGGACCTCCAGGCACCCTTAACTGGAGACAGGGGCAATGCTGAGACTTGGCAGATGCTGGAGCCGCATGGCCCCAGGAAGGTGAGCGGGCAATGACTGCCAAATGACACAGCGCTGCACCAGCTACCAAGAAGGAGAAAAATGACTGCTGCTGCTCAACCCATGACACACACCCAGTGGGCAGAGCCACAGGCAATAGGGACCTGGTGCCTCTTGGCAGGAGTTGTCTCATCACTCCCCTCGCACTATGCAGCGCTGACACCGCAGGCAAGGAGACCCAGGGCATGGCCTAATGGGCAGAGGACAACAGCCAAGTGGGTTTTTCAGAGCCCCTATTTGCAGCTGTGCAGGGAGCAGGAGGGATGCTGGAGGCTGCAAGCCCAGGGTGCTTGCCCTAAGCCCCCCAAAGCTGCTGAGCCCTGAGCCCCAGTGCAGGCAGGGGACTGCCACTGGCTGCAGCCTCTCTGCTGGAAGCGGAAGCAAAAAGGAGGAGAAAATGTGTCTCTAGGCTTAGCTGGGAGGATGCAGTCAAGCCCTGGTTGCCTGATGGGGTCTTCCAACAAAGCCCCAGTTGCAGGAGAAGGTCCCTCAGTCAAGTCCCAGTCACACAAGGGGGTCTCCCCCCTGGCTAGTGGGGTGAAAGAGCAGGATCCATCCCCACATCCCACCTTAAGGGCCCTGTAAAGTGCAGTGCTGTGGCCCCAGCGCCAACAAGGGGCAGGGGAGCCCTCCTGGCCGCCTCCCAAGTTCGGGGACATGGAGAGAGGGGTGTGAGGTCAGAGCAGGAGTGGGCAGAGGTGGGCAGGGTGCAGGCTTGGGCGGTGGGGAGGTGCAGCCCCGTCCTTCCTCTCCACATGCCTACTCATCACAGCCCAGCAGCTCCACTCGCAGGGTGATGCGGTTGTGCCAGGCCACGGGCAGGATGCGGACGAAGCGGGCATAGAAGGGCACATCAAACACATTCTTCTTGTGTGAGTAGTTGTCGCTGTTACCATGGAAGATCTATGGGGGGAAAGGTGGGTGTCAGCACTGCCAGGACCTCCTGCTACCATCCCATCCCATCCCATCCCATCCCATCCCATCCCATCCCATCCCATCCCATCCCATCCCATCCCATCCCATAGCAGCATCCCTGAAGCCCAGGTCACTGCCCACTTTGCCCTGCCCCACACACCTTGGTGCTGTTTGTCTGACCATCCTTGTACAGAGTCCAGGACATGCCATTGTCACTGTAAGCCACCTTGTAGGCTGCCACGTACTGGATGTGCCCAAAGTCACGGGCTCCTTGCGTGATGATGCCCGTCACCTTCTTCTGGTCCCTGAGGTCAATCTGGCACAGAGACAAAGCTTGTCGAGGCTCCTCACAGGAGCAGTGCTCCCACCCCAGAGCATCCTGCATGTCCCAAGGGTATCTGGGATGTGCTGGCCCTCATTGCTTGACCCTCACCCCAATACCACAGCAACTAATAGAACACCACTGCAGCATCCCTCAAAGCAACCCAAAGTGGAACACAAACCTCTCCATTTCAGCTCCCTTCCCCACTGCTGCCACCCTGACATTTTTCACTGAAAAGGTCAATGTGGGAATGACAGTAAAAAAAATCTGAATTCAGTAAAAATAAAGGATTCCCAAAGGAAATGCATTTCCATTGGAAAGTGAATCTGGCTGAGAAAATAGGCAGTTCAGCACGGTCTGATAGTTGGGTTGTGAGATAGTTTCTATTCTCTTTACTCTGCCACACTGCACCGCAGCAGCTGGCAAACGATGGCATAAACCAGCAAAAGAGCTGAAGGTCTCCATTTATTTCCTATTTTATGCTCATCGAGGGCAGTACCAGCTATAGGTACACACATGTATGTGTATATATGTGAGCACCCATCTAAATGTGTGTACACGTCCACAAGTCAGCCTGTGGTGCAACAGCCCAACTCAGCGTGTCATCCCGACCCCACCAGCAGTCGTTTGATAAACCGGTTTATTTAGGGCCACGAAGCAGCTGCTTTTAATCATTCCCCAAATAAAAAGCATGGCAAATATCTAAACTGCTTTGTCCTATTATGTCATGAAATCATGTGAAAAGGATAAAAACAGGGGAGGAAAGGAAACTGAGAAGGAAATTTCAAAACTATTTGTTCCCATTCCAGACTGGGAAGAGAAAAGCAAACCCGGTATTTTTCCTGCAAAACAGAAACACGGTGTTCTGGGCAGCAGGAGGGTCATGGCACGGCCACCCCAGGCTGCGATGCCACTCCCCAAGGGGGTGATGCAGCACCGGGGTGCTGCGGTCTCTGTGCACCTCATGGCAAGGTCCGCGGAGACGGCACCACCCAGTCCCATAAGCACCGATGCGTCTGACCCATCGCTGTTAAAACGGGGGGTGGTGGCCCCATCCTGACCTGCCCCTGCAATCTCAGCTCGGGCTGCTCTGTCCCAGCATCTCCCGCTGTGCCCATCCTGCTTCCAGCACCCGGGCACATCCGGAGGAGCCGGGGAGGAGAACTGAGGTTACAAAGCGAGGGCACCAAGACCCACCTGCAGCCACTCGGACTGATTGTTGTTGAGTGCTGTCCAGGCATTGGTCTTGCCTGTCTTGTCCAAGCGAGCGTAATGGGGGTGCCAGGTAAAGGCGTCGATGCCCCAGGTCTTGAAGACGCTGGAGGCTGTGATCTGCTGGTCGGAGATGAGGCGGGATTTCATGCCCAGAGGCTCCGAGCAACCTGCCGTGTTGAAATACACTGTAACACAACAGTTTATAGGCCGTGAAAAGGAAAGAGCCCACAGCAAAACCCCGTAACCCCGTTGGGCACCATCCCCACGTTCCCATGTTTCCCCCATGGCCAGCAGAGCAACTGGCTCTCCTTTTCCTGGGATTACAGTTCTCAGCTATTCCCTGGCTCACAGTGCCTCCTGCTGCAGGGATGTACAGATGTCCCCACAGCGCAGCCTGGCTCCGGAACACAGCTTTGGCAGGAGGCAGGAGGATGCTTTTAAGGGTGAAGAGAGCACTGCAGAGACATCCCCAGCCAAAAACAGAGCTGGCACCAAACCCATGCAGCAGCAGTTTGTGACCGAAGCCCCCATGGCACCCTGCTCTCACACCATGGGTCCTGCTCGGCTGCCGGGGATGTGCCACAGGACAGGAATGCCAGAGGCACAGGGAAAGAGCTCAGGCTAATCATTCCTCATGTTTCCCAGAGGACTTTGATCCTCTCTTGCTTTTCAAGCTCTCCAGCAAGAAAAGCAGACAGTTCACAGCTCAGAATTGGAAGGGCACCATAAAAACCCTTGGCTTGGGGAGGTGCTAGCAGTGTGAGAATGCAGCTTAAGATGGTGGGATTAATGGCTTGTGGTCCCCAAAACATCCAGGGGTATTTCCAGGCATCACATAGCGGGTACGGGAAAAACAAATCCTACGTTCCAGGGGATCCAAACCAGTATGAGGGGCAATGCCCTGCCCCATGTCCCCCCCTGCCCTGCAGACCCCAGGGGCACCCAGGGGAGGCACAGGCATTTACCATTCATCTCGCAGCCGATGAGTTCGAAGCGCAGCGTGCAGGCGCGGCGGCACATCACCGGGTAGATGCGGATGAACTGGGCGGTGATGGGAGGGTTGAACATGTTGGTCTGCATGGTGCCATAGTCCACGTTCCCCTGGAAAACCTGCAACGGCCAACAGAGCGTCCCAGCTCTGCCATAGCCTCTGCATGAGACCCCTTGCCCAGCAGACAGACCTCAGCATCGAGTGGGGAAGCAGGGCTCGGCTTTAGTGCCCTGAAGCAGTGCATGACCTTGCAGCAGCTCCATTCCCTGCTCTGCCCTTGCCCCGCAAAGCCACACATATAGCAACGCGCGCTCCCTCCAGCTACAGCGACACTCCTCAAATCACAGCAAGCAAAGAGGTGGTTCGTTTCTTTCTTTTTAACACAATAAATAGAGTCAGGCCGTGTTTTCATGCAGTTTTTTTCACTGCTGCAAAAACAAGGGTAACTTTTCTAAAGCAAGGCAGAATCTCCCAGCCATTCCCGGGAATGGCAATATTCCTGCTTTGAGAGTGAGACACAGTCAGCTCATGCTTGGTGCAGACACAGCACTGAGACACATAATCCGCTCACCAGCCCTTCCAGACCATGCCCAGTTCCCATGTTAGTGATAAAGATATTATCTGAATGACCTAAATAAGTCAGCACTGCTTCTTTGGCTATGCTTACTATGGTCAATTAAACAGAGCCAGATAGTGCTGCCTGGCACTAGAACTGCCTGTGCAGTCTCGCTGCTAGGACAGCTCCCAGTGTGCCTTTGACCCAGGTCAAAAGCACTTTCCCAAACATGGGGCCAGTTTGGGATGCAGCTCGCAGCCACCCCAGCACCCGCAGCGCTGCCCTCACACAGAGCATCACAGCCCACCTTGTCTGTGTCCTGCTTCTCGTCCTTGCAGAAGGTGAATTCCCTCCCATCCAGGCTGTAGGCGACTTTGTAGGCACGGACAAACTCCTGATGGCCCACACGGCGAGCGCCTTGTGTAATGATCCCGCTCAGCCGCATCTTTCGCAGCAGGTTGGCCTGGGTAAGGAGGAGAGTGTGAGCAGAGAGCAGGGCGGATAGGGTGCACAGCCCCTGTGCCCAAGCATGGGAGGGTGGGCTCATGCTCAGCATCAGGATCAGGAGAGGGGCTGCTCAGGACACTGCAAAGAAGGGAAAATCTCAACCCCAGGGACCTTGTCTTCCCGAGGTACATCACAAGATGCCCCTTGTGCAGCATTTAGCCCCACATTTGCCACCAGGAGCAGATAAACCCCGCAAGAGCAGCCCAGCAAGACCATCCATGGCTACCAGGGCTGCCCTCTGTGCCGGTGCTCCCAGTCCTGCTGCGGGTACCTGGATCCAGGGGCTCTTGTCATAGTCGCTGGAGGTCCAGGCGTTGACAATACCATGGTTGTTGAGGCGGGCGAGCTCTGGCCCCCAGCGCTGGAGGCCGAGGAAGCCATAGTAGACAGAGGATGCTGAAAGCTGAGCATCAGAGATGGCTCCTCCTTCCATGCCCAGGAGAACAGCACAGCCTGGGGGTAGTGGGGACATCAGCACCAAAGAAGACAGTGACCAAGAAGCAAAACCAGGGAGTCATTTGCCTCTTGTCTGGGGACAGGGCAGGAGGTGGGGACCTGCCCTAGGACCTGGGTGTCCACAAGGTGTACCTCGCCCTCCTCATCCACAAAACCAAACCCTCTCAGAGCATGGAGATTCAGGGAGCAGGGGAAAGGGCTGCTCTGCATGCCCCCAAAGACAAAGCACCTTCCCAGGGATGCTCCCTCCAACAGGTCCCTGATGGCACCAAGGGCAGCCAGCACATAGGCACCCATGGCTACCCTTCAGATCCCCTAAAACAAACAGTGAGAACTCTTCTGGCAGTGAGGGATGGAGCAGTGGGGGACAGGGAGGGAAAGGGAATTCTGTACAGCTGGTGCCAGGGACTTACGGATGTGGCAGGTCTTCCCCAGGAATGGAGAAGGGCATTTGCAGGTGTAGTCACCATCCAGGTCCAGGCAGGTGCCTCCGTTTTTGCAAGGCTGGGAGGAGCACTCGTTCTTGTCTAGGACAGAGTTGGGGAGCTCAGGAGGAGACCCAGGAGTCAGTCCTGGGGAGGACACCCCTCATTCAGTGCAGCAGGAAGAGGGGGAGACATCCCCTGAGCCAGGGCCATGGCAGGGTCCCTGCTGATATGGTGGCACAGGTTGAAGCCCTGACCTATGGGGCTGCCTGAGCCATGTCCCTGCTGACTGCAGCCACATGGGTTCATAGGGACACACAGCCATATGAAGGATGGGACCCCATATGGAGCAGGCTGAACCTCGAGGCACCCCTATTCCCATTATTCAAGGCACCAGAGATGCAGAGCAAAGCTCAGACACAGCCACATCCCCACACCATGGTCCTTCCCTCCACCCTGCAAGGTCCAAACCAGCCCTTGGTCCCTGGTAGAGCCTAGTGCCCAACACAGCCACAGCTGAAACACCCCCTGGTTGTCCCTCCAGTGCTGCCCAGGGGGTCCCCAAGCCCTTAAGCCCCCTTCTCCCCCTGTACTCACTGTTCTGGCAGTGCACCCCATCATACCCCGCAGGGCAGTTGCAGATGTAGTCAGTGAAGACATCCCCACGGTTAGGGACAAGCTGGCACTTGCCATTGTTGTGGCAAGGATTGGGATGGCAGGGACCTGGGGAAAGGGAAAACAGCAGTAGTTTGGGCAAATAAGAATGGAATATAAAAGCACCAGTGGGCTGTCAATCCTTGGAGACACTGCATTCCCCCAAGTAATGGAGGTCACCACATCCCTGCTGAGATCTCCACTCTGTGCCCATCAGCAGGGCTGGACCCCAAGGCCACGAGGGCACACTATCATGCTGCAAGGCTCCTGGCCTTCATGGAGCACCCGTGAGGGGTCAGCCCCTCACCTTTCTCTGTCTCATTGCAGTCAATCCCAACGTAGCCCTCGGGGCAGATGCAGAAGAAGGGGGTCTCATTAATCCCGGTCAGGCAGGTGCCCCCATTCTGACAGTGGTTCACGTCGCAGAAGTCTCCTGGAAGCAAAGCCACACATCACTGTGAGCCATCCCAAAGGCTGGTGTCCGCCAGAGCCCTGCGGATGCACATGGAGGCATCCCAGCTCAACGGCAGGAACTACTCCAACTGTGAATGCTGCAGGGAGGGGAGCAGCCAGAGAGGCTGATGGATCCTACACAGCACCTCTGGCATTCAAAAGTCATGAGGAGTATGACAGAGTGGCCAGGACCTGTCCTGCCCTGGCACATTACAAAGTGAGTTTAACAGAGCCTGCACATCAAACCAAAGCCAGGGGAAACCCACGTTTTTGGTGCATCCAATGTATCTGATGCTTATCTGGGAAGCAGGGGTAGCCAGGCTGGGGCTCGCTCGGGCATGAACAGCACAGGATTATCCAAAGGAGCTGGTCCCATTGGAGAGTTTTGCTAATCAAAGTTAGAACTCCTGAGACCAGAGCAGAAACCATTGTAGGGGGAGCCCGCACGCCTTGTTTCTCACACACTGGAGACATGCAAGGAGGGAGCGCAGTGTCCATCCCTGCACAAAGCCTGCCAGACCTCCATCACTGTCCCAGCAGCTCCCACAAGGCAGCCGCAGCCCTCAGGCACACCCCCACAGGGGCTGCGCCATCTTCCCTGCCTGTGCATCCACCTCCAGCATCTCCCACGGTACTGGGTTTATGTGGCAAGGTGCTGCAGGGGGCTGCAAAGGTGGCTTCTGCAAGACACCAGGAGCTGCTCATGTGTTGGAGACAGCCAGTCCCTGCCTCCTGCAGACCCCCTGGGCAGAGGAGGAGGAGGAAGAGATGTTCCAGGTGCCAGAGCAGGGGTTCCTCTGCAGCCCATGGAGAAGACCCCAGTGATGCAGGTTGTCTCCCTGCAGCCTGTGAAGGACCACACCACAGCAGATACCACCCTGCGGCCCATGGAGGACTCCACACTGAAGCAGCCTATTCCTGATGGGCTGTACCCCACGGGAAGGACCCATGCTGGGCTTTTTCATCTGCTTTTCTCCCCATGTCCTGCTGAGAAAGGGGAGCAAAGGAGCAGCTCATGGCAACCAGCCGAGGATAACCCACCACAACCTTCTGCTCCCCACCAAAGTGCTAAATCACATTGCAAGAGCCGGAGTGAAATTCCTCCCACCCTTAGACCAGATTCCCACCCGGAACACCTCGGTACCTCCTCACCAAGTGCCAGGACAGCACATACCTTGATGCCAGGCTCTCCTCTGCCATGCTGCAGGAATCAGCGTAAGGGCTGGGTGGAGACCCAGGAATAACCCCCTACTATGGGCAAGCCCTGGAGAAGGTGGAAGTTAAGGAGCTGTGGGCTTGCTGCCTGGACCCACACCAAACAGCACAGCTCTCATTAGCCTAAGCTACTACTCAGTGAGCTCCCACTCATTAGTCTTTTAATAGCAGGGCTCCTGTGAGTTAATCCCACTCTTCCTGACACTCCACATCTGCAGGGTACACCCTGGTGGCAGACAGGCCAGTGTTCCATGAAGGCTTCCGAAAAGGTGGTGTAGCTCCCTTAGCCCTGCCTCGGGAGGCAGAAAAACTTGGGCAGTGGTTCAAGTCCCTGCCTGCGCTGCCCAGCCTGTTCTGCATGACCTCATGCTCCATCAATGCGCTGCCATGAGCTACAGCATGGGAGGAGAGAGCTCCTGCTAATACGTGGGGATGCCTTTGCCCCACGCCCCTCCGCAGGTCTCCAGCCCCATCCCAAGGATCATTCCCGGCAGTTGGCCAAGGCCAAGTGGACAGAGCTGCTTCTGTTCAGCAGCAGGACCCGGCTGCTCTCCCAGGCACGGAGCACCAGCGCACGTGTGCTCCCCAGCATCTGCACTGCCTCCAACACAGGATAATCTAGGGTGGGATACAGCAGCGAAGGAGCAAGGGTTCCTCCCACGGTCAGGACAAGGAGGGTCCCAGATTTATACTATACAAGGAGCTACACTCCCTTTCCTTCCCTCCCAGGAATTATCCTCTACGTAGTGGTCTTGCAAGCCAGGCCCCTGCCTAGCAGCAAGGCACACAGGTCACATTTTCCACTGTGGCAAGTAGTTTTGGATGCTCCTATTTCTCGTCTGTTGCAGTTCAGCATCTCCATTCTCCACACAGACAGTTTTCGGCAGTCAGGGACAGAGCTGTCACAGGCTGGACAGTCAGGAACCAAGGCAACAAAGATCAGCCACTGTGTTTGGAAATGTTTGCTTGTTTGAACCCACAGGCTGGCTGGAAGGCAAAAATAACATCCTTCGAAAACTGGGACAGCTCATCCCAGCAGGCTGGGGGAGATCAGGTCAAGCCTGTCTCGTGAGGGCTCAATGGGCATCTCTTGCCCAGAAGGAGTGAGCACAAACAGGGCCTTCCTCATAGCACACCTTCTGCTGCCCTTTGTCCCCTGGCCCAGAGCCTGTGCCTGGGCTTTGCTACCCTTTTCACCCATCGCTTTTGGAGCCAACCACCCCAGGCGTGACCCACATGGTGATGATGGAGGTGCTTTCTCGTGGGGTTCCCCTGGCCAGGCCAGCCAGGCGCGCTGTGCCAGGCGGTCCCAGGGAAGCTGTTTACACTGTGGGCATGTTATCTAAGCCTGGGAGCACGGGACAGCCCCGCTGAGCTATTCCCAGCTCGGGAGCAAGGACAGGGCTGTGGACCCGAGCTCCTCGGCTCCTGCAGCAGCAGCCCTGAGGGCTGCGCACCCTCCCATTCATCACCCTTGCACACAACAGCCCAGACCCTCTCCCCCTGCACTCCAGATCTCTGGCTCTGCACCCCAAATCCCCTGCACCCTGGATTCCCTGCACACCAAACAATCCCGCATACTGGATCCCTGAACTCTTGATCTGTTGCACTCCGTATCGCCAGCACCCCAGGCTCCCTGGCACCCTGGATCCACAGCACTCCGGATCCCCTGCACCCCGAGCTCTTTGGCACCCCGGATCCCCTACACTATGAATCTCCAGCACCTCACGCTCCCTGGCACCCCAGATCCCCAGCACCCCGGGCTCCCTGGCACCCCAGATGCCCTACACTATGGATCCCCAGCACCCCGGGTTCTTCGTCACCCTGGGTCCCCTACTCTCCGGATCCCCTGCACCCCAGGCTCTTTAGCACTCCAGTTCCCCTGCCCCCCAGGCTCTTTAGCACCCCGGCTCCCCTGATCCCCCGCATCCTTGATCCGCACCATCCCTGACCCTCGGCACCCCTGATCCCCAACACCCGGCTCCCTGGGTACTCACCGGTCACGACCAGCAGCAGCGAGAGCCCCAGCACCAGGGCGAAGAGCGCCCGCAACAGCCTCGGTACCCGCAACAGCCCCACCGCCCCCATGCTGCTCCCGAGCCGCGCCGATGCGACCCCAACCGCGCCGCCCGCTCCGCTCCGCTCCGCCGCGGGGCTCGGGGCGGAGAGTGACTCAGCCCGGCCCGCCGCGGCCCCACGTGCTCCGCCGCCCGCCCCCGGGGCGGGACCGGGCAGCGGGAGGGGCTGCGGGGCTGGGGGGTGATGCCCCAGGCACCGCGGGGTGCAGCGAGGGCGGGAGCTGGGGTGCGAACCTGGCCCCGGAGCCAAAGGAGCCATCAGGCACACTGGGGATGCTCCGGGTGCGGGGTCCACCGGAGAGCCCCACACCGGACCTTGATCCCCGGGTGGCGGTGCCCCTGGCTCCCGGCCCTGGCTGGCAGGCAGAGGGTGCAGAGCTGGATCGGGAGCAATGGGAGCTGCCAGCACTTGGCAGGAGGAAGAGGTGTTTTGCAGCACAAACCCCACTTTTCTCTCTATGGGTGGGATGAAAGCTGGAGAAGGCTTCCCCTCTGCCGGGCTAGGGCACACACTCGCACACTGTACCACCCTCGGCACACAGCATGCCAGAGGAATGGGGTTTTCCTGAGCTTCTCCTAACCAACATCAAGGAAAACAGCCAGGCCAAGTGTGCATGGGAAAGGGACTGGGGAGACAACAGCGCTGCCCAGAGCACAACGCCATAGCTCTGTTGGGTCAGCCACAAACAAGCTCATCTTTGAGCTGCATCCAGCTACCAAGGGCTGGAGAAGCCCAGCCATGCCCTCGAGATGGTGCCATATGGGGAGCTCTGACCTGGGAGGCAGAAACCATCAGGCTAAAGCATATTCATGTTAAATCCATATTCGGCAGCAAACACTTTGGAAAAGAGAACTGCACAGTACAGGAATGCTGGATCATTTGACCCCACAGTAGAATTCCATGCCAAGCCCTCCTCCTAAGCATGAACTGATTTATCTCTTCTTACAAAACCCTCCATTTCAGCATTAACCAACCCAACTCAGACACTTCAGCTGCTCATATTTACATGTTGACTCTGTCCGAGTATTGCTCCATTTCTGGCTTTGGCAATGCAGCCACCGCAGCCCGCAGCAAGCCAGGCAGCCCCACTGAGCACCCTGCACTTTGACAAGTGTTTGCACCTCCCCTCTAACATCCAGTTAATGCTTTTCTTGGACACAATCAACTAGTGCCCATGGGAGCACCCAGACAGGGAATGACACCCCAGGGACAGACCTGCTGCCAGATCCAGCTGCCCCAATATGCCATGAATTTGGCTGTTGGAACATAGGAACCTGTGAGGAACACAGGGATCTGGCCATGTATTCCCACCCAGCCCCACCATCCTCACTAATGCTGTTTCCTTCCGTTAATAGCCACACAAAGGGAACTCCAGGCAGAGTTGAACTCCAGCTGAGGAAGAAACAGCAGCTAGAAAGGAGGAAGAGGACTATACACAGTACTTGCTTTCGAATAACCCTGCAACCTCAGGGTAATTACTGCTGTGGTGTTCCGAGGAACACAAGGTCAGGAGGAGGAAAGTGCAGGGCAAGATTCCCAGGGCTGTGCACAAACAACTAGGACAAGGGTGTTTGCTCTGCCTCTTGAGGGGCTATAGCTCAGATTGGTCTCGGAGAGGATGCAAGACCCAGAGGGAGCTGCAGAAACATCTTGAGCCTCTCTAAAAACAGAAAGCAAAATATTTTCCTTCTGTCCCCAGGGGCATGAATGCCGATGTCCCGAGGAACGTGCATGGGAAAGAATACTAAAGAGCAAGTGGTGGAGGCCAGGTGGAGCTATGCTTCTGTAGGGATGGCGCTTCCCGGAGGCACCAGTGGCTCTCTGAGTGGAGACCTGTGATGAAGCAGGGGATTCCAGTGAGAAACTGGGTTTGGGAAGAGCCTGTGCTGTGCCAGCTGGAAAAGAGAAGCTCTGTGAGTGAGAGAAAAGAGAGGAGCAACCTGTCAAGGACAGGGAAGCAGCAAGGAATGGAAACACCACTCCCTGGGTTCATATAGAGCCAAGTTTTTGCAAGGGATGGCTCTACTTGAAAGAGTTGGGTAGGTCAAAGGTCAGGCATAATTTCACTCCCTTCTGCAGGGACTACTTAGGCCTTGTTATAGCAGGATTTAGCACTGGGTTTGGTTTCTTCTGCATGGAGACCTGCCAGGCTTTGCTGTGGTAACCCTTTCTGAGCCACGCAGATAGCTGATAGCCTGGTTCCCGCAGCTCAGGTGATAAAGAGGAAAATAGGTGATGGTGCTGCACGTTCCTCTGATGCAATCCTCTTTATTTCCAAGCCTATACAAAGGTGTTTTCACATGAACAAGGGAGCTAAACAATACTCAGCCTGTCCCTTGCTCAAGCTTAAAGCCCCCATCTGCCATAAAACCAGCCAGGGTGCGTCTCATGGCTGATGAGTTTGCAGTGATGGCCTGGGTATCACCACAGTTTCGTGTTCCTTCTCTCCACTCCCTCTCAGACACTCATCTCTGACCCACAGGACCTCCTCCCCCCACTATCACGTAGTAGTGATAACCCCCATTCCCAGCAAAGTCCCACTCAGCCCTTGCATGGATTATTTTGGGGGGCAGCCCCTCTATCTGTTCTATAAAGGAGTTCCCTGGCTTATGTTTATCTCAGAATAAAGGCAGCCCTTACACCCCGGAGGGATTCTCCACCCGAAATGCTCCCAAAATCCTCCCTACAACATGGTTTTCCTCCCTCACCCCAGCATCAAGGGCTCAAAAAACCTCCTGGCAGAGGTATCCAGACCCATTCCCTGCGGGCACAGCTCTTTCCTACAGCTCAGAGATGTGGTCCAGGCCACTGGGAAGGTTTCCTGCTCTGCGGGACCAAGCTTCCCATCCTGCCACACGTGTCAGCAACTCCGAGTGGGAAGGAGAAGCGATCTGTAGCACCGTCACAGAGGATTAATCCCCAGCCTGCTCCTGATCCCTCTAACAGGATAACCGAGTGCTCAGTGCCAGCATCTCTAACCTCCTGCAGCGTCACTGCAGGCAGTGCCAGCGTGTGGTTTCCAACAGCCACTGGCCAGGGCAATACTTGCATGTAGCTGGACTCCTCTGTTTATTTTATAGAGGAAAAAAGCTTTCCACAGGCTCAGCCTTTTCCACCAAAAGGGCAACAGTTTCTTTAAACTCAGGTTTTACTTCTAGGGACACTAATATTTAGATACCAGGAACTTCAGGTCTATCTGAAGAAACCTAGACACTGAATACCCTCAGGGCATGGCAAGCCAGGTACAGCTACCAAGCGCCCTTCAGGGTACATAAAACACTGTGATTTAAAAGGAAGAAGGCAAAGGGCAGCACTGTCCCACGGTTCTGCCCCATTCCCACTGCGGATCGTGTCAGAGCTCAGATGAGATCCCAGCCAGTTTAACTTCAAGTCCTTTGCTCTAACCTCAATAAACAAGATTATATCCAGCTTAGAGCTGGTGTGTCTATGTCAGGTGCTTAATATAAGCACCTTTACACAACCCTTCTGTGAACTGAAGTGCTTTGCAGTCCGTAAGGATTTATCCATGCCTATCTCCAACTGAAAAGGTGTTGCCTTCATCTCCACTTGGCAGATGGGAAACAGATGGGCTCAATGGAAGGACACATCTCCCTTTATTTTGTCCATCTACAAGGTAGGCTTGCATGCTTGGCCTCTTACACACACCTCCCCACAGCCAGTGGTACCAGCAGCACTTGCAAAGGTTATTTGTATGTGCTACAGGAGGAATCCCCCCGGGAAATAGCTGTCCCCCTGCTGAGGATGGATCAGCACCGATCACTGGACACCACCCTGTGTGGTGGTGGTAGTTCCTATGGTGCTCATCTCAATGGACATCCCAGACTTGCCTTGTCCCTCTCTGGGCTGTTGGTTGAAAGCACCCATTCAGTAAGAGGAGCTGACGCTGTGAAGTACACTGTGATGCACAACTGAAACTGCTTATGGATCAGCAGCAGCAAACAGCATGACCCTGCTGAGCATCAAGGAGATGCCATAGGCAGATAAGCTCTGGCTCTTTTGTTCTTTTTCAGGAAACCATTGGCAAGCTCCTGCCTTGACACAAAGCACTAAATTGTGACTTGATAGCTTTATCGAGGCTCCTTTGATAACATCAGTTTCTGTGGCAAGGGATGGATCCTTGTCCTGTTATCATGCGCACAAGACCCCAGCTTACCCAAAGCCATCAATTTGGTGCGTGTGCTAGGGCTGAAGGCAAGGTTGCTTCCTGATTAAACACCAGGAGCCTGATGGTGCTAATGCTATATGAATATGCAACAACACTAATAGAGAGCAGTGCCACGGGGTTTGCAAGAAGCCCAGAACCTGTCTTACCGGCTGGTGAAGAAGAGGCAGTTTGCTCATGCATGCTCCCATCCCACCCATCCATGCCAGGAAAAGGCTCTGCCCAGGCGGAGGCCTTATTATTTTGTGAAGTTGCCTTTTGATCTCTGTATCTTGCAGCATAATGAGAAGGTTTGAGCTCTGCCTGGCCTGCCCTCCTTGTGCCTCCCACTTGCTCCCAGTCCCCTGAGTCGGGCAGGCAAGGGGAGATCTGCCACAGCTCCCCGGTCAATTTCTTCCTGAAAAGAGGTGTATTTGAGGCCTTTAATACATGTTTTGGTAGCCACATCTATGGCTGGTAGCAGGAAAGCACAGTTCCTTCACACCTCCCTCTGTCCCACACAGGCACGCAACCCAGTGGGGGCATCCAGGGTGATCACACCTCAAAGACAGCTCCTTATTCCTTTGGTTCCTGCAGCCCAAAGCAGCTCTCGGAGGCCATCTGCAGTCGTGCCCCTGTGTGGGATGGCTGGTGACCACTGATGCAGGATGTTGGTGCCTATAGGACCTCTGCTATGGGAGGGAGCTGCTGCCTTCAGCAGGAGCTCCTGTGCTAGCAAGGAGCCATACATCCCATTCACCCCGAGACGCATCAGAGCCCCTCCCTTGTGATTCAAGCTGTCTCCCATCCCGGATGGATCCTACACTGCTGGCGCACCAGCTGAAGCTCATTCTCTACCACTTCCTGCCCCTTGGGTTGCAGCCTCCAGAGCCGCAGTGGAAACCACAGCAGGATCTCGCTTGGCACCGCAATCCGTGTCCAGGAGAGCTGGCTCAGCCACTCGGTTCCTCCTCTCCCATGACTACTCCTTTCCTCAAAAGGAAATGGAAACAAGCTACAAGCCAGACTTCCATGTGTCCTCAATGAAACCTATCTGCGACAGCCATGGCCACAGCCTGACGGGGGCTGTTGCCTGGTCAGTGTGCACAGTCCCACCATGGAGAAGTGCACGTAGCCAGCCCCAGGGGCAGCATATCCCAAGGGGAGGAGAGGCCGGAGCAGGGACACGGGGCAGCTGTATCCGCCCCAAGCACTCTGCCTGGGGCTGTGCTACCTCCTGTCCCAGCAGCAACAACAGCTCCCGGGAAAGAAGCCAGCTGATAGCTCTGCACATCCATAGGCATCTGCGTAGTTTCCACACACACTGATTAGAGTGGTGAAAACCTCCTTAGCAGGAACAAGAGTGTCTTTGAGGGGCAGGGGTATCCACCCATCCCCTGGTTGCTCCAAAAGCGTCCTCCAAAGGAGATTACATAGAATGGGTAGGGTTGAAACTATATTTCTGTATAGTTATACTGTATTTCCTTATTATATTTCTTAGAGCTTAGTTTGTATCAGACCTTTGTAAAGTCGCCTAAGTGTTTCTCCCTCCCAGCTGAAAGTTTACACTAAAGTGTTTTGAAGACATATATTCTGTTAGTCATACTCCATATGTCCTCTGCAAGCACTCCTCCCTCTCACAGGGATCTCCCATCACATCAATTACCTTGTCCAACATCCGCCAGAGCCTTTATTACAGCATGAACCAATTTGCCTTCTGAAACCTAACCCCCTCCAGGCATTTCACTGTTTCCTCTCAACTCCTTGTCCTGCCCATCGGCATAGTTGATACTGGAAGCAAATCCCACTGTTCTGCATCCTCCCAGTGCCACTTGAAGAGCTAAAACAGACCCAGCTCCAGCAGAGAGTCCCCAGTGCCAAGCTGGCACTGGGCTGCTGCCCTGACAGCTCCAGCAGTAAGACCCGTAGCTCTCACTAGAGACATGCAGATCAGAAACAGTGAGTGAAAATATCTTGGTTTCATAACACCTCATAGCTCCTAATGGCGCTTTGCATCCTCACGGAGCATTCCCTTTGGTCCATGTTCTGTGCAGGATTTGTTTGTACCCCTTGGAGATGTTCCACAGAGACCTATGGATGCAGTCCCAGCACTTCCTTTGGCATACCTGGTGTGGCCAAGGCAGTTATTAGGGGCCTGTGTCCAGCTTAGGATGCTCCCTTCCAGTCTTTGCTATCCCACTTCAGGCTAAAGGTGGAAACCAGGAGAGAGGTCACCTACCTCAAGACCTGATGTGGCTCATTTCCACAAGCAGGGCTGAATTCATGGGCACACCACACTGTATGGACCACTGTTCACCTAAAAGAACACCAGAACTATCCCATGACCCAAAGGTAGGTGAAGTCCCTTTAAGGTACTGTGAAATGGGGCTTCTTTGCAGTCTTCCTCCTCTGTCACATCTGCATCTTCTCACTTTTGGTAGGTTGTCTTCTGCAAGACCTAAGACTGTAAGAAAACCTCCACCTCTGCTTCCTCCTCTTCTGTCTATGCTTGCCCATTTGCCTGATGTGCTGCAGGCAGGTAGCCAGAGCAGGTTTGCCAGCAGTGAGGACAGTGACCCCACAACTGCAGTTTCAGGGCGGCAGGGCTGTGTTTTGCGGTGCACGTGCAGCCCCACACAGGAGGCACATTCACTCTGTGGTTAGTTGGCAGGCTTTCCAGGGAGCAGGAATCTGCTCAGAGAGCTGCTTGTTTGGGAGCATGTTGTGTTTTTGCCTGGTCTTGCAGCTGCCTGTCAGGCACTGTACAAACACAGCTCTGTCTTCCATGCCCCCCTTGCCTGTTCTGTGTCTCTTATGCTGGGGTTTAGGATTAGCCACACCTCAGCTGGGTAAACAGGAGCTGATCATGCCCCATCGGCAAGGCCTTTTCAGCCTCAGTCACCACAGCCAAGAAACGCTCCTTGATTTTTACCCCAAGTAAACCTCCCTTTTCGTCATTCAGCAGGTCTGAAGCCTTTAATTTGACACGGCAGCTGATATTTGAAAAATCATGGCAGTCAGGTGAAGTTCCCAATGACTGGAAAAAGGGAAATATAACCCCCATTTTCAAGAAGGGGAAAATGGATGACCCAGGGAATTACAGACCAGTCAGTCTCACCTCTGTGCCTGGCAAAATCTTGGAGCAGATTCTCCTGGAAGGCATGCTGAGGCACATGAAAAACAACAAGGTGCTTGGTGACAGCCAGCATGGCTTCACTAAGGGGAAATCCTGCCTGACCAATCTGGTGGCCTTCTATGATGGGGCTACAGGAACTGATGGACAGGGGTAGAGCAGTTGATGTCATCTACCTGGACTTGTGCAAAGAGTTCAACGCTGTCCCACATGACATCCTTGCCTCTAAGCTGGAGAGACATCAATTTGATAGGTGGACCACTCGGTGGATAAAGAACTGGATGGACGGCCGCACACAAAGAGTTGTGCTCAATGGCTCAATGTCCAGCTGGAGACCAGTAACGAGTGGTGTCCCTCAGGGATCGGTGTTGGGACCGGTCTTGTTCAATAACTTTGTCGGTGACATGGACAGTGGGATTGAGTGCGCCCTCAGCAAGTTTGCCGATGACACCAAACTGTGTGGTTTGGTTGATACGTTGGAGGGAAGGAATGCCATCCAGAGGGACCTTGACATGCTTGTGAGGTGGGCTGATGCCAACCTGATGAAGTTCAACCATGACAAGTGCGAGGTCCTACACCTGGGAGGGAGCAATCCCAGGCACAGCTACGGGTTGGGCAGAGAAGAGATTCAGAGCAGCCCTGCAGAGAAGGACTTGGGGGTGTTGGTCAATGAGAAAATGAACATGAGCCGGCAGTGTGCACTCGCAGCCCAGAAAGCCAACCGTATCCTGGGCTGCATCAAAAGGAGCGTGACCAGCAGGTCGAGGGAGGTGATCCTGCCCCTCTACTCCGCCCTCGTGAGACCTCACTTGGAGTACTGTGTGCAGTTCTGGTGTCCTCAACATAAAAAGGACATGGAACTGTTGGAACAAGTCCAGAGGAGGCCACGAGGACGATCAGGGGACTGGAGCACCTCCCATATGAAGATAGGCAGAGGAAGTTGGGGCTGTTCAGCCTGGAGAAGAGAAGGCTGCGTGGAGACCTCATAGCAGCCTTCCAGTATCTGAAGGGGGCCTATAGGGATGCTGGGGAGGGACTCTTCATTAGTGACCGTGGTGAGAGGACAAGGGGTAATGGGTTCAAACTTAAACAGGGGAAGTTTAGATTGGATATGAGGAAGAAATTCTTTACTGTAAGAGTGGTGAGGCACTGGAACGGGTTGCCCAGGGAAGTTGTGAATGCTCCATTGCTGGCGGTGTTCAAGTCTGGGTTGGACAGAGCCTTGGGCGGCATGGTTTAGTGTGAGGTGTCCCTGCCCATGGCAGGGGGGTTGGAAGTAGATGATCTTAAGGTCCTTTCCAACCGTAACTATTCTATGATTCTGTATGATCCTCTGCATTGGTTTCATCTTCTATTTTCTGTCTTTGTTCTTCTATTGTCCTTATTCTTCTTTTCACTGTGTTGGTTCCGCTCTGCTTGTTTATCTGCTGATCTGTTCCTCATTTTCTCACTCCTTTTTGACACTCCTGTTTCTCTCCCTTTCTTTTTGCTGTCTCACCCATCTGAGAAAAGCCACCTTTATGTATGTCATATGGGTGCTAACTAATTTATATTAGCTGATATTTCACTCTAAAGAAAGCCTTGCAGTGGTCAGTAACTACCACCAGCACCTCGGTCTTCACCTCAGCTCTAAGGCAGCAATTCCCAGCAATTTTTACCTGCCTGTGAAGGGATGAGGAGCAGGGAGGGAGTAGGACACCCATTCCCTGCAGCACAGCACCCTCTAGCCTCCGCTGGGGCAGCAGCTCCTTGCTGATCTGGAAGAAGGACCTCCACCAGCATCAGTCAGCCATGAGTCCTTTCAGTCCTGCAACGCTCCCTACCTGTGTAGCCCTGCAAATGTCCCACCTGTGGCCAAATCCAAGGATGGATTTCATGGGAACTTCAGGGATCAGGATCTTCAAGCTGGTTTGTTCTGAGCAGATGGGTGGTAAATCAGGCATCATTTCCAACAGCCTGAGACACCAGCTTTGTGAGGTGGAGCCTGCAGTGAGCTAAGGTGATGTCAGCCTGGAGAAGGGATCGTTACAGCATCAGCAGCAGTGTTTATTTCCTCCAGCCCATGCAATATTCACCTCAGTGATGGTACAAGCAGTGTTTCCATATGGCAGTGCTGCTCCTGCAAAGCCAGCGGAGGTCAGCTGCAGGAGTGGTGTGGGATCAGTGATGACAACAGCTCTGCACTTACCATCTTCTTGGGAGCCTGCACCAGGAAAGCATCTGGCAGATGGGGATGCGCTGTATTTGCCTTTCATCTCAGCCAGCCCACTGCTCCTTGATGCTTCCTCCTCAAACCATATCCTGGTGGTCCACATCAGCCTCACCCACAACCGCCTCTCCATGACAGCATCAAGCCTGTTTTCCCTCACTCCTGCTTTCCTTCTACACCTCCAGGAAACAGAGCTGTGTCTCTCTGCACCCTAACACCATCACCCTTTCCCCCAAAGGAAACGTGTTTTCTTCATACTCCCTCATCTACACACAGCTGTGTGCTCCCCACCTTCCAGACCCATCCTGATTCCCACTGTTTTGGCACCAGGCAGTAGCTTTCTGCCATAAATACTGCTCTGTAGGAAAAGCCTGTTCCCCATTCCTTAGGCAATACTAACACTTGGATTCTTACACAGGTCTGATAATCCCATTGTTTGGTTCACTGGGCATTTCGGGTTTGCAGCCCTTCATTCTCCTCATGCACCATTACTTCTATGGCAGCTTTTCCAGAGAAAGCATTTCACAAGGAGCCACTGAAAAAACTGTGGCTTTAGCAGTCTCCCTCACTGGCTTTCTGAGGCTGGATAATCATAGTCCTTCCAAACTCCAACCTCAGGAACACAGTATAATGGCAAATGTCAGACAGACCACTCAGAATTAAACAGAAGACAAACAGTTTCCTTTATTCAGTATGACATCTTGGAAACACTCCAGAAGCAGCTCGTACACCCTTCTGGCTTTACTACATTCATCGTTCCAATCCATTCTTTCTACCAGAGACACCTCCTCTCCCTGCTCTTGTGGCCAGATACCTGCTGCTGTCACGCAGCCTTCCCTGCATGTAACCCCCCTGCTTGTGCAGAAGGCTTTAGGGACAAGTGCCACACCAAAGTATTTTGGCCCCTGCAGATGTGTCTTGATTTACCACAATGCATGATAAAGGGGCAGAAATGGCTAGGAGCAAAACAAGAGGTGGCATTGAAGATGGCTGTAAGGGACAGATCGGCTCAGCCTGGCAGCTTTTGGTGCAGGAGGTAGGAAGTTCACCTGACTCCCTGGAAAATCAAAGAGTGTTGTGGCACAGCTTCATTTCAGGGAGATAGAGACAGACCCTCCCCCTAGAGCACAGAGTCTGCTGCGGAGCCAGGCAGTGCTGAAGTGCCACAATGCTTCCAGAAGCACTGCCGATGCTGTGGAATGGTTTTCAATCCCTCTTCCTCCAGCCACCAGTGGCTGCATGTGAGGCAAAAGGAGTGAGCTGGCTGTCAGGAATTCGTGGAGAGGAGCAGCAGAGCACAGCCTGGTAAAGTGCTCAGCTCAGTGGCATTTCTGGTTTAAAGAATTTGGGAATGCAGTAGCCCATCTGCTCTGAAATGATCACTGAAGGTCCCTGCGTCAGCAGTCAGAGACCTCTTGGGTTTGGTAGAAAAACAACCACAAAAAGAGAGATATAAAGTCACTAGCAACTATCTTCAGTCATCAGAAGAGAGCAGAGCCTCTGTTCTAAAGGGGACAAAAAGGTGGAGAGCAGTACCCAGGAGGGCTGAGGTTAGTCAGTTAAGTTCTATAATTAGGAAATAAGTAGCGTGCTAAATAAACCCAGAGCAGAAGCTGCTGAGGAAAGTGACAGAGCTGGAAGCTGGCAAGGAACAGCGGAATGGAAATGCGATGGAAAAATACTGAGCAGGTGGGCCACATGCCACCTCCTCGGCTGGTGTGCGTGATGCAGCCATTCTCCCACCCCTGGCACTTGTCTCCTGACATTGTCAGCTCTTCAGGACAGAGGCTGCTCTATTCAGAGGTCTCCAAAGTGCCCGTTACACTTTTAGACACCATTTTAAGTAAATAGAAGAGTCCAAAGAGCACTGTGCATCCCGATCCAACAGGCTCTCCGGCTCTGCAATGCCTCGCTGGCACTGCAGGGGAGGCAGAGCAGGCGAGGAGGAAAATGCATTGCCTTTAATTCCATCTGCAAAGCTTTTTTGTGCTCACATGTCACTGACAGGCACTCTGCTTACTTTCAGCTGGCAATCAAACCCTGTCAGAGGAGATGCTTTTCTTTTTGCTGCTCCTGCACTGGCAGAGATCAACACCTCATATTTCCTCCAGCAGAAAGGTGAATGCAGAGGCGCAAATTCCCTCAGAGTCCTTCAGCACACGGTGAGTTTACTGAGCAGGAGAAAAGGTGGGCCAGGGGAAATCAGGCAGAAAAAGAGTTTGAGTTCCTTGTGGCAGCAACAGCCAAATGAGAGGAATGTGAAGAACCAAAGGTGAGTGCCAGCATGGTGTTGCATGGGGTGTCTCAGGCTGGCTCAGCACCACATCAAGCTCTCTCTGCCTGGTACCTTTCCAACTACTGGGTTTAAAAACATGAAATTACCACAAGCCTTTTTTTGCCCTCACTGCACAGAGGTAAGTGCCTGCCCAAATCACAAGACAAAGCTGTGTTTTTCCGGTGCCTACAGTTTCCAGCATACACATTTGGCCTCTTCTGCAGTAAGCACACTACTCAAAGAGGGATCCTCCTGTCTCCGAAGCATTAGGGTGTTTTGACACCCCCATCCCACTTCTCTGCAGTAACACCAGACAGAAGCATCTGTTGGGCTGGAGCTGCCAAATCCCTCCCTAGGAGGCTGGGAATGAAGCGAGGC
Source organism: Ara ararauna (assembly GCA_028858755.1). Taxonomy (NCBI): domain Eukaryota; kingdom Metazoa; phylum Chordata; class Aves; order Psittaciformes; family Psittacidae; genus Ara; species Ara ararauna. Next base: position 35,659,938 of record CM054383.1, on the reverse strand, counting down.
TCTCCCCAGCACCCTTCCTTTACGGGATGGTTTGTGCTACCACTCAGATGGCATTTCCTGTGCATAAGCCGATTGCTGTGAGTGGTACAGCCTCACTCCTGGCTCCAGGCCACAGCATTCCACCTACAGCACACAGCACCCTCCCCACACTGACCAGCACATCAGCTCCACCATAGCAACATCAGCTCCCTGCACACTCACAGGGAGGACAGCTTCCTTTGCAAGCCATGGCTTGCAAGCCAGTTTAATAGCCCCAAGCGGGGTTTGTATTCACACAACACACTTGCTCTCTCCCGGCCATCTCTGCTCCCAGTCCAGAAGGTGCCCCTGGAAACTCCCAACATTATCCAGAGTAAAACACGAACTGACTTGCATTGGCTCCTCCTTCCCTTTCTGCAGACACAGAACCTTTTCTATCACATCCCTTCTTCTTGCAATAAGCGCAGCTCAGGAGTTTGGCTCCCACTGCCACAGCCACCTGTATTTGTGCTGCCACCTGCTCAGTGTTAGTCCCCTCTGATTCTCTGCTCTCATTCCTCACTGATGTATCTGAGCACCCCCAAACCAAAGACCACCTTATGCTTCATTTCTCAGCAAGAGGGCAGCTAAGAGTTTGGTTTGCTTTGCTTTGTGGCTGTGGCTTGAGAAAGCTCTCTTCTAATAGCTGAGCTTCTCTCAGGTCAGAGAAACCTCCAACAGACAAAAGCCTTGCCTCAAGGCTTAGCTCTGGTTTATGGTGTGTTTTCCGCCTGGATCAATGGTGAAGAGCCAAGGTCCACTGTAATCAACTGGACTGGAATTCTCTGTAATCAAATTCAAACACATTCCTCAAATACTTATTTAGGAAGCTGATAGAGGAAGTTTATCCACTAAGTCAATCTCGAACCTTGATCACAAACACAACTCAGTTACTTCAGACACACCAAACTTCAGCCCAGCTGAGCTGCTGACAAGTTTACCATCCACCATAAACCCTGGGTGTTTTCCCAAGGGTCATTAAGAGCTGAAGATAGGGAATCCATCTCTCATTTGACCGCATGGTGCAGGATCACACTTGTAGAAAGCAAGGCAGAATGCTCATTGGAGGGCTGCTGCTGTTTCTGCTTTGCCATCTCAGCAATCCCTCCCTGTCCTTCTTCATTGCTCCCTTCTTCACCGTGACTCAGGCTACAGCAGTTACTCATCTCCAGATACACAACCCCCTGGAAAATGTGAGTTGCTCCTTGAGCGCTTTCTCTACGTAGGAAGCTCCAAACTCCCTGTAAACACAGGAAACAAAACATCTGAAATCAGGGGAAGGATTTTTCCATCCAGTTATATAAAGCAGCCATTACCATAGCTAGGGACAGTTGATGTTACCATCGACGTAACACGTGGCCCATTTAGGAAGCCACAAGAAAAGCAAGTTTATAAATATCGCAGACATTTCTCATGTTGTTATTTGGCTTTCCACATGCAGCAAGCTCCCATTCACCTGTGAACTGAGCTCTCTGTCCCTGCCATACATCCCACTGGGTGGAAGGAAACCGGGCAGGGGCTCCTGGGCCTTTGAGGGGTGATGAGCACATCGCTTCTGAGACCCCAGCACCACGTTTACCACATGGAGGTGGGTTGGGAGCAATGAGAAAGAAGCCCGGCCGTTATTTTTAAGGCTCTATTCCGGACTTCTGACTACAACGCGGTATTACATGGCCAGTATTCAGCGCCTGATCGCACCTGCGCGGGCCACAAGCACCCTGTGCCACACCGGAGAGGTTTTTACCCCCTCTGGCCCTCGGGACCACCGAGCTCCGTATCATTGCGGGGTGACCGCGTACCTCACACGGAGCCGCTCCCCCCCGCGGGCGGGGTGTTGGCTCCGGCAGCGGGAAGCGGCCCACGGCGTGGCCGTTGCCTCCCCCCCGCCTCACCGCGGCCATCACCGCGGCCCTGCTCCGCCACAGCGCCCGCAGCCGCGGCTCCCCCACAGGCGCCGCTCGCCCCGCCCGGCGCGCCGCCGCCAATCAGCGCCTGACCGGCAGGCTCCTGAGCCAATGGAGCAGCAGCGCCTCGCCCCGCCCCCTCTCCGCCAGCCAATGGCGCCCGCGCAGCCCGGCCGGGACGCGGTCTCCCTCCCTGCTCCCCTCCCCGCCAATCCAAGCGCGGAGTTGGGCGGAAGCGGCGGGGCGGAGCGGCCGAGGGGAGGGTGAGGGCGGGTGCCGCTGGGCCGCGGGGAGCGGGGCTGCTGCAGGCGGGCGCGGGCGGCCACGGCTCCGGCGGCAGCGGCGGCACCACCGTTACCACCGTTACCACCGTTCCTCCGGGGCAGCGCCTCCAGCAGCGGCCCTCCGGGGCACCGTTCCTCCGGGGCAGCGCCTCCTTCCCTTCTCCGTTCGCAGCGGCGCGGGGCCTTCGCCTTCTTTCAGTGTACGCTCTGCAGCAGGCTCGCCTCACGTGTGTGTGGCGCGGGTAGCCCTGCGGTGGCCCGCCCCGGTTGTGGTGGTCCGCTCCCGGTGCCTCTCCTAGCGGCTGTCGCCGGGGTCCGGAGCGCTGCGTGGCTGGCGGTGTGGGGACGGCCTTCCCCGTCGCTTCGTGCGTGGCTGTGCAGGGTAAGAAGAGCGGTGCGTGAGCAGCCCGCGCTCATGGTGCGGGAAGGCTGGGGTGGGAGCAGATGGGAGCTGAGTGTCGTCCTGAGAGGAGCTATTGCACACCGGTATTATCCTGAGGGGTGATACTGGTGTGAGATAGTCAGGTGAGTTCTGGCTGGTGTCTGCCACATCACACTGCTCCTCCTGAGTGGGGCTCTTCTCGTCTGTTACTCATGATTCTCGGTCCTCACATTGCTGCTAGTGTTTCTTAACAGCTTTAAAGTGATGTGTACTGTAAACATGCTTGTTAGCCTGTGGGACAGGACCCTGCCTGCTCATAGAGTCACAGGATCATTAGGGTTGGAAGGGGCTTCTGGAGATCACTGGATCCAACCCCCCTGCAGGGTCACCTGGAGCAGGTTACACAAGGCTCCCTTATACAACTTCCTGTGTAACTCTGTGTCTTGCTCCATTGTAGGATAGATAGATAGATAAATGCGTCCCAGTTGATGTATTATAGCTTGAGAAGGTGCTCACCAAATGCTAACTCTTTCTAAGAGGCATGTCAGCAGCGGTTTTATTCCCACAGTTATGGCTGGAGGGGTTGCATTCTCATGCAGTTCTTATCAGAGAATTTGTAAGAGCTTCCTCTTATTATGGTACAGTTGTCACTGGTGTGGTAAGTACTGAAGAATCCTGTCTCCTCTTAGAGGTTGCTGTTTGGCTTCCACAGCACTGGTGCATCCTTCTGTAACAAATGTTTGTGGCTTATTAATCATCTAACTGTTACAGCGTGTTCATCTTGCGTACCGTCTTTATCAATGATTATCATGCTCAGCCACATTTGTAATGTTGCTTACGTTGATGTGGTCTAGTCAACTGCTGATGTGGTGTTCATAGAACACAAAGTTCAGCTGTCTGCTGCATTCGTGATAACTTGATTTCAGACCTTATTTGATAGTGTTAATTTCCTGTGCAGGGAGTTTTGCTATTGACAGCTAGTCTTGGGCTGTTGTTATCTTGGTTCGTCTACTTCACCTTCTTCCTAGATGCTTGCTTAGTTCTCATGTTGTAAGTGAAGCTTAAATAAGTTCTCTTGTCTCTTCTTGGATCAGTGGACATGTTGCCTTTCTTATTATTCTAGACATCACTTATTTCAGTCTTAAGAGTAAGGAGGAGCTGGCTATAAAAAAAAACTCCTAAGAGTTAATGTTTGGGGTTTTCTGTTCTCCTGCTTTATTCTTAAAACCAGTTGTATTTCAGCTTTTGCATGGGAAGCCCTCTATGTTACTGAATGAACTACGTGCACAGAGGATGAGGCTGACCTAAGATTATGCCAGGCTTCTTCTAGGGCTGGAAAAGCCATGGAGGTTAGCTAAAATCTTCCTTCTTGCAAAACTGTTTCTGAAGAAGTTAAGCTTTAAAATTAATTTGTTCTACTCTTCTTGCAAAAGCTGTATTTTTTCTATTCAGGAAATGAACACCCGTTTAGACTTAGTGTTTCATAAAGCTGTGTTATTAGATGTGTCATGTGAAAGCCAAGAGATTAATACATTGAAATAGTCACTGTTCTGGGATGTGGTATTGGGAAGGAAAGGTGGCAGGATAACAATGTTTATTCTCAACAACAGGCATGCGGAGAGGTTATCCAAACCTGCTAAGTTCCAGTTGTACTTCTGGATGTAATTTGGAGTACCATAGAACATCAAATTCTATAGTACGTGGCTTTAGAGCAGTGATTCAAACTTCCTGTGGTTGTAGTCTTGCTGTCTTATGTGTGTTTAGTTTAACCTCATTTCATAATGGAAATGTCCTGGGTGCTCCTGGATTCACATTGCTCTGTTATTCTCTTTTCTTGCTCTGTATCTCCAGCCTCTTCTCCCTTACTTTCATGGTGCCACAACTTTGATTAAGTTAAGGAAGAATAGGATTTAGCAAAGTCTCTAGCAGGGCTGTACATGCTGGGGTCTTTGGTCCTTGTAATCCTTGTTGAAAGGTACAGATGCAGACACCAGCCTAGAACTGGTTTTCTGGGCTTTTCAGCAAAAGCCTGAATTATGATAGTCAATATATTGAAGTCTCCATCTACACTTAAGTTTCTCTGGAAGACTGTATTTCATGATGTGTTATAACTCTGAATTGCTGTTCTTAATGTGTACTAGAGATCAGCCATACTTACAGGCAGATCTTTCCCCTTCAGCCTAAATAGGTGGAGAAGTTTAAGCTATGCAGTTAAAAATCTGATCAGACTCAACTGATTGTGGTCAATTTGATTTCATTTCAGAGTGCAAGGGCAGTCTGTCCTTCTTACGGAGAAGCAAAGTCCCGTTTGCCCAACATGTGGGTGGCAATGATGCTAACCCAGTCAGGCAGCTATCAGCCTCTTCTAGCTCTAAGAACGTTTCTGTGCCCAAGGGCTTGTCTTTTCTCCAGCTGTATCAGTTGTCTTGATAATAAGGATAGTCTCTCAGTGCCAGCAGCAGGCAGCAGTAATCCAAAATGCCTTGCAAAGCAGTTCTGTGCAAACCAGGTGCTTGAAACATCTTTGTGCCTTTGCTCTGTTAGCAGTAGTGGCAGCGGAAGGAAGTGTCACAGTTGTGATGTGCACAAGATACTAATCTGTATCTCTAGATTGACAAAGAAGTACAGTTGCCTAGCACTTACTGCTGTTGAGAAATATTTGTGTTCCTCATCATCCTGGGTTGGGTCTGACTATAATAAAAGGCAGTGACAACTTCCTCTACTAATATGGACTGAGCTCTTATAAACACAAAGCCCTCTGAAACTTGTGATGTACTAGTTACTAGTAATTGAGTTGCAGTCCTACTCAGGACATTGAGTGCTCAAATAGCAGGCTCTTCATGGCAAGGGTCAGCTAGGACAAGTGACTGCTAGTGAGTTCAGCAATTTGTCACGCTTCTAAACATATTTACATCTTCAGAATGCTTTTGCTTAGAGATACAGCTTCCAGAAGGATTATGTTGAGGTTGTTCAAGCCTGGCTCTCCCTTAACTGGAACAGCCAGTTCTGTGAAATGTTGGGCATATGTGAATATGCAAGATTGTACTGAGTGAAATAACATGATGCACAGTTATTTACAGTGAGCATCCTTGTAAGAGGTAAGGAAACCTGTAGTATCCCTAACCTCCCGCTCCGTTTCAGCAGGGGAGTAGGTGATGTAGCTTCAAACATTGAGTTGCTGGTCACTACTGTAGTGCTCCCAAATCTCTGCTTTAACGTGCGTTCTGGTAGAACTTGAGTATTCTGCAGTAGTGGTTGCTGTGTGTTGGTCAGGTCCTGTCTGTTTGGTTATTTTGTCCTGAAAAGCTGTTGATTCATTTTTAATGTTATTATGTGAATTAAACTTCTCTAGCATGAGCCTTCTGTCTGTCATGGACAAACTGAGAGAATGACTCTGCAAATCTTCTGTACTGCTGTGGATCAGAGCTGCTCATCAGGGAAAACAAAACGAGCAAGGGTTTTGAAGACTTCAGTGTAAAGTGGCACCTCCGCTTTTGACCATGTTCAGGTATAGGTGTGTTCAGACTGTTTGAACTAGACCAGTTTTGAATAAAGCTTCTCTGCTATTGTAATGTCTGTGTTGATGATAGATGGTCTTTCCTTGCTGTGCAGATAATCTAGTGTGGGAAATGCTCCCCACTTCTTTGGCTGTGCACCCTTTAGCTGAGCACACAGCTGTGATGTGCTTGGATCTTGGGCTGCTCCTAGGATATGTGTATCTTGAGTTCTGTGGCTGTGGGCATGGGGGGTGGTGGTGGAGTATCTTTAACAGTATGATGTGTTTCAAAATATAGTGAAGGAATAGAGCAGGGTTCTTCAGGCATGGGGGTGTTTGTCTGTAATGCAGTTTGTATTGGCTGACTTGGCTATCTTTGGCTTCATACTAATAGTGTTCCGTAACTATGGAGCGTGGGTTGTCAGGTTCCCTGTAGCGTATTTATTCCACTTCCTCCCTTGAGCTTAATGCTGTCTGCTGACAGTTATGTGGTAGGCAAGAGACACCTGCTAATACCGTTAGACTGTGGAAATGTGCTAGCCAGTATTTCATCTCTCTCAGTACCTAAAAGTAAGCTTGACCTATCATGGGATCAGCCAGGTTGGAAAAGACCTTTAAGATCATCAAGTCCAACTATTACGTCAGGACTGCCAAGACCACCACTAAACCATATCACTGAGCGATATCGCCCTTCAGCAAGGGGCTGAAGCTGTGGCCTGTGGTTGCATAAGACAGTGATTAGAGTGGGACAAAGTCCTAAGACTCTGCAGTAATCAAATAATTATGTTGGTTTAAATAACATGAGTCTTTCCTTTAAGATAAGATACAATTAATTGAGTTGTGTGGAGTCATCAGAGCCTAGTCTTGGCTTAATCTCGTGTATCAGGCATGTGCAATAAAAACTAATGCAGTCTTTTCCAGTCCATCTGAAACAAGCAGGGGAACCAGATAAGGTGACATACAGGGAGTCTACATGACAATGTTCTTAGGTAATTCACAAAATCTGCCTGTGAGGCAGTAGAACCATTTTGATCAGTTCAAATGATATTGTGAAGAAACAAAAGCAGTTCCTGTAGCTGGAAGGAAGTGAAATCCAAGGCTCTTTAAATTAGCCCTCTTGGGGAAGTGAAAACCTGAAGAGCTTATGGCCCTGATGGCTAGAGAATTATTCTCGGGTGCCTTCATAAGCAAGCTGGTTTGTACGCCCATCTTAGGTACTTGGCTTCTGCTCTGAAGGTGTAGGACCTCTCAAAACCAATCAAGGAAGAAAATCTCCAGTTAAAGGCACCTGCCTTTCTGGCAGTGTGGGTGGTGCCTGGTGCTATGAACTTTGTCCCTGTAACCTCACAGTACCTCTAAATTTAGTGTATGAGCCAAGTATTGTATCCGATGAAAAGGTCAAATTCCATTGAAGTCTCCAGCCAAGAAATTCCTGCTGGGACATGATGTAAACAGTACTTGCGGCTTTGTATACTCACCAACCAACCAAATCCTGGCCTGGGTGCTGGCTCTAGCACAAGGTGGAGGGATTTGCACCGAAGACTTCCATGTAATGTTCTTTTAGGCATCCTTGTGATGGAACATGTCAAAGTGCCCTCTTTATTTAGAGATAAGGTATTTGCTTGACAGCAAAACTGTGGTGGGTTTTGCCAGGCTTCTGATGACTCTGGTGATAACTGCTCTTTCTCTCTCCTGGCCCCATCTAAATCTGAGCTTAAGTGCTTGGCTAATTCTTCATTATTCCCTCTGTGGTTTGAGGTCTGAGACTTAGTTGGTTCTTTTAAATAGCCTGAAGTACAGAGTGACACATCGAGATGATCTCAGCCTTGCTTCTCTTGTGATCTACCACTGAACATAATAGGAGGTTCTGCAAGAGGTAAGCTTGGGCTGGTTGGATGCCAGCCTCAAGTGGTGTGATGCCTTGCTTTGTGAGCCTGAGCCCATCAGGCATAGTACTGGTGTGGTCTTAAAATGCTTGTATCTATGTAACTTTATGGAGGCCTTAAAGTAGCAGTTTAGGCTTAATGCTTTCCCATCTGCCTAGAAACAGTGCTTGACAGTGGGATGTTTTGCTTTCCTCTTGTCTAGGTGACTTGCTTAGAGTTGTATTCCCCAAGGAGGCAGTACAAATAAATGAAACCAGTCCAAGAAATGTTAGTTAACGAAGTCTGTCTGCTTAATCTGTCTAGAAACAGTCTGTTTGGCTCTTCTGAATCTTAGTGGGGAAGGGAGGGTGTTGCACTACTTGAAAGAAGATAGGAAAGGGAATTTGTAAAGGCTTTCAGCGTTGGCCAGGCATGTTCCAGTGTGTTGGTGTTCAGCTGAGCTCTGGTAGCACTAGTCAGCCAGAATGCTGACTGGTGGGAAGGCATCTAGGAGGCTTTTGTATCAAACTGCTATTCCTGGAAACAAGATTCCTTCAGGATTCTTCAGTGGCTGTAAAAAGCATAAAGTATCTTGGTAGTGGAGCTGCTTTTAAAGAGGCTGCCCTTACTCTTGTCTGTAGGCAGTTCCATCTGGCTGCATCTTCATCTTAGCCCAAAGCATCTCTAATGCTTTGGTGAAATGTCTGCCAGGCTTTCAATTGCTCACTAAACGGCCTGAGGGAAGGACCTGATATAAGGAAAGCAAATGCCTGGAAAACATAGGGTTAAAAGACTTTTAACTTAACTTAGGTCTAAGATAGAGAGCAATGATTGTGTTGTAAGTCTGTGGTGTGATAGCAGAATTTAGTAGTCCTACTAGCATGAGTGAATTATTTCTTACCATCCTTCTCATTATCAGTTAGTTTGGAGACAGTGACTCCCGAACATCTGCCAGCTTAGGATGCTCCGTGTCTGCCCATCCTGTTCTGCTTGCAGTAAATTTTGTACGAAGGCCACACTGCTCTAAATCTTTGCCAGCTGTCAGACGCTTGCAGATACAGCTGGTTTCAGCTAGTTTGTGACTACTGGGGCATCCAGCTGTGCGAAAGGTGAAAAGTACACCGTGAGGAAGACTGCTTGCTTCATCTTGAAGACCCCTGCCCTCGACCATCAGAGGGCAGTGCGCAAGTGCCGAAAGGGAGGAGACTTATGATAATGAGTTCCTAAACTAATTGTAATAGCCCTGCCGCTCTCTCGGGAACCTAATGAATATGCGTGTTTGTGTGTAATAAATATCTGCTTGCTTAACCCTTCGGTGTGCAAGTTAGGAGGAGTGATCCCCCTTGCACCTGGGCCTGCATTAAGCATACCTGCTTTATAACTCTCCTTGAGTTGTAGAGTCTGATTTTGTGCTTCAGACCCCATGGGAATGGCTTTCTTTAATGTCTTTGCTTTTTTTAATGCTGGCATGCCAGCATGCAGAGTCAGGCTCAGCTTTGGCTTGGGTGGAGAAGCTTTAGTGCTTGGTAGCTATCAAATCCTATGCGTGCCCCACTGAGTCGTGTGGTGAAGTGACTTCTGTCCCTGAAAGAGTCTCCTCTCCCTGGGAAACCTGGAACAGGAATGTGCCCAGGTCTCAGATTTGTTGTCAGTCATTAATTCCCTTACAAGTGAGTATCTTGATGATGGCTTTCCCAAAACCCAGGGTCTTTGAAAGGGGACACACAGAATTTGCTGCAACTCTTCTGGCTTTTGTTGTACTGTTTCTATTCCTGTCTGGAACAGGGAGACATGGGGCTTTTCTCATTATACTACTTTTAAGGGTAAGGTACATGCTGTTAACAGTAATGCTGAAGCGTTTCCTCCTGTAACATCATTTTCAGCTTTTTATTCTGTGATGAAAGGGCAAATGAAAAGACTCCACAAATCCAGTCCTTGCCTTCAAGTGATTGATTTTACAGTCAGTCCTCAGTCACAAATGGGACTTAAGAACATATCTTGAAAAGACTCTCAGTCTTTGGGGTTGTCATGCCTATAAGTAAATTATAAAGAGTTGTACACTTAAAGTTCTTCAGAATAGCATCTTCAGTCCCAAGAGCTTCAGCTTCTTTGTGTTCCTGAATGTGGATCTCAGACCCTGTGTTGGATGAAAAGGCAGGCTTAATGGCTTCCAGTGATGCACTTACTGCCTCTTGCTCGTTTTGTCTAGCCTGCTAAGAGCAAATCTAGTGTTCTGTGTACAGAAGTGTTTGTCTATTTGTATTAATGCTGACTAAGAGGAGATTCTAGATTAAAACCTGGCTGGCTCAGTGCTAGTTATCTGTGCTTTTTGTAAACACCAATTTATTGGGTCCATGCAAAACAGGTTTAACAAAACAGAAGCAAGGTGACCTTGCCCCTGCTGACAAACAGGGAGGCATTTGACCTATGCGATTACAGGCAGAGCTCCCAAATCCATTTCAGTGAGCTGAACTCCTAATGTTTCAGAGCAGAATGCTCTGGATCAGCCCCTATAAATCAGCCCTGGTTGAGGCAGGTCTGTTTAGATCTTCAGAAGGACCAGACTCTAGAGGAGGTACCTGAAGTGCCACAGCTGGATTCACAGCTGACCAATCTAGCCTTCAGGGACTAGATCCATTGCTTGGTGAATCAGTGTAGGCAGCTGTGCAACTGCAATGCCAACTTTGTATTAGCTGTGTTAGTATTCAGGCTGAACTTTTAGGTAGACATCCTGACAAATACGTGAATCTCTAGCACACGTGTGAGGTGTGTAAGTGCAGTGAATGTGTATTAGACTGTCTAAAATAGAAAAATACTAGTTCAGAAGTGTTGATCCTGCTTAACAGCTGTTTTTTCTGAGTGTAACTCCAAAAAAATGTGCTTTTTTTAAAGTAGTAATAGGCTAAAATAGAAGTATGAGAAGATGTGCTTGTAATCTGAAGATCTAATCCGTTCTACTGAGTAACTGGGATATAATACTAATGACTAATCCATGCCAGTTTTATTTTTAACAAATTCTCTAATAGCATGAAAGCTGTGAGCAGAGAACTGGCTTCAAACCCAGGGGGTAGGAAGGCCTTGGGTAACTTCTTGTGTCCCCTAATGAAAGGAAGATGCCAGCACAGCTTACGTGAGTTTCAGCTGAGGAGGATTTGCTTAAGTGCCTGGTTGTGAGTTCAAGATCTCGGTCTGCTTTTCTGCCTATTGTGCTTTCCCTGGAGAAGCCATTATCATAGAATCATAGAATAGCTAGGGTTGAAAAGGACCTTAAGATCACCTAGTTCCAACCCCCCTGCTAGGGACAGGGGAACCTCCCACTAAACCATGCTACCCAAGGCTCTGTCCAACCCAGACTTGAACACTGCCAGCGATGGAGCATTCACAACTTCCCTGGGCAGCCCATTCCAGTGCCTCACCACCCTTAAAGAATTTCTTCCTCATATCCAATCTATACTTTCCCTGTTTGAGTTTGAACCTGCTACCCCTTGTCCTATCACTACAGTCCCTCATGAAGAGTCCCTCCCCAGCATCCCTATAGGCCCCCTTCAGATACTGGAAGGCTGCTATGAGGTCTCCACGCAGCCTTCTCTTCTGCAGGCTGAACAGACCCAACTTTCTCTGCCTGTCTTCACACGGGAGGTGCTCCAGTCCCCCGATCATCCTCGTGGCCCTCCTCTGGACTTGTTCCAACAGTTCCATGTCCTTTTTATGTTGAGAACACCAGAACTGCACACATTGCTGTAGTTTGCCTGTTGTCTCCTGTGCAGTTGGTGGTAGTGTTGGTGAAAGTCTAAGTATGGAAGTGAGATAACATACTACAGCTGAACATTGCACTCACACTAAGACACGTGCTAATGTAATCTCATTAGGAAAATAAATGGCTTTTTGTAGCCCACTCTTGTGTGAAGCCCAGTAATGGAAAACAAAACCTTCAGAGTTGTTTAGTATTAAATGTCTTCGCTTTCCTCACCCTCTGTTCTCCATCAGAGCAGGGAGTTGCAGTGGTAGCAACCTGCAGCTTTCCAGCACGCTGTTAATCAACAGCTGATGTCACACTTGTTTTCTTCCGAGGGATTTCAGTGTGGCTGCTTTGAGTACAGAAGGTACTTCTGAGGTTGTGAGGGTGTTTTTAAGGCTCTGAGTAAGGCTTTGGTATGACCTGTCCTGTTTGGTGTATTTTTGGTGTTGGAAGCAGCAGCCATGGTAGAGAGCAGACAGTTCTGGAGCTTTTTACTGGAAGCTCTGATTCCCCATCAGTTTGTGTGCCTGTAGGGAATCAGTTCTATCACTTACATTTTTATGGTTGCAGGCTGAAAGCTCTCACTCCTTTATTGGCATCATCAAATTCCTGTAACAAGCCCCAGTGCGTGTGCACTGGTGTTAATTAGGTGGCTGTATCTGAGGCTCCTGATGGCTCTCACCAGCTTGTTGAAGTGTGATATGTTGTAATGTCTCAAAAAGCAAGTGTGGGAACAAGCAGAGTCTGTTTACAAGCTTCCATCTGTAGGAGTGAGCTGCCTCCCTAAGCCGGAGTAAAAGTAGCAGGGAACTTCAGACTGGCTTCACACTTCAGGAACAGTGTAGGTACTGCACAAAGTTGAGAAGAACAGTAGACTTCTAGTCTTAAATAGGGAGTTGTGTAGCTTTTGTAATGGGCACAATGCCACCGTCTTGCAAAGATGGTGACTGTGTGGTCTTGTGGAAGTTCATAGCTTGGCTTTCCTCTGGAGTTGCACTGATTTTTTCACTATTGCTTTCTGTCTATTAGCTCATGAAGGTCATTTGCGTACTGCAAATGAATTAAGATGCTGTAGGCAACTGATCTAGTCTGGAATCTGTCCACAGTCGGATTTCTAATGCAGATGTATCGGAGTTGAAGCAATTATGACTGAATACACAAATCAATTAAAATGTCTGTGATAGGACCTTTGTATACATTTGTTTTCTTCCCTGCCAGCTGAGATGTGGCCCTATTGTTAACAGGCAATTTGCTTTTCCTTTTCTTGCAGGGTAACTCGGATAGCACGTGGATCCAGACAGTGAGAATTCTACTGAGGACTGGCAATTTTTCCTAGTTTGAAGAAAAAGTGAAGTTGGTAAGGCTTGACTTGTCAGTACTTGTTTTACTTGGGTTAGCCATGTGACTGAGGAAAGACCCTGAGAAAAGCCTGCCCTAGCAACATGAATGAAATATCCCTATAGTAGCTTCAGCCAGTTATTTGAACCATATGTTCAAAAGAAGCTGGATCAGTTAAAGAACTTGATTTCAATCTGGAAGCATATTGTTATATTGTGGGGTTTTAAATTCCCTCTCTTGGTCCACTTCCTTTACCCTGAAGCCCTTGAAAGCCTAACTATTAATTTAATGCTCCTTCAGCTGCAGAACTACAGTGAATTGAAAGCTGAACTCGCTGTTGCATAGAGTGACCACCTTAAATGCATGCAGGGGTTAGTATCAGTTGCAGCTCATGGAGTTGCAAAATTCAGGCTGAGGAGCTAACACAGTAGTTCTTTCAAGTTCTTCTTTTCAAGCCTGGCTTGTGCATCTGGGAGGAAGCCCACATCCACGGCTGCTGATGTGCCTTTATAGCCTGGCTCTTCACTCAGCTTCCATTTGAGCTGTCTTGGCCAAGATCCTGAAAGCATTGACTGGCTACTACAGATTGTGGGGTTTGAAATCTGAGACAGTTGCAGTTCTAATGCAGCATTGATTAGGAATAAATCTCTTTCCCAACTGATCATCTAGTTTCTGTTTCTTGTGGTGGTCAGGGTGTTCAGAGCAGTACAAAATGAACTTCCATTCATCCTGGAAGTTGCTAGTCTGAGTTGATATGCTAGGATTTGTAGCAGTGGTAACTGACAAATCAAGTTGGGTAGCACAGTCTTGTGTTAATGTTCATATCCAACAGTATATTGCGAAAGACTTTAATATTGTTACTGTTTTTATCTCCAGGCTCAAGATGAGTGCAATGTTGGAAACCTCTGAGCTGCCAGCAGTGTTTGATGGGGTGAAGCTAGCTGCAGTTGCTGCTGCTCTCTATGTTATTGTTCGCTGCTTAAATTTAAAAAGCCCAACTGCGCCTCCTGAACTCATCTACCAAGACTCTGCTTTGGCACGCTTCCTGCTCAAATCCTGCCCACTTCTGACCAAAGAGTAAGTAGTATGTGTATTTGCCATGCTGACCTGTCTTGTATGAAGAAGATCTGCACTTAACCATTCTTCTGCCTAGTGTGTTTCTTAAATCTGGGCGCAAAGGAATGTCAGGGTATTCTCTTGGTAAAATAAACCTGTTCCAAATCAAGCATTTCACTCTTGTTAGCATCCCAGGTACCTGGGTTTAGAACCAAGCCTTGTTTAGCTGGGCTATCCATGGATGTATAGAATGTCATTCCTGTGCTCTCTGTGGTAGCTGTATGCTGATACTGTACTATACCAGCACTATATAGCCCACTGTCTGCAGAAATGGGGGAAAGATGGATGCAGACAGCACTTGTTCCTGTGCTCTCCTTTCTATTAGGGAAGAAATTTGTCAGGGCTCCCAGGAAGGAAACGCTTTCACAGTGTGTCTATGCACTTAATGAAGGCAGGGATGGCTGTTAGTTTTAAAATGCCCACTCTTACTTGAAGTGCCTTAAGTTGACTAATGAAAGTTATTACTGGTAGAGCACATCATAACTGGTTTAACAAAGTAATGACATACTGGCCAGCTCTAGGTCTGTTGAATCCACTTTCAGTTGACCTTATGTCAACTGCATATTTGTGTGGGCTGATCCTTGACCTTCCATTCTAGGACCTTCAGAATCAGTGCAGTTGCCCTTACGCTCACCAATGATATGAAGCATTTACTACAATTCCTTGAGGCTTTAGAGGGACAAGGACTTTGATTACAGTATTTCTTCTGCAATCACTTTGAAAACTTGCAAGTCCTATTTAGAAGCCCTAAATACATCAATTATCTAGTAAGTGCTGAGTGCAGCTGCATGAACCTTCCTTTCAGATCTCTAAAGTCAAGCTGACTTAATGACAGTCATTTTAGGGGAGATGAGAGGCTTTTAGCAATGCTGTGTTAGATGCCTTGATTGCGTAAGGTGTAAGATCATAGGCCATAGGATCTGTAAACTCCTGGAGGAAACAAAGCATTATCCATTTTAAATTGGAGCCCAGAGAGGGTTCCCGTATGGACTCTGAGTTTGGTAGTAACATAAGTGTGTGTTGAAGCTGAGCTTTGAAATTGGATTCTTGACTATGTCTAGTGCCTTAACTGCAAAGCAGTTGCTTCCCTAAGAAATAAACTAAGTCTCTAGTTACTTGATACCTTGGGCACTTGTCTCAGTGTTGGCACTCCAGATTGATGTGTCCCTAGTCACTGAAGGAGCAAATATGAAGCTGTGCTGATTACAAGTCTTGAAGACTTACTGGCATTAGGCTCATCTTTGGAAACAGATTGTAAGCTAATTCAGTCTGGTTTACTCCTATTTTAGTTCTGTTCTCCTAGCACTGCTTGGAGCAGTGTTCTTTTAGTTGGAGAACAAACCATTCCCAAAAGAGTGAACATGTCTAAAAATCACAGTACATCTGTTGTGCATTAATTGCAGGAGTGAAGAGCTTGCAGAACCCTGGTGTTGTGTTAAGAGTGTGCATTCAGGTTGGTTGCTTTCCCTGGATCAGCTGCTCTGAAAACTGGAGCAGTGATTTCCAGCACATAGTTCTTGAGCTGAACACCCTCTGAAAGGCTTGCATGACCCCAGGAAGCAAACTGAACTGAAACAAACTAGAACAAAGTATGTCCATGGCTACTTGCTCAGTCTTGTTACCTCTATATCTATGTTGGGGAAAATGGGAATAGAATAGTTTGTGGGAATTTAAAGGGTTTACAGGAAAGGCAACTCTGTAAAGTGATGTATGTGGGTTTTTTTCTATTCTAATGATGTCACAGACCTTTTTCAACTCTGAAATGAAAAAAAAAAATCAAAGAAATCCTGTCTCTCTCATGAAAGTCACCTGAACACTAAAGGAGAACAAATACATTTGAATGCCTGCAATTATGCATAAAGCAGTTTGTAGGACTAATTAGCAGAAAGCTATGTGCAAACAGCTTGTGCCATGCTGCACTGCAAAATCTTGCAGGGCTTTGATTACTTGCTAATTATTCCGAGTGTTGGGAAAGCTGATTAAGCAGCTCTTTTTTCAGATTCTACCATGAAAGCAAAATAAGTAGCCCAGCAATCCCTCCTGTTATATCAGTGCTGCATTTGTCTGAGATCTGTTAAAGACCAGTTCTTCTGTACAGCTGTGAACTGGCTTTCAGACCTGGTTTGTTCAACTCCCTCGTGCTTAAGGGAGGAGGAGGTGAGGGTATTGCCGGAAGGGGAGGAAGCAGAAGTGAGCAATGTGATTCCATCTGTGCAGCTGTTCAAAAATATTTGGGGAAAAAACACTTTTGGATGTTATTTTCCACTTTATGGCACCATCCTCACCTATGCACTTACTCAGTACATTGTAACCATAGTAAGCCAAGTGGTGGTGGACGACTAACGTAAGCGCTTTGGATAGTAAAACTGCCTGAGATGGCTGTGTGCCACGTACCTTGTGCTTGCAGATGTTAGTACTGCTTTTTACAGTCCTCTCAACTACTAGGAGCTTTCTGCCTACCTATCAAACACTAGTAAGCAAGAGACTGTCTTGCTAGAGCTTTGTTTTCCTTTACCTTCTGCATTTTGGCTTACCGAGTGGAGTAGCATAATTAGATTCTTTTTCATTAAGAGAACTGCTTCTTGCATGGAAGCTCTTGCAAATCAGCACAGCTATTGGTGCCCATGGGCACTTAGGCATAACCCCTGGCTGCAGCTGTCTCCTTTTTCTGTCTCCCAAGTTGGTATAGAGTCTGCTATCTTATTCCTGTAGCAAAGCAATGTTGGCTCTTTGATTCATGAGAACAAATTTGGCCAGTGCTTGCTGTGCTGGGTTATTTTCTTGGCTGTTCCCAGTTTCTCCTCTCTCTCCTATGCCAAGTCAATGTGTGTCTTTATTCTTGTAGAGGTGTGGCACAAGTGTCATCCTTATCGAAAATAATTATTCTTGCTGCCTGCACACTTTTATCATTAATAAAGGCAAGCTTCTCAAAGATTGAGGCAAATGACTGTCAAGCCTGTTAGTAAACACTGTCAAAGATCCAGTCTGGATTCTTCTCATCCTTTGTTTGCACAGTAACCTATACTGGGTGAGCAGGCTGCCTAGTACCAGAAGACTCTTTTGCACTGTCATTGCTTTTCTCCTAGATGCAAGGAGACAAGTAGTCAGAAAAGCTCTCTTCAAGCTTTTCAATGTTCTTTCCTTCCATCTAATAGCAAATAGTGTTTGATTCCTGTCAACTCCTTCATGATTTACCCTGGGAGGAACGCTTCCAGGAGAATAATAAACTAGGAGAACAGTCTTCCTTCTGAAGCTTTGGCAGGTGAACATATTAAGAGGTAGAGAAGAATGGCAGCTCCCTATTGGGAAGTTGAAGCGTTGGCCCTGGGGAGTGAAGGAGCCTTGGAGGGGGAGTCTGAATACTTGCTTAGATGCTCTGCTGTGGCATCGGCTAAAGCATTGTGTTCTCTAGCTCTCTTCACCAAAGAAGACATGCTGTGATACTCATGCCCTTTACTAAATAAAAACTGCCTAAATTGGAAAGGAGGTGATTTAACCAAGGAGACCAGTCTGTACTTTTAAATAGTTCTAACTTCATACAGGTTGTATGGGCAGCAAACACTCTGCTTAGGTTAGTTTCTTTTTCAGAAGCTCAGGGGACATGGAAGCTCTGTAAGCTGCTTTAAAGTTTTGCTGTTACATATTTTCTTTGCCACTTTGAACAGCCTGACGGCACTGATGCAGAAAAAGCCACTTTCTACACATTTGGGGAGGAGGGAGTTGAACCCTGCAGACTTTTAGATGAGCTTTCTTGACTGGAATTCAGGCTGCGTTCCCCAGTATCAAATAAAGGACAAGGTTCAAACAAGGTTTGATTTGTAAAGCATCCTTTAAATAGCTCCAGACTGCTCTGTAAAGGGGGGGGAAATAACCTGTCTCCTGCTATAATGCAGGTAGTGGTTCTTGGTGTCCCTTGACATGGGCAAATTGTAGGCTCTGCTTTCTTACCATCAGCGTCTAATGCACTACAGCACATCAAAGGTGATGTGAGAGTTAATGTTGAAAGTGTTAATCTCCTCGGATGAAATGAAGTAATGCTCCAGAAATAAGCCTGTTGCTGAACTTCCACTTCACATCTTTTTGAGGACCTAAATGCTGATGCTTGCTAATAAAAATAGCACAGTTTTTATGTGCTATGTGTGAGCTGCTTATACAGCAGCTGCTTTCTTAAATTCCTGCATGCTGGGCAATGTATGTGCTCTAAAATTATAATCTGCTGCCTGAGCACCACTAAAACCTAACCCACGATCACATGTTGGAATTGGGTTTAATATCAACATGCTAGGAGAAAGTTTGTGAAGCACCTAGGAATTCTCTTGCTCTCGGGCACTGTTGTGGACAGCCATCTATGAAGATAGCTGTGGCTGTGCTGCACAGCTGAGATGCAGCATTTGGAGCTAAAACCTTTGTGATCACCTTTATGTAACTGGCTGTGTATTCACTTATCCAGTTAAGACTGAACTCTGTACTTGTGCTGTATAAGTCAGCTTCCTTAATAAGTAACTGGCATTCCAAGACCTGTTCTCCTGTCTGCCTTCTGTTACAGCATCCTGTTACTGGAAGTTACAGGACTGGCTACTGGAAGCTGTAACTGACTGCCTCAAATATTTGTCTTTACTCAGAGTGCCTGATACCTATTGCAGCTGACCAAATCAAAACAGGAAAATGAGTCAGTTAAAAGCCTTTGAGTCTGAAGCAAACAGGGAAGCTGTTCTTATTTCACAGAAATAGAAATATTTGTTTCTAGTACAACACAACTTTGCCTTTAGCTCTTCTGCGTTATCATTGTCTGTGCTATTGTGGTACATCATCCTTGTCCTGTTGTGGGCATGCATATACCTCTTTGGCAAGAGGTCTTCCTGACTGCTGTTCGCAACTCTGCTTCTGTCATCTGTAAACTCTAAGCAGCATTTCCATTGTTCTGCAATAGATGTGGTGCTGGAACAGGGCACCCTGAGGAATACTTAGTGAAATTTGGTGTGCTGGGATAATCTGTACAGTACACTGCTTTTCAAATCCGCTTTGGTTTATAGCAGGCATTACAGAGAAGTTGGAGTCTATCATGTCCTTGAACACTTTCCCTGTTTCTACTTAATATCAGTGCTGGAGGTAAGCCACCTGCTTTTATGAGTGGGGGGCCCTTGTTTGGAAGACATGATTAGATTTAGCAGGAGTAATAGTTTTAGCATAAAACCTGAAGGGCAGTACTTAAATGCTGCTTAAACTGAATACTGCATAGTTGCTCAGCCTGCATGGTATCTAGCTTGTGTTTCTATGTGTTGCACCCTGCTGAGCTTGCTTTGTTAAGGTAAGCCGTAAGAAAAATACCCTTGAGTACATACTCTTCTGCATACGGATGATTGTTCACGGGAGCATCTCTTTTCGGCTGTTTGCCATGAGGAATGCTGTTTTCAGTGCAAAACAATCTGTGCTGGCTATTGCAGTCACCACTGGGTAGTTATTTTTTTTTCAGCTGGGTTGAGTATGAAACTCTCTCTGGAACTGATTTTTACATAATAGGCTTCAATAAAATCTGATCTGTGCTTTTTCACTGGGTGAAGACTCTTGCACAATTCCTGGCAAGCTTTTTTTCCCCTCACTAGTGTGGTATCATGCACCTTCATGACTGAAGAGTTCTTTCTATGCTCTCCTCTTCAGTCTTAGTAAAAGCAAGCTGAAAGTCCGCAAAAACCCTGGATGAAAAGATGCCCTTCAGCCCTGTGCAGTCTTGCACTATTATGTGCAGTACTTGGAAAGCTCTTGTAGACTTTCACTGAAAGATGTAGATAAAAGTCATTTACAGGGAGACTTTTAAAAACAGATTTATCCATTGCCAAAATGTAGAGTCAACAGAAATAATCAGATTAGATGCCTGAGTCTACTAGAGATCATAAGGATACTTTGCAAAGTCAAATTTGGCTTTCAGCAGAAGACAGTTTTTACTGGAATGCAATGATATAGAGCATCACTTTGTTACTGACAGGGCTTCATAGGGGTTTCTGGTATGTAAAATTGGAAACTTTGTAAATTAAAGTAATATTTTTAATAGCTGTTTGCTTTTGCATCAGTCTGGTAAGAAGAGTTTCAGCTTGTCTTATGTTTTCACTGATTATGCAAGATCTATACAATCTGGGCAACTCTTCCCCCTTTTTGTTGAAGTCTTGTGATCGGTTTCCTGGAGCCTGGATGCTTAAGGGATATGAGAATATTTATCTCACCACAAAGCCTATTGCTTAAAGGCTGATGGGCAGTAGCAGAAGAAAAGATAGGCAAGATAACAAGCTGCTGCTCTCACACTTGCATGTGTTTTAGAACTTTAACTGCTTTATATTTAAGGGCAAAATGCAGGAATATACTAAACATGCTTAAGCTTGCCTGAGCGGGAGTAACAAATCTCTGCATCAGAGAGCACTGTACTGTGCACATTATTCATGTTGGAACTTGAGCTCTGAATATTTACCTGAAGAGTGTAGTTACATGCAGAATGACTAACACTCGCACATCTTTGCTGCAGGCAGTGTGATGCTTAACTGACTGGTGCTAACATAAAAGCTAAGCTGAGCATTTCACTTGCTTGATCCATAGGATGCTTGGAAACACTGGCTTGTCCACTCTGAAGGGAGCAAGCAGTGCATGCACCCTTGTCTGTAGGGTTTAAAGCAGTTCTAGCTTGGAGAGAAATGTGGAACCCATAGGTATCATTTGTCCATCGTTATGGATGGAGTCACAGGGATTCCTGTTGGTTTTAGTCTTTCCTTTAATGAAGAACATGCCAGTGAAACTGCACCTGCTGTTTACCTATGTAAAAGCAGTGTAAAGCTTTGACTTACTGAAGGTCAGGACTTCACATAACTTCCAGTTGGGTTATCTGAAGGCAGACTTGAGGTGTTTTTCCTCAGAGAAGCCAGCTGTGACCTGAGGAGGCAGGCAAGTACTACACTTTTGGTAAGCAAGCAGGCTTGAAGCCATTTGTCTTCATTTAAACACCGGCAGTAGTGGTGAGGCTTTGAAGACTCTTCTAATTTCCTCTCTAACAACATCCTGTGGTTTGCACTGCTGCAGCTGCAGCATCTATTCCACTGAATGGCTGTAACCTAGAGCTGGAAACGGAACTGTAAGTAAACATGAAGAAAGGATTGATGCTTGCAGAGTTCCTTGATTTCTATTTTTTCATCAAGGTGGTAGCAGTTATCAGTCACAGCTGCTGTAGCTGGAGAAATTGCTTTCCTGTTAGCCATGTGCAGTAAGACTTTGGGTTTTACCTGGAACAGTCTTTGGTTTGGAAAGCACTGTATAGAAGCAGAGTCACCAGAACTTTCCAATGTATGTGTTTAACCTAAGATTAGAAACTATGCAACAACATCTGTGTCTCTTAAGAGCTGCAGATTCTTAGTTTAGGTTGTATTTGACAGCTCCCCACAGACTGTTAGCAAAACCCACTGCAAAGGACTTCAGTGAAAGAGACAAAAAGCCAGTGAAGCACTATCCAGTGTGGGGTATGGCTACTGACCTGAACTGGTTGTGAAGTACATGGCTGTGGAGAAGCTAGCTGCTGCTTCTTGTTTTAGAAGAGAATTGTCTTTTCCATCTGGCAGAATAGTTGCTGTTCAAAACCCTATGCAGTGAGCTGTATGTGACTTGAGCAGAACCATCTGTAGTCCTTGTGCAGCCTTGTTTACACTGACTGCAATCCCAATAGATTATACTTCAAATTGTGAGAACGTATCCCCTGACTACTTTCTATCTCTACCAGCAATTCCAGAGGTCCCCATCATTGCTGTGAGGTTCTGCATGTCTGGCATGCTACATGTCAGTGCATGTCTCCCAGTGATGCTGCACTGATCACCCAGAGATGCTGGGCTGATAAAAGATAAATAGTGCTACTAGCCTCACACAGACTCTTCGAAAAGCTTTATAGTTAAGTGATCAAATCCAGGATGAGCTGAGGGCTGATTTACAAGGTTACAAGCATCAGCTGGCAGCTTTTGCAGCCTTTTCTGAAGTGGTATCTACTTCTGTGGCAATCTATTTTGGGTCTGTTTGGGAAGTGCACTTGCAAAAACAGGCTGTACAATGAACTATTGCTCTGCTTTGACTGTAAGAAGCCTCCCTCATAGATGATAGAACAGAACAGGGAGAAAGAGCATACTGCTCCTCTTGGATTGCTAAATAAGCCTAGATAGTTCATATTTCTACAGAAAGGGTTTTTTTGAGGAATGTGTAGGGGAAACAGGGAGTTGTTGATATGACACCTAAGAGCTGGCGTGGGGAAGAAGGTCCAGCTGTGTGAGTAGGTAGTGTCAGAGCACAAAGGCAAGGTTTCTGTCACATTCGAGTGGATTAGGGGCTTAAGTAGTGCATCTGAGTTCTGAGCTACCTAGTCCCCTGAGAGCAGGGAAGAGCACGATCTTTGCTTTGTGTCATCTCAAGAAGTCAAAGGAAATAATTGCAGAAAGCCCTAAAAAACACAACAAAGAAGGAGTTGCTAATCTCTGAGGATCCAAGGTGGTGTCAGCAGCTCAAGTTTCTTCTGGGTACCCTGCTCTGTGTAGCAGAGACTGCAGCTCTTTAATTGGAAGCGTGTCCCCTGGGACTCCTGTTCTCCTACACAATAAATCATTCATGCTTTCCTGTTCAGAGCTGATGTAACTGTCTTTTTCAAGGCACTGGCTCAGGCTCTCCTTCGCAGAGTGGCCGGGTGACTGTCCTGCCACCTCCAATGGAATGTGTCCTGTTGCCACTTACCGCTCAGCTTGTACTAAAAAAACCTGATAACTGAGTCTTTAATGCCTTCAGCTAATATGGGTGTCTCCTCCATGTCTTTTTTTAAGTCAGGAAAAGAAGGACAGTTTGCTTTGTCATCTAGCTTTAATATGCACTCAATAAACATAATGGTAGACTCACCCCTCTTCTGTTGAAAGGGGTTTATTATTCTGTGGAGTTTGGCCAATTCTGACAGCTCCTTTTAAAGCTGATGCAGCTTTACCTAACTCTGCTTGAGAGGCAGAATCACCCTGTACCATGCTCTTGCTTAACTGAGCAAATCAGCTCTGTATGAAATCATCCCAGCCAGCAAGTCTTGGGGCTTTCAGTCTTCTAGCACTTGCTGTGAACCCTGTTGTTTCTGCCATTGGCTTGTACAGTCAAGTGCTTACATGAGTTCATGTGGCTCAACCCAGCAGGCTTCAGTGTTTCAATTAAACAGATTTACAACGCTTTACAGGTTCTGGAGGTCAGTGTGGTTGGCTAGCAATGTGCTTTCCCAATGTCACTGGGGCACGAGGCCTCTGTGTATTTGGTGAGGAGCATTTGTGCATGTAACACTTCAATATAGAGGAATGTCTCGGGTTTAGCTTCTGCTGCTTCTGTAAGTGCTGAATTGTCAGCTTTGAGATCATAGCAGTCTCTCCTTGCGGAAAGCTGCAAAGATCAGTGCTGCCAGTTCAGTCGTAGCAAAAACCATGTCATATTTGTTGCTGTATTTGGAGATCTGTTATGGGAGTGCTTATCTGTTCTCAAAGGCTCGCTAACACACCAGGAATAAGCCATTAAATTGCTGCCTCTTTCAGGTATGTTCCACCCCTGATCTGGGGAAAGAGTGGACACATCCAGACAGCCCTTTACGGAAAAATGGGAAGAGTGAGATCACCACATCCATACGGACTTCGCAAGTACCTCACGATGCCTGATGGAGCAACAGCCACCTTTGATCTCTTTGAGCCGCAGTCCGAGCACTGCATTGGAGGTCAGTTGAACAGCTGCTGGTTGCATCTAGCTGCTGACCTTGATCCTGTGCTCTGGGAGATGGATGAGGATACTACGACTTGATGTATCAGAAAGGATAGGTGTTAAATCTGGTGGCAGGAGCAGGGCTGCTAGGCAATACTAACCCATTTGTGGAGGGTTTGAGGCCATATTGTTGTATACCTATACTCAGACATCAGGAGAGACCCTACTAGACTAACTAACTGTTTGTGGCAAGGGATGGGGAGTTAAGGAACAGAAGTGTTCTTTACCCTGTGCTTCGAGTGAGAGGCTGGCAAAGAGAATCTGGTGGTAAGTCTTAATTGGAGTGCCCTTTGCCTGTTAAGGCTGTGGGATCATAGAACAGAGGCTAGCTGTGCAATGTCCTTCAAGTAACTAGACTTCTATTCCCCCCCTTAGAAATAGTCTTGATAGTCTTTACTAACAATATGTGCTTGAAGTTCTGCATGAAAACAAACTCCATGTGCAAAGGGTATGATGGAGTCCAGACATGAAGAGAACTCTGTGAAA
Organism: Ara ararauna; assembly: GCA_028858755.1. Lineage (NCBI taxonomy): Eukaryota > Metazoa > Chordata > Aves > Psittaciformes > Psittacidae > Ara > Ara ararauna. The sequence continues at coordinate 35,635,521 of CM054383.1, read as the reverse complement.
AAGTAAAGAGTCTTGGTGATTCCTTACAACACTACGTATTTATATTCAGAGTAAATGTCAGCTTTAAACTCACTGTTACTGCTAGTAACAGCAGTACTTAAAACTAAGTTACTGTGGCTTGACTTCAGAAAGACAATTTACTGCTGCAGTAGCTGATGTCATGACTCCCATTTGGCCTTTGGAAAAAGCATAGTTCTTAACTATCAGTGTGGAGAGCCTCATGGTATAATGCTGCACTAAAACATTCTTTACCACTGAAAAGAATCTGAGCAGTGCTTTCTTAATGAGGCAAAAATTCAGTGGCTAAAGCTGCTCATGTTGGAGCTTTTCACAAGTCTGAGAGCTAATCTGAAGTACATACATTAATCTTGAATGTAATTTATTGTGCTTACTTGAATTACAAGAAGCCCTTTCTTAGTTGGTGAAATGATATCTTGTTAAACTAGTGAACAGTGTCAGCACATCAAATACAATTACATTAGCCACAAAGAAGATGATAGCTCATGTCAGCTGATCAGAATGTCTGTGCTTAGCAAAGCTTCACTTAGAAGATTGTTACACTCAATTCTGGAAGAGAAATGAGAGGAAAAATAGCATAGCCATCCTACTTGGTGCATGAACAAGCAGTGGGCTCCAGAGCTTCCACTCACTTTGTCACTGCAGGCTGTCACAAGGCAGAACATGTGTAATGTCAAAAACATCATTCAAAGGGAAGAATTTGCTCTTAGTCTCTAGGCAGTCTCTGTAGAACTGTTGGGCAGCTTTCCCTGAAGTTACAGTACTGTTCATCTACTGCAACATGAATTACTTGTTCACATCTGTAGCACTAGAGCTGCTCGTCTCCTGTTCCATAATGGGTTTTTGGAAGGCTGGTAAGGTTTTTAGCTTGCTTCTGATAGGTGGTTTCCCGTGGATCTCAGTTGGAACCCTTCTGACTCTCTCAATTTGCATGCAGTGACATTTACTTAACTTCCCTCTCTTTCTGTGCACAGAGGATGTCACGATGGTGATCTGCCCTGGGATTGCTAACCACAGTGAAAAGCAGTACATCCGCACTTTTGTTGACTATGCTCAAAAGAATGGGTACAGATGTGCTGTCCTGAATCACTTGGGAGCCCTACCAAACATTGAGCTCACTTCTCCACGGATGTTCACATATGGTAGGTACTTCATGGTGCCTGGGGACTTATTGCCAAGCTTGTGGAATTTCTAGGGCTTCATCCTTCAGCATAACACAATTGCTGTATCTGAGTGAGGATCATTTTGTATTGTTTCTTAGGAACTAAACTTACACATGAGGAAGATACTGGGATTCATTTTTCCTTGTCTCTTCTCCTAGCTCTTACACAGGTATCCTAATCAAGGAGGCAGGTTTTTGGAAAGAAAGCTTTTCTTTTTGGGAAAACCCAAACTCCTGTGGCTAAGAGCATGTTCCAGTGATTTTTAGAGGTGCCAAAATGTCAGCTTAGTGGAATGGGGAACAAAACTGGCTCTGAAAAATAAACACTGCTTCTGAGGCTTTAAAATGTAATATGAGAGGATTTTTTACCAGCCTATTCAGAAGGTACATTTCTGTCCTAAGAGGGACACATGAGGATTGGTCCCTGGATGTCACACAAATGCCAAGGAACAGCAACAGTTCCACAGTACAACAGTGGAGCTACAGAAGTTAGTGCTTAACTGCCATGATTTTGGGTTTTCAACTTAAGTATAGGGAAATCTTAACCTGGAAATTAAGAGGAACTGTGTTAAGGGTGACTCCAACTCTTCGTAACTACCCTGCTAGTGAGCAACATGATCTTTGTAGAATGTGGCCTTCATGCCTGCCACCCGATCTGCTTGACCCTGAGCTTTCTTGAGCCCTCATGTCTTTCTTTACTGCAAACATCTTTATGGACATTATGTCAGGAATCAGTTGTGGGTTTAGCACATCGGTGTTGGGTTTCTTGTTCTTTAAAGATGACTAAAACTCACTGCTAAGAGTTTGGATTAACAGTTTGAATGTTTATCTTGTGCAGTTGAATTGCCAAAATATTGTGCCATGAGATTCGGAGTCTGGCAGGCAAATAGGCTCTAATGCTTTGTTGATTGTTTTATAGTCATTAAATGTACTCGGTGGGAAAGACGAGGAATACCAAATACCTCAACTTGTGTTGAGTCTCAAGGTTGTTAATAGCTTTAAGCCTTCCATGTCCTGGGAACTATGCTTGGCCTCCTTGAAGCATTTGGTTTTTTGATCAAAGTTGACAGCTTTCTTCCATGGACCTTTGCTTTAGACCATAAGGAGTTACTCTGTAGTGCGTCTCTTGAGACATACCTTTCTGAGTCTTTTATAGCCTTGGAAAAGGAAAGGAATGCCTAGCACTTCCTTTGAGTAAGACAGTAAATCACTTGGCAGAGTTGCTTGTTAAGTGGAGTGCCAGTAAGACCATGAGCAGCCTTTCCTCTCCCTCCAACCGAAATTTCCCAGTGTCTTTCCAGCTTTCACTGGATTCCTGACATGTTTGTTAAAGAGCAGGTAGCCTGAACTTGGGATTTGCTGAATCCTCCAGCCTTGACATCAAGCTTGACCTGTTGCTATTCTGAAATAGTTACCAGTTGCCCTCAAATCATGAAGGTCAAACACTAAAGTATTTTGACTTCTGCTTCTTCCAGAGAAAACTTAAGCAATGCAGCATTTGTCATCTTGAGGGAAATTGCTCATCAGGAATGTTCACAAGGAAGTGCCCAAGCCCTGCTGAAACACTCAGCCAGAATCTGTTTCACTGAAGTAAACACAAACCCTGGTGCTCAGTCTAGAGCAAGCTAAAACCTGGGTCTGATGTCTAGTAAGGATGCTACAATTGGGGTGGTGGCACAATGGAGCAGTGTTAGGTTGGCACATGGTAGAATCCTAACTCTTGGGATTTATCTCCTCGGACAACTTTCACAGGATAGAACTGAGTTCCTGACTCTAGACAGGAATAAGCAGCCCTTGTTCATGCGGTGCCTTGTGTGTGGTTTTCAAGTCTTAAACCCAGCAGGAAGCTTAACAGTCCATAAAGGGTTGAAAGAACTGTCCTGATGCCATTGGTTTTGCTGCTGCATTTCTTCATGTTTCCTTTTCCCAAACTACAAGGCAGAAGAGACAGCTGTAGGTGGTGGTGGTGCATGTGTGCAAGTCCTCATGCCTGTCGAACCATTTGAGGACCACAGTACTGCCAGAAACTGGACCCCTTTGCCTGCAGCCTGTGGGATGCAAGAGGGTATTAGCTGGGAGCAGAACAGACCTGTATAGAAGCACTTACCTCTTCTCTTGAAGAGGGGGTAGGTAGCTCTATGTCGTCTTCTAGGAAGCATCAGTATCTTTACTTCCTCAGGGGTTAGAAAGGACTAGCTGCCTCTGCTTGAACCCTTCCCTCTGATTCCAGAGAGCACCTGCTTAGTCAGGCTCTGCATCAGTCCCCTGAGCTTTGTCCTGACAAACCATTTCCATTCCCTCCCTGCATGAGCATGATTTAAGGATCCATGGCAGTCTTATTAAAAGCAAAGGAGCAAGCTGCTTTTCAGACACCTCACTTTAAGTTCAGAAGTGGCAAACTGGCTCAGGAAGGTAACAATGTGTGCTGTTCTTGGGTAGTAATGTCAAGCCCAGAGTTGTTGGACTTTGCTTTAGAAAGGAAGAGTTGAGATTGTCACATTAGCTATTGCCATAAATTTTAAGCAAGTTAGTTTCATCTTATTTTGGCACTCTGTCAGAACTAAGCATGAGCTAAGGTCCACAGGACTCATAAAACAGATACATGAACACATGTGAATCAGAGCTCTTAAAACATTAAGGTTATTGAAAAGTCAGGGTAATAAGCTGAATTTAAGCACGCAACTGAAACTCAGAGTGAGAATATAGGTTTTCAGAAGATGATTCTTGACTTTACCTTTATTTTCAGGTTGCACCTGGGAATTCAGTGCCATGGTTAATTACATCAAGAAGACCTACCCTCAGACTCAGCTGGTTGTTGTGGGCTTCAGCCTGGGTGGAAACATAGTGTGCAAGTACCTGGGAGAGAGCCAGGCCAACCAGGAGCGAGTCCTGTGCTGCGTCAGTGTGTGCCAGGGGTACAGTGCACTGAGGTAGGTCTAGAGGCTTCTCCATGCTTTCTGCTAACAGTAAAAGTAAGTTTCCTGTACCTTGCCAGGAGTATGCTGGCAGCTCCTGGTGTGTGTGTGTGTGTGTGAGCTGGCCTAACTCTGTCTCATTGCTGTAGCGTCCGAAGAGGAGACATTCCCTGTTTAGTATCCTGGTGTAACTAACCTGGCAGGCTGGGCAGCATGACAAACTGCTGAGATGATGCCAGGCTTGCAAGCCACAGTTTACGCACTGTCATTGCTCTGAGGAGTATCCCTTTGTTCATAATGGCTTGTCTGGCTTCAGTGTCACAGTTTCATTTGGCAGCTCTTAGCTGGGGAGACTGAAAACAGACACATAGCTCAGAGGCTGTCGGTCCAGTGCTCCCCTCTTAATGTGTGTCATTGAAACAGTGCTGTGGGCTGCTGAGGAGGTGGAGAAGCACTTACGATTATGTTGTACATCTTGGAAAGGTGAGGAGGAGGATTATAGTGCTGAAGTCTGCCCTAAAACGTTCGCCTGTGGTTCCCTGCTTGGAAGCCCCGGCTATAGCATTTCAAGAGTTGTAATGGCTCCACCTAGTGCTAACACTGATGGAGGATCTGGGTACAGTGATGCTGCTTAAAAACTGGTGACTCAACTCATGTGTAGTAACTTTCCATGTACGTAGTTAATGAGGGTTAAAACGGTGTAACTGGCTAAGCTGCTGCTTTCAGTCTTTACTTTTTGTACATGCAAATAACTACTGAGGTGTAGCTGACTTTAATTAAACTACACTTTTGAGCCCTGAAACTATTTGTAAGACAAAAGGGGCTGTTGAGGCTCTAGGGTATTTGAGTCAAGATCTTTTGGGCAGATAATGGTGAAACTATGTCAACCCTGTAAGGGGCTTGCTATGGAATTTGGCCTCCCAGGCTGGTCAAGATAGCTGGAACTTTCTTGATGCTGTGATGCTTTGCCTGTATGGAGACCAGATATTCAGCAGTCTGAAGACACCTTTTATAAGCTAAGCTCTTATAGGTGGTAGAGAAGCTTTTATGGAAGCATTAAGATGTGACTAAAAGCTTGATGTTCATGTAAGTAATATTCCAGCATATCTAATTCCTTGTGAAAGCAGATGTGACTACAGCTAAAAATGCATAGTTTACTTCTAGGTCCACATGAGTTCACAGCCTTAAAATCTGGATAGATGCTTTCAGGCACAGCATTTCTGTTTTGTTTCAGTTAAAATGCTCTTGGATGTCTTGGGCTTCTGGCATGAAGCACAGAGCATACTTTTGAAGCCAGCTCCTCAATTGCAGCCCTCAGACAGGGTTTGCAGGGTTCACATCTGGCTGCAGTCTGCTTGGTTTGTCTTCTGCAATTACACGCTGTTGTATTTCTGGTGTCCAAAATGATGCTGCAAGCAATGCTGTTCCCTAGGCCGATTTCTGTAGCAGTGTGTCATGATGTGGTGGTAGAACAGCAGGACAAGGGCAACCTGTTTAACAATACTCAGATGTTCCTGTGGAAGAGTTTCAGCTGCTTGTCTGAATTTAATGCAAGTCTTCAGTGGGTTGTATGCATTACTGAGCTCTGGACTCCACCTGCTGGGTGAACATCTACTAGCAGATCTCCCGTCTCAAAGCATCTGCTATGTATTACTGGGCAGTCAGCAGGAAGGCTTTTCAGATCTGCTGTCTCCCTACCTCATGTCTACTTCTGCTTTAATTGCTGATTATCTGGAGAGCTATGGGAAAGCAGCACCAGTAAGTAACTACTAAGCAAAAGGCAGGAGAGGGGAGGGCCTTGTGCTCTCATTGTAGAAGTGGGAGGGAGGATGTACAAAGCACCTCAAGGTGGAATGTTAAGCCTTAGCCTTCCTGGGCTTGATGTGGTAGGTTAAAATAACTGGCCTCATCCCTCTGGGCTACATGAAAGTGGTTTATCCTGTTATGCATGACCAGTTAGTTTACAATTCTATTTTCTTTTTATATTAGCTTGTACAGCCTTTATTCCTCAAATAACTTTAGGAAGTGAAGGAAAAAAGTGGTGGTGAGCAAGGTGAGCCAGGGGTGTGAAATATGAAAGCCTTTCCGGAGCATTAAGCATGAGTCCCGTAGCTGGGCATAATAAAATAGCAGGAATAGTAGGATCTGCCAGAAGAATGAAAGACTCTTAGTTTAATGAATTAACAGAATCTGGGGAATGTGTTCCCTGAGGCTAAATGGGGACACATCTCCTTACTCCTTAATCCCTGCCTGCACAGGCTTGATTCTGCTTCTTGATCCTGTGGAATGCATCTTCGCCATAGCTGCAGCTGTGGGGAGAGAGCTCAGCTTTTGAAACCTGTGCAGTCCTCAACATATTGGGAGTTGCTTTTTCTTCCAGTACTTGCAGCTCTTTGTATTAGGAATACCACCGTACACCACAGGAACTGCAGGGGAATTCTAGGAGTTTTAACTTCAAAGATCTTGTAGTAACTTAATGGGTTTGCTTGGAAAATCTTTTGTGAAGAAAGAAATGTGCATCTTCCTGTTTGGCTTCATTCCCCTGCCCTGGTATAAACACAGTAGGTATAGTCTGGCTAGACAAATAAAGATATGGAATACATATATGGATATAGCTTGCTTTTGTCCTTGTAGGGGACTTGCAGGTTGCAGCTTGGGAGGTCCTGCTAAATCTGCTGTAGCTCTCATGGTATGTTAATATTTAAATGGTACAAGTACTTGAATAGGTGAAACTACTGTCAGCATTCTTAAGTTGCTCAGTAAATGATAGTGTGTTTCCTCAGTAACAGCAAACCCTGCTAAGTATAAAGCTATAACCTGCCCGTGACCCTGCATAGCAAAGGAGTGGTGGTATCTGGCAGAGCTCACGTCTGGATCGCTTTAATTCTGTTCTAACAACAGATAAGCTGTGAAGTGCTGTTCTGCTTTGAGAATAGGTAAAGACTTCAACTGAGATGCCACTTGCAGCTGCAGGGAGTATTCATTCCTACAGCTCCTGCCAATGAAGCTAGAACAATAAGTGTCTGCACATATTGGAAACATCTGCACAAATTGTTTCCTCTGCAGAGCTGTCTACACAACAGACAACACTTTGTTCAGCAACAGGTTTTAGTCCTTTCCTTGGTAGTACCATTAAGTAAACTACATTCAACTTGTGCAAAGGGATACCATAATCCTGTTTGTCAGTCCTGCAGATCTTGATTGAAGGCTCTTAAATGCTCTGATCCAAACTGCTAATTGCATTGTGCAAAATGAGACCGTGGATCTGTTTTCTGATACTAACAAACTTCTTCAAAGCGGGAGTCATTTCCTGGCAAAGGTTAAGCTGTGGCAGGGAAGGCCTGGAAGTTTGTTTACACAGCCTCTAGGCTGCCATAAGATGCTACACTGGATTAATCTGTCTTTCAAGATCTCCATTAACAGCTTTGATTGTTCTGCGATGTGTATTTTTTTCTAGGGCACAGGAAACCTTCATGCAGTGGGATCAGTGCAGAAGATTTTACAACTTCCTCATGGCAGACAACATGAAGAAGATCATCCTTTCTCACAGGTACTGCAGTACATCACTTAGGGTTGGTTGCTATATTGCATATGTCATCTTACTCCTTTAAAATAGAGCTTCTGAAAGTTTATGCACCAGTTCCTTGTTTGGTAGTCTTTAGATCAATCACCAGAGAAGGGGAACCCATATCAATCTCATTCGTATGCTGTAAAATGTACAAATAAGCTTTGATCTTGTTAGAAGAAAGCAGGCTTTGTCTTTTTGCCTTCTGAGGAAACTTGCTTGATGAATCAACAAGATACGCACAGGAAAACTTTGCAATTAAACTTCAAAGTGGAGTGTTCTGCATCTGTTTCACTTCTAGCCAAAGAATTCCCTATTCAAGGAGCTTCTTATTCTGCCATCTACTTGAGGTAGGACTAACCTTCAAGAGCTGCTGTTTATCAAATAAGCAAATAGACAGATTGTAGCTCTGGCTTCTAGTTGTTTCTCTAGAAGGAGCATGTAGCCAGCAAAGTACTTAGTGTTGCTGTTTGTGGAGTGCAAGTGCTCTTGTAGGATCCCTGTGCTGCTGTTGGCGATCTGCGGCTCTCAACATAGAGGAATGTGTGTGTTAATTAGGTGACATGCTCAATGTTGTCTGCTCCATCAGAAGTTCTCTGGGTACTTCTTTCTAGGGTGATAAATGTGTAAGTATTTCATCTGTGTATATTTGAGGTTGCCTAACTCAAGGGGAATAGCAAAGAGACTTTAAAGTTAAGAGCATGTGTCACTTGCAAACTTTTGTTTCACTATTTACAGTCCTGTGGAGTATAAAACACTTGTAGAAGGACTTAGGGCAGCTGACATGTATGATGAGCCACATAATTCCCTCCAGATTGACAAATATTTAGACAACTTGATCAGGTTCAACATGGGAAGTTAGGTAAGCCCCCATTAAAAGTACTTAGATTCATAACCCAGAAAAACCTAGTGCTGGCTTGGAGGCAAGTCTGTTAAGTCAATTTTTTTTTTCCACAGTCTCTTCTGCTCTAAGGCAACTCCCTCATATCAAACCTAGCCTCCCTCCTACTCTGCCCTGCAGCTGCCTCTGAAAGGGAATAAAACCCCTTTCCAACTTGTGGCTTTTGTTCCATGTTAGGGGAGCAGTTTGTTCTGGTAACGAAACACATCCTCTCCTGAGAGCAATAACTAATTATGACAAGTGTCCATAGTAAATAGCTTTCTACTAAGGTAATGCCCCAAGTAGTTTCTGCTGTGTGAGCTAACCAAATATCTGTGCTTGGGAGACTTTAAGGCCAGATGGTGAAGGAGGTGCTATGCCTATAACTCCTAGTGACACCCAAGCCACCCACAGGTTTGGTGTGAAGCCAAAGGACCCTCCCTCTAGCATGCAGCCTCTGTTCCAAATGCCCCGGTGCTGTCTGTTCTGGAAGGATTCTTTTTAAAGGCCCCTCATGCAGCTTTTCTGTATAACAGGAAAACATTTTTCTATGAAGAGGCTGTTAGGGTGTCTGTTATGCCTTGCTGCAGAGGGAGTAGGACAAATAAGCTGTGCTTGTTCCTAAGAAAGCCTCATGTGTATGTAGCCTACTTGTAGTCTTGTCACACTTGGTAAACTCGCTTGTCCTTGAATGAGTCATGGCTTTCCTGCCCTTGTCATGTTATTTGGATGTTTTTCTTGATGTTACTCTTTCAGGCAAGTTCTTTTTGGAGATAACCTGAAGAAGCCACAGAGCCTGTCAGATGCTGATCTGAGCAAACTCTATACAGCAACATCCCTTATGCAGATTGATGACAACGTTATGAGGTATGAAGGGTGATTCTCTGATCCTCTGTAGAACTCTGGAAGCACCTTCTCTTTCAAGTGTTGCTCTTGCATGCCCCTTGCTGTGCCTGTAGGAATCTGCTGAAACACAATGCTGACAACTTCAATTCTTCCTTGCCTTCACACTGAATAAAACTTGCCACAAAAAAGCTTGCTATTGACAGTCACAGCTTCTGAAAAATCCTCCAGGAGGCAGTTAGTTATCAGCAACATCTGAACCTGCAGCCTTCAGTAACGTAAGAAGAGGCCAGCTCTGCCTGCAAGCCCTTGCAAAAACCAGTGCAGAATGTAGAAAGCAGCTCAGAACTGCTCATGAATGCCCTTAGCCCTGCTTCAACCTTGAAAACAATCCCTTCTCCCCAAAACCCAGCACTGCCTTCTCAGTAAGCATTAGGGTTAGCTGAGATAATGCAGCTTTTTCTACTTGTCATTCTAACACCTTGCTTTATAAAGCAGTAGCCTGTTACTGCCTGTGTCCTTGAAAATAACACAGCACTTCAGTGGCAGTGTTCATACCATGGCATGTTCTGTATCAGGCATTGACACCTTTCCAGGATGAAGCTGTAAACTGTCAGCTATACAGATATAACACTTTTGGCAGACTGGGAGTGTTGCTGGCTGCTTTGTAAAAGCTATTTCTAGGAAAGTCTCCCTTCTTATTCCCTCATCCCTGAGGCCTTTTTAGTTTGGGCCAACATGTGTGTTGTCTCCTATGTCAACAAAAAGCCCCCAGAAGCACAAAACAAAAAGCATCACCACAAACATTTGAATATAGGTTTACTGAATTCTTGGGTTGGGATGGAGTGCAAAGGATTTGGCAAAGAATTGGAACCACATTGAATGCTGAGTGGCTTATAGGCAGGCCTTTTTGTCCAGTATGTTTAAGGTTCATAAACTGATGAGTTTGTATTTGGAAAGGCTTTTGAGTAAAGATGTAACTCTTGCTTCCATATGTACAAATAAGCGTGATACTTCAAAAGAAATGCCCTGAAGACTGCTAGGTTTCAACCTGCATGTTTAACTTGCCCATGCTAACAGAATGTTTGAATAAGCACAGAAAGCATAAAGGTATGCGCCGCCAAAGGAGCAGAGACACTGGGTGGAAAAAAACATTGTCTGTGAAATCGAGGCATCATTCATATCTCTGCATGTATGTCCTCACTTGGAAGTGTCACATGGATACCAGAAGCAAGTGTTTGCAGTGACAGTCTTCTCTATTTCAGGAAGTTCCATGGCTACAGTTCCCTGAAGGAATACTATGAAGAAGAAAGCTGCCTGCATTACTTGCACAGGGTAAGCTCTTGCAGTAGAGACTGCTCTTGTACCTTCATTTTCCTATTGGAAAGAAAGTGCTCCATGGTTTCTGTTGTTAACAGCTAGACCCAGCCGTCTAAGCTGGTATTTTCCGAAATAAACAGGTACAGTACATTGAAGTGGGATTTCAGTTCTTGCTACCTTTAATACTGGAGCTAGATGCTCTGGGCTCGTTCAGCTGAACTGCTCTGAGTGTATGAGGATAAGGTGGGAAATAGGTGGTGGCATAGAGCCTGCAGCTTCAAGGAAGAAAGGCTTGCTCTGGATACTGTGGAGGAGGCTCAGGATGCTGTCTGGCAGATGCTTAGCAGACCAAAGTTTTGCATAAGTGGAACTGGAAGATTAATTCCTCCTTGATCTACTGAGACAGAGAACGGAGACGTTCCAAGAGAGTTTCCTGGACTTTAACCAAGGTGTCCATAACAGAGCTGGCACTAGCTGCCTGATGCTCAGAGCAGTGCGGAATTGAAAAGGGTGTAGCTATTTGAATTCTGAGAGCGGAGAAGATCCGTGAGTCAGTCTGTACTTGTCCTGATGCACCCCTGCTCCTTTCTTACAATTGAGTTTAAAAAGTGCTGCATTGGTGAAAAGTCACCAGTCTTAGTTTCTGACTTTATGCTTTTCTGATGTTTCCCCAAGTACAGAGCAGCTCTGAAATAAGATGTCTTAATTGAGTTAAGCTAAGATGCTTTTATAGTAGGTAGATTTAAATTCAGATACCAATCTCTTAATGTTTTTTCCTCCTCTGCTATGTTTCTTGATGCAGATCTATGTTCCTCTTCTGTTGGTTAATGCTGCTGATGACCCTCTTGTGCATGAGAGTCTTCTGTCAATTCCAAGAGCTCTTTCAGGTATGTTGAAGCAGTCTCCTCCAGCTATGCATATTTGTGTACCTGCAGCTTCCTTATCACATCATGATCCATGACTTCAAAGCAGCTTAATGTGCCTCCTTACACCTGTAATCCTGTGAGGTGTACTAAGCCACTTTAAATTGCCAGTTGTAGAATCTAACAAGACTACCCTTGATCAGGAGGAACTTGAATCCTTTCAGCCACCTTCTGCTGGTTTGGCTGTTGTTGGTAGCCAGCAGGTTATCTTCAGGTTACATTCATGAATGGAAAAATGCTTCCTCATGTCTTTATTCCTCACTGGGATTTAGTAGAAAGGTAGGTAATTATAGTGTTATTCTTGATCAGGTATGGATGGACAGCCCCCTTTGCTGATAAATGCTGATAAATAACACATGCATGATGTATTTGGTACTGAACTTGAAAAGAATTCTGTGAGCTATTTTCAGCCAAGGAAAAAAGGGCAAATTATCTCTAGAAGCTCAGAAGAGGGAGCTGGCTGCTGTTCATCACACAAGTAGTGCACAGGAAAGGAAGCAGGGTTCATTCTTTTCCTGGTTGAAAGCTGTGAGCACAGAATTTATCCACAGCTGCTTCCAGACAGAAGCAAGCACAGGGATTTTCTCGCTATACATGGAACAAGGTGGCTGATGTACTATCAGTGCTTAGTGCAGCTTGACATGATGTTAACAGTTCTAGTTCCACAGTACACGAGTTAAAGATGTTAATATGTTAAAGAATTGAGTATTCTTATGGAAATAACAGGCAGTGCTCAGACACCCTCTGTACTGACTGGGATCTGCTCCTGCAGACTGCCCTGTCCTGTGAAGCAGTAAGATTATGTGCTTTGAACTTCAAAGTGGCTTTAACCTTTGTGCATTTCTGCTTCCTATACGATTGCTCCTTTGGTTCAGATGCTGTACCAAGGGTTGAATTGATTTGTTGCAACAAGACGGTTTCATTCTTAGCTCAAAGATGTTAACCTGGAACTTTCTGCCTCCTTTTGTTTTACAGAGAAAAGAGAAAATGTCATGTATGTGCTGCCCCTTCATGGAGGCCACCTGGGATTTTTTGAGGGGTCTGTACTGTTCCCAGAACCTCTCACCTGGATGGATAAGCTTGTGGTACAGTATGCCAATGCCATCTGCCAGTGGGAGAAGACAAAGTCTCACTGCTCAGACACAGAGCAGTCTGTATCTGGCCCAGAGTAATTGATCCAAAGACTCCAGATCACTTCAGTGTATCTCCCCCTTTGGGAACATCTTGTTCCCTCACTTGCTGCTTCAGGTTTCCATTCTCCTTGATATCCTATGGCTGGGGTTTGATCACAATCTTTTCTTACGAAGTGGAGTTAAAGCAAAGGTTAATATCTGGTCAGAGCATTTTTGCATATAGAGTCACTTGGGTTTGTAATTTACTGCTCTGTCTGAAAAATTAGGTTGCTGACTGTGACTTGTTACAGGGTTACTGAGCTCAAGGCTGCTTGCTTTAATATAGCAGAAGTTTCAAACGTCAATCTCTTCTCCTGCTGGTCAAAAACTTGATCTACAGCATTTGTTTAGGTGTAGGGAACAGGGTAACTAAGGCTCTGTTCTGGCCCGGTGCTGGAAAAACCCTGTACCAAGCCACAGGCCAGAGCGTTGTTCAGTCTCTAGGCCACTAAAATGTGGCTTGGAAAAACAGATGCATGACTGCAAGTGGAGTTCCAGCCTTGCACCATCTCAAGGGGAAGCCTTTTAGTTCCTAGGAATGCACTTACACAAGTGAATCAACTTAAAAATACTTAACTTTTTCCATGCTTCAGCTATCTGTGGATTGGGTGTCTTTATGCTGGGACTCTGAGAAAAGCTGCAGGCTGGTAATACCATTTAATGTTTCTGTGTAAACATGTTCTCACACCAGAAGTAGATCAGGCACCTTTGCCTCCTTTTAAATGTAATCATCTTTTTAGTACTGGGTGTTTCTTTGCCCCAGGGCTTTTTGAAGCTGGCTCTGGCTTCCAAATGGAAACCAGCGATGAAAAATCTGGAGGATCTTTCTGTGAGCTCAATCTCTCCTTAAGAATATTTCATAGAGAATTAAGTACTCTCAAGTGGTTTTTGGGCACATGACTTGCCTTACAGTTGATGAAGAACTGGTTTTCTCTAGCCCTGTGCAACTAGAATGGTATCTCTGCATGGCTAACTACTTCCATATCTATGTAAAGGCTGTAGGATTGCTGGCTCCAGCGAGACACTGGGCTCTTCCTCACTTGATTCCTTTTTCACCACCAGACATCCTTTTCTAGTTTTAATGTGTGAAGCGTTAAAGCTGTTGGCAGGAAAGATGCCTACTCACTTGTGCTTTTCCCCTCAAGTGGTGTTACAGCCTGTGCCAAGATGGCTACTAATGACTCTAGTCTATCCCCTGGAAGGAAAGTTGTCCCATGACAATCTGGAGACTGAAACATTGTGGTAAAGATCTTTTTTTACTGTTTGTTCTGTCACTATTGTAGTCTCATTAGTCCATCCTTAGGGCTGCTTTATCACAGTGTCAGTAAAGTTCTCCTGCCTCACTTCCCACATCAGTTAGCACTTTATTGCTTCAGCCTTGGTGTATGTTCCAGGCACTTTAGTTTATAGCTTAAGGGTGAAACAAGCTGCAAGACTTCAGTCTGGTAATGTAGGGGAACAAGCTTTCTGGACTGCCCTGTCCCTGAACTTCAGTAGTTTGGAGAGGTGGGTTTTGTTTTAATAAAGCAATAATGAACTATTGTAGCAAAGGTGCATTATCATATCAGGAAATTGCTTTAATTTGCCTTAGGCCAGACACCTTGGCCTGTTACAATGAACTGTGGATATCTGCACATTCTCCTTGTTAGCAAATCGGGTTTCCTTTTTGATTCAAAGAACAAATGTGGCCAAGTAAAGCTATAGCAAGACTTGCCCTTTCCTGTGGCTATTCCTTAAGAACTATTTTAGGGCATCAGTTAGCAAGGATATTCTTAGCTGATGGATATCTGGTCTCTATGTTGTCACTGTCTTATTCATACTGCATCTGTGTATCGCTAAAATCTGTCATAAGGCGCTTCAGGTTTTTGCTTAAGTAGCTGTTCATGTAATATTCATTGGATAGGATTTAAATCTTGCTTCAGCAGAAGTGGAATGTAAACAACACTTGTAAACATCAAATAGATACAGCATAAATTTAGGTGTGTGGAGGGATGTGATTGTTATCTCCAGTGGTTTACAACTTTAGAAGTGTTTCAACTCTCATCATATACTACAGCTGTAGCTTATGCAGGTTGTGGCTGTCTGCCTTGAGGAAACAAACCTGCCCTCCTCATGCTTCATGCATCCTTCCCAATCCAGCTTTACTGTGCTAAGTATCAACTTGAGACAGTTCTAGAGGAAGAGTCCTTAGTACTGATACTGCTGTTGAGGTGAAGAGCTCATCACATAACCCAACATGTGGATATCTGTGAAAGGTCAATTGCATCTGAGCTCCTTTGAGAGCAGAATATCTGCTGTCCTCAACTTGAGAGCCTTGTCAAAAGGAGGCGTGCCCTGCTCAGCTCCCCAAGTGTCTGAAGCTCTACCTTGCTTCCCAGGACCCCAGACTGGCAGAACAGTTTAGCTGACTGGCCCACAACATGCAAGTCAGGAGGGTGAGAACTGGCTGGGAAAGTTAATGCTAAGGTAAAGCAAGTGTTTTGCCTCTGCTTTTTGGCCAAGTCCCTCTTACGGAACACAAGGTACTTTACTTGCAGCTTCCACTACACCAGATTTGCCAGCTTTTTTAATGGTCCCTTGGTTAGCTTCTAAATTGGGAGTGTTTTCAGATGGGTCTGGCAGTGGTGTTGTTGCACTGTAAAGACAAACGTGAACTGCCCTGCAAGTCTTCTTCCTGAGTGTTTTTCTGCAGTTCCTGTTTATGAAGATACAGGTTACAAAGGGCATTAAGCAAAGATGTTGGCAACTATTAGCTACAGTACTGAATTTAGCCAATATACCTGTGTGTCATCTGTCCTGGGTCTGCCACAAACCCCAGACCCCAGCCCTTTGACATGTGGTGCCTTGCCCTTTCCTTCCTCCTCCCTTGACATCAGCATATCTAGAGACTTCAGTAACAGCTCTCTCAGAGCTTTGGGGGCTTTGCTTTTTAGTAGTAAATGAATTTTCAGACACTAAATTGTGAGACACCTCTGGCAATGTGCACTGTACAAGTGAGTCTTGACTTAAAGGACCTTTGTGGGAAGCCTACGACTAGCTACAGTCTATTTGAAGGCTTAAATAACAATGTCTATAGGTAGCGGATCTCTTTCAGCTCTCTGCTCCTCGAGCGGTAGGGAGTGAGTCATAGAAGGAGGGTTTGCTTTGCTTAACATGTGATTTGCTGCTTTACAATCCCAAAGTTCTTGTGTCTATTAACTCTCCAGCAGCATAGCTGGAGGTAGGTTGCCTAAGTGACTGCTTCAAAAGGAAGAGCGGAGTAGCAACTTGAGGATTTAATTGCCAAACAGTTTAGTCACCTGGATTCCTTCCAAGTTTTGCTAGAAATATTATGCCTGCCTGGAGCTTATTGAAATTCTTCTCAGCCTTTTTCCCGGAGACCAGAAAAGGCCCATACCTTGTGCTGCATGTTTAAGTCATTTGTCGTGAAGAGAGTCATCTTGTTTCTGGCTTGAGTCATGCTCTGTGTGTCCGTATTCCTTAGGTGGGTCTGCTGATTGGGTAGGTCCCAGAGCCACAGTGACTCAAAGTGCTATCTAGGTGAAGAGCAAACAACCCCTCTTGGTGTGAGAACCTTCTGCAGGCTTAAAATGCCTCAGAGCAACAGCAGCCCAAGGGAGGGGTACCTTGTGACTGTACCCCTTTGTCATTGGGAATGTGGGTTACACTGGCCTGGACTTCCTCATCTGTTGGGGGAGCTTAAGTGTAAGTGCCATCAATGAATCAAAGCACATGCCAGCATTCCACGCTGTGGTGGAAGAGTTTCTAGGGTTATCCTGAACTTCTGTGTCCTGAACATCTCTACCCTTGGGTTTGATGGTTAATCAATGGACACAAACACTGCAATCCAGGGCAGCATTTGTCAGGTTGGCTCTGCTGATTGAACAGCCCTTTTCAAGTCTCTCATAACTCTCTTCAGAAGCTCTCACCCTGCATCACTTGAGGATAAAGGCTTTTCTCCTCACCCAATAGCATTGCCTAACCCAGGTAGTTTCTATGCCAGTAAGGAGCCCTATCCCACAAGGTGGCTCTACATAAAGCCCTTTTGCTTCTGTTTGAATGACAAGCTCTCATTGTCTATCTCTGGTCATGCAAGAGCTTTGATTAGATACAGAACTTTCTCCTAGGGTCTCTGCTATAGTTCTGCTGGGATGTTGACCCTTCCCATGGCTCCTGCCAACAGGGAAGTCTTTAAAAGGCCAAACAAATCCCACTTGTATTTGATATAACCAAACCCTACTGCTTAGCCCAAGTCAGCAGCTTCCCAAGAGAGCGTGTTTTCTTATTGTGTAACTTGTCAGCTTGACCATAATTCCCAGTGACAGATCACTGGGCATTCTTCTTGAGAAAGCAAACCCTCTTCCTCCAAAACTCCCAAGCCAAAGAGGTGTGGAGAGAGCTGAGGATCAACAGGCTTGTGCCCTTGTTCTGCCCATGCAGCTGTGTTACAACAGCCAAGTGGCTTCTGATGTTCTTGGTGAGCAGCTTGCTATCAAAATACTTTCCATTGACAAAACTCTACAACCATCCCTAAATGCTGCCCTGAAACAGCTTTGTATCCTGAGACACCCTCCCTGCTGCCATGTTCTGAGTCGGATTCTCTGGAGCTGATGGCTGCAGAGGAGATGATTTGCAACTAGCAATGCAATTTTTCTATATCTGCTGATGTTTACCTTTCAAATGATATATATAAATATATATAAAACAATGTCTGATTTTTCTCTTTAATTTTTGTTCTGTGTGGTGTAAAATGGAGATTGTTGCAAAGCAAAATGTAATTTTGTTATCTTTTGATTCAGTGGGTTTTCTTTATTTAAAAATAAAGGACTTGTTGAAGCCAGTGCTACAGGTAGTGACTGTGCAGTGTTACTGGGTGATGAAGTCTGTCACTTTTAGGCCATGCCTTACTTGCTCCCTTTGCAGTGGGGAGAGGATCATTTGATGAGGGAACACATGGTGATTAAAATGAATATGTTCCCTCAGTTATGAGCTCTGATTTAGCTAAAGGAGGAACAAGAGGAATCCTGCAGCCCAGGAGGCCTCTCCTCTGGGATGACAGCTTCCCTGGAGGATGTGGCGAAGCTTTGGGCTCATGTTTCTGCAGCAATCACCATGTGTTGTTTTTCTCTATTTAAGAGAGGGTGGATTTCCTAATCCTTCAGCTGCTGGCAGAAGAAACACACAACAGCAATAATGCCATCTCTGAGCCCAGGGCAGAGAGAAGCTGTGCCAAAAGCATCACTTGGCTGACATTATGAGCTCACCAGGTTTTTACCTACAGACCAAGTAAGACAGATGTGGAGAGTAACTGGGACTGCTGTTGGGGTGGCTGGGCTGGACCAGGACCATTGCTGCTCCTCCCCTGTAATGAGAACTGCTCTGTGGGGGGCAGTGCTTTGTGCTCCATCTCTAGTTTATTGGCCATCATAATTTAGCTGTTAGATCTGCTTCAGAACTTGGTCAGAGTCACTGGGGGGGGGAAGCGGAGGTTTGCATAGATGGTGCTCACTGCTCTGCTGTGCTATTCTGCATCCCCATCAAAGCAAGCTTCTGGCTTACAGCGTGTCCCAGCAGTGTTAAGCAACCACAGGAACCTCCCAAGAGCTGTGTCTGTCCCAGTCCAAATCCCAGAGGCAGCCGTGTGCTGTTCTGTCTGTGCACATGGGACTTTGTGTCTGTTTTTACAAGCGAGCTGCAGTTGCTCTGTCTCCCAAGCAAGCTGTGCTGTTGTGTTTGCTCTGGCCTGACGGTTGTAGGGCTGTCCTACGTGCATTCTTTGGGATGGCTCCAGCTGCTTCCCAGCCCTGCACAGCGCAGAGCCAAATGCAGCAGAGAGGTGCCTTTCGCACACATTTAATCCCATTGCCTCTGCCCAGACGTGCCCCATCCTCCCCGCAGCTTCGGAGGCCACGTCCTGTTTGGTTTGAGCTGGAGCCAGTGCCCTGATGAATGCAGCTCTTGTCAGCACCCAACACCCCAGCTGCCTTTGGGTCTGGGCTTCTGCTGGTGCAAGATGCCCGTGTGTAGCTGGGAGGGAGGAAAGGGGACAGGACCAGGGTGTCAGAGAAGATAACCTGGGCAGAGACCAGCAACTTGCTCCTCTCCAAGCCCCACTGCTGGCCAAGGGAGGAGATGATGGTCTGGAACAGGAGATGCCTGGCTCATGAACCAGAACTCTGTGTTGCCTGGGACACAGCTACTTCTACCTCCCTCCTCCCCAGTCCAGTGCTGCTGACTCCACATGAGCAAGAACTAATTTGCTTTAGCATCAGCACAACTCATTTTCCAGGCAAGGACCCTCTGCCTTCTATGGTGGCTTTTGGTAGGGTTCCCTCCCACAGCAGAGAGTTAGGGGAAACAGCTTCTGAAGGATGCAGGAGGGTATGTTCTGCTTGTCCCTCACTCTCCTATGGATAAATCCATCTCCTAGTCTTAGCAGCTGCTGCAGCCTCTGTTCCTTCTCCCTCCCTAGCTGAGCAGGAATTACACGGAGCCTGGGGCACTGGTTAGGTTCCTGCATCTTTTGGGCTGTTTTCTCTTTCCTGGTTAGAGCAGATGACTGATAATTGGGAGTACTTGCGCGGGCAGGAGTGATGCTCGCTTTGGGATGCAGGGAGGATGGAGATCACTGGTTCCTTGGCCCCCGTGCCAAAGGACAGTCAGTGATGAGGGGGGACAGAGGCCTGCTACCAAGCACTGACACTGCTGGCCTCCTCAGAACCAGCAGCACAGCCAATGTGCCTGCACCTGAAAGGACCCCCTGCTCCTTGCCACATGCTGTAAGCAACCCCAGAGCTCTGCTGTTCAACACCACTTTATTTCTGCCTTGCTGCAGCCCTCCCTTCCCAGAGCAGACGCTCCCCTGTCCCCCCACCGCAGCTCCAGGGCTGGTGTCCTCCTTCCTGTGCTGGCTCCTGAGGGAAGGATGCTCTGCCTGGGGGGGACAGAGCTGCCGGGCAGCCCGCTGCCTGGTGTGGGGAGGCAAGAGTAGGGACAGGCATGGAACAACCTCATCACGAGCAGTCATCCAACCAATGCTACGGTAAGGGGGTGGCTGGGGTTAGGGGGCCACCACTGATCCTACTGTGCTGGGTTAGAGAGCTGTGTCTTCAGCCTCGATGCGTGGCCCAAAGAGCTTCTCTGCAGTAGCTTTGCCGTCGTACTTGGGCAGGGTGCCACCAAAGTCTGCCGGCAGGATGTCAGCATCGATCTCCTGGTAGAAGGACTCCAGCTCCTCCCCATGCACAAAGACCTGGGGGGAGATGGGAGCGACCAGGGCAGTGCTTCCCATCTGCTGCTTCACCCAGGGACATGCCCCCAGGTCCCTTTCCCACACTCACCCTCTCCAGCAGTTTGCTCTTCAGGAATGGTTTGACCACGTTGTAGGTGGTGGTGAAGTACCAGGGCTGGTGGATGAAGTGGACGGCCTTGAACCGCGCTGGGAAGGAGTCCTAGGATGCCAGACACAGATGGTTGCAGATGGTGGTGTCCACGTAGAGCTGGGCAGGCAGCAGTGGACACCCTGGCACTGCCACGGCTCTCCTCACCCTATCTCCCATTCTCTCCTTGATAGCCTCTTTTTGTTCTGACCCAGAGGATCAGCAGTCCCAGCCCCAGGGAAGCTAAAGAGCCTTCCACATGGTCCATAGCTCCTACTCCATAAGCATAGCCGCATCTCTGCTGTCCTCCTTCCCTGGGGAAAGCCGAGTGTCTTTGGCCTCTGGTCCGAACCCTGCCAGCCCTGCCACTTCCCTTCCCTGGGCCCTCTGCTCCCCCAGAGCCCCCTGTTTGCTGGGCACAGGCTCTGCCTCCTCACCTGCAGCATGTCCACCATCTTCTTGAGCTCAGAGGGTTTGATCCCTGATGCCTGCTGCATGGTGAAGCCCTTGAAGTTCTCAATGATGCAGAACCCATTGATCTGGGTCTCTTCGTTTTCCAGTAGCTTCTCCAAGATAATGCAATAGGCACGAAGGATCTGATGGAGAGGAGACAGCAGGGTCTGGTGTTAGGCCTCACCTTCTGTAGACTTCAGGAGGTACCCAGGATGTGTTCCATGGAGCATTAGCCTGGGTCTGCCTGACTCTAGCCTGCTTGTACAGCCAGCCCCAGGGCTTCAGAGCAGGGAGGGCATTGCAGGGGATGCTCAACAACCGCCACATTCCCCTTTCAAGTCAGATCTGGTGTTAGTGATATCTTGTCATCAAATTCAGAGCTGAGCAGAAAACACAGCTAGGAGAAGCTGAGTTACATTCCTGGATATCTCTATGCCAAGAGGCCCTTTCTGTGCCTTGTGCCTCAGCTTCCTCCTTTGCCTTGCTGGTCTCTCCTTTCTAAAGAACCTTGATTTAATAATGTGGTGCCTTTCTTCACCCTGTGTTACCTTTGGAACCCTTTGGAATGGACCATTCTCTCACGCTCCCTCAAAGCATAAATTCAAAGGGTTACAGATTTACTTCAACCTGGGTGGCTGGAGGCTGCGTGTGGACACACGCCTATGTGTCCATAGGGATGCTGTGCTCAGATGTGCCAAGGGACAGGAGCGGGACCGCTCTGCTGAGCTGACCTCATCGAAGGTGATCTCCTCGTAGTCCCAGTTCTCGATGTTGAAGAGCATCACCACCCGGCCGTGCTTGTCCCTGCTGGCCAGGATGCCGGGGTAGCCGGCCTCGATGGTGCTGCGCACGGCCTCGGGGCTCAGGTTGTCGAAGAGCTCCGGGTACTGCTGGCGGAAGCTCACGTAGCCTGGAGAGAGGCAGGAATCAGCAGGACAACGTGGCTGGGGAGCCACTGAGCACTGGGGATGGGGAGACATCCATCCTGAGCCCATGCCTGGGGTCTATACAGGTCAGCAGCGCACCAGCCCCAGTGTGCTCAATGTTACTCTCCCCATGTTATCCCGCATCAGCCTCCTCTCCAGCACCTCAACAAACATGTTTTTCCCCTCATTTCTCTTTCCCTTTGCTCCCTGTTAGGGTGGCACCACCCAGCTCCCTTCCCTTGGCTCCCTTCAGGCACAGAGTAAGGAATCTCCTCCTGGGAAAACACAGGCATACAAAACAGCTCCAATGGGAACTAGTGCTGGTAATTACAACTCATTATCCCCCAGCTGACACAAAGAGTGGAGCCTGAGCCAAGCAGGACCCTGCAGGCAGCCACCCCCCCAGGCTGCCCTTCCATCCCTATGGGTCATTCCCAGTGTGGGGAAGGGATGCCAAAGCGCCTCGACCTGCCCTCAGCCCTCCAGGGATTCCAGGGGTGCTGAAGCCATCAGGCACCATGCACAGAAGCATCAGGATGGGTGCAGGACCAGCTACTTACGGGGGTACAAAGCGGCATGTATAGGAAAAACATGGGCATCTTCAGGGGATGCAGCCCAAAGCAGCTGGGTTTGCTGCACAAATTAAATACCAAAAAATGCTTTTTTCCCCCTATTTTGACCAATAAATCGACAAGGAATGGGACTGTTCTAGCATTGTGGGATGCCCGGTATCACCCTCATTTATTTCCTTCCCTATCCCAACTCTTTCTCTGCATCCCAGCCTCCCAGCCCAGCACCTCTCCCCACCTTTCAGCAGGTCATAGGCCCTGTGGACATCGAACTTGCGGGCACGAATGAAGCGGAGGAGGAAGGAGTCGTCCTTGTCCTGCACCTTCTCTGCCACCGCCTGGCACAGCTCCTCGCCACCCGCCCGCTCCCGCACCAGCTCCCGCAGCGCCTTCACCGCCACCTCCCTCTGCTCCTCCGTCTCGTTCAGCTCATCCTTTGCCTGGAAGCACACCCCAAAACACCCCATTTAGGTACCAAAACCTGGGGGTGCAGTGATGCTCTTGCAGCATCCTAGCGCAGGGAACGCAGGGTCACCCGACTTGGGTGTTAAGTGCATCCCACTCAATGCAAAGCCTGCTGAGGGTGTCCTCTGCCCTCCCAGAAGGAGCAGGAGCTCCAGGCTGTGCCTGCCCCCCCTTCCCCATATCCACCCTCACCTTCTGCAGGGTGTGCGGGGGGATCTTCTCGCACCTCCCAAAGACAGGGCCGTGGTCCTTGGTAGTGAGGCGCTCCAGCTTGGAGCGCAGAGCCTGCTCCTCCTCTGAGATGATGCGGAAGGTGCCCATCTGGGGGTGAGGAGAACTTGTGGGGTCTCCCCAGCCAACTCCTTTGCTCCCTGCCCCACTGCAGGTCTCCTGGGGTAGGGAGCTGTGGGGCAGAGACCCCATGCATGCACCCAAGGTGGTGCAATGGGATGGGGATGGGCTGTGTGCTGAGAGCAGCCAGGGGGTAAGGGGTGCGTGGGATGCACCCCATCCCAGCACCGCAGGGAGGGGATGCTCAGAGCCCAGGGGATAGGGCAGCACAGGGGCAGTACTCACAACCGCAGACATTTTGTCCTCTGTCCTCTGTCAGCTGCAGGACACTGGGAGAGTGAAGGAGCAATCAGCAGTGATGAGGATCCTGATGGTTTCTGTATCCCCCCTATGCCTCATCCCTGCTCCTCTTGCTCAGGCAAGGGTGGACACGGGTGCTCAGAGGACACCCCAACCCTCCTCCATTCTATCATGTACTGCCTGCATCTCTGCCTGGCAGCAGCCTTGAGAAGAACCAAGGATGTTTGCAAAAGCAGCTTAAAGATGTGGGTATTGATCCTCTGACACCTTCATCCTTTTTCTGGCTCTGGGGACATCTCATAAGGATCCCCAGCCCCATGAGCTCACCCAGCGCTGTTTGTCTCAGACCACCTTCATAAGTGCAGAAGTGGGCACCCAGCTTTGTCCAGGCAGCCAGCCAAGTGCTTTTATTGCCTTTTATTTCTACTACCCTGCTATCCCCAAAGTGTTCCCCAAACCCTCAAGTCCCACTGCTCCAGCCCAGAGCCCATCACCAGCTGCAAGGCTGGACCATGATCCTCACAGCATCTTTCCATCACAGTCTGGGTGAAAGACCTTGTTTCCATGCCCTGCGAGGAGGAGGAGGGCTGCCTTCATCCTACCTCCAGCACTCATTCCTGCTCCTGCCTCTTGCACTGGTTTCAAGCCCAGGCAGTGCAAGGGATGTTTGGCTCCAGCCCAACCACTTCCACCAGCTCCCAGTGCATGGATGAGCATCCCCTTTTGCCAGGCACTAAAACCAATCCCAACCCCAGCAGTGCCTTGTTAAGGGCTGGATGAGTCTCCAATGCAGTTATTTCAGGTGGGAAAAGCCCTGGATACTCACCAGGGATAGAAAAGCTGAACTGAGGGTCAGTGCACGGGGACCGAGATGGATGCACGGACGGCAAGGCCGGAGTGGAGCAGGAAGATAGCGGGGTTAAAGCTTTGTAGAGTCACCAGGTTGGGATTAGACCGTCACAAGGCATCAACTCACTGCAGCTTTGTAATTAAGTCAGCACAGCCCCGGCAAGAAACCCCATTCCAACATTACAAAAGGCAGCTGACGGGAGGGAAGGAGGGAGCTGGGGCTGCGCGGGCCAGCTCGAGCGTGCGTGGAGGGGCGAGCCGGGATGCCGGACCCGATTAACCAAGTATAAAAGCTTCTTGTTGTGTAACTCGCTCATTAGCACGGGGCAGGGGCAGGCGGGGGGCTGGCTGCCATCCCTGCCTGCTCCCCCAGGCAGAGCTGGTCAGGGCTGTTCCATAGCTTCTGCACCAAAAAGCATGGCAAGGTCCGGCTGCAGGGACAGATCCAGGGCAAAGGATGCTCCCAGGGCTGGTCCATCCCAGGGCTCTCCAGCTCCTCCCAGACCAGCATCCATATGGGTCCCTTTTCAGCATCTAGAATGAGAAAGCATGAGCAGATCATTATTATTTTACAATGTGGCAGGTGACGGTTTCCTGCTTGGATCTTTGGGAACTGGAACCCTGTCCATCCCTGGGGTGAAGTCATGAGGAAGGAGAGCCCGGGATGTGGAAGGAATGGTGCTGAGCACATGTATGGGTGCAGAGGGACGGCAAAACCATCATGGCTTTGGGAATGACCCCACACGCATGGAGCAGGGGAGCCCTTGCAGCCTTAACTCTGTGGGCCCACGGCTGCAGGAGCTGAGTGAGGACACAGTGAGGATGGGGCTGTGCACGGCTCTTTTCCCAAGCCCAGCGCTGGAGCTCAGCCAGGCTCTTACCGCAGTAGGGATTTTGGGGAGGCGGGGGGGCCGGGCCAAGCGCCGGGGCAGGACTGAAGGGGCTCACACAAGGCACGTTTTGTAATGCCACCGGGATTTAGGGATTTGGTTTCCACGGGGCTGCCCTGCAAACAGAGCTGAGACCCCGCTGAGAGGGAGGAGGAGGAAGGCACGAGACTCCTGATGAAGGTCAATGGGGAGCGGGGAGGGAAAACTCGGACCTGTGCCAAGACCCGAAGCAATGCTGCCATGGCCAGAGGCATCACACACTGCTCTGCACATGAGACCCCCAACCTCCTTGTCCCATTCCTATGCCAGCCCTAGTGTAAGGCTCAGCTTCCTCCTAGAGCTTCTTGTACCTTTGTATGCAGAGCAAGATGGTATGTGATGGGGGGATATCATCCCGAATAACCCCAATAGCCCTGCATGGGGATGGCAGAGGGGAACACAGGGGCATCCTGGCCATCCTGCTCATCACATATGGAATACTGCAGAGTCACGTGCAGCCTCTGGCATCACGGTGCTTTGTCCTGGGAAAAGGGGTCTACGATGGTTGGCAGCCCCAAGGACAGCCCATCCCCAACTATTGTGGCCATAACCCTTAGGAGATCTCTCAGCCAGGTCCAGTTATCCCACTCCCCATGGCCCTTGGCCCTGGGTGAACCCGCTCCCCGTGAGCACAGGACTTGCGAAAGCTCCCACTTTGTGCTGGCACCGGATCCCCTGGATAAATCCCCCTGCTTAAACACAGGCTAAACCTCCTCGTGTGCCCAAGGCCACCCCTCATCCCACTGGAATTAAAGGGTTTACTTGGAGCTATCCACACCCCATGCGGGTGGCTCACAAAGGCGCTGGGTGCTGCTGCAGGTGGCTCTGAATCATTGAATAGCTTGGGTTGGAAGGGACCTCAAAGCTCACCTCATCCAAACCCCTTTGACACCTTCAACCAGACCAGGCTGCTCCAAGCTCTGTCTAACCTGGCCTTGAATGTTAATAGGGATCTCCACATCTCTTGTAGCTCCCCTTTAGACACTGGGAGCTGCTCTGAGGTCTCCCGGGAACTTTCTTTTCCCCAGGCTGAATAAGCCCAGCTCTCACCCTGTCTCCATAGCACAGAAAAGGCTGCTTCATCAGAGAAGCCTGAAGAGATGACACCACTTGTTGGGGAATGGTTGATAGAAAATGGACACCATAAGATCATAGGCCAACGGATGGAAAAAGCCTGACAGCAGTGAACCAGAGGCTTTGAGGCCTTGGCTGCAGGTTACCAGAGAACGTGTGCGTGAGAGAGTTTGAGGGAGTTGGCAGAGGAGCCTGAGAAGTGGGGATATATAGGGAGGAACTGATAACTGCGACCTTGAAGCACAGCTGCAAGCTGGAAACCCCCTGGAACACAACCAAGAAGAAGACCACAAAGGGGGGTGGGATGTGAATGTAACCTTTGAGCTGTGACCAAGCACATACCAATCATGTAACCAATTATGTATCGACTAGTAGATATAAGTAGCTGATCACATATTAGCTAGCGTGCCTGCGTAGAGTATATAACTGGAACCCTCAGATGAAATACATTGAGTTTGATGAACGATCATATTGATTGTCTTCATTCTCCCACCACTGGAGGGTCCTCGCCTACCGTACAGGCAACAAGCGCCTGTGGGCCCTGCTCGCAACAACCGCTGAGCGCTGGAATGGCGGCTGAGCAGATCATAGAATCATAGAACCATAGAACTGACGTTTCAGCCCAGTTTTAGGGTTACATGAACACGACAGCGCCTGCTTTCAGGCTCTGGCCGAGCAACCTAACCACGTTTGCTAACGGGCACTTTACGCTGAGTGCCCCAGCGCCCCCCATGTGCCGCACCCCGCGGGACTCGAACCCGCGGCCTCCCGCGCCGCCACGGCAGGCGGGGACGGGAAGTGAGCGCTGCGGGCGGGACTGTTGCCCGGGTGACGGGCGGGCTCTTCCGGGCGGGAATTTCGCGGCGCCGTGCCCGAGTCCCCGCACCATGGCCCAGCGGATCCTGGCGCTGGCGGCTGAGGAGGCTCCCGAGCGGCTCCGGGAGGCCCTGCAGAGCCTGGGGGAGAGCGAGGTGCGCGGGTGCCGCGGTGTGCGGGGCGGGGGCGCGCTGTTGGGGGCGGCGCGGCTCACGGCGTCCCCTTCCCTTGCAGCTGGGCGATATGGTGACAGGGCAGGCCCTGAGCGGGAGGGAGACGGCAGCTTTGCTAAGAGGCATCTTCAAAGGTGGGTGAGCACTGAGGTGTGCTGGGCTGGGGGTGATGGGTGAGGGTCGTGGGCACCAGCAAGTGTCACTTTCGGTGGAAACAAACAGAAGGACATGGAGCTGTTGGAGCAAGTCCAGAGGAGGGCCATGAGGATGATCAGGGGACTGGAGCACTTCCCGTGTGAAGATAGGATGAGAGAGTTGGGGCTGTTCAGCCTGCAGAAGAGAAGGCTGCGTGGAGACCTCATAGCAGCCTTCCAGTATCTGAAGGGGGCCTATAGGGATGCTGGGGAGGGACTGTAGTGAGAGGACAAGGGGTAACGGGTTCAACTCTAAACAGGGGAGGTTTAGGTTAGATATAAGGAAGAAGCTCTTTACTGTGAGGGTGCTGAGGCGCTGGCACAAGTTGCCCTCAGCTGTGGCTGCCCCATCCCTGGCAGTGTTCAAGTATGGGTTGGATAGGGCTTGCAGCACCCGCTCTAGTGGAAGGTGTCCCTGCCTGTGGCAGGGGTTGGAACTGGATGAGCTTCAAGGTCCCTTCCAACCCAACCCCTCCTGTGATTCTATGAAAATCAGCTGGTCAGGGCTGCCTCAGGGAAACGTGGCATCCAAAAATAGGTACAGGGAAATAGGAGACCGGGCTGACACACGTTTAATGAGCCTGTTGTAAGTGGGCTTTACTTTTGCCAGCCCTTAGGTGATATATTTTACATTGGCTGTTGGTAGTCATAGTTACTGTACGTATTAGGATCTTGAACCTGGGTCAAAAACAGGTTCATTAACAATAAGGAATTAATGAGTAAAACCAGGACCTGGTTCTGTTTAAGACATCAAAGGGGAACATCTGGGATTGAGGATGTTATTTCCAGCTTGGCAAAGTGACTATCCAATTAACCAACTTTGCAATCAAACTGAAGTTTGATTCATTCTGAAGTGAACTACCTTTATTATAATACTAATAATCACACCCACAGAACAAAAAGACCTTGACCCAGCTGAAGACCCTTCCTCTGAGCATGCAGTTATATGAATGAATATGTAGTCATGTGTTAATTAATAACCAGTCAGTATGAAATCTATGATTTCTGTGTATAAAAGAGCCCTGAAACTTGCTGTTGATGTGCATGACTTGTGCAACAGCCCTCCCTGGCCTGACTAAACACACCTCCTGAGCGTGTTACACGCCGGGTACAAATCTGCTTTTAGGACAACACAGGCGCCTTGGAGTAAAGCTGACCCAGCTGAGACTTAACTGCCAACCTGATTCTTCTCAGCATTTTGACACTTCCTGATCCCTGGAAGCAGGTTGAGTGAAGCACAGGGTGTGATAGCAGGGTTGAGTGCTTCAGCTGCTTTATCCAAGAGATTCTCATTTCCTGTGCTCTGTTTTATTTATCTGTTGTGTCAGACAGATGAAGCAGGGAGTTGCAGTCAGGTCATAATTCAGCCCTGCTAATTTCCTTTTCTTTAGCAACATGTTGTTACTTGTATAACTTTTTGTCCATTCTTTGTTTTCTTTATTTCCTCCTTATAAGGTTCCCCCTGTTCCCAGCAGAGTGGTGTTCTCAGGAGGCTTCAGGTTTACAAGCACTGCATCCTGCTGGTGGAGTCAGGGGACCTGCATCTGGCCAAGGTGTCTGAAATCATAGGACTGCTCATGCTGGAGGTAGAGATTCCTTTGGCTTTCCTGGGTATCACTTTGTATGTAGATTGAGATATCTTCCTCAGTGGCTGAGTGAAGTGAGTTGTGTCCTTTCCATGGATCCACCCTAGACTAAGTTAGCTGGTGTTGGAATTTGCTGTGTGTGTATATGTGATTATCTTTAATTTTGACTTGAAACTCCAAACCTATAATTACATCATCTTGATACACTGCTCTGTTCTATACAAAATAGGGATCTCAGGGCCAAATTCCCCTTTTAGAGGAACATTTTCCAGGAGGAAATGTTGTCCTTTGCTGGTTTTTGGTGATGATTTGGATGTATATGTGGACTTCGGTGCAGTGCCTCGGACTTTTCAAACATTGTATGTTCTCCCAGGCTCGCCAGCTGCCAGGCCCTGCCTTGGCTGAACTTGCCACCCTATTTGTGGATGTTATCAAAGGTGGCAGCCTGTCTAACGGGAAATCCTTGGAGCTGTTTTCCACTGTTCTCACTGCACTGGCCAATTCGAAGGAAAGCCTAGCTTATGGGAAAGGTAATCCCTCTCGGTTGCTTCTTTACAGCCTGTCCTCCCTTCCTCTGGAATCAGCTCCTCAAAGACTTTTGCTTTTTCAGGTGAACTGAATGGGGAAGAGTTTAAGAAACAGCTGATAAATACCCTCTGCTCCAGCAAGTAGGTACATCTCTGCTAGCTCTTAGTTACATGGCAAAACAGCTTCATGCTGTGCTTTGGAAAAGGCATCATCATGAGCTGGATGTTACCACCTGTGTCCTGTTCTATCACCTTTGAATCTGTGCCCTCCCTGACAATGTCTTCTCTGTCTGGGATAGCAAGGGAGCACCCTGCTCCCAGGTCTTGCAATAGTGTTGCATGAGCTGGTGCTGGGAAGTGCTTGTTTTCATTCCTCTCTTGGTGTTTGTTATTGTGGGGGCTGGGGCAGCTCAGAACCATTACCAGTCTGGGTGGTGGTGGTGCTGATTTCTGGTGGAAACCTGGCTTCTAGTCTTAATATAAGAAAATAACAGGGAAATGGTGACATTGAGTAATTGTGTATGAGGAGGGAAGGGCCAAGTGCTAATTCTGCTTGCTCTCGATTTTCTGACATAGTTTTGTTATACCAGGTGGGATCCTCAGAGTGTGATACATCTTGCCAACATGTTCAGGTAATTCTTTTCCCTTCAGCATCAACACTTCTATGTGCTGTTGTAGTGTCTGTGCCCTATTTCACATGTAGTTTGGGCAAGTACAAATAGGTCTCACCATACCAGGCACAGCCACACGAATGGTTGGTCAATGAACATCCATGTCGGAGCCATTTGGACACAAAACACAGCTTTGGGAAGGCATGGCCCAGAGCCTGGGCATGGCATCATGGTTCTTATTCCATGTGTGTGCGAGCCTTGGCAAATTAACAATACGTTAATGAGCATCATGTGGAGAAGATTTAAGCGCAGAAAGTTGAAGAGAATCCTGGAACAGTGGTAGGGTATTGAGGAATCTATGGCAACTGCTTCTGGTGAGGACTTTAGGAGCACTTGCTGCCTGTCTGTACATTAGAAGCTTTTGTCTAGTTATGGGCTGAATCTGCTGTGGGATTCTGAAGGAAATCAGTGGAAATTATTAGGCTGCATCTTTGATTCAACAGGGATATTCCACTATCGGGAGAGGAGCTGCAGTTTGTGGTGGAAAAGGTCCTCAGGATGTTCTCCAAATTAGACCTGCAGGAAATTCCCCCTCTGGTCTATCAGCTGCTGCTGCTTTCTGCAAAGGTAAGAGCTCACGTGAGCCTTCCCCTAAGTATGTACCATGAGAAAAAAAGATGTACAGACTGAGCTATAGGCTGGATTTTGGCAGGAATTCTGATTGTTCCAAATGGTGCTGTGGGGAGCAGGACACAGCAGAACGTCAGTAGGTTTATTTCTCCAACTCCCTCTGGCCTGAGGAAGCTAACTGCTCAGAGATAGATACAAACTTTATATTCCTTGTGGGAAAGGAAGGAAACTTTGGGAAATAAGGGATGAGCACAGACCTAGCAGACAGCAGAGAGGATTGGTTTTTCTCAGTGTCCTTAAGTGTGGTTTTCCTCACTTTGTGGTCTGCACGCTATAGTAGCTCATGCAGTATAACTGTCTTCTAGGTTGTAGTCTAACTTGTGCTCCAAACAGGTCATTCCCTGGGCTCTTCTGGCAAGCAGAGGCTGCCAAGAGCATCTCTGCCCTTTGACAGGGTGATCGAGTCAATTCCAAAAATGATCCTGTCAAAGACAAATTATATGTGTGTTTTAAGAGGTTTTCTGGTTTCCACCTGGTTTCAAATCCACTGGCCAAATATATATGTGTATATATATATATACATTGAAGGCTAGGAGTTTGAAAGCCTTCCCAATTGATTATAACATAAAGCCTTTCCAATTAATTATAACATAAAGGATCCTTTCTAATTAGTAACAACTTAAAGAAATCCTGAGAACATCTGAAAGATTCAGCTTCTTCCAAGTCTTTAATAAAGAGTCAAAAGAAATACACAAACTAAACCAAATGGCTTCATTTGGAAATGAGCTACATGGGAGCCTTCCACGCCTCAGGGATTGATGAAGGGAAAAGAAGGATACCATGATATTTGTAATTGATGGGTAGAAGCCCTGTAGAGGCTCATTGTGATTTCCTCCCTTGCAGGGTAGTAAGAAGACTGTTTTAGAAGGAATCATCAGTTTTTTCAATCAGTTGGATAAGAGACAAAAGGAAGAACAGAAGGTTCCACAGTAAGTTCTTTCTCTGTCATCCCCTTTTCTTACTACCTGGGTAAAGGTATAGGAGGTGGCTGGTCTCTTCTCCCGAGTAACAAGTGATACGACAAGAGGAAATGGCCTCAAGCTGCACCAGGGGAGGTTTATACTGGATATTAGGAAAATATCCACCAAAAGGATGGTCAGGCATTGGAACAGGCAGCCCAGGGAAGTTCAAAAGCCGTGTAGATGAGGCCCTTAGTGACATGGTTTAGTGGTGGCCTTGGCAGTGCTGAGGTAACAGTTGGACTTGATGATCTTGAAGGTCTTTTCCAACCTAGTTTAATCTACGATTCTAATTGTAGTCACCCTGGTCCTGGCCAGGGCTCCTCGAATTCAAGTTGTTAAACCTTGTACAAGTACGTCATCCTTGATACATATGAAATGATTCATGGCTTTGGATGGCTTGGTTTTGAAACTCACAGATCAGGGGACCTTGAGGTAGCCACAATGCCCCTGGACCAACTCCGCCACGTGGAAGGCACCGTTATTCTCCATATTGTTTCTGTTATCAACCTGCATCAGGACCTCAGCGAGGAACTAATCAAACATGTAAAGGTAGGACACAGATGGAGCAGGCTCTGCTGCTGAATATGCTGAAGCAGGGGTTTTAAATTTAACTGGTTATCTGCAGAAAGGATTTAACAGCTTTTGTGTTTGCAGTCATGTTCACTTGTAAAAGTGCTGTGATATGTTTGAAGGCAGATGTGCCTTATAGCTTCCCTGAGCTTGTGGGATGCTGCCGTTGAAAATAACAACTGACTGTTGCTTGCTATTTTCTAGACTGAGCAGCAGAAGGACCCTGCTAGAGCCCTGTGTCCCTTCAGCGTGGCTCTTTTGCTGTCGGTTGCAGTAAAACACAGACAGCAAGAGCAGGTATGTGGGTGATCAGCTCGCAGAGAACTTCCATGGGAATGTACACTGCACTTCTTGGAAAGGAAAGGAAGAATGGTTAGGTCATAGTCCCATCAGAACTAGTCTTAAAATGGTTTCAGGATGCTTGTGGGGAGGCATTTAGGTCATTGGTACCCTGTAGTTTACTGAACACTATAAAAGACCCCAGAGCAATATCAGAATTTTCCAGAGTTGTGATTCCTGGGGGTTGGTGTTATAGGATGAGAAGTAAACCAATGTCTTCTTTTTGTAATGCTTTGGCTCTGTGGTGGCCACCTGAAGAGCATCTGGCAGCAGGTTGCCCTCCTTGAGGCACTTAATGAGGTTGATGTATTTGTCCTGAGACAGAAGTGAGTTCAGACTTTTGGCAGGCTCTACTGGAACTTGTACTCTGGCTGGTGCTCTTACTGGAACATACCCAAGACTATACAGGTCTCATTTCAAAGATCATTTCCTCTCACTCAATGATTTTATGTTCCAGATATTTGATTTCTTGAAAACATCAATCACAAGAAGCTGCAAGGACGTGCAGTTCCTTCAGGCCTCCAAGTTTCTGCAGGATTTGCTTCCTCAACAATATGATGTAACTGCTGTCATTCTCGAAGTGGTGGAAAACAGGTGAGTTGTTGCCACATGCTGCAGAACACTGAGTGGGCTTTTGAAGGGGAATGGTCTGGGATGCTAAATACTGCTGGCCAGGGAACAGTGTCAAAATACAAAGTTTTTATCCCAGTTTTGTACTGGTGACCTAAAAATGGGGCAACAAAATGCAGCTGTATAAATCTGTCCCCCCTCCCTCAAATCCCAGCATCTGGTGGTACAAAGGACTAAATAGATCAGGACCCTCTGCTTCTTACTGGTGAAGCTCAGTATGAGTTGATGATCAGTATGATGGTATGAGTCATGCTGCTGGCTGTAGTCTGTGTTCTGATCAAGGAATGAGTGATAGATCCACTGTTTTCTTCCCACACATGGTTAGTCCTTTAAACATCCTGTGGGATAGCTCTGATCTGTCACTAGCTGTCCTTCAGTTTGATGCGAGGCATTCCTCTTCTCTCTTCCTCTCTGACTTGAAGATCTCAGGATCAGTAGGATATTTGTGCATCCCAGCTGTAGCCTTCTGTCACGTTCGGATCAGACCTGAGTGCACATCATTCCCCACAGTGAGGAAACCTTTGGAAGGGAAGTCTGGACTGCAAGATGTGTTGTGCTGAATGCCTGTCCCTCTGCCTAGAGACAGTCCTGGGCTTGTGAGGGATATTTCCTGGTGTGATCAAGCATCTTCCATTGCTGCTTTGGACCCTGGAATGACTGCAGAAAATTTTACTTTAAACTGCTCTAATCTAAACCTTTTCTGTGACTAAGTTGTTTCTTTCCTGGTCTGCTTAATGCTTTTCTCAGTGCCTTTGGCTGGGACCATGTTACACAGGGCCTGGTGGATCTTGGCTTCAGCCTAATGGAATCATATGAACCAAAAAAGCCCTTTGGAGGAAAAGCTGCTGAAGCCAGTTATGGCCTTTCAAAAATGCCAGCTCAGCAGGCTTGCAGACTGGGAGCAAGCATCCTGCTGGAAACATTTAAGGTACTGTGTGTTTTGGAGAGGGTTTTTTTTGGTGGGAGAGAGAACTCTGTTGGTAAATGGTGTCAGAACTCTGCCTGCTGTATCCATCAGGAGTGTTTTACAAACAGTACCAGATTTCGTCTTCTATTTGCCCATGTCCAACTGGAAGAGACCATCCTCATGAAGACCTAATCCTAATCTGTTCCAGCTACCATGATACTTGTGTAATCCCTATTACACTTTCCAAGAAACTGCAAAGAAGGTAGAGAAATTCAGAGGGACAAAGGAGATCTGTCAGGGGTGGGATTGAAATCAGCATCTCCACTGAAGTGGTAAATTTGCATCCCACCACTGATGTCACCCAGTATTTTTTGAGTGTTTGCCTCTGATGTGCTGTTTCAGCTTGGCTGGGGATGGAATCTGAATCAACCTGTGTGAATTTAGCTGAAAGGGGACTTCAGGCAGCCAGTCCCAGCTTACCTGTCAGATCTGGATTTGCTTTGTGCTGCATGATGCCTGTGCTGTGAGACATCATTTTTATTTGTTGTTCTTTCTCATTTCAGGTTCATGAGCCCATCAGAAGCGATATTCTTGAGCAGGTCCTGAACAGAGTCCTCACAAAAGCAGGGTCTCCTGTCAGCCACTTCATAGGTAATGGGAAAGAGAGAGAAATGTGTCCTGCTCTATGGACACTCAGAACATAGCTTCTTAAAACAAGTTATAGATTCATAGAATAGTTTTGGTTGGGAGGGACCTTTAAGGATCATGAAGTCCTATCCCCCTGCAATGAGAAGGGACATCTTCCATTAGATCAGGTTGCTCAGAGCCCCGTCCAACCTGACCTTGAGTGTTTCTAGGGGTGGGGGATCTCCCACCTCTCTGGGCAACCTGTGCCAGTATTTTACCACTTACATTGTAAAAACTCTCTTCCTTATATCTAGTCTAAATCTACTTTCTTTTAGTTTAAAACCATCACCCCTTGTGTTATTGCAACAGGCCCTACTAAAAAGTTTGTTCCCGTCTTTCTTATAAACCCCCTTTAAGTGTTGAAAGGCTGCAGTAAGGTCTCAGAGTCTTCTCCAGGCTGAACAACCCCAACTCTCTCAGCCTTTCTTAGGAGAGGTGCTACATCCTCTGGTCATTTCTGTGGTCTTCCTCTGGACCCACTCTGGCAGGTCAATGTCTTTCCTGTGCCGAGGACTCCAGAGCTGGATGCAGTGCTCCAGGTGGGGTCTCACCAGAGCAGAGGGGAAAAATCCCCTCCCTTGACCTGCTGGCCCTGCTTCTTTGAATGCAACCCAGCATACAGTTGGCTTTCTCAAGTTCCTGCTGAAGTGACCTGAAGCCAAGAAAATCACTTGTTCCTTCCCCTGTTACTAAAGTGTCAGCTGCATCAGATTACCTTGTATTCACCACAGGTAAAGTATATGTTTGCAGGCAGTTGCCATGGCACAGCTGACGCACAGAAAGTTGGTATCCATCAGTCAGCAATTTGTTCCATGTTCCTTAGCCTTGCCTTCTTCCTGGTCTTTAGGCAGGTGCTTGGGAGTCACTGGGGCTGCCAAAATGCCTTTGCTGCAGCCTCTTCTCTTATACCTCAGTGCCCTCTGGTGGGGTGATGCCCTTCAGCTGGGTTGTGAGCATTTTACACATTGTCTGCAGCAGAGCTCAGATTTTCAATGCTCATCCTATCCTGACCTCTGTATGATTGAAGGGCTTTGATTATTCTGTCATTGTTAGCTCTATAGACATCTTTTGCTCAGACTTTTCTTACCCATTTTCTTACCCCATTTGTCCTTTTGTTTTTCAGGTTTGCTGTCCAGTATTGTTGTGGCTGCTCCTCTTGTGCTTCAGTCTTTATCCTCCAAAGTCACAGAGACCTTTGACAATTTGTCCTTTCTGCCCATTGACACAGTACAAGGGCTGCTCCGGGCAGTACAGGTAAAGCTTTGCATTTCTCCATGAATATCCTTGCTAGTTTAGTTCCAGTGACAGCACTAGGCCACAATTATATGCATGATCTATTAAACCACCTTGTAAAATAAACCTTCATGCTCTGCTGTAGGTTGTTTGGTGTAGCATGGAACTGTTCTTCAAGCACAGATTTGCATGTGCCCTCTAACAAAAAGCATATGGTGTGGTCTGGCATGGTACCAAAGCTGCTTTGTGCTGACCTTTCGTATGGAAGATGTCCAGATGCTGCACACTGTACAAAACTAAGTATACAGTGTTCAACTGAACAGTTGGAGCTGTCATGTTGATTTTTCTCCTTCCACGCTCCATGTCAGTGTTTCTTTTTGTCTGGGCTGAGATACTGCCCTGGTATTAAATTTTTCCCTGCTTTGTCCAATCTGGGGATGACTGGTTTTTTCCCAAACCCTTGCACCGTGTCCTCACTAACCTGTGAGGTGTCTCACTGCTACAGCTCTCTGGGTTTAATTTTGTATTGGCTTAAAATGGTTTGGTTTTCCTACTGTACTGATGACAGTATTGGAAGTGCAGGGCCAGATGGGCCTGAGGAAGATGAGCTCATATGCCCCAAGGGCTTGGCATGCCTTAGTGCTTTTCTCTCCAAAGTCTGTTTTCCTTTCCAGCCTCTGCTCAAAGTCAGCATGTCAGTGAGGGACTCCCTGATACTTGTTCTCCAGAAAGCTATCTTTTCCAGGTAAGCTGGGAAGGGGATCCATTGGAAAGATTTCCACAACTCATTTATGGTTTTGGAGTGGAAGTATGTTTTTTTTGGTTTGGATGAGTCTGTTCTATGTTCTTCTGATAACTGAATGGTGACATCTCCTAACCCTTTAGCCTAGCACTGAATACAGTCACAACTTGCTGAACTGACACACAAATCCTAAACCCTAGCTAACTGGGCTTTGGGAATTCAGAAAGCTGTTCGGAACACCAAATAAGTAAGCAAAACTAAAACCAATTCCAACGTGTCTACACTGCTGAGTAAATCCAGATGCTAGGGAGAGGCTGGAATGCTGAGCTACCACTTTCCCTCTGATCCCTTACAGGTGGTAGAGAAGCAGGCTTGTTGTCTTGGTAATGCTTTGAGCAAACCATCCTGCTGTCTTCATAATGCTGTGATCATAAACTGGATTTTGTTGGACAGTGGCTGCCTGGTTATGAATATAGAATTCATAATTTAATATTATTATTCAAGGCAAGGGACTTGCTCTTGGGAAAGACCCAGAGTTTTCATGAGCAAAGCAAAACAGCAGCTTTTTGTGAGCAATTTTCCAACTCTGAGACTCTCCCATTCCAGTTTTCAGGGGAGAGTTAATGCTTTGGTCCTTCCCTCTGCTAAGACAGAAAGGAACTTGGATGTTTGTGCGAGTGTAGAGCAAAGGAGTTCTCAGCAAACTGCCAAGCTCTCAACTCCTTGGGACTGTGCTGCCCTCTTGGGGAACACAGTTACTGGGCCATTGGGCCCAGTCAAGCTGTGTTTGTGGACTCTTTTTCATTGCTGAGTTGGTCTTGTATTTACCTCTGAGCTTCTTGCTTCAATTTTTCCTTACGCTTTTCTTTTCTCCCCTGCCTCACAGGCAGCTCAATGCTCGGAAAGCTGCGGTTGCTGGGTTTTTGCTTCTGTTAAGAAACTTTAAGATCCTGGGCAGCCTCGCCTCTTCCCAGTGCAGCCAGGCCTTTGGTGCCACTCAGGTAAGTGCTGTTCTGCAGTCCCTGGGGTGGACAGATAGGACAGTCTCGTGTCTAATACCATAGAATGGTTTGGGTTGGAAAGGACCTTAAGATCATCCGATTCCAGCCCCCCTGCCATGGGCAGGGACACCTCACTCTAGACCATGTTGCCCAAGGCTCTGTTCAACCTGGCCTTGAGCACTGCCAGGGGTGGGGCATTTACCACTTCTCCGGGCAGCCTGTGCCAGGGCCTCGCTACTCTCAGAGGGAAGAACTTCTTCCTGATATCTAACCTGAGCGTCCCCTGTTTGAGTTTGAACCCATTCCCTCTTGTCCTGTCACTGCGCTCCCTGATGAAGAGTCCCTGTTTGAAACAATTCAAGAGTAGAGTGTTTCCCAAAAATGGAAAAAAAACTTCAGTAAGGATTAGTCCTGGAGGGAAAGCTTTGGGAAATGCAATGAGAAGCTGGCCTAAGATTGTTGCTTCTCATTCTCTCTTACAGCACCAGTGTTCTAGGGAGCATTCACACTGCTCCATGATGATGATAAAGAGCCTGTTTCAGTGATTGTTTAGGGGCCAGGCCCCTTATCACCTTGCTTGTGTGTTGTGATAATTTGAGAACTGTAACCACTATAAATGTGACTAATATTCCCTCCCAGGTCCAGGCAGATGTTCATGCCTGCTATAATTCTGCAGCTAACGAGGCCTTCTGCCTTGAAATCCTGGGCAGCCTGAGGCGGTGTCTGAGCCAGCAGGCGGATGTTCGGCTCATGTTATATGAGGTAAATGTGGTTCCTTCAGTCTCCTTTTAAACAGCCACTGTCTCTTCTGTAGTCTGGTTCTCGTGTAGCCCCAGGTAAGTAATGGTCACATTATTGTGGAAAACAACCTACCATCTCGGTTATGTTCTTCATGGGACACATGTACCAGAGACTATATTTATTTTTCCAGTCCTTCTGGTTCTTTTTGTTTTGGATCACTATAATCCCAAAGACACGGTGATGTATCTTCCTTATCTCCTGCATTGCTTAAGAGGAAAAATGCATCGACGTCTCTTCCTGTAGTGTGGCCTGGGAAATGGGAAGCATGTTTGATGCCCAGTGAGGAGGAGTGTTGTAACAGGCATCAGATAGACACAGAGTTGCTGTGAGTTAATGATGAGCTCCAAAGAAAACCCTGATTGGAGAGTATGGGGCAACTTCCTTAAAGGCTGCAGCAGGGATCAATCTTTTCTCCTCTTCCTTTTGCAAGCTTCTATAGAGGCTTGTCTGTCCTTTACATTTCTTGTGACACGTGGCCTAATATAAAGAGCCATTTGTGGGTGTATATCTTGACGCCTGAGGTAACCTTGGGGTATCATCCTGAGAAAAAACCTATTCAGGTCAAAGAGATTTTGTTTCTTTCTTTGCTTGGTTGGACTGGCCTTTGGTGAGCTGCAAGTTTTAGGTGTGTTCGTCACTTGCTGTAAGACTTGTGCTTGCTTTATCCATACACTGAGTTTTCTCAGTCTGAAGGATTCTTTTGCCTCCTACAGTTTCCCCACTGGCTTGTTTTGCCTTTGAAGCAGGATTTCACAGTTTGAAGTTGGATCTAGTGCTAGTGTTAAATAGCAGTGAAAGTCACTCTGGGCTTGATGCCACTGCTGCTAGGGAGATACAGCTTGTAGGAGGGCCCCTGTGAGGAAATTCATACTCTTTCTGATTCATACCTTCTTTCTGTGATGCCTTTGCTTTGCCAGGTATGGGGTTTTACACTGAGCACATTGTTACTTCCTTACGGTTCCTTGCAATGCCAAATGGTCACTGGTGTCTTGTGACACCAACTTATTGTTGGTTTATATCTGGTCCGTTTTCTTTGTCATGTAAAGCCAACTTGTCCTTCCTTCCTGTCTCCAGGGTTTCTATGACGTCCTTCGCAGGAACTCCCAGCTGGCCAGCTCTATAATGGAAACACTTCTGTCCCAGGTAGAGTAATGCTGTGTGCTATGGCAGCAGAGACTAAGAATTCTGCACTGAAACCACTATAGCAAACGATTCAGGTTGAATATTGGGGAAAATAGTTCTCCCTTAGACTGGAAACACGTTTGAGTGTGTGGCACTTCTCTAAGGAGGTGTTCAGGTCCCTGCTATGGTGAGAGAGCAGACTGGGGAAACGTCTGGAGACTGGTTCATATCCTCTCACAGGATGGTAGAGAAAGGATCTCTTGGAGTCCTTTCCAACCCTTCGGTTCTGAGGTGCTGTGAGAAGTGTGAGCCCAGAGAAGTGCTTTGTGCCTCTTCCTTGGCAGTGCATGGCAGTTACCCTCCCATACTTCCTCAAGGATGTGTGCTGACAGAGTAATTATTATTGCTGTCCTCCCATTGGGAGAATACCCAAGTCCATGTAGGATCTGGGAGGATTAACTCATCCCCCAACAGTGTTGCTCATGGCAACAAGACAATCACATTTCCTCAGTCCATTGGACAGGCTGTGCTTTCTTTTGAGACAAGTAATTTTCTTCCCTTTAATCATCCCTAGAGTTCATGCTGACTAATTCCAGCTTTCCCATGACAGTAGAGGGCTTGAGAAAGGAACATGAACAGAGGCAAGACAGCTTTTGGGTAGCAGAGGGCACTTAAGGGGAAGTTGGTGTAAATGTATAGAGTTTTATAGCATCATTGTATATATAACTTTCCCTATTTGGTTCTGATCCTATATCAGTACTTGGAGGATATCTCCTTCCTGTGGTGTGCCAAAGGAAGGGGATATCCTCCAAGTATTGGTATAGGATATCAGTACTTGGATATAGACAGGAATTGATGCAAGCATGATCTCTGATGGATTTGCTCTAGTGCCAAGCATAGCCTCCATAACTGCCTGCACCCTTACGCCAGGAAGCTGGATGCCATAACAGGGCCAAGCGTTCAGTGCGGGTGACAGGCAGCAGGTTAAAGGGCAACTAGCACTGGAGGTGAAGTGCAAGTGTTGTTGCATGTGGAGGCAACGCAACAGCAAGTGGTCAGGTAAACTTGTTTTGGGGCTGAGAGGTACATAAGCAACTCAAAAAGGCTTTTTAATCACTAATGGATGATGTGGCTCACATAGATGTACAGTCCCTTTATTACAGTGCCAGTTTTTGCTCTGTGAAATGGAGTGTGAAGATTATCTTCTGTTTTCAAACAACCTGAGAGGCTCAGTTACCAAGTAACTGGTTATTTTTATTTCTTGTTTTCTGTGACAGATAAAGCAATATTACTTGCCCCAGCCAGACCTCCTGCCTCCATTGAAACTTGAAGGGTGTATTATGGCTCAAGGGGATCAAATCTTTCTGCAAGAACCACTGGTAAGAGCTACAGGCCACAGCTGCAAGCTCATCTGTTCCATAGCATTTTAGTTGTGCTGCTACATGAGGTGAATACCTTGTGTTTCTTCAGCTTTTTCTAGCCTAGAGCAATTCTTTTAATGACAGTAGAGCTGGGTATCTCACCCCTGCCTCAGGCTATCTATTAGAGCTCCACTAGCATAGTGGTTTAGGTGACCTGTATGAAAAATGCTCTAGGAATAGTGTAGTTCTTTTACACTCTCTTGACCTCACCCTGGGCTTTTTATCTTTCCTTCAACTTAATTCCACATGAAATAGTCCTGCAGTGTGTATGTGTAATAGGGAGAAGAATCTGCCCTTTGGTTTTGCTCCTTTGAAATTGTTGGAGATGAGACCCTTCAGATTTCCAAGGGAACAAATTCAAATTAGTCACTGTGTTTTCCCCTAAGGAAGCTTCTGTGCTGTGCTGTGCTGCAGGAGCACACCCAGGAAGAGAGCACACAATTCAGCTAGAGTGAGAGCACTTTTGGAGTTCCCTTTCCATATCCTTCAGCAGATGAGGTGGCTGGGTTGAGGGAGCAGTGGGATTTAAGTCTTTGCATCCTGTATAGCCAAGCTCAGGCAGACACTGAAGCTAGGGCAGGGTAGCTGTGTGTAGGATTACGCATCCCCATGTTCCCACAATGAGGCATGTTCCTGGGACTCGCATGAACCCCTGAAGGCATCTTTTTGCCTGCAGCTATGGTAGTCTGGCCTGTATCTCCTCATGCCAGTGACCTCCAGCTAGAAGGCTGAGTGTGACTGTGTGGCTGCTTCCTTCAGGCCCATCTGCTCTGCTGTATCCAGCACTGTCTTGCCTGGTATAAGAGCACCGTGTATCCCTGCCAAAGAGCTGAAGATGACAATGAGGAGGAGGATGTGGGATTTGAGCAAAACTTTGAAGAGATGTTAGAATCTGTCACACGACGAATGATCAAGAGCGAGCTGGAAGACTTTGAACTGGTAAATCAGATTCTCAGCTTGACTCAGTGGAAGAAGACACTGAGTTCTTGTCAGGTTTTGAGAAGATTTTTCACTTGTTTCCTTTACCTCCTAGGATAAATCGGCAGATTTTTCTCTGTCTTCTGGTGTCGGTGTAAAGAATAACATTTATGCCATTCAGGTGATGGGAATTTGTGAGGTCCTGATTGAGTACAATTTCAACATAGGGAATTTCAGGTAAAACATCAAATCTTGCCCTCCAGCGCTAGCTGTGCCTGCTCTTCAGAGTACAGCCTCCTTGCAAGCACAGGGTAATAGTACACAGATTTAGAAGGGTGTTTTCTGAGTGTGAGTGGCTCAGACATTCACAGAACATTGAGGAGTGGCTTGTGTTGTGGGATGTGACATTTTGTAGAGGAGCAGGTTAAGGAGGAATGGATGAGGTATATTCTGTTAGGGAGGTGGGGAGATGTCATATGTTATGCTTTTATCGTTTAGAAAGTGCCATTGTGTAATTTGGTAACTGAAGCTTCAAATGGGAAACTGTAAGACTGGATTTTCTCCATTAATGCTTTCTACTACTATTTTGCAGCAAGAACAGGTTTGAGGATGTCCTAGGCCTGTTTACGTGTTACAACAAGCTCTCTGAAATCCTGAAGGAGAAAGCTGGAAAGAACAAATCTAACTCGGGCAGCAAAACTCCACGAAGCTTCCTGTCCATGGGTTTTGTATCTACTCTGCTCACAGCTCTGTTCAGGTGAGAAGCTGTCACATCTGGAGCAGCTTTAAGGCCTATTCACAAGCTGCTTTCATGGTGTCTGCATGCCGTCTGTCTTGTGCACTCCCTATGGGGTACAGGCACTGTAATTTCTGTACAAGGCATGCATGGTAACAGCACTTGTGTGGAGAGCATTGTAGTCCAGGCAGGAACCAGAACTGGTCTTGACAAAGCAGCTTGCTTGGGCCTTGCTTGGGACTTGCAAGGCCTCTGAGCGTCTCTGCTCTTCCAGTCCTGGGCTGTTCCCCAGACAACAAACTCCAGTTTGAACTGTATGGAACAGAGCCAGGCATCAATTGAAACCATGTCTGTATACTTGGAAAGGCTGGTGGAGCTCCATCCTCCGAGTGTTCACTACAAGCTACCAAAACAAAGGATCTTTTCCACCCTGAATCCAGCTATGATTTTATTTGTCAATGCATATTTAGATTTTGAATCTCTGTGCTTTTTGAATGCATGCTCAGTTCTCTGACAGTGCTCTTGATTCTTCAGGGACAATGCCCAAAGCCATGAGGAGAGCCTGGCAGTCCTGCGCTCCAGCACGGAGTTCCTGCGCTATGCTGTCAGTGTAGCTCTGCAGAAGGTGCAGCAGCTGGAGGAGACGGGACAAACGGATGGACCAGACGGACAGAATCCTGACAAGATGTTTCAGAACCTCTGCAAAGTCACGCAGTGAGTCGCTGTGGCACGTGGAGACAGCAGCACTGAAAAGCAGCAATGCATTTTGAGGATTTCTTATTCTCAAGTAGGGTTTTGAAAGAAGAATGCAGTCTGTAACTGTTTCAAACAGTTATTATTACTGAGTTGAGATCATTGCCTTTCTTTGCTCCTGAGAAATCAAGTGGAGGCAGTACAGTTGCTGTGCCAGAGTGAGTGATACAGCTCTAATAATGGTACTTGGCCTGGAAGAACCAAACACCATCAAACTCTCATTTTCAGCCTCTTTGTGACTTTTGGTTCATCGCTCACTGTCACAGAGGAGGTGGGATTGTTACAGGCTGGATTCTTGAGGCCTCTGGGATGCAATAAAGTTAAAATTCACTTCTAGCTAAAGTATAAAACAGATGTAAGAGAGACACAAACTTTAGAAAATGTTTGTTTAGGACTTTTGCAAGATGCTTGAAGACAATCCTGCATCTAATCCTTTGGAAAGCCAAGAATGTTAACCATGTAAATGTCTTTTGGGATCTAGGTCATATCTGCATGGGGTCTTTTCAGATTCCAGTCAGCAGAGAGCACAGAATGCAAATTACCCCTGCCACGAATAATGCCCGTTTTGTGTCTTGCCCCAAATAATAGAGGCTATTTTTGTTGCAGTCATTAGGACTACATGTGAGCTACATGTTTTGCATGATTGGATGTTGAAATAGAATAAGATCATCTATGCAGGAGACAGAACTAATGAGAAGAAAGGAGAGGGAACAAAAAAGGGAAGAAGTGGGCTTAGGGGAGCAGAAAAAAAGATGTTTGCCTACAAATAGAAAAGTCTCCTTTGGGCCAAACAATTTTGCTTTCTTCAAAGCTTTTCACTTTGCTTTGCCTGCCTTTACCTTTCTGGTTTTATTATGAGAGAGCCCTATAGTGATATCTGACATTTCACAAGACTCAAACTGCCAAGAGAAAAGCTTTTTGTCACTGACAGATTTGACACC
This sequence comes from Ara ararauna, assembly GCA_028858755.1. NCBI lineage: Eukaryota > Metazoa > Chordata > Aves > Psittaciformes > Psittacidae > Ara > Ara ararauna. Next base: position 35,591,128 of record CM054383.1, on the reverse strand, counting down.
AGTGGTCAGTGTGTGGGTAGTTGGAGACAGAAGGAAAAGCCAGGTGGAAGAAATGAGTGTATAAAGATGGATTTGAAATGGGATTGGAAGGTCCCTTGGCACCTGGAAAGAATTAAATTATTTAGCTGTGCAGGAAGAAAGCTGTAGCTGTTTTGCTGACATTGAAACAAAATCTTCTTAAAAATTGATTTTTTTTTCTCCCTCCACTTTGCTATAGGAAAAAGACATTCCAATTTAGTCATAGTTGAAGAGTAGAATCTGTGAATATCCCTGTTCTAGCTCGTACACTGTGCAGCCAGCTTTACTGGAGCATGTGGTGCTAACTCATCTCCTGTCCTGTAGGGTTCTGCTTTGGAGGTACACTTCAATTCCCACTGTTGTTGAAGAGTCAGGGAAGAAGAAGGGCAAAAGCATTTCACTTCTGTGCTTGGAAGGTTTGCTGCGGATCTTCAACACAGTGCAGCAGCTCTACTCTGCCAGGATCCCCCAGTTTCTGCAAGCCCTGGGTAGGCACGTGGTACAACTCTGTTCTGGTTTCTGGCCTTTGTGTTCCAGCCCATGTGTGGGTAGGTGGGGGACCCTTTATCCATAACTAGAGAGAGAAGGGTCTGCTCCTTGTCGCTGAGTAACAAGGTGGGTTTAGTAGCATTGATTTTCACACCAGAGGCAAGTTCCAGACATCTCTTTACCTGCTTTTAGAGAGCTCTCAGTCGGCAGAGGATAGCTGGGTTCTGATACAGCCCTGGTCTATTTGAAGTTTGCCTTTAACACATTTCCGTGCTCAGCACGGTTCTGCAGTCTGTATTCCTCCCCTAGCTGTGAGCACTTGCAGTCTTTGCCACTTTTGGAAACAAATCCTGTATTCTGCTCTTGGCATTTAGCTTTTTTCTGCACCTCTCTGTCTCTGCCAGATATTACTGATGGTGACGCAGAAGAAACGGATATTAATGTCACAGAGAAAGCTGCCTTCCAGATCCGACAGTTTCAGGTGAGTACCACTCTGTGCTGTGAGTGTTCCAAAGCACTGGTGATTCTGGCACAAAACGCTGCTTGCTCTCTGCTGCTTGACCACAGGCTTGAGTGTGTGATAGCAAATGTGACACTGATTCACTCTCAGTTCAGAAGTTTCCCATCCCTAAGGAAGGTTTCTTCAGGGTGCTGTGCAGAGCTGGATTGAAGTGCACATGTATTTAAAGGGTCCTTCAGTGCAGCATAAACTCATCCGAGTATTGTACAGGTCACACTGAGTTATATGCGGGCCTCTGTGTAAGAACTCATAAAACCTAGTACTTGCTCTTTAGAAGAGTCCTCTTTTTACATTCATTCTTTGTCATTCTCCTTGTTGCTGATTCTTTTATCTGCTGCAGCTTCTGGTTATTTGCTTCTTAAAATGGCCCTGCAACAAGCATGCAGGCTCAGGGCCTCTGCCTTTCCTTCCCATGATCAGAGGTCCCTGGTGAACCAGTTCAGCAGTGCTGAAGATGACTTCAACTCCAAGGAAGCGCAGTCACTCATCACAGTTCTCTCCACTTTGTCCAAACTCCTGGATCCAACCTCTCAGCAGGTACTTGACAGCCTTCCTGGGGTGGCAGGGATGGATGTCGTGGCCGTGGGTGTGAGAAGAAGATGATCAGATTGGTCTGACATCTGAGGGCTCTGACATGTGTGTGTTCTGCCTTCTCCTGCAGATCACACCATGGCAAAGGGACAGTTTTGTTACATTGCCAAGCATTTAAGACATTAGCAAGAAATTCTTTACTATGAGGGTCGTGAGGCACTGGCACAGGGTGCCCAGAGAAGCTCTGTCTGCCCCATCCCTGGCAGTGTTCAAGGCCAGGTTGGACGGGGCTTGAAGCAACCTGCTCTAGTGGAAGGTGTCCCTGCCCGTGGCAGGGGGTTGGAACTGGACAAGCTTTAAGCTCCCTTCAACCCAAACCAGTCTGTGTATCCTATGATTCTCCTGTCACATACCTGCGCAGTTAAGAACACTTTGTTTTCCCATCCCACTGCTGCACATTCTGATTCTGTCTTTGGATTCCTGGAGTCTGAATGACTTGTTTGCTTGAGCAGGGGCTGCTAACAGAGCCTGGCTTTGGCACAGCTTCCGCATGGGAATAGAGACAAACAAGGCCAGCAGACTTGTGATGAGTCCAAATTGGCTGGGTGCCTCATGCCTTCCATGCAAGGAGGCATTTTCTAAATGTGCCCCAATTTTACAAGATAGGGACTGCACTAAAAGTGTGCCAGAAGTCTGGAGTCATCATTCACCTTAAATTAAATGGAGCTTTTACTCTATCCAAGGGAATGTATAGCTATTCCCCTGTCCTGAATCTCAGCTTTTCTCTTGTTAGCAGGTTAAGTGTCCCTTGTGGAACTTCACAGGGCATGGCTAGGTGCTTTTCTGCCAGGAGGAGTCTCTTCTCATCTTCATTTGCTGTGATTCATTGTTTTGCTTTATTAGTAGTAGTAGTGTTAGTTTTGTGCTGTGAATCCTGTTTCAAAGCCATGATCTGTTTTCTCCCCTTCTGCAGTTCCTTCAGTTCCTGACTTGGACAGTCAAAGTTTGCAAAGAAAATACTCTTGGTAAGTAAGCTCGGGGGAGCACGTTTAGATGTGATGTGTCAGATATTAGACCCTTAGATGCTCCATTGTCTGTCCTGTGTTTACGTCTTTGTTACAGATACATTCAGGTCTCATTCTGTGGCAGATTACCATGACACTGGTTATTAGCACAAGTATTGAGGAAGAAACTCTATAATCTCTATAAATGCTGTTGCTGAAGAAAGAGAAGCCACTTCCTTGAGTTTTCTCTCTTGTTATTTAGCACTTCTGTTGCTCAAATCAACAGATTTATACTCTGGAAAGATAATACTCTTGCCAGAATTTGTATTGTGCTTCTGGTCATCATTTTTCTATGAGCTGAGGGTTCTAGTGTGCCATACATACTTCCCCTTGCAGTGTTATATGGGATGCCCAATGTTGTAAACCGTGCTTTTGTAACTGTGGTGTTTTGATGGGATTTTCACCTCCTGAGTGTTGTTTCTGGGAATGCAGACTGTTAAATTCACACTGAATCTGAGGCGTTCCCTCACCGGATGTCTCATGTTCCTAAATAGCTAGGGGAGCTCTGCACCTGGTAATGGGCTGTGTTCCCTTCCCCACAGAGGATATCTCTTGCTGCAAGGGTTTGCTGTCTCTGCTCTTCAGCCTCCATGTTCAGTACAAGAGTCCGGTCGGTCTGCTGCGTGAGCTTGCGCAAGACATCCATGCTTGCCTGGGAGACATAGATCAGGTATGATGCAGAAGCAGCCTAACTCCTCATCACTTAGTGCTGTCAGGGCAGAATTGAGTGCCTCTCTGGTGCAAACTGTGTGACAGCAACTAGAGCTTTACTCACCAGGATTTGTTTTCTCTCCTCCAACCAGGACATAGAACTGGAGAGTCGGTCCCACTTTGCCATAGTGAATGCCAAGACTGCAGCCCCTACTGTCTGTGTGAGTCAAAATAGTGTGTATGGAACAACCCGTAGCATCCAGGGCTGCTCTGCTACATGTGATTTGTAGATGTCTGTCATGCCAAACTCTTCCAAAACACTGTTTTATTATTGGTGTTCCTGTGTTTAGCTGCTGGTTCTGGGTCAGGCGGATAAAGTCCTTGAAGAGGTGGATTGGCTTATAAAGAAACTCACCAGTCTGGGATCAGACACATCAGGTAAGACAAGTGTTTCTCTTCTTAATGTTACACCTCTGTTAAAAACAGATGAAAATAGAGAGTAAAAAGGTGTGGAGATGTTGAGGTAGCATCATCTGAGGGCAGGTTAAACTCTCCCTTGAGCTGGTTCCACATGAACAATGTAAGACAGTGTTGTCACAAAGTCCCTCAAGTGATTACTTTTCCTGTTCCACACTGGCGCTTTGTGCACCAAACACAAAGCTGGTCTTTTGTGCCTCCCATCTGCAGAACTGGATTCACTAGACACACATTCACAAGGTATTCATCTCTTTCTTCTAGAAGAGTCTTCTCAAGCATCAAGCCAAGCCCAGGCTCTGGAGAAAGGTGTAATTCTGCAGCTGGGAACTCTGGTGACAGTTTATCACGAGCTGGTACAGACAGCATTGCCTGCAGGGAGCTGTGTGGACACGCTGCTGAGAAGCCTCAGCAAGACATATGCAATTCTCACCTCCCTCATCAAACATGTGAGTGCTGCTGTGCTGACAGTGGGCTGGCTGGGATCTAAAAACTTCTTCGCTTTCTGTTTCAGCAAGCTCAGAGTGACCCCTGGCACTAGCTATGCTCAGGACTGAGCTTCTGATCTCTTCCAGGAGTTGAATCCCTATTCCATTGGCTTTCATGCCCTCAATTTCATGACCTTTCTGAGCAGCAATAATTGTGTTGGTAGAGTTAAAGGAGAGTTTCTCTCTATCTGAATTTGGCCATGTGTGGCTTGGAGTGGCTCTTCCCACTGTATCTTGTAGGTTCCTCTGCACGTAGCTGTGTGCCATGCTGAGGGCGCTAGTGATGTTCTTACAGTGCTCAGCAATCCTGCCCCGCCTCTCGTTCCCATCTAAGCCTTAAAACATTGGACATGGGGGAACTGGGCCACAGGAACAGGCCAATGGAGCTAGTTTGAGACAAGGTGGTGAATGCCATCGAGCTCTGGAATGCAGACTTGGCATTTGGGTTATAGCAGCCACTGGGGAGGACAGTTCTTGGAAATCCTGCCCTCCCCACTGTGCCATTGGGTGAGCTGCTTTGAGCCTTTCCTGGAAATACGGGCTGCAAGATGGGAACAGCATCCCTAGAAGAAACTCTCTCATGTTTTTGTTGCAGTATATCCAAGCTTGCCGCAACACCTCAAATACGATTCCAGGAAGGCTGGAAAAACTGGTGAGTGTGAGCCAATTGCTGGAGGAAATGGCTCATTGCCTTGATTTAGGATTAACACCGACCTCTCTGCTTCCTTCTTTGCAGGTGAAGCTCTCAGGTTCCCATTTGACCCCACAATGTTACTCATTCATTACTTATGTACAGGTAAGGCCTAAATTAACAAGCAAAATCACAGTCAGTCACTCTGATGCTGAGTGATGTATCAGCTGCACTGCATGGGCACCTTTGGGGATTATTAATCTTCTTGACATGACTTGAGTTTCTTATAGTTCAAGCTTTACTGTGTCAAATAATAGTATAAGACATTTCAGCACCATTGGGACTGAGCGTGCTGATTTCTGCTTGAGCAGGGAAGGAAGAGTGTTTGAAGAGCTGAGGTTTAGTTTGGTGGGAGTTTTTTTGATGAGATTAATACTGCTTTTAACCACAATGGCAAATAAAGGTCAAGAACACTGCAGTCATCACAGTGTAAAGTGATGTGGGTGCCAAAGACTGCAGTGCTGAAGACTGGATTTAGCTGCTTGAAAAGGAATTGGGTATATGAGTGAGGACCCCAGGAACTGTACAACAGGCATGTTGGGGAAGCTGTGTCTTCTCACACACATTTCTGAAGGTATAGATCACGAAATTAGCTTTTCTTTCCTTCTTTTTTTGAGATTCCCAATTCCATATTTCTTGTATCACCACCTTTCTCTCACTGAGCTGGTAATGCTGTTAGCTAGTCAGAGCAAAGACTTTTCTCGCCCCTTAGCTGGCCTTTCTTCCCTGCTTACCTTCTAATGCCACATCTTTTGGCATCCTCCCTCAGAACATCCACAGTGAGAGTTTAAGCTTTGCAGAAGAGAAGAAAAAGAAGAAAGAGGCTGAATCTGCTGCAATCTCCACAGTCATGGTAAGATGGACTTACTCTCCATTAGCACATGGGCTGCAGCTGAACTTGGCATCATACCTCAAGGTGTGCGTTACCTGAAGTGGCTTCTTAAAGACCACCAATGACAAATTGTCATTTGGGCCTTTAAGTGAAAATCAAATTGAATCTGCCTTAACTTCAGAGAGAAGAGAACCCAAGCAAACGTTATAAAAACCAACCACACAATAACAACAATAAAGCCACCTTCACTAAATACAGCCTAAAAGCTCGCAGACGTGAAATGAGGTGAACTCCGTCATGTTCATTGCTCTAAATCTGATCTATCCCACTTCGTTCTGCATTTCAGGCTAAGGTGCTTCGGGAGACCAAGCCCATCCCAAACCTGATTTTCGCAATAGAGCAATATGAGAAGTTCCTTATCCATCTCTCCAAGAAATCAAAGGTAAGGTAAAGCAGAGCTCTTCTGTGACCAGAACTCAGTGGGATCAGTGGCAGGGTAGAAGTTATGGTTGGGCCGCCTTTTAAAGTCGATTAATGCTCAAGGATCTCACACTTCTTGCAGCCTTTGCCCAAGCTCCTGGCCCGCTGAATTGCTACCATACTGGTACCAGCAGGTGTCAATGGCAATAGTGCCTGTGACCTGACCTCAGATGGTTCCTGGTTGAGCAGAAACTTACACAGCTTTCCTCACCCCTTTTTCCCCAGCCTGTCTATAAGCAGGAAAGAAATGTACCACGATGAGATACTACATAAGAGTAACTGGTAATCACTTGGCTTTTAGGAAAACAAATGGGCCACTGGATCATATGGGTGCAGGTGGGTTTTCACCTACCTTTTGCTTCAGTCCTGTGTTATTGCTATGATGGACTCAGTCCCAGTGCTGTGACTAGACAGGGTTGAAAACTAAACAAAGATACTGCTGGCATAATGTCCTCTCCCCCTGGTTTCACCTTGGTTTCCACAGGTGAACTTGATGCAATATATGAAGCTAAGCACCTCCAGGGACTTCCGCATCAATGCATCCATGCTAAACAGCACGCTGCAGGAGCACAGCACAGAGGATGCTGAAAACGAGCCCGACAACAACCAGGTCAGAACTCATTTAGCTGCTTTTACCAACAGCTTTACCCCTCTTCTGAGGCCAACTGTCTGCAGGTACATGTGAAATGAGGAAATCTGTATCAGCTTAGTATCAGCGAGAGTTAACCCAGGGAAGACAAAAGAGTGAACAGTGTGGCTATGATCCCCAACACTCCAGCCCTCTGCCTTGAGCGACTTTTATTTCCATGCACCAGTTGTCTGTATCTCTGGGCTTAGGGAAGTGAGACTGTCCTCAGCAAGCAGCGAGGTGTCAGTGTTACCTCTGAGGACCTACTGCCTGGCCAGGACCAAATGTTTGTGCATGATGCAAAGTGGTTTTGCATCCAGGTTGACTTCTGTAGATAAGCAGCTGGCAGGCCAAACACTGCAAAGCATTATAATCCTCAGACCCATCTCTACTAGATAGTGCTGGTGAAGGTAACACAACCTGTGCTGGATAAAGGCAAATAAGCAATTTACTTAACTGATTGTCCAGGTTTTTATTGGTGGTTTTGTCCATACGTTCCTGAGTGTTTCAACAAACCAAAACCCAGCACAAGCCGTCCCTGTCCTGTTGAAAACTCTCGTCTAAGCTCCAGTATGAATTGAGGAAAGCCCACAGGGAAAGTCTCAGTGAGTGAGAGGAGTCCCATATTCAGGCTGTATTGTTAGGAGGAAAGAGTTAAATCCCATTCTGCACATCCAGTTTCTTGCTTTAGGTAAACTTTCCCTAATCTGTCACACACAAACAATCACAGTCTGTACTTCTTTCTCCCTCCCTTCTCCAGAGCAGCACAGCAGAGCAGACAGATGAGAACCAGGAACCCAAAAAGAAGAGACAGCGAAGAAAATGAAGCCTGGGGTTGCTGCTGCTGCCTCCTTCTGCAGCATCTGATCTGGTCTTGGAGAACTGCTTATATGGAGAGGATGGGTTATTGTTTCTATTGCCACATATCTACCACTTCTTCCTTCATGGCTGTGCAAGCATGACTGGCCCTTGTCTCAGGCTTTATAGCTGGCTACTGCTCTTAGAAGCGCCTCTGCTCTTCCAATGTGCTGCTATCAACATCATCCTCCCCAGGAGCATCCCTTCTTACAGCAAAAAAGAAACGGGGTGACCAGGATCAGTCCCTGCCAAAGATCTCCTCCTGAAGGCCAGCTGGGCTCTGGCACACAGGCTGGACACTTGTCATTGTGGCTCTTTGGCGTCATCACTTCTTCTCCAGCGAACCTTTGGTTATTTCAATTAGCTGATATATATCCAGAGCTTCTCCTGGAAAACAATGGGACAGTCAGTTCCCTGTATGCTGCAGTACACTCAGAGCCTGTGTAACATGACAGCGACCATCACAATTTGCTTTAGTTCAGTGAGTGTACCACAAAAAGCTCTCAATTTATTCCAGCTTGGTTTGGGTGGTGGTGTGAAAGCAGGAACCAGCACCAGTAGGAAGCTGGAACCACAAACAGTCCTGCCGTGGAGTGGAAATTGCTGCTGTCACCTCTCCAGGAAGCAGAGAGGAGACAGCGTCCTCAGGCAAAGCGCGTTTTGCTGTTAGGTTGTTGTTGCCCCTTATGTGATGCACTTGTTTAATTTGCCTTGTTCTTGGTGAGAACAGAAGTGCCTGGTTTTGCCCACATAGCACAAATCCTGTTACCAAAAGCACTCTTTGCCTGTAAGGCTCCTAATAAAGTTTACCTAAGGTGGAGTGTCTGATGTGTCCAATGACAGAATGACTGCTTATGCCAAGTGCTCCAAGCTGAGGAGGGTTGTGCAGAGGGGATTACAGAGCGGTTGGCTCACACAAGCACTGCTCACCTTGCGGGATGCCGTACTTCTTCTCCATCCCGGTTGGATTTGATGGTGTCGTGCAGCTCATGGTCACCTCCTTCCTTAAGCACTGGTCAATATCCACTGTGCTGAAGAAAGCCACTGACTGTGGCAGGTCCTGGAGGCCCAGTTTGTAGGCAAACATGCATCTGCAAGAACAAGAGATCCAACACACCACCCTGAGCCTTGTCACACCTGGCTCTGAGCAGCCACAGCTTCACTGGGCAGGTTACTGTGCACCCATGCCACCCAGGAGCTGCAAAACAAGGTGCTTTTAAGCACTGGGTAGCAGGAGGGTCAAGTAGGGCTAAAGTGGATGTGGGAGGAACAGAGTCACTGCACTTTGAGCCTCCTCGTAGAGCAGGAAGAGCCCAGCCCATCGCTGCTGGCTAATCCTCCAGGCGGAGCAGAGGCTGGATTTTCCCAGCAGGAAGCCCTGTGCTCGCAGGAGCCGCACAAAGGCAGGAGCCTCAGGGTGTCTGCCCCGCTGTGCCCGCTGCACTGGCACAGGAAGGCTGTTTGCTCTATCCCTGCCTCACACAGGACAAAACAGCCAGGCTTTGGCCAGCTCCCATATAAGCAAACACCCCACAGCACCAGGAAGGGGACTTGGCTGTGCCAGAGGCGACTGAAGAGAGCCCTTTGAGGTCAAGAGCTTATCTTTGCATGCGGCAGGGAAGCAGCAGGAACACCCCATGCTGTGGAAGGGGCATCAGTGCTGGTGCTCACAGCAGAGACAAGGCATGGCTTGAAGGCCAGGGGGAGACAAGGGATGGGAGTTCAGCCAAGGCCAAGGACTGCTGCCACGCAATGGCCGCAGACCTGATGGGAGCAGGAGGTGATGTGCTTGCATCCCAGTAAAGCAGAATGATAGACCCTATCCCTGCAGGAGCCAAAAGCTGACGCTATCCCCCTCCTGCCAGCACATTATCCCTGGAAAAGAAAGCCAAGCTCCATCGATAGCCACCCACATCACACATGAAGGAATTACAACCGGCAGCACTGCCAACGTCTCTTAAGCAGAAGCAAGCTGCTCTGCACCAGCCTGCTGCAGGCACAGCCTCTGCTGCCACCCCCATCCCTGTCCCACCCCGGGGCTCATCCCCAGGGTCACATCTCACCTCGTGAGGAGGTTGGTGATCTGCAGGGCCAGGGCTGCCCGGTACCGATCCTGCTGCTGCACCAGGTAGCGCACCTCATCGTGGATGCTGATGCAGAAGCGCCCATTGATGTCGAACTCCTCGAAGAGCCACTTCATGGCGACCAGCATGAGGTGCAGGTAGTCAACAGCCGAGCTCTGCACCACCCAGTTCACTCTGCTGGTCAGAAACTGGTGAAAGGAAACACGGATGCTGAGACAGCACTGGGGTCCAGATTAAGGAGATCTCCTGTGAGAAGTCTGTTAAACTCAGGGTTGATGGCTGGCATGCAGACAAAAGGGGCAATGGGTTTCCTGCATGGCTCTGAGAGCCTTCTGGGTCTCCAGCATCTAAGAAGGGCTGAACACTGGGTCACTCAGCAGCACAGAGCCGCGTCCTTACCTCCCCCTTGGCCACAGCGGGCTCCAGGGCCCTGCTGATGTGACAGCCCAGCACCGGGGTCTGTGGGGAAGGGGATAAGGCGATGCTCTCCAGCTTGTTGAACATCTCTGACTCCGTGCCTCCAGCCCACACTCGCTGTTCCACCACGTTCCACTTCTTCTTCCTCTGGGACCTGGCAGGGCAGAGGGGAGCGGAGCTGGGAGCATGGCAGGAGGCTGCAGGCCCTGTTTGACAACCCCAAACACTGCCCACAGTTTGGAGCAGCCGGATGAGCCCCTGCAGCCTCCTGCTGCTCATTGAAGAGACGCAGAGCCCCAGATCAAAATGCTCTGCCCTGGGGGAGCAGGAGGAGAGGATCAGGACTATTCAGCCCCATTTCCCTACGGGGCTGCATCTCCCTCCGCCTCTCACCCCAGTGCCACCAGAACCATGCACGATCCGAGCATCTCACCCCTTTGTGGCTTCTTTCTGGATGCGCTGGACATCCTGCGCCGACACCGATCCATCCTCCGCCCTGTCCACAGCCAGCTCCAAGTTATTCACCAGCCACTCCCCATCCTCAGAGAGGTGAAACCTGGAGGGGAAGAGCGCCCTATAGTATCCTACGGGAACACCACCACCATCCCCATCCCTGCTCACCCCTGGGGGCAGCACCCACCTCCGGACACCCTTGGTGACCGCATACATCTGCTGAGCCTTCTCCCGCGCCTGCTGCTGCGTGAGCCGATGGTTGAACTGCATCAGCAGCCGCTCAGCGAAGGGCTGCCCGGCCCCGTAGATGCGCCCGTAGTTGAAGACCTTGGCGTGCTCCCGGCTGATGCCCACCGTGGCGGCTGTTTTGCTGTGCAGGTCCGTGCCGTTGCTCTTCTTCCCCTGCAGAGTCATCCACCCGAAGGCCGTGCAGCCTGCGGGGAACGGAGCAGCGGTTGGGCACTGAACGGGGCCAGGCCTGGGGGTCACCCCACAGCCACCACCGGCCCCGTCTCACCGTGCATGCCTGCGAAGTGCGCCTCGCCCAGCACAGCAGCGATCCACAGCTCCTGCGAATCCACGTCTGCGCCCACCAGCGAGTAGCCGGGAGGCACCTGGACCATGGCTTTGAGCTCGCTGCCCACCCGGTCAGCCTGTGGGACACGGCACCCGGCTCAGCACAACCCCTGCATGGCACTGTCTTCCTTGGTAGGACAGCAGCACAGCTCCTTCTGCCTGATCAGCATTCCCCATGCGCCTGAATTGTGCTCCCAGAGTCAAAGCCAGGTTTAACACACGTATGAAGGGCATCACCCACTTGGTTACTCCCCCAGGCTTGTGGAAGACAGAAACCAGTGCTTTGGTGTTTTCTTCTCCTTTTACCAAGCAGCGAAGCTCTGAACCCTCCGCTGGTTCCTTCCCCTCTCCCAAAGCCAAAGCGCATCGGCAAGAGAAGGGCCCCAGCGCCTCAAATGCCAGCATCCAGCCCCAACTCACCACCAACCCAACACACACAGATCCCCACATCACCCCGCAAGGACCCGAGCCGTACCCGTGCGTTGCTGGCCGTCAGCCACGTGGGCTCCACCGCCCGGCGGGTGATGGTCCCTGCGGTCACCACCTGCGGCAGGATGGCTCCGTAATCATCCTCTTCATTATAGTCAGGATGCCTGGCACAGAGCTGAGGGTGAGCATCACCCTGCGACAGCCCTCCCAGAGCAGGGCAGAGGGGACCATGGTCCCAGCCAGGGCTGCTCCTCCCCATACCTGGTCACCACACGAGGCAGATCCCCTTTCTTCAGCCACACCACCATCTGCGAACTTGGGGGGACAGACGGCAGGTGAGATGCTGAGCCCCACACGACCTCCCCTGGCCACAGCGCAGCCTCCATCCATAGGGATGCTGTGATCCGGATGGAAGCAGCTCTCACCTGATCCGCTTGTGAGCGTTCCTCCAGAACGAGATCATTTTGTTGATCTCCAGGGCTCTGGTCCCGTGTGTGCGGCCCACAGCAGCCCGCAGGGTGCCGTCCTCCATCTGCAGCAGGAAATCCTTGGCAAAAGGGCTGCCCACGTTGTTCTCATTCCCGTCCTTTAGCAGCAAAAGAGGAGCCAGGTTTCAGGATGCCACCAGTCCTTATCAACAAACGTCTGTGCATCCTCCTGCCCCAGCTACAGGGATGCTTTTCCACCACCCAAGTCCCATGGGACAAGACCACAGGGGTCCCAGGAGTGCTGCAGTGACAGGCAAGGGGACACGGCTGTGCAGCAGGCCCAGGGAAGGTGAGGTGCAGGGTGGCCAGGAATAGCCCCAGGAGCACCCGACTCACCTTGTGAGGCAGCTTGAAGAACCAGCACCCAGGGATGTTGACGTCGTTGTAGGGACCATTGCCGTGGTGGTACGAGGGCTGGCTCTGTGGCTGCACCGGCTGACACAGCTCAGGCACCTCCTCCTGCAACCAGCAATACGAGGTGATGCTGGGAACACTCCCAGGCATGGCAGGAGGGGGAAAGAGAGGAAAGAGGGACCAATCCATCACTGCATCCCACAGGAAACCCCCTTTACCTGCACTAAGCTCTGGTCTGCTCTACCCGTTTTCTCCTCCACGTCCATCTCCAGCTTGCTCAGCTCCTCTACCTGCAGCAGACAGACCATGGGGAAGCCAAGTCAAACACCAGCTCTCTGGTGACTTAACACATATTAAAGGAAATCTACTTCCAGCCCCCGGAGCCACACATGGGGCTGGTTTTCACATGCACAAACAGGGAGAAGGGCAGCCCCACATCTCCCTCCCACTCCCTCCATCCCTTCCTTCACCTTCTGCCATATCGTGCTGTCATCCATCACCAGCAGCTCATTCTCCATAGCAGCCTCCAGCCCCTGGGGCTGCTCCTTGCCTTTCTCCAAGCAGTGCTGCCTGTACAGGCTCTCAATCACCCTGGCACGGGAGAGGGCAGAGTTTGCACACACAGAGGTCCCAAAGCTGCAGGGCACCCCCCAGGGAGCTCCCAAACCCCTCCATGGAGCAGCCCCACCTTGGCACCCCACTACATCCCCCTTACCTGTGCGGGCAGGAAGGACCCTCCGCTTCCGAGGGGGCTGCTGGCAGGTTGTCCCGCCGCCCTGGCACCAGGTAGCCCCATCCATGCTTGTCCGAGTAATGGAGGGGGAACCCATCCCAGACCAGGCGCATCAGCTTCGGGGTCACCCTCATCTGCAGGCTGATGAGGCTGGGTCCTGGCACCCACCCCTGCTCCCCCAGGCGCGGGCACAGCTTGCGGTACCAGCTGGGGAACAGAAGGAACAGGTCAGAGCACGCAGGGCAAGCCCTTGGGGACACCCATGGTCCCCAACTCACCCCGGGTGTCCCGGCAGGTGCTGCAGCCTCTTGGGTTGCAGTGTGACCGTCTCCTTCAGGCGCTGCAGGCAGACCTGGCTCGCAGCCTTCAGGTCCTCATCCTCGCCAGGGGGACCAGGGTCTGGTGGGGCAAGGAGGAAGAGCTGGCAAAGAGCCACCCTGCTATGTGGCCCAGCATGGAGACACAGGTGAGTGATGCTTCACCCTACCAGCACCGGCAAACCATGTCCCTCCATCTGGGCACTGATGGGAAGGTGGCCCTTGAGCATCCCTGGAGCATCCCTCATCCCCTGTGCTCACCCTCCTGACACTCCTGCGTGGACCCGTCTGCACCCGTCGCTGCCAGGGAGGTTTTGCTGTTGCCATCCTGATCCTTCTTCTTCTTCTTCACCGGATTCTTCTTCTGCTTAAACTCCTGCGTGTCCCACTCGAGATCCCAGAGCCAGGGGTCATCCTTGTACCTGCCGACACACCTCTGTCACACCGCAGCTCTGCTCCCATTCCCAGCAGCCCCCATAGCTCCACATGGTCTCCATCCTGTGAGCAGCAGGACCTGCACCCCCAGCCCATGGGTACCTGTCCTCATGCAGCAGCTGGCAGGCATCATTGGCCAGGTTCATCAAGGACTTCTTCATCTCCTTCTGCAGCTCCTCGTAGATGCCCTGAGCATCATCCAGGTACCTCTTCCAGTTCCCATTGACCGGCAGGTAGGACACCCCCATCTCCAGCATCCCTGCAAATGTCACAGGGTGGGGGCACCTACAGCCCAAAGTAGCAAGGAATTAGATATCTGCTGGAGGGGATTTGCCCTGTGACAGACATGAACATGTCTTCACCTCACACAACCCTCGATGCTCTTCTCTTAAACCCATGAGGATTCCTGTATCTCTTGCCTGCCCTGCACATCAACTGCTGTCCTAACACCCACCCTATGCAATAACCCCAAAGCTGCCTCACTCCGATGTGCCTCATTAAATCTGCTCACCTCCTCCAGCCACTCTGTGCTGCTTTTTATTCCTCCTCACCTACAACACAGGGATCTGAAGTCCCTCCTGAAAAGAGATTCAGGGCCCCCCAGTCTCCTGCCACAGCTCCAAGGATCAGAGGAGCGGTATCCCAACACCAGAGGGATCCCCCTGCAGTCCCTTGGCCACCATCAGCCAGGGCTGGGAGGCTCTCACCTCTCCATGAAGAGCGGCAGCTGCTCCTGGAACACCTCATGGGTGGCCTGGACATCACGGGCACAGTAGGACATCAGGTCCTGTGGGCACAGGCAGGTGAGGGCAAGGAAAGCAGCCAGCCCTGTGCCAGCACAGGGCACAGTGCTGTGGGATCGTCACAGCTCCATGCACAGAAAGGGCAACAAAATGGGAATGACCCCATCAGCTCCTCCCACCCCGCTCCCATCCCTTTCTCCCACTGCCCATAGGGATGTTGGGATGGAGCACATCCTTTACGAAAACAGGCTAAGAAAGTTGGGGCTCTTCAGCCTGGAGAAGAGAAGCTATGTGGAAACCTCAGAGCAGCCTTCCAGCGTCTGAAGGGGGCTGAAAGGACACTGAAGAGGGACTCTTCATCAGGGACAAGGGGGGACTGAGTTAAAACTTAAACAGGGGAAGTTCGGGTTGGATATAATGAAGTTCTTTATTGTGAAGGTGCTGAGGTGTTGGCACAGGTTGCTCAGGGAAGTTGTGAATGCTCCATCCCTGGCAGTGTTCAAGGCCAGGCTCGACAGAGCCTTGGGCAACATGGTCTAGAGTGAGGTGTCCCTGCCCATGGCAACTGAGTGATCTTAAGGTCCTTTCCAACCCAAACCATTCTGTGACTCTAAGGTCGCCCCACCTGGAAGTGATTCCTGATGTCGGTCATGGTCCCCTTCACAAAGAGCTCCCGTGCCTCCTTCTGAAGCGGCTCTCCACCGACATAGAGTGCGTGCACATCTGCCAGGTTGTTGATGCTGCTGACGTGCACCCAATCCCACGACGTGATCTGTGCACATAGTGCAGGACAAGGACCGCATGAGATCAGGCAAAGGATGCTGCTGCTGCCCCGTTTTAAACCAAGACCTCATCCAGAACGGCCTGGGAGAGCTTTACCCACCAGAGCTGCTCCAACAGCTCCCTCTTTGCCAACACAGAAGCAACTGGCCCCATTACAGGATCAAGCAGCCCCCTGCCACTCACCGCCATTGTCTCAGCTCCCTTACTCACAGCTGGCCCCTCTATTTTGCTGCCTGTTTTCCTGATGTGCTGCTTGACCTGCTGCAGTCCCTTCCTCTTGCCATGCTTGGCGGCCATCCAGAGGCTGCGCTGGAAGCCCGTCAGCCCCGAGATGGCCATGTGCATGCTCATGGTGTCCAGGAAGCGCACCCGGGAGCCCTGGGAATGCACCGGGGAGGGAAGAAAGCTGGTTTGGGAGATGCCGGAAGAGAAACGTGCTGCCAAACATCCTGCAGCTGCCAGCAAGCACCGCTCTCTTCCTTGTGTTACAGAGCTGCAAGACCCTACTTTCATCAAGGCAAAGCTCTTCATCAAGGCACCCCTCTTTTGAGAGCCAAGAGCACCCCCACTGCAGGCTGTCAGCTGCAGAAAGGCTCCTGCCACATCCCCATCTGCACACCTGCAGCCTCCAGCAACCTTATGGGGTGCAAGACTGTCTCCCTATAAAGTGACCCCACCTCAGCCTGTTGTGCAGGACAAGGGAAGCCCAACCCTGGGGAATCTGTGCAGAACAAAATAACCCCAAAGAGCAAACGATCACGTGGGTAACAAACCGCAGCTGAACATCAGGGTTACCTGGATGAGGTACTGCTCCTTGATGAACGCCCGGTCAAAGGCCACGTTGTGCCCCACCACCACTCGCTCCGGCCAGTCCTGCCTGCCAGCACAGCCAGCGCCTGCCGGGCTCTCCAGGGGAATGAGGTCGGCCAGGGTGAGGTGGCTGGCCCAGGAGTAGCGCTGCTCCAGCAGCCGCCGGCTGCACCACGAGTACCTGCGGCGGACACATTCATCCCACAGCCGTAAGAAGGAATATAGGAGCTCCCTGGACCGAAAGCACCCACTGAGAGCAGGATCCCACCCAGAGCAGGGAGGTGACTGACCCGTGGACACACACCCCAGAGCCAGACTTTGAAGCTTCACTACTATCCCCGCAAGCCAGCAGTGGTTTGCAGGAATCATAGAAGAGTTAGGGTTAGAAAGGACCTTAAGATCACCCACTTCCAACCCCCTTATCATGGGCAGGGACACTTTACACTAGACCATGCTGCCCAAGGCTCTGCCCAAGCTGTCCTTGAACACTGCCAGGGTGGAGCATTCACAGCTTCCCTGGGCAGCCCATTCCAATGCCTCACCACCCTCACAGTAAAGAACTTCTCCCTTTTATCCAATCTGAATTTCCCCTGTTTAAGTTTGAACCCGTTACCCCTTGTCCTATCGCTATAGTCCCTAATGAAGAGTCCCTCCCCAGCATCGACATAGGCCCCCTTCAGACACCGTAAGGCTGCTCTGAGGTCTCCCCAAAGCCATCATCACCACGGGCCACACATCTCACCATGCGTGCGGTGAGACCGCCACGGCCAGCGTCGGGCAGTGCCCGTCAGCCACGCACACCTCCACGTCCAACACCACCGCCCGCTCCTCGGGGAAGTCAACAGCTTCCAGCCGCCCATCAGGGCCGTAGCGGGTCCAGCCGAGCTGCCATGCCCACTGCGTGGGCACGGGGGGCAGCTCGCACCGCAGCAGCTCGTTGGCAGCCTCCAGGTAGGGCAAGCTCTGCTTCTGCGCCAGGAGGCGGAAGTGCTCGTCGATGTTGCTCCCGTACATGCGGGGCAGCTGCAGGTCCACGTCGGGCAGCGTGGAGGTCTCCTTGCCCCACAGGTCGTGGCGCTGCAGGTGCTCCACGCTCCTCTGGATGTCCGTGGACGAGTGGTGCACGTGGGCCCCGCGGAAGATCTGCTCGTGGAGGGACCTGGACAGCATCTGGATGTTGAGGGGGTTCATGCGTCGCTGGTCCTTGCCCGGCTTCTGGCTCGGGGCGTCCTCCGGCAGCGGGCGGCTGGCAGAGGAGCTGGAAGCGCATCGGCGGGGCTTGGCGGCACAGCCCCGCACTGAGCGCCTCCACAGCAGGTGCCTCATCCTGCCCGGCCCTGGGGATGTGCCCCCAGCATGGGCCGGAGCTGCAGGGAGAGCAACAGCAAAGGGTGAGCTCAGCGCTGCTGCGGGGATGCCCTGCACGCCCCACCCCCCCAAGGCATTCACACCGTGCAATAAGTCCCCGCATGCACACCCCTTACACAGCCATACCCCTCCTTACACAGCCAAGCACCCCCGTACTCAGCTGAGCACCCCTTTATACAGCCGGGCACCCCCATACACAGCCAAGCACCCCTTTATACAGCTGAGCACCCCCGTACTCAGCTGAGCAACCCTCTATACAGCCAACCACCCCCGTACTCAGCTGAGCACCCCTCTATACAGCCCAGCACCCCCATACTCAGCCGAGCACCCCTCTATACAACCAAACACCCCCATACTCAGCTGAGCAACCCTCTATACAGCCCAGCACCCCTCTATACAGCCAAACACCCCCATACTCAGCCGAGCACCCCTCTATACAACCAAACACCCCCATACTCAGCCAAGCACCCCTCTATACAGCCAAACACCCCCATACTCAGCCAAGCACCCCTCTATACAGCCAAACACCCCCATACGCAGCCGAGCACCCCTCTATACAGCCCAGCACCCCCATACTCAGCCGCGCACCCCTCTATACAGCCCAGCACCCCCATACTCAGCCGCGCACCCCTCTATACAGCCCAGCACCCCCATACTCAGCCGAGCACCCCTCTATACAACCAAACACCCCCATACTCAGCTGAGCACCCCTCTATACAGCCCAGCACCCCTCTATACAACCAAACACCCCCATACTCAGCCGAGCACCCCTCTATACAACCAAACACCCCCATACTCAGCTGAGCACCCCTCTATACAGCCCAGCACCCCTCTATACAACCAAACACCCCCATACTCAGCCGAGCACCCCTCTATACAACCAAACACCCCCATACTCAGCCGAGCACCCCTCTATACAGCCCAGCACCCCCATACTCAGCCGCGTACCCCGCTCCGCACACCCGTACCCGCTCCCGCCGCACGCCGTCAGCCTCCGGTCCAGGGGGCGGATCCAAACCGCGGCGCCCGCGGGAGCTTCCGGCCGCGCTGACGTCCCGTCCCGTCGTCCGTCCCACCCCCACCGGGCCGCGCTGGTGGTACAGTCCGCCGGGCGCCCACTGAGTACGGCGAGGAGGAAAGGCGACGCAGGGGCGGCCGCGTGGCCTAATGGATAAGGCGTCTGACTTCGGATCAGAAGATTGCAGGTTCGAGTCCTGCCGCGGTCGAGCCGGAGCGCAGCGGCGCGCTGCCTCTTTTGCTCCGCCCGTGCTGTGGGCTCGGGCCGGGAACCGACGGCGGTGCGGGGCTGCTGCTTCTTCCCGCTGCCGGGGCCAGCGCCCGCAGCCGTCGTGTTTTGCATCGTGTTGAACTGGGGAGGAGAAAACGCGGAGTGCGGCTGTGCGCGTGGAGCCGGAGGCCGACCGCGATTAAGACACGAGTGGGGGCGGTCCCGGCTACAGCCGTGGGGATCGGCGGTGCGGGGTCCGGTCTCCGCCGCCCATCAAGCTCCGACGCCTCAGGGGTCGGTGCGAGCGGTGCGGGGTCCCCGCGCCGGGGTGCGTGGGGACAGTAGCGGCCGTGAGGCGCTGGTGGGGACGACTCTGCGTGGCTGGAGAGCGAAAGGTGACGGCAGGGTGCGGGTAACAGGCCATGGGGTGCGGGGAAGGGGCTGCGGGGCGCAGTGGAGGGGACCAAGAGGTGGGTGCGGGCTCTCTGCCCGCCGCATGGACTCCCGTGTCCGGGAGGGTGGCTCCCGGCAGAGCCCGACGTGCCCTCGGCGTTGCGCGGGGCCGAGCCGTGCCGGGCCGAGCCGTGCCGCGCCGTGCCGCGCCGCCAGGTGGCGCTGCGGGCCCGCCGGTGCCGGCCGGGGCGGGCCGGGTCCTCCGGGGCCGGGGCCGGGGCCGTCGGGGCGCGGGTGCCGCTCCCACCCCATCCCTGCCCGCTCTCTCCCGCTGGGCAGGGGGCACCGGGGCCTACGACCCCCGCCTCGACATCCCCGGTCTCTGCAGAGCTCCAAACCCCGGGGTGCACCCCCCTAAATCCGCTCCCTCCCTCGGGGTGCAGGGTTTGGGGGGGGGGCAGCTATACCCCCTCTGCTCCGGACAGGCAGCACCAGCACGGGGGGGGGAGGTGGTGAGGAACGCACTCACACTCCACGATGCTGTTTTCTGCGGCTTCAAATGCATTTCCCAGCCCCCGGGGCCTCCAAAAATACCCACTGCCCGCCAGCCTGAGATTCACTTGTGTGGGCAGCGCCTCGCCCTGTTTCGTGCAGCAGCAGAAGATATCCGTTGCCTGAGCTTTGGGGGATCCAGGCCTATGGGGTATCCCCGTGCTCAGTCCCCCATCCCGGTGCCTTGAGGTTTCCTGGTCTTGCAGCGGGAGCTGGGGGTGCGGAGCCAGCGGGAAGGGATGCTCCGGGGCTGGGGTGCTCGGGGTAGGAGAGAAAGAGCCATGAGCTGCCCTGGGACGAAGCAAGGAAGGGTTTGGGGACCCCCTGCCCTTGGCTGGCTCTGGGGAAGGACGCCGGTGCGAGGGACTTGTTCTTCCCTTCGATACGTTATGTTAACGCTGATCTCTTCTCGTTTGGGGTCTTTGATCTATTTCTTTTTAGCTTGATCACAAAACAAATGAATAATAATAACGAAAATATACACAAAGCAGCCGCATTAAAAAAATACCCCCTTCAAGCGAAAAAAAAAAAATAAATAAAATAATAATTCTTCCTGAAATTATTCACGTTGATGTTGATGACAACGAGCCCGTTGCCTTGTCCGCAGCAGGACCAGCCGAGGCTTCCTGCTCCTCACCCGGGTGTGGGCAGGAAGGGTCGGCAAGGCAAAAAACAATAAGCCACCACCATAAAAAACACCGAAATAGCCCCCAAAAAAAGCCGCTGTTTCATCAGGGTTGATTGCAGTGCATAAGTCGGGATGAGGTGCGCGACGTCTTCTATTTTTTTTCCCCTAGGCTCTTTGTCTGTCTTTCTGTCGGGGACACATCCCCACCCCGGTGCGCCCCGTCGGGCTCTGGTACAAGCCGTAGGAGATGTGGTATTCACACACGCACCCCCCGCCTTAGATACCCCGTTCCCCGCCGGAGGCTCGGTGCTGCCGGTCGGATAATGGGGCGGTGGGACTTTGTTTAACCCCGTTGCCCCCGGGGCCAGGGGTCAAGGGCTTCCTCTTCCCCCTGGGGGCACGGCGGAGAGGCCGCCGCTCGTAACGGGAGGACCGCGGCGGGGAGGGAACGGTCTGCGGCCGCTGCTCCCACTCTTCCCATCGCGGCCCTACCGGTGCTACCAGCGTGGGACCCCGTGAACCCCCATCGCTTCCCGACAGCGAGACGCTGAGGCGGGCTCCGGGTGGTGTTTTTGGGTACCAGGGGGTGGCCAAGCATCAACCCGAGGCAGGGGGGAGATGCAGAAAGCAGCCCCTGCCCTCCAGCATCCCTCAAATCTGCCTTCTTCCCCAGCTGGAGCAAGACCTTTTTAACGGGGAGTCGGTTTTAACGGGGTTTTACCCCTTCTCCGCAGGCAGAGGTATCTCAGCCGCCCGTCCAGGAGCCAAGAAACGGGAGAAACGGGCAATTTTTATAGGTGACGTACGGGCTTACGTGGGAATCCATGCCCAGCACCGCTCTTCTAGCTTTTTTTTTTTCTCCTGAAATAACCATTCCCTGCCGCTCGTAACCCCCCTTTTCCCGCTTGCACCCCCTTTTCCAAGATGGGGCTGTGGGAGACGAAGAAGGAAAAGGGAAAAGAAAAGCAGCTCCCAATATCCCGCTATTTTCCTGCTCGGGAGACGAGCCCCGGAGCTCCCAAAGTGAGCGATGGAGAGGGCGAGGGGAGGCGGGCGGGTGCCGGCTCCGAGGTGGAGGGGTCGGAGGTGGGGTGGAGATGGGGGGAGACACGAGGGGATCCTGCTTTTCGGGATTAAGGGAGAGCCGGCGAGGGAGGGAGGCTGGCGGCACCGCGGGCATTCGAGGTAAGTCCCCCTCCGGTGGTACCGGAGCCCAGGCGCTGCTGGCACGGGCGGTGCCGGCGCTGCGGAGTAGGGAGGATGCTTTTGGAGGAGCAAAGGAGCCCTATCCGGGGGGGTACCAGGCCCAGAGCCGGGTCCTGCGGGCGGTAAGGGGCCGGGGCTGCTTTGGCGGCTGCGGCTCCGGGGAAGATCGGTGCCGGTTATCGCGGGCCGGGGGTGCAGGCAGCCCTGCCCGCGCCCTCGGGGCTTGGCCGGGGTCCCCCTGGGGCGAGCGGCCCACGGAGCCCGGTCCCGGCCGCCGGGGCTCCTCCCGTGCGTGTCTCAATTCGCTCAGGCTTGACTTGGCAATAAGCTCTCTCAATAGGGTGACAATAGAGCCCCGGTGGGACCCGAACAAAGAATTTGAAAGTAGTTAAATTGCAGGACACGTCCAGGCTGGGTGCTTGAATTGAAGGAAAAAAGAAAAAAAAAGGGGGAAGAAAAAACAAAAAAAAAAAAAAAAAAAGAAAAAAAAAAAAAAAAGAAAATCGGAGCAAAGCAAAAGGAGAGAGACTTTTCTTTGGGCTGGTGAGAAAATGCTCAGGGTAAAAGTTGGTTTGGCGTCTTCATTTCAGCGACAATGGAGCAGAGCTAATTCAATAGGAAACGCGGGGATTTTATAGTGAAAAGACCGCGAGGTTACACCGGAGTTAAGCTCTTGTGAATTAATTATTAGCGCAAATAAACTGGGGGGGGGGGGGGGGGGGAAAGAGGTGGGGAGTGCTCGGGAGGGAGTGTTGCAATTTCTTAATATTCTCCTTTTCGTGTTTAACGACAATGCCATCGGGTTTGCGACTCCGGGTGAGCGAAAGGATTCCTCACCCTCCCCGCGACGAGGAGAAGACGCTGGGTTTATTGCTTTCCTTTGTTTATTATTATTAATTTCCTTTAAATGGTGTTAATCGCTTTTAAAATAAAATCCCACGGAATTTGGCAGCGAGCTCCGGTTTGTGCTGGCGGTGGCAGTCGGGGTTATGTTTCCCTCCGTGGCAAGTCGCAGTTGCAAAAAGGAAAATAACGGGGGAATTTAAAGGCAGGGATGTAGAGGCGAGGCGGCGTGTTCGGCTCTCGCACATCTCCCCGGCTCGATCGGTTTCTTGTTTTTTTCCCTACCCAGAAAACCTGTACGGGGATCCCTGTGCGTTCATCGGGGCAGCGAGAGACTCCCCAGAGCCGCTCCGGGGCACCGGTGGAGTGAATCGGAGATAAAATACACAGGCGCGGTTAAAGGCAGGGAGGAAGCGAAGGGGAGGTCGGAGGAGAAGTAAAGGTGTGCAGAAGGGGTTTGGGGGCTTTTTCAGCCTCACTGCCAAAGCTGCGGGCGATGCGATACGTGTGTGATTCTGTGAGGAAGATGAGGAAGAGGTGAGGAAGGTAGCGGCGGAGGGAGGCACCTCCGTGCCCCGGTTCCAGCGCGCTGCGGCTGTCGGGGTGAAGCCGTCTGCAGGACTCGGCCTATCCGTCGGGGCGGGTATGGCTCGGCCCGGCCCGGCTCCGGGTGAGGCCCCCACCTCCGAGGAGCAGCCGGTGCCCCTGCTCTCCCCGACAGCTGCAGGCGGGCCGGGCCGGGCCGTGCCCGGGGCCGCGGGGACGTTCAGCATTTGGACAGCGGAGCGGGGCCGGGCCGGGCCGGACCAGGGGTAACGGCGGGGAGCGGAGGGCAGGCGGCGGCTGCAGCCCGTTCCCTGCTCGTTGTGGTGGGGATGGGGTTGTCCTCGAGGGAATGG
Organism: Ara ararauna; assembly: GCA_028858755.1. Taxonomy (NCBI): domain Eukaryota; kingdom Metazoa; phylum Chordata; class Aves; order Psittaciformes; family Psittacidae; genus Ara; species Ara ararauna. The sequence goes on along the minus strand of CM054383.1, from coordinate 35,567,665 downwards.
GGGTTCCAGGGATGAACGGGGGGGTGGGGGTGTCACATCCCGGTTCTCCGCCCGGAAAACCGCTGCTCGGACAGGGGGGGCAGAGCGGGGGTCCCGGCGTGGCCCAGGTGAGCGGAGGCCCCGGAGGAGCGGGTCTCACCGGGGGGGGGGGGGGGGCCAAGGATGGGGACACTGCCCCTCTTCTTCTCCCCCCCCCGAAGTCTCCCCCCGCAGCCCCATCCTCGGGGGGTAATTACGGGGTGAGGCGAAGGGGCTGCGCTTTCTGCTCGGCGGAGCCTGGCAGCCACCAACCCCCGCCGCCACCGCCGCCTTCCTCCCGTCCTCCTCCTCTTCCCCTCCCTCCTCCCGCCTCCTCCCCTCCCCCTCTCCCTCCTCCTCCTCCTCTCCGCCATGGTTGGAGTGAATAGGAGGCTGCCGGGCTGACGTCAGTGCGGGCAGAGCCTGCCGGCGGCGGCAGCTCCTGGACACCGACCAGAGCCGGCACCGGCAGCCACCGGGAAGATGCGAAGAGCCCGGGCAGAGCCGCTGCCGCCGCCCCGGGGCTGGGGCCGCTGCCCGGCAGGGGCTGCCCTGCCCGCCCCGCTGCCCGCACGCCCGATGTGTGTAGGGGATGGGGTGGCTCCCGCCGCCCGCTTCGCCTGGAGACCGCCGTCCTGCCCTCGGCACGGCAGCAAGAGTGAGTGTCGCGGCCGGGCATCGCCGCCACGGCGGGGCGGCCCCGGGGAGGCGGGAGGGCGCGGGGTGACTTGTTCCCCCTGGGGAGATGCACAGGCTGCCGGTGGGCAGGAGGGAAGCAAGGAGGGAAAGAGGGAGGGAAGCTACGAGGAGGGGAGGTGAAGTTGAGCAGGTCCCCACAGGCAAGTTGGGCGCCTTCAGGTGCCGGCACCACGCGGGACCGGGACGAGCACCGGGACCGCCCCGCGCCGCATCCCAGCCCCGGCCCACTCGTAACGGGGGACGAGCGAGAGACACGGGGGACCTTTGGCTGCCGGAGATGCGTTTGCTCCGGCAGCCTCCCCCCGGCTGCCCGGGACGTTGCAGCTCTGCGGCGGGACATGGGGCAGGCTGAGCCCCGACGGGGCGGAGGGACCGGGTGCTACCGAGTTGCCTCTGAACGACACCGGGAGAGGCAGCACCGGGCAAAACGCCCGGACAAGGCCGAGCCTTCAGGGGCACCCAGGCTTTAGGCCGCCGGAGAAATCCCGGGCTCCTGAAGAAGTTCTTCCTCCCGGTGCAGCGGGTGCTGCTGCAGGGCCCCGTTTCACGGAGGGGGATGGGGGGTCACCTGGGTGCCCCGCTCGCCTGCTCGGATTTACCGCCGAGGAGCAGCAGCGGAGAGCCGCTGCCCGTGCCCTGATCCGCCACCGGCTTCTGCTGCTGGCGGATTTCTTTTATTTTTCTCCTGCTGTGTCTCTTCTATTTGCCTTTTTGAAAAAATATTATTATTATTTCATTTTATTTCATCATTTCCCCTCTTATTTTTATTTAATTTATTTTTGTTTTATTTTATTTTTTTCCTTTTCCTTTTTTTTTTTTTTCCCCATTCATTCTTCCCTTCTTCTTCCTTCCTTCCCGGAAACGCTTTTTTTTCTTGGGGTTTGATTTTGTTGGGATTGGTTTTATTTTTTGGGGGGTTCTTCCTTTTTTTTTCTTTTTTTTTTTCTTTCTTTTTTTTTTTTTTTTATCCTTTTTATCCTTTTTTCTTTTCCTTCTCCCGCATCTCCCTGCAAGTGAAACCCATTTTAGGCCTCAGCCTTTAGGAAACCCGAATCATAGCAGTGCAGGTGGCCCAAGAGTCTGCACTTGGCCGGATCCCCTCGACGTGCCTCCACCCCTGTCCCGGCCGAGCAGCTCCTCTCCTCGCCGAGCCGGGAGGCTCCGGGACCGGCCCCGCTTGGGTCCCGGCCCCCGGCGGCCGGCGAGAAAAAAGAGCAGCGGGGGCCGGGCCGCCGCCGCTTTGCCTTTTCAGCGCCGGGGCTTGCTCAGAGGCGGCTTTTAATTGCTAAACAAAGCGACGCGTTTCCTTCACGCCCGTTGGGAGCTGCCGCTTCTGCGCGAAGCCCCGATTTTGGGGGAGGAAGAGCAAAACAACCCCAACCCCAAACCTGCAAACCCCCGTAACGCGCACAGATACAATTAGGAGAAGCTGCGGCTCGGCGCGGGGAGGCGCGGGGGTTACTCCAGGTTGGCTAAAAATAACTTCTCCTAATTAAAGAAAAGTGACGTCAGACGCGCAGGACGTAGAAGAGGGGAAGGCAGCGGACTCGGTACTGGGCGATCACATTAAATAATCCCGGGGCTGCCCGGTGACCGGGCGGGAGCGGGGCCGCGAGGCTCTCCGAGGTGCGGCCGGCTCCGCTTCACCCAGTGAGGACGCGGGAAGCAGAGGCCGGGCCACCCGCGGGTGGGCGCGGATGTTACGCGGGAGCGCCGGAGCTGGTGCAGCACCATGGCCAGAGCCGCGCCGGCACCACCGCCCCTCCCCGTCCCGTCGGGCCGCCCGCAGCCGCGGGTCGTTTAATCTCACGGGTTCGTCCAGAGGAAGGACGGGCCCGTGTCCCTCACGCGACGCCTCCGGAGCCCAGGCAGCCCCCGCCGATCCCTCCCCGGGCTGCTCGCTGGTGCTCTGCGCTGTGCCAAGGAGCCATTTTGTACGTATCTTGCACAAATTGCGCTTAAAATATGACAAAAACAATCCCACCAACCCCAGTCCCCCCGAAAAAATCCAAATTAACAAAAAATACCACAAAGCCTAAAAAATATCCCCAAAATACCCCAAGAATAAGGTGCGATTTTCTCCCAGGTGCGGGGGCTCTGCCTGCACAGAGCGGGTTGGGGAGAGGGCTCCGAGCAGAGCAAGGCTTTGCCGAAAAGGAGCGGGGGAAAAAAGACAATATTATATCCATTTCTGCCAAGAAAAACGCCTCCTCTGAGCAGCAGAGAGGCGGGATCCCAGCCCCGAGCAGCCCGGCGATGATGCGCTGCTTCACCCGCAGCATCCTCACCCGAGCAGCACGGCGGCCCGGGGGCTCGGTGCTGCGGGCAGCAGACCTCGCACGGCGGCAGCCGGGCAGAGCTGCTGCTCGGCGGGGCTGGCTCTGCCCGCCTGGGCCCTTCCGATGCTGCCGCAGGGACGGCGGGGCCGGAGCGTGGCCGAGTCGCCGCCGGAGCGGACCCGGGAGCGGGGGAAGCTGCCGGCGGTGCCACACGCTGCTCCCCCCGGTGAGTAACGGGGCCTCCCACCGTGGGGGGAAGCTGAGGCCGGGCCGTAGCCCAGGCGAACCCCCCATGTCCGCTCGGCCTCGCCGGCTACGCACCCGCAGGCTGCTCCATGGAGGCGGTGGGGAGAGCGGGCGCCTTCCCCTGCCGGGCCGAGAGCGTACGGGAAGCGATCACCCAAAAAGCGACAGCGACAAATTAGGAGAAAATCCAGGGCCCGAAAATGAAGGAATCCGACCCATGGCAGGTTTTTTTACCCCCCCTCTTTCCGGGGCAGATTAAAATAAACCCCGGCCAAGCGCGCTCCCGAGCAAGGCACCAGGGGGCTGGGGACGGAGCAAATATTTCTCCCCACCTTCCCCAGTCCCGTCGGGGCGGCAGGGGCACCCCGGGCCAGTTTCTCGTTAGGCAGGAGGCGGCAGGGAAGCAGCGGTTCCCGGGAGCCGGGCAGCGGCCGGGATTGCCCGGGCAGCGGGAGCAGCGGGGCTGGCAGCGCCGGTCCTGCAGCTTTCAGCCTAATTGAGGCGGTAGATTTTATTTATTCCATTTCTAATTTTTCCTTTAAGGATACGGCGGGAGGGGGAGGTGAGGAGAGGAAGAAATAAATAACCCGAGCGGAGCTCGGAGGGAGCCGGCGGGACCGGAGGGATGCTCTCCGCCGCCGCTGCTCCCGCCGCGATCGCTTCGTTTCGCGGATCCCTCGTTTTGCAGCCGGTCACGTTTTCCCCTCGCCTCGGATTTAAAGGATGCTTAGAACCAGCGAGGGGTTACGGCTCTTATTTTTATTATTTATATTTGCTTTCTAGGGAGGAATAGGTCAGGAAGGACCCCAGATAATCATTCACCTCCTGGCATTTCGTTATTATTATCGTTGTTAGCGTTTGTACATGCCGGGTTCGCCCCTACGCGTATATGGCGTTAAGAAACTGTGCTGGAAATAGCAGAACCTGGAGGGGAAATAATTAAGGCAATGGGGGAAAGGGAGGCAGAGAGGATCGGTGCAGGATCGCGGAGCGTCCCCAGCCCCCGGGTGCGGCTCGGGACGGGCGGGACCTGCTTCTGGCTGCGGGGAAAGGGGCCTGAAGGGTACCTCGGTGCAGAGGCCGGACGGGACGGGCGGTGCTGGGGGAGGAGAAGGTGTGAGAGGGGTGCGGTGAGTGGGGGGGGATCGCGGGGAGGGGGGCGGGCAAAGGCTGAAGGAAAGGGGACGGGAAAAGGAAAGGAAAATGGACGGAAAGGGAAAAAGAGAAGAAAAAGGAAAGGCCGTGGAAAGGGGGAGAGGGGAGAGGGCAAAGGCAACGGGGAGCGTCGAGGACAGGCAGAGGGAAGTTACTGCGGGTGGGGCCCCGCGCCGGACAGTGCGGGGCTGCTGCCGCCTCTCCCCATAGCTGCCGGCCCAGCGGAGCTGCCGCGGGGGCACGGCGGGGCAGGGGCGGGGGGAGGCAGGGCGCCCCACGGCTCAGCCCCTTCGGCGCAGGCCGGGAGGGGAGGCACGGCGGGAGGAGGGCCGGTCCCGAGCCGCGCGGTGCCGGCCCGCCCCGTCCATCCGCGGCGCGCCCCACCGCGATCCCGCTCGGGCCGGGGCTGGCTGGAAAGCGCGGGAAAGGGGGCGCTGATTTAAATGCGGGGTCGAGGATTGGCTGTGCGCGGCGTGACGTCACTTCCCAAAGGGGGCGATTACCATGCGAGGGGAGTAGAAGTTGGGCAGCGGGGCGGGAGCGCGGGCGCCGCTCGCCCGGGCCGGTACCGGGGCGGGCTCGGCACGGCTCAGCCCAGCCCAGCCCCGCACCGCACCGCACCGCCCGGCCCGGCTCTCCGCAGCCCGCCCCGCAGCCGGCGGTGCCGCGGCTCTGCCCCGGCTCGTCCTCTCCGCTCCTATTTATGGCTTTTTTTTTTTCTCTATCTTTCCCCCTCCCCGTTTTTCTCTCTGTGTATGTGTGGTTCCCGGTGGCAGCCCCCGGCCGCCCTGCCCCGGCCGTGCCCGCACCCTGGAGCGGACGGACGGATGGACGGACGGATGGCCGGCATCCCCGACGGAGGGATGTTTCTGTCTTTGGTTATCTAGCTGTATGAGTGTTGTGGAGCCATCATAAAGCTAGATAACCGAAAGTAGAAATGACTTCCAGACCTGCTCGCCCGGGGGAAGCGGCCGCACCGGGACCGGCGGAGCAGAGACGGCCAGACCCACCGCCCGCGGGGCTCCAGGTAAGGGCTGCGGCTCCGCGCCCGCCCCGTCGGGCCGCTCCGGGCAGCGGCAGCCGGGGGTTCCGCGGGCGGGAGGGCCGGGGACGGGGACAGGGAGGTGAGCCCTGCGCGGATGCTTTCACTGCCTGAGAAGCGGGGTGGATAACCCTGGCTTAAACACACCTCGAATGCGCTCCTTGGCTGCGGGGTGCGCGGCTTGGGAAGGACGGAGGGAGCGAGCGCCCTCCCAAAATAAATCGCCCTCCCGTTCCAGATCTCGACCTCCCCCCGGCTTTTGGATGTTTCCCATTCTCTCCTCTCTCCATTCCTCTCTCTTTTTTCGGCTTCGGGTTTGATCCCGGCCTCCCTGCGGAAGGTCAAGTTGGTGATAATGTGATCACTTTCCCTGTGCGGTGGCTCTTGCTTTTGTCCGTAGGTGGGAGGGAGAAGCGGATGTTCTTCGGGGAGAGGGATGCAAGGGCAAGGGTCCCGCGGCTGGGTGCACTCCTCCGGCTTCCAGCCGCACGGCCGGGGCTTCTTTTGGGAGCCGAGCGGTTGGCAAGGCACAAAGCCTGCCTTCACCCTCCGCTGCAAGCCCCAGAAGTTGAGATAGAAAATGTATTGCAATGCGTGGCAAATATATAAAAAAAAAAAAAAAAAAAAAAAAAAAAAAAAGAAAGGAAACAGAAAAAGAAAAAGGGAAACAGCAAGGAAGGAAGGAAAGAAAGAAAAGAAAGGAAAAAAAAGCAATTGGCACATCTGCATTCCGTTCCCATGGCGACACAAAGCACCGCGCTCGCCGTCAGCCTCCCCGCACGTTTCCCCGCTGGCGTGGGGCAAGCGCCCGTGGCCGTGGCCGGGCTCCCCGGGCCCCCCGGCACCCCGGGGCAGCCCGTGGGGCACTGCCGCCGGCCCTTCGCCCGGCGGTGGCGGTTCCATCCCGCAGGGATCATCCCTGCGCTGCCACAAACCCACACAGGGCCATGACCGCAGTGGAGCAAAAGCTGTCCATGTCTGGGTCTGGAGTGGGGTTTTTGCAGGCTCTCTGCCCCCCAGGAGATGCTTCGGGAGATGGGGAGGGATGGGAGAGATGATGCCGTGCTCCCACTGTTCTAGAAGTGGGTTGCAGGTTACCTGCCCCAGCCTTTTCCCTGCAGCTGGGCATTACTTGCTGAGGAGCGAGGGTAGCACCTTAGGGCTGAGCTCCCCGCACCCACAATGAGAGGTGGGAGCCCTGTACCCCTCTGAGACAGGTTTTCCACCTTCCCTTGCACGGGGGAATGGCGTCAGATGCCACATAGGCCCGCCAAACTAAACATGCCTGTGCACCCTTCCAGGGCCAGCAAAGCACCGCCATAACCGCAGTAAGGAAAAAGGATCTCAGCCTGAATTGGGCTATACCGGGCAAAAGAAAAGTTCTGAGGAGCTGTTGTTATTATATATTTTAATGAGAAGTCATTGGAGAAATTAAAAAGGGCAGAGAAAGAGGAAGACGCCAGCACTAATTCCGCAGGAAGCCTCCCAGGGAAAAGGCTGTGTGAGTGTGAACGCTGAAAAGCATGAAGGCCTGGAATTAGACTATCATTTAGAAAGCGTTACTAATCCGAAGTTACAGCAGTAATTCCATGATTTGCTGGGTCCCACACGCAGCGCCAGAATTAAAGATACGGATTTTCTGGAAATGTAACTCAACTGTGGCACCAAGTCTCGGCGAGATCCAAATGAATCATTCATTCCAAAGGCAGCGAAAGACGTGTCATTAAGAACCAACCTCCTTCTCTCCAGCCCATCTGGAATATGTATGCTCGATGCAATCCCAGAAACTGTGGAAGAGATCGGAGGTGGGGAGGAGGGAATGTAGCCCTTTCCTTTCTTAATTATGTTGCTTATTTTTAAGGGATAATTTCCCAGTTATTTCCACCATATTGTGAGTGGCACTTCAATTCTTCTCCTATTTATTTCCCCCCCCCCCCCCTTTCCCCTTCCATACGTTAGCATCGAGTCAGGTGCAAACGGTTTGAGTGGAGATGCTTTAAAACTCGACTGAACAAAGCAGGGGGGGAACTGAGCAAGGTGGTTGATGAATGCATTTATTCCGGAGTAATGATTTGATGGGGGATGGGGAAAGAAACATTCAAATTCCTAATGAATATAATTCAGGAGGAATCATTCGACCAGCGTGTTAGAGACAATCTGTTTGGTGGGAGTGTTTCTGCACTGGCACAACCCAGGAGGTATTTCTGTCCCTGCCTTTTGTAATTGCAAAAGGTGAAAATATCAAAAGAGGATCCGAGGGGAAAAAAAACCCAACCCACACACACGTATAATAAATGTCTTTGTGTGTGTGTATAAATACACAGATATATAATTTTATGAAATAAAATGGAAGTGTGGAAATCCGTGTCTACATGTGAACTCTTACAAAGGATCCGTGCAAGCTCTTTCACCTTGCTGTTCCATCAGCTGCTCCGAAACCACCCTTGACTCCTCTCCATTTTTTATCTGCCCCAAATCGCCTGTTCTGAGCTGATTTTTCAGATGCTTTCAGCCTGTTTCTGGTCTGCTCACTCCAGAGCAGATCCCCCCAAAGGGTTTTGAGGCAGGGAAGGAACCATTTGGCCTTTAGTTTCCAGGAGAGAGGAACCGCAGTTGGATTTTTATGGGCGCTTAAATTCTTCATTTTCAGCCCCATTGTTGGTGTGAACCCGCGGTGTTGGAGGCTGGAGGTGACCCCCCCTCCGTTAACAAGGGAGGTGGCAGTGAGTGATGGGTGACAGTGGTACGAGCATCCCCAGCTCGTGCGTGCACGGGTGGGGGCAAGGAAGCGGATAAAGCCCCCCAGTAAATCCCTGCGTGTGAAGTTCCCACTGCAGTTGGAGGATCCCTGGCAGCCCATTGCCAGGTCTCTGCTTTCTGTCTTTTAAGTGTCGTGGTGAAAGGAGGGTTCCCAACGGTCCAACTTTGGGCCAGGGATGGATTTTGGCTACACACGGGTCCCTCTGTGGCTTAGCTCTTTGCCCTGTTCGCGTAGCTGCTGGCTTTGGAAGGATCTTTTGCCCTGACCAGCCCAAACCCAGAAGGGAAAGCATCTTTTTTGGCTGTGCTGTGAGGAGAGCCCAGGTCATGGCATTCCCAACCCTTTCCAGCGGCTTTCTCTTCTTGGTGGGACTCCCAGCAGAGCGATAGGATGCAGCTTAGGCCAGGCATGGGTGAGGTTTCTGGAGCTGGGCTGTGCTGTCTTTGTTCTTGAGGCAGAGCTGGGGATGAGCAGAGGGAGCCAGAAACAGAAGAAGCCAGAAACAGAAGAATCGGTGTGTGCCATTGGAGGGATAAATGGAAAACATCATTTGTGGGTTCACCCTAGGGAAATGTTGCCCTGGAACATCGTGTGCTCCAACTCATTATTTCCCATCTTTTCCTAAAACTTGGGCACCGTGCAGTGGGTTGGGCTTGAGGCACGAGGTGAAGGTGGGTTTGTACCAGATACCTGGAAGCCAAACCCTCCTGGGTACAGTGGTAGGTGAAGAAGGGTCTGTTCGGTCCCTGCCATTCGGAGGAGCCAGCTCAGGATGAGCCCTCCTGCTTGGTTATGGATGAAATCCCATCAACAGGAATTTTTGAGGAATCACCTGGCAATGGCTGGTTCAACACTTGAGGCCAGGCTTGACCATTTCTTTTGTCTCTCTTGGCTCCCACTCCCTCCCCACATCCTTGCTGGAGGTGCATGATGCCTCCCTTCACCTGCTGCTCTGCCCTGGCTTTGTCTGTGCCGCTAGAGAAGGGCCAGAGCTCAGGAGCTTGGAGCATCCATCCCACCTGTGGCTGCGGATGGGTGCTGCCTGTGCACCAGGAAGGTGCTGGAAACATGCTTTCTCATGTCTGGCTGGAGGGAAGGTGCTAATTTGGCACCAATGCAGGTGATGGTGTATCTCCTAGCTGCAAATGCCGAGGTGCTGGTGCTTGGCACATGGCCGTGCATGCATGCCATTCATGCTGTGGATGCTGTGTGTAACTAAGGGGCCTTCAGTGCTGCCACATCAAGGCCCTTTGATCTCCCTAAGCTTCTGGAAGGCCTCAAGGGCTGTGAGCATAAGATGGCTGCGTGGCTGCCCCACTGGCTTCCTCGCCGCATGGCGCCAGGAATTGCCTTTTCTAGGTTGGGGATTTCGGTGTTTCATGCCTGGGAGCCCAAGAAGGCATTTGCCAAGATCCCAGCTGGAAAAGCACCATCTCAGGCTGCTCACCCTCCTTCTCTCCATCCCTCTGGGCGCACGTGTTCAGGACCAGAGCTTGTGCCGGTACGAGGCTGAGGCATCATGCTGCCCACCGCTGGGCTCTTGGCACCTGCAAGGAGTCGGGACAGGCTCTGGCTTTCAGGTTTTCAGGTGCTGTCTGATATTTATGCAGGGGCTCGGGTTTGGTTTGGAGCGTTTGCCTCGAAAGCTCAGGAGTAGGGGTAAAAGAAAGAAAATGGAAGGGAGCAAAAGAACACAATCTTCAGCAGTTAGCTGTCTCTTGGAAACTCGGCTTGCTGTTCCTATAGAGGCTTTCTCTTCTCCTTCACCCTAGTCTGGCCTTAAGTACCACTTTAAGTGGGCTTTGCTCATTCACATCCAGGCTCCTTAGAGCAATTGAGCCTGCGGGGCTTTGAAAAGAAGGGACAGTCCTTCAATGGCAGGACCTTGGGCCAGGCTAATTGGTTTTGGTTCAAGGGGATACTGGATTTGTGAAAAGCCCAAAGACATCTTTCCCACGCCAAATCCCGGCTCTTCAGAGGGGGAAGTGAGGGGTGCTGGGTGGGGAAGGGAGCTGAAAGAAAGATGGTTTAGTTGAGGAACCTATGTAATGACCCAGGCACCCACCAGCCTCAGTGGGGTGCAATGGGGGGCTGTGCCCAGGGTGGAGCGGCAGCGGGAGGATGGGGTCTCTTCTCCTCAAGGCAGGTGGATGGTGGCGGCTGGCTCCCAGCTGGCAGCAGTGGCTTGGTTTCATTCAAACCAGGCTCTTTATGTCCGTGCCAGGCTCCTGTGGAGATGCTGAGAGAGAAGGAAGGATGGGACCTGGGTCCAGAAACTGAATCGCTTCTGAGCGCTTGGCTGTGCAGCCGTGGGGGGCATTTGCTGAGGTCTCTTGTATCTCATTTTGATTTAGGGATTTATTTATTTTTCAACATTGACTCTGTCTGGCGCCATTCCAGCAGTCCCACGACCTTTACTCTCCCCAATCCATAAAACCCACTTAATTATTGGGCTGAAAATCAAGGCTTGGAAACAAAGCCAGCTTATGGGACCATCATTTCTTGACATATTTCCTGAGAGGACATATTTCTGGGCACCTTCAGAGCACAGCACGCAGCTTGTTGGATATGAGATATCAAGGCATTATTTATTGAGGAAGACTTCACACTCCCTCATCTGTTATAATTAACTGATGACATTTTTTTCCTTAGGTTCAAAATACAGTGAAAAAAGTGTAATTAGCACGAAGCCAAGGCACTGCATTAAAATGTCTCCTATAGTTAATGTAGGGGAGTCGTGCTATTTATTATAGGAGGAGCTGGCTCTGACCTCTGTGTTGCCTAACACTTTTTATTGTAAAGATTCTTGAACTTTTTTTCCCTTTGGAGCACCTCTGACACCCCCATTGTTTGCTGCGGGCCCTTGAAATTCGGCCGGGGGAAGCTCTTCAGCTCGAGAAATGCCTATTCTTTGTCCCTTAAATTCCTTTCAGGTTTAGCTGAATTATGAATTGTTCGGAATTGTGATTTCCTTTCGCTTGCCTCTTGGGGGGGAAAAGAAAGAAAAAAATTGGAATTTATTGTTTCCCTGGAATAATAATAGCGAACCATGAGCAGGGTGAAACGCTATACTCCCACCACTGGATTGCAGAGCCCTGGACCAGACAGGAAAGGTGGGAGGACACTTACGGCCAACTCCATGACTCCCTTCCACTCTTCTTCCAGCGTGGCCCAATCTCCTGGGTGAAAACTCCTCTGGGTCCTGGTGTTGGAAGGAACAAGTGTAGGGGGGGTGTGAGTGCATTGGCCTGGGCACTGCCAGCCCCAGCGGTCCCCCTTCCCCGCCAGCCCCAGGAGAGCAGCCTTCTGCCGCTGCCAGATAGCATTAGCCCTGGATTTCATAGTGGCAGAAATCTGTGCTGAGGCTCAGGGCTTGAAATCACTGTACCCGTGCAGGACGAAGGCAGGGATGGGTGCGGGGTGGAGGGAAGGGAATTTTGCTACACTTGCCTACAATTGTTTTTCTTTTTACTTATATAAACAATCTATTATTTATTAGCTATAAATAATGCATTTTTCTGTATGTTTAGAACGCACGTGATTTCTGTATATTAAAAATGAGCATGGCTCTGAAGGCACCAAGGCAAGTGCTTGGCAAATCGGGGGGTACCCGATTTCAGCTTGGCCATGAGATGTGAATTCTGCCTCTCCCTGCCCTTACGAGGCTGTCATGACACAGTCACAGCCTATTTTTAGCTTGCTCCCTCTTTCCCTGGGCAGGGTGGCTGCACAGTGAGGTGAAATTAAGGTTGCAGGGACAGCCATAAATTGGACACTTCCTAACTTTGAAGTGCTTGACCACGCAATCTAAATGAGGGCTCTTCAGGGCAGTATTTCTACATGTGGCGTTAACTGCGTTGGTCGGGGAAGACAAATGTAGGGGTAGGGAAGCCGTAGAGCAGAAAAGACCTATCAGACTATTGAAAGAGCTTATTTGAATAGATGGGGGAGTCAACAGAGCCAACACTTGATCTGAGCTAAATGGCCAAGAAGATGTCTCCAAGATGAGAGGGGGAAGCCTTTGTTCCTTCAGCCCCAGCCTTGATGTTTTCTTTGCCTTTGGTTTTGCCTCATTCACTCCTTGTGAGGTTTGGGCTCCCGCTCTTGAGGAATCTGAGGCTTGAGTAGTGAATTTGTGTGCTTGTGGAAGCAAAGGGGTCCCTAGGAACGTGCACACGCACCAGCAGATGTGTGCTACCAGCTCATAGATGCTTGCTGGCTGGCATCCTTGCCTTGCCTTGCACACTGCCTCTTGCCAGTGTCACTAGCAGGAGCTGTTGCACATGTTGGATGGAAAGGAGAGGCCTTTGTTTATTACATGGGATATCTAATCTCTGGGTTTTTAAACTGCTGGAAGAATTACTCTGGAGGTGGTTGTGTGCAGTGCAGATTTATCTTTGCTTGAAATGACTTTTTTGTGGCTTTCTTTTTCCCTTGTTGACTGAGGGGGTTTCTCAATTCGACTTTCAGCAAGGCATTTGGCTGTGTGTTTTCTAGCAGAGTGGGCTCTGGTTCAGCAAATTTGCCTGGGGAATTAAGCAGTCTTTTGTTTTACTTTCCCGGGTTTAATGCAGTCATGGCCCCTTGCACATACCTTGCGCTGATACCGGAGCATTTCCCTCCAACCAGCAGTGTATTTGTCCTGGGTTATAATGATTTGATCTAGCATTTTTGCCTTGTGGACTCCTGGAGTCCTGCCTGGGGCTGTTCCTGCATCGTATCTAAGGGGTATCTAAGTGTCCTATGTTTGGGTTTCCATCGTGTGGGTATGGGCCTGTGTTTCGCAAGCATCTTTTTCATAACTTTCCCCCTCTCTCCTGCATCTCGGTTCAGCAAAGGGCCTGTCTATCTGGATGCAGGCAATAAACATCTGTTCTCACCCTGACTTCTGTTAATGAGATAGAGACAGGTAAGCATCACACATACCAACTTCCCTGCTCTCAGCAACATCAAGGAAACGGTGACAAGCTATTAATGGAAAGTGATGGTCTGGGTGCTAATTAGTGCTTCCTTTTCAACTTTTACCTACATGTCTACCAAGATGCCCATCCCAGCCTCTCCTCCCTCCTTGCATCCCTTTGTTTCCAGCACGTTCCTTGTTTGCCACGCACACCCCACTTCGAAGAGGCTTCTCTCTTTATTTTTCTCCCTACCAATCTCTTTCTGCATCTCCTCATTCCCTTTTTGTGCCCTTTTTCCCTGGGTGATTGCTGCGCGTACCCTCATTCTCCTGTGGTGGTTCCCAGCAAAGAATAAGCATGATACCGTAGTAGGATCTGAATGCTTGGGGATGGGACATGTGGAGTTGGTCAGGAGTTTCTCGTCTTCACCGGCTATGAGTATCCACTTGTGGCACTGGTACATGAGGCCAAATTGCCCTGGGGACGTGAGGTCAGAGATCTGTCCCCTCTTTGCACAGGTAATGCTGTGGGGAAGGTCCCAGCAGCTCACAGGTCTTGGTCATGGAGCAATTAGTATTTAAAGCAGATCCTCTGGTGATGCCCAGAGATTAAGTAGGATGGGCCTCCGCGGTGTGAGCCTGCAGGACACGGCAGGTCTGACCCCAGAGAGCTTGTGGTCTAAGCCCTATATGATTTTGCTGTCCACCAGACCCTGTTAATAGCTGGGGTTTGAGATCCACCCCAATTTATGCTGCTGCAGCAACATGATGCCTGATCTCAGCTTGGTGCCTGGTCTCTCCTGTTTTAGCTTCTTCTGGTCCCTGGACCCTGCCCCTTTCCCAAGGACCCTAAATGTCCCCTCCTTACTTTTTTGGCACAGGCTGTGGGTTTCTTGTGTCCCAAGGAGCTGCCTAATCTGCCCCTGTCATTCCCAGTCACAGGCTCCCCTCACACCATGTCTTTATGAGGAACGCTCGCAGGGCAGTGGGAAGAGGCAGCCATGGTTTGCACATTAGCTAATTAATTTTCATGACTGAACGATGCTGCCTGGTCTCTTGTTTATACTCCTCGGCGCTCCCCTTCTCCCCCCTCCTCGCTGACACACACACAAGACGACACATCTCGTAGGAACGTCAGCATCCTTTCACAGCGGTTATTCTGTTGGCTTGTCACACACGGGTTTCCCTGCTTCATGGTACACAGGGGCCCCCTGTTTCACATTTGCTGATTCTTATTAGACCCAGCGCGCCAGGGCCTTGTCTCTCCCCGCAAAGCAACGCGCCGCATCCCATCCATAAATCCAACCCTGGAACAAAGCCTCTTCTACCCTGCCCCATATTTCTACCCAGCCTGCCCGCTTTCCCCTCTGTCTCTCTCTCTCTCTCTCCCCCTCTCCTGTGCTGAAGGTTTCCTAGTGCCAGGGAGATATGATAATTCTTGTGAAGAGAGCATGAAATGCCTCTGCTCTTTGTGTCTGTTTAATTCAATGAGAATCCCAGCCCCAGATGTCATGAATGGTGGGCTTTGTGCTGGCCCTTCCTAAGCCCTAACCGCCAGCCCTGCTCTCTGTCTTTCTTGTTTCCCACCACTGGATACTGATTAACAAACTAAATTATTTTTCCTCCCTAATGATGTTTTCCCACTTTGCCCACCAGGCTGGAAGAAGCCACGGGGAGGAAAGAGTTTGTGTAAAGGATGAGATAGCCAGGGAGAAAATTAAAGAGACAGTGTTGCTCTCTGGGCTCTGGCAACGCAGGTCTGCTCAGCTTTATTTCCTTGTTAGGGAATGGGGTCGTGTCTGGCTGTATTTTATGTGGCTGGGTGTATTTTACATGGCTGGGGGTATTTTACATGGCTGGGTGTATTTTACGTGCCTGGGTGTATTTCAGCTGCGGGGATGGGCTTGAAAGCACTCGCACAAGGTATGCTCTGAAGCATGCCAAGGTCCGTAACTCACTCGCAATTGTGTGTGCGACTTTACACAGCCCCAAATTTAAGGTCTCTCTTCCAGCCGTGAGTGACATGCGGTAATTACTTGAAGTCCATTCATGCATATGGGAGCCTCTTTCTAACTGAGACAAATTCTCTTTTCCTTAATCAGACATGACTGTGAGTTCGTGGAGTGGGATGCCTTGGGAAGGGCTGGGACGTCTCCACCTGGGCAAGGAGAGGTGAGTCCCTGGGAGTCTTGCTGAAGAATCGAGTCCAACTCATGCATGGGAGACCAGCTCTTTTACCTGATGCCTGCTTCCCTTCCCACAGCCAAATTTCCCAGCCAGGCTCTTGAAGCAGGGCCAGTTGTTAGCTGCTGCTGCAGAAAGCCAGCAGTGATAATCCAGGGAGCCTGGAAGGAGCTGGAGGCAGGTGGCCAAGGCAGGACAGTGCGAAGCCACCTGCTTCCTGGAGCCCAGCAGCGCTTCCTTGCTGGGCACCAAGGAAGCTGTGGTCAGCGAACACCATCCTGGAGCAGGGAAAGAGGATGGGTGTCAACCTTGTGACAATAGGAAGGGAGAGAGCCTTTCAACCACACTCGGGGGGTTTGAATTGTGCAGTTTGGGGTCATTGATGTGGGGCTGGTTTGGTCTTTTGGGTGGGCTTTTTGGCTTTTAAGAACCCGAGGAGCCCCCATTCTGGCAGGATGGGCTTCTCTTTGCTGGGGTGCAGGCAAGGGCATGTCTGATGGGCAGGGCAGGCAAGGAGCAGGGTGTGCCCAGGGAGGCTCTATGGCAGTGCAGGGCTCAGCCTTGTATTTATCATAGTGAGATCTCTGGTTGGAGCTTTGCCTTTCCCTGTGGAGAGTAGGGGGTCTTGTGCAGGCTCAGCTTGTAGAGTGGCTGCTCCCCTCGCAGCCATGCCGATGCTGTGGTACCCAGGATGTTTCCCCTTTTCCTCAGCTTAGACTGGAAGAAGAGAGAATAAACAGAGAAAAAGGGTGTTGCTTTGTACCCACTGAACCCCTGCAAGCACACCCACTGCATCCAGCAAAGTACCGCCTCGCGTACGGCCTTTGCTTCCCACCGCAGTCACATCTGACCCTTATTACTTCTGCAAGGTAGAACAAGGCAGGAAAAATGGCTGTGCAGCGAGTTTCTTCATGCACCAGGATTTATTAAGAACAATAGGGGAAATCAATCCATCTATGTAGAATACATAGCAGGCTGCAATGGGATAAAGCATTTATTCCGCTCTTGAAGGGTAGAGCTATAACTCATGGGAGGCAAAACCCTTAGTGCTCTGGAGTCCCTTCCCTTCATGTGTGCAAAGAAATGCTTAAGCCCATGGCAACCTACCAGCTATTGAATTTGTGTGGAGAATCTGCCGTCCTTCCCCTCCGCCGGCCCCTTTTTGGAAGGCGAGTCACTCATTAAAGCACACCTCTGGAAAAATGAAGGGGCTGTCTGTTCGAAGGCATCTCTGCATCTGGGTTTTACTTGAAGCAGAAAGAGAATAGAAATGTCTCAGTGATGTAAAAGCAACCCCCCGCCAATTTTGAATGGACAGATCGTGCTTAAACCAATGCAGGATTTGCTGCAACTTTCTTCTGATGCCCAAGGACCAGGCGTTGCAATCACAGAGGAGAGGGACTGGTTGGGGTGTCGTGCCAAGGCAAGGTGCTGTGCAGGGAGATTTGTGTTCCATGGCTGAGCACCTCCAATGCTGACTAGATATTTATGTGTATATATATAAAGTATCACTCTGTGCCCGGCTCTCTAGTCACAGTAGAAGGCATGCAGTGCAAAGACTGCAGCAGTAGTTAGCAGGGGCAAAAGGTGACTGGGATTTGTTATAAGCTTTCTGGGTGTGAGAGAGTGTGAAGGCGGGCAGGAAGGGGGGGGCGAATTAATAGTGAAATGGTATTTTCACTAAGCCTATTTTCACTGGATCTAATCTATGTTGTGGGAAGAGGATCTCTTCAATAAGGCAGATCCAGTGAGGCTGGTGAGCTCTTTGGAGGGGGCCTGGAGAGCTGAGGAGCGTAGGCAAGGAGAAGCTTAGCAATTGAGTGGACACGTCAAACGGCCTTCCTCAGCAGAGATGACTTGGTGGGTAGCGTGCTGTTGGGCAGATGGGGTTAATTCTTACACCCAAATCAAAAGGCGACCGAGGGGGAATGTTTTATTAATGAAAGCAGCCCTTTGTGAGTTTTTCTCCCGAGGCACGTTCCCTCCGCCCGCTGCCTTCCCCCCTGGCTGCTGTCTGGCCCCATGTCTTGCTTGGTACCTGCTCAGCTGCCACTCACCCACTGATAGGTTACATCAAGAAATGTCTCCATATGTCTTGAGTCTTAGACTTGGGAGAGTGGGACGGCAGGGAGAGGGACAGGTCCTTGGCCATGCTGGAGACAGGGGTGTGCCACAGGCAGGCAGAGCTCAGGCTGTCACAAGTTGCACGTCATCCCATCGACTGCTGCAGTGGCAATGTGGGGTTCACTTCTTGCTGGTACCAAAGAGCAAGAGAAACCATGGTTTGCAGCGCACAAAGTAAAAAGCAGGTTGGAAGCGGGCACCTCAATGGGCAGGGGATGAAGGCGCCAGCCAGAGATTGGGTTGAGGAGGTTGGGAGTGCCTTACCCGCCATCCAGCCCCCTTCCCATCCCACTGCCTTGCTGCCTGCCAAGCAATGGGCTCAAGAGAGAAGGAGCGGATTTCTGTGCACCAGAAAGCAGCCTCTCCTGGTCTTTCTTACCCTGCTGTCTTCCCATGCCCATGTCCTCGGGGCTCCTGGACAGCTTTTTGTGCCAAAGGACAGGGCTGTGGGAGCGGCGAGGGCTGTGCATGGAGGTTATTTCTGTCGTTTTGTTAAAAATAAAACAAAAGCTGGTTTACAACAATTGATTTAGAGAAGGAGGAGGAAGCGGAGCTCAATTCCCAGAGTGCCTTTTAGAAAGGCTCTGCATGCGGCGTGTGTGTCGTACGCGTGTCAGAGCACAGCACCCAAGGAAGGCCGGGTCAGGAAACCTCGCATGGAAGCGGGGAAAAGACCCCCGTGCACGGCTGCTTCCCTGAGGGAACCCCCGCAGGGCTAATGTTTGATCTGAGGCTCGGTTGTACTCCTCTGAAACCTTGGGATGTCAGGAGCTCGAAGGGAGCCTGGGACAGAAGAGAATGCTATTTGCATTTTCCTATGAATGCATCTATTTGTATAAATCTGGGGTCTCTGTGCATGCACACACTGGCCTTACGCATGCATTTGTTTGAAGGTGCATGCTGTCCCCATGGTGTTCTCCACTCAGGGCCAGAACTGGTTAGTCTGAAATTCAGGCTCTTCCTGGAGGATCTATAACTCCCCTCCCTGCTCCAAATCTAGCTGGGGCTACGGACGTAGGAGTCCCGAGATGTTTTCACCATGCAACAGCGGAGTTTCATTGTGGAGGGTGAAGGCTCCCCCTTTCAAATTTGCACAGACATCAAAAGAGTCTGGAAGGTTCAAACAGATCACAACGTAATCAAAATGCCAAGCCACCGTCTGCTTCTGCCTTTGGGTTGACAAGCAGGATTAGCACCCAAGGGAAGCAGGGTGTAATAGTGTTTCACGGGCACTGTGAACAGCCCAGAAGTGTGCGCAGTACAGAAAGGTTAGCCGAGGGGCAGGTCTAGCTACAGACGTACGGTCGGGGAGTGGATTTGAAAGCAAGGAGCTGTACGTGTACAGCCTCCATGGATATTTCCTTTGGCAGAAGGCAGGACTCTCCTATATACCAGTTATGTCATGCTGGAAGCAGTTAAGCTCAACCAGGGAAAGCTAGCATCAGAGTGGAGCTGTGCACCAGCGTGGTGAGGAGCAGTAGCAGTTGACCTATAGTGCTGTCATTATAATGGTGTGGTTTTCCGTGTAGACAACCCCGGAGCGGAGCAGCTAGCCTGCCACCCCTTATGTTTCACTGTCTAACCGAGATGTATAACACAGCCCTGCCTGCGTGCGGTTGCAATCACCCACTGCTCTGGTTCTCAGCACAGCACCGGAGCGATGCCCAACTTCCAGTGTGCATTGTGCACCTATTACATGGCGTGAAATAGCCCCGTCGTGGTTAAAGACACCTGAAATGCTTCCCAAATACTGCTTTAATGTCAGTAATTGCTGTGAGTGTTCTGAGGACAGCCCAGGATGGGGACTCCTTGGTTGGCATTTGGCTTTGCTCGTGCGGAGAGCGGAAGAACACTGTAAAGCTCCCATGGAGTGGGAAACGCCGGTGTGGCTTTGTCTGTGGTGCCCGTTTAACTGCGCCTTTTCTTTATAACTGGTCCTGGTTTAAATGAAGATTTAGGAAGCTCACATCTTTACTGCTATCTCTGCAGTTTCGGTTTGGGATTGATTTTGGTTTGGCCACGGAAAGACAGAACTTGTCCATAACTCGCTCCCCAGTGCCTGGGCAGGCAATGCTTCCCCTCCTCACCCTCAGTGTCGCTGTACCCGTCCCGCTGTACCTATTCAGCCCGTGTCTCCCAGGGCCAGCCCGGTGCCCAGCAGCTTCAGGGACTTACTGGGACACATTTTACCTCAAAAGTGGGGCTAGCCCTGCCTTAGCTGCCACAGCACTTATGTCCGAGGGGAAAACCACCGCAAGCACGCAGGCCCCGGGCAGTGTCGCCTCGCGAAGGAGAAGCGTATCGTGATTGTTCCAGTCGGGAAGCCTGTGGCAGTGCTGCACAGCCAGCGCCTTGGTGCCATGAGCGCAGCCCGCGCTAAGATGGCCGCCCTCCCACCATGGCGACACCCTCGGTCCCAGTGCCTCCATTTCCCTACTGGCCAGCGGGATGGCTGCCGCCACCGCCACCCTTCCCTGGGTGCCATCTGCATCAGCCAGGCCGAGGGGAGCCTGCCAGGGCAAGGCTGGCCGCTGGCACGGAGCAGCGTGGGCCCTGGCGGCCATTTTGCGGGAGGCAAGTGCCGCCTGTAAGATGGCCGCATGGGCATGAAGTAGGGTGCAGCGCTGCCTTGTCCTCGCCACGCTGCCTCCCTCACGCCGTCCCCTCCTTATCTTGCTAATTACCGATGAAGGCAGAACAATAACGGGAGCTGGCATGCCCCAGTTCTTTCTCTGCCACCTCCTTCCTCGGGCGGAAAATCAGCGCGCACACCTCCCTCTGTCCCCCCTCCCCGTGCCGCCCGCCATCCCCTCTGTGATATTAACCGAATTAACATACTTCCTTAATTTACCCCGCGTGTTTTTCCCCCGCGCGCCTCGTCATGGCTTCTCCAACTGGTTGGGTAAGAAAACGAGCAACGTTCGTTTCTCCACCACCCCCCCACCACCACCTCCCCCCCCTCGCTCGTTTGGTTGTATGCGAAAAATCCTTAATGACATCTAAAAGGGGTGGCGGGACAATAGCCCACGCGGGGCTTGGCAGGAGACGTGCGATATTTACCCCTGCCGCACCGTCCTCGCCTGCTCTGCCGGCGGATCAGGACGGTCTCCCCGCGTTCCTCCACCTATTTATTTTGCCGGTGGTGGCGGGGAAAAGGGGGGGACGCGTTGGCACGCGGCTGCTTTGTGCGCCTTTGCTTCACCTATGGAAAACGACACGTTAAGGTGTTGCCATAAACCCCCGGATGACAAAGAAAGCGCCTTTCTCTTCGGCTCGTAGGCAGCAATGACAGAAGCCTTTAAAAACCATGTTGTGGGGGGAGTTTTTTTCTCCTCTTCCCCCCCCCCCCCCCCAAAGATTGCGGAAGGCTTCCCCTACAAGGAACTTAAATACATATCATTAAATGTAGAGCGCTGAGCTCCGCTCCCACTAACTATGCCATGCTTTTTGTTTCTGATAGTATTTGTCCGTTGCAGAGAGCAAGCCGGGGATGTGGAGCCTCCCCCCGCCCTCCTCCCTTTGTTTAAGTGACAAAATATTGCCATGTTCTTGTTTAGAAAATAAACCTTTGTGGGGTTTTCAGCTTTTATCCCTATTTATTTATTAATTTCCTCATTTTGTCGTGGTGTGAAATCCAAACTCCCCTTCTTCTCACATCTTGGAAATCCATGTTCCTCATGATCAGTTTTTCCCTCCTTTATCTAAAACCCACAACGTTATTTTACAGTGTTACTCAAAAAAAAAAAAAAAAAAAAACCAAAATGCAGCAGGAATATTTTGAAGTATTTGGAGCTTCGGGATATTGCAATCTATTTTTTTATAAGCGATGAATGAAAAGCAATGATTTAAGTGTGTAATGCACGATACAGATGCCATGCATTGTAAATACATTTCAGGGACATAAAATCCAACACAGAGAGCCAGTGTTCCACGAAAGCTGGGAGTCCAAAAATAACTGTAAAAATTAATTGTCTGTCAGGGCGAATCTCTCAGATCCCAGCCAATACTTGCAGGGTTACAATATACAACAGGGTTACTTATTGGCATAAATATCCCATTTTAAAATGCCGATGCTAAACCGAAAAAAGAGGTGAAGGGAGATATTTGCCTGATTACTGAATGCCATGGATTCCCCACGTTTTATTTCATACTTACATGCTATTTACTTATCCCATGTTTATGGGTATGTGCTTTAGCTTCATATAAATCTCTCCTGTCTGTCTGTCTCGCTGCGTCCTTTTCTCTTCTGCCATCCCATCTGCTTCTCGTGGTCCTTCTCCTGAAACCGCATCACAGGATCTGATGGGGATAATGGGAATCCGCCTCTGGTCTCTATCATAAACATGCCAACATGGGCTATTGTGTTGGGAGCCGGCGGTCACCAGATGGTGCTTGGTTGCCCAGGGTCTGTGTCGCTGGGTTTGGTCTCTCGATAAACCATCAGCTCCTTTAGCATTGTGCTTTCTCCCCAAGATCTACCTACTCTGGCTGAGGAAGGCGTAAGGACCTTTGTAATGTACCCCAAGGGATGAAATGCTTCTGGGTGCATTGGGCATTTTGCAGCCTCAGCCATGCAGCTATGAGCTGCCCTTGCAGAGCTGAGGTCTGTTAATCCCTGTGCTCAATCGTGTTCACCCTGTCTGCATTCCTGGGTAGGAAAATTAGCATGTTGGTTTGTGCATGATTGAATGCTGTCTTCATGTGCAAAGCAGTCCATGTCAACTTGAGCAGACATCTTGCTACCTTTAGCTATTGGGCTTGGGAAGACAGGGCAGAGATATCTTTGTGTCTGTGGGTGCAGGCAAAATCAAGCTATACCTCTTGCTTGGGGTCTTGAATATCTGCAACAAGACTGGCGTGTGCAGGTATTGTTGAGAGATGGAGGTGGCTACAGAAAGAGACTGAGGCAAGGGGCTTTCCCTGTGGAAAACAACCATCCCCATCCAGGAGAAAGCCAGGGACAAAACCTGCTCTTCATCTGGTGCCTGTATGTGCTCAGGAGGTCCTGGACATTGTGCATGTGAGCTGGGGAGGGGGGATTAATGCAGAAATCAAGATTGAAAATAAAACCACGGGGCGATGGCTCTTCCTGAGCACAGCCAGATGGAGGGAGCCTGGCATAATTACATCTAGTGAAGGGCCGCCATGAATGAAACCAATTAAAGGAGAAGCAATGCTCATCAGAGAGAACAAGTGAGAGAGGAAGACAACCACCTCTCTTGGTCTTCTTGGGCATCCACCTTCCATGGGGTGCGAGCCAAGCACAGTCCCCAGGTCACGGCTGAGCTTGTGCATGCACCTGCCTCCTGGCTTAGGGCGAAAAAAGAAGGAAATGGGAAACATCGGGCGCTGGTGGGGCCGGCGCAGAGCTGGCTTGCAGCCAGCCCCAGCCTCGCCGTCTCCATTGTCTCATGGCTTTAATGCGTGCCTAGAAATCCAGTATTTAGGATTCAGGTTACCATTGTAAAGCAGAAAGGTCGTGCTCAGCGCTGTTTGGCGTGGATTCCTCCAGCAGCTCTTTTGCCTGCGTGCCCCATGTTGGGATAGTGCTGGCAACAGGCCTGGGGCTGGGAGGAGCACACATTTGCTTCTTCTGGCATGGCGTGCACCTCGCAAGTGATGCTGTTGGCTTTGTGATTTAGGGATGGCAGTGGGAGGCAGAAGAGGGTGATCAGAAAGCCATCAAAGGAGAGGGTGTCAGGTCAGGTTTGCTTATACCGAGCAGCAATGTCTGAGTGTGCCTTGCTGACAAGCTTGGCAGAAAACCTAGCAAGGCAGGCGCAATGTGTCTCTTCCACTGGCTCTCACTTGAACAAATTTGATGGGAGTTTCATGAGTAGCTGCTGCTGGTGACCAAGGTTAGGAGAGGGTTTTGGGGCTGTTCCTCCTGATTTAATTTGTAGTCCCAGAAATGGTGCTTTTCCAGCTTTCCTCCCTTCTGCTATCTTGCTTTAAAAGGCAGGAGCCTTTTGGGTGGAAGAGCAGCTGTCAAGGCTGGACCAGAATGATTCACAGAGGTTTTAGTGCAAAGCTTGGGATTTGGGGTGTCTGTTGCAAACTCCCCGCTACTGTAATCAAGGGCTGTTTGAAAGTCTCAGTTCTCACTTGAAAGTAATGAAATGATTCTAACAAGAAATGTCATTACAGCCATCATCATTGCAGGGAAAACTCTGGAAACAAGTCAAAGACCTCGGAGGGTTTAAGCATTACCAGTCTGAAAAAAATCCCTCCAAATACTTGGGTTGTTGGAGTCAAGCTTCGCAATTTTGGGGGTCTAGATTCCTGGTATTCAAAGCTTAAGGCTGACAGTCCAGGATGCTGTGTAACACTCAACAGGGAGTGAAAGAGAGCCTGACAGCTCCAAGTGTCATGGATCACATTGAGTTGGATGGTGCTGGGTTGGGTTCCATTTAACCCACTAGACATAATGATGACTCTCAGGAGTGGTCCCAGCCTCTTGTACGACCCTGGGCACAGAGAAACTTGGTGAAGTTGGTCCCTGGCAAGCTATTTTGTAAGATCAAGTGAAGGATGCACATCTGTGTACGTGCTTGTGGAGGCACCGGGAACAAGGCTGTATGGACACAGGCTGGCTGTGCCTGTGGACAGACATGGGCCTGTCTCGCTGTGGGACAGCTTGCAAACAACATTTGAGTTCCCCACTGCCAGGACTCCAAGAAAATAATGTCATTTAAAATGGTTTGGTCCTTTCTTTGGCTGAGAGTTCATGTTCTGTGTGCAGCACTGTGGCAGACTCTCTGATGTCCTCACAGGACTGTACTGGATCTCCCCAGGTTGCTGCAGACTTGTCCCAAGTTGCCACTCAGACCAGTGTCTCAGTGTGCTCTTTTCAGTCCATTTGTGATACATTTCATAGGCATCACCCTGTGCTCACTTGAATGTGCTATAACCAGTGTAAGTTTGAATGCAACTCATGCAGAAGTGTACTGGAGCTCTCTGAAATGAAGGGCAAACTGCATGCACAAGTCTGGGCTTGTCCAAGCATTTAAAGCAGTTGTGGTCCTACATTGTCCCCAGGCTGGGCTTCCTGATGGTGTGGCAGAGAGAGATAGAAAGGGCTCATGAGTGGTACCAGGCTGGCACCCATCAGACTCGTTTTGCTTGTGATCAGGTGGATGGGTGATGTGGCAGAGCAAGCTGAGAGCCTGGGGAGGAAACAAATGCTTCATGTAGAGAAGTGCTGGCTGGGGGGCCCATTAGGGGACTGTTTCCTTGCAAAGGGAAGGTCTTTCCTTCAGCTGGTTGCATTTCTGTAGGCTTTGACTGAGTTCTGCCTCCTTCCCATCCGCAAATGCCAGAGGTTAAAGGCGTGCCTGCTATTGCTGCAAGAGCTCAAGGGTATGGTGGGAAGTGACTGGTCTCTGCTACCTAATTGACAGCATGCAACGTGGCTGAGTGCTGGGAAACAAAGGCTCAGGATTCCGCACTGCCTCCACCCTTCTTCCCTTCCCTCCTAGCCCCTAGAAGAAGCCACCCTGGTGATACCATGGGATGTTTCCACAGATGCTTCTGTGGGTGCATGGATGTGGAGGGGACTGTTTTGCTGTGTGCAGTGGGATGAGGATGGTGATGATGTGCTTTATTCTAGCCTACGGTCATGCATGCTGGCTCAGGCATGGCTGGAAGGACAGGGATACATTCCCTCTGCTTGTACTATTCCCAGCTGCAGCTGTCTCGGAGACCTACAAAGTACCCTTCCTTTGGGGAAGAGCTGCCTGTGTTGATCCATTTGAGCACGGGGCATACAGAGCCGGCTACAGATGCCTGCTGCAAGGAAGGCTTTGCCTGCTCCATGCCGCAAAGGCAGAGCCTGGCTGCTGGGATCAGCCTGCGATTGTAGGCACCAGTGTGCACTCGGTTGCGGGGCCGGGAGGTGCACGGGCTCTGCGGGGGAGGGATTCTCCACATCTTGTGGAATTTTCACACCTATGTCCTCTGATCAGACCCAGTCAGTGTCACGCTGCCAGGCAGAGGGACACTGGGCTGTTCGAACTGTGTGCTATGCTCCTGGGGGACTCTTTTTATGGCTATGCAGAATGAGTCTGTGTTTTCTAGGCCACCTTTGAACACGGCTGAAGATTTGCTTTCTATAGCCTAAAACCTGAGCTCTGTGTTTGTCTCCTTAACTGACAGGCAGGGACTAGAGATATCCTGTGATCTGCTGCCATTTGCTGCTGTTGTTCCCCTAGTTTGGGCGCAAGTCCCACATTAGTATCATCCTCCTTTAGCATCCCAGCTCCTCTCTGCTGCCTGAAGTCGCTAGGGCAGCAACATGTCCTTTGGCAGGATGTCTGGTTTGGGAAGAATGAGGGGGGTGGCCATCAGGACTGGCACCTCTGTAGCGCTGTCCCTTCGTGGCTGTGCTTGGAAGGGGTGTGTGGGCATGAGGCCGTCAAGCCTGGAGAAAGGGGATGTCTCTGGTGACGACCACTCATTTTGCCATGCAGCCCCGAGGAGCAGGAGGCTGCATGACAGCCCGATGGAAGCTCTCTGCAGGTCTCTCTGCCCGAGGAGCTGACGCTGACACATTTCTGACACGAACTGAGAGGAGATGCCAGTGTGAGATCCCAGTCATGTCATCTGGGATCAGGTACCAGACCCAGCAAGCAGTGAAGGAAGCAGCTGCCCTGGGCACTGGTGAACATGATCCAGAGCTAATCCCAGAGCGTCTGCTCCCCGCACGTGCCTGCAGTGAGGTGCCATCCTCAAGGTCTCCCAGCCCTGCACCATAACTGCTCCAGGGGCTCTATGGCTCTCTATAAACGTTGCCAGAGTGAAATGCCAGAGGATGCTGGAGGGATGCAGGCTGAGGTTGTGATGGGTTTGCATTGGGTACCAGCTTTGCAGGGTGCAGGCACAAACCTCTGAGAGGGATCTGCTTTCCTGCAGAGGCTATTGCTCCCCCAGGAAGACAGAAGAATTCTGATCCTAAAGGGATGAACAGAGCCTGCACTTTGCCAGCAGACATCCCACGAACCATAGGGGAAAAAAAGACACCCACTGCTTATTATTTTTTTATTTCTCCTTGTTCCTGCCTGCCTATCAGCCTGTCAGGCAGCTAGATGCTAATCCACAGCAGCAGCAGCACAAATAAAGCTAGACTAGAGGGATGCTAATTTATGCCTGGATTTCATGCTTTGTTTTACTTCCACACTTTATTGGACAGAGTAGGCTTTGTGAGTGACGTAAAATGTTGCGTGTGCTCTCCCCATGGCAGGTTCCTGCACATGCAGCAGGAGAAGTTCATTTCTCTGTAGCCCCTGCAGGCTTGCGTGTCCCCTTCTCTGCCTCCCCTGGGTTATTTCAGGGGGGTCATTCCTGATAAACCCCCATCTGACGAGGATGCTCTATGTTTTGTTGCGCTGCATTTGAAACCCAGGGATGTGTTTCCAGTCTCGTTGTGCTTTCTGTGGTGATGCCAGCGTTTATGCATCTAAACTGTAATTTTTTACGCTCTTGCTGGGGAACCAGACTTCAGCTCCTGCAATTTGCATGAATAAATGTCATGTAAAATCATCCTTTCCTGGGTAGTGACCAGCTGAAAAGTTATGTTGTGAGGCAATCGGTTCTCCGTGATCTGCAGAGCTGTTTAATGAGATGTAGAGATTTACACCTCTAAGCATCTGAGGGGAAAGCGCATATAGATTTAAGGCCACAGCCCAGAGGTGACCTTACCTATGTGGTGCAAGTAGGTGAGGAGTTTTATCACTTGTTGCTTGTGAAACCTAATGTGTTAAACTGTGATGAGGAACAAAAGAGCCTTTGAAATGCATTGTAAAATCTAAAGAATAGTCAAATAAGTGTTAATACCAGAGGGTCTTGTGCGGTTTCTTGCAAGGGTCTTGCATAGGATCCACACTGGGACCCTTGGGGTACCTTAAAGGAAGGGTCAGCCCCCAGAGTCAGGGAAGGAATGTGTTGGAGGATTGCTGAGGTCTTCAGCTCCCATTAGAGGGAAAGAAATGCCCAAACACCTTTGAGTCCCTGTGCTCATGAGGCTGGTACTGACTTTCCCCTGCAGCCAAGGCTTCGTGAGCGAAGTGGCAAATCACTGGTGAAGGCAAGAGCAGCCAAGGCAGAGCTAGGGAGGGCTTTGAAATGGCCACACTGGCTAGGAGCTACGAATCTCGTGCTCCTTCACTCAACTTCTTCACAACTCCTATTGACCTCTGCAGAGCAAGTTGGAGGGAAGAGCCCAGAGGTGGCTCTTGTACCGAGCTCTGCCCTCAGCTTCACTGGGTTAAATATTAAGTGAGGATTTAATTGCATTCAGTAAAAGCTTCCCAAATATACAGCATGGAAATGAGAGCAGAATTGTGAGTGTCCTTGTTCCTCATTGCTGTCAAATAGCTTTTCTCAGCCTTGAGTCCTGGCAAGCCGATCTCTATAGGGTTTTATTTCATTTGGTGTCTGCATTGCCCTATTAAAACCACAGCTCCATTCCCAAGTCCCTGCATGTCACTGTATGTCAAGTGCTTATCCCTGTGTATTGGGGCAGAGGAATGCGGCAATAAACCTGCTCACAACCACTTGTTTGGATAAAAAGCACAGATTTGCTTACTTGGCAGTACCTTCCCTTTTTAAAGCAGATATGTTTGCACAGGTGACTTCTGTTTTGTCGCAGTGGTTGTGGGAAGGAAATGTTTTGCTTCATGCATGTTCTTGGCTTTCTGTGTAACGTTTTGCCCTGCCTTGTTTATACATTGCCCTGCCTTGTTTATACATTGCCCTGCCTTGTATATATGTTTATGCCTCATTTATGTCCAGAAACCTCTTCGTTTTCCTCTTATGGAAAACAAACAAAGGTCCAGGTGGTGGATCTGGCTGCAGGAGCAATGTCGGGGGAGCTGAGGCAGGGCTCTTTTGGGTTTTGCATCACCGCTTTTTTCTTCTCTGACTAAGCTGATGGACAGGAATAGCTTCCTTCTCCTAAGGTACATCTGTTTGTGTAGGAGGACGTGGGATTGTGGCATTTGTGTTTGCAGCTTTTACTGGGCTCTTCAAGCAGGCTTTCTTTGGGCTGGTATTTGCTCAGATGGGGGGAACCTCTGCATGTTGCATTGTGCGGGTCTTCACGTGCAGACACTGTAGGTGTACAGAGGTATCTGGCTTTGTGCAGGTCTCGGAGCCAGCCTCTTTGAGGTCTCTTTGTTTTGTCTCCCTCTGGGTATCTCGTGTGGATGCATTTGCATATATGGAAAGCGTTGTCATCATCTTCTCCCCCTCCCCAGCTTCTGTTCCCTTTTCTCTGCTGACTCGTGGGCATTTCCAGCTGAACGGTGCTTGCCGAGCCCAGCCAAGCGCAGTGGGGCTGGGGGCTAACACCCCATCTGCACCTGCCCTCCTTCCTTCCCCAGGTGTGGCTGGCGGGTGATAGGGGCATTTTTCCTATGCATTTTTCTCCCAGTATTCAATAACACGCAATAGGCAGGTCCTGGAGGGAGCCTGGTCTGTTCCCTGAGCCCCCAGCCCTGACACCCTGCTGCTCCCTGCCTTTCTTCTCACACTGTAGTGTGTCTGGCAGCAGCACCAAAGAGAGCAGTCCAAACCACACGGCGAGTCTGCTCACTTGCTCTAATCCACAAGGCCAGGTTTAAACACTTTTTCTCCCTGCCTGGAAAGCCTTGGAGTGGTTATATCAATAAATCCCTTGCTCCTCTATGAAGATGTCCTTCCCAGGACGTTTTAAATCACTAATCCTCTCCAAGGCATCTCTGGCTCCATGTTCTCTTCCCAAACCCATTCCTGCCCCCTGATGATGATGACTCAAATGCCCTGAGGCTTCATCCCTCCAATCTGCCACCTCTCTGTGCAGCCCTGCTCCTGCTCCAGCTCTGCTGTCCCACCGTTCTGCTGTCCCACTATCCCACCGTCCCGCTGCCTCCTTCGCACAGGACAAGCTGGGCCATTGGAGCAGCCAGGGGCGGAAGAAGGGGGTGGAGGAGAGACGGGGCAGCTGCGAGGCTTCTGTTAGTAAACACTTCCTTGGGTTCACATTTTAATTCCTTACCCCCCTTCCACATCTTCTCCCCCATCCTTTCCCTTTTCTATATGCTCACACAATGAGACCATTGTCAAGGGGTGATTTGAATGAGGGGTCTCCGAGCATGTTCCCAGCATTGTCAAACAGAGTGGGAAAAAAACCCCACAACTCCAGCCTAGCCAGGAGGAGCAGACCAGACTGAGACAGATGCCTAAATTAGTGACAAAGCCTTTTGAATGTCCCCCCTAGACAAGGGTTGCCTTGTGCATGCGTGCGTGTGTGTGTGCATGCTCGTGGGTGTGTATTGGTGGCTGGGTGGCAGCTTGCATGTCTCCCCATGTTAATTAGTTTTGCATGCATGTCTGATAAGGTGCCAATGAATATATTTGTGCTCCTTCCACTGGCGAGAGCTGTCTGGGCGGCGGGGGACATGCGGGGCGGTGGGGGGGTGCAGCCCTGCAGCCGGGGGTAATTGAGCTGTGCGGGGTGAGGGTTGCTGTGAGCTCTGGTGCATCAGCGTCAGGGCTTCCCAGCAATGGGATCTGCTGTAAATAATGTGGAGTTTGAAAGAGAACCGAGGCCTTTTTTGGTTCACTGGGTCTTTCGCTTCATCTTTGCTGATTGTCTGGCAGAGGGTCTGAGGCTCTTTCTTCTCTTCTGCCCTGTGTCTCTCTCTCAGGTCCACTAAAAGGTGTTTATTTCCAACGGATTTGTATCCATCTTTGTATATACACATTCAATCACTCACACAAAGCCCCAGCAACAAAACCTCCGCCTGCTTCTCCAGAAAGGGAGTCAAATTCACTACCAGTTACAAAATATGGGGGGGAAGTGAAGCGTGTGGGTGCCAGGGGTGGAGCAGTGGAAAGAGGCAAATGGAAATGCAGAACAGGAGTTGGAGACACGGAGATAACGTGTGCTAGAAAGGATTTATCAACATTTGCTCAGGATAGAGTTATTAATTACCAATGCAGAGAAAAGTCTTTCTACATCCCCAGAGTATGGACCAGCTCATAATGTCATTCCTAGAGTACTGTTATCATCCATCCATCCATCCATCCATCCATCCATCCATCCATCCATCCATCCACATTCTGTGTGTTCACACAAGAATTCATTGTACATGCAGGATTGTAAACACCAATTCACATCTAATTAATTTCCTGTCTAAATTAATTTTGCATCCTTTCCTTTAAATCAATAAGACTTAAGAGCCCACATGCATTTCTCGAGCAAAGTGGGAATAAGCTCTGGAATGGGACAACTTGTCTTTTCTCTCTGTGCTCCTGTCTGCTTCCAAGCAGCTGCTGGATGCCAAAAGAGCAGGGAATTACATGGGAGAGGTCATCTGGGGAAGTTCTGCTGCAGCACGGCTTGCCTGCTGTGGAGTTCGGTGGCACCAGCTTCATGCTGGTTCCCATCTGCTTTGTCTTCTCTTCCATACTTGAGTCCTGGTGCTGGTGGTGAAGGCATAGAGAGCAGGAGCAGACACACTGTGGTGCAGGGCTGGTCCTGCAGGGAACCTGGGGAGGAGATGGCTTGGTCAGAGCAGCAGAGCATGGGGTTGATTCCCTCTGATGGGCTGGCTAGGGGCGAAAGGGAAGGTCCTGATGAATAAGGTAAGGTGGCCTTTGGCATCAGCAAGGTTGGGTCGGGCAAGGGCTGACACCTCTTTTCCCACTGTCTCTGCAGCTACACTGGGCTTTCCTCTGCTGCTGGGAGGTGACACAAATATGGTAGAGTAGCCAGGGAGGGGCAAAGCCACCTGCCTGGAGGAGAGCTGAGTCCCTGGAGTGTGCTGCGGGAGGAGCAGCTCTCCTTTGTGCTCAGAGAAGTGCAGGAAGGTAGCCAGGGCCAGGCTGCACCTCCCCATCGACCTGCACAGGGCGTCTGCCAGGAAGCATTTGTAGTCAGCCCAAAGAGTGTCCCCAAATCCATCAGGAGGTATCGTGGCCAACTCATGAGTAATGTGCAGGAGAAAGGGACTCCTGTGACACGGAGGTCATCCAGTTGGAGAACAAAGGCAATTCCGTGTGACTTATCAGCGGTGCCTAATTGCGCAGGGTGAATAATGAGCAGCAGCACTGCGGTCCCTCTGGTGAGCTGAGCCACTAGCTGAGCCCCGTGTATGGAAACCCCCAGTCAGTGCCAGCAGATCATGGGCATCCTCAGAGAGGTCCATCCCAGTGCTCTGCAGCTGTGCCCTTCTCAGAGCCATTTGGGTTCCTTCATTGCCAAGTAATTGTGTTAATCCCACGTGGAGTGAAAAGGGGAACCTGCCATTGGGAAAAGTCCCTCTGTGGTTGTTTGGATCTTTCGTTTAGCATCCACGCCTGATCCAGATGCAAGGTGGCCTTTAATCACAAAGAAGAACCAGGCACCAGCATCCTGTCATGGGTTGGCAGTTTATCCCTGAGCAGGGGACATGCTAGAGACCCCTTCCAGCTGATGTCCCACCTGTCCGCCCTTCTCTCCTATTTGCACATCCCTGCCTCTCCCTAATTCTGCTCCCAAGCTCTGTGCAGGGCTGTGGAAACCGCTTTGTCATAGCTCCTCACCAGGTCAATCTGGAGAAGGGTGTTTTTTTTCCCTTTCCCCATTGGGATGACTATTCCCACAAAAGCAAAGCCTCTTAATGAATCCGTGGCAGCAAAGTAGGTAGCGTGCTCGCCCTGCCAAGGCTGCTTGGCACAGCTGGAGTCACGTAATCGGGCTGGGCTGCCAGCCGGCGACAGAGCAGTAAGAGTTAAACTGAGGACAGTGCAGGGACAACTAATCCACAGCAGGAAGAGAAGCAGAGACCTCCCTGTCCTTCATCATCCTCCCCCTCTATCCACGCACTCTTCCTTCTCCATCACATCCTATTCCTCTCCCACATCCTCCCTTCACTTATTTCTTCTTCCGTCTTTCTCATCCTCCTCTTCTCCATCGCTTTCTCACTCCTCCCCCTGGAGCGTGGTCTCCTCACACGCTCTGTCATGTCTCCAGAGCTGTTTTGTCGAGTGGGACGGGAGGGACGGTGTATTTGGGCTGCGGTGGAGGTCACAGCTATATGGGGATTGTTTAAAAGAGATTTGCCCACATCCCAGCCCATGTGACCAGCCTCAGCTGCAGGTCTCTCTTTCTTAATCTGGAGATAAGCGTGATTATCCGAGGAAGGGCTGTTCGGAGCTTTGTAACTGTGACAGGGGAGCTTTCAAGTCGCACTTTGCTGGCAGAGCAGCGTTTAAAGCCGGGGAATCAGATTCCAAGCGTGGCTTTGCATCTCTTTTCTGCTGGGAGCATGGTGCAGGGCTGGCAGTGGGGATGGGAGCTTTATTAGGACTTTGCTTATGATGCGGAAAAGGACTTAGGGGAGGGGAATGGGGGGAAGAGGGAGGCAAAAAAATCCCAATTTGCCATTTCCCCATCAGTGGTGACATAGGACAGATGCGCCGATTCAAGGGACAGACCAGCCTGAGCCCTGGTGTAGAGCAATAAGGTCCAACTACCCTGGGGTCTGGCTTATTTTTAGCCTGGGGTCATGTCTCCCTCTTCTGTTCTCCCCCTCTCTCTCCATTATGCCCCTCACACAAGAGGTCTCTGGGGGCCTGTTTGGAAATGAAATGCTGTTTTATCAGCTCTCATGGCACAGCATCCCCAGGCGAGATGGCAGAGCCAGCTGTGCTGCCCCATAAACACATCCTGGCCCAGCGCTCCCTGTCCCCATCCAGAAGAGTATTTGCTGGCGATGAGCCCTCATGGGGCATCTCTGCAGCCAGGGTGGGGATGCAGGAATACAGGACATATAGCAATGGTATAGTTTAATATTGTGTTGGTGTCTTGTATTGCTGAAGGCTGAAATATTTGACATCTCATTGAAGGGGCATGGTCCCCGAAGAATCCTTTCGCTGGGACAGGCATCGAAATAGGGGTTAGTGGAAATGTTCAGCTCTGGAGCAGGCGCTGCTTTGCTTCTATTTGTAGACTATAAACCCAGAGCAGGGACTTGTAACAGCACTTCTTTTGATAGAGGTGGGTCAAGGAGAAAGAAACCTGGATGCATGCCAGGGGCAGGAATCTGGGGCGAGGTTGAATCAGGACAAAGTGCCAAAGCTTTGGACCGTCGCTCGGGCAGGACTCACTGTTCTTGCCGTATCCTTTTGGAAGCAGTTCAGCTTCCAGCAGGGCAGCTGAAGCCAGGCTGATCCAAAAGACACCCTGAATCCTGTGTGCTCAGCCCACAACACCCATTTCCAGCAGGTGGGAATTGGCAGTGAGAACACCAAAGAGCCCCTTTACCTGGATTTGTTTGTGAAGGGGCTGTTGCTTGCCTGTGTTAGGATACTGAGGATAGAAGACATCTCTCTTCTTCCTCTCCATGAAGGCACAGCTCATTTCTGCATCATTCTGCCATCGTGGCCAGGCAGCCTTAAAGCAGCCCAGGACATGCACCTGAAGACACAGATTCAAACATGTGTCTGCAGCACAGGTAGCTCTGTTTACCTCCGTTTACCTCCGCTGTTTGTACAAGGCAAGTATGTGCAAATGCATCATCTTGAGAGCAAGCTCTGAAACATCTCCTATGATGTGGCCTGCCCATCCCTTCAGCCCCACACAGCTGCTCTGTGGGTGGAAGCTCTGCTTTCCTTGTGCCCCTGTGAACTCCATTTCTTGCTGTTTTTCTTTGTGTGCTGCTTAGATGAATCTTTTTCAGTGCCTACAGCTTATTCCAGGGCTTTACTGAGGATATGGCCAGCACATGTAGCCTTGCTCCAGGGCATGGCTAGGTGGACACAGCATCTTCTTCATCTAGTGACCATAACACCAAACAACCCAAATCCCTGCATGTGTAGATAATGCCTATGCCCCAGAGGGGAACAAGATCTCCCCTCAAGATCCCACTGCCTCAGATCTGGCAGCGGGAATGTGGGCAGGAACGTGTAGGTGTTGGCATGTGCAGGCAGGAGCATGTGTATGCAGGGGCAAGCATGCCCATCTCTGCAGGCACGGTCCCACTCCTCCCCATGTGCCAGCCCATCACCATGCACTCAGCCTGTGTGAATCTGTCCCATACCTGCCTCAAGCACGGGTTCGGGGCTGTAGGGTGACCACGAGGGCTGATGGTCAATTTACAGCTGGTACATGGAGGAAAGTGTGGTAGAAAGGATTAATGGCAAGATTCATTTGGGGAGTAGCGACGGAAGGTTTCCTAATGCAACACACAGGAAAAGGAGCTGAAAAAGGGAGCAGCACAGTAGAGATGAGTGTGAGATCAAAGGCTGTGCCAGGGCTGGGAGGAAGGAAGGAAGGAAGGATGGCATCCAGGAGCAGCTTGTGTTCCTGGGTGTTGGGTGATGCTGAGGAGAGTGAAGGAAAAGCACCGTCTGCTCTGAACAAAAGCCATTGAGAAGAGAGTTGGAGGCGACCAAGCAGGGGACACAGAGCAGTGAGGACCCAGGTTGGGTGGCTCTCCATTCTAGGGTGAAAGGTGGGCTGGAGAAGGGGGCTTGCACCCAATGAGGATGTGCAAGGTAGTCTTGGCCCATGGACTGGGAGCCAACAGTCCTGCAAGTCAGAGGCACAGGGTGGCTATGTGATGGAGGAGCTGTCACTGTGCCAGGGTGAGCTGAGCCCAGAAGCTGAGGTGTGTCCAAGCTTTCCAGGAGAGAGAATGAGCTCCACAGGTGTGTTGGGAAGAACCAAGTCATTGCTCCAAACATCAATTAGGCCAGATGCTGGAGTTTGAGCACAAGCTGGACGCTAACATGTGCAAGGACTGGGGAAGTTCATTCTACCTCCTGTGCTTGCAGAGCATCCTTGAGCCACACTGGGGCTGCAGCCACCTGTGCCACTGGGACCCTGCAGGCACCAATGGGAACTGAAGGACTCTGCCAGCTGTGTTCACATTCTCCTTACCTCAGTTGAGTGCCCACCATCCCTGCACGGGCAGCGAGACCCAGGGGCAATTCAGGCCCTTGCTCTTGTTCCTGTTGTTCAGGGCCATTTGTTACAAGGCCCCCAGCAGCTCGGTACATGAGTCTGGGTTTTGTGGTTGATTAAAAGCAAAACCCTTGACCAAAAAACCCCATAATGTTTGCTTGCAACCTCATTGCCATAGTAACTGAGGTCCTGAAGACACCTCTGAAGTAGGTCACTGCGGGCCCTGTTTGGCTGCATCTCCAGCATGGCGCAGTTCTGGATGCAGGGTGCATCCAGCCAGGCATTGCCCTGGCACATCCAAACGCCCTCAGGGAAGGCCAGGCTGGAGAGCTGCCCTCTGGTGACAGCACCCAAGGGTGCCAAGGGCTGTCCCGTGCCTGCTTATGGGAAACTTCTGTGGCTCCTGCTGCCCCGGTGCCAGCTCGCCGGTGTCCCCCAAGTCCAGGCTTGCTTCCCAGCCTCCTCTCTCCCCATCCCCCATCTCTTCGCTGCCTCCCTCCCCCCTTTCTCCCAGCGCCTCTCCTCCTGCTTTGCATAATTTTCCATTTTCAGTGTCCCCTTTTCTTTTTCTCCTCTCCATATGGTGCGTCCCCCTCTCTGCCTGGCGCAGGAGATGGCCTTAACAAGCTCGGCAAAGCCGTCTCTCTGAGGGGCTGCACATGAAAGATGCTCTATAAAAACAGAGGCCGGGACAGAGTCCCCCCCCGAAACCTCTTTTCTCCCCCTTGATTTATATGGGGCTGGGATGTGGGAACGTTTCTGGGTCGCTCTTTAGAGCTGCCGGGTGCTCATGCCTGTTCTCTCCAGCCATTCAGCAGAGACCCCTAAGGCCAGCTTGTCCCCTGCCTTTGATCTGCAATGCAGAAAGAGTGGCCGGGGCAAGTCTGTGCCTCTCTTGTCCAGCTTGAGCCCTCAGTCTGGCTGGCAGAGAGTGATGCCCTGTCCCTGCTGCACCATGCCCTTCCCACTCAATGTTCAGTGGTCTCTTCCTCCATCTATTTCAGCTCCCTCCTACATCCCTGGCACCTTCAACCCCACCTTGTCCAAGGCAGTGGGTCTTGGCGAAGCAGCAGGCCACGGGATTTGCCATACACAGCGACTCAGCAGGTCTAACCCATCACTGCTCCTCTCCTGCTCCTCCATGGACACTTCCCAGTGAGTGTTGAGCCAGGGATAAAGCAAAGGGTGCCAGGGCTGGCAGCGCCTGCCCAGCATTTGATGGGTTAAGCCGGTCTCCAGCTAATTTCTCCCAGCGGCTCCCCTCCTCCTCGTACTTCTGTATGCAGCAGGCAGGGCCTCAGCGCAGGTTCCTGCACTGAGCTGTTGCCAGGGGAGTAGTTAGGCGAGTCTGAGCTATGCAGGGAAAAGGCCCGGGCTGTCAAAGTGTCTGAGATGAACCATAGCCCGGTCCCCCTGCAGCTGGGCCCAAGCATGCATCAGCCCTTGTTTGGAGCCTGGGAATGGCAAAGCCCAGGGAGGTTCAAGGGCAAACTTGCTATTCATTAGTCAGGGGTCCTTGACGTTCCCACTCTCTGTCTCCCTTCTTCTTCTTCTCTTTTCTGTCCCTCTTTTGACAGATTCCTGGGTGCTTTTGGGGAAAACTCCCCTCCTCCTCCTCCTCCTCACCCCACCACAAGCCCTCCACATAAACTTCCCCTGCAGACAAGGCGGGAGGACAATAACAGCAGGGCCACGATGCAAACGAGAGCTGGCGGAGCAGCCACATCCCGCGGGTGTCCTTTCTCCCTGGTCCTCCCTGCTCTGCCACAGCAGAGCCACCCGACACATCCATTTCACTCATCTTCCCCTCTACAAATGTTTTATTATCTTGATGCTTGCAGGAAATTGTGACTTGAGATAAGGAAAATGTCAGCTGCCTTCTCCACTCTCCCATAGCCCAAAGCACCGAGAAGTTCCTTGGGAGGAAATGTAAATGCTTGCCCAGGTGCACAGGAGGAGTACGAGATGGAGGGAGCCTCAAGAGCATCTCCTCCAGGAGATACAACTCGCAGCATAGGCATAACATGGAGCCTCGCTCCTGCCCCACCGAACAGCGTATTTCATAGCTCTTAGAAGCCGAAGCTCCCTTGTAATTATCCAAAGCAAACAGCACGTGTTATTAGTTTAAAATGATTTTTCTTCCCCCCCTCCCCGGGCCCCTGGAGCAGAATGGAGGTGTAATTGTGCTAAGGAGTTAGCAGGGGAGAGCACAGCTTTTGGTCACATTCAAGTTGGAGGGCTTGAGCCAGGGAGGCGCTATGAAAGGCTGGTATTTGCATAAGCAGCGTGCATCCTACAAAAAAGAAAGATATCAGGGCCTGGCGAAATTCAATCAGGGCTGGGAGGGAGGGAGAAGGAGGGGGGGGGGAAAGGGGGAGGAGGGGGAAGGGAACGGGGGGAGGAAAAAACTTGACAGTGAAAAAGGTTTTTCTAAGTAACACCCCGGCGAGATTAAATTGTCCAGAAAGTTTCTCCGTGTGAGCCGGTGAAGCGGAGGCTGGGCTGAGGGCAGGGGAGGAGCGGGGTCCCTCCTTCCCGGCCTCAATAGGGGATAGGAATCTGATTAGGCAGCGCGTCCTGCATCCATTTGCCATTATTTAAGGGGTTTTTTGCCCTTCCCACAGCCCGGCATTGCCGTGGCTGGGCAGTTTGTGAGTGTGTAAACCTCAGCACGGGCTTTGGAAGGGCATGGGGAGCCAGAGGAGCAAGTGCTGGGGCAGAGGCTGGGCTGTAATTGCAATTAGTTGTGCATCTCTTAAAGAAGAGAGAGATAATGAATCCATATTCCTCTCATCTCATCTCATCCAAACATCCTACTTTGTGGGACGTTTTCCCTGCACGGGGCACCAGGAGGGAAGGCAGTGTTGGGCTGGCATCAGGTACCGGTGGAGCCCTGTGTTAGGCTGAGTTCCGCCCACAGAGGAAGTGCCTGCAGGAGGTTTGGGCTTTCCTGAAGCTGGGGTGAAATCAGTTGGGTTGTTCCAGCCTTTCCTGCCCCTAAAGACAAACCCACCAGGTAGACAGGGCATAGCTTCCAGGGCAGGTCGTTGTCTTGTACCCACAAGCATCCTCCCTGTGTGCACCATAGATGAGTTTGTAGATGGCAACAAGCTCAGCCTGCCCCGGCAGAGGGCAGGGGGCTTGACCCTGCAAGGGTTTTCCGTGACAAACACAAGGATCCAGCCTCCTCCTCCTCCTCTCCTGTGCTTGCGAAAGCACCCACCTCCATTCAGATCTCATCTGCCCTGACCTCAACTTCCCTGCCAGCACTGGGAGGGATTCCTGATGTCATGTAGGATAAAGCAGTGCTGAGCCTTGGCTCGTGCAGCCTGGGTCTCCCCTCTGTCCTCTCAGCACCCTAATTCTCCAACGACAGGCTGTGTTCCTTCCCCAAACCCATGCACGTGGGGTAGATTTGGCTTCTCTCTCTCTTCAGTTTAAGGCTCGCTTCAAAGTTGCGAAAGGGAAGGGATTTTCCTTGGATTTCCATCAAGTGCTTTATGAATATTGCAATAAAGGGGTTACAGAAGATCTATTTTTAAGAGAGAGAAAAAATACCCATGAAAATTGCAGCTCGGACCCCAGAGTGCAGAGTATTTGCAC
The DNA here is from genome assembly GCA_028858755.1 of Ara ararauna. Classification (NCBI taxonomy): domain Eukaryota; kingdom Metazoa; phylum Chordata; class Aves; order Psittaciformes; family Psittacidae; genus Ara; species Ara ararauna. The sequence continues at coordinate 35,528,728 of CM054383.1, read as the reverse complement.
AGTTCAAAGAGTTACGGTGGTTCATTGCAGTAGCAGGCCGGGAACGTCGCGGTGCGACCTCCAGCACATCACATGCGGGCTGCTCCCAGGGTGGCTCATTAGAGGAGCCACACACAAGATTTATCTCGTAAAATGGGCTTGCAAATATTTTATCAAATTTGCAATATTTTATAAAATTACAATTTGGTGCAATAAAAAGAATAAATTAGCCAGCTGATGGTTCCTCTTGCACGCCAGATCCAAGTGGCTTCAAGAGCCAGTTATATTAGTCTTTACGCCTTCCAGCGTAACGGTTTATAGGCAAAGCAAATGGATGGGATTGGGTTTGTGGGCTGTGCTAAGGGATCCATGCTCACCGTGGATAAAGTGCGAAGGGAATAGAGAAAAGAGTCAGCAGAAAGGGAGGAGAACTTGCTGCAAGGTGCTAGATGTGTGGGACAAACCCAGGGAAAGCCGAGAAGGGGACTTCTGCTGAGCGTCACAGCTTCGGCTCCAGCTTGGTGGCTCGGTATCACTTTCTCCAGCCAGGCAAGGGCGCCGAGGGCAGGGAAAGTTAACACGAAGATTAAAACATCAGAGGGCTGTGCCTTTAGTGGCTCTGACATGCAGAGTAATCCCATGCCCCAAAGCCTAGGGAGGAAGGACAAGAGGCAAGCCCTCCCCTGGCTGGCGGTGTGCGGGGCAGGCAGAGGTGGGGATTGAGGCGGGCGCAGGGTTCTGGAGACCACGGTTTTCCCGGTTGGGAAGGGGATAAAGTGGCCCAGAGCCATGGGAAATGTGTCGTGAGGAGGGAAAGAGGGCTGGAATTTCACCCCATCGATGAGACGGGTTGGTTTGTTCTCAGGTGAGCGCTGCTGGACTGTTTCCCTGCCACAGATCATAACCATTCCATATTTTTTCTTTTCCTTCCTAGATCCCAGTGAGTGGAGAAGGGACTTTTCAAGCCTGTGAGCTCCTTCTTGCAGTTGCCTACCTCCTGCCCAGACTTGCTGCCTGATGTACCCGGGTTTCTCCAGGAGGGTCCCAACCTGCTTCTCCAATAGCCCCATCAAGGAGGCAGCTTTGACTTATGAACACAGACGGTTTCTACATCACCTCGAACCATGCCAGCCTGGCTGTCGGAGGGTAGCCAGGGCAACACAGAGAGCCAGGGAATCATCACACATTGCTCCTGTATGTTGTCTTTGGAGCCCTAAATACCCCAGAGCTGGTCAAAAGCACTTAGGCATTGAGCCCTGGGCCAGCCGCTGTCTCACCTGGGAGAATACTGGGTGACTGAAGGTTGGAGTGAGCTTTTAGCATGGGGCTTTGCTCGTGGAGCATAGCTTGGCCCTTGCTGCTCTTCATCCCTGGGTGTGCGGAGCTGCGGGAGCGCACCCGATGGTGCTGTGCTCAGGACCCAGAGGACTGTGAGTCTGTGCAGGCCAGGCAGCCCTGCTGCTATTTTATTGCAGCCTCTGTTCCTGTAAGAGAACCGTACTGGCTGTAATCCTTTCCCATTGAAATCCCCACCCCGTGACCTGTTGAAAATAAACTCTCCCTGTTGCAAAAGTGAGCCGTGTGATTTGGTGCAGTTTCGGGCTGGAGGAGGCAGTGGGCACAAAACAATCCCAAGGCAAACCAAGAGGGAAGCGGGAGCAGCCGGGATCCAGGCGGCCCGGCAGCGCCATGCCCTGCATCAGGCACATTTCCCTGGAAGCCCGAGCGAATCCCTCCCCGCTAAATGATCTTTATTTGGTCTGAACCCCATCTGGGAAGTAACCGCTAAACCCAATGCAAACAGACCCCCGTGAAAGAATATAATGAATATGTCTCTCAAATGATTTGGAGCCCTTCTGCCTGCAGAGCAGGTTCCCTCCCCATTGTGCCCAGCTCCCCGCGTGCTCGGGGCAGGCTGCGCGAGGTGGCCGCTTTCCCAGCTGAAATCCCAAAAAAAAGCAAACAATGGGTCAAGGCCGGCATTGTGCGAGCCCAGGCAGGCAGAAGGAGCGCAGCCCGCCATGGCCAAGTTCAAGGCTGGGCAGGGGGCTGGGACCGCAGGGATGCTAATGGGGGTTGTGGAGGAAAGGGGCTGGGGGCTCTGTGCGCCGTTATCCTGTACGGCCCAAAAACACCTCATGGAGAGGCAATGGGGTGTGATTGCCCAGTGCAGCAAGGCGTGCTGGGGGCACTGGTGGGACTGGGAGGGATTTGGGTCTGATGCTGCTCCATGGGCTTGTACTCCTAGGGGGGATTGGTGTTATTTGCAGGACTGATGCTAGTGGGATGGGATCGGTGCTATCAAGGTGGTACAGGGGGAAAGAATGGATATTACTGGGGCAACTGGTGCTATGGTGGGGTGCAAAGGGAGATCGTGGTACAGTGTGGGGCAATGTGCATCCTGGGCGGGGGGCTCTGGGTCTGGGAGCAATCTGGGTGCTACACACGGCTCTGCCCAGTGCTCCAGGACCAGGCGGGGACCCCCCCCCCGCACCCCGTCCATCTCCCCCCGCTCCCCCCTCCCCGGATGAAGTGTGCGGAGACAGGCGGAGCGGCCCGTGGAAAAACACCATGGAGGGCCCGCACAAAGGGGGTTTTATTCAAATTTGTTTAGAGTTTAGCGGATTTGCATGAAAAATGTGTGAGAAAAGCCGGCTCCAATGACCTCATCCCCAGCTGCCATTAATGTTCAATTAAGTGCTGAATAGTAGCAAAGGGGGGACCGGCCGGGACGTGCAGAGAATCCAGGCTCGGGCGCAGACTGTGAGAACCGGGCAGCCCCCCCGACCGTCTGGCCCCGGCCAGCCCCGGCGGGGTCCCCCCGCTGCCCCCCTCTCTGCATCGGGAGGTGAGCTGAGCCCGTCGGGTCTCAGCCCGTCTGGGTTATTCCCCGGATCGCTCTCATCCAGAACCAAAGTGCCCCCCCCCCCCCCCCAAGGTGGATGTTTGGGGGGGGTAATGTCCCCTTCTCTCCTCCACCGAGGCTGTTGTCGCTCCCCCGGCTCGGCGCCGCTCTCCGCCTGGCAGACGGTGTCAAAGCCCAAGTTCAAGTCCACGCCGAGGGGCTCTGCCCCGGGATTCCCAGCTCCTTTCCATCCTCCGCCTTTTGTTCGCCTCTGACAATTGCTCTTTATTTCTTACACACCCCCAGCCTCTCCCACCCCACCCCCCCCTCCTCCCTGCCCGCACTTGGCACCGTTTAGCTGCCTGCCTGCAAACTTAACAACCCCTCTTCTTGGTATAAGCACTCAAAGTACACTTCTTTCCACATATAAACACGGCCCGGGGTGTGCGGCTCCTCCCGGCCGCGGGGTCCCCCCGGCGCAGCCCGGCTGCCCCGCACCGGCCCCGGCCCCGGCCCCGCACCGGCCGCAGGAACTTTCTGCTGCGGGACACGGCGGGAGCAAAATGAGCTGGATCCAGCACCCCCCCCTCTGCGGGGCTCCCCCGGGCCAGCGCTCAGGTAAGGGAATACACCCCCGCCACCCATTTGTTTTTCGGGGCTGAGGGGCGCGATGGCATGGCAGGTTTTGGGGGCGATGCGATGGGGTTCCCGCATCCTGCAGCAGAACCAGCCCTGCCCGGGGCACACTGATGGGTCCTCCCCCGGGGGTGAGGACACCCCCCGCGCAGGGGTGCTGGGGACACACGTCCTGGATGGGACAGCAGGAAAGCCAGGGGAGGAGGGGGACTTCCCAAACCTGCCCCTGCCCCGGCCGGCCTCTCTCCGCCCCCCTCGGGAGGGGAACACCCACCCAGGAGCGGGCCGAGGGGCTGGGGGGGACCGGGTCTCCCGGCACCGGCATCCCCCTCACCGCTGCCCCCCGGGACGGGGCAGGGACGCCGGGAGCATCCCCTTGGGGGCACATCTCCATTTCCATAGGGGCGATACCTGACGATGGGGAGGCCATACGGGGCCCAGGGGGAGCTGACCAGTATCCCAGATAAATCCCTTCCCAGTGTCGGTGGCTGGGCAGTGCTGGGACAAACTGGTAGAGGAGAGGCGGGAGCGTCTGCTCAGAGGCCTCTGGCACAGGCCCCAGATTTGGGGTTTCGATTGATTTTGGTTTTCTCTAAGACAATTTCGGGTGAAGGAGGAAGAAATAAACCTTCCCCTTTCCTCCTTCCCGTGGTGCAGGTAGAGATATGGGATGGAGGGAGCGGAAACACCTTCATTAGGGAAGGGGAAGAGATCTGGGAGAAGGGGAAATAAAAGTGGGGGGGATAAGAGGCTGAGAGAGGACGTGGAAGGGGTGGGAAGCGGGTGGGAAGGCAGGAGGGGCTCCCCCGAAACCCGTCCCCATGCTCAGCGCTGCGAAACGGGCGCCCATCGCTGGCGCCTCGGGGCGGGGCGGTCCGGCTAAGGGGTGTGCTGCGGGCCAGGGACACCGTGCGGAGGGGGGGACCGTGCCTCGGGTCCTGCGCTGGCACACGGCACCGCGTCATGCAGCAACGTGTGATACAATACCGCCTCATAAATTACAGCGTAACATAGACTATGTTATATGTACGTGTATAGTATGGGGTGTGTAGAATGCTGTATTACACTGCAGCCACCGGACCCCGCGCCCGGTGGACGGGGAGATCCGATGTGCCGTGCGCCTGCAGAGGGTGCTCAGACAGTGGGGATCCCCCCCCCAGCGCCCCAAAACGTCCCTAACACCAGCGGGCGGGGGGGAAGAGGCTGCGCGGGTTTTGGCGCTGATTTTGAGCCCACGGCGGTCACGAGTCGCGGGGTCTCAGCACCGGGACGGTATCGGACCCCCTCAGTAGGGGGGGAAAGGGGTTTATCCTTCAGGCGAATATCCTTCTGGGCGTGGGGAAGGCGAGATGGAGCGGGGAGAAGGAGATTTGGAGGAGGAGATGGAGGGATGGAGGGGAGAAGGAAGAATGGAGGGTGGAAAAGGAGGGATAGAGGTGGGATGAAGGGGGATGGAGGTGAGAGAGGAAGGGTGGAGGAGGAGAAGGAAGAAAAGGTGGAAAAGGAGGGATGCAGGGTAGAAAAAGAAGGATGGAGGGGGAGAAGAAGGGATGGAAGGAGAGAAAGAAGGGTGGAGGGGGAGAAAGAGGGAAGCGCGGTGGAAAAGGAGGGATGGGGGTGGAAAAGGAGGGATGAAGGGTGGAAAAGAAGGGGTGGAAGGTAAAAAAGGAAGGATGGAGGGGGAGAAGGAAGAATGGAGAGGAAGAAGGAAGGATGGGAAGGGAGGAGAGATGGAGATAGAGAAAGAAGGACGGAGGAGAAGAATGCATGGGGGTGGAGAAGGAAGGATGAAGGGGAGAAAGAAGGATGGAGGGTGGAAGAGGAGGAATGGGGGGAAGGGTGCCGCACCCCCGATTGGCTGCTTAAGCACAAAATCTGGCGCTGGTGGGCCGGGGGCTCCTGCGGGGCAGAGGTGGGCTGGCAAGGCCCCCCCCCGGCAGCCATTTTGTGTCAGGGCCTGCCGTGGTGCCAGGGCTGGGCGGTGGGGCCGGCGCTGCGCCCTGCCCTCCCCAGGGCCTGGCGGGGCGGTGAGGGGCGCCGGGCGGGGGGGAGGCCTCCATGCCACGGTGGAAAACGTATTACCTCGCCCGCCACGCTCGCCCATTGACAGAGATAAACATGCAAATGAGCCGCTTTGCATGTCATTAGCATACAGGCAGATTGGGGGGGGAGGGGCCGCCTGTGTGCGCACTGCAGCGTGCTTTAATGCAACACCCAAACAGCCATTGCTGATGTCTCCCCACACCAGCACCTGCGGCTCCCCGAGACCCCGCCGCGGGCAGTGGAACCCCCGTTATCCCTCCATCATCCCCTATCACCCCACCGACCCCGCGGGCTGGTACCCGGCTCGTGCAGCCCGGCCCGCGGCTGCAGGGTACAGGGACATGGAAGGATAAATAAAGCCACACCTCGGACAGAGCTTTTTTGGGGTTATTTCTGTGTTTTCACCTATTTCTGTATTATTTCACCTGGTGCAGGGTAGAGGAGCGGGAGGGGGTGTCCGGCCCGTTCAGCCGCAGTCTCTTGCAGCCCCGCTCCACTGGCGCCCTTCACTGAGTGGGGAAAAGGAAAGAGGAAGCTGATGGATTTGGGGGGGAAGGTGCAGGGGAGGAGCACGGGCCGGGATGGGGTTCCCCGCGGCTCCCGGAGCTGGGGGGGTGTCAGGGGTGCAGCTGGGGAGTGTGTGTGTGCAGTTGCGGGTGTGTGTCTGGTGTCCGTATGCAGACGAGGGGGTATCTGCGACCTCGGCATGCACCGACCCGTGCACACGCGTACTGTATCCCCCCCCACCCCGCACGCCTGTACCCAGTCGGGTGGGTGTGCGTGTCCCACCTGGGGGGGGTGTAGATGGGATCTGTGCGTGTTCCCGCACACGCGTTTGTGTGTACAGGAGCGGGGTGCGCCCGCACACACGGGCAGTACCGGGCACCCGTGGGGCGCATCCCACTGCCTGGGGGTGCAGCGAAGGAGGCTGGGACACCCCTCCCGGCCTGGATTCCCCTCCGCGGGGGGCTCTGCCATCACCCCGCCGGGTTTTCGTTGAAGGGGAACAGAGCGCACATCCCTGCGGGAGCGGGAGCCTGCAACGGGCCGCGGGCGGGGGAAAAGCATCCACGTTGGGATCCACCCCCCCACGGGGGATGTGGGGAGCACTTCCCGGGAATCTTCATCCCAAAAAATCCCCGCACGGCTGCGGGGAGATGGGGGGAGCGGGATCGCGCCCCGCGGCCCCGGTGCGGGGCTGTGTGCGGGCCCCGATATCCCCCGCAGTCCGAGGGTACCCGCTGGGGAGTGAACCCCAGCCACATTTAGGGAACACTCGGGGGGGAACACCCCCTTTTCTCTGCGTCCGCCCGAGCCGCGGTGCATCCCTCTGTCCCCCACCTCCCAAGCAGAAAGTCCCGCGCTTGCAAAGAAACCGCTTTTTAGGCTTGAAACAAACCCGGGGTTTATTCCTGCAAATAATTCACTTTTTATTGCTGTAAATAAATACGATTATTCCCCCCCCCCTTGCAAATAAACCCGGGTTTTATTCTAGCAAAGAACCCGGCTCGTCCGCACCTCTGCGGTCATTTGTGCTGGGGAAGGACAGGGAGGGGAGAGGGCGCCGGGGCTATTTTGGGGAGAGAGATCCTCAAACTCCGGCGGGTGTTGAGAAATCAAATCTCGGCCGCTCAAATCCGTATCCCACCGCGGGAGAGAGGAAAGCGGCGGCAAATTTGGTTTCCAAAACAATTCCTAAAAGCTCGCGTGGATCTTTCCCGCATTTCCTCGGGAGGGAGAAAATTCACAGAGCGGCCCCGTCACGATTTATATTCTTTTCTTCTGCTGAAAATTCCTCCCAAATCCAGTAAATATGTTATTAGCAGAAATAATAATCTATAATTTATAATCTATAATGCCGCCTCTTTCCTTAGCGACTCGATATACAATTGGAAATCAGAAACACCGTTGTGCTGTTGTTGTTTTGGGGGTTTATTCCTTTTTCCTTTTTTTTTTTTTAATGTGTGCTGTTTAATTTTATATTTTTTAATATTTATTTTTGTGGGTTTTTTTTCTTGTTTGTTTGGGGGGTTTTAATATCTATGTTTTTAATGTAGCCGATACACAATTTTTGTAAGCGCAGCAGCCCTTCAGAACAACCCGCCGGGTAAAATCCAGAGGTTCTGCCTTTTAAAATGCCCAACGTGTTAGGGCAAAGCTGGGGAGCAGCCCGGTGGCACGGCCAATGCCGAGCGGGGCTGAAGCTCCGGCGTGTGCCCTGACGGGAATCTCCCTTTTCATTTCAGTCTCGAGTGAGAAAATTCAGAGAGTAGGAAAAAGCGATTTACAGAGGCGCTGAGACCCGCGGCCCCGGTCCCGCAGCCCCTGAACCCGCTCTCCTTTCCCCTGTGCCCGATTCTTGCGGTGGCACCGGGAAGCAGGGGCAGCCCCGGGCTGCGGGGCGAAGTTTGCAGCGCTCGGCACGATTGCTGCAAGGGCGACGTGGGGCGCAGGAGCCTTCCCGGCTCTGCGGAGACGGTCTCTATCTCTGGGTCCAGGGCTGGTACCACCTTGTGCCGCCGGCCCCGGGCACAGCCCTCACCCGGAGCAACACTGGCTCCGGCTTTGGGGCCAGCCACAGCCGAGGAAGAGGGGGGTGAAGTCGCGGTTAACGAAAGAAGGCTGTACTGCGGGCAGCAGGGCCGGCTTTTTATCCATGGGACCGGACAGGGCGACCCCCGGACTTTGCCACCCTGTTTCCCCGTCGGGGCACGGCAGAACGTCCACACTGTCGCCAGCACCGCGAGCTGTCCCGCGTACTGGCGAGGGCGGTAGAGGCTGGCCGAGCCGCTCGAGGTTCATTACAACAGCCCTTCGCCTGCATTTGCATCCCCTGGACACGGTGCCCCCGCATGGGTGGGTGCGTTTGTGTTGGGGTGGGCTCCGACCTGCTGCCAAACCACAGCCTGTGCCCATGGCACGGCCCCGGGGCTCGGCGGCCCCTGCGGAAGCTGATCCCAGCCCGGTAGCGTAGGGAAAAGGGGAAGAGGGGCCAGGATCGGTCCCGTCGGGGGGGACACCGCGCTCAGCTCGGCGGGACGTGGCCGGGGGGTGCTCGGGACAGGGGCCGCACCCCGACGGCGGCCTCGCCCCTGTCCAGGGTCCTGAAACCGGCCGCGGGCGCCGCGGCCATCGCGCCGCCGACGGGGCGGGACCGGGGGGGGAGGGGGGAGGGGAGGGCGGGAGCCCCGTGGGATGCGGGGCGGGAGCCGTCGGGGTGCGGGGCGGGAGCCGGGTATCCCGCCGGGGAGCCAGTGGCTCGGCTGGCGGCGAGACGGGGCGGCAGCTGGAGGGCCGGCGAGCGGCCCCGACGGCGCGTTTCCATGCGCTATTCTTCCCCGATTTACTGCTTGTCACCGGCAGCTCAGTGGGGGTCCCCCCCTCTTCAGGACCTTCTCTGCCTTCCCCCCCCCCCCTTCCCGCCGGCCGCGGGGCCGTGCAGAGCCGCCTCCCGCTTCCTTTCCCCCCCACCCCCGGCACATTGCGCTGCTCGCGGCCCCGCTCCCCTGCGCGGCTCCGGGGAAGTTCAAGAAGTTGGCTGGCCCCCCTCCCTGCGAGCCGAGCCAGCCCAAACACCAGCGCCTGCCCAGGAATATTTCACCGTCGGGCAGAGGGAAGGGAGGGGGGAGAGACAGCCTAAATCCCCCCCCCCCCCCAGCCCCTCGGGCTCTAATCTCCTATGCATCGTTACAACTGCCCGCGATGAGGCGGGGGAGGCCGGGCTGCAATTAGCTATAGAGCCGCTCGCCTTGCAAACAGAGGGGCTCGGATTATTGCAAATTCATTTCTATTTTCCAGGCCAGCGCTTGTATTCTCTGTTAGCATAAGAATAGAGCCAGGCCCTGTGAACTCCTCCGACCTACTGACCCCTCTCCCCAGAAATGAATAGCAGCACTTTCCGTGTCCCCCCCTCGCCAGCCTCTCCAGCAGACTCGAGCCACGGCCTAAATTCCTAATCAGGGTAATTTAATATATCTTAAGCCCCTGGCTGCTTTATTTTCTCTCCTTTTTTTTTAGTTTGTTTTAGGCATTCACTGGCTCTCACCCCGTCATTAGAGATCCTTATTTGACGGGTATAAGAAGCTGTTATGAGACTACAAGTCTCTTTTTATCTGCTAAATAAGCTGTGCTTCCCCGTAATTAGAACGGCGTTCCCAGCCTTTGAGGCCTTTCAGGGCCGCCTAACAAAAAACTTGCAGGAGATGAATAATCCCGGAGCACAAACTCCCCGGCCCCAGCAAAGAGCCGGGACAGAAGCCGCGCCGGGCGGAGCTGGGCGGCGGGGGGATGCCGCCGGGGGTCCCCACGTGTGTCCCACTGCCACTCCACCCGCACCGTCGGGGTTTCTGTGGGGTCGGGGCAACCCCATGAATGGTGCTTTGGGGCTGTGCTCCCCTCCCGCCCCGGGGGTGTCACCCCCTCCCCACGCCTGGGTGCGGGGGGGGGGGGGGTTGTGTCCCGTAGAGCCCCACGCGTGCTTCGAGCCGTCGAGGAGATCTCTCCGGGACCGCGCTGCTCGCCCCTTATTGGTCAGCGAGGAGCTGACGATGCGTGGCAGGGCTTTGCAGATTGGCTGGCGGGGGGGTCGGGCTTAATGGCGTCACGGCTGCTCGACGGGGCTCCCGCCTGCCAGGGTGGGGAGGGCACCACGGTGATGGGCGCGGGAGGCCGCAGCCCCCCTCCATCGCCTTCCGCTCCTGGACCGCGTCCCTGTAGAGCGGCAGCCCCTGGTATTTTGGGAGAACATTGTGTGTACATACACGGATACATGGAATCGAGGGGGAAAGTGGCTGTGGGATAATTAGCCTTCTTGATGTGGTTGGAGAGTTATCTAATCCAGAGGAGCCTAAAGGCATCATTACGGAGACAATATTTCAGGAAATCCAATTCATTGGAGCAAAAATATGACATTCATTTTGCTGGTTATGTTATTACAAATATCCTTCAAAGCCGACATTTCACGGGCCCCCCCTCCCCCCCCCCCAAAGAAAAAAGAGATATAAAATAAAATAAAGTGACCAGACTGAAAGCCCCAAAGCTACGGACTGGGAGGAGAAGAATGAGCCCGAGTCCCGCAGCAGAGGGATCACCCCTCACCTCCAAGACCCATACGGAAAAGGGGGAGACCTTGGTACTGAAGGGAGCTCCCGAGGAGGGCAAAGGGCTGAGAGGGGGATCAGACAGAGACAACCGAACGCTGTCCCAGCGCTGCGGCTGCCGAGGGTGGAGGAGGCTGCGTCCCGACTCGGCTGCGCGCTATTTTCAGCTCTTCCGCGGCAGAATTGCGGTGCGAGCGGCAGCCGATGGCCGGGCGCTGCCTCCCCGCAGCCGAGCGGTTCCCGTGCTGTGCGGTATAAAACCTGAGCCAAACGGGCAGCGCTCCCTCAGCGTTCCACGGCCCCGGGCACGGCTGGTGCCACTGGTGCCGCTGGTGCTACTGCTGCGGGAGATGCTCTGCCGGGGTTTTCCCTGCCTGGATCGGGCCCTTCTCATCTCTTGTATTTGGGACCGGGGGGGAAGCGGGGCCAGAGCCGGTAAGGGGGGATGTTTGTGTGAGTCGGTCTCTTCAGGGCAGCATCTCCCCAAAACCCCTTCAACGAAATCCGCTCCCCGGAGCGTCCTTCACCTTCCCCCCACACCGCAGCCCACCGAGCACCTCCCCAGCATCCCGCCGGGGCCGGGATACGTGAGGGCCTCCGCCGCCTTTGCCCATAAACGGACCGGAAAAATGGGGAGGGAAAATGGTGCTTCCCGGCCCTGGACGGCAGAGTCCGCGGGAAGCGGCTCTTCCCAGCCGGCCTCAGCCTCACGGGCCCGGCGTGGCTCCGGCCGGCCGGGGTGGGCTCGTCCCGGCGGGGCGGCGGCGGGTGTCGGTCCCAAAACGCGCCCAGCCCGGCTCCTCCAGCTGCCGCCACGTCCCCGCTCCAGCTCGCAGCCCGGTTGTTTTGTTTAATTAAACTCAATGTCAGTGTTAATTTTCCGCCTGGCCGGGCAGCCCTGCCTTTGCCGGAGCCGGCGTGTTGGTTACAGATGTCAACGCGCCCCGTCGGGGCTGCGCCGAGCCCGTGGAGATGCTCCGCGCAGGCCACGCGTGTCCGTGGGCTGCGGGGCCGCGAGGGCAGGGGAACGGCTTCCCCGGTAACCACCCCACTGACACATCGGGATTCGGTCCTGGTGGGCAAACAGGGTGGGCAACCCCGCTGTGGTGCATGTCATGCAGGGAGTTTTCCCTGCATGTCTCACGTGGATATCATTGGAGATACGGGGGAATTGGGAGACCCCCTCCCGCCGGGAACGATGGAGGTGCATTTGACAGGGAGCAGGTCCTGCTTTAGGAACGAGGTCCCCTCCCGAAGTGCGTCCCTGTCTCTGGCGTTCAGCAATGCTCTGGGGATGAGCAGAGGACCCCGGGCCACCCCCAAACCTGTGGTAGCACTGGAGATAAGCCACTTCCTCCCCAGAGGTGTCGCAGGCCAGGCCAGGGAACAGGACAGTGGCATGGAGGAGTGCATGCCTTGCCAGTGTCCTGCAGGACCCCTATTCCCAGCTGGCTCCCAGCCCTGACAGCATCCAGGTGCCTCTCTGCTCTTGGTTTTCAAATTGCTTTCCCAATCCCTCCGAACTGCCAAAGCAGCTCCCTGTGCAGGGACTCGTGTGGCACAGGATGAGCTGATCCCTGCCCTCTGGTCTATCCTCAGTCATTCCTGACACACTGTGCATCACTTGCCCCCTGCCAGTGACTGCGCTGATCTTCCCAAAGTCCCATCAATGTCTTGGAGCTCTCTTCCTTGCTGGATGTAGCTGTTTCACTGCCACATCGGCAATGGACTTGTTTTCTCTGTGCTCAACACTGAAGCCCTCCTTCATTTGAAGGCCAAGTTCATCAGCACAGCGAGACCCTTCCATACCCCTCTGTACGGTGCCAGATTTTATCATGTTGGATATTATCCTGTTGCTGCTTCCTCCCTCCTCCCTGGCACTTCCGAAGGCCCATGCTCCTGCTCGCCACAGGAGCTCCGGCACTGACCCCTCAGTGCTGGGAACCCCCTGGGTTTGTTATGCCACTTTGTCTCCTAACTTTTAACCGGGTATTCATTCCCCAGCTGCTTTTCAAACTTCACTTCTCCACAACAGCCTCGGCCTTATTTACCAAACAATCAGGTTTATTGCTGTTTCTCCCCATTCTTTGTTACCATTTCTATCTGTTTTCCCCATTAAACTCAGGACGTTGTGATTTTCCGGACCCCCCGTAGAGCCCTTTTGGGGAAGTTGGCGATCCTCCATTCCTATTTACAAAGACCGATTCACACAGGAGGCGAAACTCCAGCTCCTGAAATAGCCATTTCATATTTAAGTTCTTCTGAAAGCCTTGCCTGAATCCTGCCTTTTCTCATTCCTTGCTTCTGTGCCCTTGATCGAGCTGTTTTCCAGCCTCTCCTGCTGCTACCTAGGCCTTCAGAGCACCTAGATCCCCGTAAAGAAAGCTTCTTTTGTGGGGGATTTCTTTAAGATCGTGGTAGCAGAATCCAAAATAAGGAGGACTCCAATGCAGAGGATTCATTCCTGTTTTATTCTTCCTCCGTTTTCTTCTCCTGCATATGCCAACCCCCCCGGACATCCACCTGCAGTGCTTTTTATTTGTTTCAGCAAATCATTCCTGAAAAATACCCTTGTCCTGCTTTGTTTTATATCCATGTTGAGTTGTGTTGGAGGGGAGATTAGGATGGGATTTAGGGGCTATAGGAGGGGTAACAGCTCTGACACAGGTGACCAGTACAAACCAGCCACCTACCCCGTCACAGAGCGGGGATTTACTGTTCCTGAACAGCCACAAACAGATCTCCTTTCTCATGGTGCTCCATGCACCACCATTCCCAAGGCAGGCATTGCACCCCAGGAGGCAGAGGATGGGAGATGGTGGACCAAAGGCAGGAGAGCCTGGTACTAGGGGTACAGAGCTGTCCAGTGCTGGTCCCTAAGGAGATCCATCCCCTTGGCATGCGTCCACCCCCACTCCTCGATGCAGGTGCAGGTGTGAAGGCGATAGAAGAAGGAAACGGGCCCTGCCTTATTGAAGCTGCTGGTAAACAAAGGCACTTGAGTGGAGAGGATTCAGAGAGCCCAGCAGCCGCAGGAAACTATAATTACGTTTAAATATTGTTAGCATCATTATCTTTTATCTGCCATCAGATTAAAACAATTATGGCATTTTCAGGAATTGTCCTGGCATTCTCTTGACCGGCGTTATCTGTCAGGCAGGAAATGTGATTTTCGCTTGGAGAGGTGCCAGCCGCTGCGTGGCCGGTTCCACAGCTCCATGATCCTGGAAGAAGCCATCAGCAGGGCTGAATTCCTGCTTTATGGAGAAATCCACATTCACCCTGTGGTCAGGCATCGGTTGCTCCTTCATTCCCATCCCTATATTGCTGTAGGTGTCGGGCTTACCCGGCTTGGTGGTGGCAAGGGGAAGCAGAGGGGGACACCAGCCCCATGCCATCACCTCTGCGGTGGCTGTGGCAGCGTGCCGGGGCGGGTGGGCTTGGCAAACACGGCTCCGTGCCTGAAAGCCATGGTGAGCAATTTACCCGAGGAACTCATTTCAGGAGATCTAGTCTAAGTTAATTAAAGATGGCTGGCTGGGGTCATCGCCTTGGCAACAATTAAGGGCAGGAAAGACGCCTCATTAGTAATAGTTTTTAACAAAACCCATAATTTTTCATATCAAGACAATCCTGGGCACACGAGGCAGGGGGCAGGAGGATGCTTGGTTTCTGCCTTTCTCTCTTTCCACACCCTGGCTCTGGGTTTGATCACAGGGCAGGACCGCAGAGTGGGAAAATGGGATTGAAAGGAAAAGCATCTTTGGCTGGCGAGAGTCCTGTGACTGGTGCCCGGGCAGAAGGAGCATGGCCAGTGGAGAAGGAGCTATGAGGATAACGGGGGTTGTACCTGGAGGGGATCTGGCTCCTTGGGAAGGAAGGAAGGAAGAAGTCATGAGCCGGCCATGGCAGCCATGCAGGGGCTGCCGGTGTTTTGTAGCCCAGGGAGCATTGTGCCAGGCTGCCACTCCCAGCCACCAGCAATGGGGTTATTCCTCCAGCTGTGCCTTTGTTTTCTAATTTCCCTCCTACTCCAGAAATCCTAATGCCGCTGCCTTGTTAATGCCAGGCTGGGCAGAGTAGCTTTATTTTCTACTTAATTAACTGTCATCCTGTGATTGATCAATTAATGATGGAGCCATCATGGTAATGCTCTGGGAGCTGGTGCGCCGGGGCCAGGCCGAGTCACGCGCTCGCCTTCCCACTCCTACCTGCTCCAGCACCCCCCCGTGCCGGGGCTGTGCCAGCTCCTGTCCTGACAGCAAAGGACAATGTGACGGATGGAAAAATCCCTTAGTCCCAGGGAATTTGGCCATTTACAGGGTTGTTGCATGAGTGATTGGGGACCAGAGAGTGATGCTCCTGCCCTGGCATCCCTGTCCAGCTGCTGGGAGTCACAGAGAGGGACGCTTCCCTGCTGGACATGGTGCTTGCTGCTGTATTAAGCTCTAGCTCAAGTATTTCTGCTGTTTCCCTTCTCTCAATGACATTTTAGGCTTGGGAGAGAGGATGAGTCTGATGTTGCATGTTGGGGTGATGCTCTCACTGGTGACTCAAAGGGGTCAGGGCTCAGTAGAGCCAGCAGCAGAGCTGCTCAGTTTGTGGCCTCCTCCTCCTTTTCCTCCTCCTTCTCAACCTCCTCGTCCTCCTCCGAAGTTGCACACATGGCTCAAACGAGAGGGATAAATATAAACTCTGTTCGGATATCCATAGAAACAAGAGCTGAAGATGGAAGACCCCATGCAGATAAAACCTTCCTTCTCCTTCCCACATGCTGCTATTCCCGGTATTATTCCAAAGCACTTCATCGAACCAGTAGAGCTGGGAAGGGACCAACAGAAATGACCAGGAAGGTGCTGCTGGGAAAATCCCAGAACGGGTGAAACGCTCTTTCTGCTGGATAATTAAGCTGTTACCATACAAACTATAGCCGGGGTTGTGGTTGGGAAAGGCTGAGGCTCTCCTTGGCATGGTGGGAGCACACGTGTGCAGGGCTGAAAGGGATGCAGTGCGACTCCGGCGCGGAAGCAGAGCAAGTCCTGTCGCTTAATTACTGTTTCCTTTCCTGCGCCTTGAAAAGTGCTGAGATACAGATTTGATGTGCTGAAAAGCGTCTGGCATCTTGTCACGCACCAGCCCGTCTCCAGCATTCAACAGCTGGTGAATACACCCTCCCGACGCACCCCCAGATGTATACCTGCACCTACAACATCACCGCCTGTTTATCTGCGGATCGGCCCAAATGATAGCGTATTTATTCAGACGACTCTGCCGCCTGGGAGGGAAGAAACTGAACTGGTACCAAAGGGAAGCAGCAGCTCCTCGGGGCTGCGTGTGCAGCTCTTCCTCCCCACCGGCTCCAGATTGAGTTGTTTGTCTCCTGACATCCCTGCACACACACCCGCACCCACTCACACATACATATATAATCCCGTGCGCAGAGCCAGGAGGAAACCTTATATAGTAGTACAGAAATAACGCTATTTTTTGAGTTGAAGCTTAAAGCCATTCATCGGAGATGACACACGCAACACAGTCAAGCCCAAGAATAGGTTTGGAAGTGACTTTGGAAAATATCAATAATCAGCAGCGTTTCCTTGCATCCCAAACCCAATCCCAATCCAACATCGTTTCTGCTGTCAATAATGCACATTTATGGGGAGAAGATGTCTGAGGAGGCCTACGTGCCTTACTTAGAGCCCTTCCTCGTGAGGCTTCTGTGCCTCTGTGAGCTACAGGAAAGGTTTATTTCCCCCCTTCCCTTATGGCAAGAAAGCTGTGTGCTGAATTAACCCCACTGGGTGTTTTTGGGGTGAGGAATGGAGCCTGCTTGGTGCCCAGAGGTGCACGGTGCTGTTAGGTGTGATGTGCCCAGCGATGCCCAGGCACCCCTGGGCTTGTGCCATGTGGCCATGCAGAGCCTAAGAATAAGCCTGGAGCTGTTTGCAGTGGTGGGGCAAAGTGGGCCAAACAAATCTCCCCCCATGGCCATACAGGAGGGGGAGAAGTTGAGCACATATTGGGAAGGAAATGGCTGAGCATCCTCAGCAGCTTTCCCTTCTGGCCTCATCCACACCCAGGGCCCAGGCAGTGGGATCTCAGCAGGTCCCAGGGGGCTGTTGTGGGGCTGACCATGGGGTGGAGGAGGAGGAGGAGAAGCCATGGGGAGGGTGGGGTGGCCACCTGCCCGCACAAAGGGACCTGGGCCAGCGGTGCCCAGCATGCCCTGACCCTGTGCAGGGCGCTGGGGCGGGCACGGCCACATTGCGACCAGCTCATAAAGATGCTCCGAGGCCGAGCTGGAGCCATGTAAAAGCAGTTCATAACTGCAGACTGCCCCGGCCTCGCTGCTCGTGAGGCAACCACAAAGAAACTTTATTTTAGAGTTGCAAGTATTTTATTAAAAAAAAAAAAAAAAAGAAGAGAAACTTTTTAAATATGTAATTGGCTCTGGGAACCAGGACCCAAAGGGGTTGCGAAAGCAAGGGAGGCAATTGCCTTAATCAGACCAAGATCCCTGATTTATTTATGTATTTATTTCGATTTCAAAGCAGCGCTGCTCATCATATCAGGGCCTTTAGAAGCACAATTATTCTCTCGACAGAACAGCTAACCTAGGCTGCGATTATTTGCCTTTCTGAAAGGCAGCGCTTCCCAGTCAGCATCCTCCCCTCGAACGCGCTCCCGCTTCCCTCTGAGTGATTTTAGCATCCGAGAAACATCCCCCCAGCATTCCCAAAGCCTGGATACCCATTCTGAATACCCATCCTGAACACCCATCCTGAACACCAGCCTTTTTGCTGAGCTTCCCAGCTTCAAAGAGCAGGGCGAGCGATCGCTAAATAATGTCTCTTTATTCCCGTCCTTTGGCTGCTTTTCAAGTGCCAGTCGAGAAACGTGCTCAAGTCCTTCTGGCTTGTAAAAGACACCCGAGGTGATAGGTGGAAGGATCTGGGCAGCCTCAGCACCGCGTGGGTTTAGGATCGTGGAAGTTTTGCTCCTCTTCTGGCCCTGAGGATTGTTTTATTCCCAGATTGTGTCTGGAGTCGGATTGGGGTGGGATTTGGAGGCGATGCTCTGCCGGCCTGTGGAGCCAGAGAGAGTGCGGAAGGGAATGAGTGGAAAGGCAGGAAAAGAGGGACTGAGCTTTGAAAAGGAGCAGCTGCAGTGGGATGCCCTTGGCTGGGGTGATGCCACCCATCCCCAGCATGAGTGGGCAGGTTGGTACCCGCAAGGCCAAGGAGCTGGGCTGAATCCTGCTGGTGCTGTCCTGTAAAGGGACAAAACCCCCTTGCGGAGCTACGCCACAGCATCCCCATGCCAGCATCTGCCCCACCATCCCAATGAGGTCCCTGTGTCCAGCAGCGA
Organism: Ara ararauna; assembly: GCA_028858755.1. NCBI lineage: Eukaryota > Metazoa > Chordata > Aves > Psittaciformes > Psittacidae > Ara > Ara ararauna. The sequence continues at coordinate 35,510,758 of CM054383.1, read as the reverse complement.
TGCCCCATCCCCGACCCCACCGTGGAGCTCCTCCGCAGTGGCACGAAGCATCCATGGGCTTGTGAGAAATCCTCTCATGTTGTGTCCCCCCCATCCCCATCCCCGCAATGCATATTTGGTGGAGGTTTAATTGGCTGCAATTATGAAGTCGCACGGACCCTGGAAACCTGCCAGTCAGGGAAATAATGAACCGCTTTAATACAAATTCAGCCCGTAAACAAACGCGGCTGCAGAGCCGTTGTGGCCGCCCGGCGCTGCGAGCGGCAGCACAGGAGCTTAGCGAGGAGAAGCAGGGCAGCATCACCAACCCTATGGCACTGGGTTGTGTCCATGTCCTCACAGCCACCCTACGTCCCTGTGGGAAAGGCCTTGCCTTTCTCTAGGGGCTTTCCTACGGGGCCATAATGCCATCCCCAAATAGCAGCACCAACAACGTGGTGTGCAGATGTAAGATGTTGTAGATTTGGGGTTGGTCTGGGGGGATCTGAGGCAGGGGATGGGTAGCAGTAGGGTTGTGCACGGGGAAGAAGATGCAGAACTGAGCCCCATCAGAGCATCCTTGCTCCCCGCTTTCCCCTGCATCCCTCCCCGGTCCCACGAGCCCACAAGAGGTCCAGGCACCTCCACCCTGGTTTGGCCACAGGGAGCAAACTCTCTCTTCACAGACACCTCCTTTATCTGCTGAAGGATCCCCCAGTGAAGGGTTTTCAGGGCATTCAATCTGGGCAAACAGCCCCCTCTGCCCACTGCAGGCAGGAGGGGGAGATGCTGTGGCCCTGGGAGCACCCCTGGGGCCCTGCATCCACCGCCACCCCCAGCATCCCCTGGTACCAAGGGGGAAAAGGCAGAGACCCCGCGGCAAAAGGCACCTGCGGGGCCCATTGAAATGCCCCACCCAGGGAAATATTTTTGCCAGGGAAACTGCTTTTGGTTTATTCTGAAAAGGCTGCACTTTCCTGCGTTATTTTTTAATTTTCTCCCCTTCTTTTATTTTCTTTTTAAACAATAAAATGCGCTGATGCTTCTTGTAACTTCCAGTAATTTGTGGAAATTAAAAACCAGAGGAAACCATTTGCAGCACGACCCAGATTTTCATGGCGCTCCGGAATGGATGTCTCGGGGCTTTGTTTTAATTTTGGTTTTGGATGGACTCACTCCCAGAATGGTGAAAAATCTCTTAAATCTGGACCATGAGAGTGCCCTGAATTGTTTTCCTGATTTTTGAGAATATCCCTGGTAAATTCATTGTTCAGGAGCTGGATGGGGATTAAAATCATCCTCATTTTGCAGGATTTTTACCATTAGATATTGCAGCATATTTACCATTAGGAAATACAGCAAAAAAATCTAGAAACCATAGATTTTAAATATATAATTTAGCAAAGAGGTGGAACCAGCTCTTTCTTCAGGGTCATGCGTGTAGCAAGGCGTTTTTACATCTTGTTTGGGCTAACAGTATTTCTGCCTGCCTTCGCAAGTGGCTCCTTCCCTTGTATTGAGCACCAAGGTAGTAAAGAGATGGTATTTATGAGCCCCCCCAAAATAAAGCAGGCACAATTTATTAAACAGTTACAATGTGACAATAAATAATTTCAATGTCAATCAAAAATGGGATTATTGTCACTGAAATTTGGGTTGAAAAGATGAAAGCCTGAAAGGGAGAATTGAAATCCAACCCCAGAGACGATCCCACTATCTTTGTTCCTCGCAATAAATATTTTGGGTGAGAGTTTAAACCCGCAAATCCCTAATTTTGGGGGGAAAAGGGTTGAGTGGGGTTGGCTTTAAGGAATACAGTAAAAATATATATTCATGTTTGGGGAGAATAGGTATTTTATTGTGAATCAATTGACTTTATTTTACATTAAAGAAACTGCTTGGGTTTTAGTTTCTCCTCAGTGTCAGGCAGCGGCAGAGGGATGCTGCTCCTCACCCAGCCAATATTCACCGTCTTTCCCCCTGTCTTAGTAAACCCCAAACTCGGCCTCTCTGTAACGCATCAGCCAAAGCTGCCCCTGTTCTGGGACAGGCATTGATCAGTGCAGCAAACTTCAAACGCTGAGGAGCCCCTCTTGAAACTGCTGCGGAGCTGCTCCGCTCCCGCACAGCCACATCCCCTGCGTGCCCTGCTGGGCCCCTCCAAAACCCTGCTGTAATTTCCCCTTTTGGCCCTGGAGCTATTCCAAGGACTGTGTGTGCATCCGGGGGGAAAACAGCCCTTTTTGGGGCTGGTAACAAAAATAATTGCGCTGGTGGGGAGCGGGGCACGGTGGAGAGTGGAGGTCAAGGATGTGGCTGCGGGAGAAGCATCCTCACCGTTTCCTTTTGAACTCCAAAATGGTGATGATGAGGATGCTGGGTTTAATGGGGTGCAGGCACAGCTGATGGCTTCTGCTTGATTCCTCCGAGGGGATGAGACCCTCAGGGCAGGAGAAGGGTCCCCTTCTCCACAGCATCATCCAGCTTCCCCTCCTGTGTCTGCCCACTGGCCTTGAGCAGCGGCTGTGCCTTGGCACTGAGCTCAAGCAGTGCCTCATTTTGGGCCATAACCAGCAAACGTTCAACTGTGGGTCTCTAGAGCAGCATTTTCATTCTGCATCCCAATAATACCCAATTCCTCCTCAAGACAGAGCTCCCCATTATTTTTTCCAAGGATTTAAGGGCATGACATAAATAAATACACCTTTACAAATACATTTTTAAGGGTATATATTTGCATACTAAATTAATACCCAACATTGGCTTACACCCCACAGCCCCAGAACACACACGGATGGAGGTGAGGGCTGGAAGCAGGATGTCTAAGTTTGTGTCTGGAGCGGCTGATGGATGGACGAGGAGGAACCGGCGGGGGCCAGGCTGTTTTAATCAGCCTGTGTGTGCGTGTGACAATAGTTGGGTGAAGAAGGGACCTGACACCAGCATCCTCGAATTGTTATAAATCACACCAGTAAAAACAGGAGGGGGGAAATATTAAATGTGGGTGATCGCGGTGCTTTTAGTGCCAACTCAATCCCCATGCTGGAACAAAGCTTTGCCAGCCCTGAAATAAATGATGCTGCACCTAATGGCTCTTATCCCTTCCCTGCTGCCTCCGACCAGGCAGCTTTAGGGTTTGAATGATGCGGATGGGAAGCAGCGGCTGGGCCTGATGCTGATTTTTACTGGCAGGGATACCCCGTGCCAGACGGGGTGGAGGTCCCAGGGCACTCATGGCTTGTCCCTATGTCCCCATGTCCCCACGCTGTGGCTTTGCTGATGCCCCACAGCCGCCGGGCTCCTCTCTCTGCTCAATTGCACAGCGCGCAAATGGAATCGCTCTCCTCACTGTGTTTGTGGCCACGGGAGTGGAAGAATTACATTGGGCTGAAAATAGTATTTACTTTTACTGATTGAAAAATAGATGTTGGGGGAAAAAAAATAAAAAGCAAAAAAAAAAAAAAGCAAAAGCAGGAATTGAAACTATAATTACAACAAACCATATGTAAACTCCCAGGTAAACACTGATTATACTGTGTCATTTCAGCCAGACTTTATTAGCAAGGGAAGAAGCGAATCTTCTTTCTCTCGCTGCCTGCGGCGGATGTAGCACGCAGGATCCCACCGCCTGCCATTTGCAGAGTGCTTTTCACCCTAAAATATCTCCTCTTTATGGCCTGATCCTGCAGAGCTCTTAGCAGCTCTGTTTCCTAAGCTGAGCCGTGATGTGGGTACAGAATGGGTCTGCTGGGGTGCTGCTGTAGGTGCAGTGCTGAGCTGCCCTGGGCACCTCTTCCTCGTTGTGAAGGGGCTTGAGTGTGCCAGGGGGATGAGAAACTCGGGGTGCATGATCCAGCCTGCTTGCTCCTATAGCGCTGTCTCGATGGGATGGGATGGGATGGGATGGGATGGGGGTGCCCCAGCTATAGCATCCCCTTTCCCGCAAGCAGTTCACAGGCCTGGTTTGCAGGATGATGGGACTGGCTTGGAGAAAGGCTGGAGAAGGTGAGTGGCCATGGCCTTGCCAGGCCCTTTGCTTGACCCCCAGCAATGGAGCCAGAACCTGTTTATCAGGGAGCTGCATTCCCAGAGCCCGGCACCCCAAATGGAGGAGAGGAGCAGGGTCAGCACCTTGTTCCTGGGCATCTGCATTACACAGCATCCCCCTCACTCACTGACATGGCACATGGTCCCTCCAGGATCAATATCCCCTGCCGGGTCTGATAGAGTCAGAGCAATGCCATCGCACTGGTGACATGTGGGTCCCCACGGTTCCTCATGTCACCTCAGGACACCCTGAAGGGGAGCGCAGCATCCCCTTCTATGCCATGCAGCACCAGGATCCCCTGGCAGCACCATTCCCTTCGGATGAGTATTCGGGGTGCTCTTGCCGCAGTTTCCTTGCAGGGGGAGTGGGGCGAGATGGGAGGAGAGGGGAAGAAGGAAACCACGACTACCGTGTGTAACGCCAGGTATCGCTTAAACAACAGGGCTGCAAGGCCCGGCCGGCCTTACAGCTTTGCCATAGTGGCACCCTGTGGCAAAATGCATTACTACAGCTGGCAGGGGCTGTGGAGGGGGACACAAGGCCCGGGGGGGACCCTTTTCCTGGGGGCTCGCAGCCTCACGGGCACACATACCCCTCGCACAGGCAGGGATGGGATGCTGGGGGCTGAGCAGCGGGTGCTCCCCAAGTCCATGACATCCCAGTCCCCTGTGGTGGGTACCACACATCCCTGTGGTCGGCCATGGGGTTAGCCGGGATGCCCAACCAGCCTGGACATCCCCATGGGAGGATGCTGGGATGATGCCAAGCTGGCTGACCACTGCGTGCTTGGTTGCTTAGGGCTGTCCGGTGGCATCCGCACGGCAGAGTGGCGCGGGGCTGCATAGTGGCATGGAGAGGGGTGTGTATTCATGTGCGTGTGTTGGTTTTCTCCTCCCGGAGCAGACCCGGAGTGACGGAGCAAGCTCTTTGTCTGCCTGCGCGCCTGCCTGTCACGGCTCCCGGCGTTTCCCAGCCACCTTGCACTGCGTGCAGTCACTTTGGCAGGAGCTGTCTTGGAATTTTAATGTGGCTGATTAACGTGGCACAATGCAATCGCGGAGCTGTGCCCCTTCCCAGCCTTGGTGTGATAAATAACCAAACCCAACCAGGCATCCCCATCCGCGGGGCATTGCCTCATCCTGAGCTGGAGGCATGAGGTGATCCCAAAGGGAAAGATCTGAATGCCGGTCCTGTCTCAGGGTGCAATGCAGGTGCCCCTGCCATCCTGGCCCAGGGGTGGCAGAGCTGGTTTTGGGGCTGGCATGGGGATGTGCTGAGGGATGTGGCACTGGGTGACACAGCAAGTTGTTGAGGGAAGGGTCACCGCTCCCTCTGACGGATGGAAAACTCCAGGCAGAAGGGAAAATGGTGAAGGAGAGAGGGTGGGGAGGCAGGGGAAAGCTGCCTGCCAAGCAGGGAGGAGGAGATGGGCGAGCAGATAGCCCTGCCGCCCAGGAGAGGACGAGGGGGAGTTACTGACACAGAGGACACGTTGCTAAAAATGAAATCTGTCCCTTCCTCAGGCGGTGTTGACAGAAGAGGATGGGAGGAGATATCAATGGCAGGCACACGTGTCCCGGGAGAGGGTGAGACACAGGCGGAGACAGAGCAAGAAGTGAGCCTGGGATGGCTGCAGAAAAGAAACTCAACCTTTCTTTGGAAGGTGGGGGGCACGCCATGAAGCACCAACCCCTCCAGGCATCGAGGAGGATCCAGTGGCCAACAACTCCCATGCGGGCAGCCAAGCCAAGTGGGGCAGAGCTGGGAGCAGCCAGGGAGGAAGGGAAGGAGGGAGGTGGCAGGAACACGGATCACAGCCTGGGCATCCCTGTACCAGCAACTGGGAGCATGGTGGCATGGAGCATCTTATGATATGGACATGCAACGGAGGATGCTCGCAGGGTCAGAGCAGAGCAAAGGGGGAGAGGTTGGGAGATGCCACTCAGGAGCCATCACGATGCTGGGATGTGCCCACAAGTAGAGTGGGATATGCGAAGGGGGAAAACAATTGCTCCAGCACTTACAGTAAAGGCCTGAAAGTGGAACACACAAAGCAAAGGCCTGAGATGGGAGAGAAAACCCACTTCTGGAGCACCTCCTCTCGTGGGAGATGACTTTGGAGGGGTCATGGAGGTCTGAGCTGGCTAAGGGTTTGGCCGGGTGAAGTTACGATGATGTTTCTAACTTGATTCCAACCAAGCTGGCTCTGCTGGGGATGGATGTGATGTTTATTAATGGTGGTTAAAGGAAGGGACCAGCAGATTTTTACATCCCAGCAGGCATGAGGAGGAGGAACAGGCCCTTTCCTGGGCATTGAGCATGAGCCATGACTGTACCACTTTGCTGCAGGGCTTCCCAGACGTCAGCCACATCCCAAAAAATAGATGATGAAGAAAGGGAGAATAAACCCCAGTGCAAGCAAGGAAGCACAACCCCCTCTGCCTTAGGGCCGCTCTCTCTAAAGGCTTGACCCTATTTTATGGACCCATGAGGCAAACCCCAAACACAGAGCAAATACCAATTGATGGGGGTCTTTCATTTCAGCTTCAGACCAGGGACCCCCGTTTCCACAGCTTCTGATCCAATCACCACAGCCTTTTGTCCCACGCAAGAGCTTCCTTTGGGAAGGTGATTTCATCCCCATATGCACCCTCCCTGCTACTCTTTGGGGTTGTTCCTGCCCTCCAGCCCCTTTTGCATCCCTTTACCCTATTAATATCTTCTGACTGTCCTCACACCTGCAGACAATCTGGTCCCCAACCACCTCCACCACCCCCCCTCCTCAAAAGCTTCCCTCAGCTGTCTTTAAGCCGTAGCTGAAATCTGCGGTATGTAGGAGGAGAAATTCAGTCTGACAGCAGTTTAAAACACTGCACTACTTGGCAGATTTAAATGCTATTTTAAATATAAGCTATGACACAACGGACAAAAATAGCATTGAAAATACCCTGTCATGTTCCATATTGCGAGGAATAGGGAAGCAGACCAGGCTAGAAAGGAGCAGGGAGAGGGGCCAGATGGAGAGGAGAGGTTATTTTGTTTGTTTTAAGGAAACGGGATGGATGTATTTTGTATGTGCCTGGGTAAATGCATTTTATGGAGCACAGAGCCAAAAACGAAATAAATCAACCTTCTCATGAGAAATCTGCGTATTTTATTCTTTGTGGGATTTGCCCAAGCAGGTTTGCTGGTAAATAATTAGTGAGAGGATGTATTCGTTACCAGGTTGTTTCGGCGATGCTCAACACCAGGGGATGCCAGCTGCTGGAGATCGCTTGGTCCCCCCTGAACCCTTTTTTCCCTGTTTTTTTATCTATGATTTTATAAGAATTTGCTTTCCCAAAGAAAAGTCCACCCAAAAATACCTGGAAGTGCTGGCTCACTTGTGGCTCCCGGCGAGGTGACCCTGCAGTGTGACAGACCAAAAGCAGGCACCATAGGCGCTGATGTATAGCAGCGCTTGGTTGGGGGAGTTGCTGCAGGGGCAGCCCATGGGACCAGAGAGGGCTGGAGGGATGTGATCTGAGCCACCACCGGTCTCCCGAGTGCTGGAATGTGGCTGGAAATCCTGGGAGCTCACCTACACCCGCAGCATGGGATGCAAAGCACCTGAAGCCTCTGGGCCCTGAGAATCCTGGGCTGCAGGGAGAGGTTTCTGCTTCATCATCCTTCCTGTGTGCAAGAGCTGCTCCAAGCTGCTCTCTCCTCTCAGCATCTTCTCCACCCCTACAGACTCACCCTGACGTATAGGGCAGGGCAAACATCCATTCCCTCCCTGGGTTTGTGTAAGAGGAGTGGGTTTTGGCCCTTTCTAATTCCTCCAGTATAACCAGCAGTAAATCTACACACTGCACTGGAAAGCCCTGGAGATGAGGCTTGGAGCTGTCCCTGCCTGGGGACAGGCACAAGGATCAGCATTTATGCCAGGTGCCCGTTGTACCCCCCAAATGGGGTATAGTGTGGAGTTCAGTCCCAGTAAAGGATCCGAGCAGGTCTGCCAATGCTTACGTTGGATAAGGATTTGGTACCCAACTTGCACTCAATGGCACAAGTTATCAGGGTGACCGAGCTGCCACTGTCCTGCTGAGCCCCCCATCGGGACTTCAGGGGCTCCCTGAGCCTCCTCTACTCGCTGATAGTCCTGCTGCAGTGGCAGAAACCAGGGGCAGGGACCCAGAGAGGAACGTTTTTGCTGTCACCACTGAAAGGTCTTTATTTTATTTTAAACGCAGCATGTTACTATAATAGAAACACACAGTTTAGAGAGTTTAACAAAGCAGTTCAATGAAGCCGGGTTAGCATAAGAAACCAAAGCCTGAGGTCTTTCAACCCCTTACAAATCGCCATGGCCTGGGAAACATGCCCTTGGTTTTCCCAGCAAACACCTCTGGTCAGATTTCCCTGAGTGTCCAGTGACGATGGTAAAAGCTTTTAATCAGGAGGGAGAACTGCCCTGAAGCTGTGCTCCCATCTATCCCCATGGGTGCCTGCTCCCAGCCAGGGGCTCTCCTGACCCTGGGCTGTGCCCACGCATGGGATTCCTGTGGATGGCAGCTCTGGGTACTGCAGCAGCGGGTCCTTGAGCACTGGTCGGCATCAGCAACAGCATCAGCATCACTGCTCACAGCGCCAGGAAGGAAAGAATGCCTGCCAAGCTGCTGACACATTACCGTGACCTTCTCAGGCTCCAGGCGAAGGCAGCCAGCAGAGGAGGGCATCCACACCTCCACATCTTAATAAAGATTTGAAACCCCCCCCCGTTGCAATGCAGGCTGTTGCAGAGGCAAACACACAGGGGTCTCAGCACAGAGGCCGGCTTCAGATACCACTCGTTAGAGCACCTCTGGGCCCTCGTGCACCTTGCAAAGGGAAGCGTGTGCCATTCTCTATACCTGTTTGTGTGTGCAGAAACCCAGAGCTAGACGGAAACGGGAGGATCCCTAGTGAGAGGTGAAGGAAAACCTCCTGCTAAGGCCAGGAGAGGCTTGGCTGTGTTACAGCCAAAGTAGCATCACTGCTGCCAGAACTGGCGCTGGTTACTTCACTAACTGGGTTGTTTTCATGCCCCATTCAAAGAAGCAGAACCACCCTTCTGTAAAAGCAGTCTTTTTGTGCTTGTTTTCTATTTTAGATGAAAATAAAAGCATTTCTGTGTCTTTTGATCTGCTTCACTTCCTTACTGACACTTTCAGGATGCTCTGGGTACAGTGGGTCTCCATAGCTCAGCAGGGTCCTCACGTCTCCCTGGGGAATTGCAGCCACACTGGTACAACCAGGAGCAGGGAAGCAAAATGAGGATGGGATGTGTTCCCTCTCAGCCTTTCCCCTGGTTGTCTTGCCCTCTGAAACATCACCCCCTGTTGCAGCACGAGCCTCAGGGTGTGGAGCTGCTGATGCTGGGGTACCCGGCAGGCGCAGCCATGGGTGTATGCCCACCTGCAGCAAGTACCACAGGGCCGAAGCTGCCCTCTGGAGTGCTGGCATTGCAGTTCTGCCTGCTCTTACCGCCCTGCCCAGCTGCGACGGCAGCTCAGCTCCCTCCCTTGCTCTTTGTTAACCACTGAATTCATCTGACAACTCAAAGAGAGAGAGAGAGGGGAGAGACCCCGCGGCCCGCCGTGGCCGGCGCGGTTCCCCGGCTCCCCCTCTGCCCTCATTTGCAATGCTTGAGTGGGGATTTCTCTATTTACTAAGCTAACAATGTGGGTTCCCAGGGCCTGGGCTGATGATGACATCCCGGCGCTGGTGGGTGGTGGGGCCGGGGGGGTGGCGAGGGCTGGGGGGAGAATTGCATAATGCCGAAGCAGGCGTGGGAAACCACAGCATCTGCGAGCAAAGGCTCTGCCAGCCGCTTTGAGCATGGCTCAAAGGGCTCCCGGGGAAGCCACGGGGCAGAGGGAGCCCCGGGGACCCGGTGGCGAGGGGAGAGGCTCAAACCCACATCCCACGACCCCATCCCTGCTGCCACGGGGCAGTCAACGGCCCCCGCCGCCACCGTCCCTGGAAGGGTTAACACGGGCCGCCACGGGTCTGCTCATTACAGGGTTAAGGGGGAGATGGCACTTGCAAATCCCTCAATTACCCGGGCCAGAAGGCTGCTCAGGAAGAGCTTTATTAACGGTTGCCGTCTTCATTAACCGCTTCTCCACAGCTGCCTAATTACGGCCGCCATTAGGCTCGACGGGTCTCCCCACCACCACCCTGACCCCCCGGCCCTCTGATTAACCTTAATTACACCTCTATCGCCGGGAACTGGGCGCTCACCTGAGCGGGGGGCTCGGGGGCTGCCTAATTGTGGGCATCCCCGGCGGGCGGCGTGGGGAGGGGGCCGGTGGCCGTGCGCCCGCGGCACGCCAGATGTTCGCTGCTGAAAAGCAGAGGGCTGCCCTCGCACTGAGCTAAGCGGTGGCAATGAGATCGGTAGCAGGGCATTGAGGGAGGCGGTGAAAGACTTTCCCACCTGAGCCGATGGGGCTCGGCCGGGAGGAGAGCGGGGTTTGCTGGGAGAGAAGGCAAAGGATGAGGGATGGGAGATGCTGCTTCATGCCACAGCACCCACCCTGCCAGGAGGCACAGCACCCTTCTGGGTGTCCCCCCAGGCTTGTTTCTCTCTGGGATGTCTCCCAGGCTGGATGCAGCGCACAGGGATGTCTGTCCTCTTTCGTGGCCGTACAGCGCATGCCTGCGCTCAGTATTTCACATAAGGCCATGGGTACCATGGAAGGTAGCAGAGACCCCTCTATCCCCCATTCGCAGAGTGCTGCCACTGTTTCAGGACATCCCCAGCCTGGCATACCACCCAGCCTCCTTCCAACAAAGATGCTGCTGCTTTCCTTCTCTCCCTGGCTGAATAAAGCGAAGCACGGCTCCTTGGGCGCAGGGAAAATGGAGCCTCTTTCTCCCTCTCCCATGAGATGCCCCCACCATCTTCTTCCCCCTCCTCACCACACACCTCCCTTTTGGGAGGGGAGGGGAAAAAAAAGAGATAATAAAGTTCTTATTTCCACCACATTTGCCATTTCCTGGTCTAAGTAAAGAGTGTCATAAGAGTGACAAGCTAAAAGCCACTGATTACTGTGGATTCATGGCATTTATTCTCCTCGTGAAAAGAGCAAACATCAGAAATAATGTGGTCCGGCCTGCCTCGGAGCCTAACCCTGCAATTAATCAGCATTCATGTGCAGAAGGTGCACGAGCATCTGATATGCAGAGAGGGAGTAATTAAAGGCAGATGCAATCTCTGCTTCCCGCAGGCCTGGGGAGGGCAACTGTGCCCCATCCCCACTGGGGTCCAGCCCCCGAAGTCACCACTGTCACCCCTTTCCTCTGGAGCAGCCGGTTGTGCTCACTCCATCCACCTTTGCTGGGTGCATCGGGGACATGCTCTGCTCCCGGGAGCGAGCAGGGTGATGGGTGCCTCCTATCCCTCTTCCCTTGGCTGCTTGGCAAAGCGAGAAGGAGGGTTCTGAGATGTGGTATTTAGAGGAGCTTCCGATGCCTTGAACCCTGACACAGCTCGGTGACACCGTGAGGTCCCAGGAGAGGTGGATTGCTGTGGGCTGGGGCTTTCCCGGGACTATCACTGGCCTCCTCCCGCCGGGGTCTGCCCCGCTGCTCCCGCTGATCCTGTCGAGACCTTTAATCCGTGGGGGATCAGCAAATTAATCCACTAAAGCATGAAGGGCCTGAGCTGTGTTTAATCGCTCCCTTTTGTGTCAGGGGACGGCTAAATGACCATACAAGAGAAAAACCCACAGAGGGGTCAGAGGGGAGGCGGTGGGCGATTAACCCCCGTCACCTCCCTCCAGGCTGCGGCGCACAGGGCTGAGCCTGCAGCCGACGGGGCATCACGGGCATCACTTGAGCTGGTGTCCCCTTCATGCCTCCATGCCCTGTGTCACTCATCAGGGTCATGGTGTTGTGCAACCCCCCAGCGTGGCCAGAGCTGCCTTAACAGAAGGCGAGACGAGGTGTGCGAGGTCTCAGCCTGGCTCCCGGCAGACAAGCTGTTATCACGGCAATTACCCCCCAATACGCCCTTTGGGAGCTATTTCGGCCGAGGGGTCAGTTAGTGCCGACAGCGGCCGAATCCTCCCCTTGCCCCCGGGGGAGGAGGAGCCGTGCCGGGGAGGGGATGCTGAGCGGGAGCTGTCTGCCTGCTCCGGCACAGATTGTGCCAACGCGTGGTTGAGCGCGGCGAGCGCTTGCAGCCAGCACCCTTCAAAAATATCACTCGGGGAACAAATGACACCACCTCCCCCTCGCCATCCTCACACCCCAACGCCCTCACCACAGCAGGGGCGGCCAAGCCAGCCTGGGTGCCACAGCCCCCCCCCGGCCCCTCACGCCCATTTTCTTCCAAAGGAGAATAACCTGCAATATATAGATATATATATGTATTTTTTTCCCTTTCTGGAAACTAATGGACTCCTTAAATAGCAAAAATTGCACCCTGTAATTAAGATCTTGCTTTTTAAATGATTAATCATTCTAACCCCTTCCAGCGGCATCCCACTTACTGCTGCTCTCATATTGAAATGCAGATCTGAGAGGGAGGGAGCCGAGCAGGTCTGCAGAGAGGAGCAATTAAATCTTCCAGCTGTCGCTGGTCCACCCCATCCTCCTGGCTTTTTTCCTCAGGAAGCCCTGGGCGTTGTCCGCCAGACTGGCTCTGTGCCCTCATCCACGTTCCCCGTTCTGATCCTCTCGTCTCCATCCTCCCCACCTTCATCCCTTCTTGTTCTGTTGTCTCTTGGTTTCCGAGCTCAGCAATACCTCGTCACGGCAAGGTCTGACCTTCCTTTCTTTGGAGGTGCTGTCAGCTCCCCAAAAAGCCGTCTGTCCCCCTCTTCTCAAATGAAAGGGGATAAAGGATGTGAACACAGGGTTATGGTAATGACAACCAGCAATCCCAGTCCGGCCCATAACAGCCAGCTGCCTGTCCGGGAATTGCCGCTCTGCATCTCTGCCTATGCCAGTGTTGCAGCCCTCCAAGATCTCACCCTCCTGTCCTTCCCTTGGCTCTTCCCTGAACTGCATCCTGTTGTGGAAAATTCAATCCCACAAAAGACACCCATGAACATGTGCCACCTCCCTGCAAGGGGTTCCCCGCAGCCTCAGCACATTGTCTCCTTCATTCGCACCTCCCTGGGAGGATCTCAGGATGCTTCAGCAGGAAAACTGCTCAGCTGTGTAGGAACCATAATCAGAGAAGGTCCTCTGGCCTAAATCCCTCCTGCACACCCTCTCCAGGTCAGTGGCAATCATTCAGGTGCTTTCTAGAAGCACACAGTCGGTTTTCGTGGTGAAACAATAAGTGGATAGAAACCAACCAGGGGAATATACATGTGGTTTCAGTCCCCAGCAGTGTCAGTGTCTTTGAGGTGGCAAGGACTCCAACCTCTATCACCATGGGATGAAGAGGAACCTGGTACTCTGGGTGTATTGCATTCAGTACAATAGACACAGAGTTCCTCCAAGGAATCAGAGAAAGGGGTTTCCAGAGCTTCGGTGTTTCTCTGCCAGTTTGATTTTTCTGATACCAAAATAGAGAGGAGGCAGGAAAGTGTGTAACCATGTGAGACTGGGGAAAGGGAATGACAAAGAATCCGAAAATGAGAGGCTGTGATGGAGAGAGGATGCACTTCACAGAGTGAAAATGAGAGGAGAAAATGCTTTCCCAAGGAGAAGGAATAGAAAGAGGGCTCTGTGTTACTGTTATCCCTAAAATGCTGCACTTGCCCTCTCAAAGGTTTCCAAAAAAAAAGAAGATTCCCAGAAGATCTGAGAAAGGGAGAGAGATTGGAGCTCCTCTGGACCATCCATCCCACACTGTTGGACCTCAGCATCGCTCTGATTTTCAGGCTTCTTCCTTATATTCTGGGTTGCAATGTCTGGCTATGACATGGCTATAATAGGATGTGGTTCTCCTAACCAGTACCTGTCTCAGGACAAAAGGCAATACTGCCAAGGAGGCCAAGGGCGGTTTCAACCTTCTACCCTCGTCCTATTGATGTAGATGTATTCAAGAGGGAAGAAGATACCTTGTCCCTGCTGGAGAGTGCTTTGATCTTTATGATGCATTTAATACTGTGGACAACACTGACCTGGGACTTTGTCCCTCCCCCCTCTTCCCACTGGAGCTCAGAGGCCTTTTTCCCATGACAAAATGGAGACAATATCCACAATCTATATAATAAGCAATGGGGAGCCATGCAGAGCACGAGCTGTCCTCCCAGAGGAGTGACTCCTTGCAGTCTCCATGCTGCTCTGACATCCTCCCTTACATAGCCTGAATGCTACAAAGCACTCAGTGATCCTCCAGGATTTTAAAGCATTGAATGCCTGGTTTGATGGTGGTTTGGTAGTGCTGGGAAAAAGCTATGCAGCCAGGTACCATGAGGGTTAACCAGTGGGAAGCGGAGTCAGGTACAGAGTCCTGATGGGACCAGATTCCCAGAGCACCAGGAGGAAAGTCAGCAAACCCCACCAAGCTCTCTATTTACGGATCCCCACTGCTCTGCATGGCCCCCTTCTTCCTCCTCTTTGCTTTCCTCTTTGCCCCTACTTGCAAGGCACAGGACCCTGTCCCATCCCCAAGCCTCCTCCATGCCATCATTTGCATTTTCACCAGCCTTGATTAATGCCAGAGCCTGTTTATAGAGTTACAATCTCCAAATTAGGTTGCCGAAGGCATCCTGGGCCAGCCCTGGAAAAATCTCAGTGGCTGAAAGGAGCCATAACTAAGCCTCGAGCAGACGTCTTTATTCAGCTGTAATTGACGTTTAACAGACGTCTGTAACTTCGTCTGGACTTATAAAAAAACCCCGAAAGAAAGTTCTCCCCTCTCTTTATGTTCCCCCCTTTTATCCAGCAGTCAAAAGTGTACGAGCCCACCACACCGGCCCCACTCGGTCAGTGTGCAGCAGGGGCCGTGACAATAGTGGTGCTGAGACAAAGCCGCAGCCCACGCTGCACACACTGGCGCCTTGTATGTCTATTTACCTCCTAGAGTGGTTTATGCTAATTTATTGGCGAGAGGCGACCACTTCTGCATACTGATGCGCTGCCACTTCTTCCTGAGCGGGGGCCCTCGTCTGCAGGGAGGCCCGTGGGGGCACCCCCTTCCCCACTGGCAGCACTCCAGAAAAGGATGCTGCAATGTGCCCCCCAACCCATCCAGAATGCGGGGTTGATGGCATGTTGGCTCTGTATTTCGTTCCTCTTTGGACACAGGGCGCTGATACCATCCCCTCTGCACAGGGGATGTTCCAGGCACTGGAACCAAACCAAAGCAAACTAAACCCATAGTCACAGGATGGATTGAAGGGCACAGGAAGAAATGCTATAGATAGCTGTGGAGACAGCCAGATTTTCATATAAATATATCTCCGCGGTGTTCTGCTGACATGTGTGAGTATGGAAGGGTGCTCACAAGTCAGGAAGACACTAGAAATCAGGATAAAATTATTTTCTTCTTTCCTGAGTGCTTACATTGTGTACCATTCTTTGCTGCACAATGGTTTATTTCAGCACTGGGACATGAATTCTCAGAGCAGATTTTACTGACTAGTCCTTGAAGGTGTATTTTCCTTTCTTGCTCCATAAGATGGGATGCTGCCCAGGCCCTGTACTCTCCCACAGATAAGCAGACCATCAGGAGGACAGTCAGGCCTCCCTCTGCAGACCACATCCTTCCCAGAAGAGGGTTTGATAGAGAATTTTCAGTGTAGAGACTACCCAAAGAGTCAATTGGTTTTAATGGCTTAGGATTCCCCAGAGGAAAATGAAGCCAAATGGGATGCTGCTGCGCTCACCCCCAAAGCACCTTCCAGCACTTTCCAAGTCCAGGCAAAGCCAAAACTTGGAGTCAAAGCCATGAGAAACAACAGAGGCAAAAGGAATACAGGTCAGGAGCAATTTGTTTTGTCACTGGGGATTTACTACTTGTAGCACATGGAGCGCCTAGAAACTTGGTCAGTGCCATGATGATGTGAAGGTTGGTGACAGACATGGGTCTTCATGTCCATGGACTGAGCATTGGGTCATCATATTGCAGACAGTGAAGTGAATGAGTAGGAAGCATTAAGATGAATGTCAGAAGTCCTTCGGCCTCACTAGGAGATGAAGGGTGTGCTGAAGCCCTCCAGCTCCCCCACTGCTCCTCTGCACAGTGCAGAGCAAGCCAAGAGACCTGTTGGGGCAGTGGAGGTTGTGCCTCATGGCTGGTAGAGCCACCCAAAAAGAGTGGGAATCTGGTCACCCAAAAAGAGTGAGGTCCAGAGCAGTGGCAAGGTTCCCAAACTGGGAGCCAGGGAAAAAGGGAGGCATAGTTGTACAGGTGGGAGCTTGGGAGATATCTCAGAGGTCACCAGACCTTGCTTGTACTTTGCTGGCTCAAGTCTAGAGAGACTTGGACACTGCTATCTGCGGCAAGCACAGACTGAAAGAGCACCTACACTGTAACATCACCTTCCCCCAGAACACCAAATGTGGGTACTGTTATTCCCAAGAAGACTGGAAAAAATCATCACGCCTCAGATGTGACCTAGGACAGCCTCAGGGCTCTGGGAATCCTGTCCCGCTGCCTATGGTGCTGGAGGTGGCTGTGGCATTGGCACAGGTACCAAGGGACACCCCAAAACTGGACGAGAGCTCCGCTTGCCAGAGAAGCCAGTTTTTCAGCTGCTTTGTACTGCTAAAGCTACAGAAAGGGGCTGTATCACAGCCATGGATCTGGCCTTTTGTGCTTCAAACCTGAAGGCTCAGGGTTTCTTTCCTTTTTGTGCTCAAAGCAGCAGCAACTTTGCAGCCCCTCTGGCACCTTTCCCTGGGGCTTTCCCCACCAGCTGGGTGCAGGACATGCTGTGGGGAGGGACCAGCCTGTGGTGCTGTGCCAGAGTGCTTCCCTTTCCCTGTGGAAAGGGAAACAGCCTCCCCACTGGTCTCTTCCACAGCCCTCCTGCACGTCAGCACTATGAGCTGAGGTCACCTCCTTGTGTCATGGTATCAAGGGCTTGCAGGGGCCTGAGGTCAAGCAAGTCTTCCCAGGCAGAGACAGAGTTGAGGGAATGAAGAGGGAGGATTCCATCCATAGGGCTGAGCACAAAGAGCCTGAGCTGCTGCGCACTGGTAATACTCAGGGGTGCCTTTGCTCGGGGCCCATGAATGAGGTTTGGCAGCGGCACTGAGAGTCACTGGAGGGGCACATGCACGGAGAAGAGCCCCTTCCTCCCCCCCAGCACCCTGCCTGCGAGGGAGGACAAGCAGGGAAGGGCGGGCAGGGCTCTGAGAAGGTGCCAGCCCAGGGCCTGGCAGCCTGCAGCCTTGCTGCACTGCTGCCTTGCAGGAGAGGAAGATGCGAGCACCATGTCTTAGGCGAGGGCACCTCATGCTGGCAGCTCCAGAAATAGCCTGGAAAGCCTTTGTTTTAGTGCTTTCACTTCTCTCTCGCAGGGCGGTTTGCCCCGGCTTGTGCTGGCAGGGGGAGAGGGTGCTCTAAAGCAGCGAGATGATGCAGGAGCCAAAAAGCTAGATCAAGCTTGGAGATCACCCTCCTGTTTCCTCTGCCACATGCCCGCCTGCAAGCCCATGTCCAGAGCCACCACTGCACGAGGCCAAGTCAGGCTTTTTGCTGGCCATCAGCACCGAGCATCCTCCAAGGCCATGTCCCCAAGGTCCTGCTGTGCCCCAGCCCACCAGGACATGGGGGCTGTGGTTGTGTGGGGTGATTGCTGCTCTGCAGCCTGGCTTGGGACATCTCATGCAGCAAACCCCATACATTTAGGGCTGAGCCCCTGACCCCAACACCCCAATCCACCCTCCAAAGGCATCTTTCCTCCCAGGGTGAGCTGCCTCAGCAGGGGCACCCCCAGGCCTCGCCAGTGAGCTGTTATCTGTCAGCCAAAGGGGGGGGTGAGAAAAGGAACACCCCCTATAAAACCCAAGATGTCTGGTGTGAATCTCCTGATCCTGCTAACCCGAGGGCTCCGCTGGAGCTGGCTGCGTGCAAGCGGCGGCCCCGGGTCTTGCTTAGCAACAGGGCACGGAGCAGCCTGCGGCTGGCGGGGAGAAAAAAGGGTCTTTTCTTGTCGGTGAAAGATTCATCGTTGGGCTGAAAGTGGCCCCTCCCCTCTTTCAAATACTTGTCAGCGGGGAGAATACAGCTTAGATACTGGGCTGATCAGATCATGGCTAATCTGTTATTCCTGGCCGCGAAAACTGCCAGAAGACTTTCAAACAACTTCACTGGGAGCGTGTGCGGCGGGAGCGAGCTGGAAGGAGATGCAGAGCCACAGGCAGCCCCACTCCCGCATCCCGAGGGCATCTCCTGCTCATGAGGTGCACGAAGCGGGTCCCCAGTCTGCGCTGGCAAGGCTGGTGGCATCCTCTGTGCCATGGGCAGGGATGGTGGAGGGGAAGGGGTCAGTGGAATGGAGGAGATAAGCTTGCAAAAGTGTCCCCTGTGGTGGGAACCAGGCTCTCCTGATTGTGTGGCTTTTAGTCCCAAACAAGGCGGTTTGGAGATGTTTGTCACTGTGAAAGGACTTTTGACATTTGCAGAAAGTACCAAGAAAAAGGTGTCCAGCTCAGGGAAAGGTGTTTTCCTGGTTATTTCCTCCTTCTGGAATGAGATGTTTGCAAAGGAGAAAATAGACCAGACAAATCAAACAACACATACTCAGTAGTCTGCAGGAATGTCATGTGGTAGCCCAGATCCCACTCCTGTACGTGGGGGTACATCAAAGAGTACCCCCATGCGCAGTTAGCAGAAGTAAGTGCACACTCAGAAGTATGTCCTACATATCCTTCTGTGCCCAGCACTGGGGTCAGTGTGGCAGCTAGCCCAGGGCACAGAGGCAGTGCACCCAAACTGCCAGGAGCATCTTTCTCCCTACAAAACCAGGGTAGATGGAGCTACTTTAACCATTGCCACAGCACACAGAGGTCAGACCCAACTCCCAGGCTTGGCACACTCTGCTCTGCCTCTCCCCAGATGCTCTGCATGCCCATGCATCTTGCCCGTTCATCTCTAGGTCTTTTGCTGCCACTGCCTCGCCCTGCCGCAGACTGCTGCCAGGCTGCCTTTAGCCCTAGCTCTACCTCTTCCGGGCTCAGCACTAACTATGGTTATTATGTAGGACATGCTGTGGCAATGGACCTTTGGTGGGACAGTTCTGTCTGAAATGGAAAGGAAAACTACCCTGAAGTGGCCCATGCTGATGGGAGACTCTCGGAGGAGGATGGATGTCCAGGAGGCTGGGGACTGGCCTGCACCCCGGCAGGCTCCTCTTAGTCAGGAATAATTAATTACCTTCTTGAGGATCTCAGCTTCAGCCCTTCCCTGCTCATGCCCCAGCTCAGGAGAGGAGGAAGGGAGGAGACGGCAGCGAAGAGGGTAGAGAATTAATTGGACATTGTGTTGGGAATCGCCTCCTGGTCGCTGTCAATCTTGGGAGTGAACAGCCTCTTGTCTCACTCAATAGGAACTTTATATGCTCCTTTAATCCTTCAGTCCGTATTGTCAGAGCTTCCCCCCTCCTCCTGTCTCTCCTTCCCACCGCAGGACTTTTGATGACCCCAGCTGTCTGAGGCAATACAAAGAAGCCCCTTAACTAACACCCTGTGATCTATACAGGCAATAAAGAGGCTCCCCTTGACAAGGATTTGCAGGCAGAATATATGCAAATGCTGGGAGGTGCGCGGGTGGGGAGGTGTGCCCGAAAAGCTGCCGTGCAGTGGGGCATGGCTCACGGCCCTGCGGATGCCATGACCCAAGTGGGGATGTGGTGCAGGTGAGGAGTGTCCACTTAAAACCGGGGCTGTACAGGGTTGGGTGGGCACTGTACACCCCGCCATGGGCTAAAGCAAACAGGAGTGCCACGTTCATCTGGGCTGCGAGGCCAAGGCATCCATGGGCACGTAAATGGGGGGCTCCCAGCCCGTGCCCCTCTTGTGTTTTGCTCCTTGACGGCCACCTCCCGAAGTTAGGAGGCCATGCTCCTTCCCACATTAGCACATGAATGGGGTTAGGGGTGGGGGGGGAGGTGGGAAGGGGGGCAAGCCCCCACTGTCCACTCAAGCAAACAATTTGGCTAGCAAATTGACATAATTACAAGGGACAGAGAGAAAAGAAAGGCGAGCCCCCTCCCCTGCGCTCCAGAGGGCCCGACCCCTGCCGAGTTACTTAGACCCTTTGTGCGACTCAATGCTAGGTACTGATGAGGGGACGTATGCCCTTTTCAAGGGCTCTAAGCGACCGGCTGCCCTAATCTGATTACAATTTACAGCACTCCTTCAGAAGGGGCTGGAGCGGTGCTCACACAGGCGTGGACACGCTGGGTCCGACATGCACGCACTCGCACCAGTGCAAAGGTAGATGGATGTGCACAGCAAAGGTAGATGGGCGTACACGGCAGAGGTAGATGGACACACACAGTGGCACCATGGCACACGTGTGAGAGAACACACTGACATCATGAGCAACACGGACAATATGGTTTTCAGTGTCACTGTCGTGCGGTCAAGAAGGCTGAAGGCACATCTGTAGGAACACAGGGTTCTGCACACATGGACACACTGCCAGCAGGTGATCCACCATGGCCAGTGCATGAGGCATGCAACAAGCTCATTTCAACCCAAATCTGGAGCTTGGACCATATACCTGCAACCACACACACCAACACACACAGAGAAGCATGCACACCCCCTTCTCCTGGGCAGAGGCACAGGGTCCCCACCAGGAGTGGGGAACAACAGAGGCAAGCTTTCTCCAAATTCTTTGCAGCAACTCCCAGGAGCAGGAGTACAAGCAAAGCCACCACCTGCCTATTAAAAGCGGGATTAAACGACGCTGTTCCCCCCGCTTCCCGCTCTCTCTACCATCATCCCCTTGGGGAAGCCACCACCTTTACATGAGATTTTCCTCTTTATTTTCTAACTTCTTTTCTGCTCCGTGCCCATAGATCCCAGGGGATTAGCAGCCAGGCTGGGCCTTCCAGCCTCCTTGAAGGCAGGTTGTTTCAGCCACCCCCCCCATGGGAACCTGCCCCAGGACAACTTTGGTCAATGCCTCCGGTGCTTCCCAGCCAATTTGTACCACCTAATCCCCGCGGGTATCAACAGCCCCTTTCTCACACGTCCTCCTGCCTGCTGGAGCAGCCCAATCCTCTGCTCCCCGCGCTCCCCCGTTGAGAAGCCCTCCGTCCACCGCTGGGGCCGCGACCGCACTTCAAACGCGCCAGCCCGACCCCGGCATTGTTTGCCAGGGAATTAAAAGTGCAAGGCCAGCCCCAGCGAGTGATTTAGGTACTGAGACCAGACTGAGCCCTGCGAGAGCACGGGCAATAAAACGCTTGGCTGCCCAGCAGCCTGGGCAATTTAGGGGTCTTCCCACGAGGAGGAGGCAGAGCCCAGAGGGATAGGGAGTGGGATCGGGGCTCCAGCACGTGCACATGGGGCAGGAGCGTATCCTGGTGCTCACAGACCTGCCCCACCAGAGATATGGGCTGGCCACCTCTCTAAAGCAATGAAAGTCACTCAATCATTGCCATTACTGATCCTCACGGCCCTGTGCAAGCTGCTGGGTGGAAAGGCTAGAGACCATGGGGGACAGATGCACAGCTGGATGCTGGCTCATCTGGAACATGGTCAGAGCTCAAATGGTATGGGACAGAGAGATGCTGGTCCAGTGACACAGTAGGAAATGCTTGCCTAAAAGGCCTGCTTTGCTCCCAGGTTCTGCAGACTTGGGGCAAAAAGTTCAGGACTCCACTTTTGAAATGGGATCGTCTACGGTGCTTGTCAGTAAACATCCCTGGGGTGGTTTGTGATGGGTCTCTGGATGAAGCTTTGAGCAGAAAACGGCGTTAAATCCTTCCCTCAGTACAAAGAGGCTGGGAGGAGATCTTCCTTCATCAGACCCCAGCACATGGAATCAGGAATTGCCCTTCATTTTCTCACTCCTGCCCTGGCAAAAGGATGCAGCTCAACACACACTCAGCCCCTGCTGCGATTGTGCTCAGGGGACCATTTCTAACACCTTTCAGACCTTCCTTTGCCACCATAAAAGCATATACACTATACCACCAGCTCCTGATGGCCCCAGCTATGGTATTCCCAAATACCTCTTCAGCCGATAAGCCCTTTCCCTGCATCCCATACTGCTGCCGTGCTCAGGACCATTCCTATAGTGGATTTTAGGCCTTATTATGTTATTTTGTTGCCCTCCTTTGTTCAACAGGGAGGTTATTTCAGGCCAAACAGAGGCAGCGCGGCTTCCGAAGAGCGCATCTCCTGCGCCTGGCTGTCCCCATCCCAGCGCCATGGCGGAGGAACAGAGCGTTTCAGTGCCTCCTCCTCTGTCACAATGTTTTTCAGCTCCACCAAGCAAAGTGTCCAATTAGAGCAGAGCCTCTTGCTTCCATCTTTGCCGACATTTAATTAACATGCTGCTGCTGGCAGCCGCTGACAAATTCCAGAAACATGTTGTAAAGGGTTTTTGTCTTTACCCAGCATGGAAAATGAGGGTGTCATATCCCAAGGGGATGTGAATAGCTACTTTTGACTCCCCCCCTCAGGTGTGAGAATTACAGCTAGATGCAGTGAAGAGACCTATCAGCCCTCCCACCTCCTTTTTTTAACTCCCCTTTTCCTTTCCTGCTCCTCACATCGTAGCACCTTGGAAAACACACAGCTTTTAGGCCTGATTTCATTCCTGTTTCCTCCAACTCTGGTTGAATCCTGATGGTCCAGGTAAGAGCCCTGGGATGTGCTGCCTTCGGCCTCTTCCCATGAGGATAGCACCAGTAAGTAGAAGGGATGCACTGATGAGGCAATGGCTGAAACCAAAGCAGAGGACAGGGTCGTGCCAGCCTGCACTGTGTGCACAAACAAGGCTCCCAAGGAGCTGATGGATGCCTCAGTAGGGCAGGTCAAGAGAAGGTGATGGCAGAGGCATGTAAAGCGTAGCCAGACTCAAAGCTGGCTCTCCCCCAGGTCTGTGCTTCCCACACGGGCTCAGCTATGGCCGTGGCAGGTCTGGCTGCTGCCATTTATGTTAACGTAAGCCAAGCACCCCCTCTGCCTGTGCTGTCCTCACAGTGCCATTGCCTGTATGTCCCAGCACCTCCCCTTGACCACGAGCAGCCCAGATGCTGCTGGCACTTGGTTTCCATCCCACCCTGCACCATTACCAACATGAGACTTGTGAAGAACACCTTTCCATTTTATTCACAGAGCTCGTTACAAAAGCAGAGAGAAGGGCAGAGCCGGGCACGTTGTCCTCACAGGAAGCACATGAACCATCGCCTGCCGGAGCAGGCCCGGGTCCCTGTCGTGGGGGGCAGTCCCGCAGCCGGGAGGATGGCAGGCAGTCCTGTCCGTCCTGAGGGGGCAGCGGCCGTGCCCCATGGGGCTCACGGCGAGGCGGCCTTGTCGGGGTTGTGCATGTGGTACACATCGCCCTCCTCGTCCTCCGGCACCTGCGGCGCGCCACAGCCCCCTCAGCGCCGCGGGGCGACAGCGCCATCTTGTGCCGCCCGCCCCGCAGACCCCGCCGGGGCAGCGAGCCCCCCCGCCTCACCTCCCAGTAAATGTCGTCCTCGAAGCAGTTCTCGTCCGAGGCGTCGCCCCAGATGGGCAGCTTCAGGATGGCCCCTGGAAGCACGGTGCGGCTGTGCGGTGCAGGCAGGGTGCTGCGGCTGCAGCCCGCCCGTCCCGGCGGCACAGGGGGCAAACGCAGGAGCACCGAGCCCCATTTGATCCTTTTCCCGTAGTTTCCCTGGCTCCTCTGCGGTGGTCCCACTGCAGGGGTCCCCTCCCCGCGCTCCCCTCCTGCTTACCCACAAGGGCACCCCCGGCAAGGGCCATCAGCAGAGACACCACGATGCCGGCCGCCTGGAACCCGCCTTGGACGCTGGGTGTGCGCGTCTGGTACGGGCCGGTGAAGTCAAACGCCTTGGTGAGCCTGCAGGAAGGGCGAGAATTCCTCCTGGCAGGAGAGCTTCGCAGGCTCCGGCGGAGCCGTGTGGCCCTGCTCCATCAGGGACTCCCTAAGCCCCATCCCTCTTCTGCAATGGACCAGCGGAGTGTCACAACGACACAAACCACGGCTCGCTTCCTTCTCCTCTGCCCCCTGGCAAAGTTTTACCCAGGAGGAGCCCAAATATAAACATTTCCTTTGTATTTCAGACCTTCAGCTTCACCTGACCCCACAAAACAATGCAGGGATGGAGGGAGGAGCGCTTCCCCACCCACCATGCTCCAGAACAATGCCAAGCAACAGGGTTATGGCTCGCTTTTTGAGGCCACCATAAGTCAGCTGCAAGGGATGAGTCTTTTACACTTCAGTAAGCCCAACACGGTCAGTGCTAACCATGTGTTTGAGGGGGAAAGCGGCAAATATGGACCATTAACAAGGGCTGTGGATTGCTCCTGGCTCCCAGACCTAGGAGCCCCAGGTAACATCTGTTCTCAGGGAAGGTTTTCAAGCTGCCTTACCCTTCCTTTCCATACACATCCTCTGTGGCTGCGGCTGCAGTGATGGCCCCTACAATGCCTCCAATGAGGCCCGGCATGGCATGGAGGTTGTGGATGCCACACGTGTCCTGGATGTGCAACCTGGACTCCAAAAAGGGCTGAGGGGAAGGGAGGTACAGAGAGATGAGGGACGTGAGCACAGTCCTGGAAAGGATTAGTTCATTCCATGGAGGACTGGGATAAGTAGAGAAGGAAGAGTGATACTGTGTCCCATTAAAGAGCTAGGGGCTTGTAGACATAGATGTGAGCCAAGCTCAAGATAAAGTGACAACACATCCTCCAAACACTCTCCTGTTGGGAGACTGAGCCCTTTGGGGCAGTAAATGAAGTTAGAAGTGAATCTACATAAGAGACGGTGGAAAGCAGTAACCCTCAAAGGGAAGTGAATCCATTTCTGGCCTGCACAGCAGGCAGACCCCTAAAGCAGCACTTACCGTGAGGTAGACATACCCCACCGTGGACACAATCCCAGAGATGAAGCCAACAATGAGGGCACCGTATGGAGTCAGCATCATCTCCGCACTGGTGCCCACGGCCACGCCGCCCGCCAGCGTTGCGTTCTGGATGTGGACCTGCAGAAGTAACCACTGTGTCTTGGCATCTCGGAGAGACTGCAATTGCTCAGGGATGGTGCAAATGGCAAAGTGGAAGAATCAGCACTGAAAACGTTCCCAGAGGAAACCTCAGGGCCTGTTTTCCTGCTCACTGGTGAAAAACAAGAGGAGAAAAGGCAGCCTCTGTCTGCAGCACAGGCGCACAGACTCCCACTCCCTGTACCACACACGTTCTTTGCATCCACAAATCCGGGTGGGGAGTTGTGATCAGATGGAAATTGTCTCACCCATGTGTCACGCAAGCTCTGCTGTCACAGAGGCATGTCACCCACACACATAACGCGTACAAGTCAGCCCCCCGATTGCTCACGAGCTGCTGCGCAGGCCCTGCTCAGTTTGCTGGAGAGTGCTGCTAAACATGGCTCTGCAACGTGCCCATCAGTAGCAAGTCCAATCCCTGCTGCCACTTAGGACCGCCACATGCAGGCATCACCTTGCACCTCAAGCACTGCAGGACTCGCTTCCCACTTCCTTATTCAGTATAGCCTGAATGCTGATTTCACCATCACACCCTAAGCCCCAGCATCTGTTCAGCAAAGGATAAGTGCCAATCATTTCCTGGACCCTTGATAAACTTCATTATAAGTCCCCTGAGTTCCCAGCTTACCATGTCAAGCTTGCCTTTCTTCTGCAGCATGCTGGAGAAGGCCATTGTGGTGAGGACACAAGCAGCCAGTGAGCAGTACGTGTTAATGGCAGCCCGGTGCTGAGCGTCCCCGTGCTCAGATACTGCTGAGTTAAAACTGGGCCAGTACATCCATAGATACAGGGTTCCTGATGGGATGGGGAGGAGGGGACAAAGAAGGGTAAAAAGAGAGCATGGGAATTGAAAAAAACCTCTAAAGAAGATCTTTCTGCCCAGTGGGAAGTTAAATCTTGTAGACCTGCTGCCCAGAGCTGCATCCCCCATGATGGGACCATCTGGCAGAGAGGGGGAACCAAAATACATTCTTGTCTTCCCAGGTACCATCTCAGCCCAGCCACTGATGAAGGGAGCTGAGTACCTTTGAGAGGTAGAGGACTGGGATACGGAGCTTCTCAGCCTCAGATCCTGGATTCAGTTTGGTTTTCCCAGAGACACCTGAGGGACCACCCCTCTGCAGCCAAATGGCCCACATGTACCAGCGCCCCTGAGGCAGGGGCTGACTCACCGATCATAGCGAAGAGGTCAGAGTGGTACACAGAGCCCTGCTTGTCCTTACTCTGCTCCAGGTTGGGCCTGTATAGGATGCATGTCACTGTGAGACCGAAGTAAGCTCCAAAGGTGTGAATGGTCATGGAGCCACCTGCATCCTTAACCTGCAGCCATGGGAGAACAGAGATTTGCTTCTGCAGTCACTGCTCGTTCTGGAGCTGAGGTCTGTTTTGCATCATGCCCAGCTTGTCCTCCCACTCTTCCTTCCAGCCTGCACTTAGTCATGGGGAGAGGTGCACAGAAATGCTCTGGTCCTGCTATCAATCCTGCTTTCTTGGTCCTGTGCCTGACCGTGACATTCCTTTTAGCTTCCTCTTGGAAGGCATCAGGGCAGAAGGGAGTTTCTGATGTGTCCCAATGGCAAATGGATTGCAGCAATAGCCAGGTTGACTTCTAGGTGCACTCAGTTCTTCTGGCAACTTGTTTGCTTCTCAGCCATCTAAGCCCTCTCTCAGAGGACAGGAACCCTGTCTCTGTAAACAGACATCTCACCCTCTCTGTCACTTAATTTCCTTCTACAACACCCATATTCCAGCAGGGGGAACAGATAAGAGGGAAATCTCAGGCACAAAGAGTAACTGGTCCTTTGTGTTAAGACTCATAGTCTGCTGCTGCAGCAGAGGGACCCAGTGCCCTTGAATTGCAGGCTTGTGTGTAAAGCCCTAGAAGATTTCCCTTCTCAGGGAGGGATGACCCCTCCTTCGTAATCTGTCAACTTTTTCTGCCTGAATGCTTGCATTTCAAATGCTTATGAGGCAGTGGCTTGGTGGAGCCACGGCAAAGGGAGACAATTTGGTGAGATAAAGAGAGGAAGGAGCAGAACCAACCTGGTTCTGCCTAAAGTCTTACATGAAGCAGGTTGAGGAGGATGTACTCATTCACTGCGAAGAGCGTGACTTGAAACAGAGTCATGATAAGGAGCTGTATGGGGCTGGTTTTGCCCAGGATGGCCCCAAAGGCAATGCACACAGAGCCCACACAGAAATCAGCATTGATCAGGCTGGAAAAGGGGAAGGCAAATGGTGGTTTAATAAGGAAATACTCTTGCGCAAATCACCCTCACCCACCCCAGCTCTAGAGATCCATCATTTAGGAAACAGCCCTGGATTTCCCATTGACCTTCCTCCCATCCTTACATACTGTCCAGAAAAGGTGCTTTCCCATATTATTTCAATAACATCGATCATATGTACGCCCAGCACTGGCATCCATGATGCCCATCTTGGGATTAAGGGGTGATGCTCATCTCACATTTCCCTTTGAGCACCTTAATGGCAGGTACGTTTAGGCTAAAAGGTGGAAAGCAAGTGGAGGTATGTGGAGGGAAGACAACATTTATAGAGACTTGATTGCACACCCTAGAGGGACAGATGCTGGCAGCTGCTTGCCTCCCATCCCAGCTTTTCCACTGGCCAGCACCCCAGAGCCCATCTCCTCCTTACTTCTCCACTCCAATGAGGATCTTCCCGTTCTCAAAAGAGTGGAACCAGCCTTGCATCAGGAGAGCCCACTGGATCCCAAAGGCAGCAAGGAGGAAATTGAAGCCCACGGCTCCGAATCCATAACGCTTGAGGAACATCATGAGGAAGCCAAAGCCCACAAAGATCATCACATGGACGTCCTGGAAAGCTGTACGGAGTGAAGGAACCATCAGCTCTGGGGGGACAGCAGGGCTGTGAGTGCCATTTGAAGTGGTGAAAGGAAACTACCCGTATCAGTGGCAACGGGGGGGAAATTAAAGAGAAAATGCATGTTTGTCCCAAGTCCCCACATTTCTAAGTCTGAGAACGGCTCAGGTTTTGTAAACTGGCTTCTGGTTGAAAGGCTTTGTCTTGAAAGTATGCATGCAAGAGAAGATCGGAGACTAATGGAGTGTACAGAGGAAAACATTTTCAATTCAGCTTGGTTTTTTCCCTTTACAAAAACCTCAGAAAATGCATGTAAAAGGAGCAATGAAGTTTTATTAAAAACACATAGATGGTCATTTTGGGTAGGCCCATCTCATGCAGGGTCTGGGGGAATGGCTCAGAGCAAGAAGAGTACAAGAGCAAGGGAAGTTCACAAACACATTTTTCAATGTCGCTGAAATCGGTGGCAAAATACCCTTGAGACCAGGATCCTCCTTGTGAGATTTGGAGTGCTTAAACCAGAGGGACCCAGTTCTTGCCATAAATGCTCTGACCTACTAACTCGAGCCCCTCAGATGCCCTTCCCTGGGGGAAACCAAACCTGTGTGAGCCTCCTCAAAGACCTTCTCGGTGCAATAAACCTGCTGTATAAACCTGCTGTACTTTTAATGCTGCATGTTTCTACCAGATAAGCATCGCTTTGCAATTAAGTGAGCTGAAACTCTGCAGAGGTACAACTGAACCATGCAAGCCCTCACAGTGGAGGCCTATGAAAAAGGAGATTCAAAGCTGGGATCTCCTGCTGGGAGACTCCCACCTGCACATCCTCACTTTACAACAGGTAAACATAGCATTAACAGAGCTACTCCAGCTCTGTGTTATGCAGCACACGAACTATTATAGCCATTACAACCAGTAATGTCTGTGCTCCTCAAAGAAGGCATAAGCTCAGGACAAAGGTTGAGAACCTGCTATACCCCAAACCTGTGCTGAAATCCAGCAGCCCCAGATCCACTCCTGCAAGCGACAATGGTGTTGTACCTGCTGCTTCCACTAAGGGCTGGGTGAGGATTTGGGAGAGGTGTTGCTCTGCAGAAGCCATGGCTTTTGTCCTTCGGTGCTTTACAAGATCTTGCAACTTGTTTAAGGAGAAGCATTTGGACAGGCTCCAGCAATGTAGTGTCACATTGCAGGGATGGGTTAATCTGCTCTTTAGAAATGCTCCCCATGCCCATGAAATCACTCATAAAAAAAGGGAGGAGACAAGACCTGGAGCTGACACTGTTCAGCACAGGTCACTTGAAACACACTTCTCTGAATGGCCAAAGAACTAGTCTTCCTAACTCTTGTTTCACCATACAATCCTACAGACTCTCCCTCTGCAGCTATATTTATTCTTCCCACCTCTCTCCTCCAGTGCAATCAGCACAATACACAGCCAGAATTATCTGCTGCCGTTTGCATTATATATTCCCACTTTCATCCTTAGAAGCAGAAATACACAGGTCAGAGTCAAAGTTAGGGATTGTGTGCCCTCTGAAAACACAGAGGATGCCCACTATGTGTTAGACCCTGTACAAACCCAGGAGGAAAAGCAAGTCTTTCTTCAGGCTGCACCCAGCCTAAAGCCTTTTTCTAACCCTTGCGATTGTTTTCCCTGAAGATGAATAACATCAGCATCACTCAGAGACAATGAGTCTTTAGGTGCTGCCATGCCCTAAAGGTTTTGTGACCCTGCTTCTGTGGGAGGACAATCAGCATCACTACCAAGAGGAAGTGTTTGGGCTTTGGGAATGCTACCTGTACCAAAGAATCTGGTTTCTTTTCCCTAGAGAGCAAATGAGTCACTCATTAGGGAATATCAATGTGCGATTCAAAATGAGAAGGAATTGTCACACTGACAGGACCTGGCAACAGGCACCACAGTCGTGCATATGCTCCCCTCTGCCTGCCTTTGCCATCCTGTCTGGGCTTGGAGGACCTGCCAGTTCATCACTCCTATCCCACTGCCACTGGGGACAGGTCTTATGGACAGCAGAGGTTGCAGGCACGTTACTATAACTGGTCCTTGGGTGTTCCACCATCACAATCTCTCCTGAAGAGCGCTGGATGGACACAGAGATCAAAATGCCAGGGCTTGGCCACCTTGCCATGCTTGTCCATCTTTGCAGAGAGAGAACATTTGTAATTAGATAACGGACAAAGACCAGTTGTGCTTTTGGGCATGTGAACCATTCTTCAGGTCTGCAACAGAAACGTAATTTAAAGCTAAACTGAGCTAAGCAGTTGTTTTTGGGTTCATTTAATTGTATGAATCCATGCAGCCATTTGAAGGGGAATATTTGGCACTGCCAAGCAGGGGTGGGATATGAGGACAGAAGAGATGGCATGTCCTTAGCTCCTACAAGCTCTTTCTTGGACCCCTGATGAGGGCATCCCAGCACATCTGTGACAAAAGCATCCCTCAGGCACTGATGCTGCCTCTTACCAACCTGCCTGAGGTTAGTCCTAAGGGCAGCCACAGCCATACACTAAACTGGAGGCCAGCTAAGCAGAGGTTCTCTGTAAGCAAATCCTGTTCTGAAGTTGCGAATCCTCAGCAGCTACAGGTTGCTATAGCTCCTTTGATTTAGCAGGTGTTTTTAATGGAAATGTTCTAAATAGATGCATGACTCAGGCCGGTTGCTTCCTTGGAAACAATTGCCTACAGAAGCAGCCTGTTCTGAACGGCTCAAAGCAATGACCAGCCCTGGAGATCAAAGCTGGCCAAAGGCTCTGCATGAACCAGGAGGGCTTTAACCACCTGAATAATCCATGGGGCAATATGATGCAGCGACCCAAGAGCCCTGCGAGCCTGGCAGGTCAGGAAGACTCCGGCATGGAAATACCAGTAGCTAAAAGGGTAATTTACGAGAGAGGGGGAGGATGTAGGAAGGGGAGGAAGATGTCACGGGATCTCAACAGCCGTTCCTCCATATGCACAAAAAAGCTCGCTGTGATCCAGAGCTGAGGGAGGGGGCAGCAAGCCGAAACTTGCTGGGTGCTGGGAACACGTCAGCCCTATTCCTGGAAAAAAGACTTCATGGAACCCTGCTGACACAGCCCCAAGAGGGGCTGCAAGGCTCTTCTCTTACTCTTTGGTGTATCCCAAACCAGCCTCAAGGCAAAAGCCTGACTTTCCGGCAATTGCTGGAGACATTGCTTCTGGCAGGCTCTACCATGGGATGGGATGGGATGGGATGGGATGGGATGGGATGGGGACCAGCCAGCACCAGGACTAGGCTTCCCAAATACTCACACGGGTATCGGAAGTAGAAATCATTCTCTATGTCACTGGTTATGTTCTTCTTCTGCTTCTCTTCCTCCCAGTGTGCATCAGCTTCGGGGCCAAAGCGCACGAAGACCCCGAAGAGGACGATCATGGCCACCTCCCAGAGGAGGCACACGAGCGGGAGCCGCCAGCGCATGTACGTGTTCTTCGCCATGCCCTGGTGCCTCGGCCGCTCCATCCGCAGGGATCCTCGGGGGCTCTGGTCCCCTGCGCCTCGCCAAGGCCGGCGGCATATATAGGAGAGGGCGAGGTGGGGCCCAGGGAGGTGCCTGCGGCAGGATCACGTTTCAGTGCCCGGGAGCGCTCTGCTTCCTCCGCGGAGGAGGGACAGGTCCCAGCGCCTTTCCTCCACGCAGCTCAGAGCACCTCTGAGCCCTGCCTCCCGAGGACCAGGAGATGTGGACGGCAGCCGAGTGGGGAGTGGAGCCCGAGCGTTCTGCCCCCTGCTCTGCCCGGCCACACACCTCTTCCCTGCCCCTTGCAGGAGCACCCTCATCCTGAGCATCCTGCCTCCCTGCAGTGGGTGCTCGCCTCACCACCCCGCAGCGCTCCGCAGCCACCCTTCCCCAGTGAGCACAGCGGGTGAAGGCAGGGTGCCCCTTGCTGCAGCTCTCTGCTGTCCCCCCTGTCTTGCAGGGCACTGCAACAGCACCGAGATACCCTTTGTCCCAGGGTGAAACTGTTGGCTCCTTGCTTTGCAACATTCTTCCAGACAGCTGATTGCACCCTGCAAAACCATGGTGGAGATGAGCGGGAACAGGCTTGCCATACCATGCAGGGTAACTCCCAGGGCCTCTTGGGCAGCACCATTGTCACCGGGGTCTGTTTCCTCTCATGAGCCTCTGTTCTGGGTGCAGAGATGGGAGGGCACAGCCCTGCTGCAGCAAGGGTCTGCCTGGGGCTGCCCACCCCATAACCAGAGCAGTTAGCTCTCTTTGACCAAGAGCAAATGGGGCTGAGCCCAGGGATCACACTCCCTTGTGATGACCAGAAGATGAGGTGTGGGGCCACCCCACATCCCTGCCCAAGCAGTCTGAGTCACTGGGCTGGGTGCAAGTCCTACTGTTTGCTTTTGGGACAGCAGTCTGGGGGGGAGTCCCAGGAGGAAGAGGAAGATACATGCTTCAAACCAAACACCAAGATCCTGCATGCGTGCACAGACATGCGGTGACTCTGCCAAAGGCTCTGCCATGGATCTAGAAGGATTTAAGTGACGTGTGCCATGATTTCCTGAAGTGATTTACCCAGCACATCCTCCCCACAAGACAAGCTGGGACTGCATAAAACCAGGGCAGTGCTCTGAGGTAGTGCTGGAGATGGGGCTGGAAACCTCAGTGCTGCAGCCTAAACGACCCTCCTCTGGTATGGGACCTCCTTTAATTCATAAACATAAACACAATACTCCTTTTTTCC
Organism: Ara ararauna; assembly: GCA_028858755.1. Taxonomy (NCBI): domain Eukaryota; kingdom Metazoa; phylum Chordata; class Aves; order Psittaciformes; family Psittacidae; genus Ara; species Ara ararauna. The sequence goes on along the minus strand of CM054383.1, from coordinate 35,478,012 downwards.
CCATGGTTTTGAACCATATGCTCTTTTCCCAAAGAGCTGGGCAAATCCTTCAAAGGGATCCCAGCTCCTTCCTCTGCCTGTAGATCTCGGAGATGCCTGTCAGTCAGTCTTCAAGAGATGAAAGACAGCAGCCCAGGCAAGCTGCCCAGATCTGCTGATGGCATCTAATTGTGTCCTGCAGGCTGAGCAAGCAGCACTGATTGGTGTGGTGATTAGGCAATAATTTGAGTTTATTGTTATTTTTTTTCCTTGTTTGCTTTCTTCTCCAAGTGACAGATGGCAGAAAAATGCTGTGGATGCTCTTGAAGAGACTGACGACCATACAAAATCATCCTCCAACCTCATCTGGGCCCCATGCTGGCTGTAGGACAGAAGCAGCATTGGGAACAGCTGGGGAGATGCAGCTCAGGAGCACTTCTGTATGGCAGAGGAGCCAGCTAGTGATCAAGACACACACTATGGAGGGTCAGCAGTAAGACAGCAAGTGAACCTGGACAGCAAATGAACACCAGACCATGGCAGAGCATCAGGGGAGCACTGGTCAGGGCTGCAGACCAGTACTGTGCTTCTCAACAAGGGTCCAGACCAGCACCCATCTCTTCCTGCCCATGCTGGGGCTGAGGAAAAGAGAACCCCATCTGCCTAGCCCTTGCCCTGCATGAGCAGAGCTTCATGTGGCTGGGGTCACTTGGTGAGGACTCATAAAGCAAGTGGATGTTGCTGTTGTCCTGAGGATGGGCACTCCCTTCAGCAATGCTGCCCAGAGCCCACCCAGTACATTTTTGGGTCTCCCATTACATGTGGTTTCTGCAGGACAGTTTCAAGTGTATGCACCAGGAAAGAAGAGATCTTCAGCTGGAAAGAAGCTGAAATCCCTAAACAATACCTGAGCCCTAATTGCTAGAAGCACTGTTGATAGTTGCATATTCTCCTGCCAGCTATGTGGTAGGACCAGTCTTCAGCCCTGCCCTAGAGCAGTTCTTAGACACCTTGAGAAAGGCAAGAGGCACAGAGGAACATTTTATAACAGTTGACATGTTGGTAATGTAGCGTAACCCCCAGCAATTATACTTTGTGATTCTTCTTTAGCAGAAGGAAACAAGCTGCAAAGCTTCCCTAATCCGTGGTCTCATTGAAATGGCAGCATTCCCAGAAAAGCAGCTTGTGAAACCCTTGCCCAGCCCAGGAGGCAGCAGCTTTGTCCCTAGCCCCTCTCCCCTGTGTCTGGAGGCTGAGGACAAAGGCTAATGGCTTTTCCCCTGGCCCGATAGTCTCACCTTGCTGCACTGCTTTGCGCTGCCCCTTCTTATCAACCACAGATCAGCATTTCACCACTGCAGTCCTGGCATGCTCCATTGCCTGCCCATGCTATGACAGCCCATTAAAGGACCGGCTTCTCTCCAGGCTCTTTGCAGGGCCAGGCTAACACCGGAAAGGCTGACAGGGCCACGCCAGCTCGGGTGCCTGCAGCGATGCTGGTGCAGCGCTTCCTACACTGCTTTAGATCAAGTCCTTTGCATCTGTCCTACAAGGTTCCTAGCTGCCTGGTAGGATGCATGGGGCAGATTTCCGGGTGGCCGAGTCACATATACCAAGCCTGCTCCACCAAATTTAGACCGTCACGGCCAGCACTCATAAGAGGGGCAAGGTTTCCCCAGAAACTTGTTGGGGGAATAGGGGCAGGTACGTTTGTCCTTCTGCTCTGGAGACATGGGACTAGATCTTGGCAGGGTTGTACAGGACGGGTCCCAGCTGGGTCTCTCCCAGTTTCTCACTTTTATGAGCACTAAAACAATTTGGGAGATACAAAAAACAAAATCTAAAAGCACACAGAAACCCCTCCCTCCTGTCTGGAGGCCTCGGGGCAGCTTCACCCTAGCGAGGAGAGAATAGGGGCTCCTTGGGTCACTGTGAACTGTCCCAACAGTGCCTGCCTGCTTACCCTCACCTTTCCCTTCTTTATCTCCTGGCAGCTCCAAGGATTCACTGGAACGAGGAGCACCAGGTAAAACCCGGCAATCCCAAGGAACAGACATGCCCACACGCAGCGGGCAGTGATCCTCGCTCCTGGCTGGATCTGCCCTGGAGCTCACACTGTCTTGCCTAGCTCACTGGGGAGCAGAAGCCACCAGCATTGAAGGTGACTCACTGCTTGTGCAGGTCCTTGAGGAGTACCCCAAAAGGGAAGCATCTGAGTTAATCCAAACCCAAACCTTTTTTGGCGACCTCAGCAGAACGGCAAACAAACTTCCCCCGGGGCGGGACAGAGTGGTGGGATGGGGGGAGATCACAAATTCATTTAGGTCTGAGTTTTCTCAGGCCTTTCTTTAGCCTTCACCATGAAATACAAGTCAAAATAAAGCGAGACTTCTAAGTTTAACAAAAATGAATCCCGTCTGGATCAAAGTGCCAACCAAACGTGAGCCCCATTTGCAAATGATGTTTCTTGTGCCCTCTCCTTCCTCCCAAGAAGCTGCATTTATCAGCAAGTAAATGATTGTCCAGAAAGAAGCCAAGGGCTGTGTGTGAGAGAGAAGTCATTGTCCTTGGGGAGCAGGCAGGAGGGCGAGCAGAGGCGTGAGCAGCTCCAACTGTCACACAAGGAAACACACAGGTCACTGGGGCTCAGCCACCATCTCTGACGGCTTTCCTGAGAGATGGATGGCCTTGGAGAGCAAGAAAGGAGCAGGGAGTTGGGCAGCCAGCGGCAATTCCCACGTCAGGAGCTGCCCGGCTTTGCTGGGGAACTCCCCCTTGCCCCCAGTTTGTTTGTGGTCGCTGTTGGACTGTGATAAGGCAGGTTCTGGTCACACTCTGCTAAGTGTCCTCAGCTTGTTGCTGGGACGGGCGCCAGTGGCTGGGCAATGCAAGCAGGAGCATGCTGCGGTGCTGCTCTTCGGAGCTCCGACAGGGAGTGGTGCATTGACAATGTCTTATAGGGCCAAGAGGAGGAGCTCTGTCCCGCAGGCTGCCCACCACCCTTCCATTGAGGCAGTCCTGATGCCCTTCTCTTGCTCTCAGTGTGCAGCCGAGTGGGTCAGCTCCTGGCTCCAGCTCATTACACCCACCCGGTTCAGCAGCACAGCGAATGGTGCTTTGCTGCCCGCTGGTCTTTGTTGCTTTATAAATACAAGTGCTGCTGGTGACACTGGTTTGTGCTGGGGCATTCAGGCTCTGCAGAGAGGGGTGCTGTGGACATCTGGGCAGCTCTGGTCTGCGGGGTGTCCTCCTCCTCCTCCTGGTTCCCAGAGTGGTGCATACACACATGGATCACCCTGTGACTGCTGCCACCCGTGGGGTAAGTGGTGTGCCAGGAAACAGGGCTCAGGGGCAAGAGGGTCAGTGACAACCCAGGGACTTCATCCTCACCCCCAGACATGAGCTCCTGTCCATACACACCCCCTTGTCTTTGCACCCATAGGGGGTAGATTGGGTTGGACTGTGCTAAACTGGATTGGGTTCAGCTCAGCTGTATTAGGCTGGACAGGGCCAGGCTGGAGCAGCTCACCCCAGCCCGGTTTATCCCAGTCCAGCTCAGCTCAGGCCAGGCCTGGGCTATCCTGGGCAGGACTTGACTGGGCTAAACTGGGCTCAACTGTGCTACCCTGGGCTGGGCTGGACTGAGCTGCGCTGTCCTGCACTGGGCTGTGCTGTGCTACCCTGGGCTGGACTGGACTGGACTGAGCTGCGCTGTCCTGCACTGGGCTGTGCTGTGCTACCCTGGGCTGGGCTGGACTGGACTGAGCTGCGCTGTCCTGCACTGGGCTGTGCTGTGCTACCCTGGGCTGGACTGGTCTGAGCTGAGCTGTCCTGCACTGGGCTGTGCTGTGCTACCCTGGGCTGGACTGGACTGGACTGAGCTGCGCTGTCCTGCACTGGGCTGTGCTGTGCTACCCTGGGCTGGGCTGGACTGGACTGAGCTGCGCTGTCCTGCACTGGGCTGTGCTGTGCTGTGCTGCCCTGGGCTGGACTGGACTGAGCTGCGCTGTCCTGCACTGGGCTGTGCTGTGCTGTGCTGCCCTGGGCTGGACTGGACTGAGCTGCGCTGTCCTGCACTGTGCTGTGCTGCCCTGGGCTGGACTGGACTGAGCTGAGCTGTCCTGCACTGTGCTGTGCTGCCCTGGGCTGGACTGGACTGAGCTGAGCTGTCCTGCACTGTGCTGTGCTGCCCTGGGCTGGACTGGACTGAGCTGAGCTGTCCTGCACTGTGCTGTGCTGCCCTGGGCTGGACTGGACTGAGCTGAGCTGTCCTGCACTGTGCTGTGCTGTGCTGTGCTGTGCTGCCCTGGGCTGGACTGGACTGAGCTGTGCTGTCCTGCACTGTGCTGTGCTGTGCTGTGCTGCCCTGGGCTGCGCTGGGATGAACCGGGCTGGAATGGAGCCCACCTCGGAGCTCTCAGGGCGCCAACATCATCGTGACGTCATTATCTTGAAGGCCAATGAGGAGAGAGTAAGGCAGTGACGTAACCGCCAAGCGCGCCCCGCCGCCTTTAAAATTTAAACCTGCTCGCTCCGCTCACTGGCCCCGCCCTCTCGTGTCGTCACGGGGCCCCTCCGCCAATCGAAATGCCGCGCTCTCCCTCTCCCTGTCTACGCGCGCCGCGGCTGCCAATCAGCGGAGAGCGCTGCTCGAACAGCCGGGGCGGCGGCCAGCGCGCGCGCCGCATTGCGCAGGCGCGTCACGTCCCCGCTGCGGCCGCTGCCCAATAGGGAGCGCCCAGGGCGCCGGCGGTTGTGCCGAGCCGCGACGGGGCGGGAGCCGAGCCCAGCCGAACCTTGCCGAACCGAGCCCAGCCGAACCTTGCCGAACCGAGCCCAGCAGAACCGAGCCCAGCCGAACCTTGCCGAACCGAGCAGAACCGAGCCCAGCCGAACCTTGCCGAACCAAGCCGAACCGAGCCGAACCGAGCCCAGCCGAACCTTGCCGAACCAAGCCGAACCGAACCGAGCCCCGCCGGGCCGGCAGGGCCATGTCGTGCTCGCACAGCGTGGTGTTCCTGCTGGACACGGCCAGCCCGGGCCGGCGGGCGCGGCTGCAGCGCGGCGCGCTGCGCCTCCTCACGCAGCTGTGCTGCCGGTTCGGCCTCCCGCGCCTCCGCTGGGCGTTCAGGTTCTTCGACTCGCTCGGCGGGCGCGGCGGAGCCTCGCGGGGTGGCGGCTTCCGCCCGCCCGATCCCCGCGCATGGGCCCGCTTCGAGGAGGAGCTGGCGGAGCGGTTCGGGGCGCGGGGACTCGGCGCCGTCCTGCCCGGCCCCGCGTCCCGCGCCGCGCTCACCCACCACGGCCTCAAGGAGACGCTCCTCGACTTCCAGTGGGACCGCCCGGAGATCGCGTCCCCCACCAAGCCGCTGCGCAGGAGCCGCCGGACGGGGCCGGAGCCCCCCGAGAGCTGCGCTCCCCCCGAGGGCTTTGTGAACGCCGTCTTCCTCTTCTCCCCCTGCCCGCGCTCGCGGAGGGACCTGCGGCGGTTCGTGTCCGGGAGCGATGCCGCGGCCTCCCCTGCGGACCCCCCCGCGGCGCAGGAGCTGGCGGAGAAGCTGCTGCCCAAGAGCGTGCAGGAGCTGATCGCGGAGCAGAGGATCGCGCTGTTCTGGGTGGACACCGCTGAGTGCGCGCAGGTACCGCGCTGGCACCGCGCAGCTCCGGCCAGGAGCACCGGTGGGGTCCCTCGTGCGCTGCCTCCCTGATGAGAAGGGAGCATAGTTTGATGCACAGGATCGCGTCAAGCAGGAGACCGCAAACTGATGGTGCTCACCCTCTCGGAGATGGGATACAGCTGCAGCCGACTGTGAAGTGTTCATTGGGGGATGTTTTGGGCTTGGAGTTAGGTGGGAGCTGCAGCTATTCACAATTGCAGATAAGCAGTCTGAGAGACTGGGCTTAAAGCTGAACCCCGTTTAAAGCACGGGCAGCTCTTAATCTAGTAGGAATGGTATTTTCTCCATTGTATTCTATGGAGGCTGATAAAGCCCATAAACCCAGTTGGGAAGCACTGGGTTTAGATGCTGTGTAGACATTTCATATGCCAGTTGTTTTCAATGCATCGGTCTTGATTTGTTCATGTGAATGTTCTCTCTCTGCCAACACTAACTGGAAATGTCTCTGTTCCTTGATTTCAGGTGATGGAATCCCCAGATCACGTTGGATACTGGGCAATGTTGGAACTGATGTGCCAGACTGGAGGAACCATTTTGCCAGCTGACACCTTGGTGCATTTTTTGAGTCCCCACAACTTTGACTCCAGTTCCTCAGTGCCAAAGACGGTCCCTTGGACCACGCTGCTGCCGTTGGATGCGACTTTGAACTGCTTGTTCTTGAAGCCCTCTGTGTTCCAAGCAGTTTTCCCCCAGCAAGAAGGAACATTGTTTCTCAGTATGCCTGGTAATAAAAAAAGCCCAGATAAGTTGCATAGTAGTAACTGTGATGTACCAGGGCCTGGACCAGCTTTCTTTGGGAGCAGGAGGTGTAGAAGGAACTTCATATATTTAAGGGCGTGATTTTAAAGCGAATAGTCCTGCATGGGTTCTGGTTCCTTTGATATGAGAGCTATTAGCACATATTTCTGATTCAGGATCTTAAGTTTTTCATGCTTCCATAAGCCTGGATGTATGAAGAACTACTTGCTGGTCCCACCTCATATGGGTGTATATGTGCTTTTATGCATGCTTTGCCTCAGCTTCAATTTACCTAAACTTAGAATACAAATAAAAAGCCCCATCAAAAGACAGATTAGCTTCAAAGCAGCATGCAATGTGCTTTGGCTCTTTTAGTGGTCCCTTGGTGCACTCAGCTTCTTGAGAGCCTGGGGGAGGAGGTCAGTTCTGCAGGCACTTACTGGAGAGCTATTCCCTGTTTAGCCATGAAACTTGGGATTTTGTTGCATTGTAGTTTTCTTCCCCTCAATGAAAACCTTTTATTCACTTGTTTTAGGGTTTTTGCTTGATCTTATCCTTTGATTGTCTTATCCAGGAGGAAAGAAGCAAGAAAGCTGTCCTGTGGTCCTGGAACCCCTTGCCATGAGCCAACGGCAGCTGCATTGTCCAGTCAATATCTTTCTGAAAGGCAGCTTGTCAGGTTGGAGCTTGGCACAGGCTGGGCACTTCCTCACAGAGAGCTGGATACTGCAGAGCTCGCAGGCTGAGCAGGCAGAGTGCAACGGGTCACTGTTCCAGCAGCTGTTAAGGACTTTAGTGACTGAAGAACTGCACATGGTAACTCTTTTCCTTTGCTTTAAACTAAGACCTATTCTGAAGTGAGCTGTAACAAAAGGGGTGACAGTGTATCATGTTGTGATGCCGCGCATTGCTCATTCAGAGCTAAATTCAGAACGTTCTTTAGGAGCTCATGTAAGTCTATAGCCTGCTTGTAAAGTATCTGTACCCCCAAGTCTCTGTATTTCTAGGTAATGTAAACATTTCCTCTCTCCCTTAATATAGGTTGCTGAGGTATCGCTGTCTACAAGTTGGTGCTCCTGCACTGCTGTTTTGTCACCCCTGTCTGAGAGCACTGCAGTTCTGACTGTACTTGGTACTGAGAAGACTGCTGAAGCCCAGCGGTGCAACCTTGAAGGAGATGTAGCGGAGAACTCTCCCCAAGACCATGATTTTCACCTCCCAGATATTGTAAATAGTGTGTTGAGTAAAATTGACGCAGTGGTGGAAGATTCTCTGGCCAGTATGGGTAAGTGTCAGGAAATGCAAAACTTAGCATCTTTTGATCATCTCTAGATCAGTTTTGGAGTGGAAGGATTGAAAGTTAATGATTTGCTTTGTGAGGAGACTCACTTTTTTGGGACTTGTTTATTTTGCCTTGTCCTCTGTGGCTCACACCTTCTGATATGAAGAAATCTGCAGAATGTGTCTTTGTTTTATTTCCATTAGTTTGTAGATAAAGTGCAGCTACGCTGTGCCTAGGGGCGCGTTGTTTGGGGTTTCCTAAATTGAGTCACAAGCAATCCCTGGCCAGTAGAGCCTTTGGGAGTGGCTTCAGGAAGGCTGCTTCTAGCTCAACTGTTTTGTGTTAGAGTGAATCTTATGAGTCTCCACACCTGATGTATTGGCCATTAAATTGCTCTTCCAGGACTAAAGGTTTGGAAACCTCTGCTTTAGGGTCTCTGTAAAGGCAAGGACCTTCTGCCACTTCATTTAGCTGTTTCTAATAATTTTCTCTGTATGTGTGTGTGTCTGCTCACAGAAGAAGAAGGTCCTGTGCCAGAGTGGGTCCAAAGGGAACTGTCCCATACAGGGGGCTGGCATCCTTCAGTGCTTGAAGCATGGTATCCTATGTCGAATGCTTGCGGAGCAAGCTCAGATCTGATGGAGTCATTCAGGTATGTTTCTGAAACATGTCTCTGAGTAAGAGGCATTGAGGATTTCTGCTTCCTGATAAGTAGTATGGTTGTAGTGTTGCTCAGAATTCTGGAATTAAATGCTCCTCTTAGTACTTTTATTTCTGTACTCAGTTTACTGTGTGCTTTTGCTTCATTATATCTTGGTGTATGGACAAAAGGATCTGGGAACAGGATATTTGGGTAGCACTTTGAGTGGATTAAGATTTTGACTGTTTCAGGAGGTTCACAGGCAACTTAAAATGATCTAAGCTACTTGGGGAAATGTCGGGCTTCAGCTCTTCTTATGCTATAGGATTCACTGCAAGGTACTGAAGATAGTGGTTGTGTTATCACAATTGGTATCTAGTAGGAATGAATAATCCTGCTTTCTTCAGAGAGCTGGCTGAATGGAACATTAACAAATGCCTAATGCAAGATATTATAGCACAAAGCTGCTCATTTAGTTTTGTGGCATGGGTCAGTGGCATATCCAGTGTACTTCAGGCAACTCTTGTCACGCTTGTTTCCAACTTTGTGTGACCCTTTTCAGGGGGTGGTGTGGTTTTTTTGTATCTGAAGAGTTTTGGAGAGCAGGCATTGGTAGTGTACTATGTGTTACTGATGCTTAGAAGAATGTGATTCCTGTCCACTGGGAACAAGGAGTAAGCTTCCCAACCCCTTCTTTTTTGATAACTGTGTTGGATGGGTCTTTTATATAGGCTCCTGCGGGTTCCTTGTGCCAGCAGGAAGGATGATGTGGATCAATCTGAAGTGGAACTCTTAGAAAGCCTATCTGAGCTGTACCAGAGAAAATCCAGTGAAACATCTGCTGCAGCTGGACCAGGAAATAGCAGAAAGAGACGTATGTATGCTTTGGGCTTACATGTGCCAGTTGTCAATTAAGGATCATAAAAGGCTTCTCAGCAGGCCTTTTTAGTATGTGAACCCTGGAGAGCTGTATTTTCCTGAGCAGTGGCACGCTTTAGATTTTCTTTTTTAATTTGGAGATGGTATAATTTACATATTAATATTAGGATTGTCCTTTAAGAACAACCCAAATGCTCTGATTCAAGGCTGCTCAGTGACTGACAAAGCTGTTCCAGAGCAGCACGCAGAGCTCTGCAGTTTCACTAGTTGTTGAAATAGGGACTGCTCCAACTACTAGCAAATATTACAGCCTCTCAACTGTTTGCTAATTTGGAGAAATAAAATGCTTTCTTCTTGAAGAGAGTTGAATTGTTGCATTTCAGTACACTAACCACAGTTGATTATACTCTAAGTTGATGTATTCCCAAGTCTTGCTCTGTTGGCTATTTCTGTGATGTAAGATTGCTTTCCTATAGGTATAACTTGTATAGGTAAAAGTTCTTATGCAGAACAAGTTTTCACCTTTATTTTACTAAGAGAAGTAGCTGCCTGTACGTTTATGTAATGGAGAAGTACAAACCCTCTGTTTTCCACTAGAAGATTACTAATCTCACTTGACAGTAACACTGAATTCTATATTGTGCTCTCCCTTGGGTGGAGTTCCTGGTCCAGTGTGTGTGACAGTGGCACTCCCTTTCTGTGGTGTTGCAGGTGGGGTTCCCCGAACTCCAGTCAGGCAGAAGATGAAGACCATGTCCAGATCCCTACAGATGCTCAATGTAGCAAGACTGAATGTAAAAGCTCAGAAGCTTCAACCTGGTGGTGAGCCACCAACAGTGAACGAGAAGGTTCCATGGAAGCTTTCAGCAAAAAGGTTGAATGAGAAGGTGGAAGAAAAGGCGCTTAAAATACCAATAGGTGTGTATCGAATTATCAGTCGTCATATTTGTAGGAGGTCATATGGGATTTTTATGGAAGGGAGAGAGAAGGATAATAGTGGAGTATTAGGTGCTAGGGAGCAGATCAATATTTGGTTTTCTGCCTCTTCAGCTTGGCACAGAGTGGTTATTTTTGTCTCCCCTTCTCTCAGTTAGTTTCTCTAAATGTTTAACATCCTCGTGTTCCAACTACTGCTGGGGTTTCTTTCCTGCCTTGTCTCCATCTGAAAAAAGCAATAAGGAGCGATCCTTTTGCTTTTTCTTGTTAACCAAAAGTAGTAGAGGGAAGCACCCATCAAGAGGTAACTCGAAATGTTCTATTTAATCATCATGCAGAAATAAAGGACATTTCTTGACTGGTGCAGTAGTCCAAAAGCTTGCTGATCTACTTGGAGCTAAGCTTGCCATTTGTCAAGGGTCTCAGCCTGGGATTGTTTCTGCTGGTGTCCTGTGGTCTGGATGCACTTTTGCTGGTGAAAACCTCTGTGGCCTCCTCTGATCTCCTCTTTAGCTGGAATGAGTATTTCATCAGTAAGGTAAATGGTGGTGAACAAGATTTGAATTAACTTTGAGCATTTCCCGTGCAGACTTCAAAACTGAGGAGGAGCTGCAGTCCCATTTAATTGCAAGCTACCAGAAGGCTGTCGCTGAGGGCGTTCTTTCGTCTGTGTGTGCGCAGAATATGATCATGGCCATTAAAAGATTCTTGAAAATACAGGATGCCAAAGAGAAAGAGGTAGGTGGTCTGGGTTCAGGAGGTGGCTGGGCTTAAACCGCGACAGTAGGTAAATGCATATGGGTTGTTACTGATCTAGGAATTAAAGTTTTTACTATTTCAGGCTACGTTTCTTTCCTGTTACCTGAAGTTTATATGCACAGTTGCACATAGTCAAAACCACTGCTTAACTACTTCTACCTGTGCCAACCCAATAGTGAAAATACTGTAGGTAGCTGTAAAGAGCACAGGAAAATCCAGTTCAGTTACTGGCTTATCCCTTTGCTAAAGATTTCAACAGATGTCTTTCCTTGACCTCATTCTGAATTCTGATTCTCAACAATCTTTAACACTATTTATAGACTTGAAGTAACTCACTGAAAAATTAGTAAACTTGTGAGTAATTGTAAAAAATACTATGAAAACCAAATCCATAGGCCTGAAGCTGCAAGCAGGTGACCTCTGATTTCAAGTTAGAAGTTGTTCCATGTCTCATGTCATTGTGACTTTGCTGCTGAAGGAAAAAGAATTCCTTTCCTTGAAGGAGAAGGAGAAACTGAAGGTACTCCCAAAAAACAGAGAACTGACTTAAAGTTTTTGCTGTAATTATGTATATCTGCAGGTGGCCTGTGTGGAAAGAGTCAGAAACCATCTCCTGAAGACCAGCAAAATGCTCAGACAACAGCATGGCTCACAGAAGGAGACCAAAGTCAGAGAGTATGAGATGCTCTATTTATTTCAACTGCTGGGATACTGTGGAGTTGGTTAGCAATTTTTAATGGTGGCTTTTTTTTCTGTGCAAGTGGAAAAGTATTTAGATGGGGTAAATGTTCCAAAGAGAATCCCTGGTCCCAGTAAAAATACCTCATTACATTCAGATACACATATGCTGTATGCTAAGTATTGCAACCTATATCTGAAATAAGGCATCCCCTGTGCCACCAAAATGAAATGGTAACCAAATTATGCTGTCAGAAGTAGCCACTTCCCTTCCCACTGCTTTCTTGAGCACAACTTTTGCAGTAAATATGCTGTTTCCACCAGAAAAAAGGCAGTGTATGATATCTTTTTTCTTAGGTGCCGACTTCAGGTATTTTTACGCCTCGAGTTATGTCTTCAGTGCTCTTCACTGCAAAGCAACACAGATGAAATGGAGCAGCTGTTAGAAGAGGCAAGTAAATTACAGACCAGGTTGTGTTTCTGGATGGCACTAGATATGCAGACCTGGAACCTGTAGTTTTTAACTTGATTTTACTGTAACACTTAATATTGCTTGCTCAAGAAAATTTGGTATTGCGACTGTCACAACTTAATCCATTTTCCCACTTAACTTTCTCTTCCAGATGACAGATATGCTGCGTGTTTTGTGCCTCACTGAAGACTCGGGGTATCTTACAAAGTTTCTAGAGGAAATATTAGAATTGTAAGTTCTTCAACATGGCTTAAGTGTTACTGGTGACCAGTTTTGGTTGGATATGTTCTTTGAGTAACCAGGAGCCTGCAGCTTTGATTTACTGCATCTTGTAATTGTCGAAAGTTCAGATATGTTCTGTTATAGGTGATTAAAGTATCTGATAAGTAAACTAATGAAAAAAACCCAGTTGATTTTTCAGTTTGTTTTAATTGACATTTAAGAACAAAAATTTAGTTCTAACCTTGGGGTTGAAACACTGAAAGTTTTGTGGGAGATTGTATTTGATGTGTGTTCTTTGACGCTCTAGGTATATGAATTCAATGCCAAAGACCCTTGGAGATATTTACTATGGTCTTGGTACTCAAATACCCCCAAAGCTGGCATCTGTTCTGCCTTCAGACTTCTTCAGTGATGACTCCATGACTCTGGATAGCAAATCTCCAAGCCTTCCATTGTCTTTATCATCTGCCTTAACTCCCACTACTGTTTGTGTGCCCACTGAGGGTGATCAGCTGGAGGAGCTGCGCACCAGATCTGCCAAAAAGAGAAGGTAATTCCAAATAGGAAGCAGTTTGTTGCAGCCTGGGCTATGGCTGAGGAGTTATCTAAACTACAGCTCAGATATCTCTGTTTCTGTTGCTGGATAAATAGTTGGGGCAAGCTGCTGATAGCTCTGCATTAAAGGCTCCTATTTTTCATTTTAACTGGGTATGGTTGACTGTATGAAAGTGTAATATTGATTCTGTATGTGCAGTAGAGTTTGTGAGCGTCTTCCATGAGAGGATGTTCTACTGTGTGGTAGGTGACCCCTATATTGTTAAAACTGCTATTTACCGTAGATCTCGATGTTGGGGACCCTAAGTACCTTTTTGCAAATGGTGAAATGAGTTTTAATACCAACCTTAACTTTAGGTATAGCTCTTCAAATTGCAAATCATCTTTCAGTGTTGTAACATAAGTAAGGTATAATCTGCTGTCTGAATTTAGGTGAAGACTTCCTATCTCTAGGGTCAAACCGAAGTTGTTATTAGGTTGATAACCTTGCTTCTGATCTTATTTTAACGTAAGCTTTATATGCTCTCTAAAGGAAAAATGTGTTAGCCAGACACAGGAGCATGACAGAAGCACCACAGAACTTGCGTCAAATTGAGATTCCCAAGACAGCCAAGATTCTCATCCGAAAGGTAAAAACGCTTCCGAAGGATTGTGTGTGAGTTGCTTCTGACAGGGATGCAGCAACATTGTGAAGTGACACTTGAGTGCAAAACCACTTGCTCTGCATCCATTTAGCCAGTTGTCCTGTATCAGCTGTACTGAGATAAAAATTGTTTTAAAGGAGGAATTATTGTGGTTCAGAGCTTACACCTAATATTAATAATAATTAAACATAACATTACACTTCTGGTGAGGCTAATGTATACTTCTTTTTTCAGGAGAGCTTGCGTTCTTACCTTGCCTCTGAGAAGCCCCAGCAGATGCCTTCATTGCAGAAAGAAGCTGTGCAAGGTATATTGACTTCTAGCTTTGCCATGGAAAGGTGCGTCTTCAGCACATGTTCTCCCTGTAAATTTTAGTGAGCCATGATGGAATTATGCTGAAGCATGCTGGAAATATGGACAAAGCTTTGCTCAATTCTGCAAAAACTTTGAGGAAAAATACTGGCTGTATTCTGTGTGCACTCTCAATCGTGTATCCTGAAAGGAGAACCTTTCCATTCCTCCTTGGATCTTGCAATTATTTCAGTCTTCTCTGTCCTGTAAAGAAAATGAGGACAAGAGTGAACACCTTTATCTGGAAACAGGATATCTCTATCTGGAAAGTACTTAAAATTAAAATCCCATGTGTTCTCTGAACCAACATGTGCTCCAGTTGAGATTTTGTAGCTCACTTAATGTTGCTCCATATGGGACACTGACTGGCTGCTTTTCCTGCTATAGCATCTGCTTATTGCTGGAACAATGCAACTTTGTAAGACTAGTTCAGGATGGATTCGGAGGAATATGTGTTCCAGTAGCAGAAAAACAATTTTCAATGCTTTTTGGCCTCTGAGAACTTGTTTTTCTGTTCCCATCTCTAGGGGCCTGACAAAATTATCCTCTTTTTCCTCTCTTTCCCTGTTTTAATCTGATCATTTCTTGCTTTGTCTTGTGTCACAGAGGTTACAAAGGTAAGAAGGAACCTCTTCAATGAAGAGATACTTTCCCCATCAAAAAGGTCTATGAAAAAGATGCCTAGAAGCCAGTCAGTATCTGCTGTGGAAGGCTTAAGATACAAATGCAGTGATGAAGGCACTAAAGGTAGGACATGACTGGCACATGTAGGATTGTTGTGGAAGAGCTTTTCCTAAAATCCCTAGTTTTGCATCCTCAGTTCTATGAAACAATTATGACATTTTTTTAATGAAGGAGAAAATATTCTAGATCATTGCTGTGATGGTTGGAAGGTGAATGGGATGGTTTTGAAACCGAAACCTATTTTTTTTTTCACCGAGTTTCCTGTGTCTCAAAACTGATGTCAAAATGCTTGGTTATAAAAAGATCTGTAAATGAAAGGTGAAGAATGAGAATTATCTCAGTAGGTTAATTATGTCTGACACAAAGTACTGATGATAATACTGAGGGAGTGGGAAGGAAGTGTAGACAGTGGACTGTGAAATAATAGCTTATGAGTGCTGGGAGAGTGGTGCACAAGGATCCTATATTGGCTGTCATTCTTAAACTGAAACCTAGACAAAGCTATTTACTTTTTCATCCTAACTGCTTTATAACTGGGTGATGTTACAGCTGTTGCTCGATTTTTAGATCATCGCAAGCTATTGACCAAAAGGGTTGCAGAAACACCACTACATAAGCAGGTCTCCAGGAGACTACTGCAGAAGCAGATCAAAGGCCGGTGAGTAAGCTCCTCCTGAATTTCTTCAAGTATTGGATGTATAAGTAATGGCTGTGAGCACAGGGACCAGGTATCTTCT
Source organism: Ara ararauna (assembly GCA_028858755.1). Classification (NCBI taxonomy): domain Eukaryota; kingdom Metazoa; phylum Chordata; class Aves; order Psittaciformes; family Psittacidae; genus Ara; species Ara ararauna. The sequence goes on along the minus strand of CM054383.1, from coordinate 35,462,778 downwards.
TTGTGATCTAGAGTGTCACCTTCATCTAAGGTAGTAAGGGAACCAGTGGAGGCTAAGTTCTGTTGTCTGAGTGGGGAGAAATACTGCTTGACTCATCATGTAAGTCAGGCTGCTTTAATTCCTGCAGCTAACTTCTGTTTAGGCTCAGTTGCTGTTTCAAGGGCTTCTGAGGAAAAGGCCTATGCTGTGTTTTGTGGACTCTGGGCTGAAATTCAGCCTTTGCTTCCATGTGGTGCTGTTCCCTATACAGTTATTGAGTTATCCATACTCAATCCTGTGTAAACAGGAGGCAAAATGCTTACTAATTGCTCACTTAAAGTAGTTCACAAAGCAATACATCAGCGTAGAATAGAATGTACTGCTTTTCAGCCTGTGTGAAGTTCTGGTTTTGTAAGTGTGAACAATATGCCAAGTCCAAAATGTTTGCTGTTTCTCAAGGTCTTCTGATCCAGGTTGTGACACCGGTGTTGTAGAAGAATCTCCAGAGAAGGCCATAAATGGTAAACACTATTTTATTTTTTAATATAGGTGGCTTTGCTGTGTTGTAGTGTGTAAGTTAAAGGGATAGTAACTCTTTTAAAGGAAAATACATGAAGGACTTTGGGGGTGAACAAGATTCTGAGCTGCTGTATTTACTGTCAAACCAGCACACGCAGGGTTTTTCTTGATATGTCTTCAATGTGGTGTGCTGTGACCCTAACTCTGCTCTGATTTCTACTGTAATAGCCACTTGGCTCTCTGGAGTGACTGTTATGTTGGCTACTGCTGTTCCTTGTCCCCAGAAAGGGAAAAACGGCATGGCTGAGCAAGCAGGAAGATGAAATCACTAGTGAAAAGAAACACAAGAGTTAACTAGTTGTTTAACCTGTATATAACTTGCATTGAACATGGCTTTTCTAGCATTGCTTTCCATATAATTGCTAGAAAGGAATGAGAGTTATCATGACTTAAAGGAGGAAGCATTATGATGTGAAAGATTTCTATGCATTAATATTCCAAATCTCCAGGAAAGATAAGTCTTTCTTTGCAATGCTTGCCTGCAAATGTGGTATTTGAAATGCATTTCTTTGAAATGCTTGCCCTGCATGTGATACTTAGCTGTGTGGAAGTTTCTTCATGGTGTGTTCAGTTACAAACTGTTCCTGAAGTTGTCCTCATTGTTGAGGGAAACAGAAGTCTCCATCTCCAATCTCCTTACTTTTGCAGAAGCAGGGTTGAGAAGAAGCCCACGCATCAAACAGCTCTCTTTGAATAGGACGTGCTCTGGGGTTTTCTATTCCACTACACAGCCCAGCTCACAAAATTCACAGCTTGTCCATCAAGGGCAAGAAGAGGAGAGCTCTACACTGCAGGATGTAGAAGGTACTGAATGGGATTTGAGCAGGCTGGTGTTGCTGATCTGAAAAGCTGGCATGGGTAGCTCTGATTTTAATTTGATTTGGCTCTACAAGAGATTGCAAGAAGCTGAGATTTATCATGTAATATCTTCTGTAGACAGAAATTAATCCCTAGTAATTTTTTCAATTGGAAATCTGAATTTATGGAGGATGGTGAGGCAGCTATTCCTATGGGGAATACACTGCAAACTTAAGAAACCAGTCAGGCCCATCTAACAAAACACTGCCGATCGTCAGCCTGCATTCCTCAGATGCAGTGAAATCCCTGTAAAATGTGGGACAGAAATCCTAAAGCTTTCTTTCAGTCTACTCTGTGGTAGCATAAAGCAATGACTTGTGGGATCTGCTTTGCTGGCTTTCTCAGCAGGATTATCAGCTATAAATGGTGACGTTTAGTTCTTTGTATTGTACTTATTAGAATCCTTAGTCACGAGCCAGAACTTTAAGGTACAAGCTATAAACACTATTAAGAAGCTGAACTATTTTGACTTATTTTTTTCCTGTTAGAGCACTTTTTCTACAGGTGGACATTAGTTTCATATCAGGAAATAACAATAATTCTGGAGGAGCCTTAACATCTGGCTAGAAAAGAACATGCCAGGGCTATAGGCTTTGTACATCACTTGTCCATGTATCTGAGGTGATTGTGACAATTGCCTGTGGCAGGTTACTTGGTGCTAGTTGAATCGTACTGCTCTACTTTCTAGGCATGAGGCAGCATTCACAGAGTGCCCCGGTCCAGACCCCCAAGAGGTTTTTCTTTGGTGCTGTTATTGACACGTGTAGTCCTGGAGCAAATCCTTCACCTGGAAGGAGAAGAGCAAGAAAAGATTCCTTACACTCAGAGGAGCTGACTGCTTGTCAGGTAGAAACGCTTACCTCTCTTTCGAGCCCTTTTCTCTATTCAGGTTTGGTGAGATCTACGTAGCTTCAATTTAGTGTTTGTTAAGTCTAAATGTTTTTTTGTTTTAAATCTTGAAGTAAGTATCTGGAGGGGTAGATAATACTGCTGGAACAGAGCAAGCCTGATTCTTCATTCATTTGTTTATTGTCCCCTGCAGACTCCTAGAAAAACACCTCATAAACCTGCCCAGAAGCCAGTGAATTCTGCCAGTAAGCTGCCAAGGAGGTCACCTCGCATCCTTCACAGGACACCACAGAGGATGGAGAAGACTCCTGGCAAAAGCCCAGCTGCAAAGAAGACTGCAGTTAAGTGTTTGGGAAAGTACTTTTCTCATCCTGCACAAAGGGTCAAGTCGCCATCTGCGTTAGCTGAAAGCAAGAGCGTTCACTTACTGCAAGGAACTTCTGAGGACTGTTCTTCAGCAGAAAGACTTTCCCCTCCTTGCAAAGAGGCTGGCTTACACGTGTCAGAATACAAAGGATTCACAGGGCCCAGTGCCTCACTGTTACCTCCGACAGATTCAAATCCAGCTGCTTCTCCCCCCTCTGCCATGCAGGAAAGATGTTCTACAGAACTACAAACTCCAAGACGTTCCTTGAGGTACCTCTCAAAATTAGCATCTCCAGTTGGTACTCAGAGGCAAATCCTCCTGAAAGAAATTCAGGTGCAGTCAGATCCATTATCTCGAGCAACTAAAAGTTCTCCCAGAAAACCTGAATATGCAGGTTCAGAATTATGTACCAGCCCACCAAGTACAGAGATAGCACAGCTTGCTGTGAGGTTAGAGCCTCCCTTCAGTTCTCTCGGTGAAAGCTCCATGAACAGTGTGATAATACGCTCTCCTTCCCATGTGGAACCTAGGGAGTCTGACTGGGAACTCTGTGCATCCAAACCATATTGTCAAAGATCTCTAGGTATTGCTGGTGCTCCACTGAGGTCTCTGCTTCACACATCCAAGCAGGGCAAATGTGAACTGAATCCTGGAGGAGAGAATCTCACAGTTGCATGTGCAACACCTGAAAATAAGGACAGTCATCAGGACATTGGTGGTAACTCTTCTGTAGAAAGCCTTCAGCTCTGTCAGTTCCAAGCTACTCAAAGTACCCCTGTATCAGAGACAAATAAACAGATGGAGGTAGTGTCTCAAAAGTTTTCTCCAAGAGAGGACTCTGAGAACTTGGAGAAGACTCTGTCTCCAAAGCCTTCTGCTGGAGAGCAGGTCCATGTACAGAATGCTAAGAGAGAGTGTGAGCAAGGGTTTAAGGAGGGGAACTGCAGTGCAAACACCTGTGAGTCCTTCCCAAGTGGTTCTCAAACAGTTAGTGAGGACTTGGAACCAAACACCTTGAAAGAAGAATACACGGGGCTGAAGGCTCAAAGACTTAAGAGGCACTCCAGGTTTGCCCTGAATACTTCACCTCCTATGCCAAAGTCTCCTCCTGCCTATTCTTTGCGCTGCACTGCAGACCGGAGGCAGCGGGAAGCTGCAGCACGGATGGGAAATCCTCAACTTCCAGCCAAGTTCTCCCCTCCTAAAAGTCATTGCAAGCTGCCTTCTGCTAGCCCACCAACCTACGAAGTTGAACTTCAAATGCAAGCTTCAGGCCTGCCCAAACTTCGCATCAAGAAAATCAACTCTTGCTCATCATTGGAAGTTCAACCTGAAGCAACTGCCAGCAAACCCAAGGCAGGAGAAAGCCCCTTTGGTGAACTGGCTGGGACCTGGTGTAGCAAGCACCCGGGAAAGCTAGCAGCTGCTTGTGTTTCACCGTCCTGCTTCCGCTCTTTCCACAGTACACCTGGGAAAGGTGCAGGACAGACCTACATATGCCAGTCATACACCCCAACAAGCTGTGCCTCTAACACCTCCCCATCCCCCTTGGAAGCAGGGGTTCCCTGGACACCTTCTCCAAAGCAGAAGGGAAAGACTACCCCTGATGCTATCAATGACTGGCCTCGGAGAAAGAGAGCAGCAGGCAGCACTGCTAATGTTAGCTGTGCTCAAAGCGAGAGGAATGCTGATGAGTGGAAAATGATGTCAGCAGGCAGAGAGGTGAAGATCTTGGAGCACTGCAGCAGCAAAGGAGCAAATACTCTTGAGGAATTTGAGGTGGAAGGGGTTTGCAGACTCCAGGATCTGGCATCTCCTGGTGACTCTGAACCCAAGGCTGATGAGGACTCTGCCAAGGGAACTTTTGGCCTGAAAACGCGGAAGCGGGTCTTAATGTATCTGTCGCCAGAGAAGGAGGAGAATCATGGTGCCAAGAGACCTTGCACTGATGGGTGCAGTGTGGATCTCACCGGCTTCCCCTCAGATGATGCCAACAGAAGCAAATTGAGGATGGACTCTGTGCTTCCTGAGAAACCAGGAGCTTGTGCGCTCATGACTCTTGAGCAGCACAGTTGCATAGGGGATGACGACGTCTTCCTTTTGTCAGGTAATTCAGTGGCATGAGTGACCCTCTGTTGAAATTGACATGGTTAAAAATGGGGGGTAGACAAAAACGAGCACAGTTATTTTCTGTCTGACTACCTGAGGGAGAAGGTAGTAGAGGGGCAGAGTGGCTTGTAAATGCCATGGAAGTTAATAATGTGGAGAGGCAGACTGGATGTGATGGAGTATTAATGATGGGAGACAGAGAAATAAGAAAGAGCAGGGGGCTGGAGGGGTGAAAAGGAAACTTTGAGAACTTGGGGAGGGAGGATCCCAATTACATTCAACTAGCAATTTATGTGGGTTTGTGTTGATGCTGTTAGCATCCAGCACTGAAACTGACTGTCTTAAGCCTAAAGTTTGTCTGCTTCAGTATAGACTGGAGCCTTGGTGCGTGAGTCCTGTGGATGTTGGTATTTATTGGTGCTTTATATCTACTCATGGTGGCAGGCCCATTGGAAGTGGGTATCAGAAAGGATTGCCTTGCTAGCAGCTATGTTGCAGTGGTTGGTACTTAAGCTTAAGGTATCTCTTTGCTTTTGCTGTGGGTACAGATGATGCAGCTGACCGTGGGGAAACAGGCTGTCTCTAAGCAAGGCCCTGTGAATTTCAAATACTTAACCCAGTATTGTTCTAAAACTAAACGTTATAAGGGACTACAGCAGATGTTGTTCTGTAGTCACTGCATGCACTGAAGCTTCAGTCTTTCTTTCCCTTTTCAAGGAAAGGTTTGTATAGAGGCAATCTTAGTCATTCAGCAGATATCACTGAGAAAAATGGGCAAATGTTAAAGCAACATTAGTCCATATTCAGGACAGGAAATGAGTGGTATTTAGCCTCAAGCTAGTCCTGTAGGAGCTAATTCCGGGCTGCTCTTTACTTTTCTTCATGCAGAAACCCACTCTGCCAGCCTAGATTTTCTTTCAGATAAACTGAGTGTCACTTGTAGTGATGGAAGTTTTGAGGTAGAACTAAGGCTGTGCATGAGACTGATCTGACAGTACCCTTAAGTTGTCACTTTGCTGCAGCATCTCACTGTGCTTCTCCAGGCTCAACCCCACCAGTGAAGGGCGTGCTCTCTGCTAGAAGCCTTCTAGCACTGACCCAGTCTCCACTGCTTTGCCAGGGACAGACACCGCCGCCTCGGAGGAAGTGTGTTCAAGGTAACCTCTGTGCCATGAGGAAAGGCAGTGCTCTCTGCCTGCAGCTAAATGACAGTGTCATTTCAGTGTCTCCATCTTGCATGCTTCCGAGAAGCTTGGCATGAACTGGGAAGTTTGGGAAAGAGATAGCAGTGAAGAAAGAGTAGCTTAGTAAGAAGTGCAGCTTACCGTTCTTTGTATCCACTTGGTATTTCTTGGAGTCACCACTAAACTTGGGCAAAGTGTAACTTTAATTTCTTCTTTCTATTTTGTAGAAGAATCTGATGCCTTCCAAATTGCTGCCAACCAGGAGCTGTCTCCCTTCCACATCTCAGCTTCCAGGAAGCGTCCCCTTATCAGGACTTACTCACGGAAAAAGCTGCTCAGCTGAAGTTTGGAGCCAGAACAGTATGGGAAACTTTGCTTTATCCCTGCTGTACAACGTGCTTTGTAACGAGGACGTTGTATTTGGTGCTGGGCTTGGAGCTGTCTTGTGTTGGTAGTGGACTAGACACAAGCATATGGTATATGACAGTGGAAATAAGGACCACTCCAGAAGTGTGGGGCGCTTGAATTAGTTTTTACCTCAATTACAGCATCTCTCTATCCAGTCAAAGCCTAGCTAGGTCTTTTTGGCATTTCTGCGTGTGGTAGCTGTTTTGCAGTGAAGGTTTAATTCTGGCAAAGAGGGAGAATTGTCACTTTCCTACAACTTCCTTGTGAAATAAACTGATGTGAATTTGCATTGTGTCACTTAATCAGAAATCTGTCTTTAGCCCAAGTGATGGGTGAGAGATTGGGGCTGCAGGAAGGATGTTGGTGGTTGAGTGGGTACAAAACAAGCTGCGTGCTTCTGCTCTGTATCTTGTTCTGACACTTACTGGATTTCTCTGTTGCTGGGAGCTTAGTGGGAAAAATAACAAGCAGATGAACTGCATTAATGAGTAAATTACTCAGAAATACTTGACAAATGCCAAAAGAGTACAGAGGAGGGGAAAGATAACAACTGGGAACAGGGAAGAGGAGGAGGAGTTTGCATTTTCCCTCTTTGTAGATCATGCACGGTTTGGTGTGTTAGCTCCTGGACACAGCTGGGTAAGCTGGGGCTGATGGAGTTAACTGCATAGTCCTTTTCTGCATATTGCAGTGGGCCAGAATTGGATGGAATAACGGGAGATGACACGTCAAAGACTGTTCTTTACCAAACTCTGTCACTGATTAAATAGTGACTCAATTGCCTGTGACATGTGCTTGTGTTCTAACCCCATGAAGACAGCAGGAGCTGTGACTGTGCTCAAGATGCAGCCTAAAAGGGGCTGAAATTGTGCACTGCTTTGGAACAGCTGATTTACTTTTTTCCCCTTGGGATAGTGACCTGTTTGTACATGGCAGGATATAGGGGAAGTCACCCCACTCTGTCTAGTTGGATGCACAGGAAGCAGAGAGCTATGAAGGTAATTTGAGGTCGCCCTAAAACCAGGCATGGCGATGCAGAAGTTTGTGACATGACTTTGAGGGGCTTAGGTGGTATTGATTGGAATTTTTTTTCTGGAAATACTAGTTCTGCAGGAAAACTAACTGCTGAGAGGGGAGGAATGGTGTGATTACCAGTGATTGTTTTGCTTGCGGGAGAGATGTACCTGCTTCAAGGATGAGAATGGATACACAAGTGTAGAGCTCCAAGATGACTACTTACAAGTAGGATGGATTCTTCTTTTACCTACTGGAGATCTTTGTTTTCAACAGCAGGAAATAAAGTCTCGCAACCACACACAAAGCCCTCAGTAATGTCCACCCTCAAAGCAAGATCAAGTATGTAGGAGGAAGATCAGAAGGTGGGTTCTGCTTCGATGTTGGCTTTGAACTTGGTGCGTGCTACTCCTCAAATAGTGGTTGTGGTTTGGGCTGAAGGAAGGCGCTGGCTGTTTTGGGATAAGGTAGCCAAGCTGCTGTTTTCCACCTTAAAGAGGGGACCTTGGCTTTCTTGCTCTGCAAGGGTTAAACTCAAGTCCCCCTTCCTGAGGTAGATGGTGTTAGTGTTAAGTTCCAAGATTGCATTTAATCTCCCTTACATCCAGCCAGGAATTTTTACTCAAAATAGGAAACACTGCTTCAAGTAGCTTATAGGCTGCAACATTAAGATGCAACCAAAGACACTTTTATCCTGGATGCTTCAGACAGTGCTGCTGCTGCTGTAGAGAGCTGACCAGCTCTGGCTGTGAGCATTTACAAAGCTGATATTTAAGAAAACACTTTAACAGCAAGCTAGTTCCCTTAAATTAAAATCCTTTCCTACATACCTGGTGTAAGTGACCAGTTAGGACCGTTAAGGACCCTCTGACAAGTGGCTGCTTTGTAACACTCTGCTTTATTAGAAAAGTAACAGTAGAAATGTAAAAAAACCAAATTTGCTACAAAAATCTATGTACAAGTTCTGCAGGAGTGCAGAGTATCTCCTCTGAGGCTGCAGAGGTTTCCAAGCTGTAAACATGTTTTAGTGTTAGAGGCCGGGGTGGAAGGTCTCTATCTCCCACTTGCCAGTGTTTAAGCTGCTGAGGGTGCAGGAGAGGTGTCCAGGCAGTGCTGTCTTGAATGGGCAGCAATGTAGGCTGATGGGCCCACACCTTATATGCTTCCCTCCTGATAACAAGTCACATCTTCTCTTCCTCAGGCCTCTGAAATGCAACAGGTCTGTAGCCAGGGTGGCTCGAGGGGCAGGAAGCTCACGTCAGCCGCATCCCCTCCTCCCTGCCCCATGCCAGGTAAGCGTTAGGGCTGTACCTAGAGTGGGTTTCTCCTCACGTCGATCATGGCTGGGTGGTGAGATGCTGCTGTCAGGCTGGCTCTGCGCAGCTCCCGCCGGGGCTTGGAGGCAGGAGGGAGGCTGCGGGGCGGGTGCACCTCGTGGGGCTGCCCTGCTCTCGGCAAGTGCTCCACATCCCTCTGCCGAAGGTCCCCAGGGCCGTCGCTGGGCAGGGAGGAACGTCTCCATGTCGATGGCAAAGGTGCGTGCACCAGGTCCCTGCTTTCATCCCTGACCCGATGGCTCTCTTCAGTGATAGCCAGAGGCTGTTCCCCGAGGCTGGGTTCCTCACAGGCAGGGGGGGCTCTGTCCCCAGTCCCATGAATGCTTCTCTCCATCCCTGCTGGGAGATAGTAAGGGTACACTGAGATGAGTATCCGCATCTCTACTCTTCTCATCAAAGTACCTCCAGAGTGCTTGCTCAAGGTCAGCAATGATCTACACTGCTCCTGACTCTGCTATGAGCTCTTGCTGCCAGGGGAAGGAATTTAAATGCCATTTAAATTCCCTTCCTTTTAACTTGGTAGGAACAGCAAAGCCCCAGCCTGGCTTTCCTCTCACCTTTGGTCTGTCCAGGATGGACACTCATGCTATTCAGCCTCTGGTTCAGCTCCTGGTTTGCCCATATGTAACGGCTCAGCTCTTTCTCCAGCACCTGGATCCTTGCCTCATACTGCAGCTTGCTGCTGGCCAGCCCCTCATCCATGTGCTCTACAAGGGAAAAACAAGGTCATTTCGAGCCCTGTGAAAGACAGAAGCAGCACCACGGCCGTGTCAGGAGCTGGGTGGTTACCACGGCTCTGCTGGAGCAGTAACTGCATATTCTGCTCGTGCTCCTTCTGCTGCAGGGTGAGCTGCCGGTCCATCTCCAGGCGCTGCCGCTCCACCGCCGCCTCCAGCCAGTACACGAGCTGCTGCTGCTCCTCCAGCTGCATCTCCAGCTCCGAGAAGGCAATGTGCTGCCTGTGCTGGTCCTCTCGCAGTGTCACCACCTGGCCAGGGCCAACAGCAAGGAACACCTCAGCTCCTTTAGAGCCTGGGAAGGCTTCCTGCCCCACCGAGCCTCATCCAGTTGGTTGCTTGGTACAGGAATGAAGGTTAGTAGTTCTGGGATGTCACAGCTGCCCCGTGGAGGGAAGAAAAATATGTGGCCACAATGACATGGCAGAGCCACTGCAGGGATCCATGAATCTTAAGACTAGTTAAGCCCATCTCTCAGGCTGTGGGCCATGCAGGGATCACAGTGCTACAGCTTTGTGGCCTGACTTTACAGGCAAAAGAGGACAGTTGTGTCCTACCTTGTCAAAGTACTTGCAGAGCAGAGCTCGGGTCTCGGAGGAGGAGAGATAGCTGAGCTTGGCCATGAGGTTCATCTCACACTGGGACAGCAGGCTGGCTGAGGCCCGCAGGACTCGTTGCCTGCATGTGATGGACTCATTTTTGTATTCAATGGCTGCATCCAGAGCCTCAATTGCCTCGTCCAACTGGAACAAGATCCGTTCTTCCTGCCAGGGCAGAGCTGCAGTTACCAGGGAGCAAAGGGTTTGCTCTGTCTCATAGAATCATAGAATAATTAGGGTTGCAAAGGACCTTAAGATCATCTGCTTCCAACCCCTAACCTCACCATGCCCTGATCTTGTCATCTCAACAGTGCTGGCAAGAAGTTGGGATATGCATAGTTTGGAGATGTGGGGGAGCATCTGCTAATAACCCCATGCTCAGGTCTTTCCTTCTCTCACTACTTCATGCTCCTGCATGACAGCCCAAGGAGACTTACCTCTGGGGACAGCAGGGTGCCATGGCGTAGCTTGTTGTCGAGCTCCAACCTCTGTTTGAGCAGCTGGTCCTTCTCCTGGCGGAGGTTGTTGATCTCCTGTCGGATCTGCTGCTGGTTGTGGGCACTGCCATGGCGCAGCTGCCCGTTCTTCTCTGTCAGCTCCTTTTCCAGGTGCTCCAGGCGGCTGGACACACGCACTATGTCATCTGTCAGGGCCTGCAGCAGAAGATGCTCAAGGAATCTGCTCTGAAAGCAAGTCAGGCCCTGAGCCCCTTTCTACTCCCTCCATAGGTCGAGTGACCCCACACGGCCACATAAGCCAAAGGCTATCAAACCAACTAGCTCAGAGGTGTCTTCTGTAGAGGTGGATTCCCTCCCCACTCCTCAACATCACCTCATCCTGACCTGCAGCCCTTTGCCAGACCCAGAGTGACATCCAGGCCTTCCAGCCTCCCAGCTCTGCTGGAAATCAAGGGGTGAGGTGTCACACTCTTGTCCTACCTGGCTGGAGCGCAGTCGTTTGCTCTCCAGGCCATTCTTCTCCTGCAGCAGGGCTTCCTTTTTGGCCACAATAGCTTCCCGCTTCCTCAGCTCATCTTCCAGCTCATCCAGGGCCCGGCGCTGCTCGAGAACTTTATCCATCTCCATGTCCAGCCACTTCTTCTGTTCCTCAATTTTCTGATGGAAGGAAAGACAAAGGGCATGTGTGTGTATGCAGACAGTAGTAGTAACACCCAGGACTCCTAGACTATAGAGCAGTGGAGCTGAGATCAGAGCGAGAGCCTCAGTTCCATCTCTGCTATCCCTGTAGCCCAGACTTCATTGGTTTTACCCTTCCAGCTCCAACAAGAGGCAGAGCTAAGCTAAATCCCCCAGGAGCGATTGGGGGCTGCATCTCCTACCACCCTTCTGCTAACAGACAAGACTTCACACCTTCTTTACCAATGCTGAGATTTAGAAGAGGTCCTGATGGTAAGACAAGTCCTCTGCTACAAGACAAAAGTGACATTATGCACTGTCCTCAAGGGCAGGATGGACTATGTCTCATCTCAAGCTGAGCTTTCCGCTTCCAGATCTCTCGTCAGTCTGCAGTGTGCCACAGTCCCTTTCGCACAGGAAGGAGGAGGCCGGGTCACTGTGTCTGTACCTGCTGCTGCTCCAGGCTGATGACGGAGCCATTGCTGCCGCTCCGCCGCTTCCTCTGGAAAGCTGTGATTTCCTCTGTCTTGATGCGCAGGATCTTCTGGTGCTGCTCGTGCTTCAGTTCCAGCTCCTATGTGGGGAAGAGCAGCCGTGAGCATCGAAGGGGCAGAACCTGCTTGCCCTATAGGCTGAGGGACAGGTTATATTCTCTGCTAGCTCTTTTGATACTCCTAAGGTCCTATGCTCTCCAAGACAACCACAGACCCCATCAGAGCTACCCCAGCCTGCCCAGCAGCCTGCAGAGCCCATCCATCGCCATCCTCACAAATACCATAGCGGCAGAGCTGCTCCTGCCCATTCCTACCTTGACTTGGTGCTGCCTCTTATTCACCTCCGTCTCCAGGCGCCGCTTCTGCTCACTCTCCTCCCTCAGCCGGCGCTGCAGCTGCCCCTGCTGCCGCCGCATCAGCTCAATGTTCCTCTCCAGCTCCTGCACTCGCTTCTCGCTCTGGGCCGACAGCGACACCAGCCTCTCCGTCGCCTGCTTCTTCTTGCCGAGAACCTGGTGGAGGCAGAAGCTGCCCTTGGGGTGCACTGTCTCCCCCATGCCCTTTGCAGGGACACCCCCAGCACTGCCCCTGCCCTGGGTGGACAGATACCTTCCCACTCACCCGTGCCTTGCTCTGTGCGGCTGCCACTCGCGTGCGGTACTCCTGCAGCTTGTGCTTCTCCCCAGGGTCCCAGGGCTCTTTGTCCTCCAGCTCCTGGAGCTGCTTCTGGCTGTCACTCAGCTCTGCCCTCACTTGCTCTGCTTCCTGCTCCAGCTCCCCAATCTTCTGGCAGTACTGCCTGTTCAGAGCCTGGGCATCCTTGCCTGCAACACATCCCCTCTGCTGTGACCTCCGGGCTTCTTCCCTTGCAGCCAGCATCCTGCTGAGGGATGGACCTTTCCTCTCTTTCCCCATTGGCCTACTGAGATGAATGCTCCCTTTCCCTTAACTACTCCACAGAAGGATGGAGAAACAGGGCTCTGCTGCCTACAGGTGAAGGAACTGAGCACAAGCAATATAGGATGGGAACAGGAATCAAGCATCATGACTAAGAGATTTCATGGGTGTGCATTCCCACCAGCACCTCTCACCTGTCTTAATGAGCTCTGTGATCAGCTCTTCCTTCATGCGGATGTTGATGGCCAGCTCTCGGATCTTCTGCTGCGCTTGCACCAGCCTCCATTCGGAGTCCTTCCCTGGCAGCCGCCTCCTACAGACCTCTGCAACACAGAGTCCTGGGTAAGGAGTGTCCTGTTTTAGCAGCCAGGTGACAGAAGGACAAATCCCATCTCTGACCTGTAGCCAAGGCCTGGCACAGCATCACCAAAGTCATCCACAGCTTCCACCAAAGCATGCAATTCTTGCCAGACCCCAGTAGTTCAAGCTTCTCCTTAACAAAAGCAGCTAGACTGTCATCTGCTACATTCATGTCCCCTGGGCTCACATCAACAGCACCCAACAAAGCACCCCCAGCCCAAGGAAGACTGTCCAACCTTTCACTTGCCTTTTGACTGCTCCAGCTGCTCCTCCTGAATGGAATGAGCATTGTCTCCACTCGGCTCCTTGCTCAACTTGCAAATCTCTTTCTTGCTCCAGCTTTGGATCCCATTTCTAAAAGGAGCACAGAATTTATCAACTAGGTCTGAGCACTGCTGGAGCTGTTCCCAATAAGGACTCTTCACGAGCCACAGGCTTCAGAAGGAGACAGAAACAGTAGTTGTTGTTGGGAAAGATGGTAATTGGCTCCCCAGTGAACAGGCAGCTGTCAGCAGCATTTAGCATTTGGTTCTACATCCTGCATGAGAACTGTGCTGCAGAGGTGGGACAGGCAGGTCTCAGGACTGCCAGGGCACTGCACAGTGCTGGGACAACCTCAACTCACCGGCGCTGCAACAGGGCCAGTTTCTGTTCCCACTCCTCCTCCTCTCCTGAGGACAGCTCTGATGGTTTCTCTGGGTCCTGGACGAGCTCTCTCCTCGGCACCATATCTTTGAGCTCTGGATTGCCAGCCGGGCACTGTGTGTGGTTGGGGTGCCAGCCCACAGGGTCCTCCTCCTGGAAGGAGGGTTTGATGTCGAGCTGCTGGTGCAGAGAGAAGAAACATGCTGTGTGAGAGTCGGTGTTAGAAAATGCAGCTCTCAGCTGAGCATTGCTGCTACACACAAAGAGAAGCAATACAATCGAGTAAGCATTTTGTCAGGAGAGCTGGTGTGCTGCTAGACCCTGCCTTCTGTTGCTCAGACACTGAGCAAATCTGGGACCCACACATAAAATCAGAGTAAAAGCCTCAGTTTTGAAGCTGGGCTTTTTTTGCCAGTTATGAAGCTCTGGGCTATGTCTCTGATAAGATTCATGTTCAGCAGTGGGGAGGAACAGCAGTTCCTACAGTGGAAGACCCTCAAGTGAAAGGGCAGCAGTTCCTTAACAGCACAGACTTGTGCCCTCACCTTCCTGCCATGGGCTTTTCCACACTGTTTAGCAGGAAGGAGCCCTGAGGGAAGCCCATTGAGGCCATGGGATAGGGCAGCATCCAGTGGGGCTGTGTGAGGTCTCTGGCTGGCAGTCACCAGGTGAAGGTTTTCCAGCAGCCCTGGCACGCACAGGTTTGGCATTGCCATCTCCAAGCGTATGTGCAACTCTGAGATCTTATCCTGCTGCTCCTGCAGCTTGTCGCTCTAGGAAGCAATGAGAAAATCTCAGTTACATACACGTGGATCCCACCGCAAAGAAACCCAAAAGCTGGGCTGTGCTCTCTTGAGGAGGAAGGGGAAGAGTGGGGCAGGTCCCTGCAAAGAGCAGAGCCAAGGAATACCTGCAGCTTGTACTGCTCCATGGCATCCTCCAGGGCAGCCAGGAAATCACGGTTCTCCTCCTCCAGGCGCTCCACTTGCCTCTGCAATTTGGCCACCTGCTCGTCTTTGATGGACTCACATCTCTTCTCTGTGTTCACCTGCTCCCCATGAAATATGAGAGGCAGCATCAGCATCCACCTTTGTCCTTCCCTTCCCATGCTGTATTCTGCAAGGCCACAGCAGCTCTGCAGACCCAGATTATTCCTGTGAAATAGATCGCTCAGCCACAGCTGAATCCAAGTTCTCCCTGCCTGCTGTGAGGACATTTTTCTGCCTCTTGATGGCCTCTTGGCCAGGTTGCTTCTCTCCTCCTGACTTTTCTACCATGCTGTGCTGAGGCTGTTGCCTTCAGTGGCCATCACATCATAAAACTACAGAATGGTCTGGGGTGAAAGGGACTTCAAAGCTCATCTAGTTCCACAGGCAGGGACACCTTCCGCTAGACCAGGTACAACCCAACCTCAGAGGTACAATGCCCCAACCATTACCTGGGCTTTTGCCACCTTTGAGCCTTGTGCCTCAGGGCTCTGATCTTCTGCAGAGGTGCTCTCGATGCCGCTATCCAGCCCGGCTGAGGTCAGCTCGCTCCTCTCGCCCTCCACCGTGCACAGCCACTCCTTGACCCGCAGGATCTGCTCCACAGTGAGGTTACTGTCCTCCTGCAGCTCCATCAACAGCCGGTACGCGGCATCGGTGCAGGTGCGGTAATGGGCGCACTCAGCCAGCAGCCGAGCCGTGGGGTCTGGTGCGCATCGCTTGGCGGTGGATGAGCGGTTGATGATCCGGGTCTCGGAGCGGTGCCGCTGCTCCAGCGCCTTCTGCAAGCTCTTTATCTGCCGGTGCAGCTCCTCCACGTGCTCTGTTTCCTTGCGGCAGTTCACCACGGCCTTGTTCTGGATGTTTTGAGCCCGGTTGGCGTAATTCAGTGTGTTGAGGCTCTCGTCGAAGTCTGAGGAGGATGGGCTGACACAGGCTATCATCACGGTCTGGGCATTGCCCCCCAGGGAGTCTTTCAGGATCCTAGAGAAGAGCACAGTGATTAATATAGCTGAAATAACACAGTAATGCAGTAACCAGGTTTCTAACCCCTTTTCAGAGGTTGAGCCCGAGGAAAACGATGTTCTTGCTCTGTGTCTGGTTGGGCACCAGTGAAGTGAGCAGAACCACAGTTCCTAATGATAATAACTCGCACTGTGGCAAGTTTTCATCTGATTAATTCCTGAGGCTGGGAGCTGCCTGAGCAGTCAGTCTGCGAGCCTTGGTGTGAGAGCAGAAGGGAAGACTGCAAGCTCCTCTCAGCTAGCCTGGGGACTCTGCACCAAACCGCGCAAGCTAGGCATAACAGAAGTAGGGAGAAATATTACCTCCTTCCTGCTGGCCCAATAACCCGTGACACATGGGGTCCTGCTCCCAGCTGTACCTGGTGATTTTGGAGTCCCTGTAGGGAATGTGGCTGCTCTTCCTCCGTGGGTCTCCCAAGGCACTGATGACGTTGCCCAGGGCCAGGAGGCCGCTGTTGATCTGGATGCTCTCCTTCAGTCTCTCCCCTGTGTTTCCCGTCTTCACAATGCGCTCTGAGCCTGCCAGGTCCACAAAGTGAAACTTGGAAACCAGGACCTGTCCCGAGGCAGGGACGGAGGGCGGGTGGTGGTGCAGGGGGATGCGGCCGGCCCCGCGCCGCTGCTCCATGGTCACTGTGAAGATGGTGTGCGAGCGGCTCGACTGCTTGTTGATGTGGGTAGCTCCTGTGTGCTTGGCTGTGTTCCCCATCTCCAGCAGGCTCAGCACCTCGTCCAGCCCTTCCACTTCTGACTCCTTCACTCCGCAGAGCACTGCAACAGCAAATGGAGTTGTGGCTGGGAGGGACAGGCTGCCTGAGGATACAGCTCCTCTACACAGCCTTATGTCACTCCAGACCAGCTTTCCACACCAAACAGGACTAAGCACAGCAGTCTGCTGCAGGAGAGGAATGGAGGGAGAAGACTTGGCTCTGCCTTTACAGGTAAGACAACCCAACCCCGGCCTTGGCCATGAAAAGTGAAGCCATGCGCAGCTACACATACCAGTGTTCCCCTTGTCATCCTCCCGGATCTGGATGTCTTTGCTGGCTGTATCCACCTGCAGCAAGTCCCGAAACTCCTCCCTGTACACTTCCAGGTAGGACACTCGGACTGTGTAGTCGATGAGGTCATTCTCATCGATGAGCCTGAAGGTCTCAGCCATGGCTCGTGGGATGATGCCCTGTTCATCTTCATTGATGGAAGCTGGCACAGAGATGCACATGGTCATGGGGAGCCCATGGTGGCCAGGGACAGAGCCACGGGCAGGAGCCTGCCTGCAGCATCTGTTATTTGGAAAGGAGCAGCCTCACAACCGTCACACAGCCTGGATTAAACATCCCTCTGAGGGTTTCTAAGCCACAGGACCTTGGGGCAAATCCTATTGCACTGATGCACTGGATTCCAGCAATGCTGCTTGTTTCCCGTCCTTCCTCGAGAAGGAAAAGGCCCATTAGTGTTTCAGCAGGTAGCAAACACCATGCTTGCAGTTACAGCATGCTGTCCTTAGAAGCCAGCGTGACTCCACAACCCTTCCTAGCTGAGAGAAGTCTGGGATATTTCGTGCTTGCAGCCTACTTGTGCTTGCAGCGCTCTGAATGTCAAATGGTTTTGGTTTTGTCTCTAACAGCCACGTAATAAAACAGCACTCCCCAAATCTGGTGCAGTGATAGCCCCAACTGGGAAGCTGGAGGTAGACTGGAAGTATGGAAACAATTTAGTGTTTACAAACTGTGCAGTTAACTAAAGCTGGCTGAAAGATTTACAGCACATTCTCTGTAAGGTATCGTAATGCCATTCAACTTCTAGCAAGCAAAGGTTTCCTGTTCCCCCAGCCCCTTCCCATTAACAACCCAAAGCATTAACCCCTGCAAACCTCCCTCTCCTTACAGCTTATTTTGGGACAAAGCTGATGGATTCAACCCAGCCAAAGGTTGTGGTGCCCAGGGAAGCTCACCACCACCTCCAGACCAGACATGGTCCTCTCACATGTCCTGCAGTGGTGGAGGAGAAAACCTACACGCTGTGACCCCACAGAAGGTGATGCCCATGGGACAGGCGGTTACCACAGTGCGGGAAGGCTGTTGGGGTATGCAGGACAGGGATGGGCTTGGAGGGCTGGCAGGGCCAAGAGGGAGTGCAGGGGGGAAGGACTGGTTGGGACGGTGATGTTGGAAGTGATGGTGGAGAGAGCCAAGCTGATGGGACGGAGGGGGGTGGCGGGGATGTGAGGCCGGCGGGCTGGAGGGAGGCGGTGGCTCGGGATGGAGGCGCCGCCGGTGGGACAGCGATGCCGCGGGCAGGCGGGCACTCACCGACGCTGGCCTCCCCGATGGTGTAGGTCTTGCCGGAGCCGGTCTGCCCGTACGCGAAGACGGTGGCGTTGAAGCCGCGGAAGAAGGCGCGCAGCAGCGGCTGGACGCAGGCGCGGTACACGGCCGCCTGCCCCGCGGCCTCGGGCAGCACGGCGGCGAAGCGGAAGCGGCGGCGGCCCAGCGCCACCTCCCCGCTGCCCGCGTCCCCGCGCAGGCAGGGCCGGTGTCCGCGCAGCGCCTCGCGGGGCAGCAGCGGCCGCACGCGCACCGCCACCCGCACCGCCGCCCGCTCCGCGGCCATGGCCCCGCGCGGCGCCGGGAGGGGATGCGGGGGGCCCGGCGCGCAGCGATGGCGTCAGGCGGCGGCGCGAGGGGGAGCGGCCAGCGCGGGAGCGGGAGGGGTGCGGAGGGTCGGGGGGAGGAGTGGGGGGAGCCCGGGGTGTGCCCTCGCATGTGCTCCGTGACGCGCAGGAGGCTCCGTCGCTCGTGGGGTGCTCCACTGCTCGCAGAGACTCCATCACTCGTGGGATGCTCCATTGCTTGCAGAGACTCCATCACTTGTGAGGTGCTCCATCACTCGTGAGGTGCTCCATTGCTCACAGAGACTCCATCACTCGTGAGGTGCTCCATCGCTTGTGGGATGCTCCGCTGCTCGCAGAGACTCCATCGCTCGTGAGGTGCTCCACTGCTCACAGAGACTCCATCACTCATGAGGTGCTCCATCACTCATGGGATGCTCCACTGCTCGCAGAGACTCCATCACTTGTGAGGTGCTCCATCACTTGCAGAGACTCCATCACTCGTGGGATGCTCCATTGCTTGCAGAGACTCCATCACTTGTGAGGTGCTCCATCAGTCGTGACATGCTCCGTTGCTCGCAGAGACTCCATCACTCGTGAGGTGCTCCATCAGTTGTGACATGCTCCATTGCTCACAGAGACTCCATCACTCGTGAGATGCTCCACGGCTCGCAGAGACTCCATCACTTGTGAGGTGCTCCATCACTCGTGAGATGCTCCATTGCTCACAGAGACTCCATCACTCATGACATGCTCCATCACTCGTGAGGCGCTCCATTGCTCACAGAGACTCCATCACTTTTGATATGCTCCATCACTCATGAGATGCTCCATTGCTTGCAGAGACTCCATCACTCGTGACATGCTCCATTGCTCACAGAGACTCCATCACTCATGACTTGCTCCATCACTCATGACATGCTCCATTGCTCAGACTCTGTCACTCATGAGGTGCTCCATCACTTGTGAGATGCTCCATCAATCGTGAGATGCTCTATCGCTTGTCAGACTACGCTCCATCACTCTTGAGATGCTCCGTCATTCGTCAGAAAACACTTCATCACTTGTGAGTTGCTCCATCACTCATCAGACTGCACTCCACCACTCATGAGATGCTCCATCACTTGTGAGACAACATTCAACTCACAAGATGCTCCGCCACTCCTCACAGCCATTCCCATGTGGATCACCATGGGGAAGGGACAATGGGCTGCATGTCCCTGCCAAGGGAGAGCGTGCTGGATGCTCAGGCGTGGGCAGCCTCCTGGGATGCAGTTTGCGGAGCAGCTGGTGCAGACAGACGGTGCTTCCCGTGCGCCTGCTGTGCCGGGGGCTGGCAGGACACTGACGTTCATTTGGGATGATCTGAGCAATAGCGAACTTTTCCATCCGGCCGCCTGCAGCTCCCACTGCACCGCCCCTGCGGCGGCGGGGAGGGGATGGCCCTCGCGGGTCCCCTGGGTGCTGTGGGAAGTACTGGCTCCTCGGCTGCTCGCAGAGGAGTTGCACACAGTGCTGGGATTGCTGGCGAGGCACGGCCATGGGGCTGCGGCTCCCGCTGCGCCGGAGCACCAGCTTCACCCCCGACCATCCTGCCCTCATGGAGATGCCCGGCCCCACTGCCCTGAAGATGGAAGCAAACGTCCTCATCATGGGAGCAGATAATGTGGGGAAATCAGGTAAGAAGTGTCAATGAGCTGAGAGCAGGGGGTCCAGGCAGGGAGACCCCCCAAAAGAGGCTGAAAACTGCAGCAGGATTTGGAGAACAAGCTGCAGAGAGAAGCCCTGTGAAGCAAACTGGGGAGACAGGGCTGAGTACAGTTGTGTTTTGGGTACAGCCATGATTCAAGGGGGGAAACTGAGCACTGCCTTGTAGGGTGAGCAATGGGGAAGGTGTTTTCTGCTGAGCTGCAGTCTGCTGATGTTCTGGTTTGTGCTGTGCCTCTGCTCACAGACCTGCTGGTGGCTGGGGGAAATCCAGGGTCATTCCTGTTAGAGGGAGTTTGCTGGGGAATGGTGTGTGACTGCTCTGGATTTGAAAAGGAAAATCCTTCAGGTTTAGGTCATCCTGATGGTTGTTATCCTTCCCTCTGCAGCTCTGACTGTGCGTTTCCTTACCCGGCGCTTTATCGGGGAGTACGGAGACATGGGTGAGTGCCAGAGCATGGCCAGGCTGTTTCCCATTAGGGATGGGGATGAGGATCTGCCCGTGGGATTTCATTGCTTTCCATCCCCTCCTGCCTTTCTCCATTGCCTTTGCCTGGTCCCTGGGAGTTCTCAGTGGTTGTCTTTGTTCAGTGACCCATCTCCTTGTTCCACAGCTGCTTCTCTGGGGTGCAGAAGGTCCTGGCTGGCAGCTGGTGGCACCAGTGTGCCTGGGCTGAGCGCTGGAGGCAGTCTGATGTTAAGGCCACCATGCTCCATGGGGTTGTTGCGGCACAAAAAGAGCCCCAGGACATGTCCTTGTGGAGCACGGTCTCCCAGGGTGGACGTGACAGGCTCGTCCCCAGGAGAAGACCTGGGTTGAGGGAGCATCTCCTGGGTCTGTGAAAATGACAGGTTTTTTCTTTGGCAGAATTCCTCTACAGCCACAACCTGACCATGGATGGCCGAGAGATTCTCTTCCACATCTGGGATGTTCCCAATTCCCAGGTGAGAGGACTCTGCTTCCGTCACCCGTTTTCATCCCAGGGGCAAAAAAACCTCTACTGAAAGTTACCTATGAGGAACCACAGGCTGTGAGCTACAGCTGAGCAAAGCTGCTGTGTCAGATGGTTTGTAGGTGACTGCAGAGCACACATCTGCAGTGTTGCTGGCAGGGTAACAATCACCACCATAGCCCGTGGTCCTCTGGCCGAGGACTTTGGAGCTGATGCATTAATATTACCAGCCCAGGCTGAGCACAGGAACAAAGTGGAAGTACTGCTCTGATATTCCCCATGGTGTTATCGCCTCCAGCCTGCAGTGCTTCACAGCTGGATAAAACCCCCCTTCCTTTCCTCTTTCCCCAGGAGCAGGCAGAGGAAGGCTCCTCAGAGGAGAAGCGAATCCAGTGGGCAGACAGCTTTGTCCTGGTCTACAGCATCTGCGACCGTGCCAGCTTCAACATCCTGCCCCTCAAAATCCAGTTCATCAAAGCGGCCAAGGAGGGGCAGAGCCAAGAGAAGGTGCCCATCGTCATTGTGGGCAACAAGCGGGACCTGCACCACCAGCGGGTGGTGTCCAGCGAGGAGGGCCGGCTCCTGGCCCTCTCTTTAGACTGTGGTTTCTATGAGGTCTCTGCAGCTGAGGCTTATCACGGGGCTCTCATGGTCTTCCATGGACTGGCCGAGCGCATCCCTGACACCAAACTGGCACTGAAGAAGGGTACAGGGATCCGTAGCATCGTCAAGACCATGTCGTCTGTGTTTGCCCGTAAGCGAACAGACTCTCTCTGAGCTACGGCATGGATGTTGCTTCTCTGTGCTGGACCAAGCCTCCTCCCTGGGTGCCCATGGAGATGGTCTGTGTGTTTGCATAAGTATGATGGGTTCCTTGCTGTCCTCCTAATGCCAGGGTCTGGGTGACTTGCCATACACAGCAGTGCAGCTGAGAACTGTAGTGCCTTAGTGTTGGCTCTGTGATGGGGCAGTCTCTATCCTTTGCTGTACCAGCTTTTTAGGCACCTGCTTTCTCTTTCCATCCTCCAACACTGGAAACCAAGAGGTGATTTTGACATAACTCCAGGCAGCAGCATTCCTGGCTCCTTCAGCAGGAGCTGTCAGTGAGCAGGGAGCTCATGCTGCTTCTGCCCGGCTGCCCGGCTCCTGGTCCTCCCACTCCTACCCTGGGATCCTTATTCCTGTTTAATGTTCGTCAGGGTCCTCTCTGGTACCCCTGGAGCAGCCATGAGCTGGCAAGGTGGGGGGTTCTCTTTCAGGGATTCACTGGCAGTTCCCACGTGCGCATCACCACGTTGGGATGTCCCCATCACTGGCTGACCCCAGAGGACCTCAGTGGGACCCCATCCCACCCGCCTTGCTTTAGAACCATCCTGTTCATGGTTCTCTCTCTCACAGCCTTTCAGTGCTCGCAGCCATTTCCCCTGTGCAAGCACCGTACGGGCTGTGCCTGGGAAAAACCAGGCGTGTGGCTTGTTCCCAGGACTGGGATCGCACCGTGCGCCTTCCCAAGCTGCTCCATCTGTAAGTCTGCCTGTCCCTGGGGAGGAAGGGAGGTGGGGAAAGGAGTCGCTGGGCTCATCACTGAACCCTGCTGCTGCTGGGAGGCTTTTCCCTGCCTCTCCCCAAGCCCCTTCCCCTGGGAACGCAGCGTGTCGGCACAGGGTCTGCGTGTGCAGTACAGATACTGGTGTCTCTGCTGTGAGATGCAATAAACTGTTTTTGGCAGGAAGCCCCCAGCTCCTCGGGGCTGTGAATTTGTACTTGGAGCATGGGAAGAGACACGTACTGTGCTGGGCATGAGCACCCACCATCGCTGCTGCTGTGAGGATGAGTTGCCCTTGGCCCTGGGTTGGGTGTCTCATCCCACTCTACTCCCTCATTTTGGTGGCTCGTGCTATTAAAGCAGCCAAGCATCCGGGGCGAGCGGCAGGTCGGGAAGGTTTATTACTGCAGCGGATACAATGACGTGTTGTGGGAAGCCAGGCAGTCCTGCGGGAGAGAGGGGTTCCATTTGTTCTCACTGATCTTCCTCCTGACCCTGCCATCAGCTGGGGGTGGTGCACAGGGCTTTTTGACTCATGAGTTTTGCTGGTGACTGGGGACCTTCAGCTCCTCCATGGAGGAGCAGTCTGTGGCCAAGGGATGAGCCGTGCAAAGGGGGATGGAGGAAGGAAGGATGGGAACCAGGATTGTATGGTGATGTTTGGTGGCTTTGCTGTTCTTGCTCTGTTTCGGTTTCAGCATGTAAACCATCTCAAGTCCAAACTATCTTAACCTGGACCAGGGTAGAGCAGTGCCAGACCTGACTGGTCCCTTTTTTACGGTCTTACCGCTCTTTCTGCATCTCCTTCACCTTTCTGATCCCCCTTCCTTCTCCTTCCACCAACAGGGCTTTTGGCTGCCGTTATTCCCCCACCCTGGCCCCAATACACTCCATGGCACATCTACCACTTGAAGCTCCTATCCCAATACAGGGGTGTGTGCAGGCTGCTGGCAGGGGCCGGCAAAGCGTGCTAGGGAGGAGGGTGGGTTAGTGCAGGGCTGGAATGCGCTCATCCTCCCCATGGCTCAGTCCTTCTTGAAGACAGGACTGTAGAGGCTGGTGTAGTAGGGCCGGCTGTACATGGGCTCGGGGCTGAAGCGGTAGGAGCCCTCGCTCACGCGCCTGCTGTAGGGGGAGAAGGCGGATTTCCGTGGGAGGGGACACTCGGGCTCGAAGGCAGGGCTGCGGTAGAAGTTGTGCCGCAGGAACAGGGGGTCCTCCAGCCCCAGGAAGGAGAGGGGGTGATGGCCGCGGTACAGCCGCCAGTCACCCCTCAGCTGGGCTTTCTCGTCAGCCGGGGGGGTGGCAGGCTTGGCCTCCTCCTCCTCCTCCTCCTTCTGCTCCTTCTCTGCACTGGGTTTGCTGCTCCCGGCTGCATCCTCTTCCTTTGCTGACTGCCTGCGGAGCTGAGAGATGGGGTGAGCACACAGCCAGGCTGTGCCTGCCAGCCCTGCTCTGCCTGTGCTACACAGCCCCCAGGAGCCTCAGGCCTAGCCAGTTTGCCCCCAGAGGGGTCTGCAGTGAAGAGGAGCAGGCAGCTGCGGTGGAGAGATGGTCCCAAGGGGAGCAGCAGGGTGGAGGAATCAGAATGGTTTGGGTTGGAAAGGACCGTCCAGTTCCAACCCCCTGCCATGGGCAGGGACACCTCACACTAGACTGTGTTTCCGCAGGCTCTGTCCAACCTGATCTTGAATGCCAGGGATGGAGCAGGAAAGGGGGCACAGTCTCAGCCTGAACTTCCCAGGAATTTGTGGTTGTACCCTCGCTTGGGCATGAACCGTGTGAAGGTGCCACCATTGGCCAATCTGCTGGCTCTATGGGAGACTCATGGTCACGGCTTGGGGGATGCTCAGGAGGAGGGTGGGACTGAGATGCCCTGGCAGCAACCCCATCTCTGTGCTCTGGTACCTCCTGGAGCTCTGGGGTGCTCATAGGAGGAGGTTGAACAAGACGGAGTTTGCTGGAGATGGATAGTTCCAACTCACCGGCACGTAGCTGTACAGGGTGCCCAGCAGATGCTTGGGGGCACTGACGAGGGTCCCCCCGAGGGCATCCACCGTCTCCATGGCCTTGGACAGCCTGCGGGGGGTGAAGAGGATCAACCCCTCTGCTGCATCCCAGGCCACTGCCGGGACCTTCTTCACGCTGGAGATGCCGGAGGCGCAGGCGGTTTGCAGGTTGTGAGCCACGCTGCCCACCAGCCCGGGCTCATCCCCTGCCTGCGGGAGGAACTGGCTCAGACACCGGCCTCCCCAGGCAGGGCAGGGGTGTCCCTGTGCTCACATCCCCTCTGCAGCAGGGTCACTCCATGTCTCCCCCACTCTCCGGCCCCCAGGGATCCTCCGCCTTGAGCTGTGCTTCCGCTGCTGGCAGAGGCGAAGGGCAGTGACCCCAACCTGCTGCTTCCCATCCCCATGTCCCAGCGGAGCTGCTGCTGGGGACCGTTCCCAGCCCTGCTGTCTCACACCATCCCTTGCTGTAGGGATAGTGGAGGAGGAGTCTCAGGGGTGCAGGAGGGAGCTCGGTGATGACACCCTACAGCAGCAAAGGAGTCTTGAATATACAAGCCAGGATGCCCTTAGCCATAGGGATTCAGGGAAGGGGAAGCTGCTGGGGCTGTCCCAACTTCCCTTCACCTCCTCCAAGCTGCAGTTCAGCAGGGGTGAGCACCTTGTCCCAAGGGTGTGGTGGGAACATCCCACTTGCTGGCATGGTCCATTGGCTGGAGGACGCTTTGGGGCACCCCTACCTCACTGCTCCCCATTTTTCCATACCTCCTTGCTGTGGTGTTTGTCTTTCTTCCCTGCCTTCTCCTGCTTCTGCTCTGGCACCTTGCTTTGCCGCTGGCTCAGCCGGCCGGTTGTGGTGCTGTGCCCATCACTATGGACCTGTGGTGCCTCAGGTGTGCCTGGCTTGGCCAAATTGCCCTGGAAGAGGAGCAAAACTCCACTGCTCAGAGGGAGCTGGTAGGTCCCATCCTGCTTATCCTGAGGGTTTCAGGGGGGCCTGGGGTGTTCAGGGGGCAGGAGGGTCATTGCTGCACATGGGAAGAAATCCTGAGGGCAACTGGGAGCGCTGGGATATTGGCACAGGCCAGGGAAGGGGACCCCTTGGCAGCACTGGGTGTGAGAGGAGAGGCACCTCCTTCTCCCCATCCTCTCTGGGTCTCTGCAGGGGCTTTCTGCTTTAGGAAGGATGTTATGGCAAGGCCATAAATCAACAGTGTACATTGGGAGCTGGCTAAAAATAACTTGTCCTGCTAACACAGCACAGTGCGTGTGAATGTACTGCGGGAACTGCCGGCCCTGGCTCACTCTGCTGAAACAGCAGTATCCACCACCCTGCTCTAGGATGTGCTCCAAGGAGCCTGAAATGTCCCATCTGCAACCAGAATCAGCCCACAGATGGTACGGGGAAGCAGGAACCCGGCACTCACCACAATGGGGATCCACATGGCCAGCTCCTGCCCTTTGGCTTTGGCACGCTGGAGGCCATGGGTGGTTTGCTGGTAAGCACGGTGAGAGGCAGTGCTAACCAAGGCACCGACCCGGCCCAGGGTGCTGGGAGCACTGGGAGCGCTGGACTGCTGCTGGGACACCTTTGCTGCTGACCCACTTGGATCCTTGGGCTTCTGATCTAAAGGCAGAAGAGTGCTGGATGGGGTTACATCCTGGTGGAACAGCACCTAAGCAACCCTATGACAAAACCCAAGGACTTCCTCCTGCCACATGGACCCAGCCCTTGCCAGACACCCTCAGGGCAGGGTTAGGGCATCAGGACTACCTGCTTCTTCATCTTCCTCCGGCAGCAGGTACTCCATCAACTTCTCCAGCCCTCCCAGGGCCGTGTCGACCCCGGCAGCTGCCATCTGGCTCACCGAGTTCCTCCTCGTGTACTTGGCTGTTGTCTCCACTGTGCTCTTGGTGGCCTCATAGCCCTCTGCTGCCAGCTCCATGATCTTATCCATGGAATTGCCAATGGTGCTTTTGGCGCTTTGGAGCGGGGTGGAGATGGTGCCTTTCAGTTCAGATGCGAGCTGAGGGTGGAGAGATGGACAACAGCCCTGCTGGGGTGTGCTTGGGGTGGCATGGGACAGCCAGAAGGACCACAGGGCCCTCAGCCATGGCCATGCCAGTGGAGAGCCCAGAGAGGTGCATAACAGCTCTCTCCAGTAGGGTCTGGAGGTAGCTGGCAGGAATGGGACATAAGATGCTGTTGACGTATATTTGGGAGCACCCCAACTGGTTGGAGCATCCCCTGTGCTGCAGCAGCCCTTGTTTGGAGATGCTGCCTTGTTTCCCCCTCCATTGCCATGCAGAAACAAGCCTAGAGGACACATGCTGTGGGCTTAGTAGAGGGGCTGGTGGGTCCCAGACTGGTAGGTCCTATGCCCTACCTTGTCAACGGGGTAGTGGAGGGCAGGGATCTTCTCCTCCAGGTGGTCCAAGCCCCGGCACGCCAGGTTGTTCGCCACAGCAACTGCCTTGGGCGAAAGCATGGGCTGCATTGGTGAGGAAAGCACCGGGGCCGTGCCAGGCACATGCCAGTGCCAGCACAGCCCCACCACAGTGGGTTCATTCCTGCTGTGTCCCCCCTGTGCTCACACTGGGGCTCCAGCCTGCGCACCACCGGCTCCACGCTCCACATGGCCAAGGCGCTGGCGCCCTGCACACCCCGCTCATACACCTCGCACACGGAGGCCATGAGCGGATGGGCTTCCTTGGTGGTGGTGTAGGTCCGCTGGAGGCTTTCACAGGTTGAGCTCACCACCGGCAGCTGCAGCACCCTCTGCAGCACGTTCTCCTGTCGGTGGTAGATCGGCCCTGGTTACCAACAGCCCTTCCCTGAGGAGCACCCCATCATCCACACACCGGGGGCATCAGTGTGGTGCAGTGACCACAGAGGATGCTGGAGGAGGAGGAGGGCATTTCTCGAACCACACTGAGGGTCTCAGCACAGCCATGGACAAGCAGGCTGGCTGCTGCTGCTGAAGGAGCAGGGATGCCGCAGGCAGTGTCCCTGCATCTCGCGCTCCCTCTGGCTTTCTGCTGCTTCTTCCATCTGACCCATCCCTTGCTCCTGCCCTTGGACCGGCAAAGACCAGTGCCTATGGGGTACCTCTGTCCTGTCTGCCTCATCACCCCTGTGACAAGTAAGGTAAATGGACCTCAAAAAGGAGAAGGGGAGAGGAACAGGTCTATTCCTGAGGGCATGTGTGTTCATAGGAGCCACTGATGTGAGAAGAGGGCACCAGAGCTCTCTGAGGAAGCCAGGCACTGCATCCTGCTAGCACGGCGGATGGAGGAAGCCACGTGTGCTGCCAGTGCCAGGACACGGCTGGAGGTAGGTCCCTCTTAGCTGGGTGAGCAGGATAAATCTGCATCTCCAACCCTCTGCTCCTGCTCTCACCTGGTGCCCGCTTGGTGACATGAAACAACCGAAAGAGATGCTGCAGCCCCAAGGGAGGACCGAGGTGAATGCTGGCTCATGCAGCAACCAGGAGGCAAGAGCGCTCTTAGTTGCCCAGGACAGAGCAGGAAGCTCAGGTGGCTTTGCTGGAGGCTTGAGGTCCACAGTGGGGACACAGATGAGGGACAGGCACTGCTGTCAGGCACCACCAAGGGTTAACTTCCTTGATTCTGAACCATTTAATTTCAAGCAAGGGAAATGTTTTATCCTTTCCCTTTGCTGATGCTCTATGTTATTGCAGGTAAAAGTCTATATAAAGAGGTGGACACATGGGAGTGTGAGACGTGACTTGTATTCATCTGGCCAAGCTGGTACGTGCTACCCAGCACCCCCTGCCCTCCCCTCTCTTCCTGCACCCACCTTGGCACTTCCATTCTGCAGAGTCTGGTTCTTCTTGGCTGTCATCATGACTCATCCACCTGCAAAGCAAAGCCGGGAGCCTCAGACCCTGCTGTGAGGGCAGGACTGGGCTTGGGCTTCCCCCAGTCACTTCTGCTCCCCCCCCAGCATGGCAGGGCCAGGAGCTGGTCTGAGGCATCTCCCATGGGTGCAATGGATGCGGCATTGCCTAATGCTTGACTTGTTACCAGTTCAGCTGCAAAAGCAATGTTTCCACACAGCCCTCCCCTGCTCGTGTGTCTTAACACCCAAAAGATGCAAAGTATTAGTTGAGAGGCATCTAGTGTGGAGGAGCTACAGGCAGGATAAATGGCACTGCTGTAAAGCAAACGCAGAGCAACCGGAATGCTAACAGACGTGCATGGAGGCTGGGAGATGCAGGCTGGGAAGGGGCAAGGCAGCAGGATGGGAGCAGAGAGAGGAACTGCAGGTAGGGTTGTGGTGATGTGACTGTACATCCCCCTCTTGTACATCTGCAGCTCTGCCACTCGCAATGCCAGTGCTTATCCTTGTGCAGCCCCAGCTCCATCCAGTGGGCAAAATCACTGCAGAACACCCATCTCCAATGCTCCCGGTGGGTGCCAGCACAAAGCACAGCTCCAGCCCCCAGCCATGGATTCCCTTTCCTTAGCAGCAGATGAAATTCAGGAGGTTTAAGGATAGCCACTGATCCCCCCATCCCACTGAAGCTGTCCTGGTGAGACACGCTACTCACCGAGGGGCAGCCCGTCCCCAGCAGAGCAGGAGCAGAGGGTGCTGGCTGCACCGTCCCTTCACCCGGGTCCTCTGAGAGCGATGCACCGTGCACCAGCCACTACCATCACCAGGCCCCACCTCCCGGTTGCGTGGGCTTTGGGAGCTGGAGCATTGCAGTGGAAAGTGGCCAAAGAGCTCCATGAAATCACTGTAATTCGGAACAAATGATGGCAGAAAATCCCCTTCGTTGTCTTCCCTGTAACACCGGGGCCCAGCTGGGATGCACTAGGGTTTAATGCGGCTCCACCAAGAGAAGATGAGAGGAAGCTGCCCTTGGATCTCACCACCTCAAAAGCAACAGATGAGCAGCCAGGGAGAAGGTGAAGAGTCAGGCAGGGTTTCCACAGAGATTAAACCCTTCCTGTGTTCCTGTAGCCCCTATTATGCCCTGTGGTAGACCAGGATCCTACCCTGTTTGGAAATGCAGCACAGACCAAGAACATAGTTTCTCTCCAGGAGAGTTTACTAAGCACAGGGAGCAGAAGGTGGACACTGGGGACACGTCCTGCATAAAACAATCTGGTTTGGGCAAGTCCAAGGAAGGGAATTCGTTGAGGTTTTTGGTGAGGAGGCTTTTAGCTGGGTGCTAGGTCAGACACTGCATTAGGAAAACTCCAGGCGCTTGGAGTAGACAGAAATGGAGGAAAAAATCAGGTTGGAAGTTGAGGTCACCTCATCCAGCTCTTGTTCAAAGCTAGACCAGGCTGCTCAAGGTCTTGTCCAGTCTTGAAGTCTCCATGGATAAGATCCCCATCTCTCTGGGGCCCAGTTCCTGTGCTAATCATACTCATTTTTCCTTATATCCAGATGGGATTTCCTCTGTTGCAGTTTGTGCCTGCCATCTCATATCCTGGCCCTGTGCACCTCCAAGCAGAGCTTGGGCTCCAGTCTGTGCTGGTTCAGCATGTGCTCCGCGCCCCTAATGCCTTACCCTCACAGTGATCCTCTGCTGGAGTCAAGATCTCCCCTGTGCTGATGGAGCCAAAACAGGAGATGGATCCCCAAATGTGCCCTCACAAGTGCTTCAAAGAGAGGAATAACTGCTCCCCCTAACCTGCTGCAATGCTCCCACTGCTGCTGCTCCCTGCCAAGGGGATCAGTGCAGACGATCCAAGGCTGACACAAGGCTGCTCTGTGTCCTGGACCAGCCACCATGAGGCAGGGAGACCCTTGGCATGCTGCTCAGCATCAAGGAGGCCCAGGCAGCAGAGCCAAGTCCTTGAACACCCCCTGTGCAGGACACGGAGGCATGCACCCAACGCAGCTCCATGGCTCCCTTGTACATGAAGGTGGGACATTTCCAATGCACAGGAGTAAAATACCCCCTTTCCTCCCAAAGAGCCTCAAGTCTGCCTCCAGCCCAGGGCTCTGCAAAGCTGGGCACAGAGGTGAGTGGATATCCTGGGCTGCCTCCAGCTCAGCAGTCACTGCTCTCCAGACAGCGGGACAAAGGGCAGCAAACGTTTGCTCTCTTGGCACTGAGACTTTTTCCATCCCTGCTGGCCTTGCTCACAGTGCAGGGGGCATGCCAACCTTCCCTCTGCCTTGGCTGGAGCCAGGATCGACACAGCCTTTGCCCTACTAAGGCCTTTGCCCATCTCCTCCCCTTCCTCCAGGGCAAAGGCTTTGCCAGCCCCAGCTCTGCAGTGCAAAGGTACCACCACCTCCACCTCGAAACACGTGTGTCTGCAGGCAGTAGTGAGAGCTCACCACATCAGCTGGGTGCAGGGAAGCTGTTTTATACCCTGATCTCTGCAGTCTGCTCCATACCCACTTATACGCTACGGCCAGATCCCCACAGACCTGCAAGGTATCTACACTTTGGTCTGGAGGGGTAACTAATTCATTTCCATGCCCTGTGGGAGGGCTGGCACTCCCTAAACACTGCTGGCAGTTGTCTGTCCATTTCTTCTTAAAGACTGCCTTCCTGGGCAATCCATTTAGTCTTTTATTGCTTTTTCAGTTCAAAAAGAAGCGTGACTTAATTCTCCCTTGCTGCAATATGAATGTATTGCCTCCTGGATGGACTTAAAGACCAATTTACTGCCTTCTTGACACCCTTTTAGACACTTGAAGCCACAGTCACCTTTCCTCTACAGGACTGGTTCATTTGGTCCCTCCCTGGAGAGTTTTTAGACCTTTGATCATTCTTGCCACTCATCTGGGAATCCCACATGGCTCACTCATGTCTTGAGATGCCACACCAAGCATGGTATTAACATTAGGAAGGCCTTGTCTGTAAGTAGATTACGTTGCATATCTCACAAAGGCCACTCTCCTGTCAACTGTTTCCATTACACAATGTTAAGTAATTCAGAAGGAAACACTTGCTGAAACACTGCTGAATGCCATGCTTTGTGCATTGTTCAAGAACTGACATTTTGGAGCTTCCAAGTTTGCAAGACTCTTACTGCAGGGAATAGGAGCTAACAGTACACTTCGTTTTAATGTTATCCTGGCTCCATCCCTCACCACCTCATCTGGAGATGTCACCCTTCACTCCCTGCCCTGAACAGGCATTTGGTGTTAAACAACTGCAGATCCACCCCAACAGAAAGCTATTTATAAGATACTAAAATGCAGGTGCAGCCGTTCCTTTCACTGTAGCAGGGGACAAGGCTCCAGCTCTCACTACTGACACTCAAGGGCAACTGATGGGACTTTGTTTCAGGGCATTTCATATATGCAGTTTTACCCGGTACTCATGTAGTTACTGCTTCATGTTTCTGCATCTGAAATGAGGACTGTAAATTAGCCTGAAGAATCTGGCTACCACCTTGCTATGGCAAAAAGAAAGCTCTATAACCCAGCTGAAACAATAGGCAGTATCATCCCCCATAAAATTCAGAGATGGGAGGGAGGATTCCTCCTTCATCACTTTACACTTTACATATAAGTTACACACACAGACACAGTGTCAGGCTCATCTCAGTTTATTGCTTCTGTTAAAACAGCTGTCCTTATTCCAACTGCTGTATTAGATACAAAAATAAGGCACTATAAAGGATTTTCTCCACATGATTGTGATTCTATGGCTTCAGTCACATTATGTTAAGGTACATCAAATTGCTACCCTCCAGCTAGGGAGCAGAAGGCAACTATTAGTGCTTAACATCCAGTAAGGAGAGTTACTGCTGCATGTTCCAACCCACATCATGAAGAATGGGACAGGTAAGGCTGAGAGAGGCTGAAAACTCCCTGCCCCATCTCCCACATTAAGTCTGTACTTGCCAGTGCAAGCCAGCCCCTACAGGAGAAACATCAAAGCCTGGCTCCGGGCTTTGCACAGTGTTTGCCTGGCACAGGGGAAAAACACCCTTCTCCCTCCACAGGGCACACAGAGGTGTAGCTGCCTTGGGGCCACAGCACTATTCAGTACCAATTTCTCTTTACCAACAGGTAAAGTACAAGAGAAAAAGAGAAATGAGTTCACAAACCAGTGAAAGAAGTGGTTTGCATCAGAGCTCCCTGAGAGGAATTCAAAATACATTACTGTTTTGCAAGAAGATGAAATTCTGTAGACAAAAGGTGGCCAAACCTCTGCTTCCAGATCATCAAAACTCCTCTTCCTTCCTCACAGGGGTTGCTACTCACTGACATAACGATCAAATCTGACCAAGGGAGGGACGGGCTCCACACTGCTGGGAGCTGAAAGGCAAAAGAAGCAAAGCAGCAAAAAAATATTCCATTGTTATAAAGGAGAGGAAGCCCTTGAAGACAACATAACCCATACACAATGCTCCACTACAGTCCGAACTGCCAGCACGCTCTACTTTTAATGCTATTCATTTCCATACTAAAAAGAAGAGCTGCTGCAGGCCACATCTGGTCTTCAGGCATGCTCATCCTGCCCAACAACCTCTGTTTTTAAAACACTTCACTGGCAGGCTAACACTTCAGATTCAAACTGGAAGTAATTCCAAGTCTGGTCACAATGACTTAACTGGGCTCTGCCCTACTGTGCCTACTCAATTCCAGAGCTTTTGCTTTTTAACAGAGGAGACCAGCACCTTTTAATTTCTGTTTTCAGACAGCATCAGAAATAATAAGAAAGTACGTTGGTCCAGGTTAGAGAAGCCTCTGTGCACATCTCCTGACAGGTTAAACAAGGAGTCCTCGTACCAGAAAGTAGCAGAACACACAGACCTAACTGATGAAGAATAATGATCATTTTATCTCCTAGGTAATGTGCAGATTTTCCTCCTATGGTGTCAGAACTGGTATCTGCAAAGTCAGGAGCAACAAACACTTCATGCCACATTAGACAGCTGGACACAGCATTTCTCTTTTAACCCAGATGACACTGTCAGGCAACCATTCCCAGCGAGGGAAGTAATGAATAATAATGCAGTTGCAGAGCAAATATAAGGCATTTCAAATGGCAGAACCCATTCAACCAGGGGGGCAACACACAAGAAACCTTGTGGTTGTGAGAGACGAGAGGAGGGAGGACAGACAGGAAAATCTAACCCATGAATGCCCAGATCCAGTTATAAGCTTCAACTCTCACAGGGGATTTTGGTATTATCACAACCAACTCCACTCCCTTCCCTCTGGGAGCTTACGCAACTAGAAACACTCCCTTGCAGGTTTCCTGACTCAACAAGCTCTAAGCCAGGCTCAACTCAACTGCATGTTCCAAAGCTCCTCATTATACTGGGACTTTTCACACAAAATTAAAACAGCAAAACAAGCTCCTTATCACAATATGATTAATGTAAAATTGTTGCACTTGCAATCACAGGGGTTTGGGAGTTAAGGTGCGTGTATTAGGATATTTAGTGCTTGTGAGTGGTTTCAGATTCACAGCTTTGGAAACCCAGTTTCCGACAAATCACAGCATCGTCAGCACTCAGACAAGCTTCTCTCACGGGTCCTTCACCAAAACTCACAGCCATGGGCTGCTGGAGAAGTCAGAACGGGTGGCCAATGGTCATTGGCTCACATCACTAAAGGAAAAGAACACAGTGCTGATTTCCTGGGACACTGGCACTCACTAGACTACAGATCCAGTGTCATCAGTGCATGTGACAGAGATCATATCACTCTTGAATTACCATCACACTGCATTCAAACCACTACCTACAGATAGCACGATCCATCAACCCAAATGCATCAGAACACCTGCACTTTTGTTCAGGCCATTTTAACAACAGCTCCTAACTTGCCTGAGCCCACTATAGAAAATCTGACCGTAGGGACCTTTGATCAGGGAATTCCAGCTTTCCAGTGTAAACACGATTAGTTAGGAGTCATATACCTATTGCAGTTGTCTAAGCAGCTATTTCACAACCCTGTATTAAAATACAGGGACATCAATATTTCCTTAGCTAGCAGCCATGTTCCAAGTCCCGTTTATGCCTTCTCCCATCTCCACTTACTCCATCTGGGAGTGTGTCATGGCACCAAACTCATCTGCAAAGACACAGGAAAGGATAAAGGGTAGAAATCACTTATTCAGAGGACAAAATTAATCTTGAGGTTACTGTGAGACACGTCCATTTTGAAAGTGCCATATGGAGGATAAAAACCCATCAGAGGACCAAAGGTGTTGGCTTGCTGCATACTATACAGCTCCTTTTATGTCACTGTTTCAGCTTCAGATGTGGGCTTGCTAACGTGAGGATCCCCACTAGGGAGGAGAGGACACCACAAAACCCAATCACTCCTGGGTTGGTCTTGTAGATCCCTAGCGTATCCAAAGGACCTGAGAGATCACAGAGATTCTTCACCAAGTCCAGCAGCAAAGGAGGATTTTTCTTCAATATCTGAAACAGCAGGAGGAGAAAACCATGCACACCATCACTTTTCACACCGTTAAGTTTCTGATTGTGTTTATCCCAGCATGAGTTCTCCTTTATCTTTTCTTCCTGTATAGCTTGTTCCAGCCTCCAGGAGATCTCATACCAGTCCCTACCTAGATTCATCAAGAGTGAAATGTAGTAGCACTTGGTAGCCCAATTCCGCCACTTTGGCTTATCAATATCAGGTTGGAGCCCGACGCTGTTCAACCACAGCACCGCATCGCAGACAAAGTAGAAGGCTCGGGTCAGGTTGGAGGCTGTAAGGCAGAAGCGAGGAACCACATCTGGCAGCTGTGTAGTTCTTCTGGCTGCTACCAAGGCATGTACCATGTTTCCCAGTCTGAACACTGCAAGAAACCCCACAAAGATTAGCATGGCATGGTCTTTACTGCAGAGACACAGCCCTGCACAGGACTGGCATGACACTGTCCATGTGTACTGTTACATAACTTAGTGGCTTTTGGGCATTTGTATCCTTAAGCATTTTCTTCTCACAGTGTGAATAGCTACTATCAGCAAGAAAAGGGGTGTACACATCCCCGTTCTGTCCTGCACCAGCCTAGGACTTACACACAAGTTCTATTACTAGCCAGGACTTGCAGCCTTCTCCTACTGCTCCATTCTCAGAGCCTGGGTGCCCTCTGGACCAGTATGACCCACAGCTCTGCACCAGCCAGCGTCAACAAATAGGACACAAACAGAGCCTTCAATTTCAGCTGTTTCACTGGATCTCACCTAACTTTGTGGACAGATGTTACTGCACTAACCCTGCCGCAACCATGAGGTACAACATTCCTGAGCCTCTGTGAAAGCTGTTGATTCACATGCTCAGCACACTAAGACCCAAATCCCTCCTCAGCCATCAACTTGTCAGAGTCCTGCACAAACAGGAACCGTGTATCCCATTTTAAGCTGTAACATATGACAAGCTTGATTTCATCCACTGCACAGTTTGGGGTTTGCCCCGTGAATGTTAACGCAATATTATGCAAAATGCTTTTCATAACCTGCTACAGTGTCCCAGTGACAGATGTTGGCAGCACCCAAGCTTAGTGGAACTGCAAGAGTCCTGAATTCAGGACTGCCATTTATTAGCTATTTCTTTAGCAGAAGCAAGAGAATTACAGCTATGCTGATAAACCAGCTGGCCCCTCTGCTAGAAATTGCCATACACTGGAGCTAAGTGGAATAGCAAAACACATCCATGGTAACACATTAAACTAGAATATTTGTCTCAGATATTGAAGTTGTTCCAAGATCAAGCAGTTGGTAAGTAGGTGTAAGGTCAACTGGAAAGCAAGCAATGCAACCACAGCGACAGGCTAACCATAATGGATGCAACTGTGACACAGAATAAAGTGATGTAAACAGTGAGACTATGAGAAAAGTATGGAAGTGTGTATGATTTACTAGAGGAAAATGGCTAAAGACAATTACTATGTGAAGTAGGATAAAAAAGGCATATTGAAGGGCAGACCTTCAGAGACGATTTTATTGGGATGATGATCCTTAACCTCAGGCTGTCTCAAACCATTAGCTGGAAGGACTAATGAGACCGCAGCAAGCCAGCCTTGCATTGTAACTCTGTGGTCTGTCCTTGGACAGAGATGACAGCTTGATCTCTGCAGCTGACTTAACTTATTTCTCTAGTTCTCCCAGCAGTAATCCAGATTGCCTGACGGGAGAAGAGCCTGAGAGAGTAGTACGTACCTATTTGGCCCTATCTAGCCTGGCAAGCTGAGGCCAGGATAAGGTCCATTGACCACTTTGTGAACGTACTAAAGAGGCTTTGTGGCCTAAGGTAAGTTAACTACAGAAAAAGCAAGGCCAGGAGCTGTTCTGCTGGAAGGAGCAAGCGAAGAACGACTTATCCCCCTAGACACCAGGTACTTACTTTTGCGGCCAGAGCTCATGCTAGATTCCAACTGCTTGAGTTTCATTACCAGCTTCTCTTTATCAGCCTTACGCTCTATTAAATAGCTAAGCAACATGCATGTGTACTGAGTGGCTCTGGAAGGGAAAAAACGAGGAGAACGGTACAGAGGTGAGACACGGACAATCCACAGGCACGGCAGCAGCAGGGCAGCTCCAGGAGACCCGAGCTTCAGGACACCCCTCTCGCACCTCGGCAGTGCCAGGGCGAGATCCAGCCCGGGGCAGCGGCACAGGAAGGACCGGCGGGCCCAGGCAGCGGTCCTGCCCGAGGCAGGGCGCCCTAAGGCGAGTGAGGGCCCCACTGAGGGCGCCGTCACCCGCAGCGCCGCTGCAGACTGCTCCCCACGGCGCCGCTGGGCCCGCGGCGGTGCCCGAGAAGCCGCCCCGAGGCCGCACTCACCGGAAGAGCTGGTCGCGGCCCTGGCTGCGGTTGGTGAGCTCCACGAAGCCCTCCATAGCGGCGGAGGGGCGGCAGCCGCGGGAGGAGCGCGGGGACCGCGGCCGCTCCGCCCGGGCCCCGCCCAACCGGGGGAACCTTCCGCCGCAGGGCGCGTTCCCGGCCGGGCCGCGCGGCTCCGCCCCGTTGCCACGGCAACCGCGACCGGCGGGGCGGGTGTCGCCGCTAAAGGGTTCCCCCGCGGGCCGCTGCTGCCCGATGAGCGCTGCCGCCGTGCTCCCGGCTCCCGCTCCGGGGTTAGCCCGCCGTGTGCCGCCGTGCTCCCGGCTCTCGCTCCGGGGTTAGCCCGCCGTGTGCCCGGCTCCCGCTCCGGGGTTAGCCCGCCGTGTGCCGCCGTGTGCCCGGCTCCCGCTCCGGGGTTAGCCCGCCGTGTGCGGCCGTGTGCCCGGCTCCCGCTCCGGGGTTAGCCCGCCGTGTGCCGCCGTGCTCCCGGCTCTCGCTCCGGGGTTAGCCCGCCGTGCTCCCGGCTCTCGCTCCGGGGTTAGCCCGCCGTGCTCCCGGCTCCCGCTCCGGGGTTAGCCCGCCGTGTGCCGCCGTGCTCCCGGCTCTCGCTCCGGGGTTAGCCCGCCGTGTGCGGGAGCGGCGGTGGAGCCCGGCCCCGCCGCACCGTGCGAGGCTCAGGGAGCGCCCGAAGTGGAGTTTGTGACTTCAGTGTAATCAGCGGCGCTCCGGATTAAGTGTTGGGGTTTGATCCGGGCCGAGCGAATCATTTAATGAGGAACAAACTCATAGATTTTAATGCTTTAGTGTAATTCTAATACTAACCGGTGCCAAAGCTTTAATACGCCCTTTTCCAGCGGTCGGTGTGGCTGATATTCCCAGACCATGACAAAGCCCCTGGGTCACAGCAGTGATACAGCCAGTTGAAAGAAGGGTTATCTATAGCTGTATATATCTATATATGGAACAGGGTTATCTATACTGGAATGATCTCCTTTCTCTCTTAGAAATCATTAATCATCTTTTCCCCCCATTACCTCATGAAAGCAGATATTGCCCGAATCTTCGTTCTTCTGCATCCGCTGTGCTTCCTGCATCTCTGGTGTGGTTTGCGTCTGGAAGGGCACCACCATGGCTGTGTATATCCGGAAGCATCCCCTGGAGATTCCTCTGCCATCTGAGAAGGACTGGCTAAAGGATGACGAGGAAGACTTCTTCCTGCAGGATCCCGAGCGAGAGCGCGATGCGCTGCCTCAGCCCATCAGGATGGTCACCAAACTGGTGATGCTGGTTTTTGATGATGCGATGGAAATCGCTGAAAGAAGGGAAAGGCTCCGAGAAGCAGAAAAACTTAAGGTCAAACCCACAGAATGCTTTGCTACAGCTGAATTCCAGGTACAGAGCCCCTCGCAGCAGAGACGGCATTAATCACTGTAGCAGTTTTTCTAGAGATCAGTTGATTTCACGTTCTTCTGTTCATCACCTTCCTCAGAATCCAGCACCAGCTCACTGATTCACTTCAAAAGATTGCAACTTCTGAGCTTGCCTGACAGGTTCTGCTTCCCGTCCACCTGTCACACCTCTCTGAAAATGGAGAAGCAGACATTAAACTTAATTCACCTTCTGCTTCTCAGGCTTGCTCCACCCTTGCTGGCTGGGGAGCAGGTAATTAGTCAAGAGCAGGTAAATGGGCAAACTCAGCTCTGTGTTATGGTGAACACCCTAATGGAAGCACTGTGAGCAGAAGGGCAGCGCTGCCTTCCCCATCGTTATGTGGAGGTATTCCAGGAGGATACGATGCTGTCTGCTGGAGTTCTGTGGTTGCCCAGAGGAGTTCAGCATCCCATCCTAGCTCTGCATTAGCAGTGGCAGGGCTGAGTGTCCCTGAGTTCTTGGCATTTAAAGCCCCTTCTGTTTATTGGAAGGGGAAATGTGGGAGCAAACTCATTGCCAACACAGGACAATCTCTGGGGCAGAGATGAAAGCCCCTTCCCTGATTGAAGTTCAGGCAAAAATTTTCCCCTTGCAGAATAAATCAGCATTTTCTCTTGGTGAAAGATGAGGAGTATTGATGTATTGTCCACTGGGGAAGCAGTCGGGTACGCTCCTCTTTTCCCTTTCTTGGTAGGTAACAGGAACAGCCACTTGCCTTGCAGTGTCTGGGAAATACATCTTTGTTGGCTTGTCCTTGGGCCTGGCTGCCTTCAAGGTGTCTGACTATACGGAGGTCTGTGCTTGGGATGCAGTCAAGACAGAGATTTGTGCTATCCATGCCTTGGATTTGGGAAATGAGGGCCACATCTTGTTTGCTGTGGATGAAATGGGTGAGTGTGGTGTGGATTTCCTTGACCTAGCTGGGGATAGCTGTGCTCTGGAGCTGGCAGCGGCATTATGCAAGAGTGCTAAATCAGGAGGAACATTGAAGGGCTGACAGGTTTCCTGGAAAGCCCTGAAAAGAGAGTGTTAGATAACAGGCTGTAAGGTGGCAGAGTGGCCCTAGGGCCTTGTGATTAGTAGAGGGGTGTGGGTTTGATGTCCTGTGTGGAGCAGCAGAGGCACTTGCAGAGCTGCAGGTGGTACACAGTAAATTTTAGGAACATTTTGGACAGAAAGAACCATTGCTTAATATGGTCTCCTGCAGCTGTAGTTGCATAGCCCTGTGGTTAGTTTGTTGATTCATCTGAAACCTATAGATTCTGGTGAAGATACTTTTCAAATTGGCTTAGCCATCTCTATGTACGGTCAAAAAGTTTAGTGCTGGAAGCAGTGAGATATTCTTCCTTCAGCCCAGGAAAAAATGTACTCCTGTTCGCTGTCGTGCAGATGTTATCACAGCCACCTCAAAGAACATGGCTACCATCTGTTCACTTTTCTCCTCTTCCTAATGCTACTTCTGTATTTCTATTCCAGGGCTTGTCTGTCTCTTCTGCTTTCACAAGGAATGCTTCCTACTCATTAAAATCCTAAATGAAGTGGTAAGTACTGAGATAATTCCATAGACACTGAGCACAGGCTGGCAAGTAATCAATCATGAAGAAGACGAATTGCCCTCAATAATTTCTGTCATGGGCAGCAGCAGCTGCCCAATATTTATTCCTGTTCTTCAACAATCTATCTGGCCTTCGCCCCACTGAGGACTGTGTAAGGCCATGGAGCTCTCTGAATCAGTGACCTTGCTTTGATGCCAGCCTATTTTTCCTTGGCAGGAGGATATCAGCAAGAGAAGTACTTGCGTGGAGGTGGTGCTGTCCCCACGAGGTGATTATGCAGGAATCCTGCTGCAAGGCAAGTGCACATGGTGTGATGGATGAAGGCTGTTGTGTTGTGGCAGAGGGGCCAGCAGCAGTGCTTTTAAAAGTGTTCTAGATTCACAGGGATTCTGTCCCTAACCCTCCCAAGTCCCTCTTCCAGCTTAGAGAGCTGCTCCTGCCGCTCCCTGTCCTCTCCAAATGGCTTGGTGTGAATCAAGACTGATCCCAAAAGTGAGGTCTCTGGAACTGGTCAGTGTAGTTCCCAGCTCCCAGAAGGCTCAGTGAAAGCAGGTTTCCCTCTCCTCTCCAGAAGTACCAGACTCAGTTCCTCCTCTGGTTTACTATGGCTCACTTTTACACTGGAAATACGTAGACCTGAAAAATTTTCTCTGCAGACATAAGCCAAACAGCACAGAGGCAGTGACTGAAAACACTGCAACAAACTCCTTGCTTCAACATTCTTCTGTTTGTTGGCAGCTGCTTTTGTCAACCCATTTGCTGCCAGCAGGTTTTCTGGACCCGGGTTTGGTGGAATCTGCCTGAATATATGCTGAGAATGAGATAGGCAGCATCTACAGAGAACCAGTGTGTGATCACATCCCACTTTCTACTTTACCTCAGAGGGTACAGTTCAGATTATTTGACTGAGTCACTCCATGGAATATTTTTGGTGGATGTGGGACCCTGAGGACTTGAGCTAGAGGCTGAGATGTCAGTCTCAGTCAAGCATGTCAAGCCAGAAGTGAGGGGAGAGCTGGGCTGTATGGAGCTCACAGGGATTTTATATTTCCAAAAATATCCAAATCTTCTTTTAAGGATATAAGAAAACAGGGGCTGCTTGCTTGAAAGACCTTTTTCTCTCATTTCCAATTGCTCAACATGGTTTCCCAATGCAGACAGCACAAAAGCTTGGCTGGAGATCTACCGATTGCCTAAGGATTCCTGGCTGAAGGAGATGGAGGAGAGCCCAGGAGCTGCATTAGGGCTGACTAGTGGGGAGAGGAGGTCAAGCCAGGCATCTGCGGTACAAACAAGTTCCATTTCCTTCTGTGCTGTTTTTTCTCATAGCCTTTTGCCTATAGGTCTCTCCCCAGGCCTTTCTCCTGCAGACAGTGACAACAAGATACAGGCAGAACAAGTCTGTTGGCCCAGGGGGATAGAGTATGTGTCTTTGCAGCCACCCATCCCACATTTCATAAGGCCTTTGTATTATTGGGACATGTTTACTCTCCCAAGATAGGCTTCCCAACAAGGTTCCCTTGGTCCCAAGGGCTAGTGCTCCTTCTGCCCCTCCCTGGAACTGGCAGCTCCTTCCTAGCAGTATTGCCCCATCTGAGGAGGCCATATGTGAGGGTATTCACACAGGACTTTTCCCTTATGTTACTGGGGAAAGGTGAGGAAGAGTGGAAATTGGGCCTGATACCTCCACTTGGGAGTCTGGTCCAGATCCAGGGTTTGTGTTTTAGACTAACAACAAGAGGACCCTGGTGGGATCATGGATGAACCTGCCTGAGCAGGGCAGGGGCTCTGCCTGGTTGTACTAACTACTGTCATCTCTGGTTCTTTGACAGAAAAGTCTGGAGCTGCATAAAGATGGTTCTGCACGGATGGTAACTGACCTCAGTGAATGTCCTGAGCTGTTACGGGGAATTTAAAATGCTGAGTCAGTGCTCAGCCCTCTCCGGCATCACTTTCACCCTGCTGGATTTCACCTCTCAACACAGTCACCTTCTGCGCAGTACCTCCAGCTATAACCCTCTGTGATACCTGCCTCATAGCTCTTCCCTCTTCCTTCAGCAAAGGCTTTCCTGGCCACTTAAGAGGGAGCTGCTTCTCAGCCCGGTCTTCAGGACAAGCATCCCATTAACTTAGCCAAGCCAAAAGCAAACACCCAGGCTTTCCCTCTGCTCATTCCATGTAAACTACCCAAGTTCCTGTCATTCCCAGACATGGTTGATTATTTGGGGTTAACCCTAACCTTTTTCTGTTTAGCTAAGTGACAGTATATGTGGGATGGGATGGTGGTGGGGACACGCTGGTGCTGGTCCCCTGTTAGGACTTCTTGTTCCCAGCCAAGCACATATATGACTTCCTCCACTCTCTCTGGAGTAAAATCTGGTTCTTGTATTCTGCAGCACTCTGCAACCTTTAGTCCTGCTTCTTTTTTTTCCCTTCTGTATTTTTCTGAGCCTTGCTGTGCCCATAGGAGGCCTGTGCTGCCGCAAGAGTAATTTAGAGAAATTAGGAAGATCAGAAGGGAGGTTACTTAGGACACAAAACCAGGAGGTGTTCGGGCAGGACATCTTTTGTAATGTTGTTGGGAAAGTAGTGACCTCCCTCAAGCTTCTGGCCTGAAGAATGAGCCTAAACCCAGTATCTCCTAGGGAGTGTCAGCCAACCTTTGCATACACTTTCTTTAGGAAGCATTTGATTCCATGAACAGGTGAAAACTTAGCAGTCTAGGGCACAATGCAGTTCTCAAGGCTGACATTTTCTGTTGCAGGAGTCTCCTGTGGCTGCAAATGAAGTTGATATAAAGTTGAGTCTCCCAGTGCTGCTGCTGATAGTGAAGCCGCCCAAACCCATTACAGGTAAGGACTGCTCCTATACTTGCAACCTGCAGTCTCTTTCAGGTGGCAAAGGAATTGTGGCCTTTTATGGCTGCAGAACAGTCAGAAAGTTTCAGTAATGTGCTCCCTGGTCCCTTCCTGACCTGTTTCTGTACGTACATGTAATCCTGTAGCAGGAGTTGTTTCTTGCCTGACCACTTCATGTGTCACCTTTGTAGCACAAAATAATTCAGTGTGTTTCAAAGTGGGTGTCATATACCCTTGGCTTCATTGTCACTGGAGGAGGAGGAGGTTGTTTCCTAGTTCCTAGCACCCCCAGTTCATCTCTCAGAGTCTTGGATTTATAGGTAAATGCTGAGGATGAGGAGGGAGCAGACCTTATGCTGAGACACTGTCAGGAAGAGTGCCACAGAAATGCAAGGCGAGCTGTGCCCTCATATGACTTGCCCTAGTCTCTGCCTTCAAATACTGGAGGAACCTGAACATGCACAAGTCCATGGGACCTAATGAAATCCATCTACAGGTCCTGAAAGATCTGGCGAATGAAGTTGCTAAGCCACTGTCCATCATATTTGAAAAATCATGGCAGTCAGGTGAAGCTCCCGACAACTGGAAAAAGGGAAATATAACCCCCATTTTCAAGAAGGGGAAAATGGATGACCCAGGGAATTACAGACCAGTCAGCCTCACCTTTGTGCCTGTCAAAATCTTGGAGCAGATTCTCCTGGAAGGCATGCTGAGGCACATGAAAAGCAACAAGGTGGTTGATGACAGCAGCATGGCTTCACTAAGGGGAAATCCTGCCTGACCAATCTGGTGGCCTTCTATGATGGGGCTACAGAACTGATGGACAGGGGTAGAGCAGTTGATGTCATCTACCTGGACTTGTGCAAAGCGTTCAACACTGTCCCACATGACATCCTTGCCTCTAAGCTGGAGAGACATCAATTTGATAGGTGGTCCACTCAGTGGATAAAGAACTGGCTGGATGGCCGCACACAAAGAGTTGTGTTCAATGGCTCAATGTCCAGCTGGAGACCAGTAACGAGTGGTGTCCCTCAGGGATCAGTGTTGGGACCGGTCTTGTTCAATAACTTTGTCGGTGACATGGACAGTGGGATTGAGTGCGCCCTCAGCAAGTTTGCCGATAGCACCAAACTGTGTGGTTCGGTTGATACGTTGGAGGGAAGGAATGCCATCCAGAGGGACCTTGACATGCTTGTGAGGTGGGCTGATGCCAGCCTCATGAAGTTTAACCATGACAAGTGCAAGGTCCTACACCGGGATCAGAGCAATCCCAGGCACAGCTACAGGTTGGGCAGAGAAGAGATTCAGAGCAGCCCTGCAGAGAAGGACTTGGGGGTGTTGGTTAATGAGAAAATGTACATGAGCCGGCAGTGTGCTCGCAGCCCAGAAAGCCAACCGCATCAAAAGGAGCGTGACCAGCAGGTCGAGGGAGGTGATCCTGCCCCTCTACTCTGCTCTTGTGAGACCTCACTTGGAGTATTGTGTGCAGTTCTGGTGTCCTCAACATAAAAAGGACATGGAACTGTTGGAACAAGTCCAGAGGAGGGCCACGAGGATGATCAGGGGACTGGAGAACCTCCCGTATGAAGATAGGCTGAGAAAGTTTGGGC
This sequence comes from Ara ararauna, assembly GCA_028858755.1. Lineage (NCBI taxonomy): Eukaryota > Metazoa > Chordata > Aves > Psittaciformes > Psittacidae > Ara > Ara ararauna. The sequence continues at coordinate 35,418,180 of CM054383.1, read as the reverse complement.
TGTTCAGCCTGGAGAAGAGAAGGCTGCGTGGAGACCTCATAGCAGCCTTACAGTGTCTGAAGGGGGCCTATGGGGATGCTGGGGAGGGACTCTTCATGAGGGACTGTAGTGACAGGACAAGGGGTAACGGGTTCAAACTTAAACAGGGGAAGTTTAGATTGGATATAAGGAAGAAATTCTTTACTGTAAGGGTGGTGAGGCCCAGGGAAGTTGTGAATGCTCCATTGCTGGCGGTGTTCAAGTCTGGGTTGGACAGCGCCTTGGGTGGCATGATTTAGTTGAGGTGTCCCTGCCTGTGGCAGGGGTGCTGGAACTAGATGATCTTAAGGTCCTTTCCAATCCTAACTATTCTATGATTCTAAGATGGGCTACTGATATGGAAAGTCTCACCAGAGATGCAGTGTGTCCCTCTTCAAGATAATGCCAACCTGAAGGAGGGATGGTCAAAGTGCCTGTGAGCACTCTACAGTGTCCGCTTCTCCAGGGCTGTGCATTTCCCCTTTGTGTTCCCAATGCAGGCAGTAGTTTTAAAAACCCTTTGGATGCCTTGAAGAAAGTGGATGATGACAGCATGCTTGGCTTGGGGTACAATCACCTAATCAAAGATTCCCAGTGGGAGCAGCAGGAAGCAATCTTCTGCAGCATGTATCGGGAGTACCTCAAGGTTGAGGGCAAGAGCAGAGAGGAGATGCCCAGGTCAGTGGGAGCACCAATCAGGATTTCAGTCCCTGAGACAACAACACAGGGCACTTTTCAAGTGTAGATGGAAGCCTGTGTATTAGCTTTGCCTTCTTGGAACTAGATGAACTTAAGATCCTTTCCAACCCTAACCATTCTATGGTTCTTCATCCCAAGACTTCAGGGCAGGGGCTAGAGCCATTCCAGGTCTTGTTGCAGTGCTGCCTACTTAACAAAGCCTTTATTATAGATATATTTCTTCCTTTCTTTTTTTCAGACATGCTACTTTTCACTTTCTCCTGCCTAGCCAGATCCTACAGGTTCGACCTGGAATGAAAGTACAGCCAGGTAATCCATAGGTTCACAGCTTTTTTCCCATTTGAAGCATGTCTTTGCATGACTTAGAGCTCCACTTAGAGCTCAGTGGCTCTGGCTTGGGTTCACTATAACAATTCCACCTCCAAGGACGTAAGCCTGGATAAAAATTTTGTTCTGGCTTAGTTTCTGTGTGAGCAGAGTTTCTGTCCCATCAGAGAAACTGTGAGAGCTCAGTGAGAGCTTCTAATGCTGTTTTGGTGTCCTGGATTTTTTCTTTCTTTGTCTCCAGTCTCTTTCTGCCTTTTGTCATCCCCTTCTCTGTACCAGATGTTCCAGCTGGCATCAGTGTGCACTGGGATGGAAGCCACAATCTCTGCTTCTACTTACTTAACCATCCACTTAAGGAGAAAGTTGGTAAGAGCATCTTACTTGCTTTAACAGAGCACTCAGTGGGGTGTGGGAGTAGTCAGTGGACAGTACCTGTCATTCAGCCAGATTGCCATGGTCCAGGGAAATGAGGAATGGGGAGGAGAGCTGCCTCATACTGTGTGGGTTAGGCTGGTGTTTGGATATGGGGCTCCATGTCGTGCAGGCTGGCAGTATTTTTAGTGAAGCCACACTGGCAGGAGACCACAGAATGGTGCATGTTTTATTGGGAAACTGGATGCTAATACCATGAGAGAGATTGCTCTGCACTTTCTTGTAGTTGGCTCTCTTCATGTCCTTCTGTTTAGACTCTGATCTGAATCCTGATGTTGTGTGGCCATGTGCAGCCCCAATTGTGTGCTCAGCTGTCAGTTCCTGCTCCAGGTACCTGGCACTGGCATGTGAAGATACAGCAATAACTATCTGGGATATGCAGCTAGGTGAGCTTATCCTTGGAACTGTGTATTGGGTTCACTGTGGATAATCTGCTCTTTTCCTTTGGAGTTTAAGGCTCTGGCTTGGTGGGAACAAGGGACTGGCAGTGAGTTTGTGAGCAAATCTGAAAGTGGTTTGGACTCCTTTGTTCACTGGATGCTTTTCCGGAAGCTGCCAACTCAGCATCACTGCCCTGGATTTTGCAGAGTCATTCCTAGCCACAGTAAGGGGCTGTGAACTGCTGCAGCAAGGACTGAGCTGTCTTGCCCCTGAGGCTGTGAGACAGTGACAGTCACTGCTTTGCCACTGCACCCACAGGTCATCTTTGAGGTTGTGCTGGCATCGCAGTCCAGGCTGCCATCACTGCCAGTGTTATTCTGCCATGATGCAGGGATTCTTCTGGCAGAAGAATTTTCTCCCATCAGGATTTCCTGGTGGCTGCTGCCCCTGAGCAGGCCATACCTGTGCTTAAGCTTTTCTTGAATAAATTGTCAGTTCCTTTTTCTTCCTAAACTGCTGTTCCTTTTTTCCCCTTGCTTCCCCAGGATACCCCCTGTCTGTGACTACAATCCTAGAGGAATGCCTCATTCGTAGTATCCACTTCCTACGGAGTTCTGCAGTTGCCAGTGATGAGACACCATGTGCTGGTACAGATCCTGCCTGTCCCATCGTGCAGCTTCTAGTACTATGTACAGACAGTGCTCTCTACTTGGTGAAAGCACCCAGGTCTGAGAAGTCCAGCATCACGCTCCTGGCAAACAGGTGAGGTTGATTCTGACAGAGCTCACTCCAGCCAAAGAAACAGTGTGGAGTAGTGGTCAGGTCCAGCAGGGAGCCCCACATTTCTGTGAACAGAGAACTTCCTACTGCTTTTAGCTAGATAGCTCGCCATGCTGCTGTCAGCAGCAAGTGTGGTTTTGCTAGGAATCAGTTCCAGTGCTAAAACCTGATGGTTATGGCAGAATTAGGGGTTTTCTGGTTTCTTCTATGCACCAGAACACAAGTGATTTTAGCATTGCTCTGGGGCTGATGTTCAGCTAGCTGGGTCTCTGCCAGGTGCTCAGGGGAATTTTTGCTTCTCTTTTGTGCCCGTGCTAGAAGTCAGAATAAGCATTTCTTGCCATCTTTCTGTCAATTTTATTTTCTCTTATCCCCTTGGTTTGAGAAAAAAGGTCAACTTGGTGGGAGGTGCTGCTCTAAAGGCTATGGTTTCTTGCCTCCATGGCTGGCAGGGGATTTGTATCTCCAACATAATTCCGAGGCAGGCTTGCACAGGAGTGGGCCTCAGGGGCTCCTGTCTGGAAGGAGACAGGCTTTGTCTCCATAGAGAAGGGGCTTGGCTGGAACTTTAGGCCAGCCAGTGTGCCACAAACTGCCCTTGTCATTATCACAGCCTCTCTGTACATGTCAAGTATATGGATAGCGGCAAAAGTCTGAATCTGTTTTACAGGCCTCAAGATTCAAATCTTGCTGTCAGTGCGGTGATGCCTGTCCTGGCATTCCCCAGTGCAGTGAGTATTACTGCCAGCTCTCTTAAGAACTGGGTGGGAACACAAGTCCCTCTGCCCTGGGATCCTGTTTTCAGTAATGTCTGTAACTCGGTGCCAAGAAGATGAAGAACAGAGCAATCAGATATGGTGCTGCCCTCACATCCTCTCCCAACTATTTTTAGCATAGGGACTTTCTGCACCAGTTACAGGTCTGTAGGTCACTCTCAAAGGATTTCTCTTCCGTGGTCGTACTTAGCATCCACTTGCACCAGGGTCTTCTAATCGACCACTGAGATGAGAGGCGCATGAGACAGGTCCAACTGCAAAGAAGAGAGGGGTCAGCCATGAAGCTTCAGGCGTCAGGGTCAGATATGAGAAGGCATCATAGTGAGAAAGTTACAGGCAGAAGTCCAGTCAGACCTTTCAAATGGCCTCAAAAAGCTTTCAGGCATGGCGAGAAAAGGACTAAAACCTGCTCACCATAGACAGCCATGCAAGAGGCTGGATCTAGTTCATTTCTAACCTGCTCTGCTGCCCTTTTCCAATCCCAGCCTGCAGCAATTCCAGTCCAAGTTCCCTGCACAGCCTCTTTTTTTTTGATCTGCTGTGGCCTGGTGACAACTGACAGGGCAAGCAAAAAAACCCAGCTTCATAGTTGGAGATATGAAGTCCTGAATGTCATTCTATATTCTTTCCAGGAAATGCTTTTCACTTGTTTTACATCTTAGTGTCAACTTGCTGTTTCAGGTGCTGGTCTTCTCCTGGGATGGCAAAGTGTCCCTGATGAACACTGACACATCGCAGATTGTTTACTGCTTCATTATTCCACCTTCTCATTCTGTAGCATCCCCCTGGCAGCCGGTGTTCACAGTGGATAGTGTGAATTGGTGCTTGCTGCTTCGAGGTGGGTAGCCTCCTGGGGTGATCTTATATACATGGTCACTGGATGCATTCAGCTGTGTACCAATCCTTGATAATTCTTACTGGATGACTCTTGATGCAGTAGCTCACTGTTCTCATATCTGTCTAGGGGATAAGCAGCAGCAGGCAGATGCATTGGACAGTTGCAGCACCATCTTCCTTTTTGACTTCAACTCCTACCCACTGAAGGAGGCTTTTCCACAGGAACCAGATTTGCCCCTCAAATCCTCGCAGAACCTGACATGGTTTGAGAGATGTAACATTTTCTTATCTGATAGGTAAGGTTCTCCTTCTGCCTGACAGGCAAGTGCACTTACATTATTGTAAGCCGTGGTGTTGCTCAGGTCCGTGCAAGATCTCACCCTGGAGCTTCTGGGTTCTTCTGTGTGCTGTGTCAGATTTGTGTCTGGGTAAGGTTGATGTTCAGGGAACATTGCCAGGGAATATGATCCTCATTTAAGTGTCTGCATCTTCTTTTTGACCCCATAGCCAGGTAGAGCTGGGAACTCTTTGCATCTTGCTCCTCCCCTCCATTCATAACTTCATTTGATGTTTAAGTAGATTTGTGTTGGAGGTTTCTCTATTTGGGAAGGTCCCCGGCGCCCTCAGGCCGAGGCTGTGGTTTAGCTGCTGCATTGAGCCCATGCCGTCACTAGATGGCAATGTGACACCTCGTATTGAGTGACTTTTCCTTGAATTCTTTTGCGAACGTGGAGTCGCATCCGTGTCAATGATATTCTTCTGTTTGTTCTTTCCACGATGCCTTAATTCTCCAACTTGAAATGGAACAGGCAGGTGCAGGTATGACCTTACAGCAGATATTACCTGGTAGTCTTCCCTCATTCCTTATCTCTGGGGTGAATCCTGTGGTGCTGTCTGGCTAGTTAAGTGCAGAAAAGTTTTATTCTATGCTACCAGCCACCAGTTCTGTCCCTTCTTCTCATAAAGCTGGAGAGGAGACTCTTGTCTGCCTTATCCCAGAAAAACTGGGGAGACATCACAACCAGGGATATGTTGCTGCCTGGATACTGAGAGCTGAAGCCAGAGCAGAGCAAACACATCTGCAGTGAGACCTGTGTCTACAGAAGCTAAGAGGCAAAGAGGAATGTGGAGGTTGTTGCTGTCAAGAGCAGCAAACTTGAGTGCTGTGTGGCATGAGGGAATCGCTAAGGGTTTTTGGATACAAAAAGTCTGAGCTGCTTAATTTGTAGTGGGCCTCAGGGACCCCCGGGGGAACCAGCTAAGATTGTCTGAGCACCAGGACAGTGACAGGCACTGTTTTAACCACCCTCTTCTTCCCTCGTTAGGCAGCAGAGCCTGCTGGGACTCAGGGAGCAGTTGCCTGAATTCTGGGGCCGACTGCAGGCACAAGCAGCTGCAATGGACGAGGAGAGACAGAAAAAGAAGGGACCGAAGAAGCCGTAGTGAGCCTTTCATCCTGAGGGCAAGGCTCTGCATTATCACAGTCCTGCAACCCCACAATCCAGCACTGATAGTTTGACAACAACTCTATTCAAATCTATCCTGTTGGTTTTTCCGCCTGGGGCAATTTGTCATCCCAAATAGCTGCTTGCCTGCCACTGCTCAGCCACAAAGATCTGCACCCTGCTTCTTTCCTTATGTAACCCTCAGCCTGAGCCCCTCTTCATCAAACACAGACACTACTGATGGAAGAGTCTAGAAGTAGGAAAGGCCTCTCATTGAAATGGCAGGCCCAACCCCTTTGCGGCTCAGCTAAGTATTTGGGCTGGATATCCTCCCAGAAGCATGGAGAATCACAGATACATGGTGTGTTACAATGTTCCTCTTTAATAAAGCTTTTTCTCCCGTAGAAGTCTCTCGCTCTTCATGGGGCTGGTATTTTGTCACTGATGCTCTGTCCTGCTGTTGCCAGGGCTCACCAATGTGTGTCATCTTCTGCTCTGTCCCAGACGGGCAGCACCATCCTTGTGCTTAGCAAGTGACCTGCTCTTTGCAAACCAGGCAACAAATCAGCCTTGAAAGTGTCATCCCTCAGAGCACAGCAGCACCGAGCAGCAGGGACACACTCCGCAGTGTGAGCTAGGCTGGTCTGCAATTTAGGTGTTTCTTTTGACTTCAAAGCAGGCAGTTTTGGGATAAGACTGCTAAGAAATCGCAGCCTGGAAAAGTGCAGACGAGCTCTCTGGGTTAAGGTCGAGCTAGAAATAGTGTCTGAGCTAAGGACCAAAGCTGAGTTGTCCGTAGAAGTCAGGGCTGTGCTAAGCCAAAGACAGGCTAGGACGTAGACAGGCCATAAAAAGCTGAAGCATCCTTCCTACAGGCAACAGAAGGCAAAAACTATCAGGGACAATGCAAGGCCAAGTATCCATGTGTTTTTTTCTTACTCCAGAAGTATATTAAGTTAGCAGCTTGCCCTGTATACGTGATAGATTGGGCAAAAAAGTATGCAGGTTCCTTGGTCAGTCTTTCAGTATTTTCAGGTCTGTAGTCCTGTGGGAAACTGTCAGCATCTAAACATTAACTGCAGAGTCTGACTGCTCAGCTGGGGGCTCTCAGCCTGCCTGCATCTTGTACTTGGTATCTTCCAAATACCCATTCTCAAGCAGACCAGACATATGATTTCTTGAGCATAAAAACCAGGAGGAAGCCTCCATCCTTTTACAGCTGATCTTGCTTCCAGGATGTCTGCCTAATCCACAAGGAATCTGACAAATCTGCCAAATCTGCCAGCAACCCCTCCAATCAGTGTGCATGGGTGAGCTGTGTGTTCTACAAGTCTCATTCTAGTGATGCCCCCAAAGGTTTGGTAAAGCATCAATGCAGGGAGCCAGGGATTCAGCAGGCTCAGCTCTGTAGACACTCTAGTGTCAAGGTCCCATTTATTTTTTATCATAGTAAGTTTTCTTGTTTTGGATTGGGTTTTGATGAGAGGCCTCAGCTCATCCTCTGGACATAAAGTCACCTAGCGTGTGGTGGAGGTAGGAAAGGGGAGAAGCATCCCACTTGTTTCAGTCCCAGATGCCTGGTTTTGCTCTGGAGAATGAAAAACTATCTGAATTAAACCTTCCTATTTGCTACCTTTGTGAAAGGCTTTGAGGGCCATAGTAAAGGCTTTTGTGCTGTCATTATTTTCTGCCACAGATTATAGCTTCACAGCTCATCTGATTGTTACGGATATTGATACTGGGTTGTGTGAGCACTTGCCATCTGCTTCAGTGCAAAGTCAAGCAGGTTGGCTCAAACCACCCTCAATGCTGTTTAAACTGAGCCACCTGGTTCAGCACTGAAGTGAACAAGGAACAATCTTTGATCCTTTCCTCTGTTCTCACTGTGGTGGCAGTAACTATTATTGTGTTTCTGTGGTTCTTTAAGAAACAATGGGCCTTCTGCTACAACTGGGCACAGGGGATTATTCAAGGCAGGAATTCCTATTCCTACATTGCTGCAGAGAGCCAGCCCAACTAATCTGTGGCCCCTCAAACAGCACTGGGTCTAATTCTTGCTATTTGTGCAAATGTAATGGGCTTGGGGATCTGTGCCCTTAATCTTACCCCATCTGCTTTCTATCCAGAAGAGGAGCAGGGCTTGCCTAGCATGAGAAGAGGCAGGACAAGATCCGCTAATCAGTTCTACGTACCGTGCATCCACTGGTTTGTATGTATTCATTGCAAGACGTGCTTGTTTGTTTGCAGTCTGAATTTGCTCTAGAACTCTAATCATGTGCTTGGCCAAGATAACCAGGAGCTGGCAGGCTCCACAGAGAAAGGAAAACAGCAAGCAGCTGCAGGAGGCTGATGAAGAGCCTTTGTTTTTGCTCATGACTTCAGCCGGGGACCATTTGTTTCCTGCTTCTTTGAAGGGATGCAGACAAATTGCTATGATCAGTGTGTTGACATGTGTGTTGGTGATGGAGCTGTGTGCTGAGCTCCACAGCACGTTCTGGAGAGGACCAGAGGCACCTGACTGCTTATTCCTAAGAAGATGCCCTTGCCAGCTTTTCTATTCGCAGTCACTTCATGAGCCCTTGGCAGCTTAAGTCTGAACCAATTTGAGCTATTCTGCTGCTGGAAACTACAGAAAGGCCTTGAGAGGTATCATATAAATCACCATCAAAAGATGAAACTGTAAGAGTTTTGGCTGGGCCAACTCCTAGCTCAGCACCAAGCTCATTGAACTGTTAGGTGCTACCTGGGTGTATATAATAGGAGCAGTTTGGCTCTGTATTTTAAGAGTAAAATAAACCTTAAAGCTCAGTTTGTGGACTGGGGCTTGTGAGAGCTTGTGGAGAAAAGCTCAGATCCACAGAGAGGCGCTCGAGCCGCATCCTTCCAGCAGAGCAAGGTCAGGCCAAGCAGAGATGGTTTCTGTGGGAGAGGAGGCAGTACTTTAATCTCACTAAATTATCTGCTGTTCTCTGCAAGAAGCCAAATGTCATCTTACTTCTTTGCATACTTGCTTGTGCTGTGGAAACAGAGGAAATCAGAGGCTGATCTGATAAGGTTCCCCTGCTCCTGAGGGCCAACAGAAGGGTAAGCCACGTCTGTGCTGCTGGAAGGAGTGCGGTCCTTCGGAAGAGCTGAAGCATTGTGTGCTCCAGGACCTTACTGCTTACACCCGTGTTGCCAGCTTTAATGCAACAACCCACATATCCTGCAGTACCTCACCACATACAACCTGAAGCCACCCTAAGGAGGAACCTGCAAGGATCTCTGTGTCCTATCTGGGGCAAATAATGCACCTGCAAGACACTGTGGGACATGCAGCGGTGCCTGGGGCAGGGCAGTCCCAGCAAGTTTTGCTCTTGAAGTAGGGGCTGCACAAGGTCAAGCTTCCTCTCCTCCTTTGCAGATTTGTATCTAGATACAGGTGAATCAGGTACTGCATCCCATTCCTAATTGCTCAAATAGCAATCATTGTCCAAACTACTGCCACTTCATTACCTCTAATTCCAGTTTCCTGGACCAGGATACAGTTTTTCGTCATCCTTTGAGGCCAGGCTATAGCTGTCGAGCTGTGCTGCTTAGCCAAGCTATGCAGATTAAGTCTTTTAATCTTCCCTAATGCGTAGTGCCAGTCATCTCAGTCTGGTTTATTTTGGGTTTTCTGCAAATACCTTCCTGTTTATCCCCATTTCTGTTCCAGTTTGTTGTTGTTCAGTGTTTCTGGTACTGCTCTGTCTAGGACCTAGTACAATTCAAGGCATGGGGAGCCATTTTGCTGGCCTTTATATCTGATTTTGTAAGAGCAGAACCATTGGCTGGGATAAGACATGAGATGTGTTTTTGAGGCCAAAATACAGGAGGAAGCTGGCTGAACCTAGCTTTGGGTTCTAGAGAGATAAGAGATTTGCGTGATGACTAGGGTGATGCTGTGTTTTGGCTATCGCCGTGTGGATTTACAGGCACTTTACACAGCTGAAGACAGACAAGGGCTTGTGCTATCGATAACTCACAGCCTACACAAGCCAAGTGCTGGGGCACAGCAGATTGGTCATGCAGTAGGGGAGGATGTGTCATCACAAGAGCCATGTCTTCACATGGCACACCTCTGTGCAGTGCCATGTGTTGGCTTGGCCCCAGGAAAGCCTGTGCTCTAAGAGGAAGGGAAGGTGATTGACTCATGTCACTGCAGAGTTGCTGATTAGGAAGGAGATGTACAGTATCTGCGTGGCAAATTGGCCTCTGCTGCCAAGTTTGCGACACTTAAACTGTGTCAAGCTTGTTTTGTTACAGACTTGGTGTCAGCCCAAACACTGCTCTTCTGTGTCAGGGTTTGTTGCAGTGGGAAGAAGGACTAAGCTTGCATTGTGAGGGGTGTGCACAGGACATGGAGATCTGCAGGGGATAAAACCCAAATCCTGCACTGAGTGATGAGGAAGAAACACTAATTAGACAAGGAAGAGGAACCTGCGAGGTTACAATCCTGACCTAATAACCGGTTATAGGATAATACAGCACAGTAATGCAGGGTAAACACGAGGTAGAGGATGTTTGAATTAATTCCTTTTCGAAACACAGTGATCATTTAAAAACATCCGGTATCCTAATTTTAAGCTGTCCATCGTAGATGCCAGCACAACCTGTGGTAAATTGTCCCAGTTGTTAAACTACTTGTGCTGTTGGAATTTGCACCCTGTTTCTAATCCAGATAAGTCACGTTCCGGCTTCTAGTCGCTGGATCTTGCTGGATCTCTGGGAGATGGGAAAGCCCACCAGCAAAAGGTGAGGTTTGTGTGGAGGGAGCTACAAGCCATGTGTGTGTGCAGAGCAGATGTGGGGAGACTGAACTTGAATCCTTGCTCTCCATGGGTGTTATAGTGTATTCCTATTGTGGTGGAAGAAAACGAGGAAAGCATTTCACCCAGTTCCTGGGGCAGCGCAACAGGATAGGAGAGACAAACCAGGAAAAGGATTTGCCTTTGCCCAAATGGGAACTGAATGCTCAATTCCATTACTAGTAGCTTTTGTCCTTTATGGATCTTGTCCATGGCAGAATCCTGGCAGAGATTGTGGCAGTGATGGTGGATGAGACAGGACTAAACAGATCTGCCAGGTTGTACTTCCCTACTGCTTCAATAGCTCCTACACTTCGCAGTGCTACTTTGCAGTGAGTAGGCAGTGGATACTACAGTTTTGCCATCTCTGTTGTTAATCCTGGTGCTGTCTCTGTGGAAGTTCATATTTTAGCAATTAATTTCCTTAAAATTATTCCTGCTAAAAGCGTTCCCAGAAGGTCCCTTGGCACTGGTAAATGTTTGCAAAGGCTGATTGGGTTGATCAGCATTGCAGACAAGCACCCTTCCTGCAGATTAAATTGAAGCCAGCGCTGCTGAGTGGAGTAACAAGGGGTAAAGCAGGTATAAATAACAGAAGGAGGAAGCCCTGAGTTATTTGGCTTTGCTATGATCACTTTAATCAGCTGTTTTCAGTAGCAAGTTGTATTTTTCTTCAGTGCACATCACTAGTGTTGTAAATCATCATTCCTCAGGGATCTGAGAGGCTGAGGTTATTTACTTGTTGGAACTAGAGTGAACAGATAGAGACTTACACATTTCCTTTACAAAATGAATCTGAATCAAAAGCCTTCCTCTGTATATTCTCCACCTCTTGAGGGAAAACCTGAAATCCAGATCTGCATTTTACACTTGCTTCTCTGTATGACCACACTGATCCTATTCTTCCAGATTGGGGAAAACAATACAGAGCCTAACTGTCACTTAGGCTATGTATTCTGCTTGTGCACTTCCATTTGAGTCAGTCTTAACAACTGTTTCTCTTTCTGAACGCGTTAGGGAAGTCTCATTATAACATAATGATCCTATTGGAAGACATGCAGCTTGTTGCCTCATTCCAGAGCTTCCGGAGGAAAAATGCTAAAAGTCTGCAGTGTGATTGTCACTGTGGTGACAGTTGTTTTCCCATTTAATTTTGATTTTGCTTTCATTCTTTGGGAGCAGAGCAATGGCCAGAGCTCCTCCCCCTCTTCCAAAGATGCCATCCTGCAGCTAGGAAATATTTAGCAAGCTACTGGGGCGACAGAACAGACCCATAAAAGGCACTTAATGAAATACAATGGGTTGTCAGTGAAAAGATCAACCAGTTAATGCTTTTAGCTGTTGCAGTGCAAAAAAGATGTATTCCCTCCCCTAAAGGTAGATCAAGAATGGTTATGAATTCCTAAAGCCTCTTTAGAGAATTTAAATGCATCTTCCAGCTCTAAGCTGTGGACTCACTTAGCATTCCAGCAATAATATTTTCCCAAGGATGAACTGTTCCTGAACAGAATGGCCACTGAAGTGCATTTCATATGCGAGGGATTTCAAGTTAGTGGGAGCTTATAGTTCTATATGTAAGGAATGTATCATCTGTTGGAAAGCAAAGTGTTTCCCCAAGTTTAGAAAAGCCTGTGAAGTCGTTTTCAGCTTTTGAGTACAAACCCTGTATTTTCCCATTTGTCTTTATTATCTAATGGGAGGCAGAGGGTGAAGAAGGAATAAGGACTCTAAGGAAGAAGGTTTTATTATTTATTTTTCTCAAAGGGGAAATATTGTCAGATTTTGTTTCGCTAGTTTAAAAAACCACAACCTTTTTCTCTGAAATGGTGTTTTGAGCAAAGACTTGTTTCCATGAGTTCCATACACATGCTCAGTGTTTTGGGAAGCATAGAGGTGTGGTTTGCAAGAGAAAGGAGTGATCTTGGAAGGCTTTGCCTCGTGATACTCAACTGGAGTTACTTCAGATGGTCTGTTCTCATCATCCCCAAAAGGCCTCCTTTGAATCAAATCAGAGCCTCTCGAGGTTTTTCAGATGCCTTGAAAATGCATTCGAGATTTGGCTGTCATTCCTGTGAAGAAGCAACTAAATTTTCCATTACCCATTAAATTGCACTGGGCTAATGCTGCAAGGGCCATTTGACTTGGGCAGTTTCCACGTCCACCCGTGAAACAAACTTACCTGGATCAAATCCACTCCTCATGTGGCTTCCTTAAATACGTTGACTGGATTTACACCAGGTAAAAAGCATTTCTGCTTAAATCAACAGGAGGGAGCAGGAGGTGTTACACTGCATCCACACCATGGATTTATAAGTAAGCAGAGGATGGGTATTCCTGATGTACTCTCTGTATGTCTCTTAAGCATTGCATCAGGGGTACGTCTGCAGAGCCATTGGACTTCAATGCTTCAGAGCAAGGATTTACTAATCTGCAGTGGCTCTCTGCATCTCCAGGCCAAACAGAGCCTTGTGGCTTCCAACTAAAGCCCTTCTACTGCAGCAGTGTGACCATCCCAGATCTGAAATGCAGCAAAGCAGCGATTATATTTGTCAGCCTACTCAAACATTAAGCTCTGGGTAAACTGTGAGCTGAGCCTCGTGTTTGCTGCAACCCCTTGGACAGAGCCAAGGGCCTGGAACGGGAAAAGCTGAGCAGGGCTGAAACTGAGGACCTATCTGCAATTGCTGTGCCTACAGCTCTGTGCCAGTGACAAATGGCTCATGTGAATGAGATCCTCCAGAAAAGACAACGCAGCCTTTGCCCAGGCAGGGGCAGGAACCTGGAAACTGCCTTCCCACTGGCAGCACCTTGCTGAGAGTAAGGGGAGTTTGAATTCAATCTGCTGGAGGCTCTGGGAAGGATGCTGAAGAGGGCAGGGAGATATGGGATACCTCTTTTTCAGGAGCAAATGCCTTTAATGCAATCATTTTAGACCCCTTCTTGGCTTCGGTGCCCTCCCCACGACAGTGAAGCTGATTTTTTGTGCTAACATCCTCATCTCTGGTGAACAATATTGCTGCTATATTTAATATGAGAGAGGGTTATTGCAGTGCTATCTAGAATGAGCCATAACCATTATAGGTTGCTCTGTATCTCAAAGCTAATTTTAATTAAAGCTGCCAATAACCTTTGAGGTCTTTGACTTCTGGAGTTTAGGCAAAGAAACGAGATGCTCAGGTGGTTTCATTTGATTGTACAACTCAGTATTAGAAGGGTGGGATCAGGTTCACTGGAAGCTGAGCCCAGCTGTTTCCATGCTAGTTGTGCAGGTCCATCAGAGCCCTCCCAACACACATGTGTATTTGGGAGCAGGTTATCATTTCCATAAGGCCATGGGAGTTATCTTGCCTCACTTCACCCAAATTGATTTTATTATGAGCCAAAACTGTGGCGCTTCATCTTGCCTGGGATGCTTTGTGATAAAACACCCCACCAGCCAGAAATGGGTCCTTAGCAATTGCTTGGTCTGAAGTAAATGCAGAGAGTTTTCCTACTTCCTCCCAGGCTTCCGCAAACCTGGACATCACATCTGCTGCTCCACCAACACATGTGACAGAATATGAGGACACATCTCCCTTTACCTGCAGGAAGCAGAAAAAAGCCTCACAAGCATGATATTAAATGACTGAAATGAACATGCAATTAGAGATCAGAGAAGCTTTTCTCACAGGAAAGTGCTAATTAGTCCAATCAGAGATTTCTCTGTCTCTTTACCTGTGCGTATCAGAGTTCAAGCTTTTGATAGTCACAGTAAACTTGGAAAATCCATTCATATCCAGCAGCTTGTGGCTGGTATAAGCTGTGTAATTGATCTTCTTTACTTAGACCGTTGCCTATGACCTACATGCGATCAATATGCACACGCAGCAGAGGTGAGCTTGGGGTTGTTGCTGACGCTGAAGGCAGTTTGCAGCCAGATACACTCATAGGTTTGAAGTGATTCCCCTTTTTACCATGTCCCTCCTCCACTTTCTGCCCCTACATGGGGCAGATTTCTAGCAAGGAGCAGGGAAAAGGACTGAGATTTCATGCACATTAATGCAGCTTTGTGAGGAGGGGACCACTTCAACCCCAGAATCAAAGGGACATAGTGAAGAATTAAATGACCTTTTCCTCCCATTTCCTCTGCCTGTGCTTTGTCTCCTGAATATCACCTCATGCATGGCAAGTTTTCTTCCCTGATGTCAGTCGATGGGCATTTCCCCACCTCAGGTACTGACGGGTTTCCACTATTCACTATCACCTTCTATGTGCTAGTACACTTACTACTATAATCACTACCTCCAGGAGAAAAGTCATCCCAGATTTATCCCTGTAGGAGATTTACACACAGATTCACAGCTTGTTCCCCTCCTCAGAGTGTAGAGACAATCCTACACCATTACATGGTTTGAATAATCTGGAATCCCACCAAGTCATCCTTCCCATTGCTGCAATGATACGATTAGGGGCCTTTGTGAGAAACTGTGTGTACTTTGGCTTTATTTTGGTATCTAATCAGTTCACACTGAATCAGAATTAGCACTGTAATATGAGGAAATAGACAGCATATTTGTCTGGGAAAACAAAGGCAGGCAATGATGCTATGTGTGAGTGATAGTCCTTCTTAACTATGCAGTGAAACCATTTTTTCTCGGCCTAAAACTTTAGTCTTGATTAACCAGTTCTTTCATTCTCTTCTCCTTGTTCAGCCTTAAAAGTTATTTACAGGGTACTTGTAGAAGAGGGTGATTCAGGCTGCTCTAATGCTTGGTTTGTTTTTGTCTCAGCAAATTGCCTGCTGACCTGCAAGAAGTGGCCAAATCAGACTGAAATTAAAAAGGTGGTGGAATATGCCCCAGTTGCTCCTCAATCAATACCAGTCTAAATTACTGCAAACCTGGAGCCATGGTGCATGTAATACATCATTTTGTAACCCCATAAATTGCTTTTAGCCTGTCTCTTCTGATTTCCTTTTAATGGCCTTTCAGCTAAGATCAAGTGTAGCATCAGTTTCACATCAGCTGTGTACCCTGCCCGGGACCATCTCACGCTGGTGCTGGGATGAGCTCAGCCAAATTGCTGTAGCTCCTCGATGCTGGTCATTTGGAAGTTGCTCTGAGATGCCTCCCCTTTGCCACTCACATTCGGAGGGGCAGTACTGTGAAGTCCTGCCCAGGGACTTATCCTGTTTTAAGGAAGGAAGGGAGGTGGAGAGAGGATATTTGAGTTTGGGATTTAACCCCTGGGTTACACAGCTCCAAGGCACTGTCCCTTCCTATGGTTTCTTTCAGCCAAACAGAGCTGTTTCAGTCCCCAGAAGCCGTGGTCCTGCAGACCTCTTGCCATGGCCTCCAGAGACCACAGCTGGGGAGTTGATGCTCTAGGTAGTGCATCTCCTGGATCATCCCTTTGCTTGCTGGGAGCTGTGTGAGGCTTGAAGAGCAGGTGTTGAGCCTCCCCTCCTCCTGAGATGGCCCTGTGGCTTGTGCTGAGATGGAAGATGCTCACCATCTGCTAGTGTTGCTGGCCTGGCCGTGCCGCTTTCCTCCCAGCATGTATGTGCCTGTATCACAAAACGCACTACAAGAGAGGCCCCGACCTGCCTTTAGACCAGCCACTGCAGCTGAACTGGAAACATGATGGGCACTGAAAGAGCAGCGTGATCCCCTCCACCGGTCCTTTCTACAGGCTGCGTCCATGGAGTTATTTTCTATCAGATTTTAAGAGAGGAGTCAAGCCCAGCCCAGCCAGAAGCAGGACCAACACTGCATCCCTTCAAACAGGACTTTTGCTTTTTGATGCCTTTCCTCGTCATCAATCTCCTTTTGTGCGGCTGTTTGCTCCTGGTTTCAGGAGACACCTTCTCATTTCCCATGAGATGTGCAACAGGGAGATGTCTACCCTGGGTGCAGCCCCTTCAGCTGCGCCTTTCCAGCACTTCCTACTTAGGATACCAACCCTTCTGTAAAGTATGCTCTTCCCTGGCCTTAATTTCAAGGGAGGTGTTGGGGGGGATAAAGAATAACATGCCCTTTCTGTTAAGCAAATCCCACTATCTCAGACCTTTCTGGACATGAGTAGCTGGGGAAAGAAGTCAACTGGAGATTGGCTACACTGCTTGCTCCAAACCTCAGATGAAAATGAGAACTTTTCCTCTCATTTCAGTGACATTTATCCCAGTTTTAAGCAGAGGGGTGGGTGCAAGGGAACAAAAAAACCCATTTTTATTGTGAATCTTCCTTCCTGCTTATGCATGTAAAGCCAGTCATAGAGCTGGATGGGGCTTCTCATCTGTACCCAGCAGCAGATGTTTCTTGAGGATCACTTTGGAGATGCCAACAATCTCCCCCCTTTTTACCATTGCTGAAGAAAAGTAAATTTAACCATTCCACTGCTACAGCAAATGCGACAGGAAACCAAACTGTGCTCAACAGCAGACAAGAAGTCAATTCATGGTGAAAGACAAGAGGATGAAGGACTCATATGGGAAAGGATCCACTCACCCACCCACTCTCCCTGCAACGCTTATGTGCTCCCACTTGCTTCTGTTCCACTATTCCCTGGCGACTGGCCTAAAGAGCTGTTAGGAAATCTTGGAAGAACTATGGAATTAGCTGTAATTAAAGCACAGCCTTGGTCTTTGTTGGTGCCATGTGCAAGTGAAGCGATTCCCTGGGCTAGGAAGGGACATAATGAACTGAATTACCCATAAGATGCTTACAGTTTGTTGACTCGATCTGTGCAACTTGCAGCACCCAGAAATGATAACGTAGGCTGTGTTGCAAAGAGCTCAAAACACTTTCAGATGTTCAGAGAGACGGTCAGAGATCAGATTTTCCTATCAGATGTATCAACACCTCCTCCTTCCATCAAAACACAACCTTTTAAAGAACATCTTAAGAGGAAAGCTATGCCTGCTGTTGGGGGGCAGAAATGCAAATATCGTACTTCAAGCTGGCGTTTTAAGATGAAAACTTCCCTTTTGGCTTGTTTCCAGTTTTCCCAAGGGAATGCCAGCATTTTCCCACTGGAACTGCTGGCTTCCTTTCAAATGATGTTTAGTTCAGAAGAAAATTAATTTTTCTCTTGGGAGAGTTACAGGGTCAATATCGAAAGCAATAAAACACTTCTGAGACTCTGGAAGGAAATGCTGTGTTTGCCCCTGTGTGCCAGTGCCACCTCTACTGCATAAGCCTCTTGTATGCCTTTACATAAAAGAAGGATGCAAAGGGAGGCAGGTGTGCTGGAGGAAGACACGTGCAAGCAGTGATGGAGCAACCCATGAGTAACTGGCCTTTATTTTCCTAGGACCTTACAATCAGATGGCAACTTAGGGAAACAAAGGAAGCCAGGGTGGGATTTCCCAGCTCTGGCTGCTAAGGGAAGAGAGCAATGTGAATGCTTTGAGGCTACTTTGCTGTTCTGCTGCCTTTCATCAGGAGTTGACAGAAGTTTCAAGGTGACACGGAGACACCATTGCTGTGGCCTTTTCCTCTTGGTGGGCTTCAGGTGGATTAACAGAAGCCACCACACTTTACAAGTGATGCAGTCCTGCCTGTGCAACCAGGATGTTGATAGCAGCTTCGGAAGCGGGTACCACTTACCACTGTTACTCTCCATAGGGAGTCTTAAAGCTCCTCAGATCTTCTGTAACTGAATAAAATGAACATCCAGATGCAAACTTAATTCTTTTTCTCTCTGACTATAAGGAGCAGCATGCCATTGGCTATAAGCCCCAATGCCTTTTACCTCTTATTTGAGACTTCAGTATTTAAAACTTTCTGTTAATAACAGTAAAAAGCCCTCTTAATTAATAGAGGTTGTAACAGTGACACTTGCACACAGAGCAGTTTGACAAGAGAAATTACTTCTGTAGAAACATGATAATGAACTTGTGTGCAGATCACAATCCTGATAGCCATAAAGCACTGCCTCTGGTTTCAATCTGCAGGTTCGACCTTTCACCAAAAATGAATTTTAATAGGCAATTGACTTAAATAATCGGTGTGTGTTCAAATCAATGCTGGAATGTGGTGTCTTGGTGGTTAAGATAATTGAGGTGTATGGAAGGCTTTTTAAAAGATTTTCAGATTCAGATCAGGAGGATGATGTCTGGGGAGATTGAAGCTCAGTTCTATGGCTGCGTTACCACTAGAGCACCCTGTATGGCCACCACTTTGGCAAAAGGACCTTTTTACCTCATTGTACCTCTCCCAGCCCCCTTGCAGTAGTCCCTCCTTCTGCTCTTGTACAAAGGTTACGGAGATGAGGAGGGTGTTGCGCTCTCTAGATTGCTATAGGGAGGAAAATCTGGGTGCACATCCACCCCAGTGTAAGTTAGAGCCGCCTCAGGATGCGGTAGCACATCTCAGCCCCTGTGCCTGCCCTGAGCTGGCCACACACAGGGGCTTCAAGGCTACTGCAAGTAATGCCTGTGTGATCTCTGTGAGCTCACATTTGCACATGCAGAGTAAACCCATGTGTTTGCAGAGCATGATTTCTGCAGTGGTCCACAAGAAGGTTCCCTTTGCTTGTAAAGCACGGCTGTCACTCTGGCTTTCATTTATCATGCATGGCTAAGAATAAGGGATGCCTCATAGCACCCCAGCACCAAGCACTGACAGGTCTGTGGTGTAGGAGACTGCTGAGGACCTGTTCTCTCTTCTGAAACAAATGAATGTAATATCCGCACATTAAGAACAGGCTGAGCAGTTGAGGGCAAGGCACCAACCACATCATGGTCTGAGACCCCATTCTGACAGGCTGAGGCTGCCAACCAGCCCTGCTGGCCACCAGAGCCTGGTGGCAACACCAGACTCTGCTTTTTCTGCCTCTTCCAGCAAGGTCTTTCCTCACAGGGCAATTTTGTCAGTGATTTATGAGGCAGAGTAGACTCCAGGTTGTTCTTCCTCACTGGCCTGGCTCTACAGATGAAGCAGCAGTGCTGGGTGTCATCAGTGGCATGGGCAGATACGTCCATTCTGGTACTGAAGTGCAAAGCGAGATGCAGATGCTTGTATTCATCACATGTATTAATTTTTGTGCTTTGCTGCTGAATCTCCCCCTCACATTTTTATACTTCTACCATATACAAAAGTTTGATTCTTTGCTCAGAAAGAAAGTAAAAACCCCATAAAACACCAAAAGTATTTCAACTTGGACGCTCTATCAGCTCTTTTCTCTGGGCTGGCCTCTCCATATGTGTTCTCCATGAAGAACCACAAATGATTTGTCATGAAGTCACACATTTCCTCCCTGGGTAATCCAGGGGACTGAGGGAAGAGCACTCAGGTGGAGCAGATAGGCTTTGTTTTGATGCCTTGAATCCAGACCACCTGATAATCATTAAGCACCATGAGTTTATAAAAGGCTCCTCCCCAGCTCAGGTAGATTGTGGTGCGTGAGGAGCTTGTGTTGGAGGCTTCTGGGATGAAGAGCCTTTCCCGAGGAGATAGCTGTGGGAAGAGGAGTAGCTTGGTACTAGGGGCGGTAGGTCAGTGTGGTGACTGCTCTGATTTTGCTTCTGCTTGAAATAGCTGCTTCCATTTGGGGCTCAATCTCTAGTTGTGGGGTGCTGAGGAGCAGGAGAGGGCTTGTGCTTTGGCAAAGCCTGCTTAAATATAAGGAGGTTCTCTGGTCTTTTAGGGAATATACCTGGGGAGGAAGGGCTGTGCTTGAACTCCTGCAGTTGAAGCAGCTTTCAGTCGAGGTGCTCCATGTGATGGTGGGGAGGTCAAATGTTGACCTGTATTTGTAATGACCACCCAGAAGGGTTTTACAAGTAGAAAGTGCAGCACTGGCTCTGCTGGTAGGTGGCAATGTAGTGTGTGTCCTGGTGTGCTTTCTTTCTGGTATGTGTTTATACTGGAGGAGGAGGCTGAGCTGCAGTGCTGGTTCATGTGCTTGACTTAGGGCAGGGGGGCTGGAAAGGGAAGGGCTGTGTTCTCTGGCTGTAATATTTATAACAACTTTTTCCTTCTTTATGTTTTGGCTGCAAAGAGATAACTTTTGAGGAATGTATAATTGCATGTTTCAGCTGATCAGGAAAGCTTATGCGAAATAGCAAGCCCTGACATCTAGGGGCTTCTGCTGCTGGCTAAGACTGTGATAAAGCCACCAGGTACTCTCAGAGCAGGTCAGATGAGGTGCCCTGTGATGCTTTGTGTCTGCCTGGTGAGGCTGGCTGTGCCTGGGAGGGGGTGACCCAGGGGAGGACCATAGTGTCTCTGGGGACACTGGGCTCTGCAGTGTGTGATGCTGATGTGCACAAGGGCACCACAGAAAACCCCATGTCTCCTGGGAGGAGCTGAGCCTGCCATGGTGGGCACTGCCTGCCAGAAGCATCTTGCTCCTAGCAGACCAGCTTCATTCAAACAGTTTTGCTGCATCTTCTGAAGCTAAATTTAAGAGACTATTTGCAAAGAGTTGCCCCTATTTTTAGCCCAAAACAGTTCCTCGTCTGCTCTTGTTGTGCAGCTGTATGTGCAGCTGCACTAGGGTGATAGAGGGAGCAGCATGGGGCCTGGTGTCACTATAGCTGTGCCCAGTTCATGTGGGGGCTTTCTGAGCTCTCCTTGGGCTTGAAGTGGGAGATGCCTTTAAGACTCTTTATTGAATAAAGTCAGCAGGAGCTGAAGGGCTGAAGAGAAACATGGTTTGTAATGGGATTTTTTTTTTTAGGAAGTTGTAAATTGTGTGGAATAGAAAACATTTTTCCTGTATTTGCTCTCAAAATGGAATGGCTGCCAGCCCAAATAATTTTGTGATGCTTCTGTAAATAAGGTTCACAGGTATGACGGATACAGCAATCTATCATCATGCCAAGCGGCTGCTCCACTCTATAACTGCAATTTGATCCTGATGTGGGATAACTCCTTTAATATATAGGGGAAATAATCATAGCTTTTTTTCCCAGAATATTCCTTCTCTGGAAAGATAAAGAAACTAAATCCTTCCATCAAGCCATGTTTCTGCTTAATTAATGTGTGCTGCAGACCCTTCAGTGGAGTTGCAGTTCCCAGGCGTGACAAAGATGAGCACAGCAGTGGATGGCAGATGGGTCTGACACAGATAGAAGAGCATAGGGGAAAAAATTTACCCTTTTCTCTTTGAGTAACTGGGCATCCTCAGCAGTGCCTCCGCTGTAATGCTGCTGAGATAATCTGTCTTCTACAGCCTGAAATCTGGTAGGATTTGAGACTGACAGCATGGAAAATAGAAACTGTCTTGGCATTGAGCGGGCTGGCAGGGAAACCTCTTCCTGGGGATGGGATCGACAGGGCAGTAAAACCAATTACCATGGACTCTGGCCTTGGTTTGCCAGGGCTGTGCTTATGCAGACAACACTTTTGATTGCAATGGCTCTGCTTGCACTCAGGTGAGCTGTTCCCATATGTTGAGGATTGCAGCTTTCAGGGCTGTTGCAATATTGCTGTATGGAAGTCACTTAGATGTAATGCTTCTTGCTGCTATGCGATATGTACTTGAGCAGTATTCCAGTGCTGAAGCGATGCCTGGAGGAACAGTGCCTTCTGGAAACATCATTCCACTCCTCTATCTTCTGGAAAGTTCATTGCTGCCTCGACAAAATCCAGTTTTTATTAAAAATGATTAATGTCTATGCATTTAATCAAGGAGTATTCACACAGCGATAGCTTTGCTATAATAGCTTGATTTTAAACAGCTTGTGTCCTGATGCGTGAGGTGCGTTATGTTATTTGACAGCAGTGACATTTATATTTGTAATTACTAAATGGTGGTAATCCATTGGAAAGCCTGCCCACTTGAGGGAACAAAATGGATGGAAATGCACAGCTCTGAAAAAGCACAAAGTGCCACAATACATCAGCGCATCCGGAGATTAAAAAAGCCAGGGGTGACATTTTCCTACCAAACAAAAGCACATCCATGTTGCCAAATAAATTGCTGACTTTTAATTAATTCTTTTGTATTCATGAAATATTTTTGTCCTGCTTATTGCCTGACACAGTTACTTCTTCATTTCAGAGCACAGGAGCGTCTCGAAAGCAGATGATGTCATGTGCAGGAGTCATGGGCCTCCCTGGGTTTGATTACAGAATGCTGAAAAATTGGGCAAGACAAGCTGGAATAGAGAACCCAAATCTGATATGAATCTTGATAAATTGGTAGGGGGAAAATGTTTGGAGCTGCTGTTTTTAAAGGTAGGATAAATTTATCAGCTGGCACAAGCTATTTTGAAAGCGGCATTAGACTATTAACACTTTGCAGATATGATCCCTCCTCCTGCAAGAGGGAGCTTTATCAGTGCATCTTCGATTGGGGTAGTCGGGGAAGTAGATATTCTTAGGCCTGCTGCTCATCAGTGGTACTTATCACCTAGTTAACAAGAGCTGTTGGAGGAGATTGCCTGGATTGTGCACATGTAGTAAGAACAGGGAGATCTAAATGAAATCCATAACTTGGATGATTTGTGTCACCCACTAGGATGCCTAGTGACACTGGGCTGCTCTTATCCCTGACACCAATTTCCTCTCATCTTCATGGAGTATTAGAGCATTTTCACTCTAGTTTGGGTTTCAGTCCTGGCTGTACAACAGTCCATAGGAGAAAAACAGACCTTGCTGGACCTGCACAGGATGCAGAAACCTCCTGCAAGAGCTGCTCCTCTGGAAGATTTAACCCTTTTTATTTCCATCTAGCCCTCCAGCAACCCCTGAGTTGGATGCCCAGCATCTGTCTTTGGTGCAAAAAGCACGGACAGGACCTGGGGACCAGGCAAACCTAGCAGCATGTGGGAGAGGCTTTTCCATAGTAGCTGGATTATCAAGGCAAGACAAAGTTCTAGAGCTATCCCAGGTCATTGCAGGGTCTGACAAGGTGATCTTCAGAGCAGGGGGCCAGCACACAGAAAACACAGATCCTCTGCTGTCTTACAGTGCTAGAGCCAGGCCTTTAGCAATTGGCATAGGTGCTTCTCAGGACTTGGATACATCCATCTTTTGTGGGTGTGTGATTCTGCCAGAAAGAGTCTGTAAATGCAGATTAAAGCTGGCTTGGTGCACAAGGGAGCTGGGTTTGCCTAGCTGTGATGGTGTACACCCATCTTGATGGTGTCTAGACATGAGCAGAGTTGTGGTTTATTGCAAAGCTCCAGTTGCTGTAAATAACAATCTTGTGACTTCAAGTTCGTGTTGCACCTGGATTTTTTCCGATAGTCATAATAGATATTTTCTCTTTCCTTGTGTATTGGATGTATCTCCTTTCCAGGTGGTAATTTATGCTGATTGCAGCTCATCAGTCTTGCATCTTTCCTGCCACAGGGTTTCTTATGCTTTCTAATTTACTGAAGGAAGTGTGTATTGACAGTTCTCAATGAATTCCACAGTGCATGTGGTGCCGCATCCTTACAGAACAGTGAGTCCCAGAGAGTCTCTGACAATGCCTAATGGTTTTATACTCACGTAAATGCTTCATTATAATAATCCAGCAGTAGCAAAAGGCTTATGATAGTCCTCTTATTCAAAATAAAAACACTATCAAAAATAAGTGATCTATCTATCATCTTGCCATGGGTTTCTTCGGTTGATAGCAAAATCTGTCCTTTAGATAACACTGAAGTCCTCTTCCTCAGTGGTTTTCTAATCCAACTTTGCTTTCAGGAATGATCTATAAACTCTATCAGTATTTATGTAAAAAGAGGTTGGTGATTCAAGAAGAAATGAAATATTTAGGTAAGCATAGCTGCTTTAGCTGTAATCATTCGTCTTATGACATGGATGTATTTGGCTACGAACTTTTCCTTTGGAAAAATCTACTTCCATTACAGTCTAAAATATTAAAGGGAAGAAAAAAAGAACAATTTTTGGATAGGAACAATATGGCAATAGAAGTTAATGGCATTTAAAACAAAGGTAAAATGCCGCATGTCTGGCACGGGAACAAAAATAAAGCTATGTTTTGAAGGTGGTCCCTGACCATATGTGCATACTTAGCGGAGCTCTGCAGTTGCTGTCCAAGATGTCCCTGTAGAGCAGCAAGACAGTGCAGTCACATTGCCTTTCTCAGTCTGGGGGAGATGCTCTGATGGTCCTTTTCATCCTGGGATAGATTAAAACTTTTAAGGCAAGAACTGCCTATAGGGCATCTTTACAGCAAAGTACTGATCTCTCTAAGGTGCCCTTTGGAACCTCGTGGGTCCCCTCTATCCCGTGGGTGCCAAATCCCTGTGTTTCTATGTCATTCTGGGCTAAGGCTGCTGCGGAGCTCTACTGCTCTAGCAAGCATCTGCATGTGCCTTGCTCCTCCCCTGATGCAGAGTCCTGAGACTGGCAGGTGTTGCTCGTCTGTAGAATTTCCCCACCTATAGCCTGACTGCTGTTGTGGCAACCTTGAACTTTTGTGGTTTATCATCTTCCAGATGAAATGACTCAGTCTGGCACAAGGCTGGTGAGGTACTGAGCTGATTACAAATGTACAGCTTGTATCAATAAGGGAAATTAAATAATTCCTCAAAACCATGCCACATGTCAGTTCTGCCACAGTTCAGTCAGCTCTTCATTTCTTGTTGGCTTTTTATAGTTGAAATTTCCTTAGAGTGCACTGTGGAAATCATGCCCTGCTCAGTTTGGGGTGACTGTGCACAGGCTGAGCTTGAGGTTTGAGCGGGGTGAGCGACTGGAAGGGATCAGTAGTCCTTCAAGTGCAAGGTCCTGTGAATCCTGCTGGGAAATAGGTGTAGAGTAGAAAGTTTTTAGTGAGCAACTTAATGTGTGAAATTAAAATCTACCGAGGTCTCAGGCACACAGATCCTTGAGAACACATTGAACTCCTATCTTGTGACAGCCAGAACAGGGTTTCAAAGGAGTACAGGGACATGAGGCTAATGACACACTGAGCTCGGGTAGCTGTACAACAAATGTGTGGTCTGGAAGATGATAAAATATCTGTCATATCCCGACAGGTCTGGGGATTAAAGTGCAGCAGGTCTTGCAGGTTATGAGAGCTCCAGCAGGAGCTGTTCTATCTCCTGGGGTCAGATGTTCTGCTGGCATTTATTTGCTACCCAGCCCTGCCCTTTCATGGGCAATCTGGGACTGGACTGAACAGGCTGGGTTAAATCCTGTGGATGGCAGCTTCCCTGGCTTAAACACCTTATAATGCCCCTGACCTCTGCTCCGTGGCCAAACCCTTTTGTGATACAGGATGGTACTGGAGTGGAGCTAAATTAGAGGCCTGAGGGTTTTATTAGACTAAATATGAATGATAAAATCGCATTAGCATTCCTGCAGTTGTATAATTTAATGTAAGATTCTATCAGTTTTATCCTGCCCCTCTAAATTTTTAATTTTTCAATATGTTAAAGCTGCTTCTCCCCTTTTTCTTAAAAGCTTGCAATTGTTTCATGGAAATAGTGAGAGGGTGACTGAAAAATATCAATGGCTTTGCAGATGTTACTGGGGCTTTTGGTATCCACACAAATTGCTGTGCTAGGGTCAGGGGAAAAAGGGAGGTAGCTGAAAGTTTAACTGTCTTGGTTCAAAGAAGAATCCCAGTCCTGTTCAGGGAACTTGCAGGCAGGTGCTGCTGCTGGAGTGTGCTTGAGCAGCATCCCAGGGGAAAGATGGTCATCAGTGAGAAAAGAAGGTGTTGCTGAAGCAAGAGCAAATGAAGTCCAGGTCAGGCTGCTACTGGCAGCACCACTGTGTCATCCTCTCTACAAGACAAGATGGCCTTTAATGAGGGATGCCTGCTTCTCCTTTTTCTCCTCTAGGAAAACTTTTCCAGACTCACCCTCATCTAACACTTAGACACTTAACTAACGATTGAGTTTGTGCTGGGAATTAAATATAAAATTCCTCTTGTGCTAATAGTGGCTTTTGTCTTGCACATTGTTGGTGGAGGCAGGGGTCACTCCAGCTCTCAGTGTAAAAATAGGCAGGGTCTGATGCTAGTAACCTCTTTGATCTATTAAGACTGTAACTGTATGCCTGGTCTTTCATTTTTCAAACCAAAATGAGCTATTTTTAGTCTCCTTTTGTGAGATTAACAAAACAACACTGCTTTTCGTACCGGTTCCAGTCTGAATTGGAGTTTTACTGAATTGGGATGCCTGGGCTCATCCTGTTTTTCAGATCCCCTGCTGCTACCTGAGCAATGCCGCTAATCTCCAGCTTCTCCTGAGTACACCTTCTGTAATAATCACAGAAACTCATTAGCCTCTCTTGTGGCCCAGCCATATCATCGGCTCATTCTATCAACAACTACACAAAGGTTGTCATCTTCCCAGGGGCTATCTCTTACACTCAAATAGAAACTATTTTTTCCTGTGGGTTATATTTTATTCCTGTCCCTGTTCCAGTAATTTCCTTGAAATGAATACGTGGTGGCTTCAGGATCTTTGCAGGCACATGGCAGACTTGCAGCCATCAGTATAGTGTGTCTGAGAAGCATCTCTTGCAACTGAGAGGGTGAAGGATATCAGTCTGAATATGTTGATACTGTTCAGAAAATCTGATGCCTTGATAACAAGTCAAAGCAGCTGTGTTAGGGTTAGTGTCTGGCTGCTCTGAATGGCAAGATGTTGAATGATTACTGTACGGATGCTGGGAAGATGCCTCCATGGGGATGCTCATTCTCTCTCTGTGTGGGTATTTCTACAGACTTTGTAGGTGTCGGGTGAGAAGTTTGGTGTGAGCTTCCTGGCCTTTTTCTTAACCCGATTTAGGAAATGGCTGTTTACCTGACATGGGAATTTGAGTACATGAAGATGGATCTGGGTTTAACCGCTGTTAACTGCCCTTCACTGCTTGGAGATTGTGCTATTGTCTCTTTTGAGATGTAAGATCAGAAGGTTTTTCTGTCTCTTGTCAGAAAGGCTTAGAGGAGGCATTGTCATGACTGTAGGGAGCTGTGTGGAGCTGCTTGCGTTTGCATAGTCCATTCTGCCCCTCTGCATTTCAGGCTGTCACAGTTTGAAGCTGTTTAATAACTGACAGTTCTGCAAAATCAAATGAAAGCAAATACATTGTGCAGTCATTCTTAGTAGTGCCAAGTAATGCTTACTAGATGAGGTTGCCTCAAGCACCCAAAATTGGCCGCTTGTAGCAAGCTACAGTTTTTTTTCTTCTTGCAGTAGATGAAGTAACACAGGGCATCGTCTCTAATCATCAGGTCAATTCCTGTGAAAGAAAATCTGATCAAACCCTTAATTTTACTTCAATTGATTAGATAGCACAGGCATGTTGAGAAGACACTTACAAAGACCACTTCAACCTTAATAAATCCCAGAGAAAAAGCAACAGTTCTTAATTTTCCAGTTGGCTACATGGAATTTGTTAAAGCTATATTCTATGAAAATTGGCTCACCCTAGAGAGCTTCCACTCAATCACATGCCTTAACAAAGGGCCTCAGTAAAGCAGCAGATAAGCACTGAAGACATGAATGGCTGAGTGTGGTACATGGTTTAAAAATGACTTATGAGAAGAATTTAGTGCCCTTGTGAGTGATACAGCTGCTTTAGAGTGTTTGGTGCTCTCCGGGAAGGAGACCTTGGTATCTGCAGCAGGAAATACTAATTGATTCAGCCAGGATGGGTATGTTTTGCATCATAAATTACTTGGGGCTTATTCAGGGTCTTCAGAGAAATTTCTTACTTTATTTTTCTGTATTGGTATCTAGCCATTCAAAAAGGCAGTGGGGCCTGCGCAAAGTGCATAGTGCTTGTCAATAATGTGAGGACCCACTGATGTCTAAATCTGTTCACATGCTCCAAAGAATCAATCCATGCAAAATGAAGTTGCTCAGAGCACAGTACAAGGCACAGCTATTTTTGTGGGCTCTCATTTGTGAATAAAGACCTTTTCCACTGGCTTCAGTGAATGGTCTCGTTCCTTCCTGGAACCTTACTGGCAGTGTGAATGTACGAGTTCCTCACAGTTTTCTTTTGTGGCTGTCTTGCTATAAATCTGCTTTATATTGTTGTTGACTAACCTGATACCCATATAGAGGAGACTATTGTCCCGCAAGGGTATTGCGGAAGGAAAGTGGGATGCTTTATGTACAGGGACGATGCATTCACCTTCCAGCTGCGGTTCGTGATTCCAGTGCAGAAAATAAACTTAAGTGCTAATCAGCTTGAAAAATATACTGGATTTTTCTTGAATTCCTACTGAATATAGAAATTTAGGCTATTCTTAAAGGATTTTTCCCCTTACAAGGCCAAGTCTGATTGTCTGATCTCACTGATTTCAAAGAGCACCGAGTCCCAGTTTGTAACCCCAAACTTTCTACTATGGGAATTAGAAGTAGTAATTAGAATCTAAATGGGCTATTTCTGGCTGAGGTCAGTGGACTTCAGACACTGTGTAACTGCTGAAAGGAACATCTTTTAATTGGCTGTAGCTGAGCTTTGTTCCTCTTTGGGACTTGGGGGAAATGGGAATTCAGTAAAGAGGATTGTTGAGGGCAAATATTCTTCTGTTCCCTACATTTGTTACAATTCCTGTTGCTTCTGGTGAAAGCAGGTGAATGAAGGCTGTTTTCTGTGAGTGGGGTGGTCCATCAGAACCTGTTCGGAAACTGAAGGTGTGGTTTCCTTTCCAGTTCACTTCTCATGGCTTGAAAATGAATCCAAGTGGAAAAGTTAAGGGAAACAAGGTTCCTCTTGATCTTGTGTTTTGGTTTATAGCACTAGGAGTGCAGGCAAACACCAATGAAAATCACTGAAATCACTGTCTTGATGTAAACTGTAGCATAGTCTTCATTTTGTCTTCCATAGGGGGGTGTGAACAAATGATGTGATATGAACTGTGGCCAGATCCTGGATTTTCATTCTTTCCCACCTTGAGCAATATGTTCTCAAGGGCAGGTTGGAAGCACTGGAGAGTTTTGCCTCTGCTGCAAATATCACAATAATGAAAACTTCAAATCTTTGCTTAACTACAGGACAATTGGACTTTTTTTCATGAAGAGCAAGTATGTTTCTAGCTCTTGTAGTTGGAAACCTTGAGCTAAGTATAGCCTAAAGCATTTAAACAGACGGCAGATGAAAGTAGTGCAGTGGTTGGAGCTCTTTTAATAATGACTCTTAGGGCTTAATTCATGACTTTAAAGCTCTTGGGGTGGGAAATCTGAGGACTCCTGGGGTCTAAGGCACATCAATAACAGTAATAGCCTCTCTATGGATTGATGAGCTTAACTGAGAAATGAAGGAAACCAGCTGTGTTTGGTAATGATGGCAGATACATCACAACTCTTGAGCAATGCCCTGTCTGCATGTACCTGGGATGCTTTTACCTAGCAAACCTGGATCTGAGCAGCTCAGCAGGGAATCCTGATGTTTTGTATGGAGGCTGCAATTTGCAGTCAAGTTGGAGACTTCTACATCTCCAGCATGTGCATGCTTTTAAGGAAGCAAGTATCAAAGATGTTGTCCAGGCCCACCACAGTGCCCCCACTTGTATTGTGGTCCTGTGTCTAAATGGAAACATGTGATCCTGGTTGGTTCTCTTGACACCTCTGTGTTGGAGCCATCACATAGGGTTAAACAGTCTTTTGCATATCAAAGAGCTCTGCTGGAGATGCACAGAAGTCAAATCTCTGGACCTAGATGACTAATGGTAGGGGTTGGAGCTGCGAATCTGTGACTTTTGTTGTTAGAGTAGCAAGGCAATATATCCTGGCTGTCAGGACAGTGGTAATTCAGGCGCTGTTGCTATTGCTAGACAGGAAAGCTGTTCCCTTCCAGTGAGCAGCTGTATGAGATTTCTACTCCCTCCTCATCTGAATGGAGTTAAAAACGCAGCCCACCCTGTTTAGCAGGCAAGTCAGCTCTCCTGCAGCCTGATAAATACTCCAGGCTTGATAGTCTTGCTTCCTCCACAGGAGTGCCAGTAGCCATTTGCCAGCTGTTTGCTCTGACCTACAGTCATCGGTGTCTGTCAACACACTTTTTTAGAGGGGGCAATGTGAGCTCTAGCAGCAATAAAGTAATCGGCAGCATTGCCTCAAGATCTATTGGGCAAACTGAGTGAGGGGGGAGCCAGCGTGGGAGATTGCCTTATGCTCCCAGCCTCAACTGCAAGAGGTGCTTAAACAAAGACTTTCAAGTCAGATAAAACAGTCATAAGCTGGGCTGCCTGGAAACAGCTTATATGAGAGCATCTATGTGAACTAATGTTGATTGGATTTAAAATATAGGAGGGAAACAGAGCTGTTAAGTGGGCTTTTATGGGCCTTGTGTGTAAGAGCAGGACAACTGTGGTTGCTCTGGCTAAACTAAACTTCAGCTTAGTTTCCCAAGTGTGATCTATTTGAAGGCTTTGCTATTTGCTGGATGAAGTAATGATGTGGCTGGAGGGTTCTGGCTGGTGCTGCTGTGCCTGGACTGAGGCTCTGTGAGGAACTAGGGAGAACCTGGGTCCTTTGAAGCAGCAATAGCCCTGTTAGCTGATGTCCCTTTGGAAGGTCCTCTGCCTCCTTGACTTTAGCCTGCAGGGACTGTTGAACACCCAGCTAACAGGATTGGATGGATGTGGATGAGTACATGTCTTGTGCAGCTCCTACTTGCACTGTCTAATGTCCCTGGGCAGTCCTGGTCCCCTGGAGAACAGCGGAGCTGGCCCATGTGTGCAGCCAGAGCGCCAGTCTGGGTCTCTGGGAGGTAGCACCTATACTTTGTCCAGAAAAAATATTTGATTGGGAAAGACCTATCCAGGGGAAAAGCTTGAGCTGTGCTGAGTGGACAGGGGGTTTGTATATCCCATAAACAGCCTGCAGCAAATAGCGCAGTGGCTATGGAACAAATGTGCATTATTATTATCAGCGCAACACTTGCACTGTCACTGGGATCCTCAAACGGAAGCTTTGCCAAACCAGCGGGTTATTTTATTGTTGCAGCCTACAATGTTTCTTGGAAAAAAAACTGACCCCTACACTGAGGAATTCATAAACACCGATCCCAAAGTTCCCTTCCAAGGGGATGATTTGCTGGGCAGGAATTCAAGTTCTCTTGTTTGTCTGAGGCAGCTTGTTCTCAAGCGTTACATATGTCTCTATGCTGCTGTGAGGCAGCACCTGTGTTGCCATTGGGGTCTGGGACATGAGGTGCCACCAAGACTGGGATGGCAATACATGGCTTTGGCCAGCTCTGCGAAGCAGCTGGTGCCCTCAGTGCTCTCGCTGCCTGGCACAGTTTGCTGTTTGTTCAGCAGCTCCCGCAAGGAGGCAGCTCCGGTTCTCCCTTTGCCAATGGCTTTGATGCTGGAAAGTGCCTTTCTCCACCTTTTTGCAATGTTATGTAGCGTGAAGATGATACTAGAAGCCCAGTGTGTTTCTGGATCTCAGTGCCTCTCTGAACTCTTATTTCTGCCTTGCACTGTCCCCACTAACACATCAGGCGGGGGCTGGCCAGCACAAAGTCAATGAATGCTGTGAGCTGTGGGCTGAAAAAGCTGGTTTCTTTCTGAGTGTGGAGCTGGTGGCACAAGATGCTGTGACATGGCAGGAGGCAGAGCATTTCCTAGCTTTATAAGGCAAGGGGGATGCCCTTAATGTGGTCCCCTTTGCTGTTAAATAGTTTTAGTGGCCCAAAAGTAGGAACAATGTGAATATCATTGTCCTAGTGCTTGTGGACCATGTTTGCAGGAGATACGAGGAAGGCTCATCTTCAGGAAGAGCGCAGCACTGTACAAAGCTGGTGTAATAAGCTGGAGCTGCTGCATGGAGAGGCATCTCCCAGCTGCTGCAAAGCTAAGACAGAGGTTTGTGACTGCAGGTTCCTGCTGTGAG
This sequence comes from Ara ararauna, assembly GCA_028858755.1. NCBI lineage: Eukaryota > Metazoa > Chordata > Aves > Psittaciformes > Psittacidae > Ara > Ara ararauna. The sequence continues at coordinate 35,385,905 of CM054383.1, read as the reverse complement.
TGCCTTGGCTGAGCTCCTGGTTTTCCCTGGTCTCTCCAGATGAGTTTATAGGAAAACCTTCTTGCTCACTTCCCCTTCCCAGCTGCTCCCAAGCTGCTCTGTTGAGATCCTGATATGCAAAACAAACTGGTATTGAACATGAGTGCTAATTTCCACTCTAGTGCTGCCACTTGACGTCACTGGCATCTTGTGTTAGACCCTTAATGAACTTAAGTTAAATTACCTCTATCTAAGCCAGGTAGGTGTCTGCTGGCAATTACATGGTCTGCATCTCCAGCACACTTACTTTCCTTACTCATTTTCTCAGTGCACTTTCAGCCTTTGGCTCTGTGTTCCTGGGGACCCTGGGTAAGACCAGCAGTCTCCCTGTAAACCAGAGAGCAGTTTGGCTTGAACTGTCTGCTGTGCTGGATCTTAGGCTGGTTTTTCCCTCTTTTGTCCCTAGCCTGTGGTCATAATTTGTGTTACCCTATTGTAATGGCAGACCTGTCCACCTTGGAGTGCCTTGTCTGCCTTTAACCCTTTCTGCTCCCTATCACCTAATAGCTCACCTGATGCTCTTGCATTAAGTATTCATCCTGGCCATGCGGACAAGGCAGTCCTGCACCCTAATTTCTCAGCTGCCAGCTCCTGTCACTCAGATCACTGCACTGGTACAGTACGAAATGGGAAAGAATTGAGAGGACAGTCAGCATAGCTGTCCCCAAAGACCTGCCCCATCTACTCCCATCTCAAGTTGATATCAAGCACCTTGGCTAACCCAGAGATGCAAGCCTCCATCCTTGTGATCCATTAACCTCAGCATGAAGAGACATTACAATGCAGGAGATGGAATGTTGCTCAGCAGTGCCACTGGGCTTTAACAGTGTCTCATCTTCTGAGCTACAAGAGCTTGTTCAACAGCCATGAGTAATTTCTTTGTTTTAGCATGCTTTGTAACTCATTTTTCTGCTTATCATTTAGAGAGCTCTCAGGGTTACAGACTTACCTCAGCTCTTGTACTCTGAAGTGCAGAGGAAGCATCTTTGATTTCCCACTTTCCCTGATGTCTCCTGTCCCCCTTACTTTCACTGGCAGATAGCAGGATTGGCTGAATGTAGGCTGGTAGGGTCAAAGTAAATACCTGATGGAGAAGTCTGTTTACATATAGCAGCTGACTGCATGCACCTCAATGGGCTGGTGTGCTCTGTACAGCATGAATGTGCCTCATCTTGCAGCTCTTACTCGTGCCTTCAAGGATAAGCAAGTTCAAGCTCAGAATACCACACTGGTGTTGCTGCTACTCCAAGCATTGAGCTCTGAGCTCCCTTATATGACAGCAATAATGACAAGCCATGGTGGGCACAGAGGTCCCACCTTGAGGCTGGCATCTGGGGAAGCACAGAGTGCACTGTGGACTTGGTGTAGATAGAAGCCATTGTACGTGTGTAGGGACCTGGAGTGTGGCAGGAGTTCTCAGTGGATCTCAAAAACACTTGCCCTTTGTCTACTATATGTCAATAATCCAATAACACCCCCCCCAGCATGCAGAGCAAGTGAATTCAGGCTCAAAGTGCCTCATTTCATGTGGCAATAAAGCAAAACCCAAGCTGAACAGCTATTGCCATTTAATTCTTGGCTGATGAATGAGCTAGCAGTTTCCTTGAGAGCAAATGCAGGTTTATTTTCTTTGGGTTACGCTCATTTTTCCTCCTGTTGTATTGTTTCTAAACCCATAGCCTACAGCCATAGGTTAAGAAAACAACTCTACTTGGTAAGATGCTCAAAGCCTCTGAAAAACATACCACATGGAGCTGGTAAGCTGATGCCTGCATTCTGCAGAGTAATCTACACCTACTGCTTTGGGAGTGCTCTTGGCACTGACTGTTTGTGTTAATTGGGCATCACTGCTGGAGCCCTAAAATGCCTCAAAGACCTAATCCAGCCTCACTGCTCCCTTGTCTCCCCGACTTACAGCAGAAACCTGTAACAGTGATGTTTTACATGTGCTGTATTTCCATGTTGCATTGCAAAGCCTTTAGCGCTGCATGCTAAGTCACTGGCACTGAATAAGGTTCTGTCCTTGGGGTGATGAAGTGGGTGTATTCCACCTCTCCACCCAGGCAAAGACACAGCTGAGGTATTGGTGAGGAGGCCTGGGGATGTGGGGGTTTATAGGGCTTCCTAAAGCTGCTGCTCCTGCTTGGGACCACTTTTCCTGCTGTTAGAGACTCTTTCCTCCCTTAGGTAAGAACAGATGAGCCAAAGTGGCTGTTAATCTGCATCTTGTTAGTGCTTCTCTGCCTTTTGCTGATACTCAGTGGCACTGGCTAGGATAATATTGCTCCATTTTAAGATCAGATCTAGCTAATGGCATCCAACCCTGATTCCTCTTTGTCCAGCTTTGACTTAAGGAAATAATGCCAGGGCAAAGCTGCACAGTAGCTGACAGACTGCTATTGCCATTTGCTGTATGCTGCTACTGACTCCCAAAGGGGTCCGTGCAAAGATGTTTCTTAACAGTTGAGCACCAGGATGCTGTCAAGTGCCTGTGTAAATCAGGACACAAGCTTTGGCCAAGCACCATCCAGCCGTGAAGTGCAACCTAACCAGTGATTGTGTGGGATGCATACACTGAAGGCAGATTTAGCAAAAGGACCTTGATTTGGCCAGTCTGTGGCTATGCAGTGAGCCCTGACCCACTGTGAAGCAGGGAGGTGAATGTGGACATGTGTGTGCTCCATAGCTATGCTTATTTTGTGTGGGGATGGGAGAGCAGCAAGGGGAGCCCTTTAGGTGCCCCACAAGGGAAGATAAACCCTGAACCTCTGCATATGTAACTTGTTTACCATCATTTAATAGCTCTTTGGAATAGTAAAGCTGCTCAAGAAATCTTTGCTAATGTTGGCATTAATCTGAAGGAAACACTAGATTTCATCTCCCAACAGTGGATTTGGATTTTAAGAGATCCTGTATTTCAACCTATCAGCAGTGTTTAGAAAAACAAATTAATTCCAGTGAAACTTACTGAATAAGCATTAACTGGTTTAAAGTCCACTAAATGTGATACAGGTTATTTTCAAGAAAGCCTTAATCGAAAAAGGAACTGGAGACTTTTAACTGCTTACTGCCAGTCTTGGCCAATTATTTTCAGTAGCCAGAGTTAAAAAGGATTAGGTTAAATATCTTCTACTGAGATAGCATCAACATGTAGAAGATGAAAAGCCTTTGGAATATCCTGGCCTAAGATTTCAAAGAAGCTTCTCATCTGATAAGACAGATTTTAGAGATACTCCTGGAGTGCAATAGCCTCATCCAAAGCCTTTGATGTCAGGAGGGCTGGGGTGGGTTGGGAGAACATCCATCGAGTCCTACCATGATCTGCCCCATTTGTCTAAAGCATTTGCTTGAGCACTGAAATCCACATCTGATCAAGGAAGAATTCTGTTGTCCTGTCTTGTACAGGATCTCTCTGCCAACACTGACAAGACCTTGTGCCGCCCTGTGAGTAATGCTAAACTGAGGAGGCATTTTAACTGCACTTGGGCTGGGCCTGGGGGATCAGTTGGGCTTGAGGGCACCCAATGATAACTTCTTCGAACTTAATCTCCAAGACTTCAGGAATGATTTCCAAATGAAATCCTCAAATCCATAAAACCCTTCCTGAAAACTCTCTTCCCAATTCAAAGAGCTGTGAAGCATTTTAAGGACAAGCATCTTCTAAATATTACAGTGGTTTAAATCCTCCCCCACTCATTCCTTGTATTTTCTGCAAAGCTATTACCAGCCTTTGCTAATTTTATCAGCGTTATTAAATGCTCATAGTCTTAAGTAGTTCTCAGATTCACCTGACTAGTGAATACTCTCAGTATTTAAACCCTCTCACAGCTTTGAACTCTGGTCCTGCTGTACACTCAGAACATGTCTGTGCCTCTTTGATTGTGGATTTAGCGCCAGGGATGATTTGCTGGTACCTATGTAGGACTGTCAGCTGAGCTATTTCATAGTGCCACAGAGACCCAGCCCTCAGGGGTGGTATCATGGGCTTTCTTCAGGACTCAGCATGGCTCTGGTGCCTGGGGCAAGGCAGTCACAGTGAGTGTAGCTGTCGGCGAGGGAACAGAACATCTCCTGGGTTGGAGAAGCATGGACCATGCCAGCTGAAGCTGTCTGTTCTCCGTGGGAAGCAGTGTTAACAGAAATAGAAGTTTACAAAACCCAGCTACACGACTATTCAAGTGTGTGTTTTCCTCTCCCCTCTTCTGCCTCTTGTGGGTTGGTGCAGATCCTGCTCTGCTTGGACTCCAGGGGAGCCAGATGGCCACTACTGTCTGTAATAACTCTAGGAGCAGTAACAGGAGCAACTGCAGCTTAGCAATTGTTAACTATGCTCTTTATGGAATTTTGTTATAGCTGTGCAATTAAGCTCTGCATAGTACGTTACAGCTAATGTGTTTATTAAGAAATCTAGTGAACCAAAACAAACATATCCATACCTGATCTGACAAACTTCTTTTCCACTAAAATTAATTAAAGAGGTTTCCTCCTGACTTAAGTACCTTCTTGCCTTGCACCTTAAAACTAGCTAATCAGACTGTTAGCCATTCTCAACAGAGCAATTTTGACTGCAGGAGTTTCTCAAACACATAGGGACATGGTGGGCACCACACAGGTTAAGCAGGGCTGAACCTGGTGCAGGGCAGCAGGACAGGGTATGTTTTGATGTATAGATCAGGCAGCAAGGGGAAGGCTGGCTCTCTATAGTCAGGAGCTGAGATGCCCGAAGGAATCCCTGGGGGGATCTTGGCTTGTGTGAGCCCAGCACTGTGGACTACTGCCTTTTGTCTTCATCTTGAAGGAATTTTGCAGCCTCTGCAGTACTGCTCAGTTCAGCAGGCATGCTGCTCTTTGACAGCAATGTCTGTTTCAGGTGGATGTTGTTGCAGGACAGTTATACTGTGAGAACTGTTGTGTTGAGGTGGAGCTATTTTCATAGTGTTCAGCAAACCCTGTAAACTTTAAGTGTTCGTATGTCTAGAGAAGAAGGTTTTCAATATCTGTATTAAGGTAAAAGCAGCAGTGAGGAAGGCTTCCAGGCAAATATGTTCTTTCTTATCTTGCTCTTTCTTCTGACTATATCACGGTTCTAATAAAATATAATGCTGCTTCCTAGAAGCCTTGTGTCTTGCTCATAGACCAGAGGATATAGATTTCTTTAAAGCCTTGGAAGGGCAGATGCGCCCAAAAAGGTGGCAAGTAGAGGCAGCACTGGTCATCAGCACCTGAGCTGCCCTGGCTTCCCCAGTGCTGATCAGCTCAGCAGGAGGACAGGCACCGGGGAAGCAATGGCTGTATCAAAGTGGGGATAAACCAAAACCTACAGAGGGATAACACCCTCGTGCAGCATTTTCAGTGCTGCTGTTGTGATGGTTGCAGTGGGTCTGGGGTGGCTGAGCCCTAGAAGGTGATAGGGCTGTGTTAACCTGCAGCTCAGCAGCACAGATATCCTCTCCCTGTGCAGCGCTGCAGCCTGTCCTCCCCCTGCATGGTGTGGACAGGAGCCTGCAGGCAGCAAATCACCTGGTGACAGGCAGGGTATGAAGAAAAGTGGAGTTTTAATTGAAGGCCTTTTGTTAATGATCCCATGAGTTTTGCTGAGGCTTATGGCTGTGTGCTCCGCACAGGACTGTGATGGTCCAGCTGCACCGGGCTCTCGAGGAGGCATCTGGAGGACTGGAGCAGCTGAGCAAGCTGCCCTTGTGTCAAAACAAAGTGCTCTCTTAATCTCTTTAAGGCTTTTGATGGAAGCTGTTGCGGTTTTTCAATGGAAATGTTTCAAGGTATCACTTTATAGGGATGATCAGAAATAAAAAAACTGCTTGCCAAGCTGATGTATTGCCTTTTCCCACGGTTATTGACATTGACTCTTAGGATGAGATGCTCGCATTAGCTTTTGGAGAGAATAGTATAAGAAATAGTGTAAGAGAAAAATATAAGAAATAATAAGAAATAGGTTTATAAATTTAATTTTTTTGTGTTTTTGAAGTCTTTTATTTGACTTTCTGCAAATAGAACTTAATTGCCTTCTATAAATTTCTGCCCATCTCCACGTATAGCCAATCTTTCCCAGAGAGCTGCTGAGACAGTGAGTTAAACATTTGCAAGTAATCTTTGTTTTCTAACGACCACTGAAGAGCTACTGTCAGCTGTCATTTTGTTCAGCTTAATACTGCAATCTCTTCACAAGCTATCGTTGTGTCTGCTGCCTGCAAAGTAAGAATGATATTTTCTTAGTAGTGATAAAACTGTTTACTTCTGTTTGAATGTCCTCCGAGATGAAAAACTTTATTCAATTACCTTCTGAATGGTACCTCAGCGTGGCCTGATGATATGCAGGTAGTAATGTGAACTGATTTGATTTTTCTCCGACTGAGATACTCATTGCAGGAGGTGAAGAACCAAAATATTCTTCAGCAGTAAATTAATATTCTTCCACCTCTCATAAAAGATCAAAAGCTCGTGGTATTCATGTATTATATGCTTGTTAAGAATCAAATTGTGGACGTTCTTGTAGAGTTTTCTATTGCCCTTTGTGAGGAATAGCTGTTTATTCATTATTTCTGTAATGAAAAGTGAGCTCTGGCTCATCAGCACTGATTTCCATTCCACAATGTCTGAACCTCTGGTTTCGGGGAGGGCAGAGCCGTGAGTCAGTGAGCAGCTGAGCCTCTTTAAAGCAGTTAAACCATAAATTGCATCAGGACTGGACCTTCTGTCTCCTGTTGGAAAGCCAGCTTCTAATTTGAAGCACTGTTGTGTGGATGATTTCTTGTTAGAGAATGGACATATGCCTGCTCTGAATGAAAGCAACTATGTGCAGCTGACTATGTAGCAGGGGTAACTCCTGGTTACCTCTGTGCAGCCGACTGTGGAAAAGAAGTAACTCCGGGATAGCTAATGAAACAAGAACGCAGGCCTCGAAGATAAGAAGGAACTAAGATAAGGAGGTTGCTAAATTGGACTGTAAATTTTGCCTGCTTACAAAAACCACACTTTAGGTTCTCACGAAACATGTTAACCAATAGAATGCCTGTTGCTAAGTATATGTAACCAATCATAGAAAGACATGTAATGTTAGAGCTGTAAGCCTAAAGTATATAAACAGTAGCTTTGCAAGTGATAGATGGCTTTTGTCTAATCATATTGATTTCTGACTGAGTCCTCACTGCACTCTTGCTCTTTGAAGGTGTTTTCCAGGCTATTAAACACCTTCCTACCCTGCTCCCAACCCCTCTCTTGCTTTCTTCAGCATGCCTAGAAGCTGCAAGACATACTGCAGAAAGTGCAATTAAACCAAGTTATCTTTAGCATCCTCCAGTAAGTGATGCTCTGGAAAGCCTGGTTTGGCCATACTCCTCGCATCTCGTCTGTATTGCTCCTGCCTGATCTGTGCAGCAGTGTATGGAGATATTAAAGAACAAAGGCACATGTTTCAGGAGGGTAGGAGACCCAGCTAAGGCTGCTCGATGCGGGACTTGTCTCTTCTGTAATCTCTCTTGTTGCTTGCATGCTGCTGGCTGTTCCCGCAAATAGCTGCTGAACCTGAGATTTGGATGCTTTTGATTAGAGCATGCTGGGATGGAGACAGGATGTGCCTCCCTGATGTTTCCAAAATAGGAAACCTTCCCAGAACCGCCACATTATGGCCTTGAGATGGGAAAATTATACATTGGTTTTCTTGGGAGTTTTGATGTTATTTTTCCTCTGCAGCACTGAAGTCACTTCCATTTAATAACCTTACTTGGGGTGCATTTGGGGGGAAGTTTGTGCGATGCGATGCAGCCCGATTTGAATTTTATAGCAATTTAGTACCACTTGGTGTGTGCAGCCTTTCCTGGTTTTTATTTCTTCAACAGGATGAAAGTGTATGGCTATTAAAGTATGGCCCACTTTGCTAATATAAGGAAAATTGTGCCTTCTGCACATTGGCTTGTGATTATAGAGCTGAAGAGCTGCTGTGCCTGGGCAAACTCAGGACACGAGCTTGCCAGGAAAGGAGAAGGTGCCTTTGTGGAAAAGTCTCACAGGTAGAAATGCTCAATCTATGGCCCAGACCAATGTCATTCCTGTTTGATATTGGGCTTGACTGGCATAGCTGTGTTGGGCTTTCCCACAGTAGACTGGTGTTGGGTTTGACTGGTGCCAGTATGGTATCAATGAATAGCCATAAATAAACAATAATTTTCCTTGTGTGATGTCAGGAGAATGGTCCAAGTCCTTTCCTTTGCCAGTGGTTGCTTTTTCTGAACTACACTCATAGCACATTTCAAGGGGTTCCTCCTGTTATGGAGAACAGCCTTAAATGCTGCAAAACATCACTAAAGGGAGTCCAGCTGTGGTGGGGGCAGATGTTGTATCACATGCTTGGTGTCCCTCTTTGGTGCCCCAGCAGTATCTGTAGCTCAGAGGTGGGGACAGAGTAACTGGATCTCCTCTTTGTGAATGCGAAGCAAACTTCACATCTTCGCATTTGCAGTGATGCGGCTGAGCTTGCAGACAGGAGGCAGAGGATGGACTGAAACAGTGTGAAAACCTAAAGCTGTTCTGCAGCTGCGGAGAGAACTGCATGTTGGGGTGCATCAGAAACTGGGTATCTTAGGACATAAAACTTCTACAAAACTTTCCTAAAACTGTCCTTGTCTACTTCAAAGGACAATAAATTGTTATGTTCCCTGAAGAAACCTCATTCTGCATGTAGGCTTATCAAGTACCTGAGATGTGAGAATTGGATTTCATCAACCACAGAAATCCAGCAGTGGTTTTAATTTTTTAAGGTTAGTCTAAGATAAAAGATGGGAGGGCAATAACATAACATGGAGGAAATGCTTTGTTGGCCATCAGTCTGTGCCAGGTGGGATGTACCTCACAGGTAGCAAATGCTGTGCTGGGGGTTGTGTGTCACCAGGGAGGATTTGTTGGCTCATTTCAGCCAAACAAAAGGTGAGGGGATTTTGGGTTGGCGATTTTTCATTTATTTATTCATTTAACAGGATCACTGCCCTCCAGGTGGTGGTTTTATGGCAATGTGCGTGTCTGAGGGATGGCTGGCATCCACTTTCCAAAATGTGAGTGATAAGCTGGGCATACATCCATAATGGGCACCTCACTGCTTTCTTCTGTAACACAATGCAAAAAGTTTGGGTAACTTCTAGCAGAAATCCCTGACTTGGTATATTTTAGGACTGAATTTCTCTTTTTCATGGCTGCCTCTCGTTTGGTGTCTTGCATTTACTCTGAGATGGGCTCATGTTCTCCCTTTCTGACCGATGAGCTTTCACGTCAGACCACAAATGTTCATTAGTGCTGAAATGTGTGACTGAATTTAGAGATCTTGATTTTTAATTCTGCTTTATTTATGCAGTGCTGGAGGTCACCGTGGCCTTGTTAGAGCTGGTCTGTCCCACCCAGTTTGCCATCAGTTGGCAGTTGTCCTGCCTGAGCCAATGCTGGCGCTGCAAGTGCCCGAGAAAGCTGTTCTCAAGCTCAGCCTAGGGGAACCAAGACTCCTCTGGGACTAATATCCCTGCTGTGTGCATCCTGGTCACCTACTGGGTGAATTACCTGCTACTAATTCTTGTGGCACCTCCGCTTTTCTAGTTCCAGCTAGCGATTTCCTGTGCTCTTTTGTTAGCAAGTTCCTTACAGGTATCCAAATAGATTAGACCTACCCATTTTCCCCATTGAAAAACCCAGTTATCTCTTTAAAGAAAGACATTGGATTCAGTCTGGCATGAGCTTCCTTTTGTAAACCTGTGCTACATTTTATACCACTTTCCGTTAACCACTGTATCTTTTAATTATTGTTCCCTTCATAACTTATTCAGGAAATCTTGCACACTACTGCAGTCAGATTAATGGGCTTCTCTTAAACAGTTTTACATTTGCTGTTCCCTAGCACATGCTGCCATTTACACCTTGATAGATTTATTTTTTTAATTATCCTTATCCTCAGGAATTACCCAGTCCCTCTAACTTGAGCACGTTAAGCTCTGAGTTTTACTTCCAAACCAGATGGGGTAATTTCCATTTCTATTAACCCATTCATATTACCCATCCTATTTGTGTTCCAGAGCTAAAAATCCACCTTGCTGAGTGCAAATTGAAGTTGTTTGCTTGGTTTTGGGACCATACCAAGTTATACTTCTTTTTTTTATTCCCTTCCTACTATGCAAGAGCATGGTTGATGCTGAATTGAAGACAACTTGGTCTGAGATGGAAGCCCACAGAGGCTGTGTGGAAAAGAGTACAAGAGAAGCAGGGCATGCAGTGACTCTTCCCTGGTGTAATACTCCAGTCTTTACTGATTTGCTTTGAGCCTGCCTACAATAAGCTCTGTGCCTTTTCTGATCTCTGCTTTGTACACACAACAGCATCTCAATGCTTGCTCTAGTTTGTTTGGGCAGCAGTGTTTGTATTACCCTAGGGATGGCTTTAGATTCTGCGGAAGTCCTCTGGATCCTGAAGGCTCTTGATCAGCATCTTTGTTTTATCACACATTCCCTGGTTGTTTTTCCCTTGACAAGCTGAACTTTGGTTAACTCTGTCACTACCCTGAGCATGCTGCTTGTAACATATCTGGGGTTTTTCTTCACTTACCCTCCCTATGCTCAGGGACCTTATCTCTGCTTTGAGTGGAGAAAAGCAGTGCTCCGGGAATCCACCTGCCTCTTGAGAAATGATGGTTTTGGTGCATCAGTTTCCCAGGTCTGCTGTGGCATTGGTATCACTTTACATCTTACACTTGCTTTCTCCCTTGTATTTTGATGTCCTGTCTTATTAGCCCATGCAGGGCACATCAAACCTCTGCAAGCAGCACTCTCCACCCACTTATACTGATTAGGCTAAATGGAAAAGTGACACCGTATAGTATAATGCGTTCCTTCTGATGAATAGTTTTCAAGAGCTTCCTTAGGTTCCCCCTACCGCACACACAGTGTGCTTTCACACTCCTTCATACAAACCATTACTTAAATGATGAAGCAGGAGGTGCTGGATGGGAGTGATAAGTTCAGGATAGTAACAGGATGGAAGTGTCCCTGAGGAAGGCTGGTAAATGGGATATGCTCAGGGAAGGGGACCTGTTTCTGAGCTGGGGAGGAGGGAAAGATGGCTGTAATTGGGGTAAAGAAAGGGAAAACAGTGTTCCTGCCAGGACTTTCTGTAAGTTGCTGTCAGGGCAAGTAAAGAAGTTCAGAAAAACCCAGAACCCACTGGAGTATTGAGAGCAGGACATTCTGTGATTAACCACAGTTTGCCAGTCCCCACGCTTGGCCAGAGAACAAGTTTATGCTAAAAGATGTACTGGCACTGTGCCTCAGAGCTGACTAAGAAATGCCTTGGGGTTTCACCAGGGAGAAGAAAAGGAAGAAAAAAGCCATCTTTACTGATCTGGTATTCAGTGCAGCTTGCGCTGTGTTTAACACTGCCTTAACAAGCTCCAGGAGACACCGTTCTTGCCACACTGCTGTTATTTGCTTTATAGTTATTTATTTCTATTTATGCTATCTAAACTGCTCCTGCCTTGGGCACAAGTACAGGACATCTTAGAAAGGGCGAAGGATAATCTGAACTGTCTGGGTGTTTCTGAGCAGTGGATGGCGTTGAGGTGACAGCAGAGGTTTGCTGGCTCAGGCCAGCCACAAGGAGCAGGATGAATCCAGAGGCAGGAGCTGAGCCGTGGGGCTAGAGATCATATCTTGTGTTTGCCCTTTCCTGAGGACCAGGGGAAACCTGGCCCTAATGGGAACAAATAGTTTCATGATGTCTCCTTGCAAATAATAGTTGATGTTACTGGGTATGTTAAAATTATTTAGGTTAAGGGACAGCACTGAGTTTCATGCCAGTATTGAATAGAAGAGGAAAGAAAACTGTAGCAAGTAGAAAACCATGCTCGTGGTCTCCAGAAGAAGTATCTGTGCTCAGTCACAGCAGTACGTGTCGGGGTAGTGGGAGGGTTGAAGAGCCAAAATAGCTAGCACTAGGGGTCTTTCTGTGCTCAACAGAGTAATAGTACATTATGATTGCAGAACACTGGCTTGAAACTGCTCATAGTTGTTAACAACAGTTTGTCTGTGCATGGAGGGTTTTCCTATTATAGCTGGGGGGATGTGTTATGGTAAAAAGAGACTTTTTTATTAAAAAAAATAGCCCTAGTCTAGCTTGGAATTCTTTTTTTTGCACAGAAGAAAGGCACTGCTTGCTGGATCTGCTGAACTGAGGATGCAGGGGAAGCTGGACACAAGGCGGGTGGCTGTACAAATTGCCTTGATATGAGATTGTTTGGTTTTGGGCAGAATAACATTGAAACAAGCCCCTAAGCAAAATATTACTTAAAAGCACACAAACAAAACCTGCAGAGGGTTGCAAACAGAATGGTACTCTGATGTCAGCACCAGGCTGGAATAACTATGGGCTGTGGTGCTTCCTGAGCACTCCCCTCTGGATCTACCTGCTTGGAAACACTGCTATCTTTTTACTGCTGTAAGCGGAAGGGTAACTCATCAGTGTGTTTTTTCTTTCTTTCTATTTCCTAAAACACCACTAACCCAGCGCATCAAAAAGGATCCATGAGTAATTAGGCTTTTCTTTTGCCTTTGTTAAGTGAGTAAGTGATGGTGACAGCTGAAAAATGCACTTTTTTTCTATCTGAGTCTACGGACCTTGAAGGTCTCTGAGTGCAGGACAAAAAGTTTTGAGATACAGATTTTCTTGTATTCCTCATGGAATATGTTTCTCTGGCTGTTCAATTGTCTGTCTAAACAGGTTATAAATCTAGTTCTGTGGAAGCAAGGCAATTTTTAATGGAGGTTTTTGTTAAAACTAATTAAATGTCTGCCTGCCTCATAGCCACAAATGGACAAGATTAACTACAAAATAATGGCCAACTTGGAATTTGAACAAGGTGTTTTGGAAGACTTAATAAGTAGCATTCACCTTCTGCTTTATCTGTTACTGGGTTTTCTGTCTGTTAGAGGAAATTACTGGCAACTGAGGCTTCATTGGTCACTTGCAAATGGCCTGCAGATCCCACTTTAAGTTGACAAGCATTCAAGAAATGAAAACTAATTAAGACCACCATCTCCAAGAGTGATTCTTATTCCCTTAATCATGTCTTTATCATCTGTAGTTTTGCAGATGAGTCTTGACTGTACGCATCGTGGTTCTGTCAAAAATCACAGTTAGGGAGATGCTGGGAGACACTGGATCAGACACATTTATTTCACTCTGTTTTGATGCAGACAAGGCCTAATTAGATTTTGAGAGTGATTGCTGACCTGTAGATAATGTCTTCCTGCAAGAGATGGTCACAGATAGTTCTGCCTCATTAGGCCCTTACTATGGACAGCAAAAAGCTCTTGTGTTTCATTGCTCTTTCTTGGCTGTTCCTGCTGTTTGCTTGTGCATCTGTTACTTGTCTCTTGTGTTCTTGAATTGGAACTTGGTGTTGAGTCATCTTCAAAGTGAGCTGAGCTGCAAATGGGTAGGCTTTTCTGGCAGATGTATGGACTTAATGCTGGCTCTGTCTTCACCTCTATGCTTTCATGCTTCTCGTCCCATTTGCTCCTGAGAAGGGTTGCTGACTGATCCCTGAGCCCTGTCACTGAACTGATCGGCATTTGCTTGTTTAACTCCTGACCAGAACCACACTTGTCCCATCCCCTGCTTTTAGACACCTGCAGAAGATGCTGTTCCTCTAGTGCCTGGCATCTGGGGGTTATAGCTTGTGGCTGGATCTGGAATACTGATAGTGTCAGTGGTGGAACTTCATACCAATACGCAATGGAAGACCAGGCTCCTCATTCAGCAGTGCCAGGACACCCAGTTGACAGGAAACCTCTGCTCCTGGGCAGACACAATTGTGCAGGCAGCCTTGTTTTACAAAAGAGGGTCAGTCTGTTGTCTTCCACAGTGAGAAGGATAAATAACTGCAAAAAACATCCTCCTTGGCTGTGAGAAGAGCTGATGGCTGGGAAGAAGGAATTCCCCAAAGCATTTCCCTGAAGGACAGTGTTTTGCAGCTGACCCTGGGGTTGGAAAGGCTGTGAATTAACTGCTGCTTGGTGGCTTGTGGGTGATAAGAGTTCCACTCCCCCAGACCCAGGTTTTGATTAAAACCTATTCCCTCTGATTCAGCTTCAGTTTTTGTCTGCTAGCTGCTAACCTCCCTGTATGCTCTTGATCAAGAACCAGCAAACCCTCTTCTGCTGAGCTTCAGGTCATGTTTGTGCACTTGGGACACTATCTTTCCTCCTAGTTACTGCGTGTTTTGGGATGGCATTCACTGGCTGTCCTTTCTCAGGAGAAGCTTGTGTTCCCATCTGGTGTCACAGGAGCAAGTGATGGATGAGAGGTCAATGATTTTGCTGTTGGGGATCCACGACCCAGGCGTAGAGCCAGTGGAGATCCTTCTCTGTCAGAAGCTGAGATTTGATGGCTTTTTTAACTTCCACTACTACCCTGTGGTCTTGGAAGCAGAGAAAAAGCTGCTTTGATTTCACTCCTGCCTCCCTCCCTGTCTGCTCACCCTGTCGCAGTGCTGGGGATAGAGGAGAAGACTTGGCCATGCCAGTCAGTTCCTGTGACCCAAACAGGACACCTGTCCTCACGCTGCCCAACAAGGGAAGGGGAACTCAAGCCCTGGGAAAGTTCTTGGGCTCTCATGGGTAGTGGGAATGCCTTGGGATGACAGCTGAGTTTCTCAGTCAGTGTTTCTGTTCACCTTTTGTTTTGGTTTTAATTGTTCAGCATGTTCATTTCATATTTTCAGTCTTTTTATTCTGTCCTGGTTTCAGCTGTGAAAGTCTTTCAAGTGATTTTTGGCAAGGAATCCATGAGTGATAATGCTTGACATTCTCCCATGTTTAATATTTTGATGTAGCTTTTTTATTTCTGTGTTCATAGAATCATAGAATGTTTTTTTTTTTTTTTTCTGTTTTAGTACTCCACCTTCATTTATTAAAGAAAGAAACCTTCAAAACCAAAGAATATTTCTTGTCTATAATGGCGAGAATAAATGAATGTGAGCTCTGTGATTAATGTACCTTTATACAGTGTATCATTGTAGAAGGGGAGAAAAATGATTTATACTTGCTTTTCTAGAAAGCATGCAGGGAGCTGGAGATTGTGCCCAGTGTTTTTGGGAAAAGGATGAGGATGCTCTTAATGCAGAAGGTTATTGCAGAAAAATCGTTTAACGAGCCTGGGCTTGTGCAGGGCAGAGGCTGCTCACTCTCATTTGACAGCACTGTCATCCTTCAGACTGAAATTGTGGTTACGAGCCAGGATGGTTGGGATGTAACTCCTGCGCCTCATCACCGACATTGACTGGTCCCACTGTGCTGGTGGATGGGGACCCAAAGGCAGTGATATCCGTAGTCATTTTGGTACAGATGCAAGGCAGTGAATTCACAGGGAGATTTTCCCTTCCCTTTGGTACCTCTGTGTCCCCTGGAAGCACCGAGAGGGTGACAAGACTTGGGGACAAGAGGAGTGCCTCCTTCTGTTTATTTAATTTAGCTGTCCCAAGTACTTAGGTTGGCTCTTACCCTCTGAAGGGCCGAGCTCTGTAAGCAAACAAAAACAAACCAGAAAGTGGCACTTTGACACTAATAGAAAACAATAATGTGGTGTCAAAACAGAGTAAATCCAAACCCTACAAAAACAAAGGTTCAACCAAGATCAATGTCTCTGACATTCGCCTGCTTTTAGCGTAGAAATCATATAAGCTATTCACTTAGGAGAAAACAAGGTTAAAACTGTTAGCTGAGAGAATAATTAGGCAATCTCCACTTCTTTTTTCCATTTATTAAACAAAAGCAAATTCAATTTTATGGCTATGCAGTCTCTCTTCCATTGTTGGTGCCTGAGTTGAGGGTATGGGATCAAATCTCTCTGCTTTGCAGAGTTTCCATGCATGTGGCAAGCAGGAGGAAGCCTTAGCAGGGGATGGGGCATCAAGGTCCTGCTTGTGGGCCCCTGAGCAGGGCTGCCCTTGGTGCAGGAGACCTCATGGACAGGAAGGATGATGCTCACTTTGACTTGCTTTATCTCTAGGTTCCTCTGTTATTTGTCCATAGAGGATATGTCAGGCTGCTAGGGCAATTGGGGATTCGACCTCCTCTTGTAGCAAAGACACCTTGGAGGTGGGGCTGGAAGTGTAATTTCTTAGTTTGTTTCTCTGCTGTGTAAATGCCTCTCACTCTATGCGGTTAGAACATGTTTGCACTGCAGAGGTGAGCTGGGTATGAATTATACATGTGAGGCCCAAAACCAAGTGCAATTCGCTGAGCTCTGGCTGCAGACCGTGATCTTGAGACTGAATTTCCTCTTCCTCCCCACCTCCCACCATTAAATCTAAGCTGTTATGACACTTCAAGAGACTTTTAAATAAAGCATGGTGTGGATATATTTTACATCGCACCATTCACTTGCTATCCTGAGGGATGGTGTACCTTTTGTACTCATTTCCTTGGCGTTGTCTGTGATGGATTCATCTGCCTTCATCTTAGTGAGGTCTCTGAATCTAGCAAGTCTTGACATCTAATGCAATTTGAATAATCAACAGAAGCAGATAATGAAATGCCAATGTAGAGAGGAAAATTCCCAGATCTTAATGTCCCAGGGCAGAGCATGCTGTACCAACAGTTTTGTAACCTGCTAAATTAATAATGGAG
This sequence comes from Ara ararauna, assembly GCA_028858755.1. NCBI lineage: Eukaryota > Metazoa > Chordata > Aves > Psittaciformes > Psittacidae > Ara > Ara ararauna. Next base: position 35,369,193 of record CM054383.1, on the reverse strand, counting down.
CCAACTAAGCCACACATATGAAGTCTCTTCCAATGTGCCTAGAAATTAACCTTTAAAAGCCAGTAGATCTTGGCTCTCAAAGCCTGGGGCTTGAGGCTGATGGGTTTTCTGTAAGGTTTGGAGGGTTTGGGTACATTAGGTGAGATGGAGCTGGATGAAGCTTTGGGTTGGTTTGTCTAGGAAGACTCAAGGTTTCAGAGTGGGTTTCTTGATAGGGTTTTGTTGTTGGGCTATTTTGCCCAGCACTGAGCAGTGTGGATCAGGCTGCATCCCTGATAAATGCCTTATCTGTGTCTGTAAGCATTCAGTGAGGCACGTGGTCATGTATGGCAAGAGGCAAATCTCTGCCTTAATAAAATCCCTTTGTTTTGCCTAACAGCACTTCAGGTAACTTTAACTTGAAGTTTACCAAGTTATCCACATCCTCAGTTTTCTTTATCCCCTTTTCTTTTCTCCCAGAAGCAACAAACTTCCAGAAGAGCAGTAAAATTGCTGCAGTCCCTTTGGCCTTTCTCTGAGCTCAGAGAAAGCACAGGCGTTTGGTGGAAAGCCAGGCCAAGTTGCTTTACCAAAAATCCCAGCAGTTCCCTTGTTGTCTCTATCCTGCTGTGAGTGTCCAACACTGAACAGGATTTGCATTTGCTGCTTGCTGTCATGGAGCCAAATCCAACTGGATCTGAGCATTTCTCAGGGATTTCCAGATGTTTGAAATCCTGGTGCAAGCTCACATGTTGCTTGTACAAGTGGCTGTAGATGCAGGATGGAAGAAAACTTGTTCCTTAGAGAATTGGCTGGGGGCAAGTGAAGGGACTGATTTCATTATGCTTATGTGGCTTTCCTTAGTCCATTTGAGTTTTTAATGTGTTTAAATTAATGTATGACATTGTTAACAAGACTAACTTTGCTGACCTGTGTGATAACCACTTATACTGTTTCCAGTTGTTTTTCAGTATTTTCTTTTGCTGTGCTCTTCTATCAGCAGCTAATCTCTTTCATACTCCATGTAAACACATCCTTCTCCAAAATAACATGTTTCTCTTTGGAGGCATTTCAAGCACATTTAAAAGCAAACTTGCTCCAGTGACTTATTGCTAGCCCAGAGGAGTTCTCCAATGCTGCTTCCATAGGGCATCTTTTCTTTCTCTTTAGCAGCTGTTTTCTGTTTTTCTACCCATGAAAGACAGCCTTTGTGAGACAGTCCCACATGGGAGCTCTCATTAGATTAACCCTTCCACTACCACGGGCACCTTGTGTACACCATGAGGGATGCATGTTTTCTAAGCACTGCCTTCTGCAGCACCAGCTCCCCTCACTCACCTTTTCCTCCCTGCTCCTTGCTTGTGTCACCTCTTCGCCTGGTTTATGTCTGGAGTTGTCCATCACATCGAATGGATCTGGGTTGCTTTGGGCAGCTGAAGACTTGGAACCAGGCCGCCTGCAAGATGTAAAGCACTGTCTGTGCATAAAGGGCTTTGAAAATTTGCTGTCACTTGATCTGTGTCCTCCTGGTGTGTGCTCCTGAAACATGGGGAATGGGGGTGTTTTGCAAAAGTCTGTGTAACAGGACTAGATGCTGTGAATATCCCTGCCAGAAGGGTTTAGGAGATTAAGGAGCCCAAAGTCCAGTAAGAATTGTCCATGGCTGTGTTGAAATGAGGTGGAAGGCTCATAACTGCTATTAAACATCACCCTGTAATTACCTGTTCAGGAGCCCAGGGTTTGTTGGAGGGATAATTAAGCATTTTGGCTTTGTTAATGAGTCTGTCTGCACCATTCTCACACACTGCAGGGTCTCCCTGGGGAAAATGGAGATTTTTTGGATGCTGGGTGCCCCTGTGCCCAATGTTGTGTCCTACTGGCCTGAGGAGAGCATGAAACACCATGCCATGGGACCAGGGATGCTCCTGACTGCAGTAAATGTGGGCCTGGGAAAGAGAGCTGTGCTGCTGCTGCTCATGTTAGCTAAAAATCAGTGAGATTGCTATAAAGACAAGTTTAATCACATCAAGAAAACCAGTAATAACCTACTTTTGGGCAGACTCTGGGCTCATTTTCAGTCTTTTCTGGAGTCATTGCCTTATGAGAGAGAGGATGGCTGAGAGAAAAACAGATGTCCCAGATACACCCAGCATTTCTGATACCTTGACTGCTAAAATCATCTTGCTTTATAAAAATTGATTCTTTTTCTTTTACAAAGAGCAACATAGAGTGACTTTTTGCTTCCACAGTTCCTCCGAAGGAACAGTACTATATAAATCAAGCTCTGGTTCAGGGACTTTATTGCTTTTTTTAATATTTAATATTTAATTTAAGCCATCACTTTGGACTGACATGAACTCAGTTTGAAAAACCATCATTATTTTTTTCTTTAAGAAACTGATATTTTTGCTTTTAATAGAACCTTTATATCGTGCTTGGAAGAGGAAGAAGCTACAGTGTCACCCCAAAGAGTATTGTACTCACAAAAACCTTGTTTTCTCTGTACTCACAAAAACCTTGTTTTCTCTGCTATGCATTCAAATTAAGATAAGATCCTTTATGTTTTTCTTCTCCTAAAGCACGGGCACATTAGGAAAATTTACAGCCCACAAGAATAAAAGCAAGTTTTGGGTGTTTGAAGCTGCCTTTGCTGTCATTTCACCTTAGTCTTGGTGACCATTGCACCATTTGGGGTTTCTGGGTTGATGCTTGGAAAAGGATGGGGTGGCTATGAATATGCTGAAGTCCTGGGACCCCCTGTACCCCACGTCATGCAGCATCTTTAAATGGCTACATTTGCAACCCCTCAATGACTGCAAGTGATGCTCAGCTGCATGAGCTATGTCATATTTCAGAGAGAAACTTCCCAGAGCAGAAGAGCCTTTAAGCAAATACTATCTTTTCCTGAATGTTTTCTGACTATAGAAGTGTGTTAAGATCCAGCAATGGGTATTAAAATGAATGTGTTTCTCTTCCAGGAGTTTGTTCAATGTGCAAATAAAATCAGCCCTCATGCACAGAGAATCTGGAAGGTTTCAATTTAAAATTCATTGGGTTTTCTGAAGAGGCATATGTTGGGGTGTTTTTTGTATGTGTAGAAATGTATTAAGAAAGATCCTCATCTGCATAAACTATCAGAGTAAATGCCAATTATGGATTCATAGACTAGCAAAAAATGTTACTCTTGATTTATCCTTGTGATAAGATTTATAAAGAACAGTGATAGTCTCTGCTAAAAAGAACGACTCCATCTGGTATAAATAAAAACAATAAACTTAAGGGCAAAAGTTATATCAGCCAGCAATATGATCTGAACAGTAAGCAGTGAAGCGGTAGTTGATGTCCAGAGGAGACGACTGCATTTCCTATTCACATTTGAGGGATGTATGAGCTCATTTGGGTCTGCAGGAGAGGTCTCATATGTGACTCTAAGCAAGAGTAATGAGAATTATGGTGCTATTGCCCTACTCGTTGAAATATCAGTATGCATTTGTCTGCTTCTGAATTTGACTCATTCATTACTAGATGGTTTGGCACTTACCAGTGTGATACGCAAGTGTAAAATGCATATGTCTCGGGAGCCCTCCATCTAATTTCACTGCAGACTGCAACATAATGTAAAAGCAAAGTCCCACATTAGCTGTGTGTCATCAGATCAGCTCTGTTGTGATAATGTAAAAACACTTGAGAAAACGATGTATTTGCCCTGAGAAAAAAACCTGGTTGGTGAAGATGCTAAAATACATTGCTTGGCGGAGAAAGACCAACCAGTGAGCGTGAATGTGCCGCACTGAAAGATTCAGCATGACAAAATGACTTCCTGGGCTGCTGTGCCTCCCTGCAGAGAGGGAGGTCATGGCAGGGGATTGAGAAAGGCACTACAGGACTGAGGAAAACCATTCCTGAGGTTGGTGTTGATCTCCTCTCCGACCTTGACAGTAATGATGTTCAGGCCTCCTACTAGGAAGGCTAGAGCAGGATAATTCAGCTGAGAAGGGATGATCAAAGTATTGGAGAGCTGTGGTGCTGGCTTTCTATGCCTCAGTTTCCCACATATTGTTAGTATCATGGTGCATTGACTATGATTAAGCATGGTATTTTGTGAGTTTCATAATGCTGTAAGTAGGGATAATGATTTTTTTTCTGTGATTTAAAAGTCTGCTCTCCCACTAGCATGAGGACTGAGTCAATCATTATGGTCACTGATCTCCGTTAATGTTAAACATCCCATAAGTCTGAGCTCTCCTTTCTATGAACTCTTCCTGCTAAGCCTTGCTGCCTGTGGGTACCCACCTCTGTCAGCAGCTGCACAGGGCAGCAAGCATCAGGTTGGTCCTGCAGTGATGAAGGCGACCCTGTGTCTGTGTGGATGTCACTAGGTCTCTTTGTAACCTCCATAGAGCAGGGTGTAGAGGAGGAGGTGGCCCTGTTGGTCCATGGGGTTTCTCTGGGGGTCCCAGAAAGAGGCAGCACTGGGCCACATGTCCCCTCTGTGGTCCCCATAGCAAGGCTGTGGGCAGTGTAACTGAGTTGGCCTGACCATTCACTGACCTAGTGTGGGATCTGCTGAGCCCCACTGAGCTTTGCAGGATATGTCTGGTAGTGTTGGCTTTGTTACTGTGGTTCTTGTCCTCTTGGCCACCTTCTGGCACCCCTTTTATGTGGCATCTGAACTTCCAGTCTCTCTCAGAGCTGAAACAAGGGAGAAATGTATTGCCCACGATGAAAAAAAGGCTGAAGGTTTGTTTTCAAGCAGCCCAGCTGCTGGCTCTGCTTGGGAGGTGCTGTATTTTCTTTGCCATTAGCCTTGCTGTTCCATCAGCCTGAACAACAAATGGACACCTGGTGACTGATCTGGCTAGAAATCAGCTGTATCTACCTGCCTGCAGCACATGTGGATTTGATTGTATCCATGCCACTTCTCTGCACAGCCATGTGGATGCCAGTGTACAGGGCAGGATGCTCCATGGTCTTCTGATCACTGGCCCATGGCAAGGAAACCACAGCCTTGGTGAAAGCCTCACCACTTAAACTATGAAACTGTTGGAAACTTTGCAGATGGTGTGGATCGGATGGAGGCTTGGAGGATTTCCGTAACATCACAGATACCAATTAGTGGTCTTGTGTCTGCTTGCCCTGAGAGCTTAGACATGGGAGGATGGCTTGAGAGCAGGGTGCTGTCATCACACCCAAACTTCTCATGCAATCCTGCTCAGTAACTGAGCAAGGCTGGGGGTAGAAAGTTTATTCTCCCTGTGTGGCTATTCTAAAAATTCACTTTTCTGAAGATTCTTTTTTTTTTTTTCTGAGTCTAAATATATTCTTCATCAATTTACATTTATTTGTTCTTGTGCCAATATTCTTCCTCAGCTTAAATAGCTCTTCTCTCTCCCTTGTGTTTACCCCCTTGATGTATTTATAGAAAATAATCACAACCCCTCTCAGGCTTCATTTTGCAAGGCTAAATGAAGCAGCTTGTGCAGTTTCCTCTTACAACTCTGGTTCATCTCAGTCACTTCTTGCTCTGAATCAGACATTGCTGAGTACAGGGGACCCCATGGGGCAGCGCATTCCCAACAATGTGGTGCTCATCCTTCCCAGTGATTCTCATCCTGGTCTGTGTCCTGTAAAATGTGACAAGATCCCTCCACAATACTGTGTGCAGAGCTACTCACCATGTTACCTTTGCTTTTTTACGGCCACAGAATGTCAAACACTCCTAAGTGTTCTGCGCTAGTCTAAGGCTTCTCTTTCTCCCTTGCTCCTAGCTGGTACGCTCCAGGTGCTCACAGGTATTCCTGATGGTCCTTAAGTCCAGAATCATAAATGTCTTTGTGTTAGACCCATCGCTCTGCCTCTCTTTCTCTGCAATATTCAGGTTTCCTCTAAGAATGCTTCTCAGCTTTCTCTCTAATGCTACCGAAGGCTTTAGCGCTCTTCCAGGGGTAATTAATGAAAATAATAACCAAAATGTGTCCCAGTCCTGGAAGAATTCCTTCAGTAACCTCCACTCAGCCTGCTCACCATCCCTTAGAAAGCAGTATGTCAGCATGTCTCCTACAGGGTGTTTGGGGAACTAGCTAATAGTTGTGAATGAATCCAAATAATTTCCAATGAACTGAATTTTCTGTGTCAGTTGTTAGCTGAAGTCCAGATAGGTTATATGTGCTGCTTTGAAAAATGAGGATTTTTATCAGAGAAAGATAATGGCGTTGCTGGGTGTGATTTATCTCAGCGCATGTTCTCCCAACGCTATTTGCTTCCAGAGCCCTTTCCTTCAGTGTGTATTAAAAAGCCTGGCTTGCTTGTGAAATCAGACTAAAGAGCCTGTACTTGTCCAGGTTGCTTGTTTATACTTCAAATAAAAACTGGAATATCATCTTTTCTTATTCTATCTGATTGTACAGATTTATTAAATAAATCCTTGCCTTGTAGCTGTCTCATATCCAGGTTTCCAAACCTGTGAGGGGAGGGCGCTGGTTCATTCTTTGATGGAATTTATGGAAAAAAGGCCAACAAATGAATCCCAGTCGCTGTGTCTTTAATAACAAATGCAGACAAATAAAACATCCTTGAGGGCTGTCATTTTTCAAGCTCTGTATGGGCAGCATGGCTTCAGGCTGCAGCACTGTCTCCCAATGCATTAACCACACTGCCACTGCAGAAACTAGTAGTTCAGATATTATGCAAAACATTTGGCATAGAACAGCCACAGAAAAGTTTGCAATGAGCTCTGTTGTCACCAAGAGGTTTGTCATCAACGTGGAATATCCTGTATAGGCACTCCCAACTTTTATCATTCTCCAAAAACTCCAAGCTAGCATTGTATTAACTGAACAAGTATGATAGATGGCTGTGTTATAATTGAATTAGTTGGGAAGCACTGACCTTTTTGATGTATTATGTCTCTGAATGTGAACAACAAATACAAACTGTTGCTTTTATGAGTTTGCTGGGTGAATTTAGCCATCAGTTGACTTGTGATAAATAAGACGTTGTATGCTCCAGTCAATGGAAAACATGTTTTCAGCTCCTGCGCTTGTATTTCTGTGCTCTGTGAAATTAGCTTTGCAGGCACATGTTCCTCAGCTGTGCTTTTTATATTGTGAACGGAACCCTAATGAGAATTCAAGTCCTCAGAGGACCTTATACTTGCTGGATAATGATAAGCCCAGCAGCTAGCCTTGGTGTTAATTGTTTGCTCCCTTACTGTGTGGCCAGATTAGCTGACAATGACCTGATGAGATTTCTGCTGTTTCTGCAGCACCTCTCCTTGTCAAAATAGTTGTAGATCAATAGCTGTTACCTCCACAAGCTGTACTGAAAGTGAAGTTAGATGGGAAATGCAATTAGAAGAGGGGAAGCTATTTCCAAAGAATTCATGTTGGTTGTTCTTGTGTTTTTATACCCCCGTCCTTCCAGCTCCAGAGCAGACAATGGAATTTTGCAGTTTATCTTTTATTGCTTGGGTTTGGCAGAAAATTCACTATTGCTCTAACCTGGGACATTTCATTAGTATTTATCTGACCATGATAAATAAGGTATTGCTACTTGCCACTGCAGCCAAAATAAATGATCTCCAGATGGACAGGGTGCTCAGGGACCTGGTGGGTGTCTGATCTGCCTCTTCAAATCCAGCCTAGGTCAGGAAAGCTTGTCCCAGGTATGTTTACTATCTGTGAAATGAGCTGATGGGTCCCACCCTATGGATTGACACCTTCAAAATGGCATGTATTCAGAGCAGGAAGATAGCCCACTACTGTTTGTGCCTATTTACAAGTATGGCTAATTCCTTTTGGCTTTGGTTTTTTCCACCTTACTCCCCCTTTCATGCACAGTTTGCAGGTGCTTTCTTGCATAGAATCACCGAGTCCCTCTCCATATCTGAGACTCGCCCACAGTCTAAGAGCCTGCAGCTACAGCAGTTTCTCATAGTTACTATTGATTTAGGTAAAAGCATAAATGTTGCATTCTTCCAGTTTGTGTGTGTGTATGTGTGTCTTGCCTCAGGCTCTTTCTTTTCCTCTGTGGGATCAATTTACCTCCATATCCTTCAATGCAGAGCCTGGCACACTGTGCTGGAGCACAGATGCAAGGGATACTGCCATAACAGTTTGGATCAAAAGGATCCCTCCAATGCAAGACCTTGTCACAAGGGGAGCCAGCACCAGACTTTCTAGGAGCACTGCAGAACTGAATTGTTATGGCTTAATTTTCATCTAAGGAAAAACCCAATGTAGTAACTCCAAAACAAAGAGTAAGCCATGAAAGGGCAAGCCCAAACTAACCAGTTACAAGCAAAAATTAAACTTCTCATCACCTCTTTTGGTCATTTCTTCCCCCCTCTCTACCTTTGGATACTTCTGATCATTATCACTCAAGTCTAGACAGTGTCATTGTCTATAAGACAATTCGGGGGGAAGTTCTGGCTGGGCTATATGCAAATGTTTGGTGGTGGCAATGGGAGAAACCACCTCGAAAGCTGCATGTGCTGCAGTGCTGTGCCTTCCCTGGGATGCTGCTCCTTGGACTTTCCTCTGTATCTCCTGGTGAGACTTTCCTGAATCCTCCTGGATTTGATGTGCACGGGTAGGGTCACATACAACACAACTCATGGATGTCCTCTGTTATGAAGCAGAAGAGCGATCCCTTTCCCATGTGCTGAGCAGATTGCGTCAAAATTGCCATGTAAAATGTGGTTCTACGTGTTCACCGTTGATAAAGCAATTATGGAAGAGCTGGTCTGCAACGTGCAAATCAGACAACACAGGGGAAGAGTAGAGACTAGGAGCAACTTGCCCAAGGAGCAAACCTTGCAAACCTAATTAAATTCAATAGAGAGATAAAAAGAAGAGAGATTCTTTTTCTCTGCAACTTGTTCATAGTCAATGGGAGAAAAGATTAAATGCTAGAAAGGTTTCAATCTATTTGTTGTGGTTAAAGAGCCTCATACAAGATGTGTCGCAAACAGTTCAGGGTCTCCATAATGCAATTTAAGTCACTGGGATCAACAAACAGTTGATCCCAAACAGTTCACTGTCTCCAAAATGCAATTTAAGTTGTTGGGATCCATATGGGTCATCTGTTTTTCATCTGCTATTTTTTTCCAGCATGGGGAAACAGGAGTTTCTGGCTAATAAAGACATCTTGCTATGAGGCATCTTATTATCATGTACTACCCCATACGAATAATCCGGTGACCTGTAACAGGGCTGTGACACAGGGGTGAGAAATACAGAAGAATGGGAATACCTGAAGCCACTGTTCTCTTATTCTCTAACAGCAGTCGGATGGTGTCACAGCACCTGCTCCAGCCTTTCCAGCTAGCGGAGAAATCCCAGGATGCTGAGATCGACAGGCTTTTTGCTGACAATTTCAAATGGAGTGAATTAACCCCAGCCAAGCCCGAAGACAAAACCTGATGTGTGCTGTTGCCTGGGTCCTTGGACTGCAGCCAGTGAATCTTGCACCAGATCAAGGTACAAAGTGGCCTGAAGAAGACAGCAAGAAATGACTTATCCACAGCGATGTTCTGACCTACTCTCCACTCTTAGAGCACAAAAACATATATAGCTTCAAAGGATTTTAAGGCAGACAAATGCAGCTCAGAGGAAAGGATAAAATGAGCAGTGAATAACTTACAGATTGGGGACAAAACATGTAAAAGAGCTCCTTTAGTGTTTCCAACAATCACCCCACACAAGCCTGGTATGTGTGAGGTCAGGAGAAGGTCTCCTCCCAGGGAAGCTGACCTTGGCTCCTGCACAGCAGTTGCCTTCCTTTTTGGCACTCCACTTTGTATGGGCTCAGCCAGAACATATTGCTTAATCCATGGAAGTGTTGGGGCATCTGGTTGATACATGCTACTTATTCCCACAGTGAAGATCTATATAGGAAGCGCATATAAATAACAGCAGGGCCTACGAAGCCCAAGGTTAAGTGGAAGTGCATTTCTGCTCACCATCAGACATGAACAAGGTGGACCTGGGACTCCTCCCACAATGAGATGCTGTTTTCTGGAGCAAAACTGTCAGAGGAGATGGGAAGCTATAGCTTAGAACAAGCAAAAAAGCAGTATTGACAGAGCAAGAGGCAAAAAGGTGTGACTTTTGATTAGATGGAAAAAGAGGCAAAATTAAACCTCCCCATCACAGTGGTGGTTGCTTTCCTTAGACACACCTGGCAGAAATGAGAACTTGTCCTTCCACCCAGCAATGATTTGCTCAAAGACTCTTCCTTGCTTTTTACAGACAGCAATGCTGAAATCAGGGTGAATAGCTCTATCCTGTAGGACAGTGCCAGGTATTTCTCTCCAAGGCATGCCATGTTGGTATTGTGGGGGATGCAGACCTGAAAGGATGCTGATTGTGGACAGGGGCTGCAGATGTTGGTTCTCCCCTGCTCAATGTCCAGAGGTGCTCAAAGACATGGGGATATTTTCAGTAAATATATTTCACTTCTAAACCCAAGAGGAGATCAGGCACCAGATAAACCACTGAAGGCAATGACAGCGTCTCTCTTCCCTGAGGTCTTCAGTGGAGTCTGCAGGCTTTTCTGGAAGATACTTTTTAATCAAATGCTAACTGCTGAGCTAAACACAGCAGTTATTGAGTGAAATGCTATGGGCTATGTTATTCCATAAACTGATGAGCTAATAGACTCTGATGGTCTTAAAATCTGGATGGACATTTTAAGGGGATTCTATAAAAAGGCCGTCCCTATAAATAATTACTTAGGGAGGTAAAAGCAAAGGCATTTGTGAGTTCCTCAGTGACCATAGGGAACTTGAAGACTGTTTAACATGCTAGTGAGTGCAATCCGACATCCATCAATATGACTGGAAAATCTCCTCTGGCTTCAGTGGGCATTTGGTCAGGTCATGGTTGTGGAACTGGTGCGAGGGTGAAGGACAGCATCATTGGAGCACCACTGGGGGTGAAGTATCTTCCATCAGGTTTTAACTCTCATGGGAAGGTTATTTTGATTATCCTTTAGTAAATCTTGATGGACAAGACTTGGGGATGAGCCAGTAGCAAACAGAGAGACAGATTGCACAGTGAACTCACCTGAATGTGCAAGAAACCAGCACAGCTTGGAAATACTTTCTCCCCTCTGGAACTCGGTATGGAAGGTAGCACCTTCCCAAGGGCTCTCATGGAACAAATGTCTCCAGCCCTGACCAGAGATCCTACACAGGCTGTGGTTGAGGAAATCTTGCAAAGCAGACAGGTGGTTACCTGTCACACTTGCTGCTGCCTTCACCCATCAGGGCAAGAGCGACTGGTGCCTCAACAGGCAGAGCACTGGCTGAGCACAGATACACTGAGCTGCACTGACTCCATCTGTGCAGCCTTCCAGCACTCTGCAAGATGCCCACTCCCTCCTAGGTCCTGTAATCAAAAAGCAGCTCCTCATTACTCTTTTTTCCCCACTTTTGACGTAGCATCAGTTATATCTATGCTTCTGAGCATGTTTGCTTCCGAAAACGAGCGACTACCTGGCAAGTGTCTGAATCTTGCCCATTTTGCTTGTGGTTAGTGATGCACTCAAAAAGACCTGAACTGAAAAGCCCAAGTGAAGGCTCATTTATAAAAAATAGTGGTGGCGAATATAAATAAACACATTGCTCTGGGTTGGTTAAACAAACTTCACTATAAAGTTTCTTATTACAGATGGATTAGCCTGTCATCACTTCAATCATCAGTGGTTTTGTACATGATCTTTAAAGCTTGTTTTACAAATGCTTGAACATTGCAGTACGGGGGTTTATTACTCACAGGCATGTGTGCCAGCAAAAACCAGTTGTTCCCACTCCCACTGGAAAGAAATTTAACATAGCAGAGGGAAACTCGTTAAAACATCCAGACCAATATTCACAAAAATATTTTATCTTATCCATCCCACTCACAGTTAGCTCTGTCTTTGTTTGTAAATATATTGGGGGGGGGGAAATCTCTTTGCCTAGGACTGCTGTCAAGTGTACTGCTTTGAAGAATTTGGTGCATTCTCCACTCAGCACATCTGGTATGGGTGGATGTTATTCAACAGGCTGGTTTTTTTTGTTCTTGTTGTTAGATTTTAAGTGCTCCTCTGCCAAAATCCATTTAGCTGAGCAAGAAGTTTGCCCATTATCAATCACTCACTGATAACCACTGCCAACTCAGAGATGCATCTTTCCAGGCAGAGCCTGCATGCACGCTGGCCACAGAAGCCAACTTCAGCAATATTGGTGCCCTACTGAGATTTCAGAGGAAGTGCAAATGTGGCATACCTGATAAAAATAGCAATCTGCGTGCTGCAAAGTGCTATTTAATGACTCAGAAAGTTTTGGTATGTTTTTAAGAGAGAATGCGGTGTTTCACCCAGACTGTGGCAGGAAGGGGAAGAAAGCAGTGCCCTGCACTGTCCAGCCATTCCCACTGAGCTTGCCCTGCACTCCCAAATCCCAGTTAAGTACTTCAGGGAGCACAACAGGCTCAGAGAATCTTGTCTCACTGTGTGTAGCTACTTGTACTCTTAGCATAGGGCTGTGTTTTGGGCTTTAGATTTTTCCCTTTCTATTAAAAGCAAGACCTGAACAGCCTAAGGACTTGCTACTGGCACAGTGGCAAATGTACACCAGTCTCTGTAGAATAAGCTATATTGGTGAAGGACTGTTTTTTCTACATTTTAATACCATCTGACCGCTGCTTGCTCTTTAAGAGATGTGTGCTGAAGAAGACAATAGGTATGGTCATGTCCCAGTGAAAGTGGACTTGGTTTTCTTTTACCTCTCAGTAAAAGAAGCTCATCAGGAAATGATTTGGGGGTTTCTGAGAGCAGCGAAACCACCAAGTTGGTTGAGGGTTTTGAGTATGTTTAGCTTCTGTTTTTCTAATAGCACAAATTTGCCCATAGGTTGCAATAAGGGAAGTAAAGAAAAGCCTGCTAGAGACCTCTTAGTCCTTTAAAATGAGCCTTTGGGCCAGTCCCTTTATGTCAACACGATAAAGAGTTTGGTTTAAATTAATCACTGTTTAAGCCTTTGCAAGGCAAAGCCGGTAACAGCTGTGTGGTGCTACAGCCACATTACATGAGATAAGGCAAAGCGAGTGTCCTGAGCCCAGGCTTGCTGCACTTTATACCAGTGTGCTGGATACACACTGCTCTGGAGGGGTTGCAGCTGAAAGAAAACTCTCAGCAAGAGTGTGGACAACGTGTGAGTGGAAAAAAGAGGCCTCCTCATGGGAGTTATAACATGGAGAGGAAGCCAAAAGTTTCAGGGAAATAGCTACTGAGTGTTGCAGTGATGAAAGATATTCTTTCTTAGACCTCACTCACCCTCCACATGAGCTCCTCCTTCAGCATCCATCAGCTTCAGTGTAACCAGCCCTGTGGGGTTATCCTGTGCACCAACAAACAGCACTGTTGCTGCTATGAGAGAGAACAAGACAGTGGGAATGTGTTTATTTTTGTGCAGCTGATATTAGCATCGCATATGAATGAGGAATGTGCTCTGGCCCTGGGAAGCAAACTGAGCTGAAATATCCTTATATTAGGGCTACGCTACACAGGCTGTACACTCTCTTCCCTATGTAGCATAGTTTCTTCAGCGCTGTGATGCCAGACAAACCGGGAAAGGCGAGGGGTGCAGTCCTGGACACCGCTGGCTCAAGGAGGCATCTCCTACACCCAGTGGGTCTCTGGATAGTTTGGAAGAAGCTGCTGGAGGGGAAGGCAGGGAAGATGGGAGGTCTGGGGGGAAGGTGGAGACTGTGGGGGAGCCAGACAAGGTAAATGTGCCAGCTGCTGAAGGAAAGACGAGATGAAAGGGAAGAGTGGAGAACAAAGCAGAGACATCAGGGAAGGGTGGGGAGGGGAAATGGGAGAGGATGGTGCTAAAATTAGATGGGGAACGGGGACAGGGAGAGCTCATCTGGTGCTCTCCCCTCAGAAGAAATTCCCACTGAAGTTGCTATGAAACCTGGACTGGGGAGGAGGGGGGAACAACTGGAGTCTGGATGGGAAAGCAAGAGGAGAGGAAATTACTGCAGACCTGCACAGCCCAAGCTGCTCAGATTGGTTTCCCTGGCCCCAAGGCACCACATACATACACCCCCCCACCCCTTACCTTCAGCCAGGGACACACGGCCCAGTGTCGTCTTGTAGAATCAACGTCTTGTGCTTATGAATCTGCACCGTGTTTAACTGTTTCAAACCAATTTCTGCAGGTGATCCCTAATTACCTGCTCCTAGTCACAGCCCACAAAGAGCTAATGAAACCCTTGCCATCAATTAAGTGCAATTTCTGGGTGCTGAGGGAGAAGTGGGGAAGGCAAAAGACAGTCACTAACCTTTTGTTGCCTGCAGCCTGGCTTTGGGGCATGGCTTTCCCCTTGGGGCTGAAGGAACAATGTTGTGCACAAAGTGTGCTGCATGCAATGCAGGAACAAAGGATGTGTGTTGAAGAACAGCCCTTCCACTGAAGCCTTGAGCTTTTTAGTTGCTACATATTCTCACCGGGCTTTTACAGGAGGCAGTTACATATCCCAGCTACAACTTGGGCCAGCGAGCACACACCAGGACTGCGTGCCAAGGGAGCACTGGCTGATACACAACCATTTCAGCTGCATTCATCCCTTTTCCTCCCGCGAGGAGTTCAGGATTATGTGGTTGGGGGCTTCCTGTCAATCAGGTGGTTGTTGATCAGACACCACCTTTCATAATCGGGAATGCGTTATCGATCTCATTGTTATTGTGCTCCTTCTTTTCTAGCTGGATCAGCTTTGGCTGTGGGAGCCAGCTCTGGAAACCTATCAGAACCTGGGTGAAACCAAGTAAGATCACCCAGATCTGGACTAGTGGTAAGAGGGGTCTCCTACTTATTCTCTGGTGTTTGCAATTCTGAAAGGTACAGAGAGCTTTTCTGCCCGCTTTGATGACGTGAAGGCTCTATAGGAAGGGCCATAGGGTTGAAAGCATCCAGCCATGCAATTTGCAAGTAAATGGCTACTTACAGCCTTAAAACAGTCTGACAAAAGCATGTAAAATGGGGCCCAAGGACACTGCCTCCTTCAATGCTATAGAGTAGGGGCAAGAATAAGGGTAGTATGAATATGTTTTCCTTCTATTTGCGAAGATGTATGTTTATCTTCTTCGTTTGTATTAACTGCTATGTGCATTGTATCTTTACAGATATTGTACATACACTGAATCACATACAATATTCTTCAAAGTCAGTGGAAGGACTTGCACATTAGTGGGTTTCAGGCAAAACCCCCTCCTGACCCCTTGTTTCTCCCAGGAAAGCAGAGACGTCTGTTCCCAAGGTTGTCAGAGTAAAACACATTGTTTTGTGCCAGTTTGTCTACAGTGTTCTGATGGTCGTGATGTGTTTGTGCATACAACCCTTTGAATTAGTTCGTCTAGGAAAGAAAAGCTGATGGTCCACTTCCCAGCAACACTAATGAGACGAACAGTCAAGCCTCTGACATCTTACTGCTTTATTCATCCAGCAACACCTCTATTAAAAACTCCCGTCGATATCTCCTGGGTGGTGTGGCAAGCCGACCGTCAGCAAGGGAAGAAGCAATGCTCTGACACCAGGTAAGCTCTTGCCTGCTTTGGTGCTGCACACCAGAGGTGGGGACTGGCACCCCGCAGCACCAGGACCCATCCCTGCAAGGGTCACAGCCCCCTTTTTGGGGAGGTAGGATGCGTCTGGCCTCGCGCACGGGAGGTCAGGTAAATGGTCAGAACAAGTCTGTGCATCAGTGGCCTTTGCACCCCAGGGCGGTGGGTGCTCAGGGGTGCAGTGTCCCCAAGCGCTGGGCATCCCCCTCCCCTGCACACCTTTGCGACAGACACCCTCTGCCCGGATTTGGGATGCAGGGATGGGGGGAATAGAGGCGCTGACAGTGCGGGGGGAGCCAGGAGCTGCCGTCTCCCATCCAAACAGTGCCGGGGGGGCTAAGGGGCTCGGTGCTGCCGGGACGCAGCTGAGAGGCTGCGACAGCGGCCCGTACTTGCACTAATGACAAAGATAATAACGATGATAACGTGAAGAGCCGGAGCGCGGGTCCCGGCTCACCGCCGCTGCGGTCCCCGCTGCCGCAGCGCTTGGGGCCGGCCGGGGCAGCCCCCCCGGCGGCTGCGGGCCCGGGGGCGGTGCAGGGAGGCTCGGCCTGAGCAGCCCACTCCCTCCTCCTTTCCGTCTCTCCCTCCTCCCATGCCAACCTGCTGCCGCCTTTGTCAGCGCAGCCCAGCGCTATGGCATCCTGCTGGGGCTCCAGGCTCTGGCTCTTCATCCTCCTCCTCTTCCTCCTCTCTGGGCAGCGGCTGCTGCAGAGGCAGAGCCAGCCGTGACGGCCGCGCTTCCCAGGCAAGAGGCGGACGGAACCCCCAGGTGAGCCCCAGGTACGGGAGGGGGGCACGGGGGTGCGCTGGCTGAAAGGGGGACTGAGGACAAGCGCCCTCCGATCCCCAGCCCCAGGGATGCAATGGGGGCTTCAGCACCGGCTCCCTCCACCGGGTCGGGGATAGGGGGAGTAAGCTCAGATAAGACCCCCCCCAGCCCCTGCGGACCCCGCCGGGCGCCCCGCGGTCCGAGTTCTTTGTCCGGCTCCCCAGGAAAGGGAGGACTCCAACATCCTGGAACTCCATCTGTGACTTCGGCAGCTCCACTTCAGTCCTGCACAGCTGGATCTGTCCCCAGGTAGCTGGACTGGGGGAATGGGTGACCCCCGGTCTGCGCCCCCAAACCCCAAGCAGGTAGCCTGAAGGGATGGGGAGCACCAACGATGGGGACGAGGGAAGCCAGACCCACTATGGTGAGGAAATCGGTCAGTGCAGAGTCAGGTCCGGCGTGGCAGTGAAGTGGTTGTAGGTTTGCCCATAGATGGAATAAATTGCTCACATTTAACTCCATTAGACCTTTTCGTGCCTATCTGTTGGTGTTTGCAATGGTGTCTCCTTGTTCAGAAATTTTTGGGGAAAAACGTGACTTAGATGTGCTTTGATAACGTATTGAGAGGGTGGTATTTGTGTGTGTTTGCATGGGCCGGTAGTTGGCAAAGAATAACCAAGAGCATATGATGCAGTAATAATTCAAGTGATTTATTGCACAGGTTTAGAATGATTGTTTGCACTTTTCCAGATCATATAGATCCTGGATTGCATAACTGAACAATGCAAATAATCAGCCTAATGTTGTTCTGCAAGAAAAATCGATGGCAATCCTTGTTTGACTTGAGCCCTGACACATCCGTGAGGGTGCGCTGCCTTTATCCTCAAGTTTCCCGTTAATTTATGCATTAGGAGCCTTTAAAAACTGCTGAATTCTCTAGTGGGGGGAGGCTGAAGTGTTGTGCAGAGCCCTTTTACAGCAGAAGCTCTGCCGTTAAGGAGCTGGGTTTGTAAAGCGTGGTTTTCCAAGCCTTGTTCCCACAAGATAAGAGCCAGAAAATAGCAACTTCCTCCCGTGCTCTTCCCCACTGAGCCCCATGGTGATCCGCGGATGAGGTTAGTGGTGGGATGCTCGGAGCGTGTTGTTCCTGAGCAGAACAGCAGCGAGCTGCAGGCTAGAGCCGGTGCACAAGCCCTGTGAGCAGCCAAGCTGCAGGCGTTCATCCCCTTCGGCTCTGGAGGGGTAAATAAGAACCACATCAGCGAGGCGGAGAGCCAGCATCCATCTCCTACCTGCCCTGGGTAGAGGAGCCCACCCTGCTCCGCACAGCTGAGGGAACGGTCCGGAGGAGGTGGCTGATGTCGGACTGTTCAGAGGAGTGTCTCATCAATGAAAGGTGGAGAGAAGTGACTGCCATTGTGCGGGCAAGGCTCCAAAGTGCGCTTTTTAGTTTTCTTTCTAAAGAGCAGCAGAAGACAGGCGAGGAGGAGGAATAAGGTGTGTGGAAATAGGCAGTGTTTCCCCAAATGCCGGTTCCTGGGTGTGCGTGTGCATGGTGGAAGCCAGACAGGGTTTGAGGTGCTTGTTTGTTCATCACAGATTTCCTAATGTTTTGACAGAGAAATGGATTTGTGAGTATGGGGAAAAGCAAAAACTGCTTCCATCCTGATGGGTTACGTGTTTCACGAGAGGTGCGCGTTGCCTGCTTTGTTTTATAGTATCTGCCTTTGGGGAGACAGGCTGAAAGATTTACGAGCTCAAGTTAATAGTAAACCAGCATATCGCAGGCTCTATATCAGTGTTCTCCTGCACTGAAGTAGCTGGCTCTTTCTGGGGGAATTTACGTGAGGATCGCTTGCTCTGCTTGGTGTTGCTGTAATGCTATTATAGGGTGGCCCGTTAGTCACTGTGGGGGGAAGCAAAACAAGGATGCTGTTTCCCTCTCGGCTGGCAAATCAAAGGGAGAGGGGAAATGATGGCTCCAGCAGCCATGGCTGTGTATTAGCTGCACCTGCTGTGGATATTGGGAAATGGGGAGAGCAAATGTCAGAGGCACAAAAGAACAGGGAAGGAAATGAAGGAGGAAATAACAGAGGGAGATAATGTAGTCTCTCTGCCAGTGGCCACAGTTCAGGCTTGTGAAAAGTGCCTTGGCACCTCACAGCTGCTCAGAGAAGTCGAGTGGTGGGACTTTCTCTTGAATCCTGTGCTGGGATTTATCTGCTCCGATGTGTGCTGCCCTCAGATCACGCAGTGGGGCAGGGTTTGAAGGTTCCATGGGGGAAAGCAGCCAAGGCAACTGAGAACCACGACTAACATGAATTTATGCATGGTGAATTTATAGGACAGTCAGGAGGTGAGGGGACCCCCTGCCCTGGCGTTGATTTGGGAGGTGGTGAGGAGGGAAAGCACATTCTGCTTTTCCTGTGGGAACCAAGATGCATGAAAGAGCGCACAGGTTCCCCTGGTCTGGAGAGCCACAGGGGAGAGGTCTTATGGATGCTTGATTCCTAAAGACACCAGAAAATAGAACAGTAGATTCCCTTTGTGCACCAGGAAGCACCACTAGGGACGGAGGTTGTAACTGTAATATCCTTGTTCTTCTCCAGAGGCTGAGATAACAGTAAAATGAGAGCCCAGTTCATGGCTCTTGGTGCAGGGCAAGAAGACATTGATTTGTGGTAAGCCAAGAGCTCATCTGCGTGCAAGGAGAGTCAGACCCCATTGACTAGCCATGCAATATGATGCCGTACGAGTCCATGCTGGGATATAATTGTGCTGTTAGAACAGCAAATGTCAAATCTTGGGGAGCTGAGTCAAAGCAACCCTCCCAGTGTTAATAAAACAAAATCATTAAAGATGAAATGTTAAGTGGCTCCTTTGGTCAGAGACTGTCTTGCTGAAGATAAATAAGTTATATCCTGTCCTTGTGTCTGGTTAGCGCCATGTCTCTGGGGACCTACGTCAGTTTGGGGGTGGTTTGGAGGGTGCATGTGGATGCTGGTAGTGAAGGTAAGGCACGAGGATGTCAGTGGAATTGAGGCCATCTGAGGAGGCTCCATGCTGCTACTCTTGCTGTGGGTCATTTCATTTGATTTGCTGCTTTTGACTGATTCATGACACTGTACCCTCTTTAAAAGGCCTTCCTGTACTCTTTTCTTTATGGAGCTTTGCGTTTATGTGCCACGTCCAGGTCTATTCTGGTCCTGCTCTGAGAGATAATGAATGAACGTTGCTATAACAGCTGAGATGGTGCTCGGCCAAGTGTTTGGCAACTGGGATGTGGCATCTCCCGGTGTGACTTGCCAAGAGTCACCTGTCTCTGTCGCAGGCTGTTAGGAGGCTTGACAAGAGACAGAGGAGCTTAATACGCCACTAAAATCCTTGGCACTGGGTTTTTCATTCCTGACCTAGAAAACAAGATTTCAAGGCCCTTATATATTATTATTGTAGGGTAATACATCTTATTCTTCACAGCCTGAATCTTTTGTGTGCTCCACTAGCAACATTTCTGATGTTCTGGCATTAGGGAACGCACATTTTCACGCCCAGGCTGAAGCCCAAAGGTACCTTTCGCACCTAACTTGCGCTCACACCAGAAAGCTGTTAGTGAACAGCCAAGTGGAAATTACTCCAGTTTCTAGCTAGCTATTCCTCAAGACCCACATCTGATTTTGCAACCTGCCTTTTCCAATCCCACCTCTCATAGCTGAGCCTCAGTTGAGAGAATTGCCCCAGTTTCCACTTCAGTAAGCTCTGCTCTCTCCTGGTCACCCTTGCCTTAATCCCCCGTCACCTCCCCGTCCTTTCACTGTTTTACATCTGACCATCACCTCCCAGGCTTGGTTCTGGGAGTACAGGATCCTAGACAGAGCTAGAGCAGGTTGAGCAGACCTCCTGTGCTTGGGATCCGTGCTTCAGTGCTGCTGCTTTACTGCTCAGATACGGATTGGAGTCCCTAAGCCAAGGCTCCTTGATGGTGCTAGATAACAGCAAGGTGAGATTTGGAGGTGTTCAGGGCTTCCACCTAGGTTTTACTAGATTCATAGGGTTTAGAAACATGTTTTGAAGTTAAAACCTCTGATAGGAGAGATAGCTAAGAATGGGTTGGTACAAAACAAATAAAACTCGAGAGACTGTACTAGGATATCCTTACTGGGATGAGAGGGCAAAGACAGAATGTACGGAACAAAACAGGTTTACAGTTTTGAGAAATACATTATTGCAAGGTGTTCTCTTATGTATTTTAGCAGGAGTGTGAGGGGGGAGAAAGCAGGGCACTGGCAGGCTGGTGCAGGCAGTGTACAGTGTGTGAAAATGCATATCCAGGTGAGGGTTTTGCAAGAAGCTGTGAAGTTACAAGTGGGAGGAGACATTTGGTGTTGTTGGTATTGAGCCTGGAGGTGACAAAAAGACCGATTTCTGCTCTTTCCCCAAATGGCAGGTTTATAACATGCAGAAAACTGACTTGGAATGCCAGCCCCTGGCAGCTGGGAAAGTCTCTGAGCCCCACATGTGAAGTTTACTCTGGGAGCACTTGGTGGCTCTGGTGGCAGGTAGTTTGGTTTAGTTCTAGCTTGGGAGCTTCATTGTCTAATGGTGACATGCCAGAGAAATATAAAGGCAGGCTGTTGTAAAGGCTGTGCCTCTGAGCACAGACTGCTGATAAAGAGAAAGGGGATACAAACATCCTTCTCCAGCTTTTAGCATTACTTTCTGGAGCTGAGCTCTGAGCAATTTAACATATTTGCTCTTTGTCAGTGTGCAGAAGAGTTGTGCTGCTATGCATAATACAGGAGCTTTAAAAGCAAACACACATGAAGCGGAGGTGTTGGAAAATCTCTGTAGCCATTGGTTTCTGAGAGCTGTGTTTACAATCACAGAAATACCTTCACGTTGCTGCTGCTCAAGTTCTGATTGTCAAACAGTAGAAAGATGCTACTTAAACAGCCAAGTCTGTGTGGAGACTTGTTTCATATTCACATGGGCAGCCTGGTGGTTTTCTTTTTTCCCTCTGGAAGATGCTACTGTGGCTTCTGCCACAAAACCTATTTATGCTGGCTCTGACACTGGGAGATCACCAGTGTGCAGTGTCACAGCAAGAGGAAAGGTTGCAAGAATGGGAGCCCTGTATTCCTGGAGTGGTGCTCAGGAATACTGAGGTTTTTGGCTGGGAGGTGACTTGAAATGAGTGATAAGAAACCTTGCAAGCCTGACTTACATGCTTTGCCATTTGGGTGGATGGAGATACTAGTCCCAGGGGTCATTTAAGGATGGGAGTGAATGGGAAAAGATACCATACCTTTTTGGGGAAAAGAAAATATTTTTGTCATTTCCATCTGTAGGAATAACAAAGTGACCAAAACGTAGGAATTGGCAGACTGCATCATTGTGTGCTCTGCCTCTCCTAGTAGCCAACAGCAGAGACACTGACAAGGAGATTCATAGTAGGCAGATGAAAAATAATCTGCCTCCCATCAATGTCCTTTCCTAATCCATAATAGTTAGAGGTTGGTTTGAAGTCTGAAAGGGCAGGGGTTTATATCCTTCCCAAGATGTTTGCTAGCGTTAGCAGTGCTTGTTCAGGCTATTCTTGTTATCCACATAAATGCGCAGCCTTTGCTCTCCACCTCTGCCCTATCATTTCAGGCTGGTGAATGAAGCTGCATTCCGTGGGTTTCTCTGGGAACACATTACTGAAGAGGATGTTCTATGTCCTTGATATTGCTCAGTCTTCAAATCCACCCTGATTGGCAGGCAGCCCTCTAGCATCTGCTGGATTGGTTTCAAGGTTCAGTGGGATTTTTTGTGTTTAACTCTTTATTCTCTTATCTAAATTTTGCACTTTTCAGCTGAAATGGGGCTCACACTGATTCATTTTTGGGGGACCAGGCAGCATTTCCATTCCTCAGTCATAAACTTAGGAAAAGGTATTGCTGGAAAAAGTCCCATAGTATCCAGAGTAGAGGTGAAAATAATGTTTTGAAATAATCAAGATGGTAATTATTATGTGTTCAGGTAACTTCTAAAACCACATCAGAAGGTTTACCTTCAGTAAATCTTCCTGACAGCCGTTTGCAGTCAGACATGAAAACAGCTGGGGTGGTCATGGTGTGGTAGATCATCCCTGCTTAGGCTAGGGCTAGAATTGTTGCCAAACAATTTGATGTGTCTGTTCTTTCAACCTCTCATAAGTTGGTAAGAAATTCTGTGAAAGCCCCACAGCAAGCAGGCTGGGATTCAATATATTATATATCTGCCACTAGTTCACCCCCTCCAGAGCTTCTGCTGTTTATTCACTTCCTTGTTTTAGAAGACACTGACATAAATGAGCCTCCTTGGATGAAATCCTGATTCCATTTAAGTATTGAATTCATCAGTGCTAGGGTTACAACCTGGAGTTCGGAAACATGAGGATGGGTTATACAAGAAAACCTTCAACTACATGGCTAGAGAGTCAAGTCCCATCTGGGGCTGAATTACAAGGTCCTGAATCTTATCTGTGGGTGACTTACAATCTTTTTTGTTTGCTGTTGTGTGTTGCTATAGAAGTGGAACGCAGTTTCCAGGCTAAACAGCAAAATAGGCTTAAACCATGGAGTCCAACCAAGAATCCTCACTCTTCCTCGTGAAAATCTTGGAGGAGCTGGACACGAAGCAGAATACTGTTTCTTACCAGGACCTCTGCAAGTCCCTGTGTGCAAGGTTTGATTTATCCCAGTTGGCCAAGCTAAGAAGTGTGCTATTTTACACTGCTTGCCTGGATCCTAATTTCCCAGCGACTTTGTTCAAAGACAAAATGAGATGCACTGTAAACAATCAGCAATCAAAGAAAATCATGGTTGCAGCAGATATAGTAACAATATTCAACCTCATACAAATGAATGGGGGAGTGGCCAAGGAGAAGCTTCCAGTTGCAAGGCAGAAAGTGAAGAAGAAAGAGTCCTTTGAGTCCTGTAGATCTGACACAGAAATCTGCAATGTGGCAGACTGTGTGCCTAACTGTGAACTGAATGACCAGGATTTCAACCGGGGCTTTCCAGTCAGAAGGTCCTCAAAATGCAGAAAGGTGGACTGCAAAGACTGTCAACAGTTTGTCCCCTCATCAGAACCCAACTTCTTACTTGGTGTTAATAAGGACATGAAGGGCCGGGCTGCCTCTCTGGACAGGCTGCAAGCGTTGGCGTCCTACTCCATCGCCACATCTCCACCGTGCGAGATGCAGAGTACGTACTTCCCCATGAATATTGAGAATGAATCAGACCAGGACTCCTTGCCTATACATCCAGGCATAAAAGAAACTTTCATTTCAAATGATGAGCCGTTTGTGATGCAGTCATGTGTCCAGAAAAGAAATATATTCAAAGAAGATTTTCATAATCTGATTACAATATCTCCCAACTTAATACCACCCAGCAAAAAGCCAGAAGATGGACACAGAGAGCCTAAGAACAGGAAAGAAAGTTCTAAGCAGACTTTCTTCAACCACAGCTTTGAAATGCCATATAGCAGCCAATACTTGAATCCAGTTTATTCTCCTATACCAGACAAAAGACGAGTGAAGCATGAAAGCTTAGATGATCTTCAAGCTTCAACGTATTTTGGCCCAACTACTATTCTCGGGCCCCAGGACACCAAAAAGTGGACTGGAAAGCCAGCCAAGCAAACTGCCTGGCCAGCTAAAAGCTGGAGTTTAAATACTGAAGAGGTACCTGACTTTGAACGATCATTTTTTAATAGGAAGCAATCTGAAGAGAAGCTGCGATACCAGAGTTCGAACAACCCATCTCCAAACTTTCCTTCGGCTGACAGGCATCAGTCCTACCTAAATGCAAAGGAACCACAACCAATTATGCAGGCAAACTATGCTGTGAAACCAAATGGGCATAAACCCAAGGAAATCCCTTCTATTCTAGATGTGGAGAAACACGAGCCAGTCAAAAAGTTTAAGGATAAAAGCATTAACTGTACTTCTGTTCAGATCTTAAGCATTGACAGGACCACAAGTGTTGGGACACAGACGGAGCAGCAAGTTCTGGACCACAAGAAGTGCAAGGACTTGTGTGCAGCAGGCCAAGCCAAGTACGGAGAACGGCACTCTCTGAAACACTCAGATGATGACTCTGAAATCGTGAGCGATGATATCAGTGACATTTTCCGGTTTTTGGATGACATGAGTATCAGCGGGTCCACAGGAGTGATGCAGTCTTCATGCTACAACAGCACTGGTTCCTTGTCCCAGGTGCACAAATCAGACTGTGAGAGCTCACCTGAGCACAATTTGACTAAGATCTCCAACGGGAGTGCCTGTAACAAGTTGGATAAAGTGACCCGAGCAGAAGTCAGTAACACAGAAGATGAACTAAAAACGAGTGTCTGCAAACTAGTGTTGAGGATTGGTGAAATAGAGAAGAAGCTGGAATCTCTCTCAGGCGTCCGAGAAGAAATCTCCCAAGTCCTGGGAAAACTAAGCAAGTTGGATCAAAAAATCCAGCAGCCGGAGAAGGTCAGTGTACAAATAGATCTCAATTCTTTGACGAGTGAGGCTGCGTCGGATGAGAGCAACTCCCCACAGATATTTCAGTGCCACAACACTTCTCATGGAGGCAAACTGGAGAATAATCCAGAATGGTGCTGCTCAGATGCCAGTGGAAGTAATAGCGAGAGTCTTCGCGTAAAAGCCTTAAAAAAAAGTTTATTTACTAGGAGGTCATCTAGATCGTTAACAGAGGAAAACAGCGCAACGGAATCCAAAATAGCAAGTATTTCAAACTCCCCCCGAGACTGGAGAGCTATTACTTACACCAATCAAGTTGGCATTACGGAAGAGGAGAGGAAAGAGAGAGATGGAGGAGAAAATAAGGACTGGCACAGGAAATCTAAAGAGGTAATTTAAACTTTAACTTACATAATAAGCCCTTAAATATAATTTAGTTATGAATGTCTTCCATAGTCATCACAAGCCTTAGGTGTGACAATACTTTGCCCTGCTATATTATGCCTGTCTTTATTGTTATCTTAATTGAGCGATTTTGTACCTATATGTTCTTGCTTGGCAGCTGCAATATGGTCAAGTTGTTTTTTAAAAGCTTTGCTCTTTTGGAAAGGGAAGGAGAATAACACGGTTGACATCTTTGGAAGATGATGGTATTCTTCCTCATCAGTGGCAATATAAGGAGGCTGGAGAATCAATCTGGTGAAAAAGGTGTGGGGAAAATTGAAATTCTCTAGTGATTATTTTAGAAGGGAGGTTTTGCAATTGCATTGTGATGGCTTTTATCAGAGAAATATGTGCATATTTAAAAGCCAACAAAATAGATTCATGGATTCAAATCCCACAAGAAAAGAATCCCTGTGCGTGTACCGTGAGATCCTAACTGTAGTTATGTTGTGACTTTCACGGTCATTTAAGCAAGTCTTAAGCCTCTCATTGTGGAAATGCAGCATAGCTGTGGTCTTGTTTTGATTAGTCAGAAAAACTGCCCATCGCTCCCAGCAGCTGCCCACTGTTGTCTTTGTGCTGGGGTCTGGTTGCTGCTCAGTTGATACTGTGCATGGTGTGGGTGGTTGTTTCTATTCCATGGACACGGGAGAGCGCTGGGGGTCCTTCAGCTGCCTTGCTGATCAGGACCATGTGATAGGCATGCTGTGCCTCCTTACAATGGGGAACGAAGGCAGAGAAGGGTTGAAAAGGAGAGGAAGATGCTTGATGGAAATAAGTGCAGTTGGGTGAACAAGAAAGCATAAGCCATTGGTTATGAGTAGGCTGAAGAAGGGGAAGAAGATTACCCTAAAAAAATGTACAGAAAATCCCCAAACATGGCTTTTCTGTACATTGATCTGCTCAGGATGAAATGCTGACTTTAAAAGTCCCTTCCTTGCTCCTGCAGTAGACCATGGCTGACCCTGGACTGGTACCATGGATGGTGTGGTGTCAAGGGTGTACTATCTGAGGGCTTCACTCAAGACTTCTTCATATTAAGATACGATCTTCTAACAGTAATCTAGAATCTGCATGGGTCTGAGTTTTCCAGATCAGTTCAGCTTCTCTGGGTGTCAGGACCATTTCAGAATAGTTTTATAATCTGTAAACAGTACAAAACCTAGATTCTCTTTGTTGCATCAGCTTGGTGTTCATGTTATGGTGAACATGGATTTGTGTCTGTAAAATACCTCTTTGGTTGCGAGACAAAGCTGGGCAAATGGATTTAGGCCATCCAAAACCTTCGTCCTAGCCAATACTTTATCTTATGGTGATTCTGAAAGGAGTACCTCTGTGCTTTGTGTTTAACCCCCTCATAGTCCTGTTTCTTCTCTCAAATTCTTTTGAACCCTACTGCAGGCAGACAGGCAATACGAAATCCCACAGCCACACAGACTCTCTAAACAACCAAAAGATGCTTTCTTGATTGAACAAGTCTTCAGTCCTCATCCCTACCCTGCGTCACTCAAATCACACATGAAAAGCAACCCGCTGTACACAGACATGAGGTTGACAGAGCTGGCTGAAGTGAAACGTGCACAGCCGTCATGGACCATAGAGGAATACACGAGGAATTCGGGGGATAAAGGCAAGATTGCAGCATTGGATCTACAAGTGAGTCCTGTTTGTTTAATTTGAATGGCTTGACTGTGAATGAATGTTGCCAGAATACACATTTAAGAAGGGATTTGGATAGCTCAGGAAGGAGCTATGCAGTTTTGAGCCTCTAATCTTGCTCATCCCTATCCATCCTGGCCAGGGACAAAGAAGAATATGGGTGTTTTATAGCTGAATGGTGATTCTTGACAGGTTGATGCTCCCAGCTTATTCTGCAATGGAGAAATGCCTGCTAAGCCATCATGGTGTTAGTAGCTCTAGAGTTGAGGGATAAAGGGGTGGAGAGATGAACCGGTCCCTAACTGCATTAAAGCAGAGTGGTGCAGGAGCTGGCATTGCTGCTTTTTCTTCTATCCTTGTTCTGCCTGAATTATTCACAGAAAATTCAAGTGTTAGAGATTTTTCCATTTTGCTAGCAACATGAGACATAAAATACTTGTAGAAGATGTTCAACACCATGACTGTTTTTGAAACACATCACCGTTGCAGCTTTGAAGTGGCTGCTGGAAACCAGAGTCATGTGAAGAGCAGATCAGCTAATGGTGTGTCTTGTTTGCATTTCAGTTCAGCTTGGAAGTGTGCAACAAACAGAGCAGAACAAGTTACTGAGAGATAAATTCAAATGTTGGATTTAAATTTTCCCAAACTGTGGTGTATTTGAAATCAAAATCCTGATATATAATGGAATGCCCAGACCCAGGGCTGACTGTTCGTGATGGATATCCTGTCTAGCCTGATAAACACAAGACATCTTCGAGGAGGGAAGATGTCTGAGCACAGGTTTAAAGAGAAAGTATGAAGAATGATGTCCAGAATGTGTAAAGACCAAACAAAAGTTGCAGTATTTGGTTATGAAACCCAAAATGTATCACATAATGAAATCCACACTGACGCACAGATCACTATGGATGAGTTATATGCATTTATTCAGCTGGTAAGAAACAGCCAGGGGACTGCTGCTGACTGCAGGCTTTTTGGGCTCTTTGCACATATGTGCATGCCTCAGAGTAGAGCAAGCTGCCTCAGCTAGAGACAGGCTTGGCAGCAGTTGGGACACACTGACCTGCAGCTCAGGGCTCTCTGATCAGCAGTCTGTGTGGTGCAGCCGTACTCAGGCGGTCTGCTTGACTCCAAAGTTTCTCTGCCAGGGAACGTGGTGTGTGGGAGCCTGGGACTTGCTGCTCCTCTCAATGGCTCAGTGCTGAGGTACCTAACCCAGCTCCAACTTGCCAGATTAAGCCCTAGGGGAGAATCAGGGTACTGTGAGAAAGACTTGGTTAGCCCAAGTCTTCATGACCCATGCCATGTCTCAGGACATCCTGTTGGCTGGTTTGGAGTTAAAATGATCATCCACATGGTACTGTAGTGCAATGTGTGTTTGTGCACAACAAATTCACCTCCTGGCTTGACTCACACAAACTTCCCCATCCTCACCAGCCCCTGCTCCTTGCTGTGGCTAAAGAGTACTCAGAGAGAAATCAAGCAGCCTAGAGACCAGGCTGTATCTCACCCCAGGTGTCTGCTGCTTTTTGGGTCTTCAAAGCTTTAGAGGGCTTACTAAATTCCTATTCCTGGCATTGCAGACTGTAAGCTAGAGTAGGAATAGGCTGAAAGAAGTTCCTCTGCAAAGCTTCCCTTACCTCCTGTGTGACAGCAACAAGGGAGGTGACATTTGGGAGCAAAGCTCCCCTGGGAGAAGTGTTCTCCATCTG
Source organism: Ara ararauna (assembly GCA_028858755.1). NCBI lineage: Eukaryota > Metazoa > Chordata > Aves > Psittaciformes > Psittacidae > Ara > Ara ararauna. Next base: position 35,340,518 of record CM054383.1, on the reverse strand, counting down.
CTCCTCGTAGGACCATTACGTTCTCTGTAAGCAGCTCTGCACGACTGTGAGCAAACCAGAGAAATCGGCTTATTGCCATCATTTATCTTTAGGATCAAGGTTATAAAACTTTACTGGTTTGATTCTCTCCCTCCAAAAGGACTGTCAGAATTGCATTTACTCTGCAAAGCCCATGTCTAGACTTTGTAATAGAGCTTACTGACAAACTTAAAAAATAGACACAGACTGATGAGTGGGGTTTTTTTCCCAGTGATTAGGTTTATTAGAACTGAAAGTAAATACATTATGCTTTAATGAACATTCCTACGTCTGGCAATGAAATGGGAAAGGAAGCTGATTAACAGTAATGGGCCTTTTTAATAATGCATCTTCCTTCTGAAGTAGTTAAAAGGTCAGTACCAAGTCAGAGCAGCCCAAAACTGTAGTTTTCCATGAAGCATAGCATGGGTATCTTTGGGGGTTTTCTGCCTCTGTTTATTTAAAATTTCTCCTGGAACTTGACAAGTCTGCGGGTTTTTCCTTCAGGAAAAGAAATGGCAAAACTAGTCAGGCAAGTTTGTCCCATGTGTGGGGTCTGCATGAGATCTCATTGCCTTGCTCTGTGTATGATGATCCACTGGGATGAAACGTTATCAGGCTATTTTCTGATGCATTTAGAGATGAAGTTGCTGATTATTTTTCAGAAGGCTGGAATAGGTAATTCGGAGCCCGAGTGGTGCAATCTCAGACTCCTCTGATGGTCTCTGTTTTAGCATACTAGCGCTACCATAGAGATCTCCATTAAATGGTCATAAAACTACGGCTTGATTTTAATTGTCTATTTCTGGGGTAGCTACAAAATCACTTCTTGTAGTAGTTCTGTACAAAAAGCAAATGCTGCTGTCAGGCAAAGTGAGGTTTCAACCAGTACCTCGTAGCCACAAAATCTGAATTAGCCAATTAGAAGCTTACTCAAATCCTTCTCAAGTCAGCTGGAGTCTCTTTGTACAGAGTCCAGTGAGCTTCAGATCAGGTTTGTTATGAGCACAGAAATACTGTGTGTTTGGGTATTCCCACTGGAACATTTTTATGTGGAATCTTTTTCATTTTTTAAAGAAATGGCCTTTTGGAGCCCCAGAAACAGGAGGTAGCTTTGAGAAAAAGCTGTCATTTTTCAATATGTTCTTTCTGCTTTGCTCCTTTCTGCTGGTAAGTGCAATAATGTCAAGTGTTTGGGTTTCCCCCCTAACAGAAATGATGAAGGGAAAAAACAAGCAAGGTGGAAATGTAAAGCTTAAAGAGCTCACAAATTCTAAGCAAAAATCCCCTAAAGATTAAAACCAAAGAAATAAATCATTCGGATGGAAATCCTGAACCCAGAGAGACTCAGACTTTGGCAATAAGCAGGGTACTGCTTCCTGTGGAGATATAGACTGTGCCATTGGGGTTAAATGGTCTTGTCTATGAAGATGGTCCAGAGTAATGTGTGGTACCAAATCTTATGCCAGATATCCAGTTCCCCTTCTCCTTTTGCCCCTAAAAGCATCATGCATTCAGGTGACTTGCAGATGATGAATCTGGAAGGAGAGATCAAAGCTGAGGATCACTGTCCTGGGGATTTCATGGAAACCAACTTGCAGCCCCCTCTCTGTGGGATGCTCAGTGCCTGCTGCCTGTGATTGTGTATTCCCATGCTGGAATGAAGGGCTGGTGTCCCAGCCATTCTTTTTCCAGAGGGCATCTGCAAATTGTCCATTGGTGATGCGTGATGGATGGGGCTGAGCAATCGTGCCCTTGAAAGCAAGCTATGGTAGCAAAATTAAGGTGAGCTTTATAAAATGTAATGCACGAGGAGGACATGTTAAGAACCCTTCTCATCAGCTGGGTTTTAGTAAATTCAAGAGCAGTAACAGGCCAGTAGTTGCTGACATCTCTGCTGTCTAGCAGATTAAAGAGTTTTTATGTAAATACCACCCAAGATGACAAAGTTTCCGGTGAATCAGAGGTACGTGAGGGGCTTTGCAGCAGAATTACACTGTAAACTGTAAGGAATTTATTTTTCGTAATATTTAGTTGCCGCTTTCGTCAGCCTTATGGAACTGGGAGCAGGAGTTGAAGGGATGTGAGAAGCAGCAATAACCCACTTTATCCTGCCAGCAGATCCAGATGCAGCTGGGAGGCCTTCAGGCACATCTGCTTTATTTATTTTGTTAATGACAGATCCTGGACAATTAACAATTGTTTCCTTTTAATTTTTAGACTCAAGAATCTTTAAACCCAAACAACTTAGAATACTGGATGGAAGACATTTATACTCCGGGCTATGATTCCTTATTAAAACGCAAAGAAGCTGAGTTCAGAAGAGCAAAGGTTTGCAAGATAGCTGCTCTGATAGCAGCGGCAGCTTGTACGGTCATTCTGGTCATTGTAGTTCCCATTTGTACAATGAAATCCTGAACCTGAGGACAGAGCCGTGACTCCCAGCCGTGTGCATCTCAGATAGCTCATGCTGTGTTTCAAACATCTGATGGCAGAACTGTAAGGAATTTGCTAAGGAAGAATGTTCTGAAGATAATCCTGATGGAGAATGCAGTAAATATAGTAAAACACAAAACAACTAGGGAAGCATTTTTTGTTTTGAGTATGATTTTAAATAACAGACGGTGGTGGAGTTAATGGGAACTCGGTTCAATTTTTATGCATTTTTAAAAGTGCAATATTTTTTTTTCCTACAGAAACAGTATAATGTTTTACAGAATCAGAGACTGATGAGAATCCAGGCAAAAGAGGAAGGTTGTCTGAGCTATGTTGCATTTAACGGAGGTGTGGGTACATGGAGGTAGCACTGTATAGAAGGGAATGTTCTATATGCATTACATCGGGGAGCTAGGGAAGTCTTAAAGCTCTCTACAATGTAGAAAACTCTGAATGTATTGTATTTATTTTATAGTATTTGTGTATTTCATGATCATTTGATTGAAAGCAGACTGTGTAGCCATGAACAGAGTTTGTTCCTATGTTCAAATTAAAAAGGGCTCTTTGTATTTGGTCTTGCCCTAAGACCCACTCTATCATCACTTGAGTACTTAGATAAGTGCAATGTGCTGCAGACCAAAAAGATTATGTTTTAAAGCAATCACAAGAGGTTTTAGTTGCTTCTGTTGAACAACATTTGCATAGAGCTGGCAAACTTGCCTTGCCAAAGGGGTATTCTTTACCTCCACAGACAGTGAAATTGTCTCAATTTCACTCCTGCCAGCAAGTAAAGCTGGCAAATCAAAGCAACGCTTGGTTAAAGTTCTTGGAAATGTGATCTGAGCAGTTATAATTTTTTTCACGAAGTCTTTGTGCCTTTTTAGACTGTAGATTAAATAGCACTGTTTAATTTTGCTATTTTAAGTCCATAACATTAATCACTGCATAATGGGTACTAATGGAGGTTCTTTTCCCGCAAGCCTTCTATACAGTTCAGAGCACTCCTCAAACAGCAGGGCTGGTGGTTGCTGAGCACTTATATTAAGGGCACAATTTTTCAGCACTAGTGCAAACTTGCTATTAATGCAATGCATTCAGCATGGGAAGATCTTCTGCTTCCCTTTTGCTAATGTACTTAAGAATGATGGTTGACTTTACCGGACATCAAGCAGCCTGTATCCCATGGGAAATGTCCATTTGATGCTTCATCCCAAATGCAAATAGCAGGTTCAAAGGAATTCTCAAGCTGTGACAGAAATTACCTGCCGTGGCTAGTGAAAGCAGATACACAGACAGTATTATTCTTCAGTCAAGTACAGATGAAAACAAAAAAACAAAATATTTTCAGGAGATAACTTGATCTTGCTGGTCCTGTAAGGGAACGGAGATTCTTTTAGTGAATGCTTTTTATGCAAGGTAGTTTGATTTCTTCAGGAGCAGCCTCCCTATGTGATGACACAGCAGCTAGGAAGCATTGGATGCTTGTTCCTCCAGCTTGTTCTTTGTTTCTGCCTAGTTTATAAAAAGCAGGGAGGAAAGCAAAGGCTTTGTTGTGACTTTAGAAGTGTGTCAGTTCTTTCCTGTAGCTGGAGAGCTGTTTATGTGCTGCTTGTATGCTGTATTTGATTTAAGGGTAGGTGATCCTCACTGGTCTATCAGAAAAGGAAGTGGTGTCCCATCCAGCAAATACAGAGCACGCAGAAACCCCTGGACCAAAATCTGCCCCTGCCTGGCCCGAATCCTGATCCAAATTCTCTATCTTTCGCCCATGCCTAACACCAAGATTATTTCTCTTTACTCCCAGATGCTGCAGGATAGTTACAGCAGGGAAGGAGCAGTTCACACTGTCTATTTTAGGCTGCCTTTGGTTATGGTGTGATTCAGAGCACCTGAGTTTGGGAGCTCAGGATCCATGTGTAGTAAATATAGACAGGTAGAGAAACCTCTGGGGATGATGTGGAGATGCTAGCGAGATATCTAATATTAGACATGTGAATACGCTCTGGAGCGCATTGCTCTGCAGTTTACCTTATGCACAATTTAGGTTGATAATATATGTAAAAAAATCTATTCCTGGTTCCAGGTAACATCAGAAAATCCTTTTGCACCCCTTCCCTGGCCTGGTGACAGCAAGCACAAGGGACTGCAGGAAAAAGCAGCGTGCCCTGTGTTGGTACAGTCCCAGTCCCCTGTCTGCCAGTGCCAGCAGTGACAACTCCCTTGGAGGGGCAGGGTGAATGTGGGACACTGGGCAGCACCCGCACCTTCACCAGTCCCCCTCTGCTAGCACGAGGAGTCTGATCCCGCATCCCCCAACCAGAAATCAGCAGCTTTTCCTCTGCTGCATCTCAGTAATCTGATTTTAGAAATAGCTGAATATATAAGTGGAGATGTGAGAAGGGTGCTGTGGATGTTATTGATTGCAGGGGCAGGCTGGGGCTGTGCTTGCACTGATACATTAGAGACATAATGACCCCTGTTTTGTCTGTGCAGGGATTTTTCTTTTGTCTGTGCAAGACTCATCCAGTTGGCACCAGATGAGTCTTTACATTAGAGGTGCCCAAAATCCTGGGAAGGATTTGGCAGGTTATGGAGCTGTGGGTGATGTGGAGCTGGCCCGACCCAAGCATTCAGCATTCCAAGCATCCATGCTGCTTTTAATTTATCAAGGTGCTTTTGCCCATCTTTCTTTGCACAAGCAGCCAGTGGCACCCACCTCCATCAGGGCAGTGGTTTCCTTTACGTGCCAGACGGTGATTTGTCATGCATTTCCCTCTTGGGGCTTGATCTCCACAGTGCCAGGAGCCCAAGGGGAATGGGGAAATCAGAGCCTGGCTCCCTGCCTCCCTGCTCCAAGAATACCTCTATGAGCCGCTGCTTGCCTTCTCCACTCCCTATCTGCCTCTGGCACCACTGGAATGTGTATCCCTAGCCATTCCCAGTGGGTTTTGTATCTGGCACAGAGCTCTTCACTTAAAAATAGGTAAAGACATGGAGCAGTGGGATGCTGCTGCTGGAGGAGAGCAGCCTGGGAATGAGGGACCCCACGGCTCTGCACAGAGTGTACAAGCTAGGTGAAATCCTGACAATATTAACCTGCAAGAATATTGTGATCAACCTTGTGAACCAGTTACCAACTAGAATACACTGTATACTATATGATAGACTTTTGTATTAAAAAGAAATAAATTAAAGCTATAGGTACATTGTAATCCTTGGTGTGATTGAAAAAAGTGTCCTAGATTGTATTACTTAATTAAAATTAAGATGAGCATATTGGACTGTTTTTCGTATTTATGCCTTATAAACTTGATATATTACACATGATAAAATGAAACTACAAGAATTATAAAGCAGATATTCCATTTCTGGGGGCAAATCCCATTTGCTTTCCTTAAAACAAGAATGCTGCTTGAACTGAGCTCAGTAAATAATGTATGCAGAAGAGCAGGAGCAGGATCTGTCCCCAAATAACTTTTTAGGATTTCTTTTTTTTACTGGGGCTTTGGTTAATGTACTATGTAATAATTTCATTTTATAATGTTACTGTACAACATTGCCTTTCGGTTCATTTAAATATAACACCAAATAAACTTGAACATTTCAGCGTCCTAAGTTTCAATGGAACTGTTATAATAATTTATTACTCCATTGCTTTTCTTCTTTCTTTTTTTCCCAGGGACATCAAGATAGCCACGGGATGAGAGTATCTCAGTGCTAAATAACTAAGTAGCCTATCTAGTTCTTGGCAGAATTGTTAATGGATTTCTCACTTGTGAAATAATAAGATGGCAGAAGATAATGAAAAATGAGTTTGTTTGGTTTCTTTTACAAGCTTCTTTGCGTCGCATTGTCTGGGTTTCTGGGAGATTAGCTCTTGACACTAATCATAATATTTCATTTTATAGGTTATTTCATGAGTGGGTTTTGCCATATCAACTGTTTTAACAAGGTCACGACTAATATTTTTGTATCTGTTTCACTCACATGTTTATGCAGCCACTGGCTTTTTTAAGTCAGAACTTTATATAACTATCCATAGTCACCTACCAGAAGATAATCAGTTTTCTTAGGATATCTTTATTAATATAATTTGCTGCTTTTGACTTGTAAATTATAAAACCAGGTTGTTGTAAAATTCCAGGTCTTGAAACAAAGATAATGCTGAGTGTACCGTTAAAGGTAACCCAACGTCAGAGACTGCAAAAGGCAGTCTCAGAAGAGGTCTATATAGATAACCAACAATGCCATGAAAACATAGTAATGTAAGGTCTTGGTTTCCTCATCTCTCCTGCAGAAGCACCTTTAAATGCATTGGTTTAGCAATCATGGTCAGGATGGGGTAGTGCCAAGTGCTCTCTGCAGGGCCAGGTCACTATCTCCAGCCTTGGGTATTCGCATGTCGTGAGTTGGGCTGCAAACCGTCACAGGTCCCCTTGGGAGGGACTGTGATCCACAGTTTAGTGTTGGTTTCTGTTTTGGGGGTGGTGGCGTGGTTTTGCATCAGTTGTAGCATTTTACCCATCAGGTCCAGAAGCTTACAAGTGTCCTTGCATTACAGAACGAATCCAGAAGCCGGCATTTTCATAAGGATGCTAAGTGTGACCAGGCTTATGCCAAAAAATCCTAAGCACTGGTACAGAATTCCTCAGTCAAGAAGCTGGATATGCAGGATATATAGACCTCATCTGAGCCATCGCTGTGCTGGAAGATGGGGCAGCTGCAGGTGTCTACAGTAGCTGCTGGTTAGAGTCACACTTACTGAGTCTCAAGGTAGAAGAAAGCTCCTACATGCAACGCTGCAACGGCAACCGAGATCCAGTCCCATGATCACTGCGCTTCTTTGAATGCATTGCTCACAGCAATCAATTGTACTGGTTGAATAAGTTCTTCATTTCAGATCTAGCTTTGATGAATGGCTCTGCCTAATGCACAGAGGAGTCAAAAGCAAAATATTGGATCTTGAGGCCATATTCTGCCCTCTGAGGTGCTACAGTAACTTCATCCCATTGAATCTACGTATGGAAGAGAAGAAAGTATCCAGTAGTCTGCCCATAGTGGTGCTGTTGAAAGGCAAGGTCAGTTGTGTTGGTGTGCACTTTGGGGTAAGACAAGCACCCGTGGAAGTTATTATGAATACGAGTTACTTTCTTTCATCTCATTTTTTCTGTTATCTTTTCAGGAAAGATCTCTGTATCTTGTAAAGTGCTACTCTGCCAATAGCTCTGCAGCAAGCTTCGTCACTTCAGATTATGTCTGAGACCATGGACCACTTCATATCTTGCAGGCTGTTATGTGAATCTATGATGTTCACTTAGAAACTGGAGCAAAATCTTCAACAAAGGAAGAAGTATCCTGCCAGCAGCCAAACTCCTCACATAAGTAAGTTCCATTTGGTTTTATTTATTTTCTGCAATATAGCACAAACTATGTCTAGAAGAGCCACAAAGCTCTTCCAAAAGCAACAAGACATCTAATCATTCCCATGAGTCTGAGGTTCTCAAAGAAATAGTTAATGGTCCTGGATTAGCACAGCACAAGAAAGCAATTTTGCTTGGCCTGTGCGTGGTACCACTATGCATCAGTTGTTCTGGATGCAGGAGCAGCAGCAGATGTGGGAGCAGATGTGCAGAGCTTTCTTCGTTGCCAGGGAAGTTGTCCACAAGGCTTAATACATTTTAGGGTAAGGAAAATGGTGGGCATCTGGAGACATGGTTGCTGTTGAGGCTGGAGGCTTTTAGAAATTAAGAGCTTTGTAGCAGCAATTATCCGTCCCCAATCCTGCTTCTCCCTGTCCTCCTGCACCGTGGATCTGTGGATTTTGGGATATTCCTTTGAGGCACTAAACAGGTCTCTGGACATATGGTGTGAGCTCACATCTTGGCTTTTCTCAAAGTTAACCAGCTTTCCTCAGAAAATAGAGAGAATTTTCTGCTTTGATATTGATGCTTTGACCTCAGCTAAAAAGAATCCCTTGAGGTCTGAGATCTCTGTGTCTCACTGGTGGGGTTGACAGCACTTTAAGAAACGTGACCTGGCCCTTCCTCTTATCCATCCAGCCCTGGAAATGGCAGCTTACGAAGATGACTCCCATTTGCTTTCATGTTGAACTTTGTGGAGGTTGCATTTCCAGGACAGACTCTGCAACCAGAGGATTGAAAATTGATTTCATTTATTAAGGATGGAAATAAATCAGTGAAGTCCTTGGGTAAGAACATGCAGTTCTGATTGCTGGTGCTTTATGTAAAATGTCAAATCCTACTACTCATAGCAAAATTGCTCTTTTTTCCATGTTTATTTTGAGCCCGTATGTGGTGCGCTGTCTGCATGTTGCTCCTCAGCACGTGGTGGGGCTCCAGCCTGTGTCCACAGCAGCGGGTGTCCCCTGGAAGGGAGGAAAAGAGGGAATTACATACGGTAAAAACAGCCCTACCTGGGAGAGGGACTAGAGGAATGCTAATTATTCTGCCTGTCCCTGGAAATGATGGGGAGCCTAGTCCCTGTTGAAAACCTTTGCTGTAAACTCTGCTTTAGCTCCAGCCAAATCTCTGCTTGTATTGAAAACTCCTCCTGATTTGCTGTCCTGCTGGGCTGACACGCTTACAGTAATAAAACAAATCTGTGCTGCACTGTGTGTTTTTCCCCAAGTAATAGTGGGGGGAGAGGGGAGAACCAAAGAGGCTGAGTCATTTGTCTTCTTTCCCTGTCTTGGTAATGAAATATTGCTGTTAAGCTTTGCCCTGCCTTTCCTGTTACTAATTTCTTTTTTTTTCTTTTTTCCAATGGTTACCTTTTAAGAGGTTTGTAAAACTGCATTACTAAAATTTATGACTGTGTAGCAATGTGTGCACACGCATTAATTCTCTTCAAGGCCAACGTCTTGTGGCTGCAAAATTAATGTTATGGCGCAGCTTCTCGTATGGCTAATGGCCGTTCAATAAAGTAGGACTCACATTTTGCTCAGCTTATGGCACTTAATTCCTTGAGATAATTCTGCCTGGAAGAATTTGCCAGGTAATGGTTAAAAAACATATGTGCAGAACATGTGGATATGTATTTTTATGCATTTTTGTTTATGCAATTAGGGGCTTGAAAATCTTGGCCTTGTGAGTTGGTTCAGCTGGGTTTTAGCTCCTTTGCACGGCATTTAGTTGAAAGGTTCAAAACCAGATGTCTCTGAATGCAGTGGGCTAAAAATGTGCCCCTTAACCATGACTGGTCTGGAGAGGTTGAATTTGATGTTAGTGTTATCCTGGGAGTTACACTGTGTGCTGTTTGGAAGTGAGTGAACAATAACAGTTCTGCAAATTATAAATTAATGGATGTTATCTATGTTTAGATTGACATTTTCTTACTATGCAAGAAAAAAGCCACTTTCTGCTAGAAGGGTGGATTAGTATTTGTAGCCTTTTTGCAGATTGAAATGTGATATTCTAGGTTAAAGACAGATATTATAATGCAAAGCACATAACCTGATGAGGGCTTGCTTGTATTCTGGATGAAAAGAAGAGGTTGGAGGGATATTTTCAGGGTGCCAAGACAGGAATTTAGATGGTGTTTGACAGTGCTTGTTTTCTTCTTCAAAGCTTTGTCTGACAGCCAGAAGAAAACTTGGTGCTTATGATCTACCTTGTACAATAGACTGGTGTTTGGGATATGGTAAGTGCAAGATCATTGTTGTTAAAGGCAAAACCCTAATCACTTGGGACTCAAGAAGAAAGTATGAAGTGTTGAGCAGCTGCGATGTGGTGGAGCTCCAGGGGAGGGGAATGTCTGGTGATTAAGTCCAAGTTACACTACACTTGAGCCCACTGGTCTCACAGTGGCCTCCAACCACACCAGACCCTGGGCTCGCATCAAGTGATCACTTGGCAAGGTGCCCAGTGACAGAAGCCTGTAAAGATCTGATAGAGAGCAAAAATATCCCTGTATGTACGGGAGCATCTTTTGTCTCAGCCTTTAGGGGGAACAGCGCCATTTTTAACTCTCTGCTGGAAGACATGAGCTGACAAAAGTAAGGCATCCCTGGAATGGAGAAACCAGTGCAGGGGGAAAGATCATTTCATGTGAAAGCTCTCAAGGCATTACCGTATGTCTTTTGTGTTTTGGAACCAGTCACTTGATCTCTACAGGCTTTAGTTTCATGCCAGTTATTCACTGTGTCTCTCTTCAGGCTTTTTCTTGGAACAGAGCTTTTCCCTTGCTGTGTGGTCATGAGGTGCTGAGGAAAAGACATGGGCTGAGATATCTTACAAGCACTGCCGTGATGCTTGTAATGGCATTACCAGTATCATAAGCAGTTACAGCCAGATCAGTCACCAAATTTGAAACTCTGTTGGTAATCAGTTACACAACACCTGGGAGGTATTTGGATTAGTTTGTCTAAGAGCTTTGGTATTATTACAGTGATGAATGTCACCAGAAAAGGTTTTTGGGGAGTACAGGAGGAAAGAGGAAAGCAGGGAAAGCACGATGCTCTGCTGGAGTCGCAGCATGGGGAGAGCAGGATTAGTGCTGCAGGAGCTGGGCAGAGAGTGAGCATCTGCTCTGGGCCACCAGGATCAGAGCACAGCAGGAATGAGAAATTCTTGGACCAGTTATCAAGGAATTGGGAAACTCCAGGATACTGTACTCATGGGGCATTTTTACTACCCAGACATCTGCTGGATAACAAATGCGGCTAATCATGGCAATAATGTACAACCCTAATTCACTATAAATCCTCTCCCATATGTTTAGAATTGTATTTACAGTAGGAAGAGAGGGATAGTTATTCATGAATAAAGGTGAACTCAGTTGCTGGTGCAGTTAGCCATATACTGTGGAAAATAATGTATGACAGACTTGAACAGAATCCCTCTGAAAGCATGGCTGTATTTTAGGTATTTTAAAGAGTTGCTGCAATTACTGATTGCTTTTAAATGCACCGATTGAACTCCTTATATCTCTGTAACTTTTGTTAACCTTGAAGCATGGTTCAGAAGCGGAGTTGATGAAGAATTTTCCTCAGGATAAAATACGCCTCCTTGAAATCAATTCTGCTGATGAGGAGGTTAAAAAGGTTTAAGACAAAAACTAAGAAAGGAGCCATGGTAATGGCTGCTTAACTCACCGGTAGCACATGGAAGTGTGTTGTTTTATTGATATACTTCTATGGCCTTTCTTCAGTTGCAGGCAATAATTTTGCCATCTAACTCACCATGGACCTAGAAGAGCACCGTGACCTTAAATATATCTAATATGAGGCAAGAAGGAGATGTCCCAGCCACCGGAGTTCCGGGCTAAGCACAGTTACTGATGAATCATAGTGCCTTTTCCTCCTCTTCAGCAGTTCCCTGCTCCCTGGCTGTGCTTGCCCCCATGCTGCCTCATTGTCAGCATGAGTTTGTTTCAGTAAGGATGCTGTATGCTGAGCTCTGGCTTTGGCCACTCAGGGCCTGGGGATTTGCATAATGGCATTACTGCTTATTCCTCAATTACAGTCTTTGAATATGCAAATCTGTCAATGCTGGTTACTGTAATCCCTCTGCACTGGCTGGTCCCCAGCTGGGAAAGTATTTGAGCCATTTGCTGGCAACAAGGGTTTTCCTGTTGGTTTCCCATTTTCAGCTGTGGGTGAAGGGGAAAACCTCTTGATCAGCTGCCTGAAGCAGACGGAGAGCAAAAAGCAAAGAGAAACTCTGTGAAATTCAGAAAAAATAAATATCTTTTTTTAAAGAACTCAAATGTCTTTTCCCAATGATTTTCCTTGCAGGAGCTCACATTCATTCTGGTGCTGAGAGGTGGAATGGGTCACCTTGCTCCATCCCACCCGCTGCAGCAGGGTTTTGCCCTTCCAGTAACTGTCCCCCATTTCTGTCTTCCCTGGCTGCTTCCCACTTGAAATATGGTTTCAAGAGCTTCAATAACAACCAACAGTTTGGAAGAAGGCTGTCTATTCACTGCTTGTGTCTAGGGATTGGAGTATCTCGATGGATTTGAAACGAGCACTGTGCATGGGAAGGTGTCCCATGCCAGTATGTGTTAATGGATATTATTTATTTCAGAAAAAAGAGGAAAACCCAGGCAAATGTAGAATCAGTGATTTACAGGAAACACCACCATTGCAATACTAAAGGCAGACAGACAAGCAGCATATTTGTTGCTGATGGTGCTATGTTCCCTGGGATAATAAAACCATTTCGTAACTACTTGTCTGTGTCTTGAGCTTGCACATTTTGTCTCAAAGTTTTTCATTTATAATGAGGTTTCGTATCCTGGATAATTTACTCAGATCAACAAAAATGGTTTGAAATCCATTTTTAAGAGTCTTCATCGTCATGTATTAGTACATTCTGTTCTCACATCAGTTTCTTCTGTTCTCAGGATCTTTCCTGGCCACATGTAGAGGAAGATACCTGCAAGTAAAGATGTATGTTGTATCAGGGCCTGCTACTGAAAATGTCTTGAGTGTTCCAGAGCTCTGTTTTCATGACATACTTGGCAAAAGGTAGTTATGCTTCTCTACTGGCAGATTAGTATCAACTGAAACATTTGGAGAGCAATAGTACTTCACGTGTTTTTGACCGTTTAAGTCATTTTGGATGTGTTCATCTTACATTCACTGCCTGCATTTCTGCCGTACCATAAAAGTAATGAAGAAAAAATAACCAGAGAACACACTTTTAATGTCACTGTATTATAAAGTAGTACTCAAGAATTATTTTTCACTAAGTACAAATGAACTCTGTCTTTTTTAGGTGAACTGTAATCATGAAAGAGAAAGAATATCCTGGGAACTGAAGAGCTATGTTTAGGGCGAGTGAAGGACAGCATTGCATGTATTATTTCATCATCATGTATTTCTAATCTGGAAGAATTCCTCTACAAACTTTTAGGAATAAGAGGGTAAAATAGTGCCTGGTTTTATTTAGTATTTGGCTTGTCTGCTGGAACCAATGGGGAGAGATGAGTTCATGATGTTGACATTTTCAGGAAGCTGAGGTGATATTACCAAGACTCTTCATGCATATGAAGTGCCAAGGCTACAGGAATCAACTCTTTCTACTTCAGAAATGGTGCAGGTAAAATATAACCATTCAAAATCACTGCAAAGAAGGAGCATGCTGCCATTTTTATGCTGCAGAGCAATATGGCAATGTAGAAGCAAGAACCAGTCCAGTAAAGGGAGAAGAGTCCCACGTCTCAAGTCTTGTCCTGACCCAGCCTCCCTGTAGTCAAAAACAGTAGTCACTGTAAGACTTGCAGTGCATTAATCAGAGAGGTATTCCTGCACCTTGTCAGTTTATGAAGCTGTCCAACCTCCCTGTCCGAAGTTCATTCTGTTCAAGTTTTCCCCGGTAACAGCGGGTTATCTTTACTCCTGTCAGTTTCCCATAGGTTGTGAGTGGTTGAAGTGAAAGAAATTCCCAAATAATAAGTTCTGCTGCAATGATTCATTTTACCTAAATAGCTGATCAAGTGAAAATTCAGCTTCTGAAAAACTAGAACAAGAACAGTCTGGCAACTTGTTAGATGCCCTCAGTGACTGTAGTCTTACTAGGGACTTTGACCACATCTTTTTCATGCTGCTTACAAACTAATTCAATGTAAAAATGGAGTGTATGATTTACTTTAACCAAGGAAAGACAAATCCATTCTGAAGGTGGGAGATGGCCAATTTCTGGGTTTGAGTTGTGTGTAGGTTTTGAATTATTTTGGAGCAGTTCTTTGGAGAGGATGCTGAAAATGACTTGCAGTGGGGCCACACCAGAGAACACCATTGTCCTTGTTATTGACTGCAATACTATAATGAAATGGAAAAGACTATAATGAAATGGAAAAGCCACCTTCTGCACTCAAGTTTCACCATTTCAGAATTGGAGGTGAACTTTCTCCTTAATTATAATGGGTATCTCTGTGCTATCCCTCCAACCAGCCCTGTCTGCACCCCTGCATTTTGAAGTTCTTATGGGCCAGGAGCCATACGCTGAAGCAGGACAGTCTTCTCCAGGGAAGCTGTGGTAGTTACTGAGGAAATTCAGCCTTTATTTAGCCCATAAGAGATGGCTGCCACCACTGCTGAATTGTAGGTACTGCTCAGTAGCTGTTCTGCGAGTGTGGCGATACATTGCAGTATTTCAGGAGGAAAAGTGGAGAATGACTTTTCCATTTAAAGCCGTATGAGGGGATTCAGCCAGACAGCATGTAATTACCCTAGCTGGAGCAAGGCCAAGGGAGAGGATCTGTGACTCTCCATCTGCAGGCTTAATTTCCATCACTTCAAATGAGGGATTGCACAGAACACATCAAAATTAATGAAACAAACTTAATTTCTGTCTGGACATCTCCTCCATCATGCCCACATTAGACACAAATAACTCACCAGTATGGTGTACCATGGAATGCCCTTCAGTGGCTCAGCTTACAAACCCAGATTGAAAGAGCAGCTGGAGGCAAAGAGCCTTTCCCACTCATTCAGGTGAGTTGTGCAGTGGGTAATGAAAATGCTATTGTTTTCCAAAGTGGGCAAAACAGGTTATTCAGGCAAATAAATTCTGCCTATGACTCTTCCTTTTACAATAGAAACAGTGGCCCTAATCCAGTAAAGCCCTTTATTATGTGCTTAACTGGAAATTTGTGAGTGGGCCTGCTGATTGCAAGGGATCAGCTCTTGTGCTTAAAGTTAAATATGAGGAGCAGGAGCTGGCAGGTGGGTGGATGTGCGGTGTGATTGCCCAGGGGCCAGGCCTTATTATCTATGATTATACGGGCTTAGAGTTTGGCTGGATCTGGGCCCGTTTGAACAAAGAAGCGGGATTAGCAGGCGTGCAAATAGGGAGCAAAGCCAGAGGGTTCCGGCAGTGTTGAACACAACTTTGTTACTGTGACAGAATGCGTAAAAGTGAATGAAAAGGCTGTATGATTGCTGTTGCCATCCTGTTAATTAGGCTGAACTCATGCTTCATTAGTGCTACAATATGCTTCCATCTTAACAAAGCCCTGTTGGGTGTACGGAGCCACTTTACTATTAGTAAAATGAAGCCTTATCAGAAAGCCCTCCAATTCATTTCATAAGACAAGTCATGACATATATTGTGTTGAAATTGCACCGAAGAGACAGATTACTTGCTGAACACTTGCTATTCCTAATGAACAGGAAAAGATGTTTTCAAAACTGAGTTATTTATTGCACGGGGAGCATTTCTGACCTCATGCCTGATTACATTGCATAGTCCTTTATCAGTGGTTCAAGTAGTTCCTAAATAACACAAATTGAACTGAGCTGCTTTTGCTCTTTCACATTCTCTCAGTGGCTGTGTGGAAATACCATCAAGCGCTAAAATCCTTGTTTCTTGCTGTCACTGTGAGGAAGAGAGTTTTGTGTATAACCAGTACAATATCCCTGCAGCAGGAATGCAGCAAAAGCACTAGCACAACCCACATTCCCTGCTTGCAGCAATATAAAGCAGTACCAATTGAGCAGCACAGTGAAAACTTAACACACAAACAAGAAATGATGTGTGCTGCTCACTCACTGCCCCCAAGAAAACGCTGTGCTCCCCTGACACTGCCCTGTCGTGGATAGAGTGTGTTATTTGTAGTATTGTAATGGTAGATGCTGACCTGGCAGTGATTTTCTATGGACTCACTATGCTGAGAAGGGAGTTTGGATGAAATCAGGGCACACGTCCATATTGGCTTCAACTGGAGAGCTGACTTCAGTCAGTCTGGCACTACCAGACATCCCCACTTTCTTAGTGATGTTGGTGGGTTTCTGTGGCTGCCTTCAAAAACAGATTTCTGCAGATTAGAATACATCAGGACTAACACACACACAAATATCCCAGAGAGTTTTGGCTGACTTTGGTTGTTTGACACATCCATCTAGCATAGCATATAGCAGCTCTGCAGTGTTGTTGGCACCACTGGAGTAATCGGTTGTGGGTTGTAAGAGAAAAAGACCAAATGGCTGAGAAAGTGGATGTAGGGAGGAGTGACTTTAACAGACCCCCTACTGTGGGTAAAAAGAAATTAGTTGTATTCACAAAGGTATGGATGTAAAACTGAATCATTTCCCAGCCTCTGTAACTAATTGCCAGTGGCTGCTGGGGGTGCGGGGGCAGGTTGTGTTTTGTGCTCCAGTGATTGTCACACACCATGACTCTCTTCTACAGGCTGAAGTCAAATGGCAAATGGGTATATGTTGGCTTCCTTTCAGTACAGCAGGATGAATATCATGGTGTTCCATCACCTTCCCTGAAAGGCCCTGGTTTGATGGATCCCTTCTGGGGCCCCCAGGGGAGCACTGCACTCTACCACAGCTGAAAGCAGATGTGTCCAGCAGAGCGGGTCATGCATGGTGGTTAGATTCAAGTCCATCCTAGCTCTCAGCTCTTCCTACCTGAATGATCTGGATTTGCTGTTAGTGGTGGTAAGCTTAGGGGAGGGAGAAAAGTAGCAATATCTGTTTGTTTTCATGTCTCCTCCTTGTACCATTCTTTAGCTTTACAGTAAACATCTATATTTACTCATGTCCTCCTACAGTAGACCTAAAAATATCTCCCTCCATTTCCAATACTATACTTTTGAGACCTGAAATGACCTTATATGAGAGGGTCTTAAGAGCACAGTCAAATGGAGAAAAAAATGAGAATGGGTAATGTAGTAAAAACAACTGTCTGAAAGAGCATCTCTGAACTGCTCACCAGTTCTGTTCGCTCTTCTAACTCAGGGTACTTGTATTGTCATCCGACTCCAGGGCTGAAGGGGAATTGTTGGTGTAACCCTGTGAAATCTGTGATTTTATCCCAGGGTGGCTGCAGTCTCAAGTAAGTGCTGTGGATGATGGGTACAGTGTCAAGTTCATGTGCCAGCTGCTGTGTGATTGCATGTCCCCAGTGAAATCAGTGCCAGCCCTGTGCACCCAGGAGAGCTGCAGTCGTTCACACCAGTTCAGATTTGCCCCAGTGCTCCAAAGTGAGCTGTATCCAACTGTGATATGAAATTTCTAACAATGACAGAACCAGAGGTGGTTTTGCATAAGGATTATTAAATAGAAATATCTTACAGGCATGGAAAATGCTGCACTACAGTAAATTTGGAAGGATCATGTAAGATTTAATTCTGAGATGGAACAATGCCTTTCTTGATGCCTTAGGGACACCATCAACATAAGCTACTGTTGTTGATTTTAATCAGATTCCTTTTAATCTATATCAGATCTCTTGCTCTGCTTTGCCATGCAACCGTAGAGATGCTTGAGCTGAAACAAAGTGGTGGGACAGGATAAAGCAGTGCAGGACTGGAATGGCTGTTTTGGCGGCAGAACCAGCTTACATCAATTTAAAGTGGTCACAGAACTGTCATACAAGACAGGCAATGCTCATGTTCTCCACTGCTTGTGGTCAAGGACATACTTACAACTATTTGGTTGCTTAACCAAGGGGTTTCCTAAGCTCATTTTTGTATAGGTTACATATATAGCCAAAAGTGAATACAGAGAACTAGTGTCTCAAACAGCTTATAACTGCTGACTCACAATTGTGTTTTTTAGCATATAGAGGCCATAAGAGTATCTAATTGCCTGTTCTGGCTGGGTTTGTAAATGTGAATATGAAATAAATGACCCATTACCACTGCATTCCCGCAGAGTATCTTGAACAACAATACAAGTTACAGCCTATTTGCCAATGTCTAATCCAGTTATTCTGTGTTCTTTTTTTCCAGATAGACTTCCGGGGGTGAAATTTATTATTTAATTTAATTTTATTTTATTTAGTGTAAATGCAGATTTTTGAAAAGTGGATGGTCAAAATTTAACATTGAAAATCATAGGCTGTCCTCCCACCTCCCTGTTCTTGTGAACTGAGTTTGCAGGGATGGTGGGTACCACGTGGTACTGGATTTATTTTCCTTCACCTATCATATGCCTTAGCTAACCACAGCATTTTGCATCTGGGTCAGCTGTATTTTTATCAAGCACTAACACGCATAAGGATTTGCCAGTACTTAATAAAAATGCTACTGAAAACTGCATTCTTCCAACTCTTTATTGAAGCAGATTATATTGTGTTTGAACTGTCTTTGAACTGAAGGTACACTCATGTGAAAACTGTTATATTCATAACCCACACCCAAGCAATAACAAAGAACTCGGTTAATGAAAATCACTCAAAGGAAATCACTGCCCACTCCTTCCAAGATCAATTAAGAAGATTATTCCAGCATACCTAATGCTGCCACCCTGCTGTTGTACTGTAAAGCACCGTTTCCCTTTAGAAGGCTAAGGTAGGGAGTCTGACAATAATGTGTAATAAACAATGCTGTGAAAAAAGCATTTATGGTGTTATTACCACCATATATCCCTACAGCAAAGGACAACACTTGGACAGTGTAAATATATAAGGTCTCCCGGTGAGGCTCACATTCAAATGAATGAACCTTTTCAGACAAAGGCTGGCAAAACTCTTTCCCAGGGGGTTTCTGTCTTTGGAGGACACTCAGCATGGCTTTGTAATGCTCAGTACATCAAGGATCAGCTGGAAGAAGACTGTTCCTCCAAACAGAGAAGAGAACATCCTTTCTGGCAGTACACCAGCAAATAGCACCACGACAGATGGAGTAGCTGCCAGAGAAGACATACATGTGAAGAGCAGGGAATCCAACATTTTGCTGTGTGGCTATAAGCATGACAGTGTGTGCAAACCCTCAGCTGCTGGGAAATGATGCTCCACTGGCTTCAGAGATACACAGCGAACTATACTAGCTGAGAGTCTGGCTTTGTTGTGGATATTCCAGTTTCTAAATGTGTCAGTTCTCCTCCCCTTTTTCCTCTCCTCTCGTGTCCCTGTTGACAGTAACAGGTTTCTCTCAGGGATTTATCTTCCCACTAGCATCAGAAGGTGGGCCTGAGCTTTAATGATGCAGAGCTGAACGCTGGAGGTTCTTAATAATTGGCAAAGGTCTTAAAAACTGAGACTCCAGTGTATATCCATAATGAGAAACTGGCAGAACCGCTTTGAATATTTGTCTGATACTAATTGTTCTTCCAAAAATAGCTGATTTTTAGCTATGCAAAAAACTAATATTGCCTAAACATTACTTCTCATTGAAAAAATGTTCCAATCCTTCAAACAACATTAAAGATACAATTCATTGACTTATGCAAATGAAAAAATGCTCATAATCATTTTGGCAAATATTTCATTTAGTGTAAATGCAGATCCATTTTAAACTGCAAACATAAGCAAAGGCTGGTAAGGTTCATTTCAAACAGTTCACAGACCAAAAAGCTGCTGCATTTTTCAAGTGAAGCCTTCTTTGCCCACATATGAAGGCTAAAAGGGAGGAGAGAGAAGAGGGTGAACCTTTTTTTCCAATGGTTGTGACTAAACCACTGAATAACTACTTTTTTGTTCTTTATAGCAGTGTTTTAATACGTAGTGTGATTCACATGCTGCACTATGAGGGGAAAAGTGCCCCAACCCAAATAGCTAGGAATAGAAAATAGAAATACTAATCTTTTCCTCTGTATTTAAATAAGGGGATTTGTGGGGCACAGAAGGAAAAACTGAGGCATTGGTTCCCTTTGACCTAAACCTCACACTTTTCTCTCTAGCCATAAAGGCCTATAAGGGTTAGAAGAGTTTTCAGAACAGGAACAAGCTGCTCTGGGCTGGAGCAGGGCATACCAATCAAGGTGTTGTTTTGTAAGTGAAAACACATGTAGATCCCTCTCCCAGCAGGCAGCACTTACCTATGCCCTTTGTGATTTGTTGATGTACAGCAGCTGAGCGTTCTTGGCCATGCAGTACATCAAGTGGATGGTAGCAGTGCTTCTGGGCATCTTTCCTGTTGTGGCTGCAAGGTAAGGCCCTGCTCTGGCCAGGGATTAAGTTTTTCTCTTCTTGCCCAGAGGAATAAAGATGTGAGAGGATTCTTCATTCATTTTTGAACAGATTCATTTGGGGGTTGCAGCTTTCTTGCTGTCTCTCTGGGTGTGAAACAGCTGTTTGGTGAGGGAACTGAGTAGAAGCTTCTTCCACTAGGGCCAAACTTGGTGGAAATAGAATAATAGAATTGTTTAGGTTTAAGAATATTGAGTTCATCTGTTAACTTTGCATTGTCAAGTCCATCACTAAACTGTGTCCCTAAGTCCTGCATCTACACTGAGGTGGTTTCCTTGTTTTCACCTTTCTTGCAGTATCATGGAAGTACAGCTGGATTTGTAAGTGCAAGAGAAAGAAAGGCTCTGTGGCTTGCAGGAATGCTCAGCATAGCTTTTAGCTGGTGGTCAGCACAACCACAAGATTAGGTCAGAAGTAGAAGCATCAGTATTCTCAATGTGTGTTTGGTGGAAGATGTGACCTTGCTGCTGAGGTTCTCACCTTTGGTGCCCTTCTCAATGGGAAGGGTCAAGAGAAGATGCCAAAATACAGCTCAGATTTTTTCCCTGAACTGTAACAGCAGGGTGGAGACACCGTAGGATTTTGTTCCAGCTGAATTAAGTACTCCATGTCTTAGATAGCAAAGCTACGTTTTTTTTGCCCTTTGTGTAAATCAGTACTGTTGAGTGCAGTTGGTGGAGTAATGATAATTCTCCAGGTGTTATGTGGCTCTTGGTTTTTCCCTAACATAATCTCTCTGATGCTGCCTCCAGGTGCTTCTTACAGAGTCTGAGGACTTTGCTATTCTTTGGTAATTGCAAGGGCAGCCTGAGTTAGCGTGCTTGCAAAGAACAGAGCAATAATGGCTTGTATTTGTGAAGGCTTCGGAGTTAAACCTAGTGGTTCATTAATGGATTGTAAAATGAAAGAACTTTTGGATTTCTGAAATTAAAGGATTTCTCAGTGTACCTGGATGATCACTCAAAATGAAGGGCACATTAAAACCCACTACGAACCAGAGAGAGTAGATCAGGAACAAAATAATCAATGACTGTTTTAAAGGGTCCTATGCAGATACTGAATTCCTGATGAGCAATGTTTTCAGAAGTACCACAGCAACTCCAAATCACGGAAACACTTCTGTGTTTATATTGCGTATCATTTATGGATCTGCCTTGTGGCTGAAGTGTGGGGGTAGAAGGGAGGGCAAGCTCTCTGGGGGTGTTTACAGAGCAATGAAGTTAAATAGTTGTCACACTTGTATGGCTTTGCTCAGAATCCAGCAGTGTGCAGAATTGTGACATGGGTCACACAAATATCCATCAAAAACAGAAACAACACTCTCATGAACAACCACATTCTTGCAGGAACACCTCTTTTTTTGGCCATGTTACACAGTAAGGTGCTCTGAGCTCCCAACATGCCCCAGCTCCCCCCTATTTTGTACCTGTTTGGCTTCTCTCTGGCACATTTGGTGAAGCTCACCTTCAGCATAAATTATGATTAGGCCTGACATCTTATACACAAACAGCATTGCTCCATACCCTCGTTTTCTTAACTGATCTCAGTAAGAGATTTGCTCTCTTTAAATCAATAATACTTTAACCTCAGTTAATTTTGCAATAGTAGAAACATATTACTTAGAATTTGCTCGACGCATTTAGTAATGCCTTGGAGCAGTTCTGGATTTCTAGTGTAGATCTCTGTGCAGACCCTTTCCCCTCCTGCCTGTGGACCTGTCCTAACTCTAATCTTGTCCCTTTACAGCTTTAAGCTGGCTTGGTTTCAGTTCTGTGCTACTTTTCTGTGCCTTCCCAGAACATTCACTTGGCAGTGGGATACAAACATGGAAAAAAACTGGCTAAACTAATTTGGATGAAGACCTTCCAGCCTGCTTTCTGTAACTTTCATGGAGTTGCTGTAACCTGTTATGGCTTATTATAAAAACCATTGCCTTTGTGATAATCGGCGATGGTGCAGTCTTTGCCATGAGTGATTGGATTTCTGCAGTGCCCATCCTGGTGAATGCCTAGGCATTATTTCTGCAGTCAGAAAAAAGCTGCTGAGAGCGTGAATCTTTCTGTTGCTCTCCCCCATAGCTAAAATGTGAGGTAGCTTGTACATTCAGTCAGTTCTCCGATCATACCAAATCGGACAAGTGCTGTAATAACAAAAAACTAAGTCATTTCTCGCATGATAAATAGGGATGTTTCATCCTAGAAAGGATGCCCAAGTGAAAACTTGCTGGCAAAATGACCCAGGCTCACTGCTTATTGAAGTCAAGCTCACTGGCAGGCTGCTTGTGGATTTCAGAAATAATCTAAAAGCAGAGTAAAAGCTCAGCCTGTATCTGAGATTGTCAAAACCGATGTTAGCAGCAAAGCTGACAACTTGCTTGTCTTAGAAAATCGCTTCTGAGGGTTTTGTGTTTTGTTGGTGTCCCCTCAGTGGTTTAGAAAGCAAATACAGATGTACTGAAGAGAGCAGGTTTGCTTAGGGAGCATCCTAAGCCACCTGGAGCCCTTGGAGTAGGGTGATTCTCTCTGAGGTTTATGGACTTCTGTGAACATAGTGATGGCTGTAGTGAAAGGAGAGCACCTGGAAAGTGAGTGGTAACAATCCCAGTGCCTGGGAAAGGTGGTCCAATAAACAAGGTTGCTCCTACAAAGCAAGACAACAGTGTTACGTTTCAGATAGAGAGGGAGGGAATAGGATGGAAAAAGAGTTCATGCAATAGAACAAAACAGTTTCACTTCATAAAGTTTGCAACTGTGAACGGACAACTCTCCTTTCTTTGATTAATCCTGGGTGTCTAAATTGCATGATCAATACATGGTTAATTCTCAATAACTTCAAACAGTGAAAGTCCTATATTCCAGCTAGGACAAGAGCAGCCAAGAATGACAAGGCAGCAGTGCTTGTGATAAGTGCCGAGCATCAGCAGACTTCACCAGGTGTGTGACCAAATTCACATAAACCCAACTGGGCACAGACTCCAGAAAGACCCAGCAGTGTCTCCTCCAGAACAACATGGGTAGTAGGAGCTACCAGAAACATGCTGAAGTACTCGGGAATGTTAAGGACATAAAAATCCACAACTTTTATTAAGAATAGGTCAGAACTTATCTCTGCAGTGTCAGAAATATTGAGAAACCTGGAACTGTAAGAAACTCCCTTGGGTTTGCTCTCTCTTATGGATTCTGACCTATGGCTTGGCTGCCCAGACACTGTTTGGATTTTACATTGGATTACCTCATAATTGGATGAAGCTCAGCAGTTTCAGCTGGGTTTCTGGGTTCAATCAAGTCATCATATATATGAACTCAGAAACTTCTCATGAAACACCTCCTGGGAATTCCCATTGCAGCCCAAAACCCAATAGAAAAGTCGCAGGAGAAGTGTTGAAGTGGCATCTTGTACAGCTGCCCAGAGGAATGTGTTAAATATCCTGTGGTGCTTTTTACATGATCCAGCTATTGCATCTGCTGTTCCTGCGTCTGCCTCTGGCTTTCGGCTCCAAACTGCTTTGTGAAGCTCTTTAGCTTGATGCATCTTTCCTGAGAAAAGGCTATGTGAGTAGCCATGTGTTCACATACAAAACTTATCTTCCTTTGAACACTTGTTTTTCTGCACTGATGTGTGCAAGAACACAGCAGGATGTTTACTCCCCAAAAGCCTCCTGCCTGTGCTTTTTGATAGCATCCTTTCTCTATCTCAGGCAAACCTGTCTCAGTCCTCCTGTCTTTGATTCCTTCCTCACCCATTTATGGGAGCAGGTTATCTGAAGACTCATGGCAAAAAGAAAATGTGAAAATATGGTGAATTGCCACAACCTGTGATTAGGTTTTTGAGGACCATGCCTGATGGGCTGTAGTTGGTCAGGAAGCAGTTGCTATTTAAATTGTACTGTTTGTTATTTGGATGTAGCTACAGAAGCCTTTAGTCATCTGGGGGTTTGGTTTGGTTTGTTCTTTTTTTTAAGTAAATTGAAAAATATCTCTGGGTCAAATATTGCTTTTTCATTTCGGCTCTGTATGGTGATAAAGCATTTCAGCTTTTGCATTGCTTGCTTGCAGCTAATGCTATGCCCCTGGAGGTTCTCTTAGTAGAAAAAGCATTTTCTGTAGAGGAGCCGTATGTGTAGAAAAGATAAGATGTGAAATTGCATATATATAAAAAAATAAATGCATAGGTCAAATAACCAGCTGGTCTAACTCCTGTTCCCAGTGAGCTTCCCTGCGGCCAGGCTCAGCTCAGAGCATTTATGGAAGCATGGCACCAGTTATGGCATTGTTTGCTGAACTGGTATTAAGCAATTAGTAGGAAATAGCCCAGGTGAGGGACAAAGAGCATAGGAAAATCCTTGGAAGCCTAGTTAGTGCAGTGAGGTTTTTTTTCTGAGGTAACCTTTTCATCGGGTTACTGTACCTGAAGGAATAGACTTTGCAGGTGGTGTAAGTTTCTAGGGTAGTTTTAGATGAGCTGCTGAGTTTTATCTTTAAGTACATTAGAAAGTTGCTGCTCATCTGTCCTCATCCTCATTTTTTGTGCTTGGGGCCAGGCAGTTTAGGAGGTGAGCGATGGGTTCCCATTGTTATCTGTACTCTGCCATCCCATGTGAAGAGTGTGGAAGTGCCATGTGCCACCTCTGTGGTGGGACATGGCACTGGAGAGGCCACAGGTACCAGCTCAGGGCAGTACCCTTGGAGTCTGCAGCATGTCCCACCTGAGCACAGGAGATGTCCCACGGCTGCAACCTTGGGAAGATCAATGTGATATTTGGTTGCGGTCTGGATCTGGTATAACTGCCATAAAATGATTCTTCTGTGTCATTGGTCAATAGATTTAGAGATTTTCCTGCATAGCAGCTTACTGACTTCTGAATCAGCTGAGCTCCAGAGCCAGAGATTGCTCAGCTGCCCATGCACACACCAATTATCACAGGAATTCACAATGCAAACCCTCTGTGAGTATTTCATAGAATCATAGAATAGTTAGGGTTGGAAAGGACCTTAAGATCATCTAGTTGCAACCCGCCTGCCATGGGCAGGGACACCTCCCACTAAACCATGCCACCCAAGGCTCTACAACATCATAGACTGAGACTGTGTGTGGTGATATGAGTTTGGTTGCAGTTTTCAATCCACTTCATGAATTTGGATTACCCATGAAAAAGAAGTAGAGACCAGAGGTCCAAACCTCTTGGAGGGTGTCTGGAAATTGTGACATCAAGGTTGCTGGAGGACAGATTTATATGTTTTCATCGTATGCCCTGTTTCTCTTGTGCTGTTCCTTGGCCAGTTTGTGTGCTGAGGTCCTTCTGATTTAGGATATAGATTGTGCATTGTCCTCCCAGTCACTTCCCTGCTGACAGTGACATGTTTTTTGAGAGAATCTGGGAGCACAAATCCATCAGAAATCTCAATGAGAATGGCTTGTTTGGGAAATAGCATCTCCAAGTTTTGTACATCTGCCTCCTCACGGATGTACATTTTTATGTGCATAGAAAGGCAGTGATTCTCTGGAGAGGGGTTCTTGTGTACCTTGCTTCTCTGTCTGAGTTCCTTGCTCTGAAATTGGCAGGATGAAACCTTGCACCATTTCAAGTCAATGCAAGTCTTTCTGTTAACTATTTCTACTTTATTTCTGCTGGCCTCTCTCCAGGTCAGTACCATGGTAATGTGTTTATTACACCTTCTCTCAGATCTGTTTCTCTGCTCTCTTTTTTCATCTCAGGACATTAAATGCAGTGATGTTGCTGCTCATCTTCACAGATGAGAAGAGACAGCTATATATAGATTTATTTATTATTTTTCATGAACTCTGGAAATCAGTGGTACAAGATAACTGAGCCATGCAGTAGTCAAGGAATGCTAAATACCCCAGGCACATATGCAAGTGGTTTATTGATAAAGGGCTGGTCAAATTTAGCCTTAATTGCTGGGCTAATAAGGTTGCTGTGGATAGTCTGGGATCCTTGGTTCTCTATGCAGCTTCTGTTATCCATGGCTGAGGGGGATCACGAAGGGATTCTCTTGAGTCCCCAGCCTGCCAGAGACCTGTCTAGATGAGGCTATTGGAAATACTGGAGAGGGATGTTTCTGCAGCTTCCTAGTTTGCTGGTGCCTCAAGCCCCTAATCCAGTGTGCTTACCTTGCACTGTTTGAGTTCTCCTTCCAGTCCCAGGTGCCCTAGAGATGAGCCACTACCCTTCTGCAGCCTTGCCGATGCCAAAAGAGGATACAGAGGTGCTCCTCTTGGTTGGACTTACTGCCATAGTTTGAACTGGAAAAGACCAAGGGATAAGTTGCTGTGTGGCTGAGAGGGTTCAAATCCACTTCTCCTAGCTCCCAAGTAATGTCAGCCCCCTTTTAGGGTGGCACAGAGGCCTCTGGTCTCACAGCACACTGTGGTGTGCTCTTGTGAAGGTGTCTTGGCATTGCTGGTGCTAACCTCCACATGCCAGGGCTGTGGAGACATCCCAGATCGAGAATCTCAGACGGGGGAAGTCTCTGAGCTGCCCTGTTGGGTTACTAGCAACCTGCAACTAGCACAGGGGCAGAGCATAGAGTACGTAAGGCATTTGCGAGCAAAGGTGTGTTTATTGTTGACACATGATGTGATGATTATGTTGAAAGCTGGAGAGGGATGTTTTGCATGTAGAGATAGAACAAGGGGTGATGACTTTAAACAAAAGAGAGTAGATTATTGGGAATAAATGCTTTACTATTAAGGGTGATGATGCACTGGCACAGGTTGCCCAGAGAAGCTGTGGCTCCCCCATTCCTGGAACTGGACAAGGCTTGGAGCAACCTGGTCTCGTGTGAGATGTCCCTGCCCGTGGCAGGGGCTGGAACTGGATGAGCTTTAAAGTTCCTTACAACCCAAACCATTCTATGACTATTGAGAGCAGTTTTGAGGACAGTTGCTCTGAACTCAAGCACCCAAATTGCCCTCACCCACCACTTTGGGCTGTCTTTGTCAGTCTAATCTTCAGTCTAACAGGGGAAGAGGTGTGTGTTAGGAGACAACTTCTCCCCTAATTCATTTTCATTTGATGGTTAAAAATAGCTGGCACAGCTTGAAAAGTGCAGCACATGTGCTCTGGGAAAGTCTCAAGTCACAGTGGGAAGAGTTAAACTGCACTTAGTCTTGTTAATCTGATTTATTATAAGCAAAGGCACTCCAAACAAAACAGCAATCCCTTAGATTTCTGTAAGAGATCTGACAACTGTTTTTCAGAGGCATCTGATAACATTTAAGAATATTAAAGTGCATATAATTGCCTCCTAGGAGAAGCATTTGTGCAGTGGAAATCAAGAGAATGGAGAGTGGCAGATTTGATGAATCACAGTAGAGAAAAGCTGAACTCTCAGAACAGTCTTATGGAAGTGTGATGTCTGAGGAATATTTTCACACTGGCAAAACTTTACACAAATATTTAGAGACTGAATCACTTGTTTTCAAACTTTGAGGCAGCTTTTATCCCTCCTATGATCAGGTGGGACATGCTGCTGACTCCAAGGGCACTGCCCTGAGCTGGTACCTGTGGCCTCCCCAGCCCCATGTCCCACCACAGAGGTGGCACACAGCACTTCCACACTCTTCACATGGGATGGCAGAGTACAGGTAGTGATGGGAACCCATCACTCGCCTCCTAAACTGCCTGGCCCCAAGCACAAAAAAGGTACAGACTTCTCGCTTTCGTAAGTACCAAATATTGGACCCTGCCCCTCAAGTTTTGTGCCTTAGAATTCAACGAGCAGGTAAGTAGACCAGACCTTTAATATTAAAGGTAGGTGAGAGGATTTGGACAGTTTTTGGAAGTTGGGTGTTTTTTGGGTTTTTTTTTGTTTGTTTGTTTGGTTTTTTTTTAAGTCTACTGTATTCTGAAATCAAATGGCAGGAATTTATTTTGACATTAAACATTATGATCAGGATACTAGAAACAGTAAAGTTATACATCTTAGAAGGACAATAGGTGAGAAATTAATCTGCAATGGGAAGAAGCATAGACTTACTGCATCTGTATCAGTGAGATGCAGCTGGTTTACTCTGGCCTGCTGCAGCCTTATTCTGGGGCACTGAGCAAACCTGCCTTCACCACCTCTTTATTTCTGGGGACACGCACAAAGATTCAGCAGTGAGGCTGAGGCCAGTGGGAGGTGACAAGGAAGTCAGAGGGACTTTGCTGTTGTAAAATGTCTGTTACCTGGGCCCATGGGGATGGTTTTTTGGCAAAGGCAAGTATTGCATCTGTAAGGCACTCCTTGCCATGGAAATGCATCAGAAGAAGTGCAACCATGGACTGTGCATCAGGTAACTTGTCTTTTTTGTCCTGAGAGTGACAATTTTAGGATGTAAGATAATATTCTAAAGGGAGGTCTTCTGCATAAGAACCCGCTGTGGAACAGAGCAGACTGTGAGGAAATTCCTTGGGTCTGCAGCTGAAGCCTCAGTTTTGCCCTGGCTGCTGACTCAGGAGAGTTCAGCCCTGATTTTACAGTCCTCCCTCATATGGGATAAAATACAAACTCAGACTGGAAGGTGCTCCTGTGAGCTTTACTTTGGGCCTGGTGGCAGCAGAAGTCCTTGGGACACTGTTGCATGGGAAGCTCAGTGATTAAGGGGATCAAGATGATCCACCACACCTGAAACAGGAGATGCCTGAGGTCCTTCCTTCGAGCTGCTGGCCCAGAAAGAGGGTCAGTGGGAAAATTCCATTCACCTGACATCAGATTCATTTTCCCAGCACTTAATATTTGCAGTTTCCCTCCCATTAACTTTCAAGGAGTCTGTTTCAGCCTGTGGGTCTGTTGCATGCTAATTCTTCAAAGGCCTTGAAGCTAAATGGGCTACTCTGTCAGTGACATGGAGCTATTAGAATGATGGATGTGTTTAAAGTCCAATAGCAGTGAGACACTGTAGCTGTGGTTGTCAAGTAGCTCATTCAGCAGGTGACCAGACTCCTTTTTATGGGGTAGCAAAGTGCCCTGTGGGGCTCTGCAGGTCTTCAGAGGCTGCCAGCATTATGCTGGGGAAGGATTTGTCCTAGAAACCCCTCCCCTTCCTTAGCTGTGAAGGACCTGGGGGAGAACATCTTCCTCCTTGGAGGGATAATGGCTGGGAGCTGTCAAGCCTGGCCCAAGAGCTCCCTTCCATGGCGTGCTGTTTGGGCTTCAGACCCCCCTGTCCAGCTCTTTCGCATGCAGTGAAGTGGCTGGTCTGAGGGTGAACATTCTAATTTTCACCTTGATAAAGCTGTTATTCAGGGCTGTGTGTGGGATTTGGGCGTTGGTTTGTTTTTCCTCCTTACGTTCTCAGATTAACTCAACAACCTTTTTCTGAGGCTAAGGGAGCTGGAGATTCCTGAGGCGAGGCCAGTTGCACTTGATAGCACTTTGGATACCTTGAGAATAGGAAACGTGTGAAACTGGGATTTATTCATTACTTTAAAGACTTATTAGGAGGGAAAAAAAGGGTGGTGAAAAGAAGTTTTTATACTGGATGCTGAAGACTTGATAACGCCATCAAGCCCTGCAGCTTCTCTCATGGGTTAATACTTTTATACCAAGTTAAAACCGTGTAGTTTAGACAACATAATGCAAAAGTCATTATAGAAGAGGATAATTCCAAATTCTAACCTTTTATTTAAAACAAATGTCCTACGGGTCTTTAATCATGCTGTGCTAATCACTTTCATTATCACTGGTACAGGCAGAAGACTTGGCAAAGTTCTCTAAAGAGCAACTTAGTAACATGGGGCCATCAGCTTTTATAGTTTCAGGTTGTTTGTTGTAGCCCCTGTGAATATGGTCTATTGTATTTTGGCTCTTTGGGGATGCAACGCTCGCTTTATTTCCTCCTTCCTCTAGCAGCAGAGCGCTCTTTCAGGAATTACATTAATGACAAAACCTCAGAGGATCCACCAGAAAGGGAATTTTCTGGATTCTATAAAAATGTAATGGGGTTCCACGGAAATGGTTTGAAAAAGCCCAGAGGATTGGACTTTGTCTGTGGGGGTTTTAGCCATCCAAGGTAGTTCTCTTGTGGTAATGTAAGTCTGTTAAGCCCTACTGAATGTTTTCCCATGAATGGCATATTTTCTTCTTGTGATACTGAAATTCTGCACTTCTCCACCTAAAAGGAAACCTGAGTATTTGTTTCATAACCTCCTTGGCCCTTTCAGACTCAGAATGCTGTGAAAGTCAGACACAGTAGCAGAAGGCTCTTTTTGATGTGTTTTTTGTTTCAATTCCTTAAATGAGAGAGCTCCAAGAACCACTGTACTAGAAACACTGGATGGAGCCCAGAGTGATACATGACATGCAGCAGAAAGGAGCCTTCCAACACTGAGCATTCAGTATCATATTTTGAGTGGTATTTAAGTTATCTTTTCTGCTGAAGCCTGGAGAATTAATCTCATATCATTGGGGATCCAGATTCCTGTACAGCCAGGAAATCTAAGACAGGACACAGAAAGAGCTCACATGCCTGCAGTACTTGGTTGTTTAGGTAGCATCAGTACCAGGTACAAGCAAGGATAGGTCTGCCAGATGGAAATGACAGCTAAAATCAGACCTTTGGAAACTTGTGCTTTATATAGAGCATCACATGGAGGACTAAGACTAGAAATATTGAAATGTTCTGCAAAAGCTGAATTTGAACACTGTGCTATTGTGTGTGGGGGGGTTTCTTTCTCTTTGTAAACTTTTTTCCTTAAACCCCATCTGGGGCCAGGCTCCTCACTGGCGCGTAGCACTCTCACTTTGTGAAGCTGTGTTAGTTGAGAGCAGCAGAGGATCTGTCCCTCTTGTGTTACAGCAAAATATTCATACAATTAAACAGTGCTTTGAACTGCTTTGGGGCTAGATGTACTCTGCTTTGCTTTGGGTGGCCAGGAGATGAAAATGGGATTGTTTTAATTGAATTTGGTCCTGAGAAAGTGTGCCATGTCCTTGTTGGAATTTCCTTGCTAAGCGATACTACACCTTCTTGCAGCTCAGAGTAGTTGGCCCTGTGCAGAGCGGACCATGATAAATGGTTAGTTTTAATCATCTCTACTTTGGAATGAATTAGGAAGGAGGGGCATGTTTTTATTCACTGAGCTGTATTACTCCACAGAGAGAGACTTGAACCAAGGAAAGAACTCAAATGCATCTTGGCTGTAATACAGGTTTGGACTTGGTTATTTATTTTGAGGGGATTATTTTTGTTCTGTTTGTTGTTTTTTTTTTTTTTTTTTGCAGTGGGGAAGAAAACCCAATTACTCCAACTTCTTGCAGCTGCATAATGAGGTGCCATTTCCTGATATGTAATATCTAAAGGTCAGAGAAAGCTTTGCTGCTGTAAAGTGCTGATACTCTTAAAGAGAGTGTTTGTGCATAAGTATTTCCTCTCTCAACCCTGAGCACCAGCCCAGCTGCAGGCAGAAGCTGTGTGCAGGCAAGTGGGGCTATGGCACCTTCCCCATGTGATCACACCTTGCAAAGAAACTGCCATCACTAGTGACAGAGCATTGAATTGTAAAATGTGTTTTGCTGGTGGATGGGTGTTTTTGACATATTTTTCCCATCTCAGATTCATTTACAAATCTTTCTGTTTTTGCAAAGCTTTCACTCAAAATTGTCATGTTCCCAGGCTTTGTTGGGTAACATCTTGTTGGCGATATACCTCTGGCTCAGCTAGGAAATAACAGATGTAATGTATGTAGCTTTCCCTCTTTGACAACAGCAAACATTGACGCTTTCACAGAAAGCTTTTTTCTTCTGGAGTTCTAAAAATTCTATACATGTGTGCATATATTTACATGTTTGTGTGTGTACATATAAGTAAAATTACGTATAATGTGTGTGTATATATACTTACATCTGCATATACAAGCATGAGCCACTTGGTGATATTTCTCGAAGGTCAGATGACATTGTAATCACTCAGAAGTTTGCTTCCTTGAAAGTTTAAACTGAAAAGCTGCAGGCAACATTAAATCCACTGACTTTAGTCACTGAATGGTCTTGCCCCTCAAATGTATATTTCTATGGCAGCCTCCTTCCACTGCAGGTCTGTTTTCTTATTTCATTTTCCTCTTTCATCTTCCAGCTGCTTATCTGTCCTTACAGATTCATTACCCCTCCTTTCCTTTCTCTTTACTTCCCTTCTTCTCCTGCTGTGTTCCCATTTTTAATGATTTATGTTTTATTTTATAATGTTATATCTGCAGAATGAACTGGTTTTATAACCCCCCAAAATGAATCCTATAATTTATTTTCCTCAAGAAGTTAATGCTTGTGGCTGCTCAACAGCCTCTTGCTGATGGTGATGAACACCCTGATGATGGGTGATTTCACTGCAATTCAAGACACATTTTGGTAGAGGCGGAACTGGATCATGATAAGGGCACCTACGGGGAGATGACCAGGCTGGGGTAGGAACTTAAGTATAGCCATTCTGAACCAGACCAGTTATCCCTTCATCTCGGTTTCTTGTGTTTGGCAACAGCTACTAGCAGATGCTTAAAACAAGAGTAAGAACAGGGGGAGCAGTGCTTCCTTAAGCATCCAGCTTCTTTTCCCTTCTTGCCATCGCATACATCAGTCAGAATTTGGCAATGTCCTACGTAGAAATTGCATCTCAATCACCCCATTTAATAGCCATTACTTGGTCCTGTATTCCATAGGTTTTCTATTCCATCCGTGAACTTACTTATGCCTTCAGTATCTGTAAACACAAGGCAGACAGGCACTCAGTTATGTGTGGAGGGAAAAAATGTTTCCTCCTGTTTGTTGTAAACCTGTGGCCTGATCATTTTTCTGGGTACCTTCTAGTTCTTTAAGTGTGAAAGACAGACAAGAGCATGCAGTGCTGGGTTTATAGGGGGTTATGAGCCTCAGTTCAGTGTCAGGAATCTTTATCTTCTCACGGCAGAAACACCTCACTGCCAGATGAAATCTAAAGTTCATAAATGCATAAGCATTAGTGAGGGTGTGTATGAGGGCTGCAGGAGGTGCATATATCATCCAGGGTATTTTTAAATAATAGCAAGTCTCGCCACATTCATCTCCCTTGAGTTTATTCCTCAGCCCCTTGGTACATTTTGACATTCAGAGTTAATCATACCTCCCAGTCAAAATATGCAGCACACAACTCTCCTGGAAGAAAGCTGCAGCTTCCTCGAGCCCACAGCCCAGACTGATAGGGGCCAAGAAGAGCCAAGGCTAGGCTGATGCTGTAGATTATGGTACCATAAATGGTACCACTGTCGCAGCATCCCTGGGAAATCCTGGTGGCAAGAAACACAGCTGTTCCCATAGTTCTCCCTGGGCCTGGGTAGGAGCAGCTTGGTGCTGGGCAGTGTGTTTCTGCTTTTCTCTCCCTGTTTTTTGCATAGTTATTCTGGTCACTGAGCGGAATAGAAGAATAAGTGTGCATGTGGTCCAGTGGATGGGAGTGATCACCCCATGGGGGTCCTCATTCTCATCCTGCATCCCTGACCATTACCTGGGAGTTTTGGGATTGCTTTCTTAAGTGGCTGTGTGCAATGAGAATGTTTATCTACATGCAAATGCTGGAGCATTTAGAAGCCAGAAGGAAGGGAACTGGGATCCAGATGCTGCCTTTAGGAACATGATGTGATTCCCAGTGACCTTTGTCTGGGTTTTATCTGTGACAGGTTTGCCCTGTTCAACTGCCTGCATCCTGCCCACCATGACATAACCTGACACCAGAATCATAACGTGCATCTTCCAACTGATTGACATTGAGCTCTGCTGCCAGTAGCATGAAAGTGAGATGGTGGGAAGAGCAGTGGGAGGCAAGCAGTGCACTCGGTTTCAATTTACCCATAAAGGAGGAACAGAAAGAGAAGGATGATATGGTGGCCCGCAGAGCTTTGCAGAAGGGAACATCTTTTTCAATTATCAGTGTCTGGATTGTGTAAAGCATCAGGAGTCCCAGTATGTACTCCCCAATATCTCACTTATGTCAACATAGATCAGTTTAATGCACAGAAATGATATGTGATATGAACAGCTCATCCAACACAGTAGATAATTGCTGGGCACTCCATCCAAGCAACACACCATACTCTGGATAGCCTTAGCACTTTGGCTCTGACCTCTGGGAGTGATTTTAAAGCTAGAAATCTCCTTTATTTCCTCCTGCAGCTTAGGAATAAGAATTATCTTCAGGAGTGATCCAGGCTAAAGATCCCCTCTGTGAAGAGGCTCACTGGGAACACACCACAGGTTGGTGACCACCTCGGAAAGGTGGGATGACACAAAACCTGTGTGTGTATGTAAAAATATCCTAATTAGAACTTCTCTCTACCCTCTGTATTCCTGGTATGACACAAACCTGCAGCCCTCAGCCTAAGATGGACAGCAATTTCCTTCTCTCAAAGTCCTTCAGAGAGGAGCATCCTCAAAGCTTCATAGCATAGCAGTCTCTAGCAAAGACAAACTACACGGGACTCTCTTTCCCCAGGCTGCCTCTTGATTATGCTGCTATATACTGCAAAATAAGATAAAAAGTCCTTTTAGCATCAAGGACACTATCTCCCTAGCAATCCAGTACTTGCCAGCCTGAGAAGTGAGACCAGATGTGCTTTGTTGCTCTTGAAGTACCGAAAAAAGTACTGACTACAGGGTTATTAACTTAGGAAAGTTGTCCATCCACTAAGAACCATAAATAATCCACGACAGCCTCTGCCTGACTCCACATCCCATCTCCCCTGCTTGTGCTGATTCACAGCCAGATGAGATTCTCCTCTTCACAGCTGTCCAGCAGATTATTTTGGGCAAAGATGTGATGAACTCAGCTGGAACCACCTGCTGCCTCTTTGGTTCTTGTTAGCTCCACACAGCTCTTGGCATTAGACTGGACAATTGCTTCTGGGAGCAAAAAAGGACTGAGGACTCAATTATAGTCAGAGACCATTGCCATCTTCCTGAGGATGGCAGCCAGAGATGCGGGCACTCATGCTTGTTGGTACAAGAGCTCAACTTTGCATCAGTGTGGGTTACAGGCTGGCTGTGGTTTGTGAGCTTACAGCACATGTAAATAGCTGTAGGCTCATGTGCTTTGGCACTCTGGAAGAAGTTCCTGTGAGCTGGTGACTCAGGTTTTGGGGGCTTTGTCAGTGTTTGGTGGGTCTGGAGATGGGCATTTCCTGCATGCTGCAGGAGTACTGGGGCTACTCCATGCTGCAACTCTGGCTCTGGGTTTTGGGTGCTGTTAACAGCTTAGCGAACTCTGATTTCAAAGGGATGAATAATGCAGAAGGGGGCTGGGAAAAGGAGCTATGATGGTTTGATAAGATGTTGTACCCACATGTAATTTCTGCTCATCTCTGGTAAGATTGTGATATTATCATGACTGTTTCTAAATTTCAATTCCATTTTCATGCCTGGTGCTCAAACATGGCCTTTTCTTGCCTACGTGCATATGCATCTGTTCACAAAGCCTACTTGTGTGTTAGCAACATGCCTCTTGCAGTGGGAGAAATTACCTCCTTACACTTAATTACCTTCAATAAGGGGAACTGCCAAAATGGGCAGAAACAGCTTCAGGGCTTCATTGTTTGCAGTATCTTCCTCATCTCCTACTTAACATGAGAGACTTAAAGGTTGCTGTGAAGAGAAGAGAATAATCTTTTCTTCTCTCCAGCATAAAGTAATGGCTTAAACTTCAGCAAGGAAGATTCAGATTAAACAGGAGGTAAAACCTTCTAATGGCAAAGATGAGAGTTTCCTAGGGAGGTTGTAGGGATTCCACAGCTGGAAGTCTTCAAGCAGGGACTGGGTAAGTATATATCAAAAGGGATATAGCCATGGTTGAGCTTTCAGAGGGGAAGTGACTAGACAGAATGTATTGTTGAGGTGCTGGGGTTCTTTCCAGCCTTTTGATTCCATGAAGTAAGCAAGAAAAAAAAAAAATCAAAAGTAAAAATAAAATCTTCCACCTCTGCTCATGCTGCTGCTCTAGGGTGTGGAGTCAGGAAGCGAATTACCTGTGTCAGGAAATGTGAACTGAGCAGGACAGGACAGAGTATGCCTTCCCAGCCCGTACAAATCAGCAGCTGTGGCATTACGTGCTGGATCAGCTGCCGTCTCTGAGTGTATTTACTGTCAGTCCTAAACCCAGCAATAATGCACTCAAAGGGAACAGAAGTTCAGATCTTTGTGCTCATGCATATATTCTGATGTTGCTGTAACTTTCTGGCATGGTAAAGCCATCCTTAGGAAACACCATTGTCAGTGTTTTGGTTATTTGCTGAATTTATCTTTTGCTACTCTTTGTATCTAAAATCTGCTTTGGTTACTGGAAGTCCTATATGCACCTCTTTGGTCCGCCTGTACCTTGCTTGCTGCAAGTGC
This sequence comes from Ara ararauna, assembly GCA_028858755.1. Lineage (NCBI taxonomy): Eukaryota > Metazoa > Chordata > Aves > Psittaciformes > Psittacidae > Ara > Ara ararauna. The sequence goes on along the minus strand of CM054383.1, from coordinate 35,303,824 downwards.
TCCACTTTGTGTTCTGCATGGGCAGTTCATGTGCTTTGCCTGGCCAAGGAATCTGAGGCTGATGATAGCATTAATGCTCTAAAACAACTTTCTGTCATTATCATGGAGAAATGGCTGCTGGCTGGACAACAGTGGGTTCAATGGAACCCATTGGGCTGCCTCAGGAGCAACCAGAGATGTATGTTGGATGTCTCGGTCTGCTTCCCTGTTCTGGGAGGGCAGAGCCTGCATCTGCCTGTAGCTGGCCCCAGCACTTGTCTTCCAGCTCTGGTAGTAGTTGGACCATCTGCTGCCTGTGGGGAAGGACTGAACCTCTGCTTTCTTGCAGGGAGAGCAATTAACCCATGTAGGGAGGAGATGGTTATTTCTCTCCACAACCTGGTACCTGAGGTGTGGGTGACAGGATAATGATGCCCCCCACAGTACATATGGCCCAAATTCCACACGGACTGAGCACTCACTCCTACCCAGGAATGCATGAAGTGGTTTGTTTTCAGGGAGTTGGCACAAAAGGAGCCTGTGGAAATTCACTTAGCCATTGGCACTTAGTTTTAGCTGTTACAGTAGCAGATGAGGTTTCTATGACCCCAAGACAATCCATCCTCTTGAATAGAGGAGATGCTGTGAGCACAGGGCAAGGTGACTGGGTTTTTTCCATTATTTTTCACAGTCCCAGCTGCTCACCAATGGCTGCCTCTCTTGTCTCAGTTGATTTGGAGCCAGCTGCTTCTCATCCTGATCTTATTTCACCTGGAGAATGGTGCTTATGAGTTAATCTGTGTTACTCACAGGACTGAGAAGAGAGGAGCACTCTGAGGTCAACAGAGTGCTGGAAACCTGCAGTTTTGCTAATTTTCCTTTAAACTGACAAACTACTTATGCAGATCTTGTCATTGCTGTAGGTCATGAATATATGGAATATCTGGTTAGGTGTTAACCTGCTGGCGATGCTGATTTGGGACTGAAACAAAGGTAGTTTTCTGCCCATTAGGTTTGATTGCGTACCTGTGTCTGAAAAGTCCAGCAGCAGGGAAAAATACATAGCCCAAAATAACTGAGGGGAATAAACTGCTGCTTTAAGGGAAGAGGCTGGGTCTCCCCATTTGAAGAGGAGAGGGTATGGAGGAGTAAGATGGAGTTCTACAAAATCACAGATCCAGAGGCTGAAGTGAACCCTGAGCTTTTCTTCACCATATCCCACACCATGAGGAAGGAGCTGGCGTGGGAGATGGTGAACTGTAGCTGTGCAGTGCTTGGCTGTGTGCTGGCAGCCACCAAAGCTTTGTTGGGAGCTGGAAAGAAATTGCTTTCTCCATCAGACAAACAGAAACATCCTGAGCTGGCCAGTACTGGCCCAGTGGAGAATACTGGGCCAGCAGCTGACAGAACTAGTGTGGTTTGTACTGTGTGAATGTGGAAAAAACCCAGAACACAAATCCCTAGGAGGGGAGCCTCTAAACATTGCTGTGCTCGTGTGGAAGCCAGTGCTGGAAGTCAAATCTGTACAGACATAACAGATTTATTAGCTTGGTGGGTAGATGCCATACCCGATAGGTATGCTTATAAAGCCATTTGAATCTGTTCTTAATGTCACAGTGTAGATGGTCAGGGAGACCATCAGTTTTGCTTGAGCATTCATCAAATTAACGTACCACCAGCACCATGTTATTGCCAGTAGATAAATTCCATGCAGGCAGCAGCACTGTTATTTCAACAGAAAAACCTACAGCTTCAGGGTGCTGATGTGTCACATAGCTCTTCCTGCTTTAATATTCACTCCCTCAATTGCTCTCTTGGATGTGTTAATTCTACATGCTTTTGTCTGCTTGTTCTGCTTTCCTCTCACAAAGCCAGGAAAGAATAAATAGCAGTGTAATGCAATGTGTGACAGTATAAATGCCTTCCAAAGAACAACTGCTGAGACTGTTGACATGAGAGTTTGTAAAAGAAACAAAAGGAAATACGCTGATTCTGCTGCTTTGCTGCCTAACTCGTGCTGAGCCTGACTAAATGTTATGTCAGAGCTCCACTGCTCATGGTTTGCTGATGTTTCACTGAGGAGTGTCATTGTTTAAGTTATGTTGCTAAATCTCAAGCTGCAGGGTAGGACTTGCCTCTTTTCTATGAACTGCCTGTCTAAACATACCTTTAAGTACAGATATTAGATGAGAAATCATAGAATAATAGAATAGTTAGGGTTGGAAAGGACCTGAAGATCATTCAGTTCCAATCCCCCTGCCATGGGCAGGGACACCTCCCACTAAACCATGTCACCCAAGGCTCTGTCCAACCCAGACTTGAACACTGCCAGCGATGGAGCATTCACAGCTTCCCTGGGCAACCCATTCCAGTGCCTCACCACCCTTACAGGAAAGAATTTCTTCCTCATATCCAATCTAAACTTCCCCTGTTTAAGTTTGAACCCGTTACCCCTTGTCCTCTCACTACAGTCCCTCATGAAGAGTCCCTCCCCAGCATCCCTATAGGCCCCCTTCAGATACTGGAAGGCTGCTATGAGGTCTCCACGCAGCCTTCTCTTCTCCGGGCTGAACAGCCCCAACTTTCTCAGCCTGTCTTCATACGGGAGGTGCTCCAGCCCCTTGCCATCCTCGTGGCCCTCCTCTGGACTTGTTCCAACAGTTCCATGTCCTTTTTATGTTGAGGACACCAGAACTGCACACAATACTCCAAGTGAGGTCTCACGAGAGCAGAGCAGAGGGGCAGGATCACCTCCCTGGACCTGCTGGTCACACTCCTTTTGATGCAGCCCAGGATACGGTTGGCTTTCTGGGCTGCAAGCGCACACTGCCGGCTCATGTTCATTTTCTCATTAACCAACATACCCAAGTCCTTCTCTGCAGGGCTGCTCTGAATCTCTTCTCTAAATCTCACTTTGGTTCACAATATTCTGTAATTAAGAGGAGAAAGATACCAAAACCACCCCTGACTGCAGCACCAGGGTTACCATCACCCACCTGTCTGTCAGCTCCGATCAGCATCACCCTGGCTGGTGGGACTGGGGTAAGCTCCTCACTGGAGGGACATGGGGAGCTGTATCCTCTCCTGGTAGGAACTGATCTGTGACCACTGAAATCTGGTTCACAGCCAGGTCACAACCTAAGAGGAGGCTGGTTTCAGAAAACAGCATAAAAATACTTGACATTTATGGGGATTTAATGAGGGAGGTCTGTATCATTCCCACCATCATCGTCAAATGGAAGAAGTTGGAAGTACAGGAAAGTGTTTAATCCAAGGGCATAGGGTAGGCTGGTACTGAGAACAAACTTGGAGCCCAGGCCTGAGAACATCTTGCTAAGACAAAGTGAGTGTGCTCCTTAATTCCTCAAATACATGAGGAGCCTGTAATCTTACAAGGGCCCTTTCTTGTCTGCCTTGCTCCAGATGACTTGTTCCCCCAAACTGTATTTCTCATTCATGTTGCATTGCAGAGGAAAAATAGCAGTGCCCTGACAGCTAAGTACCAGGTGACCCGTGGAGCACCAGTATGATATGGGCTGTGGAAGGAGTAATGTATTAATTCACTTTAGAAGTGTACTCTCATGATGACCCTAAGACCCCTGCCTCTTCTTGGCTCTGGAAACAGTTCAGGTCTGGAGTGCTGTTGGTATTGGATAACAGGATATTGCAGTAGAATAAATTCCATTGCAATTAATGACAAGATGGATGAAATTGTCTGGGGCAAGGAGCTCCGGGAGGTGGGTGGTCCATGCCTTCAGCTCTGGTGAGTGTCAGTGCCACTGCATCCAGGGGGCCCAGTGGAAGAGAGCCCGAGGGGCTGCAGGGAGCAGAAGATCTTCCTAAGGCCCTGTGCATCTGCCCACAGGAGAGTGAGTCATGGCCACACTGAGCAACAGAGGTCAGCTACTGAGTCTCAGGAGCCACCTTGCCTGTTTCAGGTGCTCAAGACCCGTGGTGTCTCTTTTCCATTACATATTTTTATCTTCCCATCTAATTATCTAAGGCTCTAAAATGTGGAGCAAGGCTTCACTCAAGAGATAGTGATGATAATAATAACTTAGCATTTATCCAGTAATGTCCCATGGTAGGAAGCGCTGTGCTGATTATTGATACTGATTTCCCTCATGTGTCAATCTAGGAATTTATCAGGGTGAAAAAGGATTTATTCAGTAATCTCCATTTGAAGCTACTGAGGAGCAACACATTAATTGGATGCAAGCAGTCGGATTGGGAGAGTTTGGTAGAGCTAAACAAGGTTTGCATTGGCAATCTGTTTCCAAAGCAGAAACTTCAGGAGAGTCAAACTGGCTCTGAAGATTTACTGCAGAAAGGTTTCGGGTACTTGGCACAGGGTAATTGATGAGCTTCTGTAGTCTGGATCCCCAGGAAGATGTCAAAATGGCATCTCTACATGCCTGTTGCCTTTCTTAGAGTGGGATTCTGTAGAGGTTTTGTGCTAGGTGACATGAATCCAAGCCAAAGTTCTTAATGCTGATGTGTTGTAAACTTCAGGTAACCCTGCAAGTAAGGCAGAGCTTTTCTGCCCTGGGGCAGTATTATCACAGCCTGTGACTAAAGGGAACTTTTAGCTCCAGCCCTTGGAGGAGCTGAGTTCTTTCCCTCAAACTGGTTGTTCCAGCCACAGTGCTTGGCAAGAAGGGGAGCAGTCCATTTGCTTGGAAGTGGGCTGGGATTTAATGCCTGTGTGGTGTGTCTAGGGATTACCTTTTACCGGGGAGGATTCTTGATCAGCCCTAAAACAGACCAATACGATGTGATCCACAACAGGCTTCCAAAGTCTCTGTGACAGATGAGTTAATTGCGCAAAGCTATTCACAACAGCAGCACCTGCGCATGTAAAACTGGCTGGCAATTCCAGGTAACAGCATCTGGCAGTTCCAATAGAAGTGTCAACAACCCATGCAAAGGTTATTGGAATTAAAGGGAATTACAGAATTGGTTTTAGAAACTTAACAAGCTCGTGAACTCAGAAGATTGGATACACAGACTGTGGTTTTTAAAGCTGTTCTAGTGCATCCTTCTGGCAGAGGTTATTTCTTTGACCATCTGTGAATGTTGAGCACAGAAATAAGGCTCTTGGCAAACATTCCTTTCGCTATTTCTTTCCTAAAGCAACACTGTTCACGAACTCCCTCAGAAGAGAAACAAGTAATTAGAGAGAAACAGGGAATAGAGATAAATAGAATAAGAATAGAATAGTAATTAGAGAGAAATAGAATAGCATAGATATGGCTGATGCAAAAGTCCAGATAATTTCAAGTGATGGGACTTCTGTCATGAATTACAGAGACTTGTCAGGCATTGCATTTGTGAAGTCTGCATATAAACAAAGTGCATCACAGGGACTGTTTTTCAATGGACTTTGCACTTTAGTTCAGGCCCTGGACAAGAAGCCTCTCACTCCTGAAATCAATGGGTTTTTTGCTGATGACATCAGTAAAATTTCATCTACCAACCTCTGCCTGGCTTTGAAATGGGTCCTGCAAAACTTGTGTTGGTCAAGCAGGTTTTAGTGACAGCTATCCTTTCCCTTCAGAGGGGACACAGACATGAGTAAGGGCTACTCAGGGATGGAGAAATTCTCTGAACCTTCCTGCGTGCTTCTAAGCCAATTTTCATCATTCATATTCCTGACTATTAAATACTCCTCACATGCACTGCCATACCTACAGAGGAAGTGTTGATGCTTCTGGGTAAATCAAGCTCCTGGAGGTTTGACAGCAGGGTGAATATGAAAAGCCTCCTTTCTAATGTGATGACAATGACGTATCCTCATACCCATACATTCAGCTCTAAGCTGGCATCCCTGTTCCTCCTAAAAGCCCCCTGACTATGGCAAAACTGGACTGAACTATGTACAGTGTATTTGTAGGCTCAACAAAGAAACAGCTTTGTACTCCCAACTCCTTAACAAACTGCAAACCTTTCTTAGTTAAAAGCAGAAGAGTTGCAGGCTCCTCAGTGATTACTCCCTGGTAACAAAAGAACACACGTTCAGCTGCCTCCCCATCAATCTCACTTATCTAAGGCTGGGATTCTAAGGTTTTACATTCTTTATGTAAAACAAAGAACAGATTCACAGGCAAACAGGCAAAAATAAGTAAAACAAATTGAAATGAACTGCCATCCTTCATTAGGCCACTCCCCATGTCCTCCATGCAGACATGAAATATGCCAGCATAGCATCATTGCTTTATATGCTTGCTTCAGGAAATTGCCTGCAAACATCCCCTTTAGCGTTTCTCTTTGTAAACTTGATAACTGAACCTTAAGTTAGTGTCTCTGACAGAGCTGCATGGAATGAAATGCCAGCATTCCTGACTTTGGGAAGAACTGGGCAGCAGCTCTGTGGTTAAGTGAGGGGAGGGGACCATGGCTGCTAGTTTCCACTCACAGCTTGACTGCTTCTGTGCTGTGTAGCCTTGGGCTCATCATTTAACCTTCCCTTCCTGGCTTCTTTTGTAAAGCTGCAGGATGAATGCCTGCCTTCCCTGCCACTCTCTGCTGCCAGGGGTTTTATACAGAATAATAGAAATGAGTTCAATTTTCAAGAAAAATGAGTTAAAGACTTGGGCAGTATCACTCTCCTTTTAGCACTGAGTTATGTCTCCCATCAAGCATAGTTTTGGGCAACAAGGTGAATAAAGTAGCAATGTCATATTGCTTAGACACCTGATAACTGTACAATTTATAAAGTTTGCCCAATATTAGCACAGAGAGAGAGGAAGAAAGGCAAGAAGTTTGGTATATCTGCAATTCATGCTTTGCTGCTTTCACTGCAAGCTCTTCCTAAAGCAGTTGAAGGTCTAACTGGCCTTGGATATGGGGGGGGTGGGAGGGAAGAGAAATCTCCTGCCTCTCTTTGAAACGTGCTGCTTCCCTCTGAAAAATGCAGGGAAAAGGCAGACATTTGGAATTTGCTGTGCCCTTCCTCTCACCAACTGGTTGTCACAGGCAGCTGTCAGGAGCAGCAGCCGTCCACAAAGAAACACTCTATATGCAACTGACAGCATTTCAGTGGGTTTTTGTGAATTGGTAGAGTTGGAATAATGTCATCACTGTGTAACATTCCCAGATTCTCTGATCTCCTCAAAAACATAAACTGTACCCATAATGTTAGAGAACATTTCTCATTTGCAAAAATTTGCATTCCTAAGATGTGCATTAGAAAGGCTGAATTCTTCACAGAAGCTGGTTTGCAGAGCGTGCAGGGCTGCCCGATGCAAGCACAGGCTCACAAATGCTGTGTTCCTAAAGGAGCAGAGAACAAATAAAAGGGGAAAAAATAGTTTTCAGAGCTCCCTTGGAGAAGGTTTCAAGGACTAACAGGGTTCAGGTTGTGGTGGTGGTGGTAGAGCAGCTGCTTTGGGGGCCATGGGCAGCACTGGGGCTCTGCTACCTGCTGGGTGGCTTTCCTGGCTGCTATGTGACCTGGAGCCCAGGCTATCTGAGGAAATGAACCTAGCAAGACTAGGTCACCTAGGGTCAGCCCAGATGTGACATCAGGAACCCCAGTGTCAATGTCATCTTGTGCCCATAAGCAATCCTCAGAGATCCTGTGGCTGTTATCCCCAGAGCAGGAAGGAGCTAGTTGTGATCCTGACTGGATGGAGGAGGATTAGTGGCTGACAAACATCTCCACTGCACTAGCTCAGTGCATTCGTTCTGTGCTCAGGTTTTGGGGCTATTATGACATTAGAGCATTTATCTGGATTCCTATAGGCTGCTTGACATTCCTCCTGGCAAAAAATAAGTATTCCAGCTGCACTGCTGCAAAATATGTGTTTGTTTTCTTAAGTCAAGGCTGAAAAGTGCAAAGCAGATGGGGAGGTGTCCTCTTTGCCTCGGAGAGGCAATTCCACCAGCTGCTAACGTGCTCAGCAGGTCGCAGCTTGAGCAGAAAAGTTGATGTTCTCTCACATTTTTGGGGCTTGGTGGCAAGGACAAACATCTTATTGCTTTATTTATTTGTGGATAACAATTAAAGGATGAAAAAGTGCAAGGAAGTGTCTGAAATGAAATCTGGCTATTCCATTCCCAAGGAAGAAACAGACTAATTTTGCTCTTGGGCTCAGACTGTGTGCCAGTTTCCAGCACGTAGAATGATTTTTTTAAGGAACCTTCTTGAAGCAAAGGTTTTAATGAGTTCTCAACACCATATTGCATCCCTTGGATTTGCATCATTTGATCCATATTTCCAGAGGTAATTTTTCAAAGTGGAGCACAGCACTATCTGCATGAATGCCTCTGCAGGAGTGATTTATGCTTCTAAGTTTTGGATACACGAAAAGGGGTCCAGGCTTTTGAACAAAACATGTATAGCTATTTTCTGTTTTCAGTGGTTTACGAAGGGAAGGTCAGTGTGTAATTCAGTCAGGAGAGTCTGCACAGCGTTGTACCCTGCAGAATGGGCAGGCTGCCCCCCACATCTCATCTGTGCTGTGGCAAGGGATGCTCTGGGACTTTATTGCACGTATGTAAAGCACTGACTGTCTGATGAATCTGTGGGTGCTCACATCCCCAGCTTGCAGCCTGCCCAGGGACAGTGGAGCTGCCTTGGAGGCATTCATTAAATGGTTGCTTTGCAGGAGGATATCAGAGGGCCTGTGGATGGAGATCCCCCCTTCCCTGTGCCTTCCTCTTTGTATATCTGAGCTCTGCCCAAAAACTGGAGTTTACTCTGACAACCCCAAACAAAAGGGAAACCTAGAAGAGCACACGGAGGTTTAATTCAATGATGTAATCATGTCCTAAAAGAAAATAGCCCTCTTGTCCTGGAAATTGATACATTAAATAAACTCTCCAGTGTCCTCAGTTCAGTGTTCAGCCTGAGCATTTAAAACCTTTAAAACAATGAGGGAAGCCATTTGATTTTACTGTGTCAGTAATGATGCCGCAGCTTTGAGAAATTAATTTCTTCCCTGCTGCATGCTCTGTTTGAGAAACGACATCACATTGTGAGATACTGCACCAAGCTCCACTGTTCACATTGCATAACAGGATGCTGGCTAATGATCCAGGATAATAGGAGGCAAAAGCTGAATACATTTTTAAGAATCATCACTTGATACAAAATAATGCCAGTACTTGGTACTGTGCAGGAGAGGAGATGATCTTTAAATGTGCTGCCCAGATGCTCCATCAGAAAGAACACATTTTCATAATTTAAACCAGAATGAGCCACTTTGGTGGATTTTTTTCCAGTGGTGGAATCAATGAAACACCTTAGGCAGGATGCTCAGCAGGTGTAAATCTGCAGCGCTCCCCTGGAGTAGATGGATCATTATTTCCCTACTGCTGGAAGAGGAAACTAAGTATAGAACACAGTCAGCAGCTGAAAGTTCCCTAGTCCCAAGCAAGTGCTTGCAACATGGGCATCATTAACATGGAGCAGAAACCTGCCCTTGTAGATTAATAGCAATATTCCCATCAAAGCTTCAGAATTACCCACAGCAGGGACCCTCAGTGAAATCCAGCCAGAATCACTTAGCACTAGTTAAAGCAAACCACCACTGCTTATTAAGGTAAAACTTTGCAACAAGGACACCGCAGCTTCTACAAGCGGTGGCTTGCCTTCCCTGACCTTGCTTTGTGGTTGGTGGCACATGTTTCCCACTAGCACTCTAAGCTTCAGTATAAATCCAAAATTACATGGAAACCCCAGGATCTTCCACTTTCCAGAGCCTGGTGATGCTCTTGCTTTTACGATGTTGAACCTGTGAAAATCCAGAGTAGAGAACAAGGAGAGGAGACATGAGAGAAGAGGAGAGATTAATTGCTCTACCCAATAAAGCAACCCAGTCAATTTTTTTGCCCCCTCGCAGTTCATAACTCGCAGCTCCTTGAGTGAATGGATTTTTTTCTTCCTGTTCAGAATTAATTCTCAGATTTCCCACCAAACAACCCCCAACAAACAGAAGTGTGCTTGTTCAGTTTTCCCCTGGAAAAATTTGGGGTAATTAGGAAGCAGAAAGAATACATATGGCCAGCCGTATAGTCGGAATAATAATCAAGAACAGTGGGGGGTTTGGGAAGGGAAGACTCAGACAGTGCTGTCTGTGAGACAGCCCAGGCTGTTTGGAAACCGTGTGCCCAAACAGCATCTGGTCAATTATAAGAAATGCATCGAATGAAATTCAAACTCATTCACAAATGAATTAAGATGAGAGGAAAAGGGAAACATTTGCAAAGAATCTAATTTGAATGAATAATTCAGACAGCCCTACGTTACCTCTTCAAAATACTGTACAAATATTTACTCTGGTTTCCCATGCACAGGCCTGTGATGGTACCGACCTTGCTGCTGCCACCATGGGGGGATACACTGCGCTTTTTCTTGGGGTTATTGTAGTCTGATGTGCAGTGTGCAGCACAGTAAGTCCCTCACCCAGAGTTACTATTTTGCCTTAATACACATAGGGCTTTATGATGTCTTGCTTTCTGAGTGGGAAATGTGAATTCTTTGTGCATACAGCCAGGCGTGTGCAACAGGAGGGAAAGATGCCTTGTGATCCCATGCAGGATAAAAATACCCTATGGTCACAACCAGGGCTGGAGGGTCTCACCAGGAGTTTTTCCTCTGTGTGCCTGGGTTGGGATCCTTGCCTGAGCCCATGTGTCCTCCCTCTGTGAAAGCCTGAAGGCATTGCTCACCTGTTTAGTTTTGATGGATGGCATTTGGATACCAAATGGGATAATTGAAGTCAATAAAGGAGGGAAAGCCAGGACAGAGATATTCTTTAGTGAGGTTCTGAGTCATGTACCGTAGCTGCTTCTTTCTTTCTCCAGCTCCCACTGCAGCACGTCATTACTCAGCTTGGTGTTTCTGCATGTGCTTGAACTCCTGCAAAAATAGAGGCACAAGCTTAAAATTAAGCAGGCACTTGAGCACCATCCTGAACCAGGTCTGTGCTTGTTCAGCACAGAATAACAAGGCAACCTATTATTGAAGAGTGGGCAGAGAACAAAGACACTCAGCAAATAAGTGTTTAGTTATAGTGATTTCCTCTAGTGCCTGTTTTTCTGTCCCTCCAGGGTCAAGTGCAAAACTATGTTTTCTGCACCGCAAGTGCATTAATTTTATTTCATCTCTTGAAGTGGACATGGATTCTGACATTTAGCATGGAAAAGCAGATCTTCAGCACCAATCCTGTGACTGAGTGTTGACATCTCTCTCCCTTTGCCCCTTTGATGTGTGTGATGAAAAATAACAAATATATATATGTAGATTTAAAGGGAGGTGAGAGGGAGAAGAGCAGCACAGCTAGAGGACAGCTGGTGATGCAGAGTTGAGGCCATCATGCTCCCTTGGGGTAGTAACAGTCTGGTGATTGCTCCTAATGAGAGAGCAATAGCAGTGAGGAGCAAGGTGAGATTCACAGAGCCTGTCTGAATGCAGGAGCTGTCAGAAAAATCATTCATTGCACATTTCCCACCATTTACCTCCAGCATATGGCTCAGATGTTTAGAGGTCCCTCTCATTGGTGTCTGCGTGCACAGAGCCAGCACAAACAAGGAGCAAGTGCTGCATGTATGGCCTTCCTTAATGCTATATCTTTGTTGCCTACTGCAATTTTCATTGGTGCAAAAGGGAGCATTAAGGCTATTCAGGTTATTTTGATGTTCGTATCAGGCTGGATGAGTGTTTGTGTGGTTTGGTAAAAGCAGACATGACCAATTGCAGCTCAAAAGCCAAAGAGCAATCTGAAACGGTCTCATCACTTCAGTAAGCTACACCATACTTAGGCAAGCGAAACAAGGGAATGAGGAAAGTGAAGTGCTTGTTCAGCTCTGAGTCTGAGTGCTAAGACAGGCTTCTGACAGGTAACAACTTTAAAGTCCTGTTTAAAGGCACAATGAATGGATGCCTGAACTTGGGCTCCTAAGATTTTCTCCATTCTGGACCCTTCCCTAAGGTAGCAGAAAGAGAGAACATATTACTTTATCATAGGTCCATAATTAGGATTGTTTTCCTGTTGCACCTCCTGTTTTAAGCTGGTACAGAGATGCCAAAGCCATTCTTTCCCTCTCATCATGACTGTCAGGCATTGGAGCCGAATCTTTCCCAGAGAACAGCAGATGTTTGCTGCCTGCATCCTCCTGGAGCATCCCTGATCTGCCTGTGGGTTGCTGCCACGTGGCACCAACAGCATGAAAGTCAAATGGTGCCTTCAAACACAGCATTACTCCCAGGCAAAACCTGCCTCGTGAATAAAGTAGCGCCAGGTGTGATCTTTCTCTGATAAAACACTGTGGATAAGGATTTGATCTTCCCAAGAACAGGAAGATCTGAACTGTTGCTAGAGGGACTAAGTACCTAAATACTTCAATGAGGAAAAAATTTATCATTACTGTTACTACAGGCAGACAGGAAGACATCGCCAGACAGTAAATCTGTCATGGTGGTTATTGCCATTTAATACTGAGTCAATATAAGTAATGTCTTGGAGTCTTTCCACACAAACTGATAAAGCATCCAGGATATGGGCTGCTCTCCAAGTAGCAAGTAGTTTGAACTTGAGATTTCTGTAATGATTTTTCTCTCTCTGTACTGAGGAGGAAAGGGTAGACTTGAAGGCTAAGGCATCTGCTGGAGAACTGGATTGAAATCTTGGCTTTGGCTTCCTATGTGACCTTGGGCAAGCCATTTAATTTCCCTGGATTGCTGTACAAGGGAGATCCTACTTCTCCCACTCTGGGCAACTTATTTGGGGTCTCTGGGATACAAGTTGTCTCTTATTGCGGTTTGTGTTATCTCGGCTTGAGTCAATATCTGGTGCGTGTCATGGATTTGGAACATAGAAGACAATTGTGAAAAATTCTATATTCCGTAAAATTCAGTTCACAAGAATCTTTTAACAGAGACTGGAGCCTTTAATTCATAAAAATCTGGTAGGAGATTTGGTAATGCCATTGTTTTATTTAGTTGTGCATGCAGTCTTGGGAAATTCATCACCATACCTTGTCCTGGTGGATTCAAACTGTGCAGCTCATTGCTATTGAAAAGCATGGTTCTTGCTGCTGCCATTGAAAGGACTTTTTGCTGTCAATAGTATCCCAAAGTCATTCCCAAGGAACGACTGTATGCAGAGATCAGTTTGCCAGTAACTGGTCCAAGATGATTAAGTAACAGTATGTCTTCATTAGGACTTCAGACAAATGTCCTATGTCCACAGAGGCACCGTGCCTCCATTGTGTCCTCTGGGTCCAGCCCACAACCTATGCTGGAGAATGGGCCCAGGACTTGGTCCAGAGCAGATGGGGAAGGGTGAGGGGAGGTTTTGCAGCCAGGGATCTCTCTCGTGAAGCAGGGACACATGCTGTAACAGCCAGTGGTATATGCAAAATATACCTCCTGCTATGCTCCTCCTTTCTCCTCCCTCTATTCTCCACCACCCCAGTAAATCCTACTGCCTGTCACAGCCTTGTAGGCCCTGGGGAGCCACTTTCTGTACTAATACAGGATGAAAAGGACGAGGGAAGCACCAGTTTTTACTGCCAGTGAGCTGTAAGGTTTTCAAACTATGGGTAATTCTGGGTATGGGTGTTAGATATGAAGTCTAAGGCTAGGTAATGAGCCAAGGGACGGAGACAGTCAGGGGCAACAAACAATGCTTAACTACTCTGGCATGTTGTGCTCCACATCCCCAAGTTCACTCATCTTCATTCCAGAAAAAACCACTTAGATGGTCCAAACCCCATACAGTCACAGTGATGGGGGGTCCAGTCATCCACTTTCTGTATTTGTATTTGATTGACTTCCTTTGTTGTTCTTCCTTTTCTTTTCCTGGCTGTCTGTGCTGTCGTGGTCCCCTGTAGATGTGGAGGGAGGGCAGACATAGCTTGGCTGATAAATTACACTCCTGCTCCCTGCTTATGCATTGGTGGTCACCAGCCTGTAGGGTGATGCTGGGATGCTGCCTTCTGCAGCTCAGGCTGGGCAGCAACAGGTTAGTTACTTGAGTCTTAGTTACTTAGTCTACTAAGAAATCTTAGTAGACTTCTCTTTGTTGCCTTAAGAAATCTTTGCACTTTGTTTTGTTCAACTTGTATTCCAGCTAGACTCAGCACAGAGCTCTAATGGGGTAAACTTGGCAACGCACTTAGATAAAACTGTATGGAAGGAAAAACAATTTAAATCTTGTTGATTTGAAAAAGCCTCAGTCTGAGCTCTTCTTCAAGATATTGAGTTGATCTAGCAGTTTAACAGTTACTTAATATTTATATATTCATGCCTAGCATACAAATAGGTCAGGAACCTATTGTACTGTGAAAAACACAAACACATTCACATACACAAACTCTCCAGCATATTTTGAAAGCATCATGGATACGTCCAGACTTACTGAAGCCACCAGTACCTGCCCAACAGTAGGAAATGGGTTTTGAAGGTGTTTCTTAATGCAATGAAAACCCTTTGTGGAAGTGTTCAGATCATGCAGATGATTGAGTTTTCTTTGAAATTCTGTTCTTGAAGGCTTAGTTTCAGACAAGGAAGTCTTCTGAATTGGTGGCACTTAATTCCTACCTCAGTGCAAGCAGGTTCTGTATTGATTCTGGATCCAGCCGCGCTGGTAATCAGGGCACCAGTTCAGGAATGCTCCAAGAACTGTACAAAGGAGTTTGTCAGAGTTTGCATTTCTCCTTTCCCTTCTGCCTCTCTGTGCCCCCAAACACTTGTGCTCAGGTTGTTTACATGTTCTTGTACACGGCTGCAGGAGCAGTTAGGTGTGCAGAGCACTGCTCTTATATTAAGTAAGAGTAGTATCACTCTTACATTTCTGCATAGACCAGGATAATTCTGGGCTCTGAATAGTTTGATGTTAGTATTTCTGCATGCTAATTTAGCAGCCCAGGGCTTTGTGGCCTTGATTTGCTGGTGGCAGGATATGCCCAAAGGGAGCTGTGATCATGCAAAATCCTGGCAGAGGGGAAAGGGTAAAAGAAGGAAATAAAACCATCTCCAGCCATAGCTCTTCTCTGCTAGCAGCACAGCAGATGGTGGAGGGTTACTAGACAGCAGTTCCTTGAGGCTTAGCATAAGCCAAGAAACAACAAAAGAAAGGGGGGAAAAGAAGATAGAAAAGGGAATTTAAACAGATTGCCATGTCACCGTCCTATTCCTGCCACCTCAGCATGAAATTAATCACATTATGTCACATAGAAAAAACTTACTGTGAAAGTTCAATGCAAAAACAGCTCTGCCTTGAGGGCATGAGTGAATTAAACCTCAGGGGAGAACAAGGGAACACAGTGACGGGGGGGAGAGGGCAGCACTGGCTGTGCTGGAAAGGGAAAGCAGTTCCTACAGCCAGAACTCAGGCTCAGATCTGTCCTATTAAAATGTCAAATAGCTTTGAAAAGTGGGAGGAGAGTAAAAGAGCTGCAAAGTCAACCTGGGGAGATGAGGCTCCCCTATGAAAGCATTTCTTTGCTCTGGGAGTGGGCTGCAGCAGGGCACGCAGGGAAAAGGGCTTGTTGGCTGATGGAGCCATGAGTTAGTAGCATCTCAACTGTAAGTAAATGGACCATTTGCTTAATTGCAGATTTATAGCCAAAATGGGTACAGAGGAGTCCATATTTCTTCAGAGGAGTTGGATGGCCGTGGAGAGAAGGCTCCCTAGGGAGATATCTAGGATATGGATGGACGTTACCCATAAATACAGTGAAATAAGTTTCCCATTAGACTTCAATCCAGTGAGGTGGCATGAATCACCTTAAACATGCATAACTCTCCCTTATATATCACTACTGCTGAAACATTAATTAACCCATAACAGCCATCCCTAGACACTCAAAGAGATCCCATTCTTCACTCTATCCCAGCACAACTGCTGGAGCAACAAAATGATGGTTTATGGGTCAAAGGTCAACCTTTGTGTTTGGTGTTGCATCAAAGTCTTCTCCTCTTCATCTGGAAGGTAGCTAAGGACCCATGGGACTACATGGCCCAGGTGAAGGGAAGGTTTTGGGGGATCGACTTTGTTCTTTCAGGTACTTGTATGCTCAAGTGCTTTGCCTGGATAATACTATGTCTGATAGTAGAACCTGGTAAGACTAAGAGACCTGCTTGGAATATGACTATTTTCCATTTACTTGCTTTATACAACTTTACAAAAAAAAATGATGTTGGCTTGCGTTAGATAGCACATATTGGTTTGAACTGGGATTCCAATGAGAGAGAGGCAGCTGAAAGAACAGAGCAAGGCAAAGAAAGAAAAGGCACTAAGCAAATAAAAGGGCTATTTAAGGTGGCTGCTTCCCCAACTGGAGCTCCTAGTATTTGTCTCTGTGCCAGGAGAACCAGAAGCCAAAAACAGAGAAAGAAAGGGAACTAAGTGTAAAAGAGAAATTAATCCTCTAGTAACTGAGAACAGGTGCTTCATCTGGGCACTTGGATGGGAATATGCTGCAGTTGGTTGCTCTGTTGACAGGGGAATTCAATAAGTGAGGCTGGTGCACTGATGACAGAGCTCAAAGAATAAAACTCATGTAAATTAACTCCCTTCCACCAGGCTGTGCTTTATTAAGAACCAGAAGCTGTCAAGGCAATACCTTGAAGGTCACAGCTCTGGCAGCTTGGGAAGAAAACCTCTAAAACCTGAACCTCCTAAATGCCTCCTATAACTGAAACGACCTGACTTGCAATCCTTTATTTTTCCTTCTGCTGACAGAAGGGTGGTGCCTGCCTGACTTCTGTGATGAAAACGTGGTTTTCAGGTTCCCAGGCCATGACAAGGGAAGGAGCAAAGGTTTGTAGAGCTTCTCACACCACCAGAAGGGTGGCACAGGAAAACAAGTCCTTGCTTGGCTTGGCTCGGCTCCGATGAACGCTGCACCAGCCAGGAGGTGGTGTGAGGAGCTGCTAGAATGGGCCAACAGTAAATTGTTCCTCTGCTCCCAGCATAAGAAAGAAGCAGGACAAGAATTACACCTCTCAGCTAGGTCTCTAAGCAGCATCCCTTTATTTAAGTTGGCAGATAAAGGTATAGCCTCACCCAGGTGGGTTGTTTCTATTGAGCTAGGTCTTTTGTGTGCTATCCAGAGGGAGCTGGGAAGAGCAGCAGCTGTGATGTCACCATGTCATGGCATGGTTGATGTCTGCTGCTGCAGACAAAGTTATGGCATCCTGACTCCATTTAATGCAGGATGATGTTTCAGAAAAGAGTTAAGAGCATCATGTCAAATATAATTATAAGACAATAACAGCCTATTAGTTCCAGTGCCTAATTTTAAACCTCAGACTAAAAACCCTCCGTCTGCTTTTAAAAGAGCTGTCAGCTCCTCAAGGTATAAATAAGCAGCATAGAGAATGGATAATCTCTGCCTGTCTTAGGGCCAAATACCATCTTGCAGAAAAGGTAAAATTCTCATTTCATCACTTACTCATTGAGGTTTCTCTTTCTGCCTAAATGTGAGCAATTTCCCCTGGGATGAGCAGGCTAACACAATTTATCTGCTTTGAGACATCGCAGTTCCTTGAAAAAACGCAAAGGCATAGGGGAGAAGCACCATCCTCTGAGCAGCCCAGCTCACTCCTCAGTTATCCCAAATCTGACCAGTTCCTCCTTCCTTTGAAGCATCACATCTCTGCTCTCATCTCTCTGCACACTACTGCAGCCCTGCTTCCTGCACTCACTCTGAGTTGTGTTCTCTGGATTCAGGAATAGATCAGACTGTTTGCTCTGAAACATTCTGGGTAATTTGCAGGTCAAATTATCTATGGAGAAAAAGCTAATTGGTCATGTGGACATGAGCTGACAGTGAGGATTTATTGTTTGAAAGTCTTCAGCTAATGTTATACATATGCAAATAATGCCTTTCAATTTTAGAACACTGGGTGACTATTATAGATCACTACACAACATACGTCTCCCCCGCCCCATCCCCCAAATATCCCCCCCAACCCTGTGATGTAGAGTTTAACATTGTATGTGGGAATGATGCATCACAAGTAGCCCATATACTAAGCCAGAGTATCTTCCACTAATGAAGTCCCTAAAGAAATGCACCACAGACCTTCTGAGCTGCGATATTCTGATGGCTTGGATATAACAAGAGATAGCTGAAATAGCATTAGATATAAGATCTTCCTAGTAAAATTCACCAAAGAAGCACACAAACATCAAAGAGTTTTAACTTGTAACTGTTATAAAATATTCTTATATTTGGATTGATAAGAAAGTAGGGTAGCGCCCTAGATGCATAGCTATGAGAAGTAAGGCAGCTGTTAAGCTGTTGTGGTGACTTATTCTTACAGAAATACACATTTTAAAATGAATTAAATTTTGCCTTATGAAAAAAATCAGTTTTTATTTTGAAAATCTAAAGTTCATGGTCATGATAGACACAATTTTTCACTGTTGGCAAAATAAGAAAACTAATAATGTTCAAAGTAGCACAACTAAATTGAATTTAAAAGTACCTGATGTTCGTGCTCTCAAAATAACTCCTGGCTACCTGTTACGGTACCTGTTGGTTAATTCCTTATCATGTCTTTATCAGGTCAGACCTTAGCTTTTGAAAACAGACACAGTCACCGATCATTCTACATGATGAAATGATAAGTTATCATCATCATTTCTTATCATGAAATAGAAAATTTCATCTTTGCACCTCGAGTCATAAACAATGATAAAAAGATAGTAATTAAATTAGAAATCAGATTCTTTTTCTAATGAGGAACTATACATTGTGATATCAGCCCAGAGCTGAAGAGTAAATGTTTGCACTCTTGGTAGCAACTTCACTGAGCTCTCTTGAATATACTGACTTTCTGATGCTCAGCCTTAAATGTCACTGTCAGACATTCAAGGCTCCACAAGGTGATGAAGGTTAGATATGCAAGTCACTCTTGGTAACTGAAAGTAGGTGATTATTACTTATTTCAGTAGTAACACTCTCTTTCTGGGCGCTTTCTGAATTCCTTCTCCATGTCAAGGATGGCGAAGTGTTGGAGCACCTCCATACCTCCTCATGGGGAAGTCACATGCCACCATGTGGTGAGGAGTGGAGCCTTGTCTCCTGCCCTTCCTCTGGCCCCTCTCCCCGAGGAGCAATGCGATCTGTGCTCTTACATTGCTGCTTTGAGACATCTTCTCCCTAGAGAAGTTCTTCATGCCAGCGGAGGTGCATAGATGGTTGCATGGGTGTGCCAGGAGAACTGCTGCAGGAACAGTTTTGCTGTTTCACTGCCGCAGAGCCCTGTTGCTGTGCTTTAGCATGTGGCTTTTGAAAACAGAATTATCAGAATAAACCTTTTAGCTATAAATTGCAGTTATTAAAGATCCATGTGATAATTGTCTTATCTGGCTCTAAATGTGCTCATGATGCTAAGAGAGAGCAAATTGGATTACACCTGAAACAGGCTCTTCCATTTTCATAAATTACCCGGGAAGGCAGCAAGGGCTCAGAAATACAAGTGCCTCGTTTTTGACAGGCTGTGATTTTTGTTGAAGGGTCTTGTGGAAGGAAACATGCAAACAAACAAGCCGAGAAAGGTCTTTTGGGAAGAAAGGATGGAGGGTTAAAAACCGTAAATCAAGGGCAAAAAGGCATACAAAAGTGACAAAGCTGCAACAGAAGAATGGGGGGATATTATATTAAATATCCCCCCAACCAGGATCGGGTTTTGGGGTATGATTATCAGAGAACAGATCTGTGTCCCTGAACTCTGCAGCCCTCAGATCTCACTATTTTTGTCTCCTCATTCTTCTGCATTTTGTTGTTTGCTCTTGGAGTCTGCAGAGAGAGGCAGCAGCCCTTTGGCCCCCAGTAGTTTAATTTCAGTGGATGCAACTTGGCTTTGCTGGCAACATCTTCCTCTCATGTTCAGCATAATTTAAATGCTTCTTTAAGGTGCTGGTGAGCTTTTCAAAGGATATGTCCTAGGCTTCCACATGGGTTGGACATTCATGGCTGGGGAGCTACATGAAGATATGACAGCTCTACTATAATCTCACTGCCAGCTCAACCTAAAATGGCAATGTGCTCCCACAGTGTACCATCTTCCATTTAAATGTACATGAGGGTTCTTCTTCAGGCTGGGAAAAGGTGTGTAGGGAGTTTAATTAGAATGGCTTCGTTATCTCACACTGGGTGGGTCGGAGATCCAGACCCAACACAAAGCAATGCTGATATAAGGACCACTCTGGTCTTCAGCTGCATGGGACCAGTTGGGACTATTGCTTTTGTTCCCACTCCCCTGAAAGCCACTGGAAGCCAACTATTTCACTGTCTTTCTTCAGTCCAAATAGAGTTGGTCCCTTTGCCCTGACCATGCTGGCTAAATGATAACTGACAGAAGCTGACATCCAGGGGCAGCACCATTTATTAAAAACATTGGACCTAGTTTGTACCTCGGTGGCACAGAGGAATTGCGTACAGCATACATTATTTTACGTGTTATTCTAGCTGGTTAGAGGCATATGGGACAGGATATCTGAATGGTGTTTTAAACTAGGGAAGCTCTTTCAAAATACAGGAAAGAATGCAAAATAGCTGTAATAAATGCAGAAGCTTTTTGGGCTCTCACATCGATCTTAAAAGTGTTTGGTTAGTGATACCTGCCATAGCCCCCACACAGATCATTTTTTCATTTCTCCATCTTTCTTTCACTCTCACCCCTCTTTTTGGAGCAGAAAGGCTAAAACACTGATCTCAGAACAAGCTTCTGAATTCATGTTTTAAGTTATTTCTTTTTGCAAAAACTGCTGGAAAAGCTCTTTGTAGATCTGAAGAGGGTTTTCTTTTCTCAGTGGTTTGCCCACAGTTCTCATTGTTAAAAATTACTGGTGTTAAGAAAAATCCCACAAGCTTTTAGAAAGAGAAGCTTAGAAAGGAAACTTGGACAGAACCAGGAATGGGCTAGCATTAAGAAATATATTGGAAAATGTAACAAGGCTCCAATAGCACCAAGCTATTTCCTTTAGGTAGGAAATCAGCTCTCACAAAGCTCACAGTGGCTCTGAGGAACTGTGCATGTGGGTTTGTTCCAGAGCCGGGTGTTACGAGTTGAGATCAAGAGAAGCCCTTTGCGATGGTTTTGGGAAGCCTGTGACCAAAGTGGCCTATTTCTAAGGAACACATATTGCTGTGGAATACTCTATTTGTCCCAGATTTACAAATATCCCTTCCCTAGTGAGATCTGTCAGGTCAGGCTGATCTCCTGGTATCAAGACTGCAGCAGCCAGAAGCTGTGGGGTAAGAGATAACCAGGCTGATGTCTCTTTCTTCTGCTCCTACTCTTACTTGCGAGAAGGGAAGCCAGGCTAATGCAGGACACTGAAATTTTACCGTCTTCAAGGCTGATCCTCCTAAGGCAAACAGCCTTAATTTTTCAGGGCAGTAAATTGCTGGCAGCACAGAATAAAGAGACTGAACTTTTTTCGTTAGGCTGAATTTTCTTTATGGGCCTGCCAAAGAGCTGGGTTTTTCCATTCAGGTCTAGCTCTCTCTTCATGCTCCCTTCCTATTTTCTGCTGATTTTTCTTTGCCTGCAAATGTAACTAAAGTCCTTAAAAATTAGTGTGGTGCTTGTTTCTCCCTGTCACCCACCACTTACCCCAGACAAAGTCATTGGCACCTGGTAGCAGTGTAACTGCCATTGAGCAGCTGAGCAAACACGATTTATTCTTGGTTGTTTCCAGTTAGGAGAGAAAAGAACATCAGAGCCTTGTACCTTTGGATTAGCCCTGTTTATGTATTAGGAATGTATATCAGAAAGACTCATTTGCTAGACAAGGAAACCAGAGTGAAAAGGGTCTGTTCCTATGCACAGAATCCAAACTAACCCAGTAGTGCTTTCTGAAAGCTTCATTCCAGGCTGTCCTGCAGCTTTGCTTGTGCCATCATCTCTGTAATATAGCTGCTGCTTTTCTTTTTATCTTTCCTGCACACTTAAACCACCCCTTCCTCATCACACACGCCCATCCATAGTTGAAACAATATTAGCAAAACCCCTTTCCCCATATAATTTATATTTTCAAGTGTCCTTCTTGTGGCAGCGATGTGTAGCTGTATTCTGGGGAGAGCTTCTCTTTAACCAGTTGCTCCCAATCCAATATAGTGGGAGAACAAGACCAAAGGAGACAGGCCATGGAGATGAAGTGAGCAGTTAAAGGAAACAAGACCAGCAAGGAGAGGGTGTGCTGGTTAAATCTTTGCACGTTTTCCTCATTCATTCCCCCAAAGGCAACATCCTTATTGTGGTCTTTGCTCCTACACAAGCCCACACATCATTATAGTTGTTTACATACCATCACTAGCAATAATAATAATGGCTAAGTAATAATTCTGCGTTTGAATGTGATGAACAGCTACATCTCTCAGTAAAAATAAATACATAGGGAAAGTGAAAATACATCATTGTTACTAGCAAATGAGGCATAGTGCAATAAATTGAAATATCTTGCTTATGGGAAAGCCAGGGAAAAACAACTTTGCAAGGAAGTCTTAAACCAACAGGCATAAGGATCATTTATTGAACAGAAGAGAAATTAATAGGGAAAAGGGATAATTAAGAGAGATATAAATGTTTCTTGAAGTTCTGTACAAGTGAGTACCAGCAGCCATAAAATTAGAGCTCAAATAAGAACATAGATTACAGTTTCATACTTCAGCTGACATGCTCAATTTGTATAGTTTGGGGTTTGGGAGTGTTTTTTGGTATTTTTAAAAAAATTTCTGCATTTTTTTAAAGGAGAAAATGCATCTCATCAGGAGAAACCCCATAAGTTCCCAAACACTTTAATGCCAAGCTCTGTAATATAGTGGGTGAAGTTAAATCTCCCTTTTCTGAGCAGCATGAAGACTCAGGCAGCTCTCTGCCCTGACCTCTATTGCAGCCACAGTCCTGCTGAGCTTGGAGGTCTGGGGCAGCACCCTCCCAGCCCATGCAAACATGCTCCATAGGCACCAGACATCCTCTGCCAACAACTTCTCTAACGTTTTTGGAGCAAGCAAAAGAATGCATTCCATCCTAGGAATGTACCAAGCTCTTCTTGTGTGCAGGGTGCTTGTAGAACCCTACCTTCAGGCCAGGCTTCCCCATCTGGCTCATAGTGTCCTCTGACAACCCTCCTGAGCCAGGCAAAGCCTAGGATTCCAGGGGTTAATGCCTTGTCAAGGTTCAAAGGCAGTTCAGGGAAATGCTACCAGCTAAGAGCTAATACAGCAAAGCTGAGCCTGCTCAAGCTCAAGGCTTATAAGGGAAGGAAAGGGATATAAGCAGGCTGGCTGCTTATGGAGGTGATATGGGATAGGAAGAGAAGAGGTCAGTGATGGGTCATGCTGCGATGCTACTCTTACACCTTTCAACACTTTGCGTCTGCACATCCAGGCTCGTCAGGTTCACACAGCAAGTGCTGTGTCCAAACTGGCACCTCTCTGCTTTGGGCAGAGGTGGCTCCTCACAGACCCTGCTATATGGACAGTGGCTCCTGCTCTCAATTCTCTGGGCTCTGCTGGACTTCTCTTTTTCCTCCTGCAAAAGCAGTTGTGCTCTGGACAACAGGGGGATTGAACTGTTAGAGCTTTTCAGTGCTCTAGGCATCTAGAAAGTCAAACTATTCTATGGTGGGATAAGGCTCTTGTTCGCAGCCCTCATAGATTTGGGTTTTATTTGGTGATGTGTCAGTGAGAATTTAGCTCTGTCTCTGAAGCTGGAGTATCTGGATTCATGACTTTGACAGAGCTTTCTGTATCAGCAAGGGAGGGAAAGCAAATATATTGTAAATATTCACTTAATGGCACTCCAAAGCAGCTTGTCCACAAACTGCTGCACAACCAGAATATGTAGCAGTGAGCGGGCAGAATGTTTCAACCCTTTCTTTAAATTACTTACAAGCTCATGCTGAAAAACACTTATGCTGTGTTCTCGAGTATAAACATGGCAATATTAAAATCATGCTGTTATTATACTTGTAAGTATTTTTCTATAAAAAAGCTGCAGTTCACAAAGTTCACAAAGCATCCGTCTTGAAGAGCTGGGTTTTAGCACAGCAGAAAGCAAGGACCTAAGACCTGTTTCATCAAAGTGGGTCTGTATTTCTGCCTCATGATTTTCTTCGTCTCCTGAACTGTTTACAAATGGCAATTTAGTCCGTGGTCTTTGTCAACATGTTCCAGCCACAAAGCCTTCAAAGAGGGCCAGAAGTGCTTCTTTCTTTTTACTATAAATCTTTTTGCCGCTGCACTAGAGATGAACTGTATTGTTTAAAAACACAAATTCAGGAATGAGTCAGAGGCATGAAAGCAAGCAATAACAGGAACTGCTGCTCATCTTTGATGTTTAGGGAATTGTTCAGTATTTGCACAACTACTCCAAGCCCTGCTTGTCCTGACCTGGTGACAAAGCAAAGCACCAATCTGTCTCTATTCACAGCAACATAGGAAAATAAATTCAAGTGCTACTGAAGTGAATTTTACACAAACATTACAACAAGCTGATTTGTGCAGAAATATGTATTTATTCAAGAAAGCTGAAGAGTTTGCTCTTACTCAGGAGTGTAGGTCCTTAATTGCTTTACTATTACTATCATCACATGTGAGCGTACATCCATGCTTGAAAAAGGCTCAGGTTTGTTTGTTGTGGTCAACAGTGGCAGAGTAAGAGGATAAACATCTATATTTAATGAAGGTACATCATATCCTTGTAACTTTTTTTCTGCATTAAACTGCTTCAGCTTTAGTTTTGCTTTATATTAGCAGATGAGAAGTCCCTTTTTATGCCCATAATTAACCATGAGCCTACAATATGTAAGCTCAGTTTTGCAGAGAGCCAGACCATGCGCATTCATTAAAACTTAATTCAGCCTTTACTTTTATTTCATAATGATGGCACAGAGATCTGCAGAAAGGTCTTTTTACCCTTGAAGTAATGGAAAGGCTGGGATCAGGCAGGTGAGGAAAGGATCTTGCTCCCCATCCTGTATCGCACATGGATTTCTAACTGAAACCTTTTTTTGCTGAAACAACACATGAGAAGCTGAGTACTGTGGTTTCTTAAAGTGTAGGCATTGGAGCAGAAAGTGAAGACTTTTTAGTTAAATCATGAGATACATGGGGTACAGGGAGGCTGAGCTCTGCAACAGAAACAGAGGAGCACGAAGTTCAGCAATTTCATTAAAAAGAAATAGAAACATAGACTGGGATCTTTGTCTTTCTGGGAGCAGAAAAGGCTCCTGTTATGGGTGAATGTGCCACAGGTGTCTTATAAAAGGACAATTCCAGGTGGGAAAACAGCATGTTGGCTCTAGTCTCTCACATGCTGCGACACCAGCTGTCCCGTATAACATGGGATTTCCTGTAGTACGTTCACAAATCCTGCACCCCTGATTAAAATGGTATTACTTAGACAAATGTTTCAGCAGAAGCACTCACAGCCTGTTACATGCAGCTGGCAATAGGCAGTGTTACTTCCTAAAAGCTGCACTGGACCATAAGGCATGTAGGACACACCTTCATCACCTCTGCTCCTTCTCTGCTTATGCTCTTCTGCCTGGGGTCTTACCCCTCCTTCCAGCTCTCATGGTGCCATGTTCATCAAAGGTCTATTTCACATTTTAGAGGCTTTAAATCTGGCAACCCTATTCTGACTGCAGTTAAAGGAGTCATGGAAATCCATAATTTCTATTGTATCTTCCTTCAGTCACCATACCTCAAAAACATCCCATTATTTCCTTTCCAGCTTCACATGGCAGAAGTTGCTGTGAGATTAAAGAAAACACAGAGATTCAGCTTTGGTTGGGCATCTTAATTTTCTCCAAGGACTTTGTAACCTCTAACTCAAACATGACTTAGAAAATGTCACAAAAGAGAGAAAGCCTAGGGGAGAAAGGGGGCTGCAATTAGGAGCATGTAACTGGAATAATTCTTTAATTTCCATGCCTGATGAAATGAATCTGTCCTGGCAGAGATAGCATGAAAAGATGATATGTTGCAGTATGTGTTTGTGAAATGTTTGTGTCATCTAGGAGGAAAGACAAAGCTATTTGTGTAGCAGCATGTTGGCAATACTTCCACATTTGATCTAAATGGTGGGTGTGTAGTTGTGCCAAGCTCCAGATGGTGGATTCACATCTGTATTAGGAAAAATTAGGTTTAAACCCCAATGAGGTGCTAATTTTTAAGTGAGTTTAAAACAGGTGAGAGTTAAGAATAGTCTACAGCTGGGAGTCTTGAGTAATCTAAGGTGAAGAGAAAATGCATAGAAACATAAGGAAAACAACTGAGCCATGACTGTGAGCATTGATTCACTACTGAAGAAGTGCAGCATGCATCCCCTGGCTTGGATGCTATTGAAAAGTCAGGAAAGGAAAACAGCTGAGAATGTGCAACCACAGTGCAGAAGAAGTCTTTCAGGAATGCTGTACGTGAAGTTGGTCCAACTTTAGAGATGTATGAGAGCCTCTGAGCTATTCCCATTCCTATGGTGTGCACTTTAAGGTGCACAAAGATGCTCAGAAATGGCACGCAGCAGACTGTTGGATCCAGAGGTCATTTAAGGGCAGCTGTTTGCCTCTTTCCAATGTGCCCAGGCATGAAAACCCACAAGGCTCAAAGCTTGAGGGAATGGTGACAGACAGAATGAATGGTCTTGAATAATTATTTTCTCTGGAACATGACCTACTGAATTGAGGGAGTCTCTGTTGTTCTTGCAGTCCTCAGCAGCTGTTCTGGTCCTCTGTGATCGGAGGTGTCAGTGTAAGCATTTTAGGGTGTTTTGCTGTTCTAAGACAACTGCACGTGATCAGTCTTGGGTTGTTTGTGGGTTAGTTTGTTTGCTTAAATTTGAACCTTCTTGAATTTAAGTTCTGCAATACGAGCGTTTTCTGCTCACTGGGTCAGAGCCACATCTGCTTTTCTCACTTCTGAAAGCTCACTTGTACTCTTGTAAGGTATCATATTGTATTCTTATCAGCTGAAAGATTATCTCTGGGGACTGTTGACTCTTTGTCAGTAGATCCTAAGGCATATGCTCAGTCATGAACAAGAAACTGTAATAAATGGGGCACTTCTTCCATTGACCCACTCTATCTCTTGATGTAGCACTTCTCTGGGTTTGCTAAGGTGCTTGGAGATTAATGTAGACAGAAGGAAATAGTGCAGAGACTCTGGCTTAACCATTCATTTTGATGTAAAGTGTATGTAGGAACAGTAGTTAGGGTGACAATCTGCGATTTAGGAAAGCTGTGTTCAATTCCCTGCTTTACCGTGTGTGACGTTGCACCTCTGTGCCAAGGCTCCAAATCTATATGAAGGGACAACTGTATTTTCCTACTTTCATGGGGCTCTTGGGAGAATAAATGTCTTTAAAACTGTAAAGTGTTCAGTTAACCTGACAATGAGATCATTTAAGTGTATTACATAGATATGGCAGAAACCAGTGAAAGTGGCTTTAAAACAATATTAACATCTATCTTCTTGAGTTTGATTCTATGAGAAGAGGCTGTTCTGCATCTGTATTTCAATCTATTAATCATGTGGCTGATCTCACCATCATTCAGGATGTTTCCTGGCCCTGAATACCCCAAAGAGCTTTGTCACGAACTGCATATTAGAATAAATATTTCTTCCATTTGACAGAACTCCTGGGTCTGATATTTTCTTATGTGTCTTATATTTTCTCCCAAACTAACAGCAATTGATAGAACACAGCAATGATTTTTACAGGGTGTTCTGTAACTTGGAGGAATAGCTTGCAGATTTGAACTTTGCTTATCTTTCTAGATGTCTTGCCTGGGCTCTAGAGAGAGGCAAGTTCCAAGGATTAAGAATGTCTGTTAGTATCAGCAGTATTCAGAGTTTTGGCTGCTTTATGTCTGTCCTGCTTGCAGTCCCAGCTGAAATCAAGAAGTAAAAAGGCAAATTGGATGAGAGTGATTATTATTAATTAAAAGGGAAAGCTAAAAACTTATCCAAACTTTTTTGGTGTCACAAAAAAGCATTCAGGTATGTGATGTCTCAAGTTTCTTGAACAACTTGGTATCTATTTCTTCTTTATCTGAGTCCATTCAAGCATATCACACAGTAGATATGGGCCCCATGTAGCTTTATCTGAATCAGTTCTCCCAAAGTCTTAAACTATATAATTAAGCTCTTTTCAGTGACTGGGAAACTGCCACTAAATTTGAAGTCTGTCATGGTAATTTCAAGGCTAAAGGAATTAAATGTAACAAGAGATATTATTCCTAATTATTACCCTATCTTCAGCCTTCTGCACTTGCCTAAATTCTCTCAAAGTTTTGTCCCTTCCATAGCCACCTGATCATCAGAATTTTAATTAAGGCTAATCGGGATGTCTGAACCGTGACTGCCCATAGATTATTCTCTTTGGCTTAATAGCAGGTGTTCATTTTAAAGCTTCATTGTATGCGTTACTTGGGGTGACACAGCTGTCATGGTTCCCAGTTTTGATATAGCTTTTCCTGAAGTTATTTGAATTGAATGAACTGGATTTAATTTGTAATTTCAGAGTGGATTACCATTTTTCTGCATTATGGCAATCTTGCAATAGGCTAAATCCTTTTTGGAAGCATTTATTGGTGTCACTGAGACCATATTTAGAAACAGAGTCTGATTTTCTTATCCCAGAGAAATATAGATGAACTGCTTATACTGGCTACTTCTTTTTGTTGGTAATTTAGGTTATTGACTTCTGCAAATACCTTCATCGATTCCCTGTAATTGTTGGCATCATGTTTTTCAGTGGCATATAATAAGCTTCCCTAGAGTTCTTCTTAATAGAAGGAGTATTATTGCAGAGAATAAATTCACATTTGTGAAGAAAAGAGGGGGATTTATGCACTTGTCCTCAAAGGAATGAACATTCATTAAAGCTCTCTCAATGAACAAGAAAGGTTGGCAAGCAAGAGATTGTTCGCCACCTGCTTATTCCTGTTTATGAAGTTGTTGTCTACCCTTAGCTTTCCTGTGGCAAACATTTGATTTTAGAACCATAGTTTTCTCTTCTTTTTATTTTTGGTACAGAAGAACATGACAAAAGCTCCACTGGTTCAGACCATGGTTCCCATTAGCTGACCATCTTTAGTAACAAGCAGGAGCAGGCTCCCAAGGCACAGGGCAGGGACATCACAGCAAATATTGGTACTTTCCAAACATATTTTCCCAGCTTTTGGTAGAGAGAAGACCAATGACTTTCTGAGCTGGAGATCCAGTGGATGGGTCTTCTACAGCCTAAAATACATTTTCTTGTCTGAATTTGTCTAGATAGGTTGTTGCAAGAGACCTGATCCTGAAAAGCATTGACTAATAAAGATGTTTGGAGGCAGCATAGAAAATGGGGGTGGTCTTGAAAAGGAGGGGTTTGCTAAGACAAGTCTCTGTAGCATGACAGGATGGCTGGGTCATTGTGCCACATGAAGGGGTGATGTTCCCTGGAGGCAGGAATGAGCAGCTCTTTACTGTGACTGCTCTTTGTTAGTGATACTCAGGAAAACACAAAACCTATCACCAACACGATATATTACCTGAAGTTGAACAAGAAAGCAATTATGGTACCAGATTCCCATTAACAGGTGGAAAAAAATATGCCCAAGCCTGCTTCTGCATCTCGGCTTGTGGTCTGACGTTCAGATAAGATGAAAACATTGTAACTTTCAGTGATTAACTGTGAAACAGTGGAAGTAAGCGTTCACAAGTGAATTTGTTTTCAAAACAGCCTTAAATACTTTCGTTCAAGCATTTCTTTTTGAACAGCCCAGCCTCCTGTGACACCATGGAGCATTTTTATGTGCAGTCTTAATTGAAGCAGTCTTATTTATAGTAGTGAGTATTCATTTCTGTGATTCTGAGGGAGGCTAATAAATGTTCTCACTTTTCTTTCCATCAGCTAATGATCTGGAAAACAAATATACTGGCAATATACTGCCACTGCTAGGAAACCCGGTCTTGCCATACTGGATTATACTGGCCAAAGGTGTATTTCATCTTCCATTTATTTATTATCCACATTTCTCCAGTGTCTGAAGTTCCTACTGAGATGCATCAGGCACAGACCCAACTGGCAGTTGACGTCCCAGAACTGGTAATTTACATCTAAGAGGAGAGACAACAGATGGAGCCAGAGAGACAAAGAAGTATAAGGAGATAATTAGACCAAATCCATCAGTGCAACTGGCTATGGTCTTCATGCACTAGCATTGTGGCAAAGTATTGTGGCGGAAGAGTTTTAAAGATAGTCTTGTGAGATGTGTGTGCTATACTGTGCTAAAATATTACTATAAAATTAAATACTTAGATAAACTTAATCAGAGAATCTGTCTGCAGAGTGAGGGTTTTTTATCACTGATCAGTAGCTGTTGTTTAAAGTACTTAGTTCTCAGTTTAGCTACCCATGGTTTATGTCAAAGGAGACATCAGTACTTTGTGCAGCTAGAGCACAATGCAGATATGTAGCTTTTCACAGGATGAGGTATCACGGCATTGGTGTAGGAACTGTCCATAGTCAACTGCAAGCTGACTCTGATGAGTTGTGTAAAGTTTTACTTCTGCAGTGATGATGTTTCATGATTTAAATGGCCAGAAACAACAAGGACACATGGTGGTCCAGAAACAACAAGGACACATGGCAGTATCCTTTAACTCAGTTCTTTTATGTAATTGAATGCAACATTGCAGTGCAGTGAGGGATGTGGGGAATCTGAGCCTGTCCTCGGCACTAATCAGTGCTCCTTTCTCAGCCAAGAAGAGAGGAGCAATACTGGCACAGGGAGTTGATGAATACTGAGATTTCACAGGCCAGTGCTCCTGTGAGCTGCCTGAAGACTTGAGCCATGTCACCTGGAAAAGTTCTGCAATGGGGCTACCCCTGCATGGCGGCCCCCAGCTCTTGCTTAGGGAGTTCTTTTTATTACTCTAAAATGAGTAATAAAGGATGAGAAATAATCTCAGTCAGCACTCTGCTCTAATGACTCTTTGCAAGTGATCTCAGTCTGCCTCATAGACATGTGTTGAAACCAGGCTTCATTCTTGACAAAAGCCTTTTAATGGTAAATATTACCAAGCCAGGAAAAGTGTAGTATAATGAGATCCAGAGCCGAATGCTGGGAAATGGCTGTTGACTTCCAAGCTGTTTTCAGGTACCAAATCCCGCTAGCTCTTCTGCGAAAACAAGAGCTGCAGGGCTTTCAGCTTTAGATGCCGTTTTGCACCTTAGATGAGCTCTGCCCACATAATTTGGTTTGGATAATCTTTAGAGAGCTCCAAAATGTGATTGCTCCTATGTCAAATCTGAGAGCTTATCCAAAATCAGGCTAGTACGAGGACTCAAAGACAGCTCATTGCATTGGTGGCCTGCCTTTCCTGACTCATCCTGATCAATGGCCAGGGTGCTGCTACAAGTATTGATACACCCCAGCAATTTCTGACTTTTGGAAATTATTCTGAGCTCTGACAGAAGCAACTTCAGAAAGTCAAGAGCAGACCAACAGCGGAATAAAAAGCTTCTGAACTGTGAACACAACCTTACACCTTCTCTAGTTCTTCTCTCTCCTTCCAAAAGTGCCTCCCTCTGCAAGCTTTTGCAATTTCCTCTCATTAGCCATTGACAATAAAGGAAGAGAAGGCATAAATTGGAAGTATGAATCATATCCTAATTTAGCTTCTCTCTTCTGCTAGTAGAAAGGCATATGCTTCTCAGACACTCATCTGCATTTAGACTAAGAAGGCAGGCATTCAAGGGGAAGCTGAACCATGCAGACTTGTACAATGAAGTGATTTCTGTTTTCCTTTAAACAAGAGAATAATAAATTGGGAAATTTTCTTCTTACAACTGTCTTCATCCTGCATGAGGTATGTGCCTAAACTAGTTCTCTGTATCCAAATGTGTAGGAGGAAACCTTGGTTTCTGGTTAAGTGTCTGCAAGTTGGGGGTTAACAGTGTGTTTCTGATGCAGATTGTGTGTTCTTGGCAAATCTTTATGTATTAATCTGCATTTTACAGCTGAGGAAATGAAAATGCCCTTACACAGTTCATGGAAAGGGCTGTATGAGACTGTTGCAGTAAGAGGGAACTTGCTTGTATGACCTGCAAGTTCCTTCTAGCCCTGAATTCCTGAGCTCACAGGCTCAACGAGAGCATTAATTTTTTTGAGGGCTTCAGGCATTATAATGATGTAAAAGGTCCACAGAACAAAAGGACTTCTTTAAACAGACAGTAAGGATCTTAGAATCAAAACAAAACTGGCTCCAAATAGTCTTAGTGAAGCAAGAGAGGTAATGCGGGTTAGGATTAGATCGTTGTAATGCTTAACTGACAGTATAAAGCCAATACTTGTGAGAACATGCAGATATATTTCAGGTACATCACAAGAACACCCATGATGATATTGTAGACAGAAATAAGGTCACCCAGCTAGGCTGTGGAATAACCCAAATTATTTCTTTTGAAAAACAAACCAAAACATGTTTTCATGCTGTTGCAGTGCTTTCTCTAGTGCTGCACTATACTATACTCATAGTGAAATGCTCCTTTTTTTCTGCGTAAGTTCCTTCCAAGTACCACCTGCTTAAGTTATGAAACTGTATTCGGTTTACAGAAAGTTGCAAAATTTTAACAGGATAAACCTATTTCACAGAAATAATCTGGTATCAGTGAAAACAAATCTCTAGTATCAAAACACAGGTTAAATATTGATGACTTCACAAATTCCGCATCATAGTAAAACAACTTTTGATACTCAGACAGCACAACAACAAGACCATTTTGAAACAACTTTGCAAAAACTCAGTGGAGATCTGTTGCATTGCAAAGACTTTAAAACGTGCAAGCTAGCTGTTATACTATTGTGTGTTATTACACCTTTACAGGAGAAAGAAAAAAAGCAGTATAGATAGTGTGCTATTTAAACTCTATTTTCTCTTACACTGCTATTAATGTATTAGTAGAAGAAGAATCTCTCATTTAAGTGCTAAAAATGAGCCTCTGGAAAAATGCACTGTGGTACAATTCACTGTATTACAAAACCCAAAGTCTACCAAGAGATGCAGTCAGCGGTGTATTGTAAACTGCCTGGGAAGAAGGTAATGAATGTGAAATGTCATTACCCTCTGTTTTCTGGTGAAGCTAGCAGAAGTCAAGGTGATGCCCTGTCTGACATGACAGCAACAAAGCAGCAGTGTTTGCCCATTATAAGTAAAGAAACTTAAACAAGTGCCCTGTGGTATAACTAGTAGCATTTTGTGTAAGTGTCTGCAATGCTCCCCACAGGTCAGAAAAGTCCCTCTCTTCCCAAAGTGACACAAATAAGTAAACTAAGGAAAATGGGGGTTGGGACAGCATTTTTAAAGCTCTGTACCTTTTCCTATGCTGAAAATATACAGAAGTGGAAGTAAAAAAGGTACTGTTTCTGCGTATTGAAAGTCCAGCCCTGTCCTGGTGTTCTCCAGTTGTGTCACCACTGGCCACAGAAACAGCTGATATTAAGGAAGTGATGCTGTGGTATCTTCTCCACAGGGTTTTTCTCTTTGCTGGAAAACTTCCCTTGGACTAAATCCATCTTTGGGTCAGACTTTCCTGGAGTCCCAAAGATTCCTGGAGGCTCAGAAAGGAAATAAGAACAGGAACAAGCCTTTCCCATTTCACAGCTGACAGAAGAGTCTTTTGATAAAGGCAGGGTAATAACAGGCAGAACAATTCAGATTAGAAGTCCACAAATCCACTTGACTAACACAGCTCAGGCCAGCAGCTCCAGATAATGGAAGTTATTGTACAAAATACAGCCCTTATTTTGGAAGTTAATACTCGTCTTTATCTCCTTTAGGTTCTTCCTGTGAAACCTATAAATGCTCTGTCCTTCCCAGAGCCTTTTCAGGCCTGCTGCACAGAGTGTATATTATGATGATATTGGAGATTTTGCTCAGTTTTATACTCGAAAGGCTGTAATCTGCTAACGCCTGTTGCTTCTGGAGGTGAGACCATGCAGTGAGCTCTGAGATGAGATACTAGCAAAAGCTCTCTGGTTGGTTGGGTCACTAAATGCTGGCTCTGATAGCCCAGGATGATTTTAGGAAAGGGCTTGAGAACTTCTGGTTGGAGTAGTTTTGGTAGAGTTCCTTCTGCCGTGGGGCAGCCTGCTGGACTAAATGACCTCAGACGAGGCACATCATCCTTTCCATC
Source organism: Ara ararauna (assembly GCA_028858755.1). Taxonomy (NCBI): domain Eukaryota; kingdom Metazoa; phylum Chordata; class Aves; order Psittaciformes; family Psittacidae; genus Ara; species Ara ararauna. The sequence continues at coordinate 35,269,686 of CM054383.1, read as the reverse complement.
ATTCACCTTTTCTTTCATGCCTTGGTCATTGTGGCTTAGTGTTTTCTGTTTCCCATCTATGCCAGTTTTTAGAAACAAGTATTTGATCCCAAGGTGTCTTTGGTGTCCCCTCATTGCTGTCTGAGTGGTCCTGCAGCCCATGGCACATGGTTCATCCTGCCTTGGAGAAGAGCCTGTCCTCTTCGCAGCTGAGAGAAAATGCTGTAAGCTGAGGGGGTGAAACAAATTGCGTGTTTCTCTTTATTGAAAAATTGAACAAGAATTTCCATGCTATCTTATTAACAGATAAAAGCTAATATTATCACCTGCCATGTGAAAGGAGGAGGGCTGGAACATGATCTCCTGGGAAGCACAATAAATGAGCCTGCATCATGAGAGCTGTTAGGTGGATCCAACAGACCAGGTTTATTTCCTCTTTTACACATTTCAGTGGGTAACTAAATGAAACCCCATAGTGAGATCCCTGCTGAACGACACCGTTTTCTGATCTTTCAGAGTTACTGATTTCAGCTTTAAGTTGTATTGAAGCTTCCTTTAAAACAGGGATTGCTGCATCTGGAAGTACTACAGAAACGTGCCTCAGGCAGGTGCTATCTCTTCCAGTCCTCAGCAGCTGCCAAACCTCGCTGCAGCTCCCTCACCTGAAGTGTGAAAGGACAAAATCTGTCTGGCTGGAGAACATCCATCCCACAAAAAGGGAGTTTAATACCCACCAGTGCCATCCATCAACTCAGAAGTTCCCACTTGTGGACATGATTTATTCCTGCCATTGTCCCAGACAAGTGTGGCAGACACCTTGATCTCTCTAGGCTGCGCATCCTATCTAAGAGGTACTGGTAAATTAGCAGGGTTTATTTTTCACCCTCCCCCATTAGATTATCTTCAGCCAGTTGGGAAGATGTCCTAAGAATGGAGTGAGGGTAGGAATCCACAGCAGCCACCCACCCCTGACTTGAGACACAGTTACAGGGATAAGGAAGGCAGTAGCTTCCTACGGATGTCCCACCATGCACAGATATGGATAGTTGTGTATCACCCACGTAAATGAAGTTTTCCTTTCCCAGTCCATTCCTACCTACGTTCGTGTGAAAGAAGGGGACAAACTCCAAATATCCACAGCAAAATAGGCAGGGATGAGATTCCTATAAAAATGATAATTTTTAATAGGTAATGACTTATCCACTGGTGCTGGGGACACAAGCACTGAGGGAAAGATGTTCTTTTTCTCTCCACAAGTACCTGAGGGGTATTCATTTGCTGAAAAGCATTTTCTCCTGTATGCTTGAGATGGTTTGAAATGCTACCAGGAACACAGCCAATTCCCACCTTCAGCTCCCCCCCGCCTCGTCCTTTCCCTGTGGGCTGTCCTTCCAGTGAGGAAATGCAAAGGAAGCGTAAGCTGCTCCTGCTGCCTCTGAAGGTCACAGGCACAAAGGGGTTCATCCTGCTCCTTGGGACAGTGTCTCAGCACAGATTCCTGCAGCATCTCCCACTTGCTGCACTTTTTGGCAAGCTACGCATAGAGTTGTCAGCACTGCTGTAGGAGAATGTTAATATTTGCATGTTTTACCGGACTGACCAAGCATCTAACACTCATCTGGTGGGAGAAGAAATGAGAGAAGACAGGAAAAACTGATGCACAGACCTCCTAGCAGTGACTCTTTCCTTTGATGTTTGGGACAGAGTATGGCTGGTGTTAATGTTTCTTTATAGCTGCGCTGGCATGGATGGACTTTAAACTAGCCATACAGGGAACACAATCAGCTCATACACCCCTGGGGCAGCATCTCTATTTGTGTTTTGTAGGGGGATGCACATTGTGATGCAGAACCTACGGGTACTATGTGTCTCTATAGTAGCTTTTACAAACAGAGGCTATTTCAAGCAGCCTGAAGATTGCTCTACTTTGCACCAGAGGCAGATTTTGCCTTTGGCCCATGCCAGGATCAGGAGTGGAAAAAAATGTCTCTGCCTATCATTGCCTTCCTATGATAGCTACACTGAACAGCTCTTTACTCTGTTAAATCTTATTTCCTCAGTGCTATTTATGGTATAAAAGTAGAGGGTCTCTGGAGTAACACTGATTGCAAAACCAGCATAAAAGCAAAGAAAATTAGGTCTGCTCTACTGTTAACCAGTGTGTAATTTTTAGGTGGAGTGAGCATATTGCCACAAACCTTGTCAGGAAACAAACTCTGTGGCGATCAGAAGTACCTGGGGAGAATGCGCTTACTGATGAGTGAAATACCTCGGCCGTCACTCAAGCGATCCTCGCAGCTCCAAGGACAAATAAGCAGCATCTGTGTTAATGTTCTTTGCAGCATTCAGCACTGGCGGCTGCATTTTGGGAGGCCATTTGGGAGTGAGGCCTCACTGCTCTTCAATCCCATCTTGCTACGTTCCCATCTTGTGGGAGCGGTCTGTGCCCTCCAGAAGCTTTCAGCATGGATGTTTTTCCCCCTTCACTGAATGCTGTCTCAGACCAAGTAAATCTCAGGCTGCGAGCAACACAATTGTAGTCACTGTAAGCCAAGGTTAGATGTTTCATGCTGTAATCAGAACTGGCAACTTCCAGTGAGATTCTTTACTACTTAAAAGCAGAATTGAATGTATAGTAGCAAGGCTGAGATGATGAAGGAGCAATTTCTCTTGCATAGACCAATCTGGGGTACTTAGATGACCTGCTCTGTGAGCTGTAATTTAAAAACAGGAGGATAGACAGCTACATCTGCAACTAACCTTGAGGGAATTCCTAGGATCTCCCCAAAAGCTCCTCAGCACACATTAAGAAGTCCCACTGCTCACGGATTTCTGGATGCACAATTCTGGCACTCAAAGCTTTCCCTGTACAGGTTGCAGATGTTGTTCGTTGTCTGCAGTCTATATTCATCTGTCTCTACTTCTTTCTGCTCACCTATAATCAAGTTCTTGAGCTATAAATGTGCTACTCAACAACCCACAACCTTATGTTTGTATCATAACCCATTAATCCTGGGCATGCTTTACAGGAGGTTTCTATTTCTAGAATAGTGGAGAGGGGGTTAAATAGATTTTGCACAGACACAAACATCTTGTGTTAAAGGTGGTCATAATAGCATCACTCAATGTGCTATTGGGAGCAATCAGCTCTGGTCATAAGCAGCATATTGACCTGTCGGACTCTATAACAGCCCATAACATTTGATTATCCATTTCTTGAAATAACTATTAATTGTTCATTAGCCCTTTATAAGTATTTTATATTAATCTTTTATGTGAAGCATGACTGAAATGTTAGTCTAGTATTTGACCTTTAAATTCAACCAATCAAAAAAACAGTAAGAAAAAAGATTTTGCATCTTTTTGGCTGAAAGAGCTGAACTTCAGCAACTGTCCCAGATTCATTTGAATGCAGGGATCTCTTTGTCTAAACACTGTGTGTCTTGCCAAGTTGTTCTCCTGCATCCCCTCTCCTGTTAGAGGAGAGACCACGGCATTATCAGAGTGAAATAAATTGAACCCATCTATTTCAGATCCCAGCCTCAGGACAGGTCAAGTCACTCTTTGACTCTGGAGATGGACAACCTGGAGAAACTCCAAAGAGCTGGGATGCAGTGAGGCATCCCCGCTGGCCCTGTCATTGAAGGCCTGCTCTCATTCAACAAAGCACTTCAGGATACGATTAAACTGAAGGGCCGGATGGAGCTGTAGCATTTAGCTAGGGCATGGGAAGCACAACACACCATGAAGGGAGCGTTTCTTAAGGGAGCCATGTGGTTTATAAGGTCATCTAAGCACACAGAGAAGCTGAGGATATTTAGATGTCCACACGTGGAGCGACGAGCTTAGATACCAGAGTAGTACGCTCATCTTTATCACATCAGGCAGCCAAAGGAACCTTGGAAGTTACAGCAGGACATTCAATTCCGAGGCACGTTTGTTGAAAGGTCTTTTATCTTTGCCTGCAGTAACTTTCTCTCTCTTTCTGGCTCTTAGGACTAATAACACAAAGCTAGCTAGCGCTCATGAAAATACTTTGCACAGCTTCCAAGCTGGGCACTGCACTCCTGCCACATTTACACTCCAGTCGTCCTCCTTCATCATCTCCATGTCCTACATCATCAGGCAGCAATGTGTCACAAGATTACTCATCACGAATTGAACCTCATAAAAAGCTGTTCCGAGCTGGGAACCTACAAGAAATATATTTTGGCAAATGATATGAGAAGCAGAGGAGAACAGCAGGTGTTTCCAACAGGCAAACGTTTCCAGTTTGGCCATAAGTCTGTACTCTGGACCAGTCTCTAGACAGCATCCTTCAGCACTGTGCCAAGGGGAACAATGGCTCTTTTGATCCCAGTGCTGCCCTGGTATCTGCAAACTCTGGGAGAGCCATCTCCGGTTCCTTCCAACCTCATCTTCATCCAAAGATGCCCAAGAATTTCTTTATTCTCTGTCCCTAGCTCTCCATGGCTATAATCCAACGCCTGCATTTGAGCCACTGGAGGCAAGAATCCAAAATGTTCGCAAGAGGAGTGGAGCAGTGAGAAGGTGAAAGACAATCTGCCGTGATATAAGGTGGGTAATACCCTATCACCGCCTGAGCACACAGACACTGTGGCAGGGAGCCTGACAGATGGTTAGAGCAGAGCCATGGGCTTTTATTCGCTGAGGCATGGCTGTCTTCAATTTCTGTTTGAAACAAAGAGGTATCCTGGTTAGCAGTTCTGTGCCTGTTTGCTCAGACACAAACATCTTGCGTCTGACTTGACCCAAGTCAAGTGGATGGATGTTCACATGGGGTGCACTGAAACCAGGCAGAGTCCCCACTGGTTCTTCCTCTACATCCAGGATGTTGGTCCATGTGTCCATCCTGAGTTACTAGCTGTTTCCAGCCCAGCCTCCCTTTTGGTGCTGGCACTGTGAGCCTAGCGCTCAGGCCAAAGGCGGTTCAGGTGCCAAGTCCTCAGCTGCTGTGCCTGGACATGGCACCCCTGCCTGATTGCAGCCTGTCATAGGCAGTAATGGATCTTATGTTCCATTTGGGGACTCCTTTGCTGTCCTTGGATGCTGTCCTGTGAGGGGATGCCACAGCTTCTTTGTCCATGGTAGGAGAGCGTCTGCCTCCAGCACCAGGGATGGGGAAGAGCCATGAATTTCTCCCCATTTCTGGGTAAATCTCCAAGGTCCAGCCTTGCCGGGAAAGAGGCTCACTGTGAAGCAGGCAGCCCTGCTGCAGAGACGGGTTGGCCTGCAGCATCGCTCTGAGCTGCACTCCGCAGGCAGAAAAGACTTTAAATGCTTTTCTTTCATTCATTTGCTCTTTTGTTTCATCAAGCTACCACCGCACACATCCTGATGTCACCTTTCAAGTGATTTCCCTCGCTGCTTTTGAAAACACAAGCTTATCCCTCCTGGAGAGGTGAACCAGGGATGTGTTTAATATGAAAAGAGAGGCAAGGTAATCAAACACCTGCTCCCACTAAAGCAAAGCCTTTCCTCTTCACAGGCTATTGAGCACTGATGAGCAAAGGGGAAGGCACGCACCAACCCTAACCCGGTGCGAGGTCCAGCCTTTAGAGTGGACACAAATCTGGGTTGTAAAAGCAGAAACATGAACTGCACTTTGTGCTCCGGTCCCAGCTGCTCTGCCCAGGTTGGAGAATGAACATTCACAAGTTGAAAACTACAAAACTACAGCTGCTTTCACTGTTGCGTGTTCTAATCATCAGGCAGGAAAGCACAAGTGTTAAGAGGATAAATTTAAGACAAATTGCCTTTGTTATTCTAGCAGGAGAGCCCCTGAGACTGATCTATGCAGGCACTGCTGGCTGTGACCAAAATCTGGCTGCCTCCTGGTTGCAAAGCATTGACAGACAAGCACGGTCCTGCTTGTAACACCATTGCTCCTAAACGGCCGCCCAGGACTGTCTCTCTGGGTGCACAGGAGATGTGCCAAAACCCATAAGGGCATCTGTAGGGATGGATGCAGGGATAATGACCATATTGCCACCCTCCTCCTACAAGAACATTCTCTTTTTCTCTTGCTGCCCATGCAGCATGCATACATGGCTCCCTGGCACTGCAATAGCAGTAGGAGGATCCCAGCTTCCAAACAAGTCCAGGGGATGGGCATTTCTTGCTTTCCTGAAGGACTCATGCAGGCTTTCAGACCTTCACATGCAGCCACTCTGAGGCTCCAGGTGACATGGATGCACTTGGAGAATGATGTTTTATAGTACTGAGGGGAAAAAAGAACAAGGCCAGAGGATAAGAACAAGTTAAAAAGCCAGGAGGATTTCTGTACCTCAACTTTACCATGTTTGATGTGGCAGTGACACTATGAAAGCAGCTAAACAGTGCTAGTCGATCCTAATGTTTCATCAGATGCTCTCTGCCTGCCTGGTGAAAGACAGCAGTGCCCTCACAAATGTCAGTTTGAACATCCTCAGTCAGATTGCTGGTTGCCCACAGATTTGAGATGGTTTTCATTGCCTTTAATGGCTGACATACAATAACTTCAGAGGGAGCTGCGCATGATGCCCATCAGCAGGCAATCAGGCATCTCATCTTCCTCTTCTGACACACAGCTCTCCATGGGGGATGGTCATTTTCCCTGGCTGGGGCCAGAAGCCCCCTGGTCCTTTGGCTGTTGCCTAAGTCTAGTCTGCAGCTTGAAAGAAGGACCTTCTGCACATCAAACGCCTGCTAGGACCGACTGCCGGGGAAATAAGCATATAAATCATGTGGAGAACAATGACATCAGCCCCGGAGAGCTCTTTCCCAGATCAGATGCCTAAAAAATCCTATCTGATGTTGGCTGCTCTGAAAGGCTGGAGGCACAGAGGTATGTGTTTCAGACAAGCAGTCCCCAAAGCAAATCTGTATGTCTCTCCATGGACTGCACTAGTGCTTGAATTTTAACCAGAAGGAAAAAGGTTGCCAAAATATAGCAGGGCTCAGAGATGTTATACGCATATAACTCATCTACATGGTGAGCATTGCACACCGCCTATTGTACTGCTCTCCTTGTCCATATTTCATTATAGGTTTGCCATTTCTCAGTGTGTAAAAATAGGATATGCCAGCATAGTTTTAATGGTGCTAAGAGCACCGTGGAGAAGCACAGTGATAGTTAAGAGGGAAAAGAAGAAACAGGGTTCTGCTGAGTAAAGAGCAATATCAAGCAAATGCTGAACTGATAACCTCTGCTGCTGAAACCAAAATACCCTGGCAAAAAGCGACCACTGCATGCATATATATGTGTGTGCATATATATGTATGTATACGTACACACATACTGCAACCAGCATCCCTGAAGAGGACAGCACATCAGAAATGCACTCAGCATGTAATGCACTCAGCTGTATATGGTACTGCAGTTATATACTGCAGGATAATCCTACTATTTTACCCATCTGAGGAAAGTTAGGTTTGGTTTTGGAGAGCATTTTTCCATGGCTTTCCATCTTGCAAATTCAAAGGCAAGTGGCTGTACACTGCGACAGGTCTCACACCTCCCCAGGGCCCAGGATGATTCAAGATAACTGAGAGGGAGGTCTCCAGGGCTGGTTTTCTGAATGCGCTCTGGCTGTGCTCTGCTGCTGCACACAGTATTCAGTGCTACCCGAGGCACCCACTTTTCACTACTGATAGGTCCCACACAAGGTGGGCTTTTGTTTGACGCTGGGGCTGGTCTATCAAACCTTATCATGGCGGTGTTTAGAGAATTGAGACCTTCAGCTCTCTGTAGGTGTCCTGATGGAATAACGATTATGTGTGGCCAGAGGAAGACAAAATCAAGAGAAAATTGGTTGCAGGTGATATTGGAGACTTGTTTTCCAGGATTTAATACATTTTGGATGACTGACAGCTGGCCTCCCATAGTCACATTTTTATCTCAAATCTTTTTATTTCCTCAGGCAACATTTACCTCTACTTTTTAAACAAAATACAGCCAGAACCAGACTATCATAGCACAGACTGATTGACTGCTTTCAGACAGCTCTCCAAGCTTCCTAAACGTGTTAAACCACTCTCTTTCTGGTGAGTAGCTCCCAGTGATTTCAGCATGAATAAGGATGCAGCCCTGCCAGGAAGCATTAGTGAAAACATGATCATTCACAAGAGCCACTCAGTATGTCTGGGCTGAAATTATCCACAACAATATTTTTATAAATCTGTTTTTAATTACTGGTAGTGGCCATAACAGTCACTCTTTCAGCTGCTTTTCTCATTATCTAATATGGTAATAGTTATTTTCCAATATTAAGAACAATGTCCCTGCCCATAGCAGGGGGGTTGGAACTGGATGATCTCACGGTCCTTTCCAACCCTAACTATTCTATGATTCTATGATTTTGTTGGGTTTTTTGGTTTTTATCCTGAGATAAAATTCAACTTTGTATGAAAAAGGATCATGTTTATGTTTCATAGTAAAATGTTGTGGGGTGTTATGCATTGAAAACCGAATCTCATTTGCAAGTAGTAAGGAATAAAAAGACAGAATTTAGCTAAGGTGTTTATACAAATATTAGGTGGGCATGGAGTGAAGCAGTTTTGGACTGAGATGTGCATGGAACATCTAAAATTCCCTAAATGTAGTGAGTAGGGGATCCTTCTCCTCTTGGGTAGACCTTCTTTTTCATCCATGGAATTCAAATCAGTGCATCTGGATAGAAAAAAGTACCTTGAAAGGTCAGTTAGCAACAAACCCCCAAACCTCTGGACCTACTATAAATGTGATGAACTAAATGAGAGATGCAGACATGCAACACTTTCCTGTCAGCCTGAGGAATTCAGTCCAGCAAGCTTATGTACTCTCCAGCACTACTCTGATCCCTTACCCAAACCATGGGAGACTGAGACTGTAACTAAATCTCAGCATCAAAAAATCAAGTTGCCAGGGCTGGTACATGGCCAGTGAGTCTCTGGTATATAGATGATCAATGGTATATAGGCCTTTTTCCTCAGCAGCTGCACATTCTGTATTTATCAGACTTTATGAGATATAGCACCAGAGAAATTGGTCTGAGACCACTGGACTATTTACCACTGTACCAGAATAATTCATATGTTTATTCACCATCCTGAATACACCAAAAACTAAACCTGCCACATAAAGTTGCACTGATTTAAAGCCAAGCATAAATCTGTTGACCTTTAGTAAACCATGCTTCCTCTTTTTTTTTCCTTTGAAGGGGGGGAACATGGATCTGTTAAGAAAAAATAAAGCAATTTTCCAACCAAATGCATCAAGCATATCTCCAGATCCTTTGCACTACACTGTCTCCTCCTTTTGATGGTTCCCATTTGTTTCTATCTCCCAGAGCTCTCTACCACCCTCCACTAAATTTTCTCCCTCCCAGTCTCTTGCATAAGGAAAGCTATAGATGGAAATGTGCTTGGTTTAATTGTCCCTCTCTTAGCAGGGAATGCAAATAAAACCAAAGTCTAGTCCCTGTATGTGTTGTATATCAAAGCATTTCATCAGTGCACGTTGATTCACTGTCTGTATCATGCAATGCCCTTGTTCTGTAGCAATGCAGGAGGAGGTAACCCTGGGATGCTGCACTGGTAGCAGATAACTGGTGGTTTTATTATTGGGCTGGTATTTTTCCCTTTTGGCAAATAGGATTGATTTAAGTGGATGGGAATTTACCTCTAGCCTGCTGATGGCTAGATTTTGGAAAGCCTCCCTTTTCAGGACAGTTTGAGACATTTTAACCTTGTTTTCAGTTCCCATTGGTTTTCCATTCAGCTTTTCTTGTCGTTCACTTCCATGAACTGTGTCACCCAGTGCTTTTTTGTTCCTTCATCACTTCTAATCTCTCAGCCACTTTCTGCACTTCAAACAAGAAGAGGGACAGGTCATTGGTAACCAGAATCTGCAGAAATCTCTGTCTTCATTTTACTGAGATTTTCATACCACGAGTGCATTAATATATTCAGTTTAGCCTTAAACAGTGGCAGGAGACAAGATAAGCTCTCAACGTCTTTCAGAAGCAAACAGCAATGTGTTAAACTGGTTTAACAGCTTTTGGAAGAGTTTAAATGAGGCTTCTTTTTTTCTTTTTAATGATGTTTTAAGAAAAAATTAGGAATTTGGTTCTTTAATGATATTCATTTATATCACTTAATGTTGTGTGCTGCTTCCTTTACAGGCGCTGCTGTGCCAATTGCTGACAAATGAAATAACTAGTTCCTCAGCTATTCTGCTGATTAGCTAATTTTAAAAGTGGATATTTTCTTCGTGGAGTTTCTCAGCTGGACACAGCATTGGCAACAGTCTTTTATGCAACTCCAAGCACAGTGGCTTATGACAGCGATCTCAAAGGTTAGTGATAATAATGAATTTGGATGGTCTGGACCAAAGTAGTTTTTCTCACATTAAACTATTTCTGTACAGAAGATGGGTCTGATGACAACACTTCATCCCATCCACCCTGCGTTTCCTCCACAGCTTCAGACATCCTCTGTGGGCAGCACATAAAAGAATTTTGTCCATTCTGTCAGCATCACCCAGTTATCAAAGTCTCAATTGTGCCTAAAAATCCCATATATACCCATGCTAGGCAAGCAGCTCTGCACTGCTGGCAAATGTGTGGAGAAATCTGATGATGGGAAGTTGTGAATGCCCCATCGCTGGCACTGTTCAGGGCCAGGTCGAACAGAGCCTTGGGTGGCATGGTTTAGTGTGAGGTGTCCCTGCCCATGGCAGGTGGGTTGGGAGCTAAATGATCTTAAGGTCTTTTCCAACCCTAACTATTCAATGGTTCTAAGAGTACCTTAGCGGCAGGACTTGGGTTACTTCATGGCTATTCCCTTGCAGAGGTCCCAGACCTGGTGAGGAGAAGTTGATGGGTGGCAGCTTTAGCATCAGCTTGGCTACATGCACAGGAACAGGTCTGGGACATGTTGACTATGGACTCTGGATCCTGCAGTATGCAATAAAAAACAAAGAAACCCCCAAACCCTACAAGCTAATTTGGTTAGAAACATTCTCCCCTCTGTGAGGAAGTATTTGCTGGATTCTGAGAACTGCCAAGGTTATAAAATCCAGATCTCCCACAGGGAGTTACAGTCTGAACAAGTTTCTCTTCCCTCATAGTTTTACCAGGAAATTGTCAGTTGGCATTTTTAATACTGAGTATAGGAGAAGCTAATCCATCTTTAATTTCTTTATTTATTTTTGTGGCTATGGAATGATAAAAAAGCAACTGGATAAATGGCATGAATAAGTGTATCATCTATACTTTTCCCTGTCTTCTTTAAAATGTCAGTAAGAAGATGGGAGTTTTTTCCATGCCTTTTAGGAGACTATTTCACAGAGATTTCGTTCTGCTTCTTAGCTCGGACTTTCCCTTCTGTCATTTGATTGTGCTCCCCTTTGCATCACGTTTTTGTGCAGACAAAATAATTCTTTTCTGTCTGCCTGAACATAGTAACCATAAACCTCGTCATTACTCAGTGAAGCTGTATATATTTAGTTCATCATCTTTTTTCATAAGTCAATCTTTTCAACCCCAAAATAATCTCAGCTGCTGTTTGAATTGTCTCCAGTTTCTCTATGTTCTTTCCTGGTAATGAGGTGGCCCAGAACTAAATGCTGTATTCAAGGCAGGCTGCCATCAAAGTAATGGGAATGAGGATGATATCCATTATCTGCTGTTTGACACAAAACTTCATGTGAATATGTTGCAAGAAAAGGTCTGTTCTTGCAGACTTAATAGTGCTGAAAACACACAATCTTTATACTCTGCATTCAGTGCTGGAGCTCCCAGACATCTGCATTTCCTTGATTGTCTTGTTTTTCAATCCTGAAACTTTGTCTATGAAAAAAAACAAAGGGGGAATTTGGCCTTTTGGCCCCAATTCCAGATGCCAGTGTCCAGGGAGCTGAGAGCTGAAATATGGGACCTCTCAGCAAAACTCTATATTTCTGGTGCAGTTACAGCTGTAATTATTTTAGTGGTTTGATCCACTGTCCCCTCATTTGGAAGTATCAGGTCTAGATGAGCTACTATTTTATTCATATGAATGGAGCAAGTGAGAATAAAACCAGATTGATTTTGTTCAGTGTTCCCTTCAGCTCTCCTGAGCTGATCACCACTGGATAGATGAGACATAGGTTTCTTTATGACTGTGCATGATTTTTGCTACAGGAACCAGAGTGGCATGGAGGGGGTCCTGTGTCCTACCTCTGGTGTGAGCACAATCTGTAGGTCTTCCCCAAAGAAGATCCTGTTTGCACTAGAACAACTCTCTGGGAAAAACACCCCATCTACATTCAAACGGTTCCACTGGTGGGGTCCCACCCCAGTCCTTGAGCAAGCAGTACACAATTACTGGTTAATTAGTTAAGGATGTGTGTCTTTTGAGCTGGAAGGTGAAAGGCAGCATCTCACTGAAGTGCATCAGGCCTTTTTCCAGCTGCGCTTGGCCAGCAGAGACTGCACAGACCACAAATTAGTTTCCTTGGTACAAAAGACAGCACAGATTTTTCTGTAATTCAGGTTTATTTAAAAGAAAGGTTCCAAAGGCCAAAATCAGACTTGCAGCAGGGATGTTTCTATTGCATTCTCTCTTCCCTACTCTAACATGGTGTGGTCACATAAAGCAGGGAAAGGCTTTTGGATTGCAGCGAGCCAACAGGACTCAGGGTTGCAGCACTTGCCTGGGAAGATCAAGGTCTCATTTTACATTTCTGGCCTGGCTTCTTTTTAGCTACATGTGGGAAGACACCCTGAGGTCCTGGATCCTCCTCTCGATATTACCCAAAGGTACAGTTTCACGTGACAGTGGTGGCTCTGGTTATGAGTGCCAAGGTCCAGGAGGTTATACCCTCTTTACTCCTTCAAACCTGCCCTGTGGCAGGTCACTGACTAACTCTCTTCCTGAAAACTGTAAGGCAAAGTCATGTCCTGTTTTCTAGAGTGTGTCATCAGTAAGACTGAGAACAGCAGAGGGCTGAGGTTGCAACATACAAATGTAAAGCAAAACCACTGAGACATTTCAAACTTACCTTGGGCCCCTTCACTGGGGAAAGGTCAGAAGGAGCCTCGCTCCTGACAGCTCGCAGGTCTCAGGTTTTCTTTTGCATTATCCATAAGTTCTGTTCCTCCTTGCCTTCAGTCAGCTTCTGAAATCCTTCGGCAGCTCCAGCTCATGTCAGGTGACAGGACTCAGCTCAAGCCACGCTCTCTGCTTGAAGCATTTACTGATCCATTTTTATGGTACAGCCGTCACACAAATACAGCACCGATTTCTCATTATGGCCATCTGGGGACTTGGTAGCCAGTCTAACAGCCCTGTTATTTTGGTGTTACACAGAGCAGCAAGAGTAGAGCAAAAACAAAAATCAAAACCCAAACAAAATAAGATCCCCCAGTGTTAACAGGAGTTGTGAAAATTATTTCCTTCCATCCATGCACCGGCACGACAACGGCTGCTCCCCGTTCCTCGCATCCGTAATGGGAAAGAGCAAAAATCAATGGCAGGAAAGGAGGATCAATGCAAACAGAAATGGCAAGTTTATTTTAAAGGATTTTGGCAGAGAGCTTTAAAAAAAAAAGGGGGGGGGCCATCTGTGGTACTTCTCCCCATCGACAGCAAGCACTGTGGATAATGCCAGTCCCACATCAATAACATCTGCTAATGCTGCTTTCTGAGTGGTGTAATGAATCCTGCCCAGCAGGCCCCGGGGTACAAAAGCAAGCTCACAAACTGTGCCCGCCATCTGCATCCCACCAGCCCGCACCTGAAACCTGGCAGCCTGCACCCAAAGCGACTGACAAGGCCATTGCTCAAGGTGTGGGGCACTGGGGTGCTGGGCAGTGTTAGAGGAGGGGGGTTACCCTCAGGTGAAGCCAAACCCCATCATTTACTTTGCTTTTTGCAGCTTGTCAGTCTTGGATATTGCCAGCAGTTTCCCACAAGCATCTTTACACATCTGTCCTTGGTTGGGACAATGTGGCTCCTGTGCCATAGTGAATTCCATGTGTCACTACAAGGATGGTCACGCCAGGGACCCTGGAGTGTCATGGGGGCAAAATTGGGCTGTCACTGTGCTCTGGGAACGGAGATGGGGATGGGTAGGTACATTTTGGTTTGTCTGTGAAACAGGTTTTCAACACTCCCAGGGATGACAATGAAGGAATGCAGGGAGTATTTCAACACTGTTCGGGGCACGCAGCCCTGCAACACCTCTTAGCCCTTTTGCCAAGAAGAAAGTCTGCTTACGGTGGCTCTTGCAGAAAAGTTTTGCCTGTTCTTTCTGTGTGAAGTCTCATGAAATCTGCCGAAGTTCAAGGTACGACACAACTGTCAGCCTCACCCATTGTAAAATGCCAGTTTTCCTACTAGAGCATTCTCTTTGCGTTAGATCGGTCTGTGCTGGCCCCAGGCAACAACAGGAGTGCTGGAAGTAGCCTCATAAGGGCTTGTCAAAGCGTAATGGAGATTAGAATAAGTCATAATAAAGAGTGGTCAAAGCACACATATTTGATACAAAGTCCCAATATACAGAGGAACTGGTTTCCTGCAGTCTCATTCAGTATCCCTTGCTATAGATGCACTAGGCTGAGGTGTTAGAGGAGGGTGAAACCATAACGTCCTTGTGTCGAAGGGAACATTTCACTCATGTTAAAAGGTCTGAAACGTATTTGACAAATGGCATAATTTTTAAAAAGGTTTTACTTTTTTGTAGACCTGAAAATAGGGATTTTGCTTTGACACCTAATTTTAGCCAGTCTGTGAGCATTTATTGCCTTTTCTCCACATACAGATGGAACAAATGCTCCCTTCAGAGTTGTTTGCTGTCAACAGTGCAGAGCCAAGCAGTTGTTTTAATTAGAAGGTTTTCTATGGGCAGGCACATTTCAGTGATACTTTTTCTGCATCAAGACTGAACAGAATTGGAAACTTGGTTCAAAAATTTCTCACAGTTATCCATGACAACAAATACAGCTCAAAACAATAGGAATCCCAGCCGGCACCAGACCCAGAGCCCAAGCACCCAACCATTGCTGCTCATTGGCAGTTATCTTAAGTGGAAACCTCTGCACGAGCACCATTTTGGAATTTGCAGGAATTTGGATAAAGAGACCAAAAAGGAGAAGGAGAATGGTGCAGTGAACTTGGTTAGATAAAGTTTCATTTGTCAGAGAACTGCCGAGGAAAAAGGCTGATGGATTCCAGCCTGTTGTATAGCGTATTACAGAAGCAATCTATTTTTGTTCTGCTATTATGCCATGGAGAATTCATCTCTCTGCAACAGTACAAGTGATAAAGGAAAAAATTGGCCCTTTTCCTGTAAATTGACTCCAGTACTTTGGGGTGGATTGTAGTTGCTTTCCTTGCAGCTGAATGCAAGCCTGTATGTTCCCAGAGGAACCCCATAGTGGAAGCCAAGGTGCACTTGAAGATCAAGTGCAAAACTCAATGACCCAGGAGAAGAGAGTAAGTCTCAAAAATAATCATCCTGAGCTGGCATCTGAACCACAGAGTAAATCAAACACTTGGAGCTTTGAAAAGTTCAAAAGGCTTCAAGAAAGACAAAATCACTTGCCAGTGAGCTTCTAATTTAAAGCCTTGACTTTAATACAAAGAAATATTTCAGGGAGCTGCTACAAATTCAGTGTCATTGTTTGGAACAAAAGAAGGCCAAAATTCTCCATCTGAGAGGAGGACTGAACCTCTAGGTACCGGAGGACAAGAAGCATTTGATGACAGCCAAGAAGAGAGCATCTGATGGATCCCATGCCAGAGGCACTGCTATGCTCCTCATGGTTATGACTCGTAAGAATGATCTTGAAACACTTCAAAGTGAAAGCAAGTATTTCACATTCAACCCATTTGTGCAGTCATGGCAAAATCCATCCTAGAGCCACAAATAATAATAACAGGTTTGGAAAACAGGGCTTTTTTTTCCCCTCGCTATGGCTGCTGTGAGCCTCAGCCATGGGCATGGACCCCATGCAGTGACTCAGGGCGGCCAAGGTGCTTTATCTGGAAAGGTATGTACAGGTGCACCTTCAGCTTGTGCAGCTGCAAGGTGCACACCCTGGACTTCATGGAGGCCTAAGGAGCAGCTCTTTGCCAAGAAATCCAAGCACAGTACGCCAGGTTTGCAGATTCCGCTGTCCCTCACTCCTGGGAATGACTCTCCCAGGACACACAACAGGCTCAGACCTCCCAGGATGGCTTCCTCTCCTATTTGCTGCCAGAGAACAAGAAAACATTGCCTCATGCCCTGGGGAAGACAAGCAATAGAAGGTCAACGTGGACAGGCAGGTGGGGAAACTGAAAGAAATGGTATGGGGCTTTAGTAAGAGTGCAAAACAGTGACACCAGCACCCTGTTCTCAAACTGCTTCAGGCTGCTGTAGGTGCGCAAGACGGGATCTAAACAACAGGGCCCCTGCAGCCCCCAGAAGGTCAGCCAAAACCCACATTTTCACTGCCTCTTGGGTTGCCAGCAGGAAGGAGGTGTTTGGAGCTGGCCAAGCAAATCTTACACGTGCCGGCCAACGCAGGCTCTTGTGAACTACGGCAGAGATGAGCGTTACTGATGGTATTTGGATTAGGCTGTGGTTTTTTGCTAGATGGCTAGGTGCAGAACAGGGAAACTTGTTTGTTACAGGAGAGGTGTCTTCTGCTCAAGCCTGGCTACAGCTGGCCAAAAAGGAGGTGAGGGAAGGAGTATAAAAGTGGTGAAATCTGAAGAAACAAGACAGAAAATAGAGAGGGTATACAGCATGAGACTAAAGCATGGGCTTTAGTCCCTGCTCTGTCTGGGAAGGGAGGAGAGTGGGGCAGCAAGAGAGGGGACGGAAGACAAGCATGTGGGGGAAGAGCATGGTGGGGAGGGAATTGCGGTTGCTCCTCTTGCCGCAGGGATCTGCCACGTGTCCCGTGGGAGCTGCCGAGCTGGCAGCACACAGCAGCATCACTTCATTGAGCAAAGAGGGAAAACCAGGGAAAGCAGCCAAGGAGAGAGAAGCATGAAGGACAGAGTGAGGCTCTGCAGCAATGAGCAGGGAGATGACACACTGGGCCCTGCCTGGCCTCAGCCAGGCACCCAGAAAAGCCACCATCTAGTCACAACACAGTTACTGCAGTGTACCATGTAGGGAGAATCCTCTGTGGAAAGAGATGGTGCTGATACGTGATTTATAGGGAGATGATTTATAGAAACAAATAATGAATCCCTACACATGTTGACTGGAGCTGCAGCACAAACCTGACACCACCTAAAGGAAAAGTGCTTGCTTTGACCCCGTCTCCCCACATGAAGCACAGGGTGCCAGGAGACCAGTGCCCAGTGTGCTGCAACAGCCCATGAGGCATCGTGAGCCTTCTCTCCAGCCCTGTACACTTCACTTGTCTTCTGCGCTTGTTCTGCAAGGCAGCAAGCACCCCAGCAGCCTCCTTCCTATAATGTTAATGATGTTTTCTATTTGCTGGATGCTGGCAACATGCTCGTTGCTGCAGAGGAGTTGTAATGACCTCGACCCTCCTCCCAAAACACTTGGCAGCATGGGCTGAGGCAAGCAGGAGGTACTTGGAAACACGGAACAGAGCAAACTACCCTTTGATCCTTCCTATGGAATGCTGAGGGCCCCAGGCGTGGCACAAGCCTTGAGTCCTTGCTAGCCAGCTAGGAGCCCCATGGTGATGATGGTGGTGGCCAGCTGCAAAACCCACGCTACAAGTCAGATGCACAAGCAGAAACCTCCCTAGGGAGCTGCAGCCCTTGGTCCCATGTGGGGTATTTATTTATCGACTGTTGATAATTCAATTCTTGTGGAATGAAAGGGATAAGCAGCAACAAAACCCAAGGGTTTTTTAAGAGAGCCAGGTTCTCATGTTCTGGCCTTCCTTGGTGATGGTTACTGGAGTCTGAGGCTGTTTCTTAATTCTCAGAGGATATTTTCCAATATTCTTCCAAGCTGAGTGGGTCGCAGCAGCCCCGTTTGCATTGCAGACATTTACACTCCTGCTCCACATCTTCTATTTTTTTGCTTACAAACACTGTGTGGAAGGAAAACAGTTACTTTTGAGCTGCACTAATTTTAATCTAATTTCAGACAGGTTGGTAAGGTAAGGTCAGCGCTCTGTCAAAGACAAATTTAATGAAAACAAAGTCTCAGACACCAAAACGTTATGGAACTGGATGAGGCTTTTGACTGCTGTCATTACAATTGATAGTTCTATTCAGTCATTTGAATTTCATTGATTTCTTTTTTCCCCAAGCACTCCACCCTAAACTTATTTTTCATTTCAAGAAATCAATACTATGGATCCTTTGACACAAGGCATGCAGCATTCTGCCACAACACGTATTTCATGATGGAAGGAGCTGGGAGTACTTTTTTTCTGCTCGCTCCTTTTATCATGGAAATAAACTGAAAATCTCAGTTAATTTTTAAAATACAAACCTGAGGAAAGCTGCCTGACCTTGACTCTCTGCACTAGATCACCTGTGCTGCTGTCTGCCATGGAGATATTGTCCCCAAAGCCCTGCTGCTTGTGGAAGGCAGTTGTGAATGTGCGATGAGGTCCATCTAACAGCTCTGATAAGTGGGATTTTTTTCTTCTTCTTCTGTCTCTTTTTCTCTCTTGGGTTTGGTGTTTGAGTTTCTGCTTTCCTGGGCACAGGTTGAAAATCTTATTTTTCAATTTCATCAATAGAATGAAAATACAGGTTTTGCACGGGCAAAGGGCTGAAGCTCCAGGTAACATCACTGCTGCGAAGGAGGATGCACTCTGGGTTGGTGTACGTGACAGGTAAATACCACATGGGGTGATGAAGTGTTATCAGTGATGGGTCTCTATGGAGCTGCCTGGTGAGACGGGGGTGAGCGAGGAGCCAGGCCCACTGGAGACACCAGTTTGTTGACTGTGGGGATCAATCTGCACCATCTCCCTCTCCAAAACCCACACCTTCAAGCCCACATGCAGCAGCCCTGGGCTGGCTTCTCAACACCTCCCTAGCCATACTGTACTGCACGGACAGATTGCATTACATAAGCTCAGGTGATGCAGCACCAATAAAGGCTCTGGTTTTGGGGTAAAACATGAGCAGCAGCAGAAAGTGTTGTCCTTCATCACCAGCCTTGAGTGGCTCTGGTGGTCACCTTCACTCTTCCTGTTTGATGGATGGGGACAGACATCCAGTTCCTAAGTTTCACATCATGTCTCCATGCTATGTTTTAATTAGTAAATGTATTTAATTTAATTTTCAAACCATAATCTGTGCTTGAATAATGCCTACTCCTCTTCTCTGTGAGAAAAGCTCTAAGGAACAGAAAGAGCAAGGTCAAATCTCTTCTCAACCCAAAGGTTAAGAGCCTTCTGGTCAGCTGAAGTCCTTAGAAACACCTTGTACTGTGGATGCAACCATCTTTCTGACTGATAAATAATTTAGTCCTGGGTGTTATGAATCCTTGGCTTTTTATGAGTATAGGAATTTATTACAAATACAGAAAGTCTCACCTTTATAAATAATGAAAGTTGGTTATACACAATGACTCTAGCGAATGATCTGAAATTTAAGTGAAAAAATAGAGTATTCATCCCTTCTGAAAAAAGAAAAAAGAGAGGTGAGGGAGTGATAACAATGTAAGAGCATATAGAAGGGGTGAATGGACTACATCTTTCTTCTAAGTATCTCTCTGACCCAACATATTTGTGACTATAGCTCTGTAATTTTGAGGTAAATTAATTCAATTCAAAGAGGAACAGGAGAGGAGGGAAGCCTGCCATCAGCATTCATATACGTGCAACAGGTATAAAAAGACAATATCCAGCATCCTTATCTTATTACATCCACCACTAAACCAGAATGCTATTAGCAGTCGTAGCACAACAGAGAATGGGAGGGGAGATAAAGAAAGAAAAGAAATCAGGATTGATGTTCTCTTCCTGTATTTGTTATCTTACAGAAAACAGCAGCAGAATACAAATCAACCCACCCCGCGTACTGGAGGGTGGGATCCTTTGAGACTCTTGTTTTATGGATGAAATAAATTCAGTCATTGGGGGATGAAAAACTCTGTAAGTGTAGAGAAAACCTAACCTTTTGCGTATGTTTTTTCTCCAGTCAAGAGTTTTCAGAACAAAGAGTGGTGTGGAAGGAAATGCCAACAGTGGCTTTACCAAGGATGGTCACAATTATCTCCTTATCAGAAGAAATGCTCCGATGGATTTCTTCTGCTCCTTTCATGGCAGCTCATCCCTGGAGATGACAGTAGAATGGTACATAAGGAATTGTTACTCATTTGGGGGAAGTGGTCGGGGGGAGAAGAAAAAAAACAACAACAACAAAACAGCACTTCTAAAAGGGAAATGAGCTGGCTAGGGAAAAATAATGTGGGCAAAAGTGGAAAAAACACGTTCTTCAAGTTTCAGCAGAGGCTGACACTCTGCTTCTTTCCAGCCTGCAGTTCTTTACCCGAAAACATGAGTTTCGATGTGCTACAGACCAAACCAGCATCTGTTCTGCTTTGAAAAGGAGGCTGAATCTTTCCAAGAATGTAAAAACAAAGCAAGCACAAGGCTGGTGAAGCGATCCCAGCTCACCACCATCACTTCCTGTCCTGCGCTGGAAGCATTGCAAAGTTATTTCCCACATTATAGTATACATTGAAAAGCAAGAGAGATTTCACAGCAGCAAGAACTGAAATCGGATTGAAGAGGTACCTAAGATACTCCCTTTTTCATATCTCTTGTAGATTAATATAATATGTAGACAACTTTTCAGTTCCATGTGTGTACTTGTGCCCTTTGCTAGAATATACTGATTTGCAAGCTGGAGTCAAGAAATCGGTCATTATAATAATATCACTCTTAAGAACACAGCCCTTAAATTCCCATCATAGCAAAAATCCCAGAACAACTGGGATCGTTGGGGTTTCCAAACACATTGTGCCTGGAAAGAGATTTCTCTGTGAAATCAAACCACGCTCTAAAACGAAGGGCACTTTTCAGATTGGTGATGAAATTCTTAATTATGCAGCACCAACCACAGCAGTACTGGGGAGAAGCAAATCCACTTACAAATTATGCACATACATCAAAACCACCCTCTGTTTCAGAGACAAATGCCCAATCAATCCGATCTATTTTGCCATCTACAGCAGACGCTGCATCAGGCTATTTTATAACTATAAATTTTAATATGTCTTGCCTCACTACAGTCAGGCAACTTGTGATTATCCAGACTCGGGCAGGGAGCTGAACTAATTCAAATATAGTAAAGCACAGCCAAACAAAACCGGTGTAAATCAGATTGTGAAAGTGAATGTTTTATTTTCTGTATTAATCTTGGTGAAAATTGGAGTGACGATGTAGGAAAAGGTCAACGACAGGAACACAATTGGTTTATTTTTTGGTGTACTACGGTTCATTCGCAACCTGATAATCTGCCCACACATAATTAGAAGTTGACGGTGTCTGTATTGTGAGCTAGGTGAGAGATTCAGGGGAAAAGCAAAGTTGATTTTGTTTCAGTCTTTGCTAGGACTTTGCTGCTTGGTCCAGGTGATGGATTAAGACAGAGCTGGGATGCAATTTACAGCTGTGTCCCCTGGGCAGCCTTTCCGGAGAAAGGAGAGCAGTGATGGAACAAGTGTAATCCTGATCTCTCAGCAAAATGTAACATGTTCCAAAACATAAGGGGCAGGGCCACAGACAAGGGCTTAGATAAAACCAGTTTGTGAAAGAAAGATCTATTGCTAAATTTAAATCAAAGTTGCAGCCAGTGCCCAGCTGGGTGAGGAGGATGGACCAAAGGCAATGGTTTCATCAGGAGAAATGGATCGAAGTGGCTATCACACAGCTCTTCTGGTGCTATGATGTGCACATACAGGAGAGGCAGATAATGGGTAGAAGAAATTCTGTACGTTCAATAATTATCCTTACAGAGATTTGATTCCCTATTACATTGCTCTGAACCATATTAGAGGTAGCACACAGAATAAAGATTGGGCTCCCTCATACTTTTATGCCTCTAAACCCAGCTGGAATGCTCGAAAACAATAAAGCTCCTTTTTCTTCCGCCCCTGTCTTTACTTAAAGGAAAAGGTGCTTAATGGCAATTTTAAGATGAAGAAGGAAATGGGTATTTAAAAAAGAAACATATTCCTCTTGGGTCACTATGAAAAGCTGTTTCGTTATGGCCTAGAACCAACGGAAATAAAACCAGCATACCATCAAATCCTTAATATAGCATTAGATCTAATTGAATCTTTTGCATTTATTTTTAATGAGCAGCTCGTTTGTTTAATGTGATGGCTACATAATTATGAGTTTGTTCTCTACTTGGGACATACCGGTTCTAATGCGATGATATTTAATTACTATCTCTCAAGGAAACAAGCTTCTAAGCTTGAAAATACAGTGAATTATTCCTTGTCCACTAGGCTGAGGAGCCTGTACCCCATTTACCTGTGTGATGTCCCTGAGAGGACAGAGCCTTTCATTTCAGGTTTCTTTATCAGCATCTAGTACTGGAGCTCCATATGGAAATCAGCCCAGTACCAACACATGCTGGGTGAGACTTCCTATAAAAAGAATTAAAAGCTGCATATTAAATGTGCAGTAGCTCAGTACAGCAATAGTGAGTGATGCAATTCAGCTGTTGAAAGGGAAACAACAGCACACATCAGGAATGCACATCCTTTTTCATAGAGACAACATCATCTGCTTTGCTTGCAGCTGCATGACCCTATTTCTGTCTATTCCAGCACCCAGGAATGGCTTTAAGAAGCACTAAGATCCCTGCCAGGAGCTGCTGTCCGGGTTTGTGTCCTCCAGGCCCGTGGCTCGACACAGTGTTCCTGGCATTTGTCACCACTCAGTGTCTTCTCCTCCCTTCTATTCTGGCAGCTGGTTATTGCTGAGGGACCTGACAGTAGTGGAGGTGAGGGAATTATTGCTGGTAATAATGTCTGCAGCAAAGCTAGCCTTCTTACAACATTTTGTTTTAACCAAACCTGCTCCATATGAAGGGATTGATCACTTGGAAGTTCTCCTGCAGCGCTCAGGTTGCAGAGTGGCTCCTGAGACCTGTGTGTTTTTTCCATGGTTGTGGGGTTTGCCTTTTAGTGCTTCAATCACAGCCTGTTCTCTAATAAATCTAATAAAAACTCTTCAAGCTGCAAACAATAAGACCTTACCCTGATGGGCTAAGGTCTCATAGGAATCAGACTATGTCCCTTGACTTGTCCTTTTTAACTAGCGATGGTATTTATAGTTTCACTAAAAATGGCTTTTCCACTATTTTTTACAGAAGGGTTGCGTGCTGTGCCTTACCCTTTGATAACGAAGGCGTTACCCAGCCAGTGTAACTGCTCCATGCAGCAGGACTGAATGCAGGTAATTTCTCAGACAGCCAATTTGCCATTCTCTCTTTTTATGCCATTACTCTTCCCTTCAGTGTAAACCTCCCTCACACGCGACCCCATCAATAACGCTAAACCCAGTGCAGAGCTTTGTTTCAAAGAAGATAGCTGTGAATCCTCACTGCTAATGCTTAGCCAGCTCTTGCTTAAACAGAACGACTATTTGGGGGCTGGAGGACATAAGGGAACCCCTTCAAAAAGGTACAGTTTTCTTTTATGGCATATCTTTCCTACTCCATTCCTGGGCTACAGCAGTGGCACAAGTTAATTGCAGAGCGACTGGGGAATAGTATCACTCCACTGACATGAATAACTGCAGAATTGCCATTATTTCCAGCAGAGCTACAGTGCAGTCCTTACAAATAACTATACAATTGACTTATATAAACCCTGGTTTTGTCCTTCAAATGTTTTCCAGATAACAGAAGCAGCCATTGGGAGGGATTTCATAGTTATGCATTAAGAAAATTAAAGATTTATAGTTAAGCAAAAGTCAGAAATCTCATTGATGTCACTAAATTAGACTTTACTACTTTACCCATGCAACTTTTTGCCCAAATGAGGTAAGAAGATTTAGCCAGTAAAACACCACTGACTATGCACAAATGGTAACCCAAGAGACAGTAGTTTTGCCTCTTTGGACAGGAGAACTAGTATATCACTCTGAGCTAGGGAAAAAATCTATATGGACTATGCATGCAAATGGCTAGAGGGAAATAGGGCTGACAAAAGCCATCATTTCCATGATTCGCTCCAGCTTAGGACAACACTGCAAGTTATTATTTATTTATATATTTTTTAAAAGTTGCATATTTTGTCCTTCCATCTGCGAGAAAGGTGGAGCACAGAAGGAGGAGAAGGGACAGCACTGACTAAAACCTCTAGCTTGGGCTGGCAGTGAAATATGCATGCAAACGCCTGAATAACCCACAGTGAAGAGAAGATTAGACAAATGAACAATAAAACTGACTGTTCCATCTCGTCCTCAGTGGATGGGAAAGTAATGAAAATCTCATGAAAGATAAATGGTAAAGTTAGTTTAAAATGGATTTAATGAAAGTAAAACCAGGATGAGTGCTCAATCCAGGCTGCTGATTTATATTTTCTATATTTTAGTCCTCATAGCCAAGTTCTGTCTCGTTAGCCATCAGGAGTTTAATACAGGGTTACACATTCAGTCAAAATCCAAGCAGCTTTTAATACTTTGAAGGAGCACAATGCTGCATTTTGAAAGATTAGCAAGGGCGTCCTTGGCTGGATCCTTGCATATGAAAAAGCCATCTTTAAACCCGAGTTTTTCTTGTGGGATGGGGGCATGGAGAACAATACGAACCATTGCTCATGTTTTTTCTTCCATTGAACTTGGTATAACGTAAAATTATACCAAACTTGCAACAAATGGAATAAAGGTTTACAAAGAATTAGCTACAAAATGAGGGCTCTTGTGAAGACGAAACGTGCTCTAAAATTAGCTGAGGGTTGCTTTTATTCGAATTCTATATTCTTTGTCTTTCATCTGCTCACAGCTTTTAGAAAGAATGAGCTCATTTTTTCCCACTTCTTCCTCTCAATATTTTTCCCCCATATAAATAATACATAACAATAGCAATATTGGTTTTATTTTGAAAAAAGTGGAATCTGTCTTGGTGTCAGAGCCTGGCTGAGGCAGCCATAATGTGGATGAGGGTTATGCACAGGGACAAAACCTTCATAGAATCATATAATCATAGAATAGTTAGGGTTGAAAAGGACCTTAAGATCATCTACTTCCAACCCCCCTGCCATGGGCAGGGACACTTCCCACTAATCCATGCCACCCAAGGCGCTGTCCAACCCAGACTTGAACACCGCCAGTGATGTAGCGTTCACAAGTTCCCTGGGTAACCCATTCCAGTGCCTCACCACCCTTACAGTAAAGAACTTCTTCCTTATATCCAATCTGAACTTCCCCTGTTTAAGTTTGAACCCATTACCCCTTGTCCTATCACTACAGTCCCTCATGAAGAGTCCCTCCCCAGCATCCCTATAGTCCCCCTTCCGACACTGGAAGGCTGCTATGAGGTCTCCATGCAGCCTTCTCTTCTCCAGGCTGAACAGCCCCAACTTCTCAGCCTATCTTCATATGCAGTGAGGACCACAAACCCATCCTTGGCTAGATGTGCTGGAGGAACGCCAATAAAAGGATGCATAGGGACACATGACCTTTTAGATGAGCAAAAATAAGCAGAAGTCCTTTATAAAAAGCAGGAGTAACAAGACAAACACAGCCCCAGGCTGCCCACACCACCTTGCCAGTGACTCAGCACTGAAACTGAGCCTCTCCAAGACCAGATAGTGTAGTTTCCTGTGACTCATCCCAACCCACCCACTTCCTATAGGAAAGGGCAGCAGTGTAAGGTTGCCACTGCTGACCTGGGCTGAACCAGACCTGGGAGTGAGCAGGTCTTCACCTCTGCAGGGCATGGGCAATATGGGGCTGTTGCAATGGCCAGCCAGCAGCTCATTAGCTAATAGTAATAAGCTAATAAGTAATAGTAATTGGCCAATTAGCTAATAAGTAATTTAGAACACTGCAGCCCCTGTCAGGTCCCTGGCTGCAGTGAGAAGGTACGGGTACAGATGTCTATGGATTGACAGCAATGTCCTTGGTCTTTTTTGCTGTATAAATAAGCAAACAAATAAATCACATACACACACTTTCCTTCAGAAAATGAATGTGAATTTTCCACACACGGTCAAGGAGCAACCCTCTGCTCAAGGTTTCCTCCCATGCATGTCCCTAGGACTCCTACATAATATAGGGCCCTGCTCCATCCAGTGCTCGCATTTCTGAATCTCCTCTGCCAGGCTCTGCTGCCATAAAGCAGCTGCTAGTGCTAAGTTACTTTCTGCACCAGTGGCCTTCTCATGAGCAACAGGGATCTTTCTTTCCTTAGCAACTGAAGATGCAGTGTCTGACTTCAGTCAATTGATTTTGATGGGGATCAGATCCACTTGCACAGGGAAGAATTGAATGTGCCATGAGTGCCTCAGTCCTGAAATGAACGATTGTACTAACAGCAAGGATGCAGAGGCAACAGATTTCAGGCTGCTGCAGGTGGCAATAACAGTCAATCACTTGCATTAAATGACTGTGTTACAGTAAATCCTCTGCCCAGCCTCTTTGGAGTCAAAGCAGCAGCTCATTGCTTGAAGAAACTCAGCTGGCCTTTAGTTTCCCATGGGAACATATTGCGCCATAACTTGGTAATCCATGATCAAAATGAAGGAACACAACCTTGGCAAAGCGAGTGCTTTCAGTTGTAAATCCCCCCGGTGCCTGCTCGTTGTTCTGCACTTTTATTCTGATGCATTATAAGCCCCAAACTGCTTTTGCTGGGTGTATGTCTCTGTAGTGGCCTGACCTCTCAGCCAAGACCTCATTCCGGTTGCAAAGCTGCAGCACAAGAGCTGTGAAGGGATTGCCTGGGCACAGCCACATCCCAGATGGTCAACACATGTGGAGAACTTGGCCATGAGTCTCATACTTCCCTGTGATGGGCTTCTGGGCACTTTTAACCCTAAAATCACAGTGGGTGCAACCAGGAGGCTCTATGAGCAGGGTGTTCAATTGGGCTCCCTCTTCTCCATCCCTCACCAGCATTGTGGCTTTTTCCTCCCTGGTGGAGGAGGAACAAATATATTACCCCCCACGCAAATGCCAGACAAATAAACACAAGTGCTTTTCAGGCCCTGATGAGCCGGGCACATCTCTCCCCAGAGAATAATCTCCCAGAAATTGACACATAACACTGAAAGACAAATGGGAATGAAACGGCCTCTCAGATTTAATAGCCTCCATGAATTACACTGCCTTTCATCTACATGGACTGTCACTCTTTCCATTAAAGAGTCACTGTCATCAGTAATCCATTTTAAGATTTATAGATGTGGAGATTTATAGACTTACTGTTCTTATCTGCTTTTTCTCCCCATGCACCTCCATGGGCTCCCAAAAGGTGGGATTCTATCCAAAACTTCCTCCCTGTATCTGAAAATATAAACCTGCGATGGGATGGCAAGCTTTTGAACTGGATGCCAACAAAAGTAATAATGCTGATAAGGATAGCAAGGATGTTAACGGGGGGGGGGGGGGGGGGGGGGGGGGGAGAGGAAGGAATGATGACAAGGACAAGAAAAGATAAAGGATGAGCAGGAGAAAATAAAAGAGGTATAATCCAGAATTTTATTTATTTTTCACAAATTCTCACTCTATAAATTTCATCATTTCCTGAAAGAAAGAAAATAATGAGGTTACCTTTCCTCTTCGGTCATTTTTTACTTAAGGGAAAAAAACCCTTGCATCTTTGAAGTGAATAAATTCAGGTCCAGCTTTTGCATCCAGGAAGGCCACTTTACAATGCTGACAATAAAGAATATACTCAGGTGGGAGTATACTGACATTGCAAAGTCTTTTCAAACACCTAAAGGAATTTTAGTATAAATGAGCTTCAAGCTACCTCCTTTGCATATTTTTGTATGATTCTAGTGCAGTTGCACAGTTTGTTCTGATGGTAATTGAATACCCATATGTGGATTAATACCTCCAGTGCAAAGGAATGTGAAAATGTTCATGCTGCTTCAAACCAGTCTGTTTGCATGTGCAACTTGATACCGGGTAAAATTGCAAATACTTACGTGACTTAGAAATCAAAGTGCTATTCAAAAGCTTCTAACTCATTCTGAGGCCGATTTTGGGATGTGTGTGCAAGAAACAGATCTACTTATCCTCACTCCATTATTCTTTGTATTAACGCTGACAGCAGGTAGTGCTCGAGGCAACTCTACAAAGGTAGCATAGGGCAAAATTCCTTTGGTAACCTTTAAAATCTCTCTTCCTGCTAAGTACTGCTTGCTATATTTCTACATGCTTGTCCGTAAGGACAATGAGGACAAATCTTTTTCTTAGTTTTGTTGCTGTGTTAAAGAAAGCTTCTATATTTGGTGATCTACCCAAGGAAATGTTTTGGTACACCTGCTTATGGTGTAAATCAATGGGAGTCTGTATATTATCCATGTATATTAAAAATAAGGCTCTCTTCCCATATGGAAATTCGCTTAAAGAACAGTGAACTGTGGGGACTGAATGTGTGATGCATTCTAATTAGCATCCTCTTAATCACAGCTATTACCACAGGCTATCATCATATTGGAAGCTGTGCCTGCGCTGATCCTTTACAACATGTACATGTGACAGCTATCAAAGTAATTTATCAGCACAAATTTAGCTTTCTATTTGTATTTTCTAGCTCCAGACATAGAGAAACTTTAGTGGTGGATTACTTTTGCTGTGCTCTTGGGGATGTTCTGGCTTCAGCTGGGATAGAGTTAATTTTCTTCCTAGTAGCTGGTACAGTGCTGTGTTTTGGTTTTGGTCTGGGGATGATGTTGACCACACACTGATCTTTTCAGTTGTTACTGAGCAGTGTCTATACTAAGCCAAGGACTTTTCAGCTTCTCTGGCTCTGTCAGTGAGAAGGCTGGAGGGGCACAGGAATATGGGAGAGGACACAGCCAGGACAGCTGACCCCAACTGTCCAAAGGGATATTCCATACTGTATGATGCCATGTTCAGTATATGAACTGGGAGGGAAGCTGGGTGGGGCTAATGCCTGGGAGCTAGCTAGGCATCAGTTGCTGAGTGGTGAGAATTGCATTGTTCACTGCTTGTTTTGTATGTTCTAATTCTTTTATCATTATTTATTATCATCATTATTATTTCCTTCCTTTTCTGTCCCATTTAAACTGTTTTTATTTCAACCCATGAGTTTTCTTGCTTTTATTCTTCCAGTTCTCTTCCTCATCCCCCCTGGGGGAAGGGAATGTGAGTGAGCGGCCGCATGGGGCTCAATTGCCAGCTGGGGTTAAATCATGAAAAGTAAACACACAACAGTGCTAGGACTCATTTTAGATCGATCTTGTTCAAGCTCTTCAGCAGATAGGGTTACGACCCATGAAGTCAAGAGCTGGCTTCCTGCACTTGCATGTTACACAGGATGGTAACCACGAAGCCAAAGCTGTTACTCTCCTCCTTGAACAAATAGTTTCCTAAATAAGTGCCTGGGCTCATTGCCTTTAATAATCCCTCGGCACAGTGTCATTAATATGCCTGCATTTTTCTCCCAACAGCATTGTTCTCTTGCAAAACAGTCTCTGTACTGCGTCTTTTATGTTTTGCATGTAACAACAGCTATTTGAGAAATAAAAGTCAAAGGACAGGACTACAAAGGATGGGAGTTCCATGTGCTTACACTGCTCTTGTCCCACCTTTAAGGTGACACTGAACAGGGGTCATTTCATGGAGTAACCGCATTGCAGAGACCCTGCAAAGAAGTGAGATGCTCAGCTGCAGTCAAATTCTTTCTCTCTGGGAAGATCATTGTGGTATTTTGAGCCCCAAGGGTATGCTTGCATTATTCCATGGGCTGCCTAAGAAAATGGGAAACTAGTGTAGAGCTTGCTCACCCTTCCATCACTCCTGCATCAGAAAGAGGGCTATCTGCAGTGGCCACCTCCTTCCCCTCTTTCCTTCTCCTCCTCTTCCTGCTGCTTTTCCTTCTCCTTCTCTTCCTTATCCTCCTCCTCTACCTGAAGACTGTTAGAAAGTGCACAAACTGGCAGTTAGAACACCTTCCCAAACCCACTGATCTTGCAGATCCAGGAAGAAAGGAGACATTGTACCTGGAAGCACAGAAGTTGTCTGCAGCTGCTCCAAAGGCTCTTTCCAGGCCAACCAGCTCCTGAATGACCTGCTGCAACATGAGGAGCTCCCTGCTGGCCACCCCATTGTGCTGGTAAGGCTGTCAGACACTGTTGGTGTTCACCACTTGGCTCTGCAGCAGCAGAAGAGGCTGGAGCTTGGCAAATGGCCTTTATCGTTCCCCATCTCACTTGCTCCAAATGCCCCAAATCTCCAGAGACCCAGGGGAGAGGGATGCACACAGGAGACAGCAGCCTCTAGCCTGCATGAGAGCTTGCAGAAGAGATGTGTGATTAGTTATTAAATACATCTGCAAACAAAGCAGATGATTGCAAATGCCCTTTTGCAGCCTCCTGGCAGCAGTTGCCACACTGATTGGGAGCAACCCAGCATCAGACAGTGGCAGAGAGCAAAACTCATTTTTCCACACACATCCCCCCTACTTTAGGTAGTGATTTAAAGATCAGAGGGAGGATTTGACAGTTTAATATTTAAACAATTTGTTTCATGTTTAGACTATCATGTTAATGATCTGTGTGTCACAACAATAATCAAGTGGAGTGGAAACTCGTTTGCAATTAGGCACTTCTCCTGTCACAGCACACAGCATATCAGACCCATGGCTTCTAATTTTAGCCAAATGCTTGCTTTAAAATCTTATTTACATTCTGTTTTCCCCCTCCCCCTTCAGTCCACAAATACCTGTGATCTCCATGGCTTTGTATATAAAGGCTCTGGATTGACAGGAGATGAATCTGTGACAGCTCCCGATGCAGAGCTGGTCCCTTCCCTCCTCCCTGGCCATTGCAGCTCCTTGTTCCACTGCACAATGCCCAGGCTGCTGCAGTTCTCTCCCTGCTGTCCCAAGATAAAACCATTTAATTTTTGCGTGCCACACTGCCATACCCTTCATGGCTTCTATCCACACACCATAGGGGATCCTACAAATGCTGAAGGAGGACTCCCTTATTCCAAAAATGTGGGTACCTATCAGGGAAATCAGGCAAAGCCATAAAATTATATCTGCAGACTGTGTTTGAACTATTCAAGTGGTGAGAAAATAGCCTGACTGGTCCTGCTGCTTCCACAGCCCTTATGCAAAACCAGATTTAAGCCTCTTGCACTAAAATACCCTCCTCTCGCCTCTTTATTGTCCCTCTTTAATAATCTGCATTGTGCTGGTACTAATCCCTGCCAGAGGCCTGTTGTGCTGGAGACTGTGCTTACAAAGACAAAACCAGTGCCCGAAAGAGCTTTAAACCTCGCTTTTATTTTGGGGCAAATTATGTAAAACAAAGTGCTCACAGCACTGCTCAACAAACGGGAATTTCCTCAGGAATTTGTCTTATGCTGAAAGATGGAGTTGGGACTCTCTTTCTTTCTTTAAACAAAAACCTCGCCACCACCAGCAGCTTTTACCAGCAGTAACCCGCAGCATTTTTACAACAGCAGAGGGTTTTTGACTGATTGTCCTGTGTATATCAAGTCTCAGCTCTGCTGTGGTGGAGATGTGAGTAGCATCATCCACAGCAACGTGCTGCCTGCACCTCTTCAACATCTTTATTAATGATGTACAGCCGAGCCCTCGCTGCTCACTGGCACTTAGCATCAGATTTATGGCTAACTTCCCAGGCTTGTCCTACTACTCGTAATTTATTATAACCACAGTGTTCATACATGAGCGTTTCATGTTAGGGAGACGACAGAGCACCCGGTAGCAGTACAGCACATGAAGTCTATCAAAGTCCTACTGGTTTAGGAAGCCAAAGTCTCAGGGAAGCAAGTCTTTCCCAGCTAACAAGCTGTGAAGTGGCTTTTTTAGCCTTTGCAAAGTGTTTATCACAGTTGTAAAAGAGCAGTTTGCATCTGGCCACTGACTATTGCAAGGTGTCCCCAGGAGGGTGACACAAAGCTGCAATGCAGTTCAATGGAAGCTCACCCATGAGCAAGGCAATGATAGCAAAGGCCCTGCGCAGCTTACCTGCAATTGTATTTTCTGGCTGTATCCAGAATGAAAAAGTCATGTATGTTTTCATATGGTCTAATAGCAATCACTCTATGCATCTATGATTCTATTTAATAGCAAATGATCCTTCCCAGTATCTTTTTTTCAGCCATTCTTATAGAATTTCTTTATTAGTAATTTGCTGTTGGATTTGACACGGGGATAACAAAAGGCTATAGAAAAGTATCCAGCCTCATTATAGTCTACAGTACTTTTCCATAAAGTTTAATATGGACCCACCACTCCTAATAATTAAATGGCAATACCTTTGCTGAGAATATTCAGACCTTATAGTTCTGCCCTTCCAAGAACAATCCTTTGTTTTATGTTTATGTTCTACTCCACTCTTCTGTGGTTTTCCCTGTCAACAAGCTACATTTGCGGAAATTTAGGGATATTTTCTCTTTCTTCCCCAAGTACCACTGGCTACACTGTGGTAGAACAGAAAATAAAATCTACTGATCAAGACAGTTCTAAAGCTGTCAACATATTTTGTTCCCTAACTATTATATCCAAATAATCTCAAAAGTATTGTAGTCTTCTCTTGGAGTTGATAAGCCATTTAATGTATTATTCTGGTGACAGGCAAGCTGGCGTTTGCTACAAGCATTTTTATGATTCAGTAGTTTTCAGAGAGACTAGAAAACCAAGCAGCAGATTTACACTACAACAAAATAAAAGCAGAGATCTCATCTGCCTGATGAATGACTAAAGCAGCTTTCATCTGCAGATTTTCAGCTAGTTTGCCTGAAGGTGGAGAACTTACTGTTTAGGATGTGATAATGGTACCCGCAGGCTATAATCAAGCGGAGTGTGTTGAAGAATGTACATATGCAGGGAGTACTGTTAACTCTGGGATGGTTTCCATCTAAGCAAGCCATACAAGGTTTGAAAGCAAAAGGAGAGACAAGGAAAAGAGCAATGCTGTGTGCATCTATTTGGGCTGACAAACACATATGCATGGCTGGCTGCTCTGCTCAGTCAGTTGGCTCTTTGGTAGGGATGCCACAGCAGATGTAGCTTCTTTCAGAAAGAAATAAAAGCAAGGACAACCGCAGCTGAAAGGCCTCTACATACATAAAATCAGAGATCCCACCAGCTGTCCTCCAGCAAAGGCCAAATCCAGGGGGCAACTTCAGCAGCAAACACTTAAGCCATGTTGCATGTGGGAAGGCAAGCACGTCAGGTTTCACCCATGCATTCAAAAGGACACAGCCTGTCTCTCATCCCACCTTCCACTGAGGGTTAACCAGGCTGGTCTGAGCTAAAATGCCATAGGTGGCATGAGAACAATAGAAAATACATGCCACCCCAGTATCCTCTTATTCTGCCTCACCATCACCTCTAATCTTTCATCTCTCTCAGCTATGACTTCATCTGTACCCTATCAAACCCCCCCCAAAAGCCAGTTCCTCCCACTACAGAACAAATGACCATGAATTCATGAGGCACTGTCAGCTCTGGACTACAAAGTGGACAAACCCAGTGACTGCACTTTCTGTGCATGGACATTTTGGTGCTTTCCATATGATTTTTAACCATGAGTAATGCCAGCTTCTGAAGCTTTGTCCTGTATTTGACCCTTGCTCACAGTTTTCCACTTGCTTAGCTGTGAACATGATTTTAACAAAGCCATTTCAACCTCTTAGTTAATTTGGTTCTGAGGTCCTTCTCTTTCAGAATGCGCAATTAAACTAAAAAAGCCTGGAAAAGCCCCTTATAGTAAATAATTTACAAGTTCCTCCCTGGGGACATTTTTTAATTATAACTCCACTGGTCACATCTTGGAGACAGCATTCCCTGCTGAGACCCTGGAACATAATTAACTTCTTCCTTTGATAATGCTGTTTTTCTTTAGCTTATCCATTTCTTATGCAGGGCAGGCAGATTTGTTTATAAACAAAGTAGAGATTGATAGATGCTTTGTCATGAGAACAGCACTAATGGCATTCACTGCAGCAGACGGGCATGTCCATCTGAGGAGAGATGATACTGTTTTGAAGCAATCATTATAGATCCTACCCTGACAACTCAGTATGGAGAGATAGAAGGAAGTAGCCAGGCAGCCCCAGCGCATCTCCTCCTTGGCAGCCTGCCTTGCTTCCCAAGTGCCATTTTATCCATAGCAAACGTAAATAATTCTGATGCACCTTCAAACCCCTAACCTCTGTGCTTCAGAATCACTATGTGCTATCAAACTGACAGTGATTTCATGTTATGTAGCAAAGAGAAAAGCCCTGAGCGACAGCAGCAAGGTTGGGGATGTCAAGTGAAAGCTGTCACATTTATTTAGCTCTGTGATTCTCAAGAAAATATACATACTGTCTTACTATCCCCATCAGCCAAATGTTAAGAGCTTTCTGTATCAGCCAGGGTCCTGCAGCTCCCCCAGCCTGGCCAATAGCCTGCCATGATCTTCTCCTGACCCAGGAGAGGCTGGCAAGAAACAAAGAGCCATCTCCTCTTGTTACCAATGATACAGTTCATTAAATAGTTTCCTCATCCTTTCCCACTGCAGCTGTAGCTGAAAGGGCAGTGTGGAGTGAAAGCGAGACAGAATGGCTCCACAATGTATTGAAATGTGGTCTGTGATATAGGAAGCTTGGGGACACTGCCTCAAGTCCTGAAAGCCTGCAAAGCTCACTTGCTTTTCCTATACCAATTAGTTCCACCAACTTCAGCGAGCCCACAAGGACAAAGTTTGGTGCCTGAATGTGGCTGTGCTGGATGGGGGCCTGTATTATGCATCCAAACTCTTGCTTTTTACTTTTTCCTCCTATTTTGAACTCTCACACAATGAAACATTGACCTTGTCTCTCCCTAAGCACTTTGGTTTTGTACAGCTGTTAATGCTGGCTCTGAAGCCTCTTCATCATATCCTGAACTTTCTGTACACAGTTATTCAACTGGTTTCATCTGCAGTGAAACATTCGTGAGTGAAGCTAGTGGGTAAGCTCAGACAGCAAGATCAAAAGCTAATCCAAAGGGCTGCAAAGTGTTGTGACTAAGCTCGTATCTAACTGACCAAAGAACAGTAACAATAACCAAAAAACCCTCTTATACAAAGAATACCTCAGAAAAGCAAAGCACAGAGGTTTTGGATAAAAAGTTTGCTTTCATGGTAGCCATTTGATCTATGAGGCACGAGGCATGCTAATAAAACAGAGTTTAAAAACCCCCAGTATTTAGCTTAAAACCAAATATCATGGTTTCCCCTCGGCTTGAATGAAGCAGCAAGAGGTCATCAGCCACTGGTTATATTGTTATGCTGACATGGCCTCTTAATTTTGTGCCTAAAGTAGAACTTGAGCAGCATTCATGCAGTCAGGCCTGGTGTTACATTATCCAAAAACATATAAACATGACCCAGGACCCCAGATAAATGTCCATGGTTAAACCTTGACACCACTAAAAGTACCCACTGGTTTTGGTGGGGTGGAAGCAAGTAGCTTGCTCAATGGGGCTGGACTTAACATCTGCATTTAAAACATTTATCAGATTTGGAATCCAGGTTTCCAGTGTGAAAAATATTGGCTTCAGTGTAGCTCTGTTGATGGCCATGGCAGGCTGTGCCATATGGCATAGTGCTGAGCCTAATGTGATAGGTGATCAACCTAGACATAGGTCTGCACACACAAAGCCTGAGATGAAGAGGTTCATACGTACTGTAGGCATGGTTTTGTTCACAAAAGCACTTATCGCTGACGAAGTCTTCAGGTCATTCTGCCCCACAGCTGTTCCTGGAGAATTCATGGACTTTTTAATGATGACACAGAGTAGTTTCGTGAAAATAAACACACTGACTTATTGATAGAGGTAGGAGTTAAACATGTAAGGAAAAAGTGAAACTGCTTTGAAAAGGGACCACAAAATGTGACAGTTTAATTGATCCTGATTGGAAATATTGTGACCTATTACTACGAGGACTACCTCTTGATAGTGAATTTTTTTCAGAGGAAATCTCACTATCTTCTTCCCTATTTCCAGGATAGTCTGGAGAACTTCCCACCCAAAACCTTACTCAATCCATAACGTGCTCTCTGCAGTTCTTAGCATCTATTTATCCTTTAACATAGTACCCATAGTTCACACAATATTTTTGGATGTTATTAATAACCTGTGCACAAAATTGAAGAACTTAGAGTAATTTGGAATATTTTACAAAAAAAGAGCTGTTTTTATTCCAGATGGAGAGCTCACTGACTGTATTTTAGACTACACTGCAATCTTGTACTTGGACAAAGGAAAGAACCATATACCAAAGTGACAGACATGAACCTTTTTTTATTAACAGATGCTCCCTTTATTTTAAGACAACTTAATAATTCTTTATTTCAAGACAGCAAGGGGCCAAGTAAACAGTCAGAGTTATTGTCCACACTAAAATCAATTAAGGCTTTCTTCCAATCATCATTTTTTGCCCAGTTTACTATAGGACTTTTCTGGCAGTTTCTTGTTTCGCTCATGGATGCACATAAGACACAAGTACGGAGAACTTTTACCATAGTAAGTATCTAATTCCAGAATGGATCAAGAACAGTCATTAGTAGACAGTTCACCTTTAAACTGAACTCATAAAACTGGTAAGTATCAGGTAATTTGTTCCTCAAGTATGATGAGAAAAAATGGTCCTTACTGTAACAGTCACACATTCTTGTTTCTATTGATTCTAGAATTACACCAGATACTTGCTAATTAGAAGCAAATCAATGCAATCCTCACTACTATTACCACATTTACAATGTTGTTTTGTTTTTCTTTTGTTCAGTAGTGTGCTCATCACTCCCAAAATCATCTACATGACTATTAAAAAGTCATGACTGATGAATCTGACGTCTTTGGTTGGTCCCTCCGGAAATGGGTTGAAATCAAGATACATTCAACAGTGTTCATAAAGGATTTCATCTACTTGGACATCGTTTTCTGCCACAGGCACTGATTCACAAATCTGTTCCCGAAAAGCCAAGGCAATCGTGTAAGGCTTTCCACTGGGATGTTTCATACATCTTTCAAGGTAGGTGTCATAATATCCTTTCCCTCTTCCCAATCTGTTGCCTTTTTTGTCAAACCCAAGGCCTGGCATGAAGATAAGGTCAAGACCTCCTGTAGAAAAATGAAATAAACATTAGTAGAGG
The DNA here is from genome assembly GCA_028858755.1 of Ara ararauna. NCBI lineage: Eukaryota > Metazoa > Chordata > Aves > Psittaciformes > Psittacidae > Ara > Ara ararauna. The sequence continues at coordinate 35,232,424 of CM054383.1, read as the reverse complement.
CACTGTGGGTTTCCTGATGGCTCGACTACATCCACATAGCTTCAGATGTTTGCAAAAATGCAAGCTTTGTGTTTTGCAAAATCTCTCTTTGATCAGATGAAAAATACTTTGAATACTAAACCTGTAAATTTACATTTTTATCTATCAATTGCATACTAGATCAGCTGCAAAATAATTAGACCTTGAAAAGCTTGAAGGGAAAAAAACCTACATTATAACAAATCTATTTTATCATTTTAACCTCACATTTCCAAATACTAATGATTATGGCTCTAAATCCAGGCAGAGACTGAACTCGGGGAAATTAAATGCAGAAGGAATCAGAAAATCAGATGAACTTCAACATCACAGAAATAGGAAAGGAAAAAAGAATGAAAAGAACACACATAAGAGAGAGCACCTTCTTGACACAACTGTAAGATGTCATGAACCTTCACTCAACCTCCCAAAACCAAAGAGCCCTGAATGCAATATATTCTGAAAGTGGATACTGGCCCTCTTGTATCAAGACCAAGATTTAAAGAATTGTCTCTTCGTGGTGTCAGGCCCCTCTTCTCCCAAAGGACTTTCTTCCTGAGCCTCCAGCAATTTTCAGTTGCTCCAGCAGCACACACAGGCATTCTGCTTGCCTGCCCTGGATATCCCTCCTTCAGGAGGGACATATGGGCTCCCCCAGACCTTTCTGAGATTGCACTTGACTGGAACTCAAAGTCAGTTAAAAAACTGAAACAAGAGGTATAAACTGCTAACCATCTGGACAGAACAGACCTGACCTGCTGGCAAAACCAAAAGTCCCCACCAACCAGCTCCACATAAAAAGGTAAGATTAACTAAGCCCTTTTTCCTTGCTTTGTTATACTTTGTGAGTGGATGTGGATCAGCATCATGCCAGGCAGCCAGCTATGATTTGCACTCAGCTGCCCACTTGTTTCAGGATTTGATTCACATCACTTCCAGGTAGGCAAAAGAAACTGGCTGCAACTACCAGGCATGGAGGCAGCCAGCCCGCAGATTCCCATTCCTTACGCAAGGCTTGTTCATTTAGTGTGAGAAGTGTTACAAGGACATCCTCTAAACAAATGAGCTTGGCTGGCCTGGTGCTGACCACTGAACCCAGGAACATCCCACTTACTAGTTTCACAGTGTAAAGAAAGTCTTTCATTACTTGCTGCTGTAGCAGATAGACATCTAAGGAGAGAAGGGCAGGAACGGTAGTGGAAAGCCAGCACAGACTAAAACACAGCTGACATGAGTCTGGAAAGAAAGCAAATGCTATGTCTCAGTCCACTGCTTCTTCATTCTCATAGGAACAGTACTTAGCCTTGAGCAGCTTTTTATAACTAGCTTCTGCTCCTTCACCAGCGCTAAGATGTGTCAGGTATTTCTTCACTTTTCCTATGTCCAAACCTACTCTCTCCTGCCATTTTGGATTTGAAGAGCCACTGATGTGAACACTCATCATGACCTGTTGACTTAAACAGAACATTGATATAAAATATGCAAGGCAACACGGTGTGAAATGTTTAGAGAAGATCAGTCTTGCAAATCTAGCATCATACAGCTAAGGAGCATTGCTTTTTTAAAGAGGTCAGGGGAGTAAGAGGAGGGAATTAGCCAAAGGGCAAACCACAGAATATTACTGGATGAAATAAAAAGGAGTCTCAGTGTTTTACCACACTTTGACTCATAGGACAGAGAAATGGCAAATGGCAAAGAGGAAAAGAGGCATGAGGACAGAAGAACGGTTTGATGTGGCAATAGATGCCATTTTTATGGTAATCACTATGTACATCATGTTGGGTGTACCAAGTCACATCTCAGTTTGCAAGTAAAAATACGTACTTGCCAATTGCCAGGCCTATGGGCTAGGACCTAGAAACTAGGACCTAGATCATATTAGCACATCATTAGCGTTAATTAGCATTAATTAGCAAGGCAAATCCTCCCAAGTTACTCCTATGCTTACTATTTATCCTCTCCATAATCTGCCGCACATCAGTTTTGTGTAGGTAGTCAGGTGGCCCAGAAACCACTATGTATCAAACACTAACAATGCACAGAAAGAAACACATTCTGCCTTATACTTTTTTTGAGCTGTTTTCACTCCATAAGACTCATGGCAAAAAGCAGGAAATATTTGCAGTCACTACTGCTGGCAGGTGAGAATGCACACAAGGGGCAAAGCTGCAGCCCAAAGGTGCCATTTCTCTATACATTTTGTATTACAGACAGGAAGAAGGCAAGTCAGGAGAAGCACTAAGAAAAGAGGGAATTGGCAGGAACCGTGGAGGGAAGAAAGATATTTCTACATAGTTTAACTGATAGCACAGGCACACTTGAGTGAATTTAGATATATTAAAGCACTGTGTTTTCTTCTGGGTTCTCTGGAGAAACAGACTGTATTTTAATGAGTCAGCTCCTCTATAATCATGGGGGTTTTATGCTGAGTAACTCAAACAAGCTTGTACAAATCTCAATAGGAAAAATTATGCTCCAAATGCTGTAATAGTTACCTTTTTATTTTTCTTCGACTGGAGCACTGCAATAGCGACTGCCTTTGCCCTGACTCACAACACACTGTCTGATATCCATGCAACTCACACCACACAAGATTTAAGTAAAATGCCAAGCAAGACTTTCAGTAGAAAAACGACACAGGGACACTGCAAAGAGCCCAAGGGCAGTTCAAGCATCATTAGTACAAATCCTGCCCCAGGATCAAAGCATCATAGAACGGTTAGGGTTGGGATAGGAATGAATGATAGAGAGCTGCATGGAGAGAACTCTTTCTCGCCACATAACTTGGGGAGCAACAAAACCTCTGTGGTGCCTGCGGCAGTGCGGGGGAAGAGCTGTCACAGGATGAGAGGTGACAGACACACAGATGAGACCAAGATTGCACACGCAGATGAGACCGAGATTGCAGACACATAAAATTACAACCAGCAATGAGAGTACATCAACAGGATGGCAGGTGAGGGTAATAACATCTTATCCATCTTGTCACAGGGCCCTCATGCTCCCAGGCCTTTCCACCCCTACAGGACCACTGGCTGCCACTCAGGATGCCCTGCAAGCTTAGAATCATAGAATAGTTAGGGTTGGAAAGGACCTTAAGATCATCTAGTTCCAACCCCCCTGCCAGGGGCAGGGACACCTCACACTAAACCATGCCACCCAAGGCTCTGTCTGGCCTTGAACACCACCAGGGATGGAGCATTCACAACTTCCCTGGGCAACCCATTCCAGTGCCTCACCACCCTAACAGTAAAGAATTTCTCCCTCAAATCCAATCTAAGAGCTTGCTCTGTTCTCACATCCTGCTCCCTGTACTCCCACAAACCGCTGTGTGAAACGGCATCCTTGTGCCTGAGAGGACAGAGCAGGTACTTGGGCACCAAACACTACATCAGTTTTTACTGTCTCGTAAAACATGCTGAAGAAGGTCTCACATTTGCTACTTCTATCCCTCTCCTGGTAATGTCTGCTGTCCCCCACTTGTCTGTAGTTGTTAGCTAGTGGTTCTTGTATCCCTGAGGCTCCTGTGACTACAGGAGCCCAGGAAAGCATACCCACAGTCAGGAGGTAACCTGTGATTCTCTTGGAATACTTGCGTGTGGTCTGCAAATTGCTAAAGGCTAAAAACACTGTCTCAAGCAACAATTTATTGCTCCAGCTTACATGTAGAGAATATCAATGCTTCTTACACACTTTGACAGCTTCCGAACCTGCTATGTACAGGCATACTCTGCACTGCATTACGTATGTCTACATAAACATACCTTATGTTACACAGAAGTGAAATGACTTGCCCAAGGACTCAGAAAACACAAGATGCAGATGTGGAAACTGCACGTCCTCTGACTTAACCAGCAGACCAAAACAGCAGCATCCCCTCTCTGGTGTTTTAAATAGGAATAGATGGTTTCGCTTCCTCTAGGCAGCTGCAGTGAACCTCCTCAGTTCGGCAGTACATTTCTCATTACCTTCCATGATGATATCAGGTTTGATTTGTTCCCCAGGGAAGGATTTTCTCCTTGCACCTCATTACCGCTCTTCTCCTTAATCTGATGTTCCTATTTGAAATGCCAGCCGGCATTTTAAGAAGTGTTCTTGACAATGGTTAATTATAGAAGAGTCCATCAAACTGCACAGACACAGGTCATGTAAAGACTGCTGGAGACTTGTGGTGCTCTCAGAAGGAGCAGCCAGCATGGCCCCTGTCCTCCCAGGTCTGAAGGCGCTCCACCAGCCCACTGCCACCCGCATGTGGGGTCACTCATCTTCTCCTGCACAGCTAGTCAGTCCTAATGGAAAATGAACCTGAAATACTCGGTCATGCCAGCTCCTCATCCCTCACTGCCATTTGCTTGTGATTGCCTGTGACCCATCAAAGTGGGAGCTAGGACTCTTTTGATCCTTGCCTCCCAAGCATTAAAGAGGATGAGACAGAGGCCAAGCTGCAGCAACTCCTGTGTCCCTCTAAAGAACAGCAATGTGCTCATAAAAATCGTGCTTGTAGCACAGACACCTCCTGAGCTCAGGCCTACAAGGGGTCGACAGCAATCAGCTCTGTATGCCACTGCTGCTGCTTCTCACAGCAGCAGCAGTTTGAACTTCTCCCTGAAGCACAGAAGTTTGTGCACCGTTTACTCCATCATCACAAGGATGATCTGATCCTCCCAGCCTGGTACCTTGGGCAAGACTGAGGTTTTCAGCGGTCGGGTTTCTTCCACGTACAGCTTGCTCTGCAGGGGTAGTCAGGGACTCCCCTGCTTTGCTTGGATGTCAGTATTACGTAAGGTGCAGGACCAGAAGAACCAGGGCAAGAATAACTTTCTGTTTAAAGGAAAGGAGTGTGTATGGTGTTATGCACAACATAAACAATGACAGATAAGTCCGTGCACCACTGCTGCAGAGCAGACAAGTATTTGAAAGCTGTTCATTTACAAGGAATAGAAGCTTGCTTTGATCCTTTTCTGATCCTAGCAAGGATGACAGTGGAGAAAAAAACAAAGCCTTTTGCAGGAAAACCTCTTCAGAATGAAAAGGGTGCAGTAACCATCATCTGCATCTGCATTTGCTGCATCTCAGTACAGAGGAAAAAAATAACTCAATCACCTGGTCCTAACATTTTACGTATCAGTCTTGGTGACATGCAGGGCATGAGCCAATGAGTTGGAATAACTCAGAAAGTTCCAATTAAGACAGAGTCCTTACTGTAACTTTAATTACTGTCAGCACCAGCATAGTTAGGCCTCTTGGGTAGGTGTTAACTCCTCAATACGTACTCTGTAGGGCACAGATCATCATCTTGTTCTGTATTTACACAGCACCTAACAACTGTGGTCTGGGTTAATCACCAGACCTCGGGGAAAACAACTCCACACAAGTAAATATTTCAATTATGCTGCAGCAAAACAAATCCTTGCTCTTTATGACTAGTGCAAAGCCTTCTCCCTGGAATGCCCTGGGTGCCCTCATGCCACTCCAGAGGTTGCTAACAGCTTGGTATTTCCTTCCAGATAAAAATGTTCTGCCCTTTGGAAAAAACCTGCCCTTGGTTTCAAGCACATCTCTGCTATTACACACTTGCCTTGGTATAAGGTCAAAAAGGGAAATGACAGATCTGTTCACGGCAGGTCTAATCCAGACCCTGTTGAGGTGTGTGGTTCCTGGAAGGTCTGGGATTGCTTCCAGAGGAAACCAACTCCTTATCCTGACTAAGCCCTGGATAAGCCAGATACTGTTATACCCCAATCAAATAAGCAAGGAGACAAGAACATTAATTACCCTTTGCTTCAATTGGTAAGCATCCGAAAAAAAGTCATTCATCCAAAACCAAGGATGGGACTTCCAGTAACACAGGGGATGGCAGACATAAACATCTACATCGCTTAACTTTACCCCCGCCAGTCTGCTAAAATACAAATGCAATCCCTTAAACAGAAACTCTTTTAAACAAATAACTAAATAGAAAGGTATCTGATAATTCCCATTTGCTCACATGATATGACCTTTGACAATCAGCATCAGAAGCTCAGCATGAATTCTCATCACCTAGGAAACCTAAGATACAATACAAATGATCAGATCCTTAGTTACCTTAAATCAGCATTGCCCCATTGACTCCCTTCTGCACCAACCTATATGAAAAGTATTCCGAATTACTGATGCAAGTTTGAGGAAAAGAAATTCTTTTATCTTGTAGATATTTGTTGGTGGTTGTTCCACAACAGCTCTCTTCTGGTGCCCACTCTGTAGTCTTTTTATGATCCCAAACAGTTACCTAGCAGTACTAAAAGTTGTATTTCAGATTAGGTTGAAAACCCAGCTCATTTTAAACTGCAGTCAGTAGCTTTTCCTCCAGCTGTTTCCTTTTGTCCGACAGCCCTGTATGAACACCTTTAACTGTGCAGTACCACATCACTTCAGCAGGACTCACTGTTTTCTAACTATTCCTAGACAACTGCTGCCTTAGAGAGAGAGCCAGAGTGATGCTCACTTTTTACCCAGCACACACTAGCCAGGCACAGAAATGAAAAACCAAAGTATCACATCCAAATCTCACAGGCTTCATCCGTGCTCTCCTGCTCCACATGGTGATGCCCTCAAGGCTAATGCTCACCTCATCCAGGGAGGAATGCTTTTAACACCTGGGGCAATCACTTGCTTTATTCTCATTCTTATTTGTGTATGGGAATTGCAGGCACCAGGAAGGTTTTGTGTCCTTTTGTCTTCTAAAAACTCCTTACCCACATCCATGCCCACCCATAACCCACCCATCTACCTTTTACATACGTATAGCTGCCAAGCAGACAATCTCCTCTGCAGTCCCTGTGCCCAGGTAACTGGTTCACAAGCATGACTGAGACAGCTTCTGTTATTACTTCAGTAAAATATTTTGCAGAAAATTGAACCATCAGCAGAATCTACAAACAAACACTGAGCAACTCAGCGTTTATCTATCTACCCATCCATGTCAGTGCTTTGTGTCAGCATGAAACATTGGTCTCCACAGTTCACACCTGCCCTTCTGAACTACAGCATAATAAAATATTTATACTTCCCCTGAGAAGCTGCATGATAGCCATCAGTCATACAGGTTTAAAACAACCAAGTGGCAGCCACTGTCCTGCTATTAAACTGCAAAACACACTAATAAACCTGCTTGATCATCTCCTGCGCTACTAAGCTGTGATCAAGCAAACACCCTCCTATTTTGAATTCATTTAAAACAAAATCTTATACATGTAGTGCCAATGCATTTGAAAGGGTAAGTGCACTGCACAGCATCAGCTGCAGCACTTCAGCCCTCCATAAACGACCTATACCGATCCACAAACAAATATCCTTTCACGTGTCATCAGGGAAGCTACTGCGTAAGGCTGAGACTTGTGTTTAAATCTAGCTGGTTTCACAATGTGGGATGTGTGCGAGGAGGCTATAACCATTGCACTCGTCTCCCCTGAGGTTTAAGTTAGCTGAGGTCTAGTGTCTCATTTTTAGAATTTGCCCAATGTCTCCCCAAAAGAAAATCTGAACAAGTACTTTTCTATTTCATTATTATTCATCAAGTCTGTGTAAGCCCCATAAATAAACCGTAACCACTCAATGCCACCTACAAAAATGTCTGGTTTTGCAAATTCTGGTTTTGCAAATTCAGCAGCAATTCAAAAGGAAAGAATTACTTAGAAATGTTTGTTATTAGTCTGAGAAAAACGACTTATCTGCTCCTGATATTCAGATGTGTGAGCAGAGTTAGAACAGTCCGATTGGGAAAACATGGGCAATGAAAAATGTCTGGTTCAAAGGCTTGCACCTGGGTTCTCCTGTGATTTTAAGCCACCAAAATACTCTTTTCTGAAACAAGATGTGCCAAGGAGCAATTCCAAAGAGAGGACAAACGTCACTGGAGCCACTTCACAGCACATCAACACATCTTGTTAAATCAGCAAATGCTGACTGCAAATCTGCTCCTTTAGAGAGACTCTCAAGGCATTGGTGCTTGAACTCTATGTTGGCATTGTCCTAAAGCTGTTGCAGCCTAAAATACAGGGATCTTTGTGTATCCTTCTGTGGTTTTACGTTGCATTCTTTAAGATCTCACCAGCTACACTTCCCACAGTGTTTATCTGAGCACTTACTTCTACTCAATACATGTGCATGTGCACTACTTCATCTTTTCATTTCTTCTTGGTCCTCTTTTGCATGCTGCTGTCTGGATATTTTTAAACCAAAATATGACAGAAGTGAATCATTTGGGGATTTTTTTCAGTAAATGCATCACTATCAGCATTTCCAATGCCCTTTGACTCACTCAGCAGATAGCCTATCATAAGATTCACAGAATTGCTTGTGAAATATAAATGGTTAAGGCATCAACTTCTTTGTCAGTGCATAAACCTGACTCCTGTAGCAAGCTACACTGCTTGATGGGAACATTAGACATGTTTACAGGGAGGGTTTATTGAACACGCAGAGTGAGCTGGTTTGGAGGTGAGGGCATCTTCACTGTTAGTGTCAAAAGTGTTAACACCACAACAGCTGAGAAATCCTGCTTCTTCCATCGCTAGACTTTAAGCTTGCACAGCTGATAAAAAACAACTCTCTCTGAATTCTCCACCTCCTTCACTCCAACCGCTGATTTTTTGGAGACATCAGGCTGGAGCACTTGTTCTCCTGTGTGTGTGAGTACAATGCCTGGATGAGATTTTAATTACAGGATTAAATGACACCAATGCTCCATAGTAAATGTATGGAATACTGACACCTGCCGGCAAAGGGCTTCATGTCACTCCTGGACAGGAATTTGCCCTCCAACTGAAGCCCAAAAACTGATCCCCATCACAAATGCACAGCAGCCAAAACAGGCAGAAACTGAGTCCAGTTATGATGCCAGATACAAAGACCAAGAGCTATCCTTACACCGTGAAACAGCAGCACGAGTCTCCTGCTCCCTGAAAGCCAGTGGCTCTCAGCCAGGTCCAAGGAATTTCCCACTGTACAGAGGAAATGACAGTGTATTTTGAATCTCAGCAAAGACAGCAGGGATTAACTGTGCCAGGAAGAGAAATCTTTTGTAGCTGGAAAAGTGCTGACCTGATTTAATAGCCCACTAAGCTGGCAGAAAACCAATCCCAGGAAAATGAAAGAAAATAAAGTAGTGATTTTGTGCCAGATTCATGAGCTGAATATGCTCAGCAGTGACTACTGGAGATGGCTCCGGGGTTGGGAGGATAAGGAAACCACGGAGCTGCATACAAGCATCAGGACTGTCACTTCTAGCACCAGCAGGGCTCGTCAAACTGCACCTTCAATCCACGTTACCCTACACAGGTGGGCAGCAGGAAAAAGTTTCCTCCCTTGTTCTTGGGACTGTCCAGGTTACGTGCACAAAGACACTGGGATGACCTTGGTGCTGGCTCTTCCTTTCCGAAAATGAAAATAAGGGAGACAAAAGTGTCTGCTTGGATTAATTACCACAGCCAGAGACGCTTGCACGTTTGCATTTTGCCTGTGTGAGCTTGTTGTACAGACTCATGCCATGCTCCAGAAATTAACCCAACCTCTTACTTGCTTTTGAGAGACTCCTGTCTCTAGGAAACCGTATGAAGAAAATGCCAGTGCTACTCTTCATATTCACTGTAGCAAAATTAGCCCTCTATGAAACAAAACACTTGAGAGTCACTTGCAGTGGATTTATAGTCCTTGCCTACGTTGCTTTCACTTCTCTTTAAACTTAAATTGATTACAGCAGAAGTAATCTTTTTAGTCGTTTTGCTAAGTGCAAGGGGAATGTTTTCTGCAAGAAGGCAAACATGGATGTGACACTTAAGATGATTACAAGGAAAAGCACTCTTTAAAAGCCTTAATGAACTTTATGAAAGCAAAGAGCTGTAGTGTTCCCGAGCTCTCAGCCCTCCAGGTTCACTGCAGGATAACCTGGCACAGGTGGTATTCAAACTAAAACACACTGTGTTCACAGTTTAGCCCGCACCAAGGTAGTTCAGGACATAAGACACAGCATTACAAAGTGATGCCACATAAAAACATTGACTTCTGCATTTCAGAGCATTTTTTAAAAGCCTTTCAAAAAAAGAGACTCTGTGTCATCATGCCATAGCTGTCACCGAGCAGCAGCACTGGGAGAAGCTCAACCAAATGCCTCTGCATTCACCTAGCAAATTGGGTGCTGATTGCTATGAAGCTGTTTCAGAGAGTTGTGGAAGCTGGTGCAGACATCAAGGAGAAGGGCGGACACCAGCTGCAGTGGAGAACAATCCCAGTGCTGGTGATTCTTTCAACTGAGGGCTGGGACGCAGAAAAGCCCTGAGGGACACTTGTTATCACAGCTGGGTCCAACACATGAAATGTTTAATTTCCAAGCAAGCATTTTCCAACTCTACCTGTTACAGAACATGCCAGGCAGAAATAATAATGTGAAATTATTTTATGGATCTTTAACACTGGAACAGGCATTTTTGTAATGATGCATCATTATGGGATACCTGTGTGGGAACCAGTAAAAAAGACCTTCCCCGTGAGCTGATTTGAAAGGCAGTGTTATGGTATATACAGAAAGGATTAACATCTACAGTGCCACTACATATATTTCACAGTAACTCTTTACCTGGCATAACATTTTCTCTCAGGCATCTTTTCTCCAAAATAACATCAGAGAGATTGCAAAAGAAAAGAAAGAGCAATGGCTGGGACTCTTACAGATCTAGAAAAGCTTCTATAAGAGGATACAAAACCAGACAAAGTTTGAGAGAAAAAAATACAACAGATATAATACAGCTTTAACTGAACAATGAATGAAAGAAATCAAACATCCTAATTTACTGTTCATCATAGAAGAATGAGGTATCACTTGAACTGAAAGCAGATTTATAATGAATACAAGGAACACAGTATTTCACACACTGTAGGAACATAATATAATATTAACATAATTAGGAACATAATATTTCACATTGCAACTAACTAACCAGTGCAACTCACAGCTGTCAGAAGGCAGCAGAGCCAAGGGCTCAGTGCAAGTAAAATGAGATGCTCAGAGCCATGCTCGGAATGCCCACAGGTAAAGAGAAACCAGAACCTGTCTGTAAGGGGATGAGCCAGCAACTATAGCTGCAGAGCTGGGAAGGAATTTCAGGTATTGCTACAAGTCGTGAGATCTCCTGACTTGTAAAACACGTGACACTGGATTGCACGTCCAGTGCTTTGATCCTGCACTGTGCGAGGGGAAGCATACTCTTCACAAAAAGACTCATCACCAGGATGTTAATGCCTCCCTTGCACTGAACTTGTGCTCCTTTGCATATCAAAATACTATGGCTCATTGTCTCCAAGCAGAAGTTCATTCCAAACTTTAAATCATTTCATTAAAAAATAAATTACATTAGGAGCTAGGCCTCGATTTTCAATTTTGTTTCATGCCATGCTCTCAGGTTTTCTTTTTTATGAAGTGTAAAAAGATTTTAAATTATAATCTATCCCTTGACATATTTAGTACTGTAAGTTTCAATCAAGTTTCCCAGAGGAAAAGAAAACCTAATAGTGCCCTCATTCACATTACAATCTTGTTTGGGGTACTTTTTTTTCTTAAGCAGTAATATTTAACATCTCCGCTTTTCTCACACCCATGTTTCATTACATCCGGATACATTCCAATCTGCACAGATCTCATTTAAATATTCTGTTACCCCTGAGCATTATTTACTATGTGTCTTTTTTCAGAATGATTAGCATCATTTTGTATGGTCCCATTGTGCCTTCATGGACAGCTACACAACATCTAATGGAGCTGAAGCAGCATGTTAGAACTTCTCTGTGCTTCAAGACCCAACATTTTCTCTTCACACTGTTTTTTACTTCCAAACTCACATGTGTCTCATTTTTCAAATCCTCCCATTTCTGGTGCATCTTTTTTTGGGCAGGTGGAGCAGGGGCAATCCGTTATCTTTCTTTACATCCCACTTTATTTCACAGCTGTAAATTAAACCTATTCCTCTTAAGACTGTGCTGCCACCACTTCAGTCACACTCCTAAAGAACTGTGCTGAAATTTGGAATAATGAAGACTGCTAGCATCACAAGGCCATCACTCCTAGCAGCAAATACAGCCTCTTTGAATGTATGAATAAATAGCAGGAGTTCAAAGATGGATGAAAAAGAGCTTTTGTGGACTAAAATGTTTCTGCAGGGCAAATCCCAATGGCAAAGTTTAAAACAGGGCTAATGGTCACTTACACTACTTGAGGTTGCTTCAAACTGTAGCCTAGAGGTAGCCACCATTTTCCTTGCAAGAGGATCACACTTCCCAGCATAAACAGCCTTTACAAACCAAACACAACCTATGCAAGTAAGCTCTCCCTGCCTACTTCTGCTGTATGTTGCAATTTATGCTACTGCAAGTCTTAAAGTGTTCTGGAAGTTATAAAGGCAGAAAGATACAACTATCCCCAATCTTAAAAGTTAATATTCAAAAGGTTACATGAAAATGAAGCTGCAAGAGGTTGCTGCTAGACATACATCAGTATTTCCTCACTTTGTTTGAAATTCGTATCTTATTGCTAATGGTAGATGTACTGTTATTTAAACCACAGATTATCTAGTTAATATTTCACTAATTATCCTGAAGGTACAACACAAATATTGTGATCAGCCACCAGCTTCCAGTACTGAAAATGCCAGGAGACTCCAAACTAAATTACAAATAGAGTTCTTGATACCTTCATTTCTGGAAGCAAAAATACATTAAGCTTTAGCACAGCAGTAGAGATTATTCAATTAAACTATTTAACAGTGAAGGAGCTTTTCTACGCCAGTGTAAAAGAGAAAGAAGCCAGCACAATGGGGAAGGAAATGAGTAAATTGGGATGGGGAATCTTGCACGTCTGGAAGCGGGCAAGTCAGAGAAGACAAAAGTGCATGATCTCCTCCCTTTCATCAGGGGCAAGTTATTTTTGTTGGCCATAAAATGACAGGCTAGGACTGAGAGCAGGATGAAATGGGGAACATGGTCAGAAAGGTCAGAGAAGGACACTTGGAGTGGGAGATTCAGACAGGATGGGCAAAGAGCAGAAGGATGGAAAGGGGCATGTGAGGGCAGAGAAATTAAGCTGGGAAATGGGGTCTAGCCCAAGGATGTGGCAAGTCTGAGAAATGATCATTTCAGAGGGAACAGAGAAGAAACCATAATGTTTGGGTAAACAAGCAGAAGAGTCTGTGTTCAGTGGGGGCAGATCCTCTGCACAACTCAGGCTGGAACCAGCACTCCGAGCCTCTGCTGCTTCTCCATCAGCAAATACTGGTTAATACCTTTAAGTCATTGAACACTGTAGTGATAAAGAGCCCACACAGAAATGAAGAACACTATCTCCATACCAAGGATTGAATAATGCATGGTAGTAAAGGCCTGAAGCTCTTAACTTGAACAGAGGGAAAGCAAATGACTGAGCACATACTTGTTAGCAGCATTCATTAACAGCAAGCAGTGTTCATCTCTTGCACCTTTGAAAGAGCCTGTATCACTGCATCTGGGCTCATCTCTGAATGAGCCCAGATCTGACTGGCAAGGACTATGCAATAATGTACTTAAATGCCGGGGCAGAATTTACACAGATAAAGAGGCTGATTTAAGTCTGTACACATAATGCCATTTGTTGCATTTCTTAGGAGAGTGGCTCACAATCCATTAGAGTAACCAGATCCAGTGCCAAAATTTCTAATAGCTCTTTATTCTTCAACCAAGGAAAGATATCAAGGCCATTACCTAGGTGAATGTTTTAAAAGTTGTCTATAATTCACAGTACACCTTCAACTACTAGTCAGTAGTTCAGTTACGAACATTTATGTGCAATATTTGCTCAGGTCCAAGACTTCCAGCTGAAATTCTTTAGTTCAAAGTTGGCCACCTGCCTTCCCTTCAAAAAAGCCACCTCCAAGAATTTTACCATACAGAAGTAACTCAATCCAGTCTGTTTTTTCTGAGTCCCAGCTTTTTGCCCACAGTTCTCAGAGCAGGTTTAAGTAATAATAAATGCCATTACAAGTTAGGAAACCTATGTCCAGCCCGCTGAATCACACTGCCTCCCTAAACCACACTGAAATTAGAACTGCTCGGGAAATGTCCTTTTAAATTTCTTTAGGAGTCATGATAAAAAGCAAACAGGGAGCATGGTGTTATCTTATTTACTCCTTCCAAAATTGTGCAAGGTATTTACACTCCTGTAAACAATTGCTGCAACCCACCTGAACTTTCATCGAAAGTATTACCGTGAGCAAAACCTGATATCAGTGCACATTTACACTTCTGACGGGAAAGGATACAGATGGGAATTGGTACCTACTAAGAAAATGTACCACTAGTTTGCTCCAGAAATTGTCTAAATCTTTCAGTAGGTGTAGCTGGAAATGAACCTAGTGGTGAGGCACTGGAATGGGTTGCCCAGGGAAGTTGTGAATGCTCCATCGCTGGTGGTGTTCAAGGCTGGATTGGACAGAGCCTTGGGTGGCATGGTTTAGTGGGAGGTGTCCCTGCCCATGGCAGGGGGGTTGGAACTAGATGATCTTAAGGTCCTTTCCAACCCTAACTATTCTATGATTCTATGCACCTACATACACCCCTACTCCAAACAAAATAGCTGAACTTCTTCCACCTTTGTTCTGTTACTGTATCCATTAGGCTAAAGAAAGCAACTTTTCACATAAGGATTACCCTCAGTGGCGTGCAGTAGAGAAGATAACAGATTTTCTACTACTAAAACTGCAGAGATCTTTGTTTATGCCAACAAGGTGTTACGTGGCATACTGCCAAGACGCAAATGGATAAATCCTGATCCAACAGAAAATGGTCTGTCTTCAAAAGGAGGGTCTATTCAAACAGAGGGGTTCACATCTATTAGACACTGCTTGAGCACTACCAAAGACTGGGAAACTCTATGCAAAAATTATACCTACTTAAATATTTGAGCTATTCTTCACAATAACTATGCCTGAAGTTTTAAGGACAGTGTGAATTAAAGCTTTCTGTCATGCAAAATGAATACACTCAGAAATGACATGACTTATTTATGTACCTGCAGGGTATTTCTTGGAAATTACATAGCAACTTATGCCAGCGATGGGAACATTACTAATGTAACACCATGTTATCTCCTTATAACAATGTAAATGCCTCAGATCACCACAGTATTTGATAACATCACAGAGATAAATGTTTCATCCATGCATAATGCCAAGAATGGAGGATGGATGTAGTAGCAAGGCAATTTGCATTCCTGCAAATGTTCCCAAGTTCAAAAGATATAGTAACTGACATAAAAAATACAGCAAAAGGAATTTAAAGACACATTGAGATGCAGTGTGTGTTTCTGTGGGAACAAAGCCTGATTACGCAATAGTGAAACAAACCTAAACTTACTCTCTAATCTACAAAAACTGTCCAATGACAAAGAATCAAGGTCTGACTTCCAAACCAAACCGAATTATTCCTGAGTTACTGAGCACAGACTGAAATTGAGCTTCAGGTAGAACAAGTTTGATGTGGACATACACCAGTTGTTACAACTTCTCTCTTGGCATCTCTTTGTAGACTGCAGTAGCTCTTTCGGCATTGCTCTCTGCCCATAACCATATCCTGGCACAGACAACGGAACAGCAACTCCAGGACTAGCTAGGTATCAAAGCTTGCTCCTGCCTTCTCCCATCATCTTCACTGCCTGGCACCTGGGCTGTCCCCAACACATACATCTCAGTACACTCTATACCAGGTAGTAATTTCTTCCATCATACCTAAAACAGCTGTGTTTTTATTCTGTGATCTCTGCAACAGACTTGTTTAATTCAATGCACAGCAGTTCATCAGTAGTAGAAAAGCTTGTCCCAAGTGCCTGAACCCTGCACATTTAAAGGCTTACCTTCAAAAGCCCCTAAATCCCACCAATACACACAAATTTTTGACAAAAATTAGGAAAACAAGCTACAGTGCTAAATATTCAATGTAAAGAAGATGATTGTATGAAGTAATGAAATTCCCTGCTAGCTAACATGTCAACACAGAAAGGATTCTAATACAGGAAAGAGGTATAGATTGAAAATAAAAGAGAAACAAAGACAGTTACGTGTTCTGGGAAAAAGTACATTGGCATCCTGAAGCAAATACAAACCCATGTTCAACCAGCCAGAGTCATATAAATGTTATGCTCCTCTACCAAGCATTAAAAAGTCGGTATGCCTGTGAGGTGTGGAAGCTGTCTGCATGGTTAATTTCCACCCAGAGAAAATTTTCCCAGGCTGTTTCAAGCTCAAATTTGACATGATTTTTCCATTAATGACATTAAACATTTTTTTCAGATGTTTCAGGAAGATATTAATGTCTTCACAAAAAGAATGCAAATACTGAATGCAGACACAGAAGAAACTGGTTTGTTCACAAGTTTGTAGAAGTTGGGGAATTTCAGGTTAAGAAAGAGAGAAGTTATTTTGGGACTAAAAGATACATGCCACTAGCTAGATCTAAACGAACCTTACTTTTCAACTCTATGAAGAATCCAGTGTCTGAGAAAGCATTATAAATCAAAATCTGAGAGAATAATGATGGGAAAGATGTGCAATATTTATCCAGGCCTACAAGAAAGTGCTTTTATTTTCAGACAAAGGTCTCAGTCTGGAGAGGTGTTCTGCATAGGCAGGCTCCATATCAGCACTGATTCATCCATGCAACACGATTTTAAGGATCAAAGATTTCAGAGAATTCTCATGTCAGCCTACAGGCATCCCCTGAAAAGTTCCCCACCTTTCAGGCAGTGCAAACTAAAGTTCTCAGAGTGCATCCTAAAACTCCGAATCCCTGTGACTTTCAATGGCAGCCTAAGCCATTCCTGGCAAGCCCGTGTCCTTAATGAGCCTCTGTGTTATGCTTGCTGAGACTGTGCCGAGGATATCCACGTGATGGACCAAGACGCTGGACTTATCTGGAAGGTTGAGGCTTTTTTCAGTTGGATCAGCTGCGCAGTCTTGTTCCTGTCCTGCTGACATATCACAGGGGTGGCACAGGGTAGAGAAAAACAGGCAAGAGAAACAAGTATCTGCTTACATTGACTTAGGCACCTCTACAACATATAAAACCAAAGTGCAGCATCTTATTTCACCCTATCAGATTATTTCCTACTGGCCTCCAGGCTACTCTGCTCAACAACCCCACAATAAGGAAGAAAACACTCACCACCAGCAAGAGCTTCCTCTCTTGCACTGTCATCATCACTAGGCTGAAGAATATTCCAGGATGTCAAAGTAAGTGACGAAATGTCTTCAGCTGATGATAACTTCAGCATGTCCATGTGATTGCTGTGAGGCTTGTATCGTGGGATGAAACACTCTTTGCCTTGTTTAAAAATGTCCTCAATGATTTCTTCTGTCTGGATTTCATCTGGCATGCTTAGGAAGATTGCAATTCTTTTGGATTCTTGGTATTTGGGATGGCCAATCACCTACATGGGAAATTGGGGCAACCCGTTTGTGAAAAGTTTACAAAAATAACTCTTATTTTAATTAAACACACAATGGGAGCAAAATATACACTGAAAAGGGCAGAGCTACAAACTACCGTGCATCATAAAAAGAAATTGACTTTGTTTCTTACCCCAACACTTTCACCATCAGCAAAATGAAAATAGGTTAAGTATTTGCACAGAACATTGCAACACAGGATTGGGCCAGCAAAAAGCAATTTAGGAGACAATCTCCTGATCCATTTAATGTTTGTGCCATACAGTGCAGACATCTTCAAATGCCCAGTGTCACTGGAGAAAGATACAGCAGGTCAGAGCTGCCAGCTTACGTAAGACACAAGGTTTTTGCATTCCTTTTCTCCCACCCTTTTTACACGCTGCATCTCTCATGTGGGCCCAGGTAGAATGTAAAGTGCAACAATGATAATAACTCAAAAGAAAATCAGCATCAGAGCAGATGACTGCAGAGCACAAAATCTTCCAAGGCCAGGTCCCTCTTTCTTTCTTTTAACCAGGAACGCCTTCGCTACAGCAAGTTTAAATATATGACTTCAAACATCACCAGCTTCTAATGGGGGATCTTATTACTGCACATTTTTCAGAGCTTGAAGGAAAAATGGCCTTGCCTTTTTTTGATTTTCATGAGGTTCTCTGTGCTGGGCTTATAAAAGAGTGAATATGGGAAGGAAAACGAAAACCACTTATATGGTGAAAAAGTGTTAGTGCATCTATACCTCATTATGCATCTATCCCATTCCAGTTTGAATTCCACATTAAAATTTGAGAGGAGGTTTCTAAATGTTTGTCTTCTCATTCTCTAGTACCATACATAGTTTGTTACTTACATCTGGTCAAAACAAATACAAATGTGTCCTTTCTCATTTAAATGTGATTTATTTTTACTCTACACACTTGCAAAACTCTGTCCAAAATATCAGGCAATGGAGAAACTGTGCTTATCTGTGGAAGAGAGTGCACCAAATCCTCTGCTCTGTGTTTGTGTAACTGCAGGGCAACTTGCTCTTCTGAGCTTTAGCCTTTGCCCTGGCCCTGGCCTGAGGAATAAATAATTGCCCTTATCTGAGTTGAGATAATACTTATCACTCCTTTTTTCCCTTTCTTTCCAGAACAGCAGTGCAAAGCCCAGGCAAAACATTCAGAAGATGGATATATCTCTGTAAGGCAAAAAAAAAAAAAAAAACAAACCCTAGTGCAGACCAAATTATGATAATGTGTTGTTGCTTGGCCACAGAAACGCCTTCACAATGCAAACCTGTACTTTACTTCTTTTGTAATTTACCCAACATTACACATGGATTTTTCCACATAAGTGATTAAGCTTTTAAACAACAGAATTTCCATGGTAGCTTTTGTTTGAAAGAAGGACTATTTAGTCAAATTGCAGACTCCAGACAGTGCCTGTGATTCATGTTGCGGGCCTCCAGAGCTGAATCTTCTCATGGTTTTGGAGAAGAGAGAAACTGGGACATGAAGCTCTCCTCTTTCAAAGTGGTGCTGTGTGCTGTGGGCCCCACACAGGTCCAATCTGTTCCGACACGTCCAGTAGCACATCGACTACGCCGTAGAGAAGAAAAATGAGGTTGAAGATGTCAAACCACACAGGAAGACACGATTTCAGATGTTTTCAGAACTGTGAAGATGAAGCCGCTATGACTTGGAGCATTTTCTGAGAAGGGTGAAAGATTTTCCACTCTGAGCAAATATTATCTGCCATTTGCTCATCACCTGATGGCTATTTTTGCAGAATCAGAGCATGCAAACAGCATGACTTTAATCATGAACATTAAAAAAGAAAAACCATCCAGAAGCTAATTAAATACCAGTGGCTGGGTCAGCCCGTGAAACTGCTTCACTCTGAATTTAAAGATCACTTTGAGATGAGACTTTATGACTAAGAATATTGTTCAGGTGTTATAAAATAACCTACTCACTTTTATTAGCTGCAAGCAGTGATATATGTTATAAAGCTACATTTTCAGCCTTACAGCATTCCAAATACTATTTTAGCACTTTCAATAAATTCTTCATGTCTGCTGTACTATCCCCCTGCAGAAGAAGCTGACTCTACTTTCTGCCATTTGCACACAACCACTCGGTCTCAAGCAAGCTCAGGATTTACAATTTGAGTCAGATTATTAAAATGGCAAGATAACACCAATTTATATGTCGTATTTTCCGGTGCCTTCTTTTAAGCAAAACACAAGCTGTATCTTTGAGTGTGCTCTCACAAGTAGAAACGTGTTCTGTTGCTGAGTTTAGACGAAGGCTAAGGGCTCCTAAAACCTGGTACTACATGGGCTAGGTGCTTATGAAGTTGGCAGAGGACTCTGGAGTTTTGAAGAGGATGCATGCCAATATTTTCTCAAAGAATTGAGATTTTAGTCTAGGATGTTTAATTACCAAAATGCAGAAACATGATAAGACATTACATATATATATTTAAAAAGAAAGCATTCCCAATAGAGTTACATGAACTCCTGTTAAGCTTCCGATGGCCTAAAGTTTCTGTGCAGCCACATCCCACTCATTAAGGGGCTACACATTAGTATTAAGTGAAGTCTATAAAATGATTTGCGGTCCTCTGGCAGGAAAATAACAATACAAATGTATATCATCTAGAAACACCCGCTGGTGCTGCAAAACGTAAAAATGAGGACTGTGCCCTAGGACATGCAGCGACTGCAGAGCAACATTTTATTGTGTTTATTAAAATGATAAAATACATCTCTATAAAAACTTTGTGAGCCGAAAGAAACAGGGCTTTTCAAAAGAACATGGCAACACCACACTCTGCTAGGATTCCAATTAGCTAAACCCTGCTTGGTATCTTTTGGAGTATAAGAATTACGTTAGAAATAAAACTGCACGGAAGAAATACCACGGAAAGGTACAGAACGGGAACGACTGCCAGGTAAACAAGATATAGTTGTTTTAAATGGACGTAGTTGCTAAATATTCATCTGTATTGCTAAGAGCTGGCCACAAAGTTACGCACCCACCAGGAGCCCGCAAGAACCCCGCTGCTGGGGGGTCTATGGCAGGACTCGCCTCCTGCTTTACGAACACCCCATGCTTCCACCCGGTGACGGCTGCCACCGAAGCCACCAGCGCCGGTCCCGGTCCCCGGCGCTCATGGGGAGCGGGGAAGGGAGCAGGACGGGGCCGAGGCGGTGCTCCCCGCCCCGCACAGGCCCGGGCAGCGCTGGAGGAGCCCTGCGGGAGCCCTGAGTCACCGCCTCGGGCCCCCGAGCCGCCTGGAAAGTCCCGCCGGGGTTCCCCGCGCTGGGCCGGGCCCGGCTCCCTCGGCTCCCCCCTGCCGCCCCCGGGCCGCTCTTCCTGGAAGCCGGGCGCGCTCGCACCCACCTCGCGAGCGAGCAGGCGGGACTGGCGCTGCTTCTCCGCCGCGCCCAGCGCCCGCAGCCGCTGCCGCAGCTCCCCGCGCAGCGCCCGCTTAGCGGCCCAAAGCGCCGCCGCCATCTCGGTGTCCTCCGCCGGCCGCTCCATGCGCCGAGTGAGCCCGGCCGGAGGGCCGGCCTCGCCCTCCCGGGGGCGGCCCGCTGCCTGCGCCGGGTGTCAGCCGGTGCGGGGCCGGTGCCGTGGGGCCGCCATGGCCCGTGGCCCTTGAGGGTGTTGGAGGCCACCTTGGCGCTGCCGGCCGCCTTTCGTCATTGTTTTGTCTGGTGAAGGTTGTGAAGACTCTTCCCCCTTCGGAATTTTGCTGTAAAAAGGGAAATACGTGTTGGTGGGGTATTTTACCACCATCTACCAAACGGTTTCATTTCCCCATGGTATTGGCCTGTCTGTGAGGGAGGTGGTGTGGATGAAGTGCTGTGTCTGTAGAGCTGTGTCCAGAGGGAGACACTGGAGGCCGATTTTTGGGATGTCTTCTGATCCATTTCAAGTTCAGAAAGGGATGTTTCTAAAGCAGCGGTTGCTTTCATAAAGCTGTTCTTTGTGGCATTTGATGACACCTGAATTTAGCTCCTGTGCACATTAATGAAAACATTAGCTGCCCCACTCTGTGGCTCTTCGACCTTACCTTCTGCTCTAGAAACAGCGCTGTGTTCTGCAGTGTATTGCCTGACCCCTGCAATGGTCACTTAAGCAGTGGTCCTGCGACGTTGCTCAGTGCCATGTATAGATAACTTCATGGCAGTTAACAAAGTGTATCTGTACTATTTTATAAGACTTAGATAATAGCACTGTTATTTTCAGACATTCTGTTACATTTAGAATCTGGGTAGTATTTCTTATTACTGCTTTTCCTGCCTTTAAATGCAGAGCAAATGGAGGCCTTGTTCTGGTGAAGGTGATCCGGAGCCCACCAGACCATTAGTGATCCAGGCTTCTTTGATTTAAACCCAGGCCTTACCCTGCAGGCAAGTTCTGAAATGATTGCATCAACTACATTTTGAAAATACTAGGTAGGCCTTTTATATTTAATTAGAAAATTATACTCCCCAGTATAAAAAACAATAGCTTTGTGTAAAAGGAAGTGAATGTGGTATTGATAAACTGGTGTTAGCCACTACAGTGTGTGCTTACAGTAGTGCACAGAAAGGAACTGAGTAAGAATTGCTGTTCTTATCATGAAGACTTCGACTGCAAATAGATAAATATATGTCAAAATATATTTTAAAATGTCATTCCTGACAGGAACTTGCATAGGTATTCTGGAAGTGGGCATTTTCCTTTAGCTGCCCCTTCCCTTGGGGTGCTGCCATCTTTTTTTCAGCAGCAAGAAAATTTTCAGAAGTCCTGCTGAGTATCTTGCTTGTTTTCATGGGGAAGGGAGAGGGAGAGGGAAAAGGGAAGGAATAAGGAGAGGGAGAGGGAAGAGGGAAAAGGGAAGGGAAAAGGAGAGGAAGAGGGATGGGATGAGGGGGAGGGAAAGGAAAAGGAAGAAGGAAAGGAAAAGGGAGAGAGCAATAGAGGTTCTGTCAAATGTTAACATTTCTTTGTGTTCTGTAGTTAAACCCTAAACAAAATTAGACTATAGAATCACAC
This sequence comes from Ara ararauna, assembly GCA_028858755.1. NCBI lineage: Eukaryota > Metazoa > Chordata > Aves > Psittaciformes > Psittacidae > Ara > Ara ararauna. Next base: position 35,209,875 of record CM054383.1, on the reverse strand, counting down.
AGCAGCCCAGGTTTGAGGGGTCTTGAAAGATCGTCTGGTTCAACCTTTCATGGGAAAGGCAGCCTAGATGAAATTAGACCTTTGTTCATGCCTATTTTGAAAGCCTCCAGTGATGGTGATTCTGCCACGTTCCTGAGGAGGTTGTTCCATAAATGGTTGTTCTTATTGTACAAAATTTCTTGTGTCATGATGAAAGATGGAGAACCCATTGCCAGGAGGATGAATGATCGAGAATCCATTACCAGAAGGATGGATGATGAAGAACCCATTACCAAAAGGAGGCTGCTTCATTCTCCCGGTACCGTAGACCCTTGGTTGTCTAGAGGATTTCTCTTAAAGAATAATGCTGTTGTGTGCCACAAGCAACAACTGCCTCAGTTTGGTTCATCTCCTAGCATGTCTACAAAAGAGTGTTTAAACCCAGCCTTAGTTGCCTAATGTAGGCGTCACTACAGCTAAAGAAAGCCCTCCTAGAATGAATTCTTGAACTACTATTTAGCCTTTGAAAGCAAATGGAATTTGAGTCAAAACTGTAGTTGCCACAGACTCCAAAAGCCTGGAAGTCCTGCTCCTGAATTTGCTGAGTTGCAGCAAATCCCAAAAAACCAATTGCTGTCATCAGAGCAGATCCAGTTCATTTATTTTGCTGCAAAATATCTCTTTGTTATACAAGCTCTGAGGTAATACTTAAGTACTACAGAAAATTAACACCTTGATATCCTTGGACTTCAGGTCAGACCCATATACTACTTGGATTCTCCAGTAGCACTGTGAAAGGACATGGAACTGTTGGAACAAGTCCAGAGGAGGGCCACGAGGATGATCAGGGGACTGGAGCACCTCCCGTATGAAGATAGGCTGAGAAAGTTGGGGCTGTTCAGCCTGGAGAAGAGAAGGCTGCGTGGAGACCTCATAGCAGCCTTCCAGTGTCTGAAGGGGGCCTATAGGGATGCTGGGGAGGGACTCTTCATGAGGGACTGTAGTGATAGGACAAGGGGTAACGGGTTCAAACTTAAACAGGGGAAGTTTAGATTGGATATGAGGAAGAAATTCTTTCCTGTAAGGGTGGTGAGGCACTGGAATGGGTTACCCAGGGAAGTTGTGAATGCTCCATTGCTGGCGGTGTTCAAGTCTGGGTTGGACAGAACCTTGGGTGGCATGGTTTAGTGTGAGGTGTCCCTGCCCCTGGCAGGGGGGTTGGAACTAGATGATCTTAAGGTCCTTTCCAACCCTAACTATTCTATGATTCTATGATAGGTTTTCTAGGAGTCACCTTACTCAGGTAGATCTTTTCCCATCCTCCAATTTTTCTGGAAGAAATGAGACCAATCATAAGACTTTCAAATACATATTTTAATGTATTTTTCAAAAATATTAGTGTATTTACATAAGTTTCTCATTTAAAATTATCTTGTACTTGCCTGTTTTAAAACACCTGGTTTAAAAAAAGTTCAGCCTGATGATTATATTACACAGATTTGAAAGAACATTGACTGTAGATATGAGCAATTAAAAAATACAACAAAGAAACATATACCATTGCTTTAACACTTAGTGCACATTTTTAAGTTGCTGACTTCTACAAATTGTTCTTCCCATAAAAATTGCTTAGTCTGTGTCAGTAACTTATACCCACTTTTACGCTGGAATTTGCATTTCCTTTTTCCTCACAGAATCTTCCCCCCCCCCCTTTTGCTTATACAAAGATTGCAATGAAATGCATTACAGTAGTATTTCATTTACAAAGCAAATGACATTAAAATTCATTTCTTAACCCATTGGATTGTATTTTAGTAAACAATGTCCTTTCGTAGAGGTGCAGCAGAGAGTCCAAGAGCTGTCTGGATGTGGAAAATGATCTCTCTTTCGAAGCAGTCCTGCCTGGAAAGGTTGAGTTGAATTGCTGCATGATGCTGTGTCAATTCCTCTTTGGAAGGATCTCATCCTCAAGTTTGGTAATTAGGATAGTACGTTAAACATCGTATTTAGTCAAAATAAATACAAATAAGTTAAAAAGGTAGGGCAAAAGATTATTTTCTTGTTGATATTGCTTGGAGGAAAGCTTAGCAATGAAGCTTGTGGCAATATCTAGATTACACATGACTGGCAGGTTCATTTGTTTCAGTAGTACTCTCTGAACAAGGTAAAAACAGCTATGAACATGGCCGTAATTTTGGAGAAAGACAGTCGTGATCTTCTTTCAAACTTCGTTAGGAAGCCATTTTCCTATGGGAAGGAACATGCAGACTTAGGGATAGCTTAACAATAACATCAAGCTAGGAAAAACACACCACTCTACTGGTATCAGGTGCACAGAGTGCAACACCATTCTGCATAGAGGGACAGGTTTTCAGAGCTCTACCTCCAAAAGATGAATAGGGCTTTAAAAACAGTAGCTGAAAATAGCTGCACCTTGTTGAATGTTTGTTTTATTTCCAAGTCAAGACTGTGCCCTGCCTGTGTAAATAGAAAATGAATGTGAACTGCATCATCTAGGCCCACATCTTCAAGGAAGATACAAGTACTGTGTTTCTGATCTAGTAATATACTTGTGTCTTCCTTTAAGACTCCTTATTCTACTGTGATGACACAGTAGAATATTGCGGAATGTTTCCAGGAGTTGATACTTCTTTTAAATAAAATTGACTCTTATTTCAAAGAGATGGAGAGAGAAACCTTTACAGTAAATCTCATGCATCAGGGGTCCACTGTCACCTTTCTTTTTTCACTGCTACCAGACAGAGAAGGGTCAGAACAAGCAAAAAGAAAAAAGGAAAAGCAAGACACTAGAAAATAAATGAGGGGAAAAGTAATAGATAGGAATTGAAAGAGAAGGAGGATGAGAGGGGGTGGAAAGAGAAAGTAACATTTACGTATAGAGAAAGGAAAAAAGTACCAGGGAAATAACTGACAATTATGTCACTGATTCTCAGCTTCCCCTAACTTCAAATGAAAACAAAATATTGGCGTGATGAAACTCAGCAAAGCAAAAGGGACCTCCCCTCCACTGCCAGAAGGGAATTTCAGCAGCTTGGCAAAATAATCCACATATTGACAAATTCTTTCCTCAGAACTGACTGTTGGTAGATGGAAGATGTGGGATTATCTCAGTCCAGACAGAAAAGATTTAACCTTGATTGCACTTACCTGTAAATTTGTGTAACGAAAACTGATTTGGGGGATTAAATAATGGCTTTACAAAAGTACTGAGCTCAGCTGTGAGGATCACACATGTATTCTTCCCTTACCTTGAACTCCAGTATTTTTGGACCAACTCCTCTATGGAAGAAGAGTTGCTGCACTAACCTTAGGGTACCACTTAAGTTTAGATTTAGTAATGGAAATTTTCATGCCATGCAGGCATTAACCTGCTTTGAGCAGCAGGCTGGATCAGATGATTTCCTAAGGTCCCTTTCAACCTGAATTACCATATGATCCTATGAGTCAAGACTAACTAGGATTTTGCTGTTACAGGTACAGAAAGTGCCATTTTAAAAATAAACTTGCCTTTTAACATTGTTCTGTTTAAAGCAGAAGCAAAACTTTCACTGTATGTCTCAAGGAGACATTCCAGTCATCAAATGTTAAAACCACCAAATAAAACCTTAAAGATGGTTTTGATGGTGTCTGTAACAATAGTTTCCCTTAATAAAACATAATCTCCTGATCTAGATTTTGGTGGAAAATGAGAAACCTACCCAGCCACCGTTTGCATCTATCCATTCGGCTTTATTGTTTATTATATACTCTGTGATGAAATACGAAATCTGCTCCTTTTCTTCTCCAGTGAGCTGAACTCCATGCTCTTGAAGCTTCTTAGTGAGAAGACCTCCAAATGTAAATATGGTCATAATTCGGCCCCAGTTAGTATTTCCATCAGCAAATTTTTCTTCCATGACACCATTGAAAATTCTCTTGGCAACAGCTACAGAGGTAATGTCAATTCTGTCCAGGAATGGTCTGAGAGCCTCCTCGGTTTGATCTTGCAGTGAAGATGCAATGTTTCGCAAGACATGAGCAACTCTGGTTTGGGCTGGTCCAAGATGTGACTCCTGAAGCACATACTGCAGATAATCTTGAGCTAAATAATAAACGTAGTAGAAGTCAGCAGTTTCCATTTAGAAAGAAATGCAGAGAGCAGTGCACCAGTCTTGATCAGAGTCAGTAATGAGCATCCACAAGACATGCACACAGCTTTGCATCATCTGGTTTTGATGGAGTTTTTATTTGACTTAACGATAGTGTGGGTTGTGGAATATGTCACAGCGGAAATGAAAGAAAAAGTGTGTGCTCAAGGGGAGGAACATGCCTTCCTGAGAGATTTATTAGTCCTCTAAATAGATCGGCTTTTACCATATTCTTTAGCAGTATAAATTGGCATTTCCTAGGGACTTTTGCTATGTAACACTAGCAAAAGTTTGTCATTTAGCTTACAGAATTTTGTGAATGGTGTATGTTAGCAAAGGTTTGCCATTTGGCTTGAAAAAACATACTTAAAAAGTGTGTGCTGTAGGAGCATGTAGCCCTCCCCCCCCCCCCCATCTTCTCTTACCCTAATCTCTTCATTGCCAGGGGTTAAAGCTGCAATTGATATTGCAGTTTAACAGGTTATTTCTGGTTCACAACTTTTTGAAGATACCAGTAGATATTTCCAGTAGCATGGAAGAACGCATATACTTTCTTCAGCATTCAGGGAGCTTTACATAACTGCAAAAAGTGATACAAATATGGATGGGAAAAAAGGGGAAAGCCAGCATTATAGCATTATCTCCTGTTCCAGACTTTCCCACACTTTCTCAATGAGTACCCTTCAAGATTTGAATGGCTAGCTTCAAAGATATTCCCCCCCCCCGGGGAGTTCTGCTGTAAAAAAGAGTAGGAAAGACAATGCTAATGCAGTCAGCATGTCAGAACATGGGCTGGAAAATATGAGGCCAAGGTAGTGATGTGTGATACCATCGGAATCTTTCTTGTCAGGTAACAAGTATGATACCTACAACAACTGCTCTTCTATTAACATTTTCAAGCAGTTATTTTGGGGGGAAGGGGCAGGGGTATCTAGCCCACTCTTTTCTTACAGACTTCTCCTGAGGCAACCTGATCTTGCTAAAGGATCAGGGTGTATCTCTAGAGGACCTCAACCCACTGCAAAGGGTTGCTTAGAGCAAACTGATATGCTTTGCTCTTACTGGTGTTAGTATAGTGTTAATCCTAGCTAGCCTCCCTGCGCCGTGCC